>CM052060.1:14969008-17416660 GCA_028476895.1 Tetranychus truncatus
AGGGTCATTCTCATTAACTTTATCATGATGAGCGACTTGGTAAATCAATGTAAACTTCTCAATCTCGCTCATTTGGCCTAATTTCAAGTATCATAAGAAGCTGCGCATTAGATTTTTATAATAAACACTTTAGATAAGATAGATAATAATTTTCTTCTCTAATAATTTTCGCCCTTAAACTCGGCGTGTTGTGGTCATTTATGTTCAAGTACGGCATATGTCACAGTCTTTATCAAATTCTTCTTTTTGGGCATCGGTGCAAGGTCTGCTAACTATTTCAAGTATTTTATGTCCATAGCGTAGCAAATGAATGTTTGCTCTGTTGACATTTGCTTGAAAAATATCGTTTACTGTTGCATCAACAGTAGCCTTCGCGTGGCAATATTATTTGAGATATTGATGAATAAGTAGAGCAAAATGGTTTATAAGTAACGAATATTATGAAATCGACGTCTGCAATAAAATTTTCGCAATCCATGATGAAAATTGCAGTAAACCTTAATCAAAGAATCTCAAATCTTTATCAAGCATTTCTAGATGAAAAAGCCAAAGCTAGCGAGGGGTTGTTGATTGATTGGTAATAAACATGCTCACAGTGATCCGAACAGGATTATATTACTAACGTTGTCTCAGTCGAACAAAAGATTTATGTTGATTTTAACGACTAGCTATTGATTTGTGAACAGTTTAATATTTTCTCTGCTAATATATTTCGTAAATTACGCGTTTAACAAGAGTGAAAAATTTAGTAGAATCTGATGGCGATGATGGAGATGATGAAACGAGAATCATGGCAAAATGTTGATCGCATATCAGATAATGTTTAGAGCATTATCAAGTGGGATTCAAATAGTACAAAAATCTAATGGAAGAAAATGTTTCCTTGTAATCAGGAATAAAGTTCATTGATTTACCATGTTGTTAGATTTCTTTGGTTAATATGGAAGATTGTCCTTCTCATTCCATGAAAAAGTCGAACCGAGAAAATTCTCCAGAGACACAAATCTCTGCCCTCACAATTAATCTCTTATTCATTGGGTTGCATCAGTATCATGTTTAGCAAATTTGAGTTCAGAAAAGAGTCATGATGAATAAACAGTTCCAATATATTCATAACTGAAATATTGGATCGAAAAAGTTACATGAAAAGACGAATAAATTCAACTCAATCATGGACACATTTTCATAATTGAGAATTTTTCCCTGCTTCTAAAAAAAGGGCATCCTTTTTGTTGTCAGATTAAAAGCTATTATTTAATGAATAATTATTTAATGCTTGTAATCGATCAATTAAGTGTTTTAATGAGATTCTTTTCATCCTTTTAATGTTCAACTTGACTACTTGTTTGTTCTCTTTTATGATGAAATTAAACTGCAATTAATTCAGTTTCTGAGATATTTTTTCTTGATAAAATTTCTTGGCGAAAAAAATTATAAAAATAAGCGTAAAAAGGGCTCCTAATTAGACGATCGAAAGTTACAAAGACTAAACTTTTAAAGAAAAGACATTGGTGAAAAGTTTGTTAACCGAAAATTTAACTACTGAACGATGATAAAACAATAGATGATAAAATTCATAAAAGGATATTGCCTGTTCACGGTACTGACACTAACTTAATGAATGAATATCTGAACTCTTAACTCGGTACCTTAGTGTTGAAAATCTTGTATCATTTAGTTTCAAAAATTTGGCGAAACTCGGAGTTCTCATTCTAATATCAATAATTCTATTATTTTTTCTGTTTCTGAAAGTTTATTGCCATAAATGCTATTCGCGTTCGTGTTCTCAGATACAAAAATCGTTTGAAATCTAATTCACCTGAAACTTTGCTGGAATAAATTTCTCTGTCTTTGCTAATCCATTTAAATTGAAAAGTTTAATTTCGCTAACATTACTCGCGATCATACAAAAATAACGAAAACCTTCTTTTCAATTAGATTATGCATCGAAATAAAAATTAATATTTGCTCGAGCGGTTTTACAGGTAAAATCCAAATTGATCTCACTTGGAAATAGAATCCATTAGAATTCAATTATTTGATACTTTTCAGCCCATTTCATTATGAAATTATTGATTATGTATTTCATTTTGGTTCAATTTCACAATATTTAACGCTGATCGCACAATGATGAACCTACTAGGTGTTCGGATGAACTATCCCTACATTAGCGCGTTCATTGCTCAGTAACTACGAATGCTGAAGAAACACACTTTAGACTATTCGATAAAAAAAAATGTCAAAGTTTTGTATGGCGCTGCTTTGAAAAATTTTTGATACAGAGTGTTTCTTGGTAAATCGACAAAGTCGGAAAAGTGTCTCATTTTGATGCACGCGATTTCTCTCAACTTTTTACCAGGCCACACTAATGTCTAATAAATCTTCTCTCTGGTAATCTTATGCAGAACACTTTCCGATAAAGGCTTCGCGAGATATTGGCGTTCAAAGTAAAGGAATTCTCCCATGAAAATCAGTAAAAAAATTCAGAAACACGCCCAAAGGCCAATAATCTACCTGGATATCCTTCATCGAGTAAACAGGGTCAGTTGTTCATCATAGGCGCTCATTTTATCATGTTTTTTCTGTTTTTATGTTAGTTCGTTCCTGAATATTTGAAACTTCATTTCGATATTAATGGCAGTAGTCTTATAAAGTCCGGTTCTGGGCCGAGTTGGTTTTTCTGGGCCAAGTCGGTTTTTCTGGACCAGTCCGGTTCTGGACCAAACGAACTGTCCGCTTCTGGACCAAGGGTAATACCGTCATACGGTATCGATTTTTTCGCGGAAAAAAAATTGAAAAACTTTTTAAATGAAAAAATGAAAACTTTTTTAATGAAAAATAAATTAATGGAAATAAATGAAAATGAAAATTAACAAAAATTAAAGGCCACGGCCAGAGTTTCTGAGCTCGAGTTCTCGAACGCGAGACTCGACCCATAGAGAGTATCTCTCCTGAAATTGTTCAGGAGGAATACCAAAGGATAATTTCTCAGCGTCAGTGTTGATCTCAAATATCTTCACGAAGCCATTAGTAGTCTTATAAAGTCCGGTTCTGGGCCAAGTCGGTTTTTCTGGACCAGTCCGGTTCTGGACCAAACGAACTGTCCGCTTCTGGACCAAGGGTAATACCGTCATACGGTATTAGTTTTTTCAATGCAATCAGTGTGGTTATCTCAATACCATCATTCAGTGTAGTATTTAATACCATCTTTCGATGGGTTAACTCTAGCAGAAAGTTGTACGCTCTAGGACAACTCTGGATGACGAGGTGGATGCCCTTCAGGATGCCGTCGTTGAGGCCCGCAATGAACTGGCCGAGAAGGACCAGTTCATTCGCTACATTGATTTGCGCTGTGAACGCGCCTTTGGTATTCCTCCTGAACAATTTCAGGAGAGATACTCTCTATGGGTCGAGTCTCGCGTTCGAGAACTCGAGCTCAGAAACTCTGGCCGTGGCCTTTAATTTTTGTTAATTTTCATTTTCATTTATTTCCATTAATTTATTTTTCATTAAAAAAGTTTTCATTTTTTCATTTAAAAAGTTTTTCAATTTTTTTTCCGCGAAAAAATCGATACCGTATGACGGTATTACCCTTGGTCCAGAAGCGGACAGTTCGTTTGGTCCAGAACCGGACTGGTCCAGAAAAACCGACTTGGCCCAGAACCGGACTTTATAAGACTACTAATGGCTTCGTGAAGATATTTGAGATCAACACTGACGCTGAGAAATTATCAGTTTGTCCTTCCTTATTTATTTAACATATCACTTTTGTCATTTCAAGCATTTCTGAATTTTCTTACTGAGATCCATTGTTCGCTATGGGAGAATTCCTTTACTTTGAACGCCAATATCTCGCGAAGCCTTTATCGGAAAGTGTTCTGCATAAGATTACCAGAGAGAAGATTTATTAGACATTAGTGTGGCCTGGTAAAAAATTGAGAGAAATCGCGCGAATCAAAATGAGACTATCATTTTTTTCTATCGAATAGTCTAAAGTATGTTTCTTCAGCATTCGTAGTTACTGAGTGATAAACGCGCAAATGCAGGGATAGTTCATCCAAACACCTAGTAGTTGAACAGCGGAGATGCTGTTACTAGAACCGTTATCAACAGAAATGTCAAAATAAACCCTTTCTAATAGTTGCGTCAAGACTCGCGAAACATTGATGTGACTCTTTAAGAATGTATTTATTGATAAAATCAGACAAAAAATGTAACCAAAATTTATTAACTCGGTCTTGGATTCAATTTTGCTTGTCTCAACCACCAGTAGTTACACAAGCTTTTTTTCACCTTTTGCATGAAAGATAAATCGGCGAATTTTCTCCATAAGTCGAAATCAATTAGCGAAAGATTGACTTCTATCCATCCAAGTGATTGATTCAATTTCCAAGATAATATCGATTGTTTCATAGCGAAACGAAAAATGTAATAATTTACAAATTTCATCAAAATTTCATTACAAATAGGCTGAAACTCAGCCTAGCTGTTAAACAGTGAAAAGAGACTCTTTTCAAGCAACACGTTTTTCATATTTATTATCATCAATTTTTACTGTTCAACAAAAGGAAAAAAGATTCAACTCAGATTCATTAACTTTTTTAATACATTTTTTGTTGAGGGAACAAAAAAAAAACGAGAAATAATCTGATATGCAATTTCATCATTCCCATGACTTTACCATTATTCTTATCCTCATTATTATCACAATTCCAAGTGAATACTGAACATTACTTTCCTCAGGTAGAACCATTTTCTCATTTCACCCTTCTTAATATGCATTAAATTCATCATCTTCATTTCGTTTCCATGAAACAAAGACAAAGAAGGGCAAAAAAGAAGGAAAAGAAAAAAGTTGAACAATAACTCTAAATGTTTATCTTTCCAACATGATATTTGTCAACCCACATTCATGATCATTTCTCTATTATAACATTATCCTTTCTTCACCTTCTTTTCGCCCTTTTCAACTTTTCTCTCTTTTATTCAATTGACATTCAACAAAAAATAATTTTTCACCTCCAAGTCCAACTCCAAGAGATGAAGCAAAAAAACTCCCAGTAAATAATGAATCCATGTAAAGGTAATAAACAACAAGTTTTTTGTTTTCGTCAAAAGCCAAAGATTTTTTCCCTTCTCTCAACCTTTTCTTTTCACTCCAACTATACAATGGATTTCATTGAAAGCAAAGGTTTAAATGAAACGAGTTTCTACAGTTGAATTATGATGCTGGTTATTATCATTTAAATTTCACCTCACGTTCCATTCGTCATCTTTATCATTCCTTACAATCCCTTTATTTACTTACCTGATAACAGAATTTATCCTCATTCTGATTTTCGCCTGTTTTTTACCTTCTTCTGTCTAACTTTTTCTACCCAATAATGTAACAATCATGAAGTAACAATTTAATCTTGCACTAAACATTAGCATTCCCTAGCTCTCACGTACTAATATTTTAGATGTTTTCATGATGTGATAACTGTTTTCATCACAAGCCTCTGTTATTAACATTAATGTCATGAGAATGTATCAACTTTAAATGAAATGAGCTTGGAATATTGTTTAGCTTTTTTTTCTTGTTCATGTGTTCATGTTGATGATAACAGGGAAGAATTGAGATAAAACAACTTTCAATGTAATTGAATAAAGAGCAACTTGTTGATTGTTTCCAGTTAACTTAATTTTACAGATTTTCTGTTTATCTTTTCTCACTCCAAGCCCAGACTTTTCCATCTTTTTTAATACTCTTTTCTAAACAAGTGATCATGACAATCGGGCCAAGATTAACCTTTAAATCATTCCCAATGTGTTTCAAGTGATGAAAATTTCTCATTCTTTACACTCTCAATTGGTTTCAAGATTGATTAATGATGAAATGAAATACAGGAAAACGATGGTTTGTTCTGGTTTTGGTCCATTGTTTTTTTTTCAACAAATCAATTCAAGCTTCTCAAGTTGATGAATGATTGCACTACAATTGACTGTAAATGTTCAATTCTTATCATGGTATAAATAGAAATGATGAGTTAATTTTTTCTCTTTCCCACCATTCAACATGTTTAACCATTTGAGAGGAAAACATTTGCAATGAAAATTTTGCACCAATTGATTGATCAATTTGACAACTTGGAATGAACATTTTTCAAAGGTTTTACCCTTTTTACTCTGACTGACATGAGAGTGCAATTTTTTCTTTGAATTTTTTTTCCGAGTTAACAATGCACATTTGGGATTATCATTATTTATTAAGTGCAACCCTTGAGCTATGAACAGAAACAAGAAAAAAAAACGATTATGATGATTATAATTTTAAGTAAAGTTCTTTTGATTCCCTCAAGGCTTTCATTATTACAAATAAGTAAAACTCGGAGAATCAGATTAACAATGTTGATAATAATGCCAACGATAATAACGATATGAATGGAGAAAAGAAACAAAAGAAACTTTTAAGGCAAACAGGGAGTGATTACCTAACAAAGTCGAATAAAGTTCTAGAGCAGAAAAGGAAATAGTAAAAATCGAAAGGTTCAAGTTCGTGTTGACATCAACAATTTATGATTATCATTTAATTTGACTGAAATGTTTGATCAACTTTCATTTCTTTTCTCAACAATATTGATAAATGATGAGCAAGATTATATCGATGAAAGTTTTATTCACACTAAAAGAGTAGTTGAATGTATTGCTAACAGATAATCGAGACTGGCAAGTAAAAGCGAATTCTATTTAATACTAGTTCGAGATAATATCTCGAGTCATTATTCAATCAATTATTTAGGAGGAAAAGTTGGATTCCATTTTGATTCACCTTACTGATTGTCACCTCATCGATCAAATTTACCACGTTGGAATAAAAGAGTTTCATTGTTTCAAAATTTTATTTACAATTACCATTCTAATCCAATTGACAACTTGCGATAATCTTTTTTCTCCTTCTTTGAAATAATGTTCCATTTTTGCCAGTCTTTTCAGATTTACTGTTATTATATTTTCTTTTGTCATGAGATGAGTTTGGAATTTCACCTTTTTCCTTTTTTCCAACCTTTACTTGATACTTTAAGTTCATTTCAATTTCTCTCTTTTTTGCAAGGTATAACATTAACCATGTAACCGGAAACCAGTTTAATGGCTAAGTAGAGGTCAATGGAAATGATTTTATTCATTGGCTCATTTCCATGGTGACCAACTCATGGAATCCATTATCATTTTACTTGTTCGATTAGCTTGTGCATTTCCATTTACTCTTCTCTCTCTTTTATATCATCATCATCATTAGTTTTCTGGATATTCATTTCTCTCCATTCATATCGAAATCTTTTCTTTCTTTGCGTTCATCATGTTTCTAATTCATGATTAGAGCGGAGAAAAGCATTCCTGCCCAAATAGGTGCATGCATTGTATGCAGTTTGAATGTGAATCTGTTCCCCAATAACATGTATAAAGTTCCAACCTTGCATTTCTTTAATCATTCTTTATCTTCATCTATCTGTTTGCAAAAGCAATCTGTACTCTTTCAGATAACTGAAGAAAAGCTTTTCCAGTTGCTAAAGCTTTTTACTAGAAATGAATATGTGCTGAGAATAATATAGTTATCCATTCAATGGGGTTTCATATTGAACAACTATTTTCATCTGATTTCACTCATTTATCAAATCTATTCTCTTTTTCTTATGTCCACTTGAATTATGCAAAAGCAGGAAAAAAATTCAACCGTAATCGCGTTTACTAAAACAAATAACAATTACTGAGATGCGACCAATAAGTATCAGAAATCGTCGTCGTGTGTATGTTCATCTTTCAACAAACGCAAAATATCGTCTAGATTAGTTATTTAGTTGTCACTATTGTCTCACTTAGAAAACACTGACTTATTGCTTGAAAGTGAACCAGATTCATTCATTGGAATAAGAACTACTGGAAGCTAAATTCATGCCTAGAAACTGATTTCAATAGAATCATCAATCTGTATATTTACCTGATCATTTTTTTTCAATTTTGCTGCCAGTACTTCAAAATATTCAATGAAACACAAATATAAATGTGAATTTTTTTCCCCTTTACCTTTCAACTCTTTATTGTGAAAAAAAAGTCTCACAATAAAATAATAATATCAATAACTGAATGTTTACATGAGAAAATGAATTTCCACTAGAATAATCAGTTAAACTTAATATGTTTTACAATATTGTGGATATCTGAATAGGAAATTTGAAATAGTCGATAGAGACGAAAAAGTTTGGAAATAAAGTTTTCCCAACTTTTACCTATTTCTTTATCATGGTAAAATTTAGCCTGAATAAAAACGGAACAAATTAAAAGATAAGGTTAAATAGGTTAAACTTTTGATATCATTTGTATCAACATCACGTAAGAATTACCCAAGGAACCATCATCATGCTCACCCTCACCATTTAACCCACTCTGCTGGTCTCTCTTGTGTCACACTCTTCATCAAATAGCATGTCAGGGAAACACACAAATTTAAATAAATGCAGGTAAACATGATAAAGATTCAATGTAAGGAAAGGTAAAGCTAGAAAAGAAGAGCGATTCCAACCAACAAAGAATGTATCATAGTTGCATTCAATGTCGCATTTATATTCAACTTGTTCATTAATGTATCCAAATGAGAAGCACACATTTACCAGCATGCACCAATGTTTTGATTTTTTTTGCTTCGACTACATGAGTCGAGGAAAAGTAAAGGGAAAAGAAGAAGTAAGAAATAAAGAATCCTGAAAAGGAAAATTTGAATAAATTGAGAATCAAGTCGAGGTAAGAGAAAGAAAAGCTTAGTTGATAATGTTATACAATCCTTGTACTTATCCTTACACCATTTACATATAAACTGTTTTCATGAACACTGAATTGTCATCATGTTTTGTCTCTCCTTTTCTTTCATCAAACCCAAACCAAGAAAGATGAGGAAGGTAAAGGGAGGAAAATTGCAACAGAAAGAAACAAATAGAATAACTTTGATTCAATTGAGTTGATGAAAGAAATTGAATGAATGAATGTGAATGATGAACAAATGAAAAATCAGTTGAATGTTTTCCCTGTTGAACCACACAGTAAACATCGCGACGCCAATTGTGATTCTTGTTTATATTCATCTATAATGCACAATATATTAATATAAACTTTTGTTGCTTCTCTTTTTTTCTCATCATTTTTGTTTCTTCTTTTCATATTTATTCATTTTAAATGTACAATTTTAAGTGTGAAAATTGATTTTTCGATTTCTATACTTTTTTTCCATTTTCTCTCCTGTTTTCAAGGTGATAATTTTCCCTTTGAAGTGATTCCCTCATGATGATATTTATCCTGGATTTACAAGCAAAAAGAAATCAGTTGAGAGACTAAATGATATTCTGTATGGAATATTGTTGAAAAGTTTCAAATCGCTTCTCAGTTTGACAAATAATTTATCAGTCAATTGAATTATTTACCGTTTGATTGATTAACCATTATCTGTTGTTCAATTGATTTTACAGTTAACATGATATTTCCAGTATGTATCTCTTGACAGGTTCATCTTGTTTCATCAGTAAACTGAGTTTGCACACAAAAGGCTCAACTTGAAGTTAATTTTCATCCGGTTACTTTATTGACTTTGATTAATTAGTTGATTTTTTGTCACTTAGTCCATTGCTGGTTTGATCTTTCATTCAGTAAAAGAGTTGAAGGTTGAGGTAGGTTGAGTAAGGTTTAGATTGTAGCTCGGGAATAGATTTTACTTTTAAGATGCAAAAAAACATCAGGTGATCTCGCTCCAAGTTCCAAGTCCATCCAAGTTCCCCTTCTTCCCTTCTTGATTAAAATGGTTTGTATCGTTTGTCCCTCTGTGACCTGCTTAACTTGCGGAAATGGCCAAATTTTAATGAGGATTTTATTGTACTAACAGGTACTAACAGGTCTCCCTTCAGGTTCAACTATGCATACAGATGAATATTTACTCCAGATTGAGAGCTGTGTGATATGAGCACAAGAGATTCATAAAAAGGGAATTTGTGAATTTAATAATTATGAAAATCTTTCTCTAAATGATTTGTGACAGCAAAACTTGCAACCTAACAAAAAAAAACAAAAATGTTTAGAGATTTTCAAATTGCCTTCAAGTATACTTTTGTTTTTCATTGTTTCTGGCAATTTAGTTTCTCTACTAATAGATAGCTATCAAAATGGACTATTGTTTCATTGGAAGCAGCTTTTAAACTCAATTGTTCTTTATTAATTGTTAAAAGTATAAAACATGAAATATACATGACTTGAAGGAAAATTGCCAGCAATTCTTTGGCAAATTGAGTCTGAAAATTTTCAATTAAACTATCCTAATTAATTGAAGTTAAAATAGAGCCAATTAAATGAATCTTCAATTGAAGCTTTTCTCTTTTCATTTCATTATAAAAGTTGACATTTCCATCTGACAAGTTTCAATTGAATCTCGGTGTAACCATATGTGTTGCTGATGTTTGTTTCCATTGCCATCCAATAGTTTCCCTTCCCACTACCATTGAACATCAAATAGTTCAATATCATTTTTTATTTATCTTTCACTCGGCTGCCATTGTAATAGTTGTTTTACTTTACCAGCCTGAATACAAATTTACACTAAAATAGCAATTGAGTGTTGAAAGTTTTTCGAGTTGATACTGTCAACAGAAGAGGGAAAAGACGAAGCAGAAAAAAAAGTTCAACTTGAAAATAAACATTTCAATGTTTACCTGAAAGTCATCGATCACTGGGTGCATTTTAATTAGATTTATAGCTTAAATTTTCTTGGTTTTTCATTTCCAATGGAACCAAATGGTAAATTCCCTTTGGCAAAAGGAGAAAAAAAAAGTAAAATTGAACAGGAATAAGATGAAGAGAGGAAAAAAAAGAGAAACCAAAATATCAAACGAAATCGAGCAACTTTTTCCCAATGAAAAGTCTAAACAATTCAACCTTTAACAAAATTGTACACTTGTAATCTTATTAATTTATCAAATTAATCATTTAATCGCCTTTGGAATGGAAATGTTGCAACTCGAAACTCGAAAACGAAGAGAAAAAATGAGCAAAATTTGAAACTTTTTTTGTTCGCTCTTCACATTAATCTCAATTTGAAAAAGCCTCAAACTCATGGAGGAAAAAACTGTTGACCCAATTTGTGAGTATAAATTATTCAAATGGCAACAATTATAAAATGAAACAAATTTTTTTCTCTCCTTTTAATGATTAAAATGTTGCCATTGAAGCTTTGCCTCTAATTGAATGGTTAATGTTTAACGAAAAGCAAAATATGCAAATGAAATGGAGTTAACACATTTTCGTTTCATTTACTTTCATTTTTGCTGTTTGATAAATTGATGAATCAACAAGTTGGTTGAGAGAAGCGAGTAAAGGTGAGAAGAAAAAAATGTAAACAAATGAATTTGAATGAAAGGTGAAAATTTGATTTACTTTACCTTTGCTCATCTTCACTTGGTTACAATTGAAACAGCTTTTGGTACAAGAAAAGATATTTTACTAAAGAAAAGGAAAAGTTCAATTCAAATAATTGGAAAGCGAATCACTTAAAAACTGTGATTTATTTCCTCAATTGAAATGCTTTACTTTCGATATTGCCATATTTCCATTTCACTGAATCCACTTAACTTGATATTTATCCAACAATTAGGTTTACTTTTGCATCCTCATCCTCCCACTCAACATTGTTCATTGCGTTCCATTCAGAGTCATTATCATGTTGCACTTTGATCTTTCACTTGATTTTTCCTTTACATTCTTTTCTAATCAAAATGTTTTTACTCTTTTGGATACAATTTCGACTCTTTCACAGAATTGCTAAATTCAGATCATTTTCGAGAAAAGAATGAATCTTGAAACAGTCGATGTAAAGTCGAACATTCGAGTTTTCTAAGTCTCTTATAGTGTCAATTTGTTGGACTATTTTGGGATTATTCCTGCGACTACTGACAGCATTAACAAGTGTTTGATGATTATTTTACAAATCGTAAAAAGAGCTTTACAGTTGAAGGCGAAAGGTTTGTCAATTGAAATTGATATAACTCAGAATGCAATGGAATGAACAAAAAGTCTGTTGAAATTGGTTGAGATTTTATCAGGAAAAATTGAATCAACTTCTCAATATTATTCAACGTACAAAATATCAAAATTTAATTTCATGTTCTGCTTGGTTGATATCTTTCAATTGAACAATTGCATTTTTTTTTCAACCAAATTCAACAAGATTTTCCTCGAAAGTCGCCAAAGACGAACTGCAACTTGTCGAAAATTGTTAACTTTTTCTTTGTTCGAAATTTGAATGGATTTCCAGATTAAACTGTCGAAACAAAGATACACACTTGCAAAAACTGTTTCACTTGAAAAGGAAAAAAATAGTCTTTTGAAACTTTTCCCTGCAACTGTTGAATGTGAACATTAATAATGTGTGCTGTCATGAAATGCTGAAAACTCAATTTTTTATGATGTATTTCATTAGACTGGACACTTGGAAAGTGGAAAAGTTGAAATGGATTCTGCAACAATCTGAAGAGTAAATGCAATATTTATTTGCTGATTTTGGCCAAAATTTTTGATTCCAAAATTGTTATTCCATCTGATAAGCACTTTTCAAAATATCATCTTATAATGCAATAATAATCATTATTCAATTTTTATATCTTTTTAATGGAATTTTTCGCATTTAAAATGTAACACTGTTAAGCTAGCCCATGAAAAACTAAATTATCGAAACAATTTTTTCTCCACAAAAATATCAGTCTATTGAACCTGAAGACTCGAGGTTGTCTCATCTCATTTTCATGGTTTTATTAGTTATTCAAAGCTTCTCACAGCAAAACTAAAAACATTGAAAGCGCTCAATTGAACAGAGTCAACAATTGGATTCTAATTTGATCATGATGAAGGGTATAAAAATTGAACTTATTGAAACTGTTCAATGATTTGCCTTTGACTTCGAATCTCTAGATTCATTTACATCTCTTTAACCATTTCTTATGCTTATCTTATTACTTTCAATTGCTAAACAAATATCTTATTTTATGTTAACCAATAGCTTAGATTTTAATCTTTTCAGATATATAATTATCTTAATTGTAATACTTAATTTTAACTATTTTCCCCATGAAAGTGTTCAAACAAACCAGATAATTTAATCAATCTGGAAAACCAAAAAGTTAAGTTGAGAATTTATGTGACAAAAAGAAAGAGGATAAAAAATCACTTTCTATTTTGTTTAACTTTCAACTTTTCAATCACCAAGTTAACTCTTAATCCTTAGCTATCATATCTCTCTGGAGATGTCAAGATAACTAATAATGTCTAAAGACATATCTAGGTAAACTGGCGCCATAGCCTTGACAATGCTATTTCATTAAACTGATGAATAAAAAGCGTTAGTCACAAGTCTGGTACTGTTACCAAGCAAAGACAAAAGAAGACAGAGTTAACCTCTTCACTTTCTATTTCTTTACATTTTTGATTCCCTCCAAAATTTATTCTTTGTTCTTAAATTGGTATAAAAACCCAAATTTTCTCAATGTAAAAACTACTCTTTCAATACTCTTTGATTGAAGTCGTCGTTTTACTTAATGTAACTCATTTTTACTCAGTTCAACTTTAACAAGTCACCCAGACCTCTCTATATGAAGTTAACCATTTCGCTTTGACTTATCCTCAACATTCAATATTAATCCTTAAGCTTAATAAAGTTATATTCCTTATAATACTATTGTATTGTGTCGTGCCTTCATCTCTATCGAGATATTTCTGTTCAGATTATTAGTAACTGGAAAACCTTGGTTGAATCCTAGATACGAACCTTAAAAACTTGTAGTGAAAGCAAGTTGGCAGTCTTCTTTCGATCACTTCCCCAATATTAAACCTTTCACTTGGCGACCACGGCAGGATTCAGCCAAGACCTCTTCGGTGATTAATATCCTGAACTCTCTTGTGTTCTTTCACCCATCTTCACAACTTATTAAAGTGCTTAATAGTGTTATTCCTACAAATTCAAATTCTTCCAAATTCAAAGATTTCAAACTCAAAATTCAAATTTCGTCAAAATTCAAAATTCTGGTCTCAACCTATTAACTCTCTGATTGTGGAAAGGATCAATACGATCAATAATTTCGGTGCCTGAATCAAGAACTCTAACTTTTCACGACTCTATTCACAACTAGTTAGTCCAACAGTAACTTTAAAGCTAATTTCAACCTCAAATTCCAAATTCAACTTCTAACTCAAACTCAAATTCAAACTTCAACTTCAAAATCCGAACTGAACATTATCCTACATTTGCTCCAAATTTATAAGTCACTCAAGTGATATTCCGATTTCCAATTTATTCAACAAATTCAAACTCAAGCTAAAATCTCACTATGGTGGAAACTCGACGAAATCGATACGATTTGCCTGAAGATACTCCAACTGTATCAAGTCTAACTCAAGCTGCTGCTATTGAAATCCTGGACACATGGTCTATTACGGTACAATTAAACTCAGTCGCAAAAAAGAGGTTAATTGACTGTATCAAAACACATTTAATGATAGTTGGTGAAACCTTGTCAGACGAAGAAATTGCTGATCTCCCTGTAACAGACATTGCATCTTTCGATGTACCTGACTGGCTTTTACAGTGTCGTCTCAAAAACTTCAGTGAAGAAGAGATTCAAATTATTATAAGAAATTTAAGCCGTGACAGAGATGTGCTTCTACGATCTACGATTACTGAAATACACACTCTCCCACTTTCACTTGGTACCATCCGCAAGTTCATTGAAATCCTTCAATCACTCGGTGCTAACATCGATCCACCGCCTTACTCTCCAAACCTTCGTCCGCCTCCATCCCTAGGAGCTGCATCTACCTCTGGTAATGAAAATCCTAACCCTCATTATATTGTCCAAGCCCTTGCCTCATTACGCCCTGACCCATTTGTCCCTGAGTTTCAAAAGAATGAAGACATTCTTGACTTCATAGCAAAAACTAAACAGCGCTTAGCACAAGAAAATTGTGACGATCACACAAGACTTAGATGTTTTAAGAAATCCTTAACTCATGAGATACTAGCTCTTTCAACTTCTATTGATCCTGAAATCAATACTTATCAAGCTTATGTAGATGAACTAACTAAATTAGCCAAAACTCCTGCAATGCAGTACTCAGCAAAATTTGCACTCAGACAATTAAAATATACTCCTAGTGAGCATCCAAATACATTCCTTATGAAACTCAGAACCTCCTTAACTAAAGCTGTAGGATCCTATTCCGAAGAAATATTTAAACACGAATTATTAAATCATCTTCCCGCTAACATTAACTATGAAATAAATACCCTTGGTCTCACTGATGATCTTCCGAAAATTACCAACCTTCTTATCCGAAAACATTTTGAACATGAACAGTCCAAACAATTCAAACCCAAATTTCCTACAACTTCTCAACCACAAAAACCTTCACATCTTAATTCATTACTTCGAAGACCCGACCATAAACCTTATAATCCTCCAATGCATCGAACTTCCAATATTCCCTCTTCAAACCGAAACAATTTAGCCTGTTCATATTGTAAAAAGACAGGACATCTCATTGCTCAATGTAGAAAACGCCTGTACAATGAACGACAACAAAATCAGCAGAATCCTAATTCCTCAAATACTCGAGCACTTCCAGCCCCTCCAAATCCTCAAACTTCCTCAACTCAAAATTCAGCCCCTGCATCTTCCAACCTTGTAATCACTCAAATCTCACAAGAACCTGGTAACTCAGCAGTCCGAGACCCCGCGATTGCTTTCACGTTATCAACTGTACCTAAAATTCCGGTACTAACACAATTAGGCGATACCAACTTAGCACATATGCCACAAGCCATATTCAAACTTACTGGCTCTACAATCTCAGCCCTTGATTCCAAAGTTGCAGAAGAACTTGGAGTTCATATAATTCCAAATTCCAGATCACTGAAGGGAATTGCTGCAAAGCAATTTGTCCCCTCACATGGCTTTGCCTACGCAGTGGTAAAACACCCAAGTATGCCTGAATCACGAGTCTTTAGACTCCACATCGTCGATAACTTTGAACCAGTCTGTCTTATTGGAAATGCCTTTCTTCATCTATACTACTTTCAAATGAAATCCGATGGTGCTGAATATATAACCACATGCTCTGAATATGCTAATTCCGAACCGCTCGATCCAACTTTCTATTTCCGTTTCTGCACTCCTGAAGAGACTCAACAAATTTTTGACTCAACTGTTCTCACTTCTTCAAAAGATACTTATATCATCGATAATAGAAAACAAAATGAACCCGTTTCCATTCCAATTAAAATTGATAATAGTCCCGCTCTAATGGCCAAATGTGAGTTTCACACACCCGAAGAATACGCTGAAATCAAAATCACCCCATTCAGACAAAAAGTAGCCGAACGTATTAATCCCGATCTTCCCAAACCTTTACAAGAACAATTAGTCTCGCTAATTGACTCCTTCCAAACCAGTTTCTCCAAATCCAAAAGTGACTTAGGTTTAGTCCCTGCTTCAATTTGCCCCGTTAAAATTGAATTAGATGAAAAAGAAGTTCCCTCTTCTAATCCTTATAACTGTGCTCTCAATAAGAGAAAAGAGTTCAAAAGGATCATCGAAGATTTAAAAGCTAACGATATAATTGAAGAAAGTAATGCTTCCGGTGGTGCACCTTCAATCCTAGTACCCAAACCTGATGGTTCTTACCGAATGGTAATAGATTATCGCAAGCTAAATCGAATCACTAAAGTGCCTAAATACCCAATGCCTCGCATTGACGACTGTTTAGAGGTCGTTCGGGGAGGAAAATACTTCAACCTGTTCGACTTAGCACAAGGCTATCATCAGATAGAGCTTCCTTTAGGAGAAAGAGAGAAAACTGTATTTGTTACTCCGGATGGCAAATACCAGTATAAGCGTTTGCCTATGGGATTAGCCAGCGCTCCATTCATTTTTCAAAGGTTAATGAACAAAGTACTTGATGGACTCATCTACCAAAAGTGCATAGGATACTTTGATGATGTACCCGTGGTAGGAAAAACTTTTCAAGAACTTTTAACAAACACCGAAATGGTTCTCACAAGATTGCAGCAATATAATCTAAAGATTAAACTTGAAAAATGCCATCTTGGGTTCGAAGAAATACTTCTTCTTGGACATTTAGTCTCAGGAGAAGGAATCAGACCTGATCCCAAGAAAGTCGAAGCATTGAAAAACCTTCCTTATCCTAGAAACGTTCGTGAACTACAATCCATTCTGGGTTGTTACAACTACTTCTCAAGATATATTCCAAACTTCTCAACACTCGCTGCCCCTCTTTATCGTTTAGTCTCGAAAGAGAAAAAATTCCGTATTCTTCCCGAAGACAAGAAAGCCTTAGATTCACTTAAAAATTCCCTTATAACTACAACTCTCCTGGTTCATTATAACCCTCAACTTCGTAGAAAAATTTCAGCCGACGCCTCAGACCACGCTGTTGGTGGTATTCTCTTACAAGAAGATCCTAATTCTCCCTCATTTAACCTTGAAAATCCAATTGAAGATGTTAAGGATTGGTTACCCTTATCATTCTACTCACAAAAATTACAAAAATATCAAAGACACTATTCTGTCTCAGAGAAAGAACTCTTAGCCATTTTCGTTGGTGTGAATAAATTCACCCATTACCTTGAAGGTGAACTCTTCCTAATCGAGACGGATCACCATGCATTATGCCAATTAACAAAAACTAACTTCAAAAATTCAAGACTTCAAAGATGGTCCATAATGCTATCAACATACAATTTTCGAGTTGTATATCGAAAAGGTTCTACACATCCGCCTGACTGCTTCTCACGATATCAAAGTTCATGGTCACACTGCAAAATCATAGATCCAGAAGAAGAATTCTTGGACAGAATCTACCTTCTTGATTATATTTCTGATCCTACTGAGAATTATCTCTATGACCTAGGACTTAATACTATCTGTTTCACTCATCTTCATCACTTAGATGAATTACCATTTATTCCCTCTATCTGTTACTCCGTAAATTCTGAAATTCAACACCTCAAAACTTCACCGAATCCCACATCCTCTGAAATTAGCAAATGGAAAGATAAAGTTAGACAAACTCAACAAAACAATTCCGACATTCAGCAAATAATTAATCTTTATCACTCCAATGATTCTATTGTTTTAAAACGATACCTCATTAGAGATGGCCTACTCTATCGCAAAGATATTAATACACCTTTCGGATCAAGACTTGTCATTGATTCACAACTTCTCAACGATATCTTCTCGTATGAACACGAAAGCCCCTTAGGAGGTCATTTCGGTCCAGAAAAGACATACTTACAAATCGCTAGAAGATTTTGGTGTAAATATTTGCACGACTTAGTGAAAAAGTTATGTGATAATTGTATCACATGCCAGATCGCTAAGCCCACTAATGTGATATATGTCGACCCTTCCACTAAGCCAATCCCTAAAGAGATATTTGAACGTTTTGAACTGGATGTTCAAGGTCCAATAGTTATAAAACAGGTAAAAAAGTATATCATTGTTCTGGTTGATGTCTTATCTAGATATGTTTTAGCAAAACTTACAACAAATCAAACTGCTCCAACAGTAATTGCTTTGTTGAATTCAATATTTCAAACCTATGGGTTTCCGAAAGTCATTCAAACCGACAGAGGAACAAACTTCACAAGTGAAGCTGTTCATCAATTTTTAAAAGATAATGGCATTAAACATGAAAAAAGCAATCCATATCACCCACAGTCCCAAGGAATAGTCGAAAGATCAAATCGCACTATTGCAGAAAGACTAAGGTCTTATGTTATTAAAAATGATACAAAAAACCTGAAAAACACCCTTGAAGCTTCCCTCTTCGCTATTAATACTTCCATACACAAAATCACAAGATTTTCTCCTTATTTTTTAGTCTTTGGTAGACACCCGCGTAAACCACTTGATAACTTATTAGAGTTTTCTGATGCAAACTCTTTTAACGTGAATCAAGCTAGGAAGTTAGCTTATGCTAGATTACACGCTCAACAGCTATACCAAATTAATAGGACGAAATCTCTGCATTCAACTTCTCCATACCGAGAAGGAGATTTTGTATTTGTGAAGAACGAATCTATAGATTCATCAATATCAAAAAAGCTGAGAGAAAAATTTACTGGTCCATATCTTATTACAGGAATTCAAAAAGGATCACTTCTATTATTAGAAATGGAAGACTTAGGATTATTTACGGTAAATGTTTCTAACACAAAACCGTACCGAGGTGAACTAACAGAAAAAATGCTAACTTTGAAAAATCAATATTTTAACACAGATACATTCCTTGAAAATGAAACCTTTGATATCCCTAATTCAGAACAGATAAATGAATCAAGTCAATCTCAATCATCTATGGATGAACAACCTTTAAAACTAGCCAAATCAAGCTCAATGCAGTCCTTAAATAATCACAATTCAAGTTCAGAACTAATTCCGTCCGAACCCTCAGAACAATTTAATAACCATTCAGAACCTCCGTTAATTATTCAAAAAGATGATTTTAATCTTAACAAGTTTCTCCAAATTCATTTTGAACCTTCACAACCAACTTCTCAAATTCAAAATTTAACTAATCTAAATAATCAAAACATATCTAATGATATATCCGACCAAGTCAAACAAACTACTTTTAATCCAAATAACACTTCTGTTAAGACAATAACTTCAAATATTGTCCCAATCTCTAAGGAGATATCCAAATCCGAAATTCAAACTTCTCAAATCAGTTCAAATACAAATGCAAATAATTTCAATTCTAATGTTCCCCATAATTCAAATTATCTTAAAACCCAATTTCCAATTCAAGCCAAAAAACCCAAAGTTAAAAGAAAGTATCTAACCGCTGATAAAGAGATTTCACAGCAAACCCAAATTAATCCTTTAACCGATAAGAGATATACCAGATCCCAGACAAAAGTTGCCGCCAATTTAGTTAACACTAATAAGGTTGACAATAGCATTACCAACACTTATGTGTTATATCTATGCTATCTTAATCAAAAGGTTAAAATAACCGAGGGAAAACTGAAAAATAAAAACAGTAACAGTTTAAGTTTAACTGCAAACCAACTAAGCTTAGCCAATCACCATTGCTCTTATCAAGGTGACGAAACTATTGCTTTCCCCTCTCGGATAGGCACTAAGACAAAAGACGTCTCCAACACTTCATTAGAGTGTTCGACTTCACTTAGTCCAGATCAAAGCTTTAGCTTTCATCAAAGTTTTAACTTTCAATTATTAAGATTCTTCTCAATCTTTACCAACTTTTCTGAAATATTCAACTTTCTCAATTCTTATTTCAATTTATCTCTGGTATTTCTTCAACTCAAATTTTCTCTTGTGAATTTCAATTTCAATTTCAAACTTCAATTATCCCTAAAAGAATATATCACAGTTCAACTCAGTCAACCATATTCAAACTTCACACCCAGTTATCCCACCTTTACAGTTTCCCTTTACTTTCAAATTCCTATTCTTAACTTCATAATGGAACGTCCTAAAACCATAATTGAACGAGTTTTAGACTCAGGTGAAACAATACGTGTTCCAACTCCGCAAAACTACGAAGATCTCCTTCACCCAATCCTAATAATAAACCAAAGAACCCTGACGCTGATCTCGTTCCAGCAAAATTTTGTGATGACCCTTCAACAGTCATATTGATTCCTAAACCTACAAATAGTGCTACGAACTCTGGTTCATCAAAACCTTCTGACTCTTCCATGCTTCCTTCTCCACCGCCGCCTAATAAGAAGTATACGGTTCAAAATTTCAAGTTCAAAGATTTAGTGCTCTCTGACGATGAAGATGAAACTTCATTTGTACGACCTCCTCGATTTCCGCAAACTGCTACCAAGCGTCATATTAATCCAAGTGAACAACCTGGTGCTTCAAAAGATGGTCTTAAAGATGGTACAACCAAGTTGACCGACCCCAATGAACCGCCAACAAAGAAGCCAATCGCAGGTCCCATTGACCCGAACTCTTTAACAATCACAGCGTATCATAAGGTAGGAAGTACTAAGTCTCTGGATCAAATTCCTAAGAGTCAGCCATCCCAATTCAAATCTATGTTCTTCCCACGATTTAAAACAAATCCTCGATTAGCAAGCCAACCCAAAATTTGGCCAGAAAAATATCTAAAACCTTCACAGTATCCCTTTGAACCAAATCAATATCCAGCCCCTCTACCTACTTGTCCTCTTCCAGAATTCTTATCTGACGAAAAGTTTTATGAAATTAGGAACATAGTAAGCCAAAAGGCTCAAGCCTTTAACAATCTTCGAGATAAATTTAACCAACTAATTAGAGAAAAACTTTTCCTCAATCTGTACAATGATGAAAAAATTAAAACCATTGAACTCCCTACCATCCCTCATGGTATTACCCGAGCACAAGTCTCAAACTCTGAAATTGAAACACTTGAAAATTCTGTTAGGTGTTACTTTTGTGAACAAATTGCTCTCGATCCCCGAGAATGCAGATCTTGTTCAAGCTGCTATTGTTACGCGTGTATTACTTGGTTACGCGAACTCGTTTCAATTTTAGAACTTTTCCCTGTTCATCATCCTCACCAATTTTTATGTATTCTTCCTCAATGCCTTAAATATTTTGCCCCTAAAGATGATTACCCGTTCTACCAATTAATTTCAAATGAAAGCACTCTACGAATTTATAATAACTCAGTATTCAAATGCAGAAGAACCCTCTGTGTAGAAAGCTTTCCCCCGGATAGTTTTCTTGCTCATGAAAGCAAATGCAGAGCTGGCTTATTCATTGAAGAGTACGACTTTAAGGTCGAACTACCATTCATATCACATCATATTCGTGAAGAGCTTTCCAAAGCCCCTAAAAGTATTGCCAATTTTCTCCCTACACATCTTAAAACAGGTCAATTAGAAATCCCTGAAAACCAACGTTCACATCCCAATCGCTGGTATGAAAAAATGAATCTTTGGGCATGTTTAGCCAACATGAAAGATAGTAACCCACAAGATCCACTTCTTCAACCCATTGCAATCCGTTCCGTAGCAGACTTCAGCCTAAATTTCTGGGACTCTTATAAAAGAAACAGAGATCCTACTCATCCCCTTAGCAAAGGCGAACATTTTATTCAAAACGTTGTTGGTTTTGATCCAATATTTGGCAGTAAGCCTGACCCATCTATCATTCCTCGTCCTCACACCATTACTTGGTCACAAGTACCCTTTTACCTTCTCGCTGACTCCGAGGAATGGGTCCAAGTAGCTCTTGGTCGTCCACCCCGATGCAATCCTCCCTATGCTAAATCTATTTCTTCAGATTCTGGTGATGAGAGTACTCCTTTCATTCGCATTGACCCGCTAGAACGAGTTTCCAAGGAGAAACAAGAAACTATTTTGAAATATGCTAAAATTTACTTTCCCTCTATGCGAGAAATCCGCCGCACTCCTACTGTTCCAACCACTACGAATCCTGATAGACTCAGAAATCGTAGAAATAAAACTGAAGTTGCCTCACGTGAATTTCACAGACTCACAGTCATCTATATGCCTCCTCTTCGAGCAAGAACTGAAAAATTAATTCAGGAAAATATGGCTCTACATCCTTCTCTCTCAACAACATTCGCTATTCACATGTCATTTTGCCGTATTGACGGATCTTCCGTAAATAGCAATCGAAGCGCTTTACGTCCTCGTCCAATTTGGATCGTAATTGTTGATGGATTCAAAAACATAGTTTTTGAAAGTTTCGTCCACTATGATGACATAACTTGTATGGATACCAAATTTCACGGGTTAACCTATCGAGATATAAGACATGCTAAATCCTTTAGTTCTGTCAAAGATCAAGTGTTACCTTTCTTTTTGGTAGCTACCGCTATCATCGGTTCTGGTTTAGTCAACATGATGCGCTCATTAGAGCTTGATGACTTCGAAATACTCTCAATTGCTCACAAATTTCGTGAAATCACTCAGTTTTTCTCACCATATCGAGAAAGTCCAGCCTCTCTATCCCTTATTTCATTTTTAATTTTCCCGGGATTCACATTAAGAGCTGAACCACACTCTCCAGCTATCGAAGCTCTGACTGGAATGAATCTCTACCTAGCATTTTGGCAAGAGATTGAAACAATGGCTAAAAGACGTTATGGTATTAACCATACTAACATGGCGCGTACATGTGGAAATAAACATGTATCCAAATTGCTCAAACAATTCACTGAACGTGTAGAAAGAAAAGAAGCTCAATGGCCAATCGATTGGGCCTATGTCTTAAGAAGAGACGAACCCGAATTCAATTCAAGATGCGTTTCCCCTGCATCTTCAATTTCATCTAAGTATCGTATCATCGAAGAAGATGATAATGTCTCGGTACGCACTGCTTCTTCCAGTGACTCTCAAGGAACTGTTACGGGAATGAAATCTCCTGTTTACATACCCCCTGCTCCTGATACCAGACCTCGACCTCAAATTGAGTATCCACTCATTGATTTGGAACCCGAGGAACCTTCTGAACAACCGGTATCTCAAGTCTCTACCCCTGTTCGAACTCCGCCACAATCTGTCCCTACGTCTCGACCATTAACACCACAACAAGCTCAAATTCCCTCTCCAGATAAAACTCCAATTCAATCTCCAAATCACTCTCCAGTTAAATCGCCAATTCAGTCTCAACCTCACACTCCGATTCAAACTCCGATTCCCTCTCCATTACAATCTCCAATTCAACAACTCTCAAGACCTTCATCTCCGCTCATTGATCTAACATTATCTGATCTTGATAGTATTATTCCGATCTTGGAAAATTATGTAAGCCGACCTGTCTCATCTCAATCAAATATGCGTTCAATTGAAACTCAAACTTCCCCTCAAAAAGTTGTTCCTGATCCCTCAGATCATGCCTCAGCATCTACATCCGCAACTGAACTATTTCCTCCACCTAAAATTGATCTTCCTCATTCTCCATCTTCAACTATTTATTCATTTCTGGCTAAAGAAAAAGAATCGTCCAAATCTGGAACATCTTCATCAGAAGATTCATTTAATGACTATTGTTCTGATTTCATAGAAGATTCTTCAGCTAAATCTTCAAAATCATCTTCTTACAAGCCTTCTCCTTCAAAATCTTCCTCCTCTTCTTCCTCTTCTACGTCTTCTTCCTCCTCTTCTTCTTCTTCTCATTCTTCCAGGCCTTCACAGATTGAACCACCAAGACAAGCACATCGTGGATTCCCACTATTATATCGATTACCACCAAGTCCATTCCTACACTCAGGAAATTACCAAACTCAATCGGATACCTCGGAAATGTCAAGCCCTCAACCATCCGTTTCATCCACAGCCTCATCATCTTCAAATCTTACAGTTATTGACAGACCCATAGCTCCTTCCCAAGTCCGCCCTCATATATTTTATCCCACAAGGTCACGATCTTCATCCAGAGATTCTCAATCAAGCAACCCATAAACTCAGTCTCAATAAGGGTTCATGGTCTACAAACCAGGGAAGTGAAGGGTATAAAAATTGAACTTATTGAAACTGTTCAATGATTTGCCTTTGACTTCGAATCTCTAGATTCATTTACATCTCTTTAACCATTTCTTATGCTTATCTTATTACTTTCAATTGCTAAACAAATATCTTATTTTATGTTAACCAATAGCTTAGATTTTAATCTTTTCAGATATATAATTATCTTAATTGTAATACTTAATTTTAACTATTTTCCCCATGAAAGTGTTCAAACAAACCAGATAATTTAATCAATCTGGAAAACCAAAAAATTAAGTTGAGAATTTATGTGACAAAAAGAAAGAGGATGAAAAATCACTTTCTATTTTGTTTAACTTTCAACTTTTCAATCACCAAGTTAACTCTTAATCCTTAGCTATCATATCTCTCTGGAGATGTCAAGATAACTAATAATGTCTAAAGACATATCTAGGTAAACTGGCGCCATAGCCTTGACAATGCTATTTCATTAAACTGATGAATAAAAAGCGTTAGTCACAAGTCTGGTACTGTTACCAAGCAAAGACAAAAGAAGACAGAGTTAACCTCTTCACTTTCTATTTCTTTACATTTTTGATTCCCTCCAAAATTTATTCTTTGTTCTTAAATTGGTATAAAAACCCAAATTTTCTCAATGTAAAAACTACTCTTTCAATACTCTTTGATTGAAGTCGTCGTTTTACTTAATGTAACTCATTTTTACTCAGTTCAACTTTAACAAGTCACCCAGACCTCTCTATATGAAGTTAACCATTTCGCTTTGACTTATCCTCAACATTCAATATTAATCCTTAAGCTTAATAAAGTTATATTCCTTATAATACTATTGTATTGTGTCGTGCCTTCATCTCTATCGAGATATTTCTGTTCAGATTATTAGTAACTGGAAAACCTTGGTTGAATCCTAGATACGAACCTTAAAAACTTGTAGTGAAAGCAAGTTGGCAGTCTTCTTTCGATCACTTCCCCAATAATAAACCTTTCAATGATTAGCCTGAAATTCAATTTCTTGCAACAATTACAAGTTTCCAGGCAAGTGTCATGCTCAAGCGAAAATTGTTCAATCGATTTGAATGGAATTGATTATCTCGGAACAATTTGATGAGTTGATCAGGTTTTGATTATTGAAAATATTGCGAGTAAATTAATCACTAACATTGTGAACTTGATGCATAATAACTGTCCAATATCAAGCTGAGTAAATTTGCTTCTGCATTAATCTTTTAGTGAGAAGTTAAATGAAAATGGTTCATGTTATTAGTAGTTCATTGCCTGATTCACCTGTGAATTTCAGTGACAATATTCTAGAGCTGCAAGAATTATAAGCTCAAAGGCACAAAATATATTAATCGAAAGCAATTTTAGCTCTCAGGCAAAGCTTCATCTATTTTTATCAAAGAAAATTGTTTTTTTCCTTTTTGCCCATAAAAAAAAGCAAAGAAACGGTTAACTGTCTTTATTTTCACCTTTCACTACTTTATCCAAATGTAACCTACAATATGAGTGTGTTGATAAAAATATCACCATTTATTTCGAGATTCATTTGATGCATCATAAAATTGGTTGATGATATTAACTACTTCTTTCCATTCGTTTTCACCCAAACTTGGGGCATCAGAGCGTGGATTGGAGTGAAAAGTTATTATCCTATCAAAATGAATAAAGAGATGAAAAACGAGTGAAAGACAAAGAGTGTGAGAAGTTGATTCACTATCACTTTATCTCACTTGCTTTCTTATCCTTTGCCCATTATTTGTTTCCACTTTCTAATAAATTATTAAGTGATCTGCTTCTTGTATCAGCTAATCAAATAAATAGGAATCGAGCAGCTAAGGAGAGCCAAGTGTTGCAAGTGAAACAAGTTTCACGATCTGACAATTCAAATCTTTAACGTAAACCAAATTAAGCAGACAAGAAATAAATGAAATCGTATTAAATGAAAGAATGAATTAGATCACGGAACTCAAGATCGAGATCAAGATTATTCGTTAATTTTCCTTTAACCAGAAACTTGACTTTGGGAAACTTAAAAATCGATTCAATTTTTCGATTTAAATAATCTCAATAGCTGTCATGGCCTGCAACAATTTGTTCTAGTTCTCCGATGTCGTGAAAAAGCTTGATTTCATTTGTATCGAACAATCCATAGACCGCTAATGCTGCTTCTTTTTCTTTGGATGGAATCGGATTGAAACAGAATCACCACATTTATGAATTTCTTGTTTACTTGTAAATACTTTTCAAGTGTCAATTTTGCTGTTTTTCATCGTATCAATAAAGTCTTAGTGTGGTGTTTAAGCAAGCAAAAGCTATCGAATCAAGAAGTTTAACCTCCAAAAGGCAAGTCTGTTTAAAAAGTGTCAGAATTACATTTTTATATCTTGTGACATGACATGATCTACCAGATGAGAGAACCAACTGACCGGAAATTCAAGTTAAATGACAAGTGACCATGTACACACATGACGAAAATGTACGTGTCCAGCAAACTTATCATGTCAATGACAGTTCTGTAGAGTCGAGTTGAAAAAAAATGGCATTCAATTAGTCAGATAATTGGACCAAACTAGCTTTTGGCAGCGAGAAAAAAAAATCTGAAATGAAATCAATTTGGAAATGTCATGTTTCTCACCAAAGAGCGAAAAGGGAAGAAATTTTCACGAAATAAAATTAAATGAAATTGCAAGAGTAAAAATTGCAAATTAAACCAAAACAAAATATTGAACAATTTTAGTAGATTCAATTGGTCATGAAAAGAAAACATGAAATTGTTTCTTTTCCATTTCATGTTCCATTATCGTTATCATTATTTAAATGAATATCTTTGAATAAATTCAACTTCATTTAAAAGAAGCATAAAATGTTTTATAAATCTATCCATTTTTCATTAGCATTTTACAGATGCAAATGTAAACTTGAAAACTCACCCAAAAAAGGGATTCACTTAGGTTGACCTAAATCATTCAATTAAACTGTTGCCTTCAATGGTTTATTCACTTTTGTGAACAGCAAAATTTGTGTACAAAGAGAAGCAGAAAAATTGATCGTTAAAAATATCATTCAATTTCATGATGTAACCTTAACTTTTGGAAGCCAATCCAAAGCAGAATCGAGATAATTTGATAACTTTGTTATTATCATTATTACTTTTTATCGTTACTCTCATTATTTTCATTATTAGTGTTTAATAAATTAACATGGCAAAGAGAGAAAGAGAAGAGGAAAAAAAAATTCTTCTCATTTAATATCATGTTATTGTTTCTAATAATTTACCTTGTCTCTTCATTTGTTCCACCTCTTCTCTTGAGAATTTCAAGGAATAAAGTTGAACAAGAAAAAGGTAACAAATTTCCATTAATCAAGTCAATCATGTTGATGATGAGAAAGTTATTAGACACTGAAAAAGGGCGAATCAAATGAACACATTTCACGGTTTAACAAACAAGTAAACATTTACCCATCAAAGGTGAAAGACGCTTTTCAATATCAACGAAGCTTACCTGATGTAAAACACTAAACGAAAAACGTTGATCAAGAAAATCATTTTCTTCGAAATCGAAATATTTCACAAAAAAAAGTTCTTTTGATTTTCATTTGTTGAATAAAGTTGCATTTGCAAATTGAAAGTTTTTCTCTCATCTTTAATTATATTTATGAAAGTTGATTAATGTCACTTTGATATCATTTTCTGCTATCAACTTGCCTTTTCCCAGAATTGAGTTGATGTTATCAACGTATTAAAGGGTCGTTCAATTATCACCTTTTATCTTGCAACTTGCAACTCCCAGGTTAGTGTTGAATATTTAACAATCTTGAAAACCTCATTTTTTTCTTCTTTTCCTCAGTAAATCTGTTTTTTTTCCTTTTTTCTCAACTTTTCTCGATTCTTTGTTTTGTCTCTTTTTGCCAGTTTCACTCTTTAGTTTCCATCTCAACGTCTCAAATCTTTTTTCACTTTTGCACTTTTCCTTTCTTTCCAAGTCAATCTTTTCAACTTTTCCTGTGCTTCCTCAAGTTACCCATTCATTTGGTCCCAAGTGAAACATAAAATATTAAACTTTGCGTTTTTACCTTCACTTTTGGTTCACTTGATTTTTCATCCTTTCACTCACAGTTTCATGCATATTTATATCTTTACATATTCAACAGTGAACAAAAGGTAACCCTTCAACCATGCAACTCATATCAATTCATAAAGATGCAAGAAAGTCAACATTTACTATCAGTCGAGAAAATCTAAGCTACAATCACAAAGACTAAATTTTCGGTTTAAAAACATTTTCCACCCAAAATTGACATTCCAATGTAATTGGTTTTGATCTGTGAATCAAATTGCTAAAAGTTGCTATAGGCAATGCTAAGAATGAGTTTTGCTCTTGAATTCACATTTTCGTCAAAAGTTTCGTTCGAAATATTTTGATCCTTTCGGTCCATTTCCAATGAGTTATTGTCATTAGTGAGATTGGCGTTTGTTTTCAATAA
This sequence comes from Tetranychus truncatus, assembly GCA_028476895.1. Taxonomy (NCBI): domain Eukaryota; kingdom Metazoa; phylum Arthropoda; class Arachnida; order Trombidiformes; family Tetranychidae; genus Tetranychus; species Tetranychus truncatus. Next base: position 14,998,071 of record CM052060.1, read on the forward strand.
AATCTGACGATTTTTAATCAATTTTCATCATTTTCTGTTTTGAAGAAGCATTTCGAAGAAGCATTTGGAAAAATGGAGAAATTTTGATTCGTGTTGAACTTATTTAGCATTCCGTATCGGCCAAGTTGACATGTTTCATGTTTGGAATGGCCAATGAAACTGTTGAAGAAATTGATTCGATTGCAGGTAAATGGTGTTGCAAGTGTTTGCTTTTATCATGCAATCGAGTAACAAGATTTAAGGTTGAATTATGGATCCAATTGATGGAGAAACTATTTGATTCTTATTGATGGATTTGTCAAATTTTTGTCTACAAATTGAAAGACTAAACAATTGACAAACGAAGCTATTTCACTTTTCCTCATTTTCTGTCAATTCTGGTTATTATTATCATTGTCATCATCAGGGAATTACTTTTCAATGCAAGATTGCAATGATAATTTTCTTTCTCTTTTCGTTTCACTTCTCTTTCCCTGTGCCAAGTTCAATTGAATGTTATGCCATTTGGAGAAATAATTCAATTCACAGAAAAGTGATAATCTTATTTTGATCATTTACTTCATTTTGATGCAAAAAGATGTTCGACGTTTTCCTTTTTTTTTGCGTTGTTTGCTTCTTCTTTTCGTTGTTCCAAGTCAACCTTATTTTACCTGTCATTCTTAATGCAACAGAATCACAGGAAAGGAAGAAAGGTAGAAAGAGAAAAAGAAAACAAGGTGAAGAAAAAGGAAGGAGAATTTTTTTTCGACAGAAAAGGCAAAAGGTAAAGTTATGCATGAAGAAACAGAAAAGAGTCCAATGATGATGAAAGATGATAAGGAAAAGAGAGAAGAGGGAAGAAGAAAAAAAAGTTGTGCTCAACAAGGAAACAGGGAATAATGTTTATCATGGAAACAAGTTTTTTTTTTCTTCTCTCAAGTTGAATAAGTAAGACTCTTTCAAGTTGTAAACTCTTCAAGATGATTCTTGAGAGATTCAGTAAAGGAAAAGAGAGAAGAAAAAAAATCAATATTGTCATGGTTTCTGATATAAAATTCATCTGTTGCATGTCTGAGCATGGTTTGTTCAGTTTAACTGAATCATTATTCAGAATGCTCTAGATAAACTGTATTCACTCTTGTTGTTATCACCTATTTTCTCCTCCTTTTTTGTTCCGCATTTTTCATCAATTTTTTTCCTTTTTCTGCTCTTCAACTCTTTCTTTTTGTTGCCCCTTTCGACAGATAATCTCATTTCTCTTCCCATTTCATCCTTTATCACTTTATTGTTTACCTTTTACCCTTTTCCCTGATTAGCGTTTCTGACGCACAAAGAATTGAAATATTCTGTAACTCTTTAGCATTTCATCATTTTTTTGTTTACATTAGGAAATGAAAGAAAAAGACAGAAATTCTTCATTTCATGATCAAAGTGTTTGCTAAATTCCTCAAAAGTTTTTCATTTCCACTTTCAATTCATTCATATTTGATTTATCCAGGTGTGCCAACCTGATATAGATTGTTGCCATTGAAGTACTTGGAAAACAACTGTTAACAACTTTTCTGGAGATAGTTAAAGTACCAAAGCATTTCCTTTCAAAAAATAAGTCAAGTTTAGAGTTCTCATTAAAAGAACTCGGATTCAACAATTATTAGTTTACAGTTGTTGAAGCATTGCTCTATTTCACAGTTAGACTTAAATTTTACGAGAGAATAGCTTTGCTCGAAGGTTTAAAACAATAAATTGTTCAAATAAATGGACAAAAAACGAGGAAACATTGGAAATAAGTGTAAAGCAACTTTCGATTCTCACATTGTTCGTTTGTAACAAAATGCAATGTAACAACAATACTTGAAGCTCCAAGACGGTTAGTGAAGAGACATGAACAGTCTTGTGCCAATAATTGGCTTTGATTCACGACAAGTCATGAAACTTTTTAGATGAAGCCAGTTAAGATAACTTAGAGCGATAATTTCTTCCCATATTGCGATCAATGTTAAAATGCTCAAGAAACACCAGTTTTTATATCGATCTCAAATCCTGATTCAGATTTGCGCTCGAATTGCTCTAGTGTTAGGGTTTAGCGAATTTAAACATGAAGAAATGCTTTTCTCGCGAAAACAAAGATTCATTCTTAATAATTCAGAATAATTCTTATTCTTTCTTATTTTAATGTCTTACTAGATAAATTTGCTTCTTATAAACAGTTTACTACTTTCATGGTTTAAACATTGAACTTCTAATAAAGTCATTTTCCACTTTTCTCAAGTTATTACAATCAATACTTTACTCAACATAATTCGCATAAATGCAGAATGAATTGTTTCGAGTTGAATGGAGACAACTTTTGTTCTTTCACTTATTATCCCAAGCTTATTATTGTACAATATCATGATATTGCAATTTAATATTATGCGATATAAAGAAGAATGGAAATAAAGAACAATATCTATCAATTAATTTAAATGTCAGGTAAAATAAAAAAGTCATTTTCTGCCTTTACCTGTTGGTGAACATGATGTTGAACAATTTCTTTTCTTTATGTTTACATTTGAGTTGTCGTGATGAAAACCGAAATTTAACCGATAAAGTATTAGCTCTGTTTGTGCATGCATTTTCTATTGTAAACACAGATCGAGAGGAAAAGATTGTCAAACCGTTTTTTTTTGCGAATCACGAACTTTCCATTTCTAATATCATAAAAGGGTAAAACTTCGAAGTTGGAAAAAGAAACAATTGTTAGCCAAAAAGAAAATTTTTCACGTAAAAGACCTTCTTCATGTGTCATTTTTGATGCAGTACGAGTCACTTGCTAGGTCTAAGTAACCATTTCATTGAGGCTAACAAATGCCTCAGTATTTGATGAAATGATTTAATAAATATTGTAACTCACGAATAAAGTTGACTTAAGATCATTCTCATTCCTTTATTATGCCTCTCTATCCATGTTTTACTTTAATGAATGCATTGTGAGCAGCAATATGGAACTTTCATAACTGAGAATTTAAGAGTTGATTTCTTACTGATAACGAATAAATGAAATATTGAATATTGTAGGAAATTTTGAATCAAAAGACTGATCATTCTGTCTTTAAGCTCGAGTTGTAAAATTTGAGAAATCGGGAAATTCGGCAATAATTTGTGTGCCATCCATAACTGTTTGAATTTTCATGGATAAGTTGATATTTTAGACTATTTTCTGTCAGAAAATTCACAAGGTAAAATTCAATTTCCGTCAACACTATCATGACAAGAATTTATCAAGTATAGCAAGCACTTGAATCAAACACATTGTCACGAAAGCCTTGAGGGTGCAAATTTGAGAAACTTTTCAAAGGTCAATTGGTCATTTTTCTCACTCTTATTTGTTTTACATCTTGTTTTTGCCCTCTGTTGCGAGATGTAAAAGTTTAAAAACATGTTGACTGAAGAAGAACAGATTTCCCTGTTGTTGAGTCAACAAATTTCCAATATTCAGATGGCACAATGTAAATCATCTCTGTTGTTGTGAAAGCAATTTTGAGTGAAACAAAGTTCATTATTTCTCATTTCTTTTCATCCTGAATACCTGTCTTGATTTTCCATCAAGTAAACTACAAAATCATGATTTAAATTTTTCTCTTTAGTCCCACAAATGTACTTTTAAAAAAGAAAAGAGAAGCAAAAGAAAATCTCTTTTATCAATAATAAACTGATCAGATGAACATTACAATGCTGTCAAATATTGATGTAACCATTATATTGTTATTTATTTGTAGTGATGAAAAGGGAAGGTTAAAAGTTCAATTGGATGATTGGTGGGAAACAAGAAAATGACGATAAACAAAATTGAGGAAAAATATTCTGTATTGAATTTCTTTATTGATCATGGAATGAAATATTTCATCTCAATTATTATTTTCCAATAACTTTTCTTTTCCCATTATCTAACATGGCATTTGATCCAATGCTTGTTTTGACGAAAAGTTTCATTCAACTGCAGCAACAATAATCCGTACACATTGAAATGGACACCAATTTTCATCTAAACTCGAGCTTCAAATTTGCAAGTGGACAGATTGATTCAATTTCATTCTCCTATCAATAACCCAGACAATCAATTGGCAGGGAGTAAAAAGTCCAAAAATATTATCTCCAACTTTTTTTCGAATAAATTTTCAGCAAAAGATAAAGTTATCTCTAAAAATGCAGCGTCACTTGTCAATATCAAGAAAGGTCAAGCAAAAAGGGTAAAATTCAATCTGCACTCCCTGTTTATGAAAAGATAACTTATTCATAGGAAAGAGAGAAAAAGGAAAAAATAAACAAATTATGAAAAAAAGAAGTTCTTTTCTGTAAACAGAGCAACAACTTTCGAGTTTACGTTCAAATTGGGAAATGTCAATGGTAAGTGACGATAAAGGCCAAAAAGCAGAGCAATTGTTTGATAGTAAAAAGTAAACCAAGAGCAATGATTCAAAAATCATTTTCAATTGGATAAAAGCTTTTCTCCATTTTTTTTCTGCTTTTCACCTTTCACCATGAGAAAGATTGCAAGGGTGAAACTTGAAAAACAATTTTCCCTTCGACATGATTTCGATTGATTTCTTGTTCGCTTATCATAAAAGAAAATTCATTTTGGCATTTTCCTATCAACATCATTCAAACAGCATTCTTTCATTGCAACAAGTTTGACAATTTCAATGTTTTCTCATTCCCTTTGCCCTTCCCTTGCCACTTTACCTTGTCTCTCGTGATTTTCCGTTGATTTACCTTTAATATTGTTTTGCACTTTTTTTTTGATGAAAAGTAAAATATATTTTTTTGCTGGTTCGTTTCGATGAAAACTTTTTCTGTTCCTTCCATTCCCATCATTTCCTCAACCTGCAACTCGACTGGTAATTGTGATAAGCAAAGATTAAAAGCTGAAACAAGGAAGTTCTTTATCCAATGTTTCCTTTGATGAACAAGTTTATTTCAGTTTCTATACCTTGAGGCTGCACAATAGATTTCAGGTGATTATTCTCAGGGAAATTGGACCAGAAAGTGAAAAGCAAAATTTCCTTTTCTTTTGTCTTTTTTTTGTTATTCTTTTCATTCTCTGTTTTTTCATTTTTTCCCTCTTGTTTCATCGGTTAACACTCTAATCATTAATCAGAAAATTGATGATTATCAACATTTTGACTTGCTTTTTGAAAAATGATCACAAGATTGGCCTCGATGAATAAAAAAAAGTGAATCATTTTTTGCCTTCGTTCTTTCAACATGTTTTCCACCTTATTGTTTCACCATTAGCAGTCTCAATCAACATGATTAACGATTGGCCACAAAAATTAGTTAAAATTGCCTTGATTGGTAAAGAAGCCGAAGTTGATCCAGATCAGTTGAGAAACAGCGTTGTGCCTGTAAATGATAATCTCCAGGTAATTGAATTCGTAAGATTGATATTTTCTTCCTTTTCTTTTCTTCAATTGATCTTCGATTACATTTTGGGATTAAAGGTAATCCAGGTTCGTTATCATGAAAAACCTAAACTTGCACCATTCCTTACCTTAAATAGCAAATTCGATTGCGAGATCAAAGGTTCAATACAACTAATTTGATTGAAAAGGAAAAATGTAATTTTCCAAAATTTGCTGCATTCTCAATATTGGCACAACTATCATTTTTCACAGAAGTTTCAAGTCGATAAAAAAATTGAATTTCTGCATTTTCTTTACTCTGCCAATTTCAAACCCTTTATTTCTCATTTGAATGTAATCGGTCAATCAAAAGCAAAGGTTCGATAGTTGAATGCCGATATTTTGGATAGATTTCATCTTTTCAGAGATTTCACATAATGTTTGATTATTCAGTTTTGTATTACGAAAGAAAGCAAAAGAAGGGGAAATGATGAGTTGGAGCTTGTGCAAGGCACAATTAGAGGAAATCATGCAAATTGAATTGAAATTTAATGTCAATAGTTGAAGCTTGGAATAAGTTATTGATAGGAAATCACTATTTGAATGACATTTTAATTTGACCAAAGCTGTGAGCAATAACAGATGGACATGCAATAATGCGAAAAAAAAGTTGTTGCAAGTTGAGTTTGACATGCATCAACGGATCCAACAAGTAAATCTTTTATGGAGTCCAAAGAAATGACCAAGTAAATAATCATCATTCATGATCAACTGTAACCTCATCAAGATCATTTAGTTGCAAGTTATTTTTTCCCTCTTCATCTTATCTTAATTAGGCAAATTCATTTTACTCATTTACGCTCACCTTCTGAGCGTTGCATCATCAAGTGACCAAAATTTTTCGAGATAATGATTCATTCATTTGCAAAACCATGGAATCCATCAAAAAAAAAACTCGACAAAAGGGGAAAAATGTTTAACCATGAAACAAAGTGACCCAACATTCCAAGCTGCAACATCATTTCGAGTGAATGTTCAAATGTTCAATTCATCATTTCTATCAAAGTCAACGTTACACACAAAAATGAGCTCGAAAAGAATGTCGTCTTTTCTTCTTGCTTCCTCTTCTTCTCGGTCGATATTTAAACACTTTAACACTTGAATCATTAATATTGTTGATTAATGAACATTCAACATGATCAATTGTAAATGAAGCTTCACTAATTGTCTAATTGGTTCAACATTTAGACTGAACAAAAAGTGAATTTAATATCATTTTCGCAACATCATGATTGCAACTTTTGTGACATGAAGAGAATCCAATTTTCACCAATTGACCTTTAACTTTGTCGCATTTTGTGACTTTGATTGTTGCAAGTCGATCACAACAGTGAACAGTTTCTCATCCTTCATTCCCAATCAATCAAGCTGAAACGTTGGTTCACATCAACTAATCAAACATTGATAATACAAATTAATTAGTCTCGTGAGATGTATTTTGAACATTATATCTATGTATTATGTTGCGAGTATTAGGAAAAAAGCGAACATAAAAGTGTTCAAAATGTTTCGAGTAAAGTTTTCTTTTTTCTCTCTCCTTTTCTTTTCTTTTAATGCTATAATTAGAATGTTAATGTTTCAAAAAATAACATGTTCTTGTCTATATCATGATGTTATATTCATGATAATGAGATGCTACCGTTGAGATGTGAAACAAGAATGTAAAATGGGTTTGCAAAAACATTGGAAAAACATTGCAATTGAGAATTGCATTTTCATAAACTAACCAACATTTGGTGAGGAAAGCAAAATTGAACTGCTTCTCTTTTCATATTTGCTTACAAGGTTGGAAGAAAAAACATTCAAATTATAACAATGAAGGAAAATTGATATTTACAGAATTATTGTTCTCTTATTTACTTAGAAAGTTTTCATTTTCATTCTGAATTAATCAACAAAATTATCTGCTAATGCTGGTTCAATGAAATACTTTGCACCTCAGTAGATGCTTGTTGCCGCAAATGTTCAACCTTTACACTCATTTTGGACGAACGTTACAATCGCTGCAAAATTGAAAAAGCAAAGTGAAAACCATAAAAGAAAATGCTTTTTGCATCGAAACATTTCTTTTACAAATTCATGTTGAAGAACATCGATGAACTAAGATTGCTAAGAAGTCACAGAAGAAGTTTTCTGAAGTTGCAAGAAGCTCTTTTCAAGCGGTGTTTCAATATTTGAAATTAGTTTGGAAACGTTTAGTTTGAATGATTATTCATATTGTTTGATGTGAATGTGCAAAGCGCAAGCTAAAGCATTCGTCACTTGAGAGTTGAACAGATGAAAAATATATTCTTACCTCCATTAGAGCCGATATTATCTTTACATCATTAATATGTTCAAATGGCAGGTTGAGCTATTGAAAATGAAATGCTTTATAAGTTATCTTTTTGGTTATTTTTCAAAGTTGATCATGAGAATGGTAAGAAAATTGATGAACCATGAGAAGAGGAATTTCGATGAGTGAAAAGAAGAGAAAAACATTAGCCAATTGAATCGGCATTTACCATGTGAAGAAGTGGAAAAATTGTCTCATCTAATTTGATTTTCCTTTACTTCGATTCACGATTTGTTCTCATCAATTTGAGTAAAATAATTACAAGATGTTTAGCCATGAGTATGGCGAGATTTTCAAGTTGTGCTTTAAGTTATGTTTTTCAATAAACATTTAGCACTTTCAATTGGAACAATTTTTCTTTTGTTTTTCCATTTTCGTCTCTTTTCCCAATTCATTCATCTTTCATCAGTTTTGCATGTAAGCAGAAGAGTAAGAAATGAAAATAATTGTGAATAAAGTAATCCAATTATGAATGAGCCTGATTCATTTATCATCTTGTCGATGGAAGATGATGATGAGGAAAATGAAGTTGTTGAGATGTAAAGAGGTAAAAAGAGTTATTAGTTGGTCAAGGAATATTGAATGGTCAGAATGCAAGTTGAAGATAAAAATTTGTTGTCAAAGGACTAGTTTAGCTGGGCATCATCAAACAACCACAAGTTAGATTAAAGGTTATTTATTAAATTTCCGGACTCGAGGAAAAAAAGGCTTTTACTCCATCAACTTGAATAGAGAAACAAAATCATCAAGAGATTTCAATTGAAAGGAGAAGAGCAGAAAGCGATGAATGAACAAGTAAAGTAGACTGTCCACCAATACCTTTGCATATGGTTTCCAATGTAAATCGATATCATTCAAAACCCAGAACCATCGTTAACTCGGTTTTTGGAGTTTTCCAATTTTTAATTTTCTAAAATGCTTTTTACCGTTTTCATCAAAGTTGGATATTGAAATTTAATTTGCAAAAGAGTTTCAATCATCGAACTCTATTTTCAACAAAGGTTCACATAAATCTCGATTAGTCTTTGCGAGGGTTTTACGGTTTGAAGTCGAGAAAATGGTTGATCTAAAAAAACAAAGTTTCTTGATCAGTGATTATATTTACGATTGAAGTTTACTTTATCCAACAAATTGGAGTGTCGTTAAGATGTTGCCAGATTTTAATCTCCTAAAGGTCAGAGGTAAACATTTACGACTTGCTGCTATTGAATTACCTGATGATCTTGAAGACTTTTCATTGACGGTAATGATCAATGTTATCTGATCAAAGTATTTTAAAGGTGATCAAAAGAAGAAAAGTTGAAAATCGATAATCAATTTTGAATGGTTTTCCTCGGAAATCATTTAAATGAGCTTTTCTTTGCAACATTACAAGTTTATTGGATAGCTCGAAACAGAAGGCGAAAGAAGTAAAAAAAGTTTATATTTTTGGTAAATAACTGTTGATTTAGGGAAATCGATGAGATCGATAATCGTTGAAATTGAAAATCGATCAGAATTGCTTGTAATTCAGTTTAAGTAACAGTTGTTACCAGCGACTAGAGCAATAAAATTTTAAACAGTTGAATGTTTGGTTGCAAATTTTGGATTCCCTCAAAAATGAAAACTTGGAGTTACTTTGATGGAAATGTTTTTTGTTTTTCAACCTTTCCAAGCATCAAAGTGTTTCCATTTTTTGTTTGCAAAATGAAAACAAGCGAAAATTGCTGCAAATATTGTGTCCAATTTCACGCATTTTTGATCACTGATTGATGAGATCAATTGAAGATGAATGCAAAAATTTCATTGCAAGTTTGCGAATGGAAAATGATGGAAACGAAAAAAAAATCATGAAAACATGAGAAGAGCTAATTTAATGCATGAAATTTCATTTCAACATTATCTTCATTTTTCTTGCTCCTCATCAAAACTCAAGCCTTTTTTTGGGAGATAATTTTTTGCTGCTTTATTTTTATCGATCGACAGCATCATTTTTATTTTGATAGAGAACTGAAAGGGAGGCAAAAGAAGATGAAGAAGAAGGCGAAAGATAAAGGTGGATGAGGAAGGAATGAGGAGGAAGAGAAGGCAAAAAAAACAGGTTGCAATGAAAATATGAAGGCATCACTGATCGATTCTTTTGATCAACGCAAACTCAACACGGAAAATTATCTTTAAAAGATTGGTTTGAAGATAAAATGAATCTAGTGATTTAGCCTGATATATATGTATTAATAGATTGAATGATGATGATGAAGATGGGGAAGAATCTTGGATGATAAAGGGACGAATATTTAATCGATAAAAACCAGTGAACAAATAAAATATTATCAACAACCTAAAGCTACATTCAACAGATATTTTTACTTTTTCTCTCTCTTCCTCTTTTCCATTACTTTTCTCACTTTTGCTCATCCTTTCCTCATCATCAGCATCATCCTTGATCCAAGCGAAATGGACCAAGATTCGTCTTCTTGCGAAAAGCAGCATTTCCACTTTTATTTCATTCTCACTTTGGATTTTTTTTTAAATCCAAGTTTCTCTTTTTGTCTTTTCATCTTCATCTTCATCTCTTTCTCTTGAAAAGGAAAAACCTTTTTCTCTTCTTCTTCTTCTTCTTCTTCTTCTCTCTCTCTCTGTTGCTTGGAAACCAACATTTTATCTTCACATTATTTTTCATCTGATGGTAACAACTGATTGAATAGAGTGAAGATGAGAATGAAAAAGAAGAGAGAAACTGCATGCTAGTTGCCATAGAAACTTCATCCTTGTCCTCTCTTATCAATAAATATTCTTGTTTGGAAGAGCGAAAAAAAAGGTTTTTCCTTCTCTTTTTCATCTCTTCATCTTCATCCTTATCCACATCTTCATCCTCTCTCATCAATCTGATCATCATTTTGCTCTTCATCTCCAAGCTTCTTCTTTTTTACCTCAAGTGAGCTGCTCTGGTTTGCCGAAAGCATGAAGACAGAAATAGACAGAAAATCGAAAAACACTGAACTTATCATCTTCTCTTCTCTTTCTTTTCACCTCCCTTGACAACTCCAAAGTTTGAACCTTTTTCTTTCTTCTTTTTCTTTCTTCTTCTCTTCTCTTGCATTTCCTCTTCTTTTCTCTTTCTTCTCTCAACATGGCACAAGTGAGATGAAAAACGACTGAAAAGAGCATGTGAACAAAATGAAGATAAGAATGATGATGATGATGTGAATAATATGAAGGAAAGAAATTGAAAGATAATTCAGTGTGGAAACAGATAGTTTCATAGAGCATGTTGAATGGTAATAAATTTGATAAAATATTGAACTTTCTGTAAATTTTATTCCAATTTTATTCTTTCAATTTTTTTTGCTCTTTAATTTCACTTCTTTTCATCTTTTGTCCAATTAGTATTTTAATAGGAAGCAAAATAAAAAGCAAAAATTGAAATTTGTTTATTAAATGTTGCCACAAGTTGACTCAAGTAGTAACAGCAATGAAACCAGAAAGACCAAGGAAACTTGTAAACTTGAAACTGAACATTACACTTTAATCCCTCCAAGAAAGTCATTTGTGCTTAAAAGACAGATAATTGGTTATAAATGGATTCCCTAGTTTATCAACATATTGTTTTACCCAATTACCAATCATCATTAACTTTACCATATTTTTCATCGCCACCAGCAACCATAGTAAACTCGCTGTCAACTTTACCTCAACTTCATCACCATCTTCACCAGCAAACGGCGTCATCACACCCTCACTATCAACATCCTCATTCCAATTCAGGTTCACACCATCATCATCACCATCATCATCCCTTTGCTCATCAGCACAATAATTTATCATCTTACCATCATTCAAGTTCACCCTACTTTTACAATTCAACATCTCTTTCACCTTTAACCAAAATTCCAACCGATTGTACCACTCTATCATCTTGTTCATCAACATCTTCCTCAACCGTCAATTATCGTGTTAAATATTCAAATAATTTTACCAACAACACTCTCAACATTAAAAACATCAAAAACATCAACAATAGTAATAACTCCATTGATAACTCCCATTCAACCAGTGATAACGATAATAATAATTCAACAGCCAATACCATTGATAGTTCAATTGATGAACCTTGTAAACAATCAGATTCACCATCAATGAATTTCATCTCAACAGCAACATCAACAGTTTCAACGTCAACTTCACCATCAACAGTTAGTCCAACAAAAACTACAAAATCAGTCAAAGTGTGTTCATTGTTTCTCTACTTTTGATAACTTTTTTTTTTCTCGACATTTTTTTCTCTCCTTCCATAAACTTTACTTTTTCTTTCATATTTTTTACTCTCAATTGTCAACACTATCAAATGTTCATGATTAATCAACATTTTCAGTGTTTCATGTGATTGATTGTTTTCTTTTCATTTTCATCTTGTTCTTTTCTCTCTTCTTGTCTTGACCCATTCACTTTGCCATCAGTTTTTTGCTCATTTTGGATTTACTGTCAATATTTTTTTTTCTCATTCGCTTTTTTCACTTTTTCCAGATGAACCGTCCAATTCAAGTGAAATCCGACTCTGAAGGTCGTGGTGAGGAAAGAAAACTGTTTATCGGAATGTTGTCCAAGCAACAATCGGAAGATGACGTGAGACAGTTATTGCAAGCCTTTGGTACCATTGAAGAGTGTACAATACTTCGTGGTCATGATGGCCAGTCAAAGGGCTGTGCATTTGTTAAATTTTCATCTCATGGTGAAGCTCAATCGGCCATTGATGCTCTCCATGGAAGTCAAACAATGCATGGAGCTTCATCTTCCCTTGTGGTTAAATTTGCAGACACGGAAAAGGAAAGGCAGATCCGTCGGATGCAACAGCTTGCAGGTAACATGGGCATACTCAATCCTTTCATGGTAAACACTTTTGGCTCTTATGGAGCAGCTTATGCCCAACATCATCAAGCGCTTATGGCAGCAGCAGCCGCTTCACAAGGTTACATCAATCCAATGGCTGCTGCTGCTGTTTTAGCACCTCCTTTACCTCCTCAGTGCCAAATACCAAATGGATTAGCGAGTCCAGCAACATTAACTTCATCATCAGATGCTTGTATTGGTAAGTTTCAAGAGTGAAAAATTGATTCAATTTTCTATTATTTTCTTGTTCTTGGTTCCAATTTGAATGAAAGTTGTGATTGATTGATTGTTTCATTTCACGATATTTTAATTGTAAATAATTTTCTTTTACTTTTTTTCTTTAATCGATATAAATCGATATGGACAATGGTTGCCTTTTGGATTGGTAAAGGTTTCATTGGGATTGGAGCAGGTAATCCGGGTGCAAACCTGACCAATGGATCAACCAATACCAATGGAGCTTCTGGTCATCACAGTCATCCTCATTCACATCCTCCTCCAACAACAGCACCAAGTCCACCAAACTTTCCGACTCACACTTGTAATGGATCTGCTGTTGCTGCTGCCGCAGTTGCAGCTGCAGCTGCCGCTGCTGGTGGCACCAACAGTGGAGCTCATACAGGTGACTCAGTGTTTACCAATGGATGTCTTTCTGGTTTATTGCCACCTCCACCGCCTCCACCCACCTCAGTGGGAGCCATTCCAAATGGGGCTTCAGCTCCGGGATCTGATGGTCTATCACCTGCTGCTGCTGCGGCTGTTGCTGCGGCTGCCGCTTATTCCAGCCTTAATCCTCACACACCTTATCCCGGGATAGCGGCTTATCCTTCAGCGGCAGCGGCTGCCTATGCTGGCCAGTTTGCTCAAGGTAAATATAAATCATGTTCAATTGCCTTGAAAATTCTTTAGTTGGTCAAAAATTCATTTCCAACCTGAGCTCAGCTCCTTTGATATTCAATAGTTGATCTGAAAATTTTTTCGAGTCTCAATATCTCCTCTTGAACCAATTTAGATCTATAGATTATTTAAGGTTAAAATTTCATGGCTTATCCAGAATATTCATTGAAAACCAACTCCCAACAGTCTCATTTAAATCAATAAACTGAAATTACGTTGCTTCATGATCAACATTCTGCAATAATTCTTGTAATAAAGGACAATCCTGAGAAGCCGTTTTTTGCCAGCAAACGCTATGAATATTAAAGTTTGTTCAACAAATGAAAGGTTGACTGTCTGTCGATTTGTGAATTTACGAGCTTGTTTTTGATCAAATTAAGGCAAATTTCATTATTCAGATTGAATCGTACTTTTGTTTGTTGGCCAGAAAATAAAACTGTCTTTTTCCAGCTAAACTGAAATCTTCAATCAATATTCAGAGTAAGACATTTTCACCTGGACAGCTCAATATTGGTTTACCAATTCTGTTGCCAGTTTTTATTAAATTGATTGTGACAGTTTATTTCAAGTATGCGTCAAGATAAGGACAGTCGAGTCAATTATAAATGTGTGTCACTTGCATTTCTTAGTCTATTCAACAAGCTAAAGATGTCATTACCAGAAAAGATGAATGAAGATCAATAAGATTGGCAAGAAAAGAAGTGATATTAAGATATTAAATTTCAATTCACCTTCAACTGTTAAATTTATTGATTACTTGTTGCCTGTAAAATGAACAATCCTGGACAAGTCAGCTTCTGCCCTCTAGTGACTCAAAATGAACATACTTTTGTATCACTACAGATTGAGCATTTTATGCGATTGCCATTTACAATGTTTCAAAGGCAGTTATCAATTTGATTGAGCTTTTCATGTAAAATGTATCGAAAAATTTCATTAACAGTTTTTAACTGAGTCTTTTGAAAGCTTTTTGCAGAGCTCAACTTTATTGTGTAGAGAGAAAGCAGATTGATGATTGAATTTTCAATTGATTTTGAGAAACAAATGTTGGTCTTTCTATTTGAGGGCAATTATTTGACCGACAATTTACATTGAGAAGATGTGAAATTTCTCATGAAGTGAACCGAGAAAAATTTCACTAAACAAGGTTGATGGGCTATCATAATTTGGTTCAGTGTCTGTGGACAGCATTTGATTCACTGTTTTCCAGTTGTCAAAGAGATCACATTTTCTCATTCCTTCAACTATTCATTGCAATCTTATTGCAACTGATTCGCTTGGAAAACATGAAAAGTTGATTCACTTTTCAGCTTCTCATTGATAGAGATTTCATTTTGTTGTTTACAAAAATAATTTTCAAGATTTATTCGTTGAACTAGTTTCGAATGGTTCACAAAAGCCAGCAAATAAGGAATGTGAATAGACTAGAGTTACATTGCATGATAATCGAGTTGACCTAATGTTTGCAATCAATTTCAACATTTATTTTTCATCTACAATCATGAAACATTGAGAAGGTCAACTTATATGAACACTTTGACCGTTACAAAACAAACTACAAAAACTTGAGATAGATAAAGAAATTCAGTGAAATTAATCTTCCATGGTAGACATTTGACTTGCTCAAACAATCTCTTCCAATCGATTAAGATTTTATTAGTTTTGTCTCCATCTGAATCCCCTTCTTGATACCATTCCTCAACAAGTTGACCATTTTATTATTTTACAAAGAAATGAAAATTTTTTTATCCTTTTTTTGGCCATTTAAACCTTTGCTATACGAAATTTGATTTTGTGACAATTTTTCGAGAAAATAATTTTTCCATTTTTTTCCCTTTTTTCTGTCCAGTTCTAGCAGCACAACAATCTGGTGGTTCCATTGTTGCCTCTTCAGTGGCACAAAGGGAAGGACCCGATGGATGTAACTTGTTCATTTACCATCTTCCTCAAGAGTTTGGAGATTCCGAGTTAATGCAAATGTTTCTTCCCTTTGGTAACGTTATTTCAGCCAAAGTATTCATTGATCGAGCCACAAATCAATCAAAATGCTTTGGCTTTGTGAGCTTTGATAACCCAGCCAGTGCCCAGAATGCGATACAAGCCATGAATGGTTTCCAGATTGGTATGAAACGCCTTAAGGTTCAACTGAAGCGACCAAAAGATGCCAACAGGCCTTATTAACAAGAGATAATGAGAGAAAGAGAAAGAAAGACAAAAGAACAAGAAAACAAAACGAACGAATCACGAGAATCAAAAGCAAAACAACTGCGCAAATGATTGCGGTGAACAAAAGTGGCGACACAATTTTTGTACAAAAAGTCAAGATTGCGCTCAAGCAAAAGTCAAAACCCAAGAGTATCGCTTCATAAGGAGAAGTGTAAAGATGCTCGACACTCATTTAGGCCAAAAGAGTTTAAGCACAAAGAATGGACCTTCCAGGGTTGACAGAAATTATCAAGTATAGCCTTTCTCCATGAATTAATATATCATTATCTGCTCAGGTAAACACCGAAATAGCTGATACTTAAACAAAAAAAATAATCAATATTCCAAGTTTCCAAAAGATTCTTTTGTTCATTTTGAAAACTTGAACTTTTTCCATAAAATTGACAAAAAAAAAAGGTGAAAAAGGTAAAAAAAATTTCCCAAAAAAAGCAACAGCCAAACTTCACTACACAACACATTACACTTTCACTCAATAAACACCAGAAAACACTCACTGACACTATTAATCACGAGGATCTGAATGTAACTTTAATAAATAATCAAAAGAAAAGTTCTGTAAAGGCAAGAATGAAAATTCAATTAATGTTTATCAACAAACAAAATTCACCAAAACTCTTTTTTTTTCTCTGCTAACTTTTTCAGGCTTCCATTGAAAGTTGAAGCAAATATCAAATTGATTTAAAAAGACATCAACTTTGAAAGTGTTTACCCGATCAACTTTAATACAATACTGACCATTCATCAATCAAAGAGACACAAAAAGTAGCCAAAAAGTGGAAAAAAACTTTTCAAGGTTGAGATCTTTTTAATTGAATCCTCGAAACAAATATTACAATTATTATTAATGCTATTATTATTATAAAAATATTTTACCAATTTACAGATTCAATTGTAAAAGTTTGTTGATTAGGAATGGAAGTAAAGTTGAATAAAAAAAAACGTGCAAAGTGCATACGAGAACGAAAAGGTATTTAATATTATTCGCTATTTTATATTTGAATTATTTAATCATCATTTTGATGCCAGCATATATTTAGCAAGATTTAAAAATGATTTAAAAGGTGAAACATGTTCTTCTTAAACTGAAGTTTCAGAGTTCATTTTGAATACAAATTTATTACATTTTGGATCAATAATTTCTTCGGTAATGTTTAAATGAGGAATGGATGTTACGGTAACCAAAAGGGAAACATCGTTTTGTCTAAGCATAAAAACTGTGCCCGACTCGATGGTTCGAGTGAGTAAAACTTCGGAAACCAAGCCCCAAGTTTGAATGGCTTTACACTCAGTTGAACATGATATGACTGGACGAGGGTTAAAGAAGGTTTCAAGAAAAGCTTTCGGTGAAAGATCGTAAGTTAAGCAGGTGGCCAAATGGTCAACAATGGATTCAACCGTATGCCTTGGCTGTTGCCTCGTCACCCGTAGAAACTTTTGAAGAGATCGAGCCATGGCAGGAAATATTGCTTGCGATGCTTCTTTAGGATCAATTGGAGATGAAACTGGACCTGTTGGCGAAAAAAAAACGGAGAAGAAAAAAATTGATCAGATTGTGATGTAAAAATTGAAATTGACTCAATCAACTTGAACCAGGATAAAGAGGAAACAAGAGGAGGTGATGAATGATAAATGAGACTAAAAAAGATGTAATATCAAGATAGTTATTAAATTTATTTTATAAGTGCATATTTACAATAAGTGTCTAGAAATTATTGGAAAACTTGACCTGAGCTCTTGTTTTTTTTATCAACCTAATCGAGGATTGAGGCTTAAATTTGACAGCAATGGATGAGGATTAGAGGTTTACAAAAATATATTATCTTGAGCTTTGCTCTAAGGCAAAAATCTATTCTCATCTCTTTCTCACCAGCTATCGAGTTGAATCAATTAAAACTAGTTAAACCACTACGTTGAAGGTAACCAGTAATCAAATGGTTTTACTATTTTTAAAAATCCCAAGTCGAAGTTGTGAGATGTAAACTCGAGGGCTTTGCCCTTCGTAAAGGTTTCCATTTAGAGGTAAACATTTTCTTGATGAAAAAAGATATTGAGCCCAAAAGTTGAACAATTCAGGTTGATGATGCATTGTTTGATTAGGAGTGGATGTAATAAGTTATACATAAAACATAAAATATACAATGTAATGTAATATACAATAGGCTTCATTTTTTTCGCATGTTTACTTCAGTTTTTTTATTCCATCTTTCTTTGCTTTCTATTTCAATGGACAAGTTCACAATTTTGCCAAGTTCACGTGAGGTCTTGAGTTTTTTTTCTTCTTCATCATTTCTATTTCTTTCTTTATCTTCTTTTTTTATCATCATTTACCAAATTATATTCCTAAACATAAACATTTTCATCCCTGACCAGTCTTTCAGTCTTCTTTTTTTTCTTCTTCTTTTCTTCTTCCATTTCTTTAATACATGTATAAGTCAACAAAAGATGGCAAAGGTTTGATGGGAAGAATGTACCCTCAGGTAAAATTGGATTTTATCATCATTAACTTCATCTTTTTTTTTCATTGAGGTAAACTTTTCTTTACTCTTTAACAGTGTTAAGAGATGAAGTGAAATAAATTAACCAGTAATACATGTAAAATGATAGATCCGTTCATTCAAGTTTAGATGAGATTGGAAAAAGAGAGGAAACTGAAAACTGAATTTACAGTGTTTAAGAGGCTGGGAAAGGCTTGACTTTGTATTGCTATTTGTATTGATTTCAATTTTTTTTTGCTGCTTCTTTTCAGTTGCCCTTTGATTTGTAAACTGTAATTGTTTACATTCAATTTATTCAATAGATGAATCTTATATTATCGCTATTAGCTTCAATTAAAGGTGATCAATTGTGGTAATTATAATTGTAAAGAAACGTACAATTATTGTTTCATAGTGAACATGTTTTCAAACAATAATCATTTGTGTCTCTTCATCTAAGCCTGAGTTAAAGATTGTAGCAATTAGTAAACTTGGAAATTTGCTTTTTTTCGGACAAAATTTTAATTATAATTTTAAGAGCAACAGATGACTTTTTTTTGGGTAATTTATGCAAACAAAAAGCAGATCCAGGTGAATTGTGTGTGTGTGCGTCTTGTTGATTACGATTGCTGTTTTTTTTTGTTCAATTGTTTAACTGTGCAAAATGGGTAAACAAAGTAAAAAATGAACTTTCAAAAGGTGAAACAGTTTGAGGGAAACATGTTGAAATTGAATTAAAGGTGATTTCCATCGGCTGTTCATTGAAATTGAAAATCTCACTATCTATGACTTGCTGTGACATCGCACCTTCTTATCTTATTTCCAGCAATTTTTCAAATTGAAAAATTAATTTCGATTCAATGAATTGAGATTTGATGGAAGTCACCTTTAAGATGAAGATGAGATTTGGGTTATGATTGATGTATTGAACAGAATGTTGAGAGCTAAGAAAAATGTAAACGAAATGGGAAAGAAAGATAAGAGGAGAGAAAAAAAAGGTGAACAAGAAAAAATGTAAATTGAAATTTGGAAATGAAATGCTCATTGAGATGAAAGGCGTGATATGATTAGTTAACTGAGCAAAATAATGGTGATTATCCAACAGATGAGATGTTTTTTTGGTTCGACATGCGACGTGATGCACGAGAAACACTATTTATCATAATGAGAAAACATGGTTCTAATTTTGACGGAAAAAAAGGGTAACTATGCAACTTTGGCACAAGAAGGAATGAACAGAAAAAGTGTTAAATGTTGTTGTTGATACTTCGTTTTAGCTTCTTTTATCATTCATCATATTTATAAAGATTTTGAAGAAAAAGATTTTTCTATTTTCCAATATTCTCACAGAATTATATTTGTAATGAGATGTTTGAAACTGATGAAGAGATAAATTGAACTGAAATGTTAACTTACACGGTTCATCGGCACGTACCCGTTTAATGTGGGTAAAGGCATCTTCTGTTGCTGATAAAAGACGAGCTTTACGCTTACGAACTCTACGTTCATACTCGTGCTCTTCATAAAATCTTTCATTTTGAGAATGATGATGATGATGATGATGGTGATGACTAGAAGAGTTGTCGCGAACATGACGAGCAGATCGTCCACCAACACGAGAACCTCTTTCCTCTAAATTGTTGATCTCATCAAATCTTTCAGCCTCATTACCATTTCTATTGGATGATTGAAGGGTGGACGATTTTTGATGAGAACCTAAAATTAAACTTCCTGGTAATCCGATTGTATTACCATTGGGTCCCATTGGAGCACCGACAACTGATGCATTGCCAGTAACCTGATGTTCACCGGTTATTCCTCCATTGCCAATGATACCATTGGCATTGGAACTGATGCCATCAATGTCGTAAAATTTCAACGTTGACCTTGGCCCTAGACTGTTGTATCCACGATGAGATTTACCTCGTACACGAGGTGGGGCAAGTTCAAGGTATGGATTGTAAATGGTAAAATCAGTGTAATAATTTTCCAGGACAACAATGGCAGCTCGTTGAATTGAAAGTTCACCCAAAGTATATGATCTTGCCTCACCATCCGGTGATCGGGTAACTTTAACTATAAACACGGCTTCATTTGGTTTTATTTTGAGCATCACAACTGCGGCAAAGTATATCCACAAGAGTAAATCCAACATGGAAACTGAAAATTGTACTATAGATTGATAGGTTAGTTCATAGTCGGAGAAACGACGATCCCAAATTTTTTCAATATAAAACACCCAATAAGCTACCATGAGCAAAGTGAGTAGAGTCATGAGTAGGGCACGGTAAACATCTATCCGTGGAAAGGATGATCGGGGCGAGGAAAAGAAGGTTATGTAAGATAGTATTGAGAGAAGAGCCAATTTAAATAGACAACTGATTAGGGTGCCGTCACATTCTGGTCCACACTCCTTAACCTTCCACTCCAAGGTTTCTATTTGAGGTAAAATTACCATCACAAGGGGCGATATAAAGGCACATAAAGATAATAGTCCAAGAGTAAATGGTCCACACCAGATTGAGCATTTCGTCGACCAACTGGAAGAGTTCCATAAATTTTTTGTCGAACAGTCACTATTGTTGAGATTATTATGAGCACTAGAATTGCGAAATGAATTTGTAACTGATAAATTGTAACCTGGTTTACCAAGTTTATTGAGATCAACATCTATGGACACGGAACGTTCCGAGGTGTTACCGGTTATGGCTGTTGTATTATCAGCCCAGGGATCATCACTAGGCATTATGGACACTTCAATTGAATCATCTGCATGATGATGGTTTTGATTGTGATGTGAAAGGTAATGATGACGATGACGGAAAGAGGAAGATTGTTGACTGGCGATTGAGACTGGATAATGTGATGACGGATGATTATTGTGATGTATTCTCATCATTTTTGCATACATCAATAACAACAGTCTAATAATAAAAAATACCTTTTAGCGCCCTCACGAGCACTGCTTTAAAAAAGCTTCACAAAATTATATTGAGAGAAACCTCTTCTCCTCTACTATCTGGTAAAAATTGGCAGAGAGAGAGAGAGAGAGAGAGAAAGAGGTTCAGGTAGGAATCATTCAAAAAAAGGTAGTGAAGCTTAGTTTACAGCGTAGGGAAGCGAAAAAAGGAGCCGAAAACAGCTCCATCTATGAGAAGAAGAAAAGTGTAGATGAAAAGAAACCGAAAAATCGTAAAAAAGAGACTTTTCCTACACAAATTGGATAACCCAAAACCTGTTTTCATCATCATTGTAATTATACTATCATTATTTGTATGATCAACGCAAAAGAAAAGAAAGAGCAAAAACCTTTGTATTGGGAAAAGTGAGACTCTATCAAGGTAAGATGCAAGGTAGGATGCAAGATAAGAAGACAGGGAATTGTGAGAAAGTAAAATTGGAAGGTAAAAAATGGCTGGGAAATGTTTTTTCTTGCTCTTCTATCATTTAAACCAGTTTTTTTTCCTCGTTACTTGGTTACCTGAAGCAGTAAAAAAAGTCATCAAAACCTACTGACTCGAATCAAGTTACAATCATCACAGAGGAAAGCAAAAAAAATGGGCGAATAGAAGATGAAAAAGAAAAAAAAAGATTCTAAAAGATGACTTCATTTCCATTATTTCATCTTTTATTGTCCACTAAAGGTAAAGGTGATTGGTTAAATGAGGCTGAGAATGAAATTCATTTTCTATCCAAATTATTGCTAATGTAACGTATCTATGGTGATGAGTGACGCTTAATGAATGAACTGGCAAAGGCTGCTAAATTACATGGTTGAATGGGAGAGGAAGGGAAGAGGAGAAAGTTTTGTTGATGTTAAAGGTCAATCATCAAGGGACTCGGTGATGTTGGTGAAGGAGGAGAAGGATGAGATTGCCAGTTGATGGGATTAAAGAGAGAAGAAGGTAGAGAGAGAGAAAAAAAAGATGAGAAAATGTTCATTTGGAAAGCGGGCGTAAGCACGCGATAAACATCACTGTATCATCCAACCAACCGGTTCTCGTAATTTATGATGTTACATTAACAATATTATATTGCAAGTTGCACCAAACAAAACTAGTCTACATTTTGCTTGTTGTTTTTGTTATCATCTCTCTATTATAAGTTTATTATATTGTCAGGTTTGCATCTCCCTTTTGGATTACAATTTATCCATTTTATACCTTTCTCTGCCTTTTCCTTTTTTTTCTTCTTCTTCTTTTGGTCAATGGTCAATGCAAGTGTCATTTGCTTTTGATATTCAACATAAACTAATGAGTTTTTGGCGAAATGTGCAATTGACCAGAGAGCCAACATGATGGTTAAAGGTAAAATAAATTAACAGATTTCATCTGCTTTTTCATTATGGTCATTCGATGCCGACTGTTAATTTTCGTGTTTACCTTGCACACTAACCATTAGTCTGGTAATTGTTAGTATTGGCTAGGGTTGTTTCAGACTGATTCAAGTCTAGATTAGAGGACAAGTTTTGAAGAAGCCAACAGTTTGCCCAGTTTGGACGAGAAAAAAAAAGACATTAAACATTGAGTTGGAAATTCAATCAACTGGAACTGGTTACATTAAGTTGCAGTAGCTTAATGCTAATCCAAGTCGATTGGCGAGTTGAAATTTCGCACTCGTTTTAACCGAAAATTGAAGAAACCATTTGAGGAATGGAAATTTAAATTTCTTTTCTTGCATCAATATGGAAACATCAATTTATTCACAAACTATCCAAAGTTCAATCGATTTATCCAGCAAACCAAAGGTTCTCCCTTTGAGCTTTACACATTCAAGCAAAATTGTAATCAATTGAATAGCTGATTTAATCGCTGTTTCATCAAAAAGTCATTTCAATAAAAAAAGTCAAAAGAAAAGTTTCTTTACTAAATTCAATTTCACTTCTGCCAATGCCATGCCTTTAACGATTAATGGAGTCAATCAAATCAATTGAAAAACAACGGAATCATCACAAAGAATCGAAATATTTTACCCCAGAATTGAACTAACAAAAAATACAAAACGAAATGATTCATTTTGCAGTTTCCCCAGTTAATCAATATTTGCAAAATATCTTTAAACGCATTTGATAAGAATTAAAGTGAGAATAAAAAATGTGAAAAACTTGAAATTCTAGTCCATGAAACATATTATTTCACCGCTTATCGAGACATAGTAATAATGAGCTAAAAGATAAAATGAGAAAAAAAAGAAACAAATTAATGTCCATCAAAATGATTTAATCTTAAGTGTGGCTCAATTTGCGGTTAAAACATGTTCAAAGTTGATAGTGAAAGTAGAAAAAAAAGAGCAAAACTTGAGTAAAGAAATGATCAAATAAGCAAAAGCCTTGCAAACCAAAGGCCAAACCCAATAATTAGGATAAAAACCGATATTTGGTTTATGTTACAATTATATTATTATTTGACTCGAATTGAAGGGAATGTGAAGAAAAAGAGGAAAAAATAAATTACCTGGTGGTCCGCCAATTTCACTCCCAACATTTTCATCTTTTTATTATTTCCATCATCATCATCATTCTTTGCCTGAGTATTTTCCTATTCCACTAGCAGTCAGCCTAAGTGAGTCAATTTTTAGAAGCAGAAATATATGCCAAATTAAATTCCATCTTAAGGTTACTTTTGGTGGATGGCGAGTGTGAAAGAAATGTCACTTTTCTTACATTAACCTCGACTACTGGTGAACCGAGAAGAGAGCCAGAGAAAAGGTAAAATGATTCAATCTCAATCACTGAGTAATTTTACATTGTGAGCAAATATTGAGGTAAATTAGGCGAGATTATGGGAATCATGAAAAGATGAAAATGTTTATTTCCAATTGCTTGCAATTGTTAGAGGCGTAATGATAGGGTTTATATTTCACATGTTTCATCTTGCTCATCATCATCAGCAGCAACATGATTCTCATCAAAGTTTAATCTTTTTCTCCTTGTGAGAATTGCAATCATCTTTAATATCATGATAAAGTTGTAACTCGAGTTATTCAAGAATATGAAAGTTTTTCCAATGTTTTCTTTCGCCTTCTTTACCTGTCTCATGTTAATTGATTTCTTTCTTCTTGTTTACCTTTTTCCACTAATCTTGACCTTTTTTTATCATTTGGCCACCCATGAGAATCTCATAATGGCCACTTGACCAACTCTCAAATTGTCCAATTATCGGTTGGAAGCAAAAAACAACTTGTCTCGTCTGTTGACTTTTCATCAATTGAAAACTCAATCAACTTTCAACTTGTCGGCAAGTTGTTATCAAGTTTGAAAAAAAGGACTTTGTGAAAAACATTCATTTCTTGAATTTGTTTCTTGCACTTTGAATGCGATGGAAAAAAAAAGTTTAATGGAAAGTTGCATCGGTTCTGTAATCATCTCTTTTTTTTCTGCTGAACTTTACAAGTTTATTCTTTGGGAATCAAATGAAATTGTAAAAGATTATCCTTAACTAATCGAGCTTCTTTACAGGGAAAATGAGGTAAAAAGAAGAGCATTTTTGTATAAAGACATTTTCTTTTTTTTTTCTTTCTTTCTTTCAAGAATATCTCATCTGAATATTTATGTCTCAATTGTATTCTCATCATTTTTGCATGCATCAATAAGAAGGGAAAATTGCAAAAGTACAGTTCAAATGACATTAGCAATTTTGAAATAAGTGAAGCAATCAAGCAACAATTGAATTTGATTGAATCTTTTTTTATTCAACCAGCAGTTCCTGTGTGCAGATGATTTATGCAAAAATTTGATTCGTTGGAAGGCTTTTGTTCAGTATTGGATAGTTTGGTGATTGTTTTGTTGTTTCATTATTTCATTTCAGATATAAGATTGAATCTATTCTTGCAATGAAAATTTGTGTAAACGAACCCAACAAGTATCTTTTGTTCAAATCACCAGATTTTCCTCTTCAATTGTCGAACCTGCTTTTTTCTTCTTAAAAGCAAATGTCTCATCCAGATAAAAGTCAATTTCATCATCATGCACCAATTAGGTTTCATGAGAATTTGCTCGCAATGAAAGAAAAGCCAGAAAGACAGAAAAATCGTTTTTACGTAAACATCATTGTAATTGGTTCAAAGGACACTTTTCTTGTTGGGCACAACTCACATCACCTCGGTCAGTCGTCTGCTTCTGTTAAACGCTCAACTTGTCTTTAGTCACAAAATATGAAGATTTAAATGTTTTCAGAAAAAAAACTCTCTTCAACCCCTGGGTTTGATGTTGCCACACAAATGAGCAACTTTTCCAAGAAACGATTAATCAATCTTCTGTCTCAGAAATGAGGTGATTTCTTGTACTTCAGATGCCTTATTTGCATAAATTTCGTTGAACTCGGAATGTTGCGTGCTGTGGTTGTGCATCTTTTCATTTGAATTTTCACAATTTCTCACAATACTTATCCAAACTTTCACCATTTCACTCTACTGTTGTTGTTATCAATACTCGTTTCAAAGACCAGACTGCACATGATACTCGGTGTAACGTTTAAGCGATATAGAATTGCAAATTCCATTTTGAGCAATGACACTCACAGCGCGTACATTTGATTGATCTTGATTGTTATCACTCGTCAAAACTCGAAAATTAAAATTTTAATTTCACAGTCAATGACCAATTGAAAATTGGAAAAAATTGGGCGAAAACACTTTTCAATCATTTTGCTTGGCCAATAACTTTTTCATGGATAAATTGAAAGAAAGAAAAAAGTTGCATTTTATCAAAATAAAATCTTAAAATCGAGTTTTACTTGAAATAATGAATAATGAAAAGAAAAGATTGAAATGAACTGACGATAAGCTAATACAATGTTCACTTGATTACTCCATTTTCCAATAAAATCATCTTGTGTACTTTTTCCATCATCTTTATTGATCAGGCTGGCTAACTTGATGATAATGATTATAATGGTTAAGCGGATAATCGTGAAAAAGATTGATTGTTATTTGATTACAACCACTAAAACAAGAGCTTACCATTTCATCATTGAGTATTGAATTTTTTGTTTGTTTCAGGTAACAAAGTGCAATGAAGAAAAAAAAAGTGAAGTAAAAAGTGAAAACCTTTTTTTCCCTCCAAACCAAGAAAAATGAACTTATAATTGTCTTGCTCATAATCTAATGGTGGTTTGTAAAGTCATCATCAAAAACGATTAAATCAATGTTCAACTATTTTTTGTTTCTTTTCGCTTCTTTACTCCATTTTTCTCATCGATTGATTGTCCATCCATGATTATAGTGACTTGACTAATGAAGTTTGGGTAAAAGCAAGGAAGACGAGGAAAAATAACAGACAAGGTAAATGGACAATCTCAACTATTCCAATGTTGATTTGTTTACAAGATTTGAAGTTTGTTTGGCATTTTTGCTTTCTTCTGTTGACCAGCGTAAATTGATCTCATCACGATATTGTAATTATCAAAGTAAACTTCATCAACTATTCGTCATCATTTTTTTCACTTCAAATTATAAATACATTGAGTCTAGTTAAGTGAGACAAGGTAAGAAGGGAAAAGCTAATTGTTCAACTTTGAAAACTGTTCAAAGATTCGAGTTTCATAGAGAGTCACGATATTGATATCAACATTGCAAGTAAATGGATTACTCGTAAGAAAAAAAAAGAGAAGGAAAGAAATTTAAGAAGCTCATGTAACATATTATTAACAAGTAGAGTGTCGAAGTAAGCCAATTGAGTGAGAATTGGACCGACATTTTGACCTTTCTGTTTGCTCTTTTCCCTGATGCTCCATTGCTTGAGAAAAAAAAACGCTGTTTTCCATTTGCACGAGAAAAGTTGAAAAAATGTTTACTCTAAAACCATTAGAAAGTCAATCAACTCAACATTTTATTCAAATTGTCAAGGGTAAAACTATTTTCTCAACTTTTCATTTTCTTCATCAATTGATGATTGATCATGTCATTTTGCTTCGGGCTATGTCCAGCCAAAACTCATATCTGTCAAATTTATTTCAATGTTGATTTTCTGATAAAGCATGTTGCAAAAACCTAGGTGTAAAATTAAAATGGGCAAAATGTAACTAATTCGGCCACAATCGCAATCGAAAGTTGCATCTGAAAGTTTTCAGGATTCATCTCAGTGTAGATAAAAAGTTGTAACTTATAAATATTAATTAGATAACTCTTTAGAAAAATGATCATTCCGTTTCAGTGAAAGGTCAAATATTCGTTTTTTTTTCGAAACCAAATCTACAGATCAATGCCTTGAGTTTAATTTAATTTTTTTATTTATTGTAAGGTTCGATGATTCTGAACACTTTGACATTTGTCTGAAGTTTATCGATTGGCATCTGTAGATTTGGTTTTATTAGATTTAGATTAGATTTGTTAATTTATTATCGACCTTTTAATATGTGAATGCGCTAGTTAGTTAATATTTATTAGTTTTAACTTTTTATCTAAATTATTCACTGAGATGTAGCCTGAAAACTTTCAGATGCAACTTTCGATTGCGGTTGTGGCTGTACCAGTGGTTAGACTTTGCATCTAGTTTTGCAACATGCTTTAGCGGAAAATCGACATTGAAATAAATTTGACTGATATGAGTTTTGGCTGAACTTCTTTGCGCTTTTCTAGAAGACTCATTTAATGAACAAAACAAGCGAAACGATCAAAAGCATGATTGTAATTGAATATAGAATTGAATAATTGTTCGGAAAATGGTTTTCAAAAGTGAATTGAAAGTGTTTCTTTTCACTGTAAACACGATCCGTGAAATTGGCTGATCAAGAATAAAGATTCAATTGCTTTTTCTTTGCGCCTCAATTGAGAGACTTTTATTGACAAACTTTTGCCTTTCGTTTTTTTTTATTGAATCAAAATGTTGGTTGATTTAATAGTACAATAAAGTGTTGAAAATAAATTAATTTGACTTTGAAAAAAGAATCACAGTTTTGAGTTTTTCCTCGAGTTTTTTCTGTCGTTTAAATTTGGATGAAAAGTTGCAAATTTCCTTTGCCAACACACTTTTTTTTGGATGTTGAGAGTTTGAATAAAACTTTTTTTTCTCTTTTCCTTTGTTCAAGTTAATGGTGGACCTTTTCACATGGACTGTTCTCTGTGAAACTGGTGTCCCAAATGATTGGCTGAATGGGTGAATTCAAAGTTACTCTTGAGTTTGTTGGTGGAATCGTTTGTATGCAAGTTGGTTGAAATTTGATTCTTTTCATTGAATCCTGTGATTGAAATTGAGAGATGAAAAAAATGAGGCAAAGAGAAAAAAAAATGTTGAGATAATGAACTCGAGTTGCATCAGTTGGTGTACTTACGTAATTGAGCGGGGAAGCATTTGCTGGTGAATTTGGTTGGTAGTTTGCTGAGTAAATGTTCTGTCCGTAGTTTGTTTGCAAATGAATGTGTTGATTGGGCGCTTCATTGGACCACATGAAGCTTTCTGTTCCGTGATCAGCTTTGGATGTTGCAGTTGACGAGATTATGCTTGTTGCATCAGCTTGTATATTGTACTTGGCCAACTCGTTTTTAGCCACAGCAATGCAATCAAATGTTGCTATTGGATTCTTAACTGAATCAATTGAGTAAAAACTTTTCTCCAAATTGTTTGTCCTCGATATGTCAGGTAAATAACTTTCATTTTCAACTACTCGTGGACTATTTTTAGGATAATCTGTATAATTTTAATACAAATAGGGAAAAAAAATCAATTAGTTGATTGATGGATGAAAAAAAAATCATGAAAAAAAAGTTCAACTCCAGAATCAAACACAGCTCTATCTAGTGTCAAGTAAACAAATCATGCTCTAATGTACTTTGCTGCAAACTCGACAGCACAGAGCCATCTATTGGTGTCAAGTCTCAAGTCGACATTGATAGTTTAATCATCTAACCACAGGTGACTCTGCTTCTTTTGTCAAAATAAATGTCTAATGACCAAATTTAGAGAAGCGATTCTCGATTAATCAGGTTATTGACATTTTTAGCGATTAACGCAACGCGATGCTCAATCGTGGTAGGAAAATATTGATATTCAAGCAAATTTTCTAAGTTTGAGGGTCTTCGGGCAACAATAGAGTACAAAACAGTCTTGTTCGGCACTGAAATCACTGGTAGAGTCCGTGTCCATAGATGTTGATCTCAATAAACTTGGTAAACCAGGTTACAATTTATCAGTTACAAATTCATTTCGCAATTCTAGTGCTCATAATAATCTCAACAATAGTGACTGTTCGACAAAAAATTTATGGAACTCTTCCAGTTGGTCGACGAAATGCTCAATCTGGTGTGGACCATTTACTCTTGGACTATTATCTTTATGTGCCTTTATATCGCCCCTTGTGATGGTAATTTTACCTCAAATAGAAACCTTGGAGTGGAAGGTTAAGGAGTGTGGGCCAGAATGTGACGGCACCCAAATCAGTTGTGTTGGTTGAACATATCAACTTAACTTATTTATTATAACTGAAAATCTTCTTTTTATTCATTTAAACATTTAATGTCACTCACTAGTCATGATTTTCCTTCAATCTAAAATCTTTTAAAAATTTGACTTTTTTGACCTTTTCCTGTTTCAACTTCCAACTCAACCATGAATGACTCTGAATAATATTTTACACTCTATTCAGTCATATTTCATTATTCTGAACTTAATGATATATAATTAGTTTCGATCTGATAAGTCATTCCAGAGTTCATCATGAAAAACCCTTATTTTGACCTTTTCCCGTACATCTATGATATGCAGCTTCTGACTGAGGAACCTTTGCTTTTCCTCAGTACTCCATTTGTATCGATTATATTGACTTTGTGCCTGTTTGGTTTGAGTATTGACCGTGTGTTTTGTTTCATTTTGATTCAAATTAAGTTACTTGAATTTACCAACATAACCAACAAGTTGTCTTAAATTGGCTCTAAAATTAAACATGATATCGTAAAATCCATTATGTAAATGTAAAATAGTTTATCGGCCTACCGATTCTAGCAAAAACTAATCCATGCTTATTTCTTAAAACATCTGAACTGAAGCAAATCGAGGTAATCACCCATCTCTAACTGAATCACACAAATTTGAATGGAAGTTGATCTCATCGAATTTTGAAAATAAAATTGCTAGAAAAACCATTTTCGATTATTCAATATGAATAACTATTGTTCGCTATAGCCAATAATAGCAATTGAGAGTAATACATTTTGATAGCAATGTTTTTGCCTTTTGGTGCAAAACTTTTCAACCAACTTATCGTGTTGACTTAGACTGTGGCACCATCTATGGAAAAGATCGACAACTAAAGCGTATTGCAATTAATTCGGTAAAAGTTGATGAAACGCAATTTTTTTGTGAAAACAAACGAATTTCGAATGAAAAGAAAAGTTGAAAAAATTTGCGATTTCGATTAAGCATTTTGTTTCATTTTCAGCGAGATTATCAAACTTACACATTAATAAATTGTCTCAATAGATGGCAACTGAAGCATCAATAGTTGAATGTGAAGAAACAAAACAATTACAATGAAAAATTAGTTTCCAACTTTTAGCAATACTTTTTCAATTTAAATTGAACCATTCAATTGATTGTTCATTTCTTTTTATTTTAACCCAATTCTATTTCACCCTGAATGATTAGATGAAATTGATCTAATCTTCTTCCCTCTCTCCTCTCTAATTATTAGTTGAAGATGATAATGACTGATAAGCCTTCAATATATAAAAGAAGGTCATAAGTGTTGGAAGGAAGTTCAATATCGGAAGAAAAAGGCAAGATAAACTTCCGTTTGCTGGTGATAAAAACAAGAGAAAAAGTATGATGCAAAAGATAAAAGATGATGAAGATGAGGATGATAATGATGATGCTCATCTCGAGTAACCTTTAATCTTAATTTTTCCCTCAAGACATGCGAATCTTGTCATTATAATCATCACCATCTTTTCCCTTCTTTTTACCAATATAATGGTATATCGATATGATTAATGAAACTCCTCTGAAATATATACTTTGTACTACTTTAGATTTGCCATTTTTTCTTCTATCTTCTTGATTCTCTTTTATCTTGCTCATCTCTTTTTTATTCCTACACTCATAATCGTAGCTTTATTTCCTGAGGCTTTTCCCAAGTTCAATAAATTTTTTGTTCCAAATGATGGGCTTTGCTGATGAAAAGGGAAAGAGATAGATCGGCAAAAAGATGAGCAAAAGATGAGAATGAAAATATTGGAAAGAGTTGCTTTAGAAACTGGAAAAGTGAATGAAGAGCAAGATGAAGATGAAAGATGAAGATGAGGCGTAAAATGAGAAAAGGGTTTGGCAAAAGTTAATTGCAATGTTTGTCTCCCAATTGGCACATTAAATCGATTGGCAAGTGACCATTGAGATAACCTTTACTGTTTAATGGTTAAACGTTTTTCTTTGGTGTTTCATGGATGAATGTTGATTGATCAAAGTTTCAAGTTGAGATTGAACAAGATGAAAGGGAAAATGTTGGACATGGAAGAGACGAGGAAGACATTAACATGAAGAAGAAGCAGAAGAGCAATAAGATGCATGAAAGATGCTCACAGCTTGTTATCAATCCCAACCTCGTTTGCACTGGGAACAACCTTTATTGGAAACCTTATTACGTTCACTGGTCACTAATCACTCTTCATCATCATCATTATCATTATCATCAACATCAGGATCAACATATTATTTCACTGATTTTCTTCTTTCCTCTCTTTTCCTTTTTTCTTTTGGCATCAACATCATTGGTCATCTTATCTTGATTACATGTCCAGTCTCGGTGATTGTATGTACAAGAGCAATTGGAAAGGCAACAAAAACAGTGAAAGGAAAAGAAGAAGCAAAAAAAGTTATTTCTATTATAATTTTTACTCTCATTACTGGTCAACTGACTTGAATTTCAATGGTTACAAGTTGGAACAAGCAACACTTTGATTAAATCCCGAGTCCATTGATTAATGCTTATGGATTGCTTTCAATTTCATGGGCAAACTTTTTTTTCCAGCAAACATTTGGAGAGAAAAATTTTTCGAAAAAATGTCGAAATTTGGCAAATCAGACTTTGACTTGCAGCAAATCGTCCATTTAAAGCGCATTTACAGTGTTTAAGCTTTGAATTTGCAGCAACTAGCTAATGAAAATCTTTGATCAATAGTTTTGGTTGATCTTTTCTTGGCAACTGAATTTTGCTGCTTTTTTTACAACTGAAAGAGTTCGATCGGTTGTCGAGAGGAATCATTGAGAGTTGAATATCTACAAATAAAGAACTTTTTTGCATTCAAAAAGCAAGTGAACTCGAATCAGTTTTCAGATTTAATCTTTTAAAGATTTTCTCATTTGAAAGTGGCGATAAAATCGAAATACGAAAATTGATATTCCCAGAGTGCAAGCCATTCAAGGAATGTGCACTCAACTGTATACTTTTTTGGCACAATAATGGTTATTATATAATGTATTTCAAATTTAGAATCAAATTGTTTCTCATTGAACAATTCTTTCAAAATTTGTTTCGATCTTCTGAATTGTTTTGTGATTTGTGATTCGAAAAAATGTTTCAATTTTCCTTTCTTTTAACGTCTAGACAACGGTCCTGTAAGACGAATAATGTATAACCTTCAAACTTGAAGATCTAATCGAATCTCTTCTCACCGAGTCCAATCAGTTTGAACAAACTGTGCAAACAGATTCAGCAAAAGTTTCTTCCAACGAATCTGATATTCAGAACTGACCGAACCGAATCGTCAACAAATCGAGTGAAATGAATTGAAAAAATCTCATTTTCTAACAAAAACTTCTCAATACTGTTGTCCAGATGCAAGCTCAATATATTTCAAGTCTCATTTGTTCATCAAACGTACAAGTCGACTACAATAAAAAGGCAAATAAAACATACAAAATAAAGTTCAAAAACCGCAGTTCGACTGTTTATCATTAAAGTGGTCGAAATTTTCGTTTCCACAAAAAAAACTGAAATTTCCTTCCATTTCAATTGAACTCTTCAATGGACGGAAAAGGTTGCATCTCATGAATCCTCAACCATAATGAACATACTTATGAACCTGAATCGATAACTTTTAATCAAGCCTACAATTTACACTGATTTAATCAATGATTTCTTTTCTTCTATAGAACCTGATTGCGAACATTTGATTGCTCATTTTTACCCTTTTGTCTCCTTCTTGACCACCATTCATGGTTTATATTGAACTTGGTGAACAACAAAGGGAATAAAAGTAGTAAAATAAGATGCGAAAAAAAAGTGTTTATAAGAAAAACATTTTTTCTCTTTCTTCTTCTTCTTCTTCTTCTTCTTTGCGCTCACTGATAATATTTATAACAACAATAACAGTGTGAGTAATAATGGGACAGGGAAGGAATAATAATCTCCAGAGAATTGAAATGTACACACAACCAAATATATTTATTTCTTCTATGGATACTTCTTTGTATCCCATTTGGTTTTGATATTTTTATACTCATTTTCATCCAGAATATATATAATATTATGTGACCAAACCCAGTAATCCTTTGTAAGCTTCTGATGTAAGTTTTTCTGATCCTTATCATGATCTTCAGTGAATATCGTTTTTCTCTCTTTCTCACTTTTCTGCTTTTCACACTTTTTTTTTCTCTCGCCTTCCTTTTTCCATCTCCTTCTTTTCACAAAATCATCTTCGATATTATTCGCTTAGCCTTTTCTCTTTGGTCTTTTCTTCTTTACCTAACAACTTTTATCAAAGAAACTCGAGAATCAAAACGCTACCAATAAAGGAAAATGAAGAAACTCTATTACCTTTTCTTATCTGGCCAAGTTGACGAGATAATTATTTGAATAAAAGGCTTGGGCTAATCAAGTAAATTTAATCAAGAATCAATGAGAATTGGATTGAATGAGGAAACGAAAGAAACGTTAAAGAAGATTATAACAAGATCATTACCATAAACAAAATTATTGAACAGTTCAACTTGTCGACAGATTTGTGGACATTTCATTTTCTCATTAGCTTTTCTTCCATTATCTTGGTCAACTCTTTTCTCTTTCTATTAAGCTGCCCATTGAACACTTTTTTCCCTTCCTTATTGACCTTCTTTACCTGATATTCACGATGTTTGTCTTGCAAGTTTACCTTCAACTTGAGTTTGACTCTTTTTTTTTCGCCACTAAACTTTTTTCTTTCTCTCGATTAATCAAATTGTTCAATCTTGTCTGTATTGTAAAGAGTCATGTCAATTGTATCTTCTTTTTTAGAGGTTATCAAAGTTTCCAAGTTGAATCGAGTTGAAGAAGACAATGGAATGAAGAAGATTGAAGGAGAGAGTTGAACAAAAAAATGGTTAAACGTGATGATCATTTTGAATGGTTACACTTTAGTCTAACCAAATGTTTAACGATCGTAGTGAAAAAGCTTTTACTTTTGAAAAGAGAGACTCGAAAAATAAACAAAAACGATTCAAAAACTCGATTGAATACAACAACGAAAATTGAGTTTTACTAAATATTGAACGGACAAACTGCGCATTTTGCAAGTTTCAGCTGAACAAAATTTAATTGAAAGTTAATCGTCAAGATTTTCTTGACTAAATTGCAAGAGCTTTAAGTGATACTTCAATTCAATTTCCTTATATTTTCTGGAGAATAAACTATTCAAGGCTGAACAAAAATTCGAAAGTCAAAGAGAAATTTGTTGCCGAAGCGGAGAAAATTATTTCATGGGAAAGGCATTATTTTCACAAATGCAGTTGAAGAGTTGACTTGACTCCAAGTTTTATGGAAGAGAAATAAAATTTCGAGTTTGCAGAAAATTTTCAAATTAAAATTCCAAGTTTGTTGATTGATTATGATCGTTCATTTAAACATGCACGAGTTTTCAGCCCTTTCAACTCTTCTTTTTTTCACTGGTTTACTGAGCTGTTAATAAATTGTTACATTTTGCCTAGTAATTAACAAGCGTCCATTTGTTTACTCGAACCAGGATTGATTAACTCAAAGTTAAACATTTAACCAATTATTTTGATTGACTTAACTCAACTGTTTACCAAAGGGAAAAAAGCATTTAAAACATTTTGCTTCTTTTACATTTTCAAACCTTCATTTCAACATTATCCTTGAACAAGTAAATTTGATTCAATTTTGACTGTTACTTCAACAAAAGTACAAGAATGAAACTGCAATGTTAATTGTCAAAATTTTCAAACTTCTTTACACTTTACATGGTTATCAAATGAACACTTTTCAAGTTTGAATCAACCAACGAAAATTTCATTTCACTGGTAAAAGTGTTCAACTTCAACATGGTAAGCAAAAATCGAGACAAGAAGGAAATGTAAAATCAAATTCATCAATTGCTTTGTAAAACTTTGGTTCAACTTGATGACTTTGAGTGGGTTGCGTTGATAGAAAGGAATGAAAAGTTCTCTGGAGAATTTTTTCTCCATTTTTTTCTCCTCTTTTGCATCAACATGCAGGTTACAGGTTCAGGGTGAATTAATTTGATTCGGTGAATGATGACAATAATCAATTAATGCGAAGAAAAGAAGAAGAAGATTACACCAAAAGCTATAGATATGTTCACAGTGTCCATTGTTTCTTTTTTTCGTTGATCGACTTTCTTTTGTCACAGACAATATTATCTTTAATGTTAAACTGTTTTCCTTTGTGTTTATCAAAGTGTAACACATTGATTGACCATTAAGGTTGCAACCTTAATTTATTGTCCATTCACGAGTTGATAAGTCATCGTGTCCACAACTGTCTTGTCATTCCTTTCCATTTCTATTCAATTGAGAAAATTGTCTATTCTCTTGAAACTGAAACTTTGGAACATAGTTTTTTTTTCGCAAAAAAAAGGCGCAAAGGCAAGAATCTTCAACTCGAACTTGGAAAGGAAAAGAGTAAAAAGTTCTGTTTGTGTAATCAACTGATAACTTATTATCTTTTGATGAGGTTCAACAATGTAATCAGATATTGTTTCCAAATGGTATTCAGAATAATACATGAAAATGAAACGAAAGTCGATTCTTGGGAGAATAGAGAAAAGGAAAAGAGAAAAAAAAGTAATTGAATTAACAATTATCGAACATTAATTTGTATCACATTTTCTTCTCTTTTCATTATCAATTAACCAAAATGATATCAACATTGATCTTGATTGGAGTTGATTGAAACTAATAGTAAGAGCAAGTATGTTTTATTTCAATAAATTACCTGATGTCACTTGGCTTCTACACGAAGTATAAGATGTTTTCCTTTGTTTAATTATTAAGGCAATTAAGATGGTGACAACAATTAATCCAGCAGCAATTGATAACAGAATGCCCATTATTTGATCCTTAATGGAACCTTGATCAGCTTCTATTTGCATATGTAAGTGCATATGGTAGGCGAGAGAAGAGAATAATTGAGAAGAAGAAGAAAAAGAAAAGTTAAGTTAATAAAAAGATAATTTGATTATTGGTAAGATGTAATTAGTGAATATGAGCTTGTTGAAAATTAATTGCACTTCAAGTTTCATGAGTTCATGTTAAGTGCTCAGGCTTTAATGAGAGGGAACAATTGACACAATTTTTGCTGTGTAAAACTCGACAAATGTTTTGTCACTTTGCTCACAATAATGGTTCAGTGGGATTGTTAAGTGAAAAATCTCGAGAAATCATTAGTGATATCATTGAAAACAACAATTGCGAAGTTTGAATCAGAAAAAAAAACTCTCGAACAAGCTTTTTAAATTCACCCTTTGAACGCGGTATAACAACTCTACTGTGACTTTAGTTCGGAAAACGTATTCATGATGTAACCTTTCGATTTTTCATTTTTTTCTGAGAATTCAATGACTCGATAATGAACTCGATGTACGTCGAAATATTTCAAGTGTTGAGATTTCTTGCATTTCAGTTTGGCTAGATTTATGATTAATAACAATATAATGTTGAAGTGGATAAAAGGCTGAAAAGTAAAAAAAGAGGTAAATTGTTTCTTTTAAGTACATTTTTATCTTACCTTTTGATTGTTGTTTTTGGGGATTTGGCAAGGTTAATCCGGTAAGATTGACACTTTTACTTTTTCCTTTAAAATTGGTTGAGTAAATGTTAACCTTGTAAGGTGTTGAAGAGTGTAAATTGTTGATCCAAAAAATAGGTAACTCTAATGAGCTTTGATTGAAGATTAAATTATGTCCAGTATCGTACACTTGAATGGT
Organism: Tetranychus truncatus; assembly: GCA_028476895.1. Taxonomy (NCBI): domain Eukaryota; kingdom Metazoa; phylum Arthropoda; class Arachnida; order Trombidiformes; family Tetranychidae; genus Tetranychus; species Tetranychus truncatus. The sequence goes on from CM052060.1 coordinate 15,035,435, forward strand.
AAAGGTTTGTTTAAGGCCTCCAGAATCACCAGGATCACATTTAACCAGAAAACTAGAAGAGGTAGTATTGTAAGTTGAACAGGCTCGAACGGGTGACGGCGGACCTTTAACGAAAAGAGAAGCCACAAAAAAATGAAAAACCCATTTTATATTTATATTTCTTGAAAAAAAGCAAAAAGCAAACTCGTTTGAACTCGAAAATTTTCCCGTCGTTGTTCTTAAAATCGTGCAAATCTCTCGATTCGTTTTAAACTTTCCCCATTCATAATTAGACACTTTTACATTGAATATTTTCCAAACAATACAAACATTCCTTTCAATTTAACAAGTTTCTCAAATGTTTATTTTCATTTGGAAGCGAATCAATTTTGCAAACGATGAAACTAGGCCAATAATGAGCAATGATTAATAATGGACATTAAAGTGCATCACAATGTTATGTGAAAAGATGATTAAAAACTGTGGTCAAACATTGTTATCACTAAAGCTGTTTATTTTGATTTGCGGCGAGCAAGGGAAAAGATAACAACGGAAGTGTGTTTACCAAAGTGAATAAACAGTTTTTATCGAAGGTTTGTAGGAATATTTCAAGATTTATTGATTCTCGACATGAAATTTCGATTAGAAAGACCTCAAGGGTTAACAGGAAGGTAAATCGGATGGAGAGCAAGAAAAGTCGAGTCCACTTGAAATGAACCCTTGGGTTATTGACTGAACAAGAGATGAGTGTAGAGAGAGAGAGAGAGAAGAGAAACTGATTGGAAACATTGTACAAGTAATGTTATCAACTTAATCGCCTCTACAATTTGATATCTTAATGTTTTGATAAGATTATCTCACAAGAAATGAATTAATCGAAAAGAATGGCGATAAATCACTGGAACCTTTCAGTTAGACGGCCATCATTGTAAAGCTGTGTAGTGTTTTATTAACAGTTTCAATCGAGTTTCATCAAATAACGAAACAATGAAATATTGACCATCAAATAATAATTGAAAATTTGGAAACAAAAGGAAAGTTGGAAAAGGCTGACTGTAAAATTGTCAAATCTTTTTATTCCCTCCCAGCAGTTGCAACAGTAAATGGAATGCAATTTTTATTGGGTTCGTAATTTTCATCATTCAGAACATTATTGCTCCCTTTATCATTTCATGATAATGTTGCAAAGTTTTATATCTTTTCTTCATGATGACAGGTTGGTTCTAGATCCACTTTAGATTGGAATGAGAAAGAGAAAGAAGCGTAAAAGATGAAGATGACCCTGGGTTCATTGAGTTCAAATTGAAAATTCACCATTAAATGAATTGTTGGTGGAAAAAAAGAAAAGAGAAAAAAATTTTTCCAACGGCTCATCAAATTCATCTTTCTCCTCTTTTTACCCCTTTCCTTTCATTTACTAGCGTTTAACATTATTATTATGATTACCATTATTGTTATTATTATTATCATGTAATAAATATTTTCAACTCCCTCTTGGTAAAGTTGACAATAAAAATTGGAGTCTTTTGCACCTCAATGATAATTTTTTCGTTTCGACTTTTGCTATTCTCTCTCTCTTCTAACTTGAAACTGTTCAATAACAATGAATCGTTTTGTTCTCTTTTTCGAAACAATTTTCATTCTTTCGTGAAACATTGTCGTGGATGGTTAAGTAAGGATGAAATACGAAAATTTTCTGTGTATTTATATTAATTTCAACTGGATTGAAGGTAAACCTATAAAAGTAATAAGCAATCACGATGAAAACAGTCTTTTCTGTTTGGCCCATTAAATCATCTTGGGCAAGCATTAAATGCTTTACTTTCTTTTATAGCAAATTTTGGAGAGCATTTCTTAAAACTGTCGAACTACAGCAATCTGGCTTTGATTTATTGTAGAATTAAATTGAGAAATGTTTATTGTTTGTTGAGATGATGATGATAACGCACGAGGATAAAAATGGGGAGGAGAAAGAAATTGTGAGTGAATCGCGAGTCGGTTCGCAGCTACGTTAGTAGCGAACGACTGGAGCCAGTCGGTTTGGGGTTAAACACTTTAATGTATAATAATAGGTATTTACAATAGGTGAAGTGGAGAGTTATGGTAAAGGAGATAGACTGGTTAATGTGCCATTGATGGCTACTCTATTTATATCTATATGTTACGCCATCAATGGCTAATCTAGAAAGTACTAGAAGGTGAACTTGAGGACGTAATGATTGCACCATTGCCTTGACTATCTAACCGACAAGTCAAGGTTATCTAACACGCCCGCTCAATCATGAAGTCCTAACGCATCGGTGAACCTTTCGTGCTTTACTCTTGCTAAGCTTTTCGTCAATACGTCGGCAATCATACTGTCGGTTCTTTCATGATCGATTTTTATTAATTCTTCTTCGACTCTTTGTCGTACAACATGGTACTTTATATCGATGTGCTTGGTCCTTGCATTTGTAACGGGATTGCTTCCAATTGAGATTGCACTTGTGCTATCACTGTAAACTTGAATTGGTGCCTTAGCATCATCTCCGTTACCAAGCTCTTTTAGTAACTGACATACGCCCATAGCATCATTTATTGTTGTAGCCAATGCTACATACTCAGCCTCTGCTGAACTCTGGGCTGTCACTGTTTGTCTTGCCAACCGCCAGGTAATCGCTGCACCGGCCAAGATAACCACATAACCTGATGTACTTCTTCTGTTTTCGGTATCAGAAGCCCAATCCGCATCAGCGTATACATTAAGCTGTTCCCTTGTTCGTCGGTACACTAAAGACTTATCTTTAGTCCCCTTTAAATAGCGTAGTATACGTTTTGCCGCCTGGAGATGATCCACTCTTGGATCCTGATTAAACTGCGAACTTGTTGACAGCAAAAGTAATGTCTGGCCTCGTATACACCGACAGGTGATGCAGTGAATCAATCAAACTGCGGTAGGTTTCACCATCTACCGACTGGGCGTCTTTATCAAATTTCAAATTGATTTCCATTGGTGTATGAGACGCTCTACAATCACTCATTCCATTAGATTCAAGAAGTTTTTCAATAGCAGTGCGTTGAGTAATCTGAATTTTATTTTCTAGTCGGTTCACCGACAGACCAAGGATGTTCTTAACTTCTCCTTTGTCGTCCATGTCAAAATGCTCTGACAGGATCTGCTTGACTTGTCGTACTGCATTAACATCTTTAGCAGCTATAAGCAGATCATCGACATAAACCGCTATCAGTACGCCTGACTTTTCATACACGCATTGGTCACTCTTCATTGACTTGGAACCATTGTCTTGCAATGTTTCATTTAACTTTAAATACCATTGTCGCCCGCTCTGTTTTAGGCCGTACAATGATTTATTGAGCCGACAAACTTAACCGTTCGGAACTTTGAATCCTTCAGGCTGGTCCATAAAAATAGTTTCATCCAGTTCTCCATTGAGGTACGCCGTTCGTACATTCATCTGATGTATGCAGAGACCTTTCTCTATGCAAATTGCTATGAACATCCTCAGACTTACTGGATTCACGACTGGTGCAAAAGTTTCATGATAATCTCTACCGAAGCGTTGCGTATAGCCTTGAGAGACAAGTCTTGCTTTAAACTTGTCAATACTTTCGTCGGGCTTGTACTTGATTGCATATACCCACCGACAACCAACAACACGTTGATGACTTGAGGCTTTGGTAAGAGTCCATGTTTCATTTGCCATAAGTGAATTATATTCACTTTTCATTGCTTTCCAACATTTATCGGCAAAAGGACTGTTTGTTGCTTCTTTGAATGATGATGGAACTTGCATCTTCTCGTTAGTTGATTGTATCAAACCCAGTCGTTTCTCGTTACTCTTACAACTTCAATTTTTTCTTTCTCGTTCTTGGAGATCTCTGTATCTTCTAGTATATGACCATCTTGCCGGTCGTATTGACTGGTGGGTCGTATCCCAATATTCATTTCCCGGTCGTCCTGACTGGTTCGTATTTTCACGTCGTACCGACTAGTCAGTATTTGCCGGTCGTACCACCCGGTCGGTGTTTGCCAACTTATTGGTTCTACCGACATCAACATCTGAATTGACTTTTTCTCCTTCAAAGTCTTCAGCATCTCTGAAGCTTTCCTCGTCCGACACAGAACATCTTTGAACTTCTTCATGCTGTGTACATTCTGCCAACTGGTCATCAATTTTAGCCGGGTAGAAGTCAATAAGGAAATCATTGGCGGTTTCCGATTGAACGTTTTCAATGAATCTAACATCTCGTGCCTTCTGCACTCTCTGAGTCTTTGGATTAAATAGGCGGTATGCTTTAGACTCAGAAAAATAACCGACCATAATCATCTTTTCTCCACGTTCAGCAAATTTACTTATACCAGGTTTCTTATTGAGTTTGAAAGCTGGGCAACCGAAAACTCGTAAAGGAGGATAGCCAAAATGTTGGATTTTCGGCCTCAAGTTCAGAATGAATTGAACCATATATCAATCGAAAGCATATAATGAGTAGAGTATGCCTCCCTAAAAATCAGATCGAAAATCGAATCACCTGGGGAGTTATTCGTGAACTCCCTTGGGACCCCATGAGGATCACATGAAACCAATTTTTTCTGATGAAAATTTTTATGCTGATTCCAATGATGCTATGCACAATACTCTAAACCTGCGATTTTTTTAGATATCTGACTTTCTAACTTTTGCTCTATGGAGAAATATATTCAAAGCCATGGCGTTTCTTTCTGATCCCCTGAGGATCAAACAGACCCAGTACATATTGTTCAGCATCCTTGAAACTATCATGAAAGTCCAAAAAAATATTCCTAAACCTGCGATATTTTATTTGCCGCATATACCCGACCTCCACGTAGTGCTGACTGGTTAATACTAACAGGGTATAATGAACATCAAATGATCAACATTGCGTACAATTAGACTGTTTCTTCAGTGTACAAAATTCTGAATTTATACTGCGAAGAAAAAGCATTGGATTGGTTTTATCGCTGATATAACTATGCATCAACATATCAAAATATCATTAGGCTCGCTTTACTACTGGGGGTTTAGTTGAAAAACAAATGCTAATGGCAAATGTACGCAATGTTGATCATTTGATGTTCATTATACCCTGTTAGTATTAACCAGTCAGCACTACGTGGAGGTCGGGTATAGGCGCAACATATGTGGCAAATAAAATATCGCAGGTTTAGGAATATTTTTTTGGACTTTCATGATAGTTTCAAGGATGCTGAACAATATGTACTGGGTTTGGCAAAAGACGTTACCACGGATGCTGATGTGCCATGAGGACTGCGATCAAGTCATGGTAAACTTTTTCGTTCATGGGCCGCGAAGGAATCCACTCCAGAATACCGGTGCCGTTATTGTGGACAGAGGTTATGTAACAGGAGATCCGGCACGCGTCATGAGCAGTTTTTCTGCAGAGTCCCAGGAGAACCAGCACATGACTGTGCAGTTGACACGTGTGATGGGGATGCAGCTTTAGGTTTTCCCTGAAAGGGGAAAAGTGTTTATCGCCGTAGAATAACGTTAGATTCTCGGTAAAATAGCACCTCGATAGATATTTTTGTTCGTTAGTTATGCGAGCAACAATAAATTTGAAAAGTGGTTTTTCACAATGGAACCTGAGTTAAAAATCTTCACTTCGTTTCACTACTACTATATGCTAAGCAATTATTATTCTTATTTCAAGATGGCAGCTATGGTGAGAAACCTATTTACAAATGTATCATAGTCTTGCAATCTGCTAAAGCTCATTGTAAAAAGCTGAGGTCTATAGCATTAACCGTTCGTGAGTTATACCTGCAATCTACCTTAAAAGTTAGCTGAATAGCCCGGTACTTTGAGTGATGCTGATGCGTGTCATGCAAACCTCCAGCAATTAGCAGTACCGTGTGCTCAATGTAATTCCAAACCGGAGGAGCTTTAAGCATGATAATCACAATAAAATGCATGCTAAGCAAGATAACTCGGGTAACATCAGATTTTACTTTTGATTCTTTACCTTTCTTATTGTGCTAATCATGCATTGAGGTCCGCCAGTTTGGACGCGATTACATTAAACACCCTTTATTTCTTCAAGCGTTATCATGATTCTAAAAGTTCTTTTTCACACATCTTCCAAAATTAGATCACTAACAGATTGACCTTTAGTTCCTAAGTTATCGCAGAAAAATCTTTTAATTAACGTTATTTGAACTATCGAACTTTGCTTTTAGACAAACGCGCAGCAAGAGTTTACATTTCAAGTTTCCTCAATAGGCATCTATTCACATGAAATTGTTGCATGTAAAATCATTCGTAAAACTATTTTTATTACATTCAAGCGGTTTCATATTCAATGTTGTTTTATGCAATAACATTTTTATTGTTACCTCAATTCCTTAGCTGATTGGATAACAACCCAGATAAAGTTTCCAGATAATTGGAGTTACCTATTCCATTTTTCTTCACAATGTATAGAATATCTATTTCTCGATTCCCCCTCTCTTCCCACCAGTTATAAACTATACTAAACAATCTAGTATTACCTTTGTTTCATCTTGAACATTTCGTTACTTTGCCTTACTTTTCTGTTCTCAACATTTTACTTGAACCATCAATGACACCCAAAGCCCAATAGCCAAGTTGCACAGTATTACGTTTCATGTAAACAAAAAAAGGAAGATCCAAGAGAAAAAAAGAGAAGCAACAATAAAAAGAATAGAGAAAACAATATTCATGGTAAAAGTTGAGTCTCAATTTCATGGAAAGAAGTAGAAGAAACTATAAAAGAAAAGAGATGAAATTTCAATTTATGCCTACTTTTCACCTCGTCAATCGAGAAGCATATTTATCTTTGGAAATTTCGTTATCACTAGATTATCACCCAAATTGTACTTATACCCAACTTGAATTGGTGTTAGTGAAGAGACAAAATGCTCTTGAGCAATAAATGAATAAATAAATGGCATGTTATTTGTAGATGGAAAATCAAAGAAATTCTGTTGCATGCTAAATTGATCGCAACTTTGATTCACATAATGACTCTTTTTGTACAAAAACCTTTTCCGTTTAATGTTGAGCTTTTTTGTTGATTAACTTTCCTGCCATGGAATGGACTATAAATTTAGATTCATTTTGTTCAAGTTTTCCTCATGAAATTCAAGTTGACCATTGTACTTACCAGCAGCGATTATGTTGAATATACATGGATCTTTTTGAATTCCAGCCGAGTTTTCAGCTTGACATATAACTGAACCATAATCGAAACGTGATTTTGGCTCGTAAAGAGCAACACTTTTGGTACCATTTGATGTAACATTTGTTATAACGTGACTTTCATGGGAATTGTTGAATATCCATTTAAATTTAACCTCAACAGGATCAGACTCGACTTCACACAAGATCCGAACCGATTCATTGCGAGAAACTCCATAAGTTAGCCGTTGATTGCTCTTACAAATTGGTGAAACTAAATTACAATTCAGGTTCCATTTCCATTCAATTGAACCATTCCGAGTCGAAACAATTAAAGGCAAGAGAAAAGAGAAGAAAAATCGAAAATTTAGCGACATTTCCCATTGAGATTCATGGTCAGATTTTTGCGTGAAAACAGTAAAAAGAAAACAGAGAAAATTGGAAAAGTTTGATTATGATTGCAAGAGAAATTGAAAGATCAAGAATAAAGCTATAAAATGATTCGATTGAAAATTCCCAGCTGAATTTTTCTCAATTTACAATGAAAATGTTGGAATAAAAGTGAGCCAAAATTTTCTCCTCAGGCAATCAGAGTGTTTATTTTGTCTTGTCTGATAAACATTGATTGAACTTTTTGGTTGCAATGAACGTAAAAGGCAAAGGTTCAACATTTGTAATTAAAAGGCAACTCAGTTGCAACCAATTAATCCAAGTTTGGCGAGAAGAAAATTATTAGCCAAAAAAAACAGAATCAACATTCGACGCAATTTTCGACAAATGAATAACTTTGGTAAACCTGAAATATGTTTATTCATTTCCGTAGATGTAATAAAATGTAGAAATTTTGCATTTCTATTTACCTTTGTGTTAACTTTGAAAACTCGAATTTTTGTTGTAGTTCTTTTCAAGGAAACGTTTCATGTTTTATCTCGAATTCAACAGTTTAAACAGAAATATTGGTTTCCATTAAGTTTACCTTATCATGTTATTCAAGTTTATTCAGAACAACAATCAAATTGTTGAACAAGCAAAATAACAAATTGGTGAACATTTAATGTAAAGAATAAGAAAAGGTTTTCTCAAGATTTTGGTTAAACAACATTTTATTATTATCATTATTTCAAGCTTAACTTATTCTTGTTTATTGATAATACTCGTTACCATTTGAGTTATCTTTTTCATTCTCTTTGTGTTTTCCATTCTTATTACATGAAATTGATGAGGGAAAATGTTTGCAAAAATGAAAACAAATTTGATAGGGAAAAGAAGAGAAAGAAAATGCGCCAAAAATAAATCCAAACTGGGAGGGAAAATATGAATATAAAGGAGATTTGAGAAGTTGGAATATTTCGTTTTCCTTTTGCATGTAAAAAGGAATCGTATTGAACCTAAATTTATTATCTATTTTTATATATTGATTTCAATTTGATATCTAATAGAATGAAATGTTTGAGCGAAAAAGGAAAAAAAAACAGTGAAAACCATTCAGGTAATGTTGGAATATTATTCAATATGGAAAAGTTTCTATTCGCTATTCTTTTCGATTACAAAATTGATTGAAAAATTTTGCTGGTTTGACCATTAAATTGCTAATGTTTCAAGAGAATCGCTTTTCCATTATCATCTATTGATTGTTGCAAAATTCAAAAGCAAATTGAGATGGAATGGTGAAACAAGAACTTTGAGAGAAAAGAGAAAAACATTTTTTTCCATTTTGAGTGATTTTCCCATTTTCTAAGTGACCATCAATACATTGCATCTGCTTAGGTTATTCAAAGTTTCAAATCGCAAAATTTAGAGTGAAAATGCACTTAAAGGGAGAAAAAAACTGTTCGGATTTCAAATTTCAACGAGATTAAAATGAAAACTCGGGAGAATTCATTTCACCGTAAATGTCTAGTTTTAATTTAATTACGATCTTTTGCATCTTCACACAACAATGAACTGGCGTAAAATAATGAGCAAAATTTTACGATTAATGAGTCAATTTCATGATGTGCTGAGCAATTTTCTGTGTCACTGTGAGCTGTGGTTGGGTGCAATTTTCTTTGAAAGAAATACTACGATTAGAAAGTTTACTTGGATCGATGATTCTGGTAACAATTTTCAAAGCTCGAAGCTAGACAAGAGAGCAACAGTTGTCTGAGAAAAGTAAATCGAGAAAAGAGTCGAGTTTGACAACATTTTTCTCACAAAATTTTCCAAAACTCTAGTGACTTTGCTAGTTACGAATTCAAAATTTTTTTTTCACATTCTTGTGAGACCATTTTCGCCTCAAAATCCAAGTTTGAAATCGATCGAAATTTGGAGTTTTGGTTTCTCCTAATCATGAAAAAAAGTTTTCTACATTTCGGTATAACGTTGCAAAAACACCCGAAACTCTGCTGATTGGTGTGAAGAAGAATCAATCAGCCGATGGTCAACAGAAAACTTTACTTGTGAAAAAAAAAGTTTAATAAAGTTCTACTCTTGACCGTCAACGATACATTTGAATGGACGTTTTGTTCGAGAAGAACCTTTCAAAGTTGATCAAACAGCCAAAATCCAACAAGGTAAACATGAGTGAAGCGAAAAGCTTCTGAACATTAAAGTGAATCAAATGAAAAGTTAAACAATGAAATGACCTGAAAGCAAATTTCTTTTTATTTCCATTCAAAGGTTATCATTTTTTGTGTTGCCAACAGTTTTGCTTGGATAGTTATAAGTTACCAAGAAAAGGATGGACTTGGAAAGGAAATTTGTTCAACATAAAAGTGGTCATTTGTCAATTAAATGATTGATATCAATCTTCACATTCCTTCATGTCTTCCACAGAAGACTAGAAAAGAATTATGTATTTTCCTTTTCATGTCAAACCAACGAAAATTCAATTCTTTCACTTTACCCTCGTTTAACACAGACACACACTTTTACCATGAAATGCTGTGATATTGGATTAAAATGATCATCATGATCGACGAAAAAGCAAAACATGCTCATTTCTCAATCGTCAAGCTCATAAGTTTTCTGCAAACTTGACTTTGCCTTTACCATACAAAAGTTTCCAAATCTTCATATAATTGTCACCATATTTACCTGTTAAAAGATAAGAAAGTTTTTTCTTCTTTCACGGCAACTTCATCTTGCAAATCAATTGTTTGGAATCAAATGATTCACGATTAAATAAGATTCAGTTCAACTGATTGCACCGAAAAAACAAACTCGTCATTTATTTACTTTGACCCTAAAGACAATCTGATTGTGAAAATGTTTGGAATGCAGTAAAAGTGTGCTTTTTCACTTTTACCTTTTACTTTCACATCACTGGCCACAACTTCAATTCATCTTTGATTCATCAGAAATCATCTTTTTTGACAAGAAAAAGTCAAGAGTCAATGTTTATATCACAAATAGAGTCAAGCCTTGCAAGTGAAAACACGAATAATAGTGTAAGAGAAGGAGAAGAAAAAAGCAAAGAACTTTCTCTCTCTCTCTCTCTCTCACTGCATATTCATCTTCATCTTCATCTTCAATCTTGATCCATTCTTCTTGAAATGCTTTATCTGAGTAATAATATTTCACCAAGGTAGGCAGAAAATGAAAACAAAGCAGAAGCAGAAAAAAAGAGAGAAAAAAATACGAAAAGCAAAAAGAAAAGTGCACATCAACATTTTCCATTGATAACCATGGAAACGATAAATCAGTAGCTTCCAATGTGAGAAGAAATTTATCACCATTTTGTTCGCGCTTGATTCATTTTTGGGTGAAAATGCAGAAAAGGTGAAATGCAGGGAAAAAAGGCAAGAAAAAAGTTCAACTTGTAAACAATAATGATTATATCCAAAGTTGAAGTATAAAGTTGAATGTGAAAAATGAACTTGTAATGTAAGTAAAGGGAACAAGAAATGCAAGCATTTTGTGATTTATTTAGTTTACAAGTTTTTTTCAGCAAAAAAAAGTTATCTCTTGTAAAGCTGACAGGTGTCTATGAATTTTGCAACACTTTTTTTTCTGCTTTGCCTGGTTCATTACAGTTCCTCTTTACTTTGCATTATTTTCACATGATTTCATTTCATTCCATTTAACTGTATAAACTGTTGATGGATGATAATTTACATAATTGTGTCCACTAATGAACATTTCAAATGGATATGTTTTTTCTGCCTTTTGCAAATTGAACATTTCCATGATAAATGTCAGAGTAAAATGTTTTTAAATCAAGAAAAGGCAAAAACATGAATACAATATTAATTTTCAATTATGCAAATCACAGGTTTTTGCACACATAAATTGAGCTCATTTTTTGGCAACTTTTTTCCCTTCTCTTTAAACAGATCAATCAATGGAAGGCAATTTATTTCAATGAATGTCATTAATCTTTATTTGCCTTTCATCATTCAACTCGCCAAATTTAATTTTATCTCATCTAAAACCTCTTTATTGTTTCAAGATAATTCATTTATTTTGTAAATTTATTAAACTAATGTTTTATGAAAAAGTCAAAAAGCCATTTATTTGAACAATTATGATAAAGACTGGGATTTAAATTATTTTTGAATTTCAAGAGCTTTGCACAAATCTAGCTTTTTCTGGAAATAAGTTGTGACAAAACTTTTCTTACCTGTAATAGCTTAAGCACTGCCTCGAGAAGTTATGAGATATAAACTCGCAGGTGAAGCCTGAGTACTTTATCTTGTAACATCCAGATATTGTGGTTTAACTGATTTAGAACAATGCGTCATCTAATCGCATCTCTTAAGGAGATGTCAAAAGTTGCTTATTTTCAGATCGCTTTTGGAATAATTTTTTCTTATGTAGATTTTTATGCTCATTCTGAAGATTTAAACTGTTTTTTTCATCCGAGCTATCGTTTATGAAATATTCGACGAAAAAATAAAGCGAATTGCGCTAAAGCAAACTGTTAGATGGGCAGGGGAAAAATATTATAGAATTTGATTATGAAACTGTATTTGCAAAGACTCTGCGATTATCGTGCTATTTTTTTTGGATTTCAACAGCAGAAAATTGTTCCTTAAAGTGTCAATCGATTGAAAACCTTCTGTAATGCGTTCCGATCTGAATATGTCTATGTTGCAGCTCGCAGCGCTTGGTGAAACTTCATTTGGGTATATAATTCCAAGTGCTGATTTCATATTTGAAATCAGTCTGAACTTTAAAGGGAGCAAATTAAGTCAATAATAAGCAATACTGTATTTATGTATGATTGTTTCCAATGAACTGCCTATTCACCCTTTTTGAGTTGACATCCTCCTTTTCTTAACGAATTGCTTTCTTTTTATTTTCAGTTTGGGTTTTCATTTTAATTTTGACTATTTTATCAGGTCTAATCCTTCTTTTTATCACTGTCTTTAGAGTGAACTCGGCTAAGTTAAGAGTGCTTTACAGTATTGAGTTGACTCACTTCGCACTTTACTCTTTTTTGAGTTCTTTCATTTCAACCAACAACACCCATTTGTGCTTTTTTGACTATTCATAACTAGAGTGTGGTTACTGGAACATGTTCTTGTGTTTTTTTCTGATATTTTCTATTATTAGGGGCCACATTAAATCCCGAGCTGTCTGTGCCATGGAGCTCACTCACAGGTCTCGCTATCGTCTATACATAGCTAAAGGATCATGGGCACATAAAATTGACCTTTGAAGATAGGAAAATTATGTTCTATTTTTTATACGGGAAAGATAACGACCGAACCGGCTAAATACAGACTAGTGGAAAAATCCTTTGTAAAGAAAGGGTTGTAGATTCATAAAAGGAATTTAAAACTTATGTTTTTTGATAACAACAGATAACTTAAGCTCTGAATAATAGATCAGCTTCATAAAGAAGTTCTCTTTCTGTGCAAAAATGTTTTTGAGAGCCGTTTGCAGGTTACTCTCAGGAAATAGCAGTACGCGAACTTGCCAACCTTTTCGCAAGGTCATCGAGTCTAATCGAAAAGGATGAGGACAAAAAGGATAGGGAAAATGCCTGCGAAATAGATTTTTTTCAAATTTAATTTTTCAAATGTGTAATCGCATGAGGAACACATATCTACAAACCATTTTTACGTACTCGAAGCCGTTTTCGAGATAATGGCCTTAGAAATTTTTTTCTGAGAATCAGATATTTTAACATAGGTCGCATCATGTGGATCATAAATATGAAATCGGTTTTTTGATAAGACATGTATTTGCTGAGATAACTTGAAAAACTGCTTAAAAAGGGATCGGCAAACCATTCTTACTTTTCGAGCAAATCACCATGCGGAACCACGATGGAAACTATTTTTTCCCATGTAGTTTTCAATGCTCAATCTGATGTTGTTATCGAGATTCCATTATCACCTGGTAAACATATTCTAAAATTGATTTGAGAGTGTTATCGTAGTTTGATTATGAAATCGCAAGATATAGAGTGTCCTGCTAAATAATTAACGAGCCATGACTTAGGAAGATCCTTAGATTCAATTCATCAGTATCTTGTGTTGTCATAATCTAAACTTGAAAACACACTGAGATTTTAGAGTAACGATTAACAGATTAACGAGTGTCCCATCATTGGATAGCATTCTATGACATAACAGGACTCTCAAATCAATTTTAGAATATGTTTGCGAGGTGATAATGGAATCTCAATAACAACATCAGATTGAGCATTGAAAACTACATGGAAAAAAATAGTTTCCATCGTGGTTCCGCATTGTTAATTTGCTCGAAAAGTAAGAATAGTTTGCTCACCCCTTTTTAAGCAGTTTTTCAAGTTATCTCAGCAAATACATGTCTTATCAAAAAACCGATTTCATATTTATGATCCACATGATGCGACCTATGTTAAAATATCTGATTCTCAGAAAAAAATTTCTAAGGCCATTATCTCGAAAACGGCTTCGAGTACGTAAAAATGGTTTGTAGCTATGTGTTCCTCATGCGATTACACATTTGAAAAATTAAATTTGAAAAAAATCTATTTCTCGGGCGAATTCCGTCCTTTTTTCTTTCAATGAAATCCATGACTACAATGTTTAATATTTCTATTGATGCTATGAAAGCTATAAGGTAGTGGAAATATAAATTTAGACATAAATTGTTCAGCTGATTATTCAGAAACTAAATGAGATAAAGAATTATTTTTTTAATTTTCGTTGATTACGTACTGATAATACACCATGTTGAGCTGCTTTTGCTATTTTATTTCGGTCATTGACACAAAGTCGGGCGAAGTAGTCTGTCAATTCTTAAAGTTTTGAAATTATCCTCAACTTCAATGACCGATAGCTCGATGCTGTCCATTCACCTTCATTAACATTTTGCTTGAGATGGGCCCAAAAACGTTCAACTGGCCGTAAATGTGGTATATTTGTCGGGTTTTGTTCTTTTTCGGTCAAATTCAAGACTAATTCGTTCAGAGTGTCAACTGTGGTTCTTGCAAAGTGACACGAAGCTCAATATGGCCAGAAAATATAGCGCTTCTCTTGGTAATTTTTTTGGATGAAGGGGAACAATCTTTTCCGTATGCACTCTGAAGAGCAAGAATCGGCATTTACAGCACACTTTGCGGGTATGAAAAACGGCACTGAGTGACCTTTTTTCGATATGCAATTCATACACACGATTTCGCCCCGAACTTTGCACGAGCTTTATAAACAAGATTTTCTTTTCCTTGACCTCTTTCCGATGCGTAGTAATCTTGATTAGCTCCATTGTGAGTGTTATTTATGGGAAAATATGACTCATCTTCATAAATTATGTGCTTGTATGCACCAACTCAAAACACTCCGTTAACCAAAATATTTAATCTTTCGGTTGTCTTTTCTTTTCGCCTTCTGATGATTGCGGTGAATCGATTTTTTTGTAAAACTTTAAATTGTTATTTTCGAGCAAGTAGGCCATATATTTTTTGTATGTATGTATGTTCGAAGCGTTTAACTTTCTGGCCTTCGTACCTGACCCTTAGCCCTTATGACACTAAACGATTCCAAATGTTGTAAACTGTTGCTCTGGACACACCAATATCTTATCAAATAACTGATTTACATTAGCAAACTGACCACTACGATAAAACTCTTTTTTCTTGTTCACTCAATGAAAGCCATAATTGAAAACTGTTTGACAAGTTTCAAATTTTAAATTTAGAGACATATATGATTTCACTTTCATGTCAGAAAAATTGGTGCCGTTAAGTCTAGCCGTTCTGTCTCAAATTGTCTTTGAATTTGTATCTAACTTTCTATTTCTACTACCTTATTACAAGACCGACTTTGCTTGTATACTCTCGACAAAAGAGGTTTCACATAAGTCAACTAACACTTCTGTATCGACTTAGACCAAACTAATGAAACCTTCACTCTAACAAAAAATTTAGGCTAGATTATTGCTCTCCACCCGCCCTATTCTCCGGATCTACATCGTAGCAAAATTTTCCTCTTCTTACATTCGAAATGATTTCGATGAAATACGTCGATTGTTGAAGTCAGTTATCGCTAACTCAGCGTTAGTAATTTTGCTTACTTCGCTCTCGATTTTCTTAAAGGTCTTTCAGATTTTTTGGTGCCGTGGTATAAAACAAGTCTTACGAGTCTACCTCAGAGACAAAGGTATGAAAGATCAGAAAAAAACACAAGGAAATGTTCTAGTAGCCACCCTGTATCTTCGCTATACTTGAACTAATTAGCTAACCCATTTCTACTCGTTACGATACTTTAGCTAATACATTTTCCTAGGGAAACTTTCACCTTAGCTGACTCCATGAGGTAAACATGTTTTTGACATGGAAATTACTACAAATGATTTTATTGATGAGAAAATAAGAGATCAAAATGATTATCAAAAAAAGATCATACACTGAATTTAGACTGGCGCAAGGTAAAATGAAATGCTCATCCATCTTTGGCAGCGTATTTTTGCTATAAAATATGTTTTATTTGTCATTTCTTTTATTTTTTCTTCGTTTCATTATTTAATCTTTAGCCTCTGAATGAAGGAAACAACTACGATTCCAAGCACGTACATTTCATCACCCATTTCACCATTTATCATCATTTTCACTTATCAATAAATTCTCAAAGCTTTCATCTTCTTATCCAATATAGATTTTTACTTTTCTTTGCACCCATTTCCTTGCAACTGATTCCAACGATTTATTCCGATGCCAACAATAATTATATTGAAATTCAACATTACAACACAAAAGAAATTTATTTCTCTAAGTCAAGTAGGAAAATTAATTAGAAAATTTCACATACAAATATTGAAATAGAGATTTTGAAAATTCTGCAAAATAAAGATGATTCTAATACATGTTCAACTGCGTGAAAAGGATTCAATTACCTGGAATAACGTTTAACCACTTGAAACAAACGTTTGGATAAAAAAATGTGACAAACAATAAGAAACGAAAAGTGAATTTGTTGATGCAAAATGACGATAATTTTTGCCATTCTTTCCTTCCTCTCTCTCTCTCTACTTTTAACATGAAAAGGTAAATCATTGACCTGAAATGATATTTCACGATGAAATGAAGAAAACAGGAAAAGATTTGCTTCTCTTGCATAAAATTCTCTTTTGTTTGTCAAGAAAAATTCTTGTGAATTTTTTCTTCCTCACTCTCACTCTCTCTCTCTCTTTTTCCTTCATAATCATGTTGCTTTGCTTCAAAATTAGCTTGCAAATTTAATCAACAATCAATGTAATCTTGACTTTGCTTTTGTCCCTTCCCATTCAACCCAGTTTAGACAAGAACAACTTTTCATTTTAATTTTGACAAGAAAACGTTGAGATGAAATTATCATAATGAAAAGTGTTGAAATTTATCCTTGACAATGACAGAAGCATTTGCATCTGATTTGAGCTAAACTCATCCTTTGAGGCTCTTTCTCATCATTTTCATTATCAGCAGTGAAATCAGTTTTACTTTACTTTTTCAATAAACACTCATCACGAGAAAAACACTGAAATTCCTAATTTCCATTTCAACTAGTTTTTTTTCAAAAACAAAATAAGCTCAACTTGACCATAAAAATTTAAATTGCCTCTTTAAATGAGTAAACATTTTCACTTGCCCTTCAACTGTTGATGCATTGGAATGAAATTAGTAACAAAGTAACAATAATCATGTGCAAACAAATATAACAGTTCAATGAGCGTAAATTTGAGTTTTTAGATGAATCTTGAGCCATTCATTCGGCGTTGACGAAAAAGAAACATTGTAGCAATGAAAATGACTGCTTCACACTGGCGTGTTGATAGCTTAGTATTGCTCATTGAGTAACCCTTTAGACGCTAGATTATTGTTTGGTTCTTCAGGTGATAATGTAGCTTTCTAGACACGGCTGAAGCTGGTTCAACATCGATAGAGCTTGAATGGAGAAAAACAGAATTTGCGAAATCATTTCTATCGTTATAAATGAATGTTGCAAATAGTAATCGTGATAGAAACTGTGATGAATGCAGAGGTAAAACCTTGAGTATTCACAGTGAAAAATAGTGAATGAAAAAATAATGACTTTGTTACTTTTCGATTATTTAATTTGCTTTTTACTTTATTTGAATTATTAGTCATTGTTTACTTAAAACTGTGGTGTTTCAACTAAGCAAAATGATAGACGGTCTAATGACTTTGCTGAAAGTCAAACTTGACTTCATAATTTTAGCTAATTAACTCTAAGACGCAAATTCAAATAGTGAGCGAGTCCGAATGTTTTTCACTGCCAATTGAGAAGGACTCATTTCTCCTCTCATGCTGAAAAGGATCGACCAGACCTATTCAGGTCATCGTCTTACTGATTGTTAATTGAACTGTTAATTGACAAAATTAGGTGAACTAGTGGCTCAATAGTGAATAAACTAAAATTATTGAATTTAATCATTTTTATTTAGACTTTTTATTTTTTATGCTAAGTTATCAGCTATTCTATCATTCCGGGTAATTTCATCACCATTTACTATGAATAATCAATATTAATTTTAATTATCCCATTGGGCCTTTTCATGTCTTCATCATCTATTCTTTCGCCGAAAATAACAATCTCAATCATATTCTGTTGTACTCGTATTCCATTTTGCAATACTAAGCAATCGATTCAATCAATAGCAAGCATTTTGCAATCATCTAAGATATCGTAAGAAAGAATTCACTTGTCGCATGTCACTGAGGAAAGATGATGTTTTTTTTCTTGATTTCTACTTTCATGTTTCAATAGAGATTTTTTTCTTTACCATTTCTGTTAATACTTGTAGAGAAAGTCGTGAAATTACTTGGAACCGTTTTAATAACACATGTGCTTTTGTCTGGAAACACTCCACCCTTTACGCCTGCAGGAAACAAAGACATGATTTACGAATATTACAAATTATGTTTCATAGGTGACTACAACAATTCTTACATCTCTAGGTTCCTCACAGGTTGCGTAGTAGTTGATAACATCAGAAAGAATAGCTGAAACTTCTTGTGTGCAAAGGCAAATACGCGTGCTGTGTTTTTCAAGCCTTGTAATTAAAAATTAAACATTTTTTTCATACTTAAATCTTTCAGAAGATTCACATATTATTCATGACAGAAGAAAGTAAATCTTGTTTTTCTTTAAAGGAGGATGGCAAAATGAATAGGGAAAATTGCCCAAACTCAGATCACTTTCAAACGAATTTTTCTTATGTATTTTCTTATGCTAAATTCAATAATATAAATTATGTTATTTGTTCAGAGTTACCCTTCGTAAGATATTCCCGAAAAAAAACAAAGGAATTTGAGTTTGTTCGGGTCGATTTCTGTCCATGTTCCTGATAGGGATGCACAATAATATTCACAATATAACCATAATCAGCTATACTGATTCCATATTTGAAATGCAAAAGACAAAAAAATGGTGCAAAATCAGTCAAAGATAAGTATAACTGTTTCGAGTTTGCCACGTGTAAGTTTAACTCATTTTTCATCATTTTTTGTATTTTTTATTTCAAATATGGAGCGAAATCGACCCGAACAAACTCCTACGTTTTTTCGGGAATATCTTTCGAAAGGTTAACTCTGAACAAAAAACATAATTTATATTATTGAATTTAGCATAAAAAAATAAAAAGTCTAAATAAAAATGATTAAATTCAATAATTTTAGTTTATTCACTATTGAGTCACTAGTTCACCTAATTTTGTCAATTAACAGTTCAATTAACAATCAGTAAGACGATGACCTGAATAGGTCTGGTCGATCCTTTTCAGCATGAGAGGAGAAATGAGTCCTTCTCAATTGGCAGTGAAAAACATTCGGACTCGCTCACTATTTGAATTTGCGTCTTAGAGTTAATTAGCTAAAATTATGAAGTCAAGTTTGACTTTCAGCAAAGTCATTAGACCGTCTATCATTTTGCTTAGTTGAAACACCACAGTTTTAAGTAAACAATGACTAATAATTCAAATAAAGTAAAAAGCAAATTAAATAATCGAAAAGTAACAAAGTCATTATTTTTTCATTCACTATTTTTCACTGTGAATACTCAAGGTTTTACCTCTGCATTCATCACAGTTTCTATCACTTTATTTATTGACTATCATTACCATTCGCACTATTTTTACTAACAATACTGCACTGGATTCTTAACATTGATTTGTATTGATTAAAATGATTTCGCAAGTTTGTTTTCCACGATTCAAGTTCTATCGATATTTGAACTATTGTGGTGATCGGTTTGAATTGAGTGGACTTCAATCCCGTTTTTCCGAATGACCGCTCAGTGGATTTTAGGTAGGTTTAGGTAACAATCTAAAGGCCAGATTCAGATACAAACTTCTTCATATATTTCTCAGTTTTCGTATATTTCTATTCAAGCTATGTCGTTTGATCGAAGTCACAATTTTGAGGACTTAAGTTTGATGAGCACGTTGATTAACTACTTATTAACTAATTCAAACGAAATTCGACTGATTGGGTTCGAAAAAGAGGACATTTCTTCATGTCCCTACAAACTGACAAATTTTGAACTTCAAAGCTGATCGAATCGTTTTGTACGTTTAAAAATACAAAGGAGCTGGAGCAAGGGAAATAACTTGTGAATATGTTAGAATCTTGTGTCCGATTTATTTGGTTACTCATGGAAAAGTTACAAATCTTATTCAGAGTCAATTATCCGTTAATTTTGCTTCTCTTTCATGTCAAATCATGAGTTGAATGGTTAATTGGAAAGGAAAAGCATTTACTGAAAAAAGAAGAAACCATCAAGAAGAAGCCAGGGAGAAAAAAGCTAACCAAAATCAAGCAGTAAAGTGAAAATGAAAAAAAAGAGAAAAATGTTATCCTTCCATTGAACAAGAAGTGGAAATTGCGTTAAGATAATTGAATAAATTTCAGGTATTTAGTCTCATGAAGTGCTCCTTCCTCTTTTTTCATAATTAGTAAACTTAACCACAGTTTTATTCCAGTTATTAAGCTGGTTCCAAATGGTTATTGAAAAGATCGATAAGACTTAATGCATAAAGTCATTTCACTTTACCGATTCTTTTTGCGAAAATTGAATAGGCTTTGAGATAATGTGCATGGAGAAAGACAAGGTTGCGCTCTTAAGGAGAGAAAATAGTTTAAAGGTTATTCACAACAAGGTGAGTTAACAAGATGCGTTTACAGACAAGAGAGGTTTCCTTTTGAAGACAATATTTTGATCAGTTACGATGAAAACAGATTCACTGGAGTGATGTCAAATTGGATCAACTGCCATGATCAATTTGAACTGCCATACATGGGGTTACATGGGTTGACTTTGAAACAATTTATCCACAGATGAGGTTGACCAATGAGATTAATGATGAAAAAGACAACAAGAAAATAATGATTCAGCATGAAAAGTTATCGATAAAGAATTGAAATAGACTAGAGTAAACCATTGAGAGTACAAAAAAACTTTAAAATGCAAAACAATCAATCAATTGACTTTTGAAGATGAAGGAACAAAAAATTGTTACAAATGCGAAAACCTGGAACAAGATGAGTGATTTTTAAACGAAAAAAATGAAACAAATGAAAGATGAACCTTGCAACTCGAAATTCCAAGTTTTTGGAAAAAGAGGCCAAAGTTTAGCTCGAAAAATTGTTTACCTCAACAAAATTGCTTATCGAAGCAAAAATGTTTTATAAAAATGCAAATTTTCAAATGAACTGAAATTGAATATCGAACTCTGAGCTTGAAAGAACAAATTAGTTACTTAAAGTTACAAATGAAACCTAAAAATTCGGAAGCAATTTTCGATTTCTCACATTGCCATAGTTTCGCTCATGAAGCTGTAAATCGATACAATAATGTCAAATGTCTCAAAATTCTCAAGTCAAACAATGAATTTCAAGTTTCAAGTGTGAATTAAAATTAAAAGTTCAAACTTTGTTTCATTAACAGGTGAAACAAGTTTGACTATGCTTTCAATTTTGAACTCTTTCACTGCAAAGTTGAATAAACTTCAAAGTTGCTAGCAATTGAATGCAATGCAAAGCGACTTCATCAGAAAACTCGATTTGTACAATTATTCAGAAAATATTGAATCAACAGAGAAGTTTCATCTTTCCTTGTAACACTCTTTAACCCTTTAATTGAAATTGAATCTTTTTTTTCCTTCTCAATCAACTACCAATCTACATGATAAGTTTTGATAAAAGATGAACCTTTTGAGCAATAATAATGCCTTCTCAAGTCATTGCTCTTGAGCTATTTTTCATTTCATCTTCTGTACTTTCCAATAAATCAATTTCATTCCATTACTTATCTTTTATTCAATCAAATTATATCATTTTTATTGGGTCAATTCCATTTGTTTTTCTTGAGCATCATTTCTACATTCATCATCATGCACACAGAATCAAGCACAGAATGTTTATAAAAGGAAGAAAAAGAAGCTTGCAAAAAAAAGAGGAGAAGAAGAAAAAAGTAAAAGAAAAGAGTCAGAATTGAAATGATATTACATGTTAACTTTCCATTTCTTTTCATTCATCACTTTATAAACAAAAGACGAAAAACGATTCTTTACTTTTCTTTTCGCTCACTTGATTCTTCTGTTTATTTGAGCTTTAATACGTTTGTTTAACATTTTACTTTGACTTGCTTTCAGCCTTGTAACAATATTCATAATTTTTCACTTTACCAACATTCAAATTGTCAAAATAAAGGTTCGAGGGAAACTCGAAAGATAATGATGATCAATATCGAGTTTGTCATTTTGATGATTCCAACTGTTTAGTCATGTTTCGCCTTCATTGTCTTCACTTGTTCATTGATCCATTTTCATAGTAAATTATAATCTTTCAAATGTCAAAATAAATGTATCAGCCAATTTAAAATTCACTTACACTTCATCATTCAATCAATTTTTTTGCCTTTTTTTCTCGCTTCATTTTCTTTGCCATTATTTCATTATTAATAATGAAACAAAATCAAACTGAATAAAAGTTTGAAAAAAAATACGAAACTTTTTTTTTCGCTTTTTTTTCATTCACTTTTTTTTAATAAAAAAACAATCAGTCAAAGCATGAAGTGAATGAAAGGAAAGTTCAATAGTAAAATCTGTTTTCTGATCATCGTTTGATTTCTCAATAAGTTCATCATCAAGTTTAATATCATGATCAACTCTGCCTTTTCATTTGTAAAGTGAAGAAATTTTCATGAGAAAAAAAAAGTTGAAGAATATTTTGCTCCAGATTAAATCAAGTTTTCACTTGTTATTCCAAGTTTACTGTTTATTCCAAATTCAGGGAGCCAACATTGGGAATCCTTTTCAAAATTCTTGGGTCAATTTACTTTGCTGCTCTCTTTGAATGATCACTTTGGTTCAACTTTAAAAATTGATTGAGTCGAGTTTCCAAATGTAGGAAAATAAATGAGACTATAACCATGGACATGACATTTCTCATCAAATTATGAGAGGAAATATTTTGAATTGAAAGAATATTGTTGATAACATATTCTGATGACTTTATTTTGCTCTATTTTCTCGTTTTTCTTCTTCTTGACTTTTTCCATCCTTCTTCAATCAAGTCACAAGAATTGAAGGGAAAAACATGAAAATGAGTTGAGAGAGGAAAAACCATTATGCAGGCCAAAATGAATATCTTAAAGGCCAACATTTAAAGCGTTGGAACAACCATTTGGCAGTTGAGTAAATAGACCAACGAATCATTTTATGAAATTTTGCTTTCTCTATTTTCAAACATTAAACTTGAAGATTCTTTTGTATTTTCAATGGCCGTGATGCACATTTACAAGTCGACTAGCAATTCTTTGAAACTACATTCTACGTATGTACATAACTTTGTATTCTTGAGCCAGTTTGACTTAGGTTGAACATAATCATACTTTTTAATCGCATCAGAAGTTTCGATTCTTTGGCTTTAGTTTTTCTTTCTTTTACTGAACTCGACGTCTGTATCAATTTACTGAAGCTGACACCTTGTAACAACAAGCGATATTTTGCAGAAAGAGATAATTCTTTGTATCTATCACGTTCACAATCTGAATTCAGTCTTTGAATAGAATCATTTGAACGTATCTGAACTCCTTAGTTTTGAACCAAAATTAAAGCACCCATGATCAGTTTGGTCTAATCCAGTCTGGATCTTTACTTGTGCATAGCAATTTCCGGTCTATTTACTCGAAAATAACGAGTTCTTTAAAACTCTTTGATCGCAAGTTATTTGCGAGCATAGAGAGTGACTTGTCCAGTAAGTTGTACAGAACACAGCCATAAAGCAGCTGTGACGACTCGACGGTGCTCCTAAAACTTACACTAGGCACCGTCGAACCAAGTGAATACGACAGTTACATTGAGTCAGACCTTAACCTACAGCATAATCCTGTATCAATGATCCAATCGAGAAGATTGCACTCAAGACTTTCTTTTTTATTTTGCCTGCTTTGCCTGAGACGTCGTTTGCTACGAGTATGATTCTGTTCGGATGGATTATTCTGCTTCAAATGACCATGGTAGTTTGCTAGTGAACACTACATTAAGACATTAATCGCACTTCTGCTAGTTTATTCACTCTTAACGATGCAATTAAATTACAATGATCAATCATTGAAAAAATTACTAATCTCATTATTTGAACTTTTCACTTTTCACGCTCACAGCCGCAAGTGATTAGAGGGAAAAACTATTGAATAAATTTTTGCAACTAATAGGATTTGTGGCCTTTGAAAGCAATGCTTGTTCACATTCCTGTTTTGTTTCAGAATTTTTCATCATTTAACTCCAATGAAACCGGGAATCAATGATTACCAGGCAAAAATCACTTTGAAATCAATGAAAGTTCAATCTATTAGAATTACCATTGAACTGAAGGGAAAGCTGTTCATCATTGGTTACTCCAATTTGTCAGATCAATAGTTTGAATAAATCAATAGTAAAAGAAAGCGATGCAAATACAAAAGGCAATCATCATGTATCATGAAAGCAATCCAATAAGCTTGTTAAATAAGTGCAACTCCAAGTTGATTAGGGAATGAATAATTGGCGATTGGAAGGCAAAAGCAAGTTAAATGTTGAAAAATGATTGGCACTCTCAATGAAGCAAATTATTTCTCAATTTGTCAATTCTCATCTTCCCCAAATCCCTTTTTGCTCTCTTCCAAATTGATAAGTTAATTTGTACCTGAGTTACCTTGAGTTATTGACAAATTTTCAAAAGGTGTTTATCATTTCTCTTCGTTTTTTTTATTATTTATATAAAAGCCAATTTGGCTACACTCCAAAAGGCCAATCACAAAGTTCTAAGTTGGTTTATTTTTCATCTACTTCTTTTCACCCAATAATGATAACTTTTTTTTTCTCTTCTTGCAACTTTCCTTTATTTGATAAATTCTGATACCAAATGATAATGGACTGGTACAAGGGAGTGAAAGTGAAATGAAGCAAACAAGGCAAGAATTGGAGAAAAGTGAATTGCAAAAAGAAGAAAAAGGATGAGAAAAAAATCTGTAAAAAAAGATGAGAATTGAAAAGAAGAGAAAAAAAAGGTTTTTGTCAGAACAAAAAAGAGAGTAAAACAAGATTGTCTCTTTCAATATTGAAAGCAAAGATGAAGAGGGAGAAGCAAAAAAGGATGAAAATGAGTGAAAAAAACGAACATGAAAAGTGATGAAAAATGAAAAAACTATTGGTACTGTTTGATGGAGAATGAAGAAAAAGAGAAATGTTGGAATCTGAAACGGAAATGACATTCTGGAGGAAGTGCTAACGAAAATGAATAAAGGCAGAAGTGGCGAGAAAAAATGTTGATAAAAACTATTGATACGAAATCGATACATTTTGGACTTGGAATGAAGAAGGAAAATTATTGACGAAAAAATGTATAACAAGTTGTAAGGTGGAAAGAATAAAGTTTTTTTCGAGAAATTCATTCTTGCTTGTTATCGATTCACCGAGAAAAGAAGTTTTCTTTTAATGATATCAAATTTTCATATCATGCAAGAGCATCATGAGAAAATGTTGAGAAGAAAAAGATGATAAGAAATGGGAAAATGTTGAATTTGGAAATTCAATGTTGGATATTTAATTCTGGATAATACTTTGATCATCATTGAAACGCTTTCCTTCATTTTCGAGTCAATTTTTACTATTTTCATTGTTTCTATAACTTCTATTGAAATGTTTCCCATGAGTTTTGAAGGGAAAATGAAATCTGTTGAATGGTCTGATATTCAATTTGAAATGTTTCAAAATGAAACATTCATCAACTCTTTGTATTCATCTTTGATTGCATTCAAACTTTTGATTCGTTTAGATTGAGTTTTGTTTCTCCTCGACTTGGGTTCGTTTTGTTGCTCAGTTGTGAGTGAATCAACAATCTGATGTTCATTTTGAGAAAAGCAAACCTTTCAAGTGGACTTTATTGTAGGTGAGAAAATGAATTTGAAAAAAATAATCATTTTTTGATCCTATTTACTGTGTATTGGATTAAAGTTTGGGTTAATCATTGACCCATTCATTTGATGGACACAACCAAGAATGGACAGCAAAAAAGTGTCCAGACTTACAACTTTTTTTTTGTTTCTTCTCATTGATTCTCTTCTTCTTATTTTTTTTTCCTTGCTTCTTTCGTTGCTCTTTTTTCTGCTATATCAATGTTTATCATCGTTATTGTTCATGAGATTTTCTCCTCAAATCCATCTTCTTCTCCATTACTTGTAATTCTTTGCTTCACTTGGAGGAAAAGAAAATATTCTCATTGGCTTTGTCCATCTCATTTTAGTTCTTTGCCTTTTCTTTCCTCCTTTGCGATTTAATCTTTTTCACGTTTATCCAGTAGATAGTGATAATCGATCTCATGAAACAAATCTTCCAGAGAGAATTGGAAACCTTCAATTTATTTTTGCTCTTTTGGTCAGCATTTCCAAAGTCAAATTACTGTTCACCGAATTGAGCGATCTGAAACGCCAGAGAATGTAAATGTCAAAATGTAAATCTTCCAGCGAGTCGTTGATATCAGCAGTTTAGTCATCAAAAGAGCTCATGTTTAGTGACAAAAGCAATGAAAGTTGTAGAATCGCAAACCGATGTCTGATGCATTCTCATCGGCTTCCAACATGCAAGTTACGCCAGTCTTGGAAAGATGAAGGATTTTGCGTGATTTATTTCGGTCACTTTCGTGCACAAATTTGTACAACTTGAGATTCTTTCTTGAACTGTATCTTTTTAAGTTTTCGTTAGCCTTGCATGTTCTTTTGAATTTTGACATTTTTAGATTGAAAAATGATCAATGATTGATGACTTCTCATCTGAATGGGTAAGCAATAAAAAAAGGTCGTTCTTGTCATTGGGCTGAAAATAATATTGTTTAAGTATGGATTATTCCATTAGATTTCATGATGATGGTGATGATGGTGATGACAATAGGTGATGATAAATCTTTATGTTTACAGAAAATTATCTTTCAGTAAATGGCTGAGAATATTTTTTCCTTTTCTTTTCTTGTTTCCGAGTCAATCATATGCTTTATTATTATATCAAACCAATGGTCATTTAAGTGGTCATTTGCTACAATTTATACATAATCACAGAAGAAAAAGAAATGACTGAACGTAGAGTGTGTCAAAAAACGAAGCAGCATTAATGAAGATGATGAAAGAAGCAAAGATTTAGTTTTGATCCGGTGAAGATGTTTTCCTCCATTTCATCTGTTTCCAGACGATTGAAATGAGATTTTTGACTCACTAGACTGGAAATAAGGCTTTGCTTTCCAGTTAAACCAAAGGCAGAGATGGAAGGCAAAGAAAATACTTTTGGCCCTTTGCTTACTCTTAACAGCACAACTTGCAGGTCAATGCTTGATTTAACATTGACATATTTTTGTTATGTCTATTTTTGAGGACAAAAGTCGAAAAAAAGGAATCATTTTACAGAAAAAAGTCAACAGAAATGCATTTTATTAAACTATTGGTTTTCAATGAGTGAATATCCAAAAACATTCCAAAAGAAAAGCAACTACAAATAACTATTTCATGCTACATTTTGCAACATTTGAAACATTCAGCTTCCAGCTGCAGAACCGAAGGTAAACAACATTGAATCCTTTCCATTACACAATTCCAAACAAATACAACGACAAAAGTCTTCGATTAAAACTTGAGGAAACGACAATGCAACCTCAGCGAACTTAGACATGCTTTTGCGACATTGAGCGAACTGTATCTTTGCTCAAACCTTTCTTTCATTGATGCTATTCGTTTTGTCTTGAGAGCTTGAAACTGAAGTGAAATCTCAAGTACACTGCTATCGGGTCGTATTAACCAAACCTGATGTAATAAGTAGTTTTACCTCGCCTGTTAACTCGGCATTGCATCGTTTGAATTAGCTCCAATCAAGAATAAAATCTTTATAAGTCAACTAATGTTTTGAATTAGAAGCTTCATTAGCAGTCAGTTTGGAAATCATATCTGATTGAAAGATGAATGAATGGAATTAAAAGTAGATCGCATTTTGAAGGATTGATTGGATTCCCTGTTGAAGTTTGCAACATTTTCTTGAGCAAACAATTGGAATCAAAGTTAACAAAATAATTTAATTCGCTAATAGAAGTATTAAATTTGAGTGGCAAATCTTAATGTAACTTGATTCAATTTGTATTGAAAGTAAAATGTTTTCAATTTTCATTTCATTTATCATTTAATCACCCAAATCAACAACAAAATGTTTACCCTTAACCGAATCGAGCATTTTAAAGCAACTTTAAAATGCAATTTAAAAAGTTGAACAATCAATGAAAGTGTAATGGGATTGAAAAGGTGCAAAGAAGCAATGAAAATATGTGATTAGTTTGAAGATTAATTTGCGTTAATATGGTTACAAAATTGAACGAGAAAAGGTTGCAGAGAAAAGAGTAAAGAAAAAAAATTGGGATTGACAGAAAGGAAGGAAAGAAAGTCTGGTTAAATAATGAAAACTCTGAAGGTTGAGGTACTATTAGAAAAGGTATTCAATTGGAATTTTTGAAGTTCTTCTTTTTTTCTTTCCTGGCTCCTATTTCATTGCTATTTTTTGACTCTTTTTTTTCTGATTTATATTTGTATTTGGAAGAGGATCATTTGTCAGACATTATCTTGGCAGAATCAAAGGTAACCATATAATGTTGATACTTGTAAGACCACATTGTGCTGCTTGTGTCCGGTAATTGATTGACCAGGAAGAGGCAAAAAGTGAAGGAAAATCAAATAATAATATTGACAGGGAAGAATGGAGAAAGAAGAAGAAGAGGGAAAAAGAGTGAACTCGATAAGTTGAGGTAAGAAAAGATAAGCAAATGGTAAACCTGAGCAACAGAATGATAATCGTAATAATATTGGTCCAGTAAAAGAGGGGGGAAAAGAAACATCAATAACTCGATCATTTCGACTCACCATTTACTCAATTGTTTGTTTGCTTTACAATATTTTACTGTTCAATGGCTGAATAACGAAAGAAAATTTTGTAAATAAAATGGAAAAGTTCATTCAATGTTGAGACTTTTTTTCATTTTATTGATTGTTCATTGATAATCTCTTTGCTTGTTCATCTATCAATAAGGAAAATTGTTTAACTATTCATTTTTGTGGTCATTCATTCAGCATTTGTTTCCACTTTCACCCTCTTCTATTCAACTTCTCAACAAAAAGTATTGAAACACATGAAATTGTATGAAAAGGGAAGAAAAGAAAAATCAAAACTTCGAAGATCTTAGAACATTTTTGCAAATAGAAAATTCAGAGATTCATTTCAACCGATCACAAAACCCAAGAAAAAGAGTTTTGTGTCTTCTTCAATAGGCATTTTTGAAGTGCGATTTACATCCCTCGACTCTTATTTTTCGAGTCAAACTGAAGTTTGAGTGCAAATTAATTTAATTAGTCTTGAATAGAAAAGTTTGCGAACAAAAAATCCAAAAGGGGAAATCCAATCTCGAATTTTCTGTAGTTGCCAAAGTTCTGTTCTGTGCAAAAATAATCACAAAATCGTCATATTTTCAATCGCAATGATTTTCTATTGAAGGTGAGGAATGAGTGGAAATGAATAGTTCAATGAAAAATAGGCATTTGGAAAAGTCGAATAAACTTTGAAAAAGAATATAATTTTTCATTATGAATAATTACAAGTGCATCAATCGACAACGAATTGATGTTGTTTTTTGGCAAAATTATTTGTTTCCGTCTGATTGTGTTTCCTATTTCACTATTTTTTATCCACACATTGATCCATTAGCGTCAATAGAATGAGCTGAAATGACATTCATCTTAACAGAATTCAGATATAAGATATGTTCATTTAGATAACCTCAGTGAGTATAATATTACCAATTTATTTATTTATTTTTTCTCTTCTTCATTCTCTCTTCTTCTTCTGCCAAATGAAACAAATGATGGAAAACTGGAAAAGGAAGAAACGAAAGGCGAACATTGAACATTGTGTTGACGGTGTTGAGAAGAGGGAAAACTTTTACCAGTAAAGTCAATGTTATATAATATCTGTTGACATTTATTATATCAACTTATTAATGACATTAGTATTATAACAATGGATAAAAAAAAAGGCGATGCGCATGGGAATTTAAATCTTATGGAATTTACTTTTGTTTCTTTCTTGAACCATTTTCACTTGTTACCTTTGGGTTTTCCCATTTTCATTATTCACATTCAACAAGGAAGAGGTAAACGTTCAACTCTTGTCAGATGAATGTTTCAACTCGAAAAAGGTCCAATTTATTCTTGTCAGTTTTGGATGAACAAATTTTACATTTCATTTTACACTCGACGCTCTCTCTCTCTAACCAAGTCAAAGTCAAGTTGCTTGGCCAAGTTGACTTGCTTCAAAGCTTCACCTCATTATGCATGTAACTTTAGTTGGACGTTTTAATTTGTGGATATCAATTTGGATAGTAATTTATTGTTCTCAAGTTAATTTGAGTCGATAATTTTCTGCTCCTTTTTCTCGAGTCAATGTGACTCTTTGAATTAATCAAGTAAGGAAAGATGAGGATAAAAATATAAAGATGAAAAGTTGATATTGATGGGAATGATGAGCAAGATAATTGAAACAAGAAGAAGAAGCAAGAAGCAAAAAAATAAGACGAGGGTAAAGTTGATGAGAATGATAACAATTGAGAATTGAGGTAATACAAAAAAGAGTCTTGGGTTACCAAAAGAATGAGGAGAAAAGGAGGAAAAAAGCGAAGAAAAAAAAATTCTGCCAGAATTTGAGGATAAAACGAAAAGAAATCAAGCTAATTGTTTGTGACTCGACGGTTGATTGTTGAAAGGAAAGGGTCAATTTCGTTGGTGAAAAGAGTTGAGGCAAGGAACACTGGAAAGCATCCAAACTTGACCCAAGTCAGCGAGCATGGAAAGAGATGATGGAGAAGAAGATAAAGAGTTTTGGTCAGGTCAAGTTGCTCAACCACTAATTGTTGATGAAATGTACAGTTGATTAAATGAAATGAACACAAAAACACAATTGATCCGCAGAGTGTGAAAAAAAATCTAAAGCAATGGTAAACAGGGAAAGAGGAAAAGATGAAGAAATGAAATTGGCAAATAATGGCTAATCAATGAGTTGGATAAGTGATCATAATTGCTGGCAATTTGTTGGCTTTTTGAAGCTTTGAACACTTTTTTTCCCTATTTTTTCTGATAATCTTTTCTCTTCTCCTTTTCTCTCCCTTTTGTTCAAAACCTTGCAGTTCTGATAATTCCCATTTGATAAACTTGTACAAGCATCTGGGAGTTTATACACTTGACTTGGAGGTTATGTTATCGCAAGGATAGAAAAAGCAAAAAATGAAGTTGATGGCGAAAGCTAATTTTTTTAGCTTGAAGGGAATAAAAGGATCTCTTGTTTTCCTCTCATGCCAAGTCGAAATGGTTCTTATGCTTTTTTGTGTTATCCAAAAAAGACAATCTCTAATCGAAGCTCAACTTTATAGTCTTGAGGTTTTCAGTTTTGTCTCTACTTTTATATTCATCTTAACGTTGAGAACTTTTGTAAACAATAATCACTTCCTTCTTACCTTATATTTGTAATTTTTTCATTCAATGTTCTTGCTCTTTCTTCAACCACTTGCAACCACAAAATTATTAGACCTTGGATAATCTTGAAAGTCTATTTTTGTTGATTTAACCTTATCTATTATTGAGAGGAAAATAACAATGAAAATTATAGATAACGGAAAATATTGACTGTTCTGAAAATTCGAGTTTTTTTTGCACGGGAAAAAATGGTCGATTCTGTTTTAGCAGATATTCTTTGGCTCACTTTTTTTTACCAATAAATTTTCATTGCAAAAGTTGATAATCTAATTGAAAAGTTTGGATTAAAGTTGCTGTTCAATTTGATAATTATTTGTTCACCAAAATTGAAATTTATCAGTTTTCTTTGGCAGAACTTGCAGTTAATTTGATTGAATATTTTAAAGGTTGTGCCATATTCTGATTAGATTCAGC
The DNA here is from genome assembly GCA_028476895.1 of Tetranychus truncatus. Classification (NCBI taxonomy): domain Eukaryota; kingdom Metazoa; phylum Arthropoda; class Arachnida; order Trombidiformes; family Tetranychidae; genus Tetranychus; species Tetranychus truncatus. The sequence continues at coordinate 15,067,503 of CM052060.1, forward strand.
TTTTACTTACAGTTAATTTTTAGATAAACTTTTTCACTAAATCCTGTTCCTTGGCTGTTGAATGCTGAACACTGATAATATCCTCTTTGCTGACGTTTCACTCGTTGCAGAACCAACGATTGGTTGGCAACTATTATTCCTGCCAATGGGTCCGTGTAAAGAGGATTATCTTGGAAGAGCCAAGTCACTTCTGTGACCCATGGATTGGCACGTATGTTGCACTCGAAGTAAACGTCAGTGTTTTCACGAATACTGTCCAATTGAAGGCTTGCACCCAACACGATTGATACTTGAGGTACAACTGAAGGTAACGAGATAAAGGAAAGGGTCACTTATGGATTCAAACATGAACCGAGAGAAATTATTTTCTCGAATAACTAGTATTATAACTTTGATTTTCGCGCGAATTTCTCTTGTTATTCTTTCTGGTTTTGAACTGAGTTTTTTTTTCGACTTTGACTTTAAGCCTCAAATTAAAAGCTTATCAACTAAGTCAGACTGTTAAGCTTGAATTATATTCTCGTGATTAACTGTTATTAAGATTCAGTTTTTTTTTGCTTCTTTAAATCTTTAGTTAATATTTAAGGTAAAAGTAACGAAATGTGTGTTCATCAATAAATTACATTATTTATGAAAGTAATGAATAAACGAAAGTGAAACATTTTATCAACATGAAAGTGCAAAAAAAGAGTGAAAAGGCAACTATTTTTAACACCATTTATAAATCAACTTTTGAAAAGAGAAGAGAGAAAGAAAAATTAGTGAAATGCAAAATTTATTTTCTATTACTTTTCCATGCACTTTTTCTCTCGATAAATTATTGCCATGAAATTTTTATTATCTATTTCACTTGACTTTTCCCAAAGTATCGAAAAAACTTACAATGAATATTGAGTATATTTTGATCCTGTAAACTCGTTGATGTTGATAGTTTTAAATTTATGACTGAGCAAGATATGGATTTGCCATTATCTTCAATGGACGGAATAAATTGATATCGACTGACAGTTGAATTGCCATCATCTGAAACAGTCTCTGTAGATGTTGCATTCAATGGCTTGTCATCTTTCAACCAGGTCACTTGAACAGGTGGCCGTGAGCCATACGATAAGCAGATTAAGTCACTTTTCTTGTTGGCAGGTAAATAATCACTTGGTAACAACAGTTCGACACCGAGAGGCTCCACTACAGAAAGCAAAGAAAATAAAAGACGCTGAAACTTCCATCGACTTAAGTGGAATTTTGAGAAAAAAAAATGATTCGATTTTCGCCTAAATGCATGTCCACAAATTTTTAATTGTCATTTTGGGAATTTCAAAAAATTCTTTTTTTCGTTGCTCTTGAAGCAGAACGAAAAGCAAAAATTTGCATTTAAAACTAAAATTTTTTTTCTACTTTTTTCTTCGAAACATGCGGACGAGATTTTGGCGAAAATTCGTTTGATAAACTAGCATAAAACTGAGTGCTTTCTCAACTCTGAATGCTTTTAGAGAATCTTCGAAGAAATTCATTTTCTGCTTTCTGACGACAACTTGCAAGATGAAATTCAAATAAAGGATTGAATTTCAAGCTGAGAATTGAAATGTTGGTGACTTTTTTTCCTTTAAAATACTTGGTCAACTTACGAATCATATCAATAGAAACTGATATTTCTTTTGGTGGAATCAAATCGGTATTTGAAGCGAGGCACGTTAAAACGGTGAGTAAATTATTTCTATCAATATTTTCCAGAATAAATTCATTTACAACAGTTTGATTATTTATGCCTTGATAAGTGTCATCAATCATGTCGCCCCCTTTCCACCAGCGAATGCTCGGCGAAGGATCACCTGGAATCGGAAGAAAAAATAAGCCAAAAGTCGTTTCATTTTGGACAATTTTTTATCACAAAAAAGTTTTTATCTTGCAATGATCATTATTAAACCATTCAACTAAGGAACAGGCTTCATTAAATTCAACACTTTATGAGTTTTGGTAGAAAAAAAAACTTTTCTTTATTCGTCGTAAAATTACTTCTTTTTTCTGTTCAATTTCAAGTTTACTGTTTCAATTACTCACATCACCAAATTAATAACCAATTCAATTTAAAGAGATTTTCCGTCGACTTAAAGGTTTATTTAATTTGAACATCAAAAAAGAGCAAAAGATTCATTTCAAAAGTTGTAAAGTTCATTGGATGAGAAAAACTTGTCGAGATAATCTCACAACTTGTAAATCTAATAAAATAGAGAAAATATTTGAAGAGAAAAAAAAAGTTTCCAGAAAAATTTTACTTTCCTCTCTTCTACTTACTGAAGCACTCAATAAACAATCCAAATAAAGAGTCGAGGTAAAGAGTAGAACTAGAAAATTGACGCCAAAACTTTATATCATAATCAATAAGATAGTAAAGAATAATTTTTCGCCTTCTTTTCCACGATTGTTGATTAAAGAGGAATAACGGTAAAAAGCAGAAAGAAATGAAGAGAAAAGAAGAGGCAAAAAAGATGAAACACAAAACTAACTTAGAGGCAACAGAATATTGAAAGATTAATGACACAAAGCAATACAATATTAATGTTTAGATTTTCACTGTTCATCACAGTTTCACTTATTTCCAATCATTTTGCTATTCTCAGAAATGAGACTCAGGCAGCCGGAAAAAAAGAGAAAAAAAAGTTTTCTTGGAACATATTTGATAGCAAAAAAATATACAAATAACATTCGTAATGTATTGACAAAGTCAATCTTATTTTTTTCTCCATTTTTTCTCCACTCTTTACAATTCCTTATCGCATTTCAATCATATGTTTATTACAATTCTCAACAGATAATTAAATTACAATAGTTACCTTGGAGTGGTTTTCCCTCCCAGTTATCATTCCCAGTCCTCATTCCCTGTTATCCTTCCCAGTTTCTTTAATATCGAATTCTTTTTTTCCCTCTTTTCTCTTCATTTCACTTTTTTTGCCATTGCATTAATGTAAAAATATTTCATGTTACATTAACAATATTCAATCTGAAAATCATTTAATCAACATAATTAAGCCTTTTTTTCCCTTATCATTGTCTTCCACCTGAAACTATACTCTTGGCAGTCAGATTTCTTTTCATGATTCCCTTGAAGCTCTTAATCATTTATGATGATGAAAATTGATGATCGTCAAGACAATCATTCTTGCCATTAAGTCACTTCTTGTGAGTAAAAAAATCAACTCAAGACTATTGACTTTTCCAACAACGTAATAGATTTTTATCGAGTTTTCAACATTCTTTCCTCAGAACTTGTGCTTTCAAAGTCGTTTTGCCTTTACCAGCCTCTTGTTTCGTGATTACCTAAAGACAATATCGTTGTAACATCAAGCTTGCTTATCAAATTGTGTTCAACAGCGTATAAAAAAGTAATCAAACTAAACATGAATTATGTATTGAACACGAAAATTTCTTTTCCTCTTTCATTTCAATTCTGATTGATTTTAATTGTCAACTTCAAGTGTTCCATTGAAAACAGTTGCCTGTCAAGTGCGTGATTTTGAACCCGAAATTTCCACATTCTCCTCTGTTGGCCAAAATTAGATACAAATGCTGTTTATTTACTCTTAAACTGGATTATTTTATTTCATTTTTCTTCTGCTAAACATGATGAAGAAAAACTGACAAGCCCCATGACGCTTCAACAGAATCATTTGCATTGCAAAAAACTTCTCATTTTTTTTGTTTCTCGGATGAACCAGAAAACTGTAAAAAGAAAAGTTTGATAGAAATGGAGAAATGAAAAGCAAGTTGAGAAGCTCATGTTATCCAATGCGATTCAGATGTGATTATAAGTATGAGAGAAGGAAAAATGCAAAATAACTTTTTTCTTCTTCTCATCATTTTTTGTGTGTACCAATGAAGTAAATCTCTAAAGAAGATTTACATTCTCATCTTTTTCTCTCACTTCTTTCATCGCAAGTCTGCATCATTTTAATTCTCTTGCATCTCTTCTTGTTCTGCATATCTTTAACCATCTTATAATAATAAGAAAAGATTTAGTTTTTTTCTCTTCATCTTCTTCCTGTAAAAGGAGAAGTTCAGGGAAAAAAGTATTTAATAGTTGATGTATGCATGAAATGAAGAAAAAAACGCAAAAAAAAGTTCATTTTGTGGTAACCAAAAAAGATGTGAATATATTACAAGTTTTAAATAGTTTAAATTATCAGTTTATTTCTGGTAAACTTTATTCCATTTAAACTTTACTCTGGAAAAGTTCATCTTCAAGTTGAATCAGAATAACTTAAAGTTTGTGAAAGACATTTTTTTACCAAAAATTGTGTTCTCTGTTTGAGGAAAACAATTTGCTGAGCCTTTATCAATTCAATGAATTTTAATATTTTTCTTTGAAACGAGCAAACTCTTGATTAGCAGATTTAATTGAGAAAAGAAGAAAAGAGAAAATCTGATAATTCATGGCGACAATGTTGCTCATGAATAAATAGCGATTTGGTAAAAAGCATGAAATACTTTTTACTGTTGTTCACTTCAATCAAAATTTATCTGTTGATGAGTTCTGATGATGATAATGATGACATATTCTTAAAAGCAAATGGATATTTAACTTTAAATGTTGAACATTTTATTTCATCTTTTTTCATCATTTTCGTCTCTTCCATGTAAAGTCCCTTGTGAATATTATTCTGGTCTCACAGATGAGTTATTACATTTCAAGTTGTCAACATTTTTTCGTGTCAGTAAAGGCAATTGGTTTAGGCTTGAGCAGAGTAAAAGTGAGGCAAAACTAAATTCACGACAAATAGATAAAAAGTTATTTTTTCGTTTTCTTTTTTTTCTCTTTTTTCGCTTCTTCTTCTTCTCTTTTCCATCTTAATACATCAGCAATGGAATTAAATTATTATAATACTGATAATGTTGAAAGAAATTGAAATAACAAGAGATAGAAATGAAAAGTTATTTCACATTATTTTCAGTCGACAGTAAAAATATGATGATTTACTTTTGTTGATGCACTTTTGGGTTTCAGCTCTTAAATTCATTTGAAATAATTTTCAAACTTCCATGAATTTTACTCAATCTCCATCATTAGGAACATAAATTTTCATCTCAACTTGAAACTTGAATTCTTTGTCCATTTACATTCTCTTCCTCGGACGACTTTTTTTCTCTGTTGGCAAATTTTTCTCTAAAAGATTTCCCGTTTAAAACGATTTACACTTACCGCTCTTCATACTCATTTCAAAACGGTTTTCAAATCAACTGATTTTTCCTTTGCTTTAATAATTTCAGAGTTTACTAGTTGATTGCTTTCAGGCAGAAACTTTGGTTAAATTTGGAAAGTTTATCAGAGGAGAATAAATCACTCGCAGATTGGATGGAAATTGTAAGAAGTGTTTGGAATTGCTGCGAATTCGAGAAACTGTTCTAATTGAACCAATTAGCTGTTTGTTGTTTTTATTGTTTTTTGTGTTTAAAGAAAATTTTCATTTTCTATTTTGCAATTGAACATAATTTGATCATCAGCATTTGTCTTTATTACTTGCAACATTATCGTTAAAAAACGAATGCTTATTTGCAAATCATTTAAAGAAATAGGCTTTTAATGTTTCACGATCATGATAACATTATTTGTTCATCTGAATCATTATTTTGAAAACAATAAAGCAATTGGAAAGAAGGTCAAAAAATGGAAAATTGTGTTTGCTGAAGAAGACGAAGCAAGGGGCGAAAATGTGTTGCAGGGATTGACTTAGAATATGATATTGATAAAAAGCAAATATATTCATGAAGAGAAACAAGATGTACCATTGAACCATTGAATTAGAAAATGAATATTCTAATTGACACCAGATGATGATGAAAGTAAGACGAAAGTTGAGAAGAGGAGAAAAGGAGTTAATATGAAGTGACAAGAAGCAAAACGAAAATATCATTATCTTTAATGAGAATATGGTGCATATAATGAGCAATTTGATAATTTTGTTAGTAATGGCAAAAAGAAAATAAACTTTCTTATTTACTTGTAAGAATCGAATTATTCTCTCACATTATTAAAGAATCATTTTAATCATTCCTTTCGTTTTTTCTTCTCTCACTGTCTCTCTCACTCTTCTCTCATTTTCTGCAAATATTTTCTTCTCACCTCCCTGATTGCTCTATTATTATCATTATCTTGTACCTAACATTTTCTTCTTTTTATCATATCCTTTGCTTTTCCAATACAATTTTACTATTAACAACACATTATTCCCTCGTCTAGCTCATTATTATTAGCTTCTAACGTATCCTGATTGTCATTTGTATCATCATCATAATCATCATCTATTTTCACTCAGTACTGTAGAAACAACGAAAATATTTTCAACTTTTTTGTCTAAAGGTTAATTCAATCATAATGAACTTTTTGCTCGCACCTCGATTCCGTTAGTTTACAAAGTTTGATTGAAAAAATGAAAAAGTCCACCAAGATGAGCCGATGATTTCAATAGTGCCAATAAAGATGGTCAAACATTCTCATAAAATTACTCGTCAAATCTTAGTCACTCGACTGCGTGGAGTAATCACAAGAATAACGACCTTTGGATTGGCCAAGTCAATCATTTCAACTTTTCAGGTCAAATGATATTTTTTTAGAGCCCAATTCAATGATTATTTATCAAATAATTGATGAATTGAGGAAATGGGAAAATGAACGAGAGAAGAACAGAAAAGAGGTAAAACAGATTGATTCTCATTGATCAGTCCCTTTATCCTTTTCATTCTCATCTTCATTCTTCTTTTAATTCATTACTCTTGTTTTATCATCTTCTTCCTCTTCTTTCGCCATCAAACCATCCCTTCTCAACTTTTGTTACATTTAAGATTCTCTTTGCATCTAATGTCAACTTTTTCACTCTTCAACCTTATCTTCCACTTTTACTTGATTCCCTGGTTTTTCCTTGTTTCTCAACTTAAACCACCAAAACAACACCAGCGAGCTGAAAAAACTTTTAATCAGTTTGCTATCTCATGGAATCTAAATCCGAAATCATTCGTTTCTTCCCTGCAGTGATCAAAAATGATCATGATGAAAAGGTATTTTCACTTTGGTTACAATAATAGATTACAGTTTATTCTACTTTTTCTCTTCATTCCCTTTTCCCTTTCCTTTTTTGTGCACTAAAGAAACGTGAACACGAAAAGTTCATGTTCATTTATTAATCTGACAACAGAAGAAAGGTTTTTACTTTGATTAAGATTACAAACAAAAGTAAAATTGAAATATAAATCATGATAAAAATGACCAAGTAAATCTTGTTTTGTTTTAGTATCGACGAAAAAATTGCCAACTAATAAAGATTAGAACCTTTTTCTTCTCGAATCTCGAGGAAAAGGAAGGAAGCACAGATACGTGAAGATAAATTTAGAGTAAAATTGGTTTCATGTTGAATGAAAATCTAAACCCAATGAGAATAAATGAGTTGATTATCATTCAAAAACTTGCAGTTGGTCAAGTTGAAAGGTAAAAGTTGGAAAAGGTAAAGAAGAAGGAAAAAAGATGAAGATGAAAATGTCGATATAATTTAGATTAATGTTGGAATGATAATTGAATTGGTTGGCAACAATAAGCCATTGAGAGGGTCTGAGTGCTGTTGATTCCCTGGCAAACAAAGAGTGGGTTTGATATCAAGTGAAATTGATATTACAAAGGAAAAAAAACAAGTTTCACTTGTAAATGAATATAAAGTGAACAAAATTGATGCAAGCAAATTAAATGTGTTACCTGGAAAGAGATGGGAAAAGAGAGAAAAAAAATTGATTCATAATCTGAATAATGGTTGCATTGAATGATAACAATGTGATGATGAAAAATTGTAGATAAAAAGATGAACAGACAAGTTGACGAGTTGGACAAGATTCAGGAGGTAACGTTGATGATGTTGGAAGACCAAAAGCTGATGTTTACTTATTTATTTATTTGCTTTTTTTTCTTCCTACTTTTTTCCTCATCACTAGTCAAATATCAAAATACAGAATTGATTAGCAAAAAATTGACTCGTTCAGAAGTTTCTTTTTCTTTCTGCTCCCAAGAATTTTCTTTCAACCTTGTATTCTGTAGGTCCAATTCATAGACAAAGCTCAGTGTAATTCCTCTAGACGTGTCATTGTTGGTCACTTCAGCTGCTGTCAATTTTCTATCCGCTCTTTATCTCAAAATAAAGTTTGCCATTTGGATTCCTTAAATGAGTAGGAGATTTCATTTATTCATTTCGAGCTTGAATAATGAAAAAGGGCATAGCTTTGATTAATTTTTGAAGTAATTTCGAAAAGGTGATGCATAGTGCCGATAAAATATCATTTGAAAATTACCTCATTACATCATTAGATGAATCCTACTGATCAATACTAAAAGGATAATAGTCGAATCGGCCCAAGATAGAAAATATGTTAAACCATATATCAATCGAAAGCTTATGATGACTAGAGTATACCTCTTTAAAAGTCGGATCAAAATTCGTATTCTCTGGCTTGTTATTCTGCAAACCCTTTGGACCCCATGAGAACCACTTCGGACCTGACTTTTTAGATTGAACTTGGCATGACGATTCTAATGATGTTTGCATTTTGTTCTTAACCTGTGGCTTTTTAAGTCATTGTACTTTGCAAGTATTTCGTGCTGCAAATAAATAAATAGAGCTGTGGTGTTTCTTTTTTATCCTAAGCGGATAGCCCCTGACTAAGTAGATATTGTTCAGTGCCTTGCAATCTATCATAAAAGGCGAAAAACAATTTTCACAATGTGTGGTTTTAGATTTGCCATAAATAAGGCACTTTTTCATGATGCAATTGAATTTGCAAAGCCGTATCGTTTCTTTTTTACCCTATGAGGACTACTTCTTACATAGTGCATATTGTCCAGTGCCTTGCAAACTACCATGAAATTCAAATTGAAATAAAATAATTCAAAGAGTGAAAACTTGATTTTTATATAAATTTAGGCAGACTGCCACTCCGATGCGCCAATAATGCGCTAATGTAGCAAAAGTTTGCTCATTTTCTACCAGTTTGCAAATGATTATATCTGTTTTCAGCAATTTGAATGCGGAGTTTGCAAGATGATTTATTTGATTTTCAACTTTACTTCTCAAACATCAAATCACCAACAATTTTCAGTTAACCACACCCAAATAAGCGATTGTAGGCCGATTTGCAAGAGTTTCCAACAGTTTCTAGTAGATTGTCATGTTACTTATGCAGAAAATCATAGACTTGAATAGTAAATTAACTCATAGATTATTGATATGGAAGAGTGAAATACGGAAAATTGTATCGATCGTTTTTTCATTTCACGTCTGTGTGCAGACTTGAGACAAGCATTCCAAGTAACAGATCATAAATGTACTGAAATGGTCAACGAAAAACGCAATCAAAAGTTGTCTACATTTCATGCAAGTTGCATTAAATTTAAGTACTAAACTATTGCCAGTTTGTATCAATTGAAGCTGACTTCAATCAAACGTCTATCCAGATTCAAAATCTCATTATCGTATTTATCTATGAAGTGCCTTGCCAACGGCCCCTCTCATAAAGCAATGATTCTTTCATTTAAAAATTTTTCTCATCTCGATGAATTGATGTTTACTGAAAGTCATCCTAAATTCAACTGCATGGAATAGGAGTTAATTTCAAGAGAATTCACAACGAAATCAATTTCCATCAAATTCCAACTCTGAATACACGATGTAAAATATTCAAAGGTCAATCACTAACAAGGACTAACATAGTCATCAAAATGCACAAAGAATGCAAAAATGTGACCCAAATTTTTCTTGATACAATCTTTTAAACATTGAATTACACCTGATACTTCATTGATTCTTTTGTCTTTAATCCATCATCAAATTCTTTGTCTCCTGAAAATCATCAATTATGAGATTCACTTTTTTTTTCTCTAGTCACTGTTTCCAGATGTGAACCTTTTGGATGGAAACGGATGAAATTTATTTTCATAACAATCAAAAAGCAACGTAAAAATTGTCACAAAATTCAATAATAATTCATCATTTATTTTATCATCACTTTGCAAGACACATTCCATGAAATGATCCATTAAAATGATATTTTAAAGACTTTACTCTACACTTGCCATGTTATTGATATCGTTTATTATTCAAGACTGAAAACTCAATTGTTCAACATTATTCATGATTCAAAGTTTTACCTTCACACACAAATTGATTATCTCAATTTATCACTTTTATTTTGATTAAAAGTTCTTAGTTTACTTTCACCAATTTGACAAACTATTACATCACCTAAATTGTTGTTAATATTTTCCATTGATTAATGTAATACAATAATGAAACTTGAAAGTTGCTGTTGATTGTTCGTGCAGTAAGAAGAAAGAGGCGAAGAAAAGAAGATGAAGAGAAAAATGATTGCCTTATTATGTTCATGATAAGCTCAATGAGTTTATGAGTATGAATTAAGAGACCAGAAAGCAAGTGAAAAACAAAAATAAAAACAACATCACTGTGAATATAAAAAGATCACAAAAAAACCATGGAATTGGCTATGATTAAAGGTTTTCCTTTTTAGGCTCATTTTTGCTCAACAAATGCTAAACTGATGGAAAAAGAAGAGAATAAATATGAAGAGAAAAGCTGATGAAAAATAAGAAACTAAGAATACTTAATGATCCATTGTTACAGTTGTGTTTAATGAGCCATGATACAGGAAGAAAACGATTTCACGCAAAATTTTTACCATCAAAAGTTCTAGACTGTACAACAATCGAGTGAAAAGTTAGACTGTTATTAAGGAGAGAAACTTTTTTGTTTCTCATTTTTTTCACTCTTTGCCTTTGTTTGGCTAAACGCTTTACTCTCAACTAATGGCAACATTTAAAGTTTACTTGGTCTCTCACGATTCAAAGGTGTACAACTTATTTTGTAATAGTTCAACTCCCTAGTTGAATGGGTTGAAGAGTTTTAAAGGTAAAACTTTTCAAATTGTTTTGTTTCTTACAAACTTTAAAGTTTGTATTTCGTTGCAAGGTTGAGATGGAAAGGTTGAAATGAAACCACTTACCTCCACTTGCTTTACATATTAGATGGAGCGTTGTTCCTCTAAGATATGGACCAATGACACCTTCGAGTCGGGTCCCATTAGAGTCGGTAATCATTACTGATTTTGGTGGGACTAAAGTTTTACAAGAAAAAATGCAAAACAATAAATCAAACTCAATTTACATTCAAAAGCAATCTTAAACTCAATATCAAGTGAATCGACATTAATTGTAGCAACCTCTACAGTACCAACAATTACATTGAAAATACAGATGTCAGTTTGGTTTCAAAGTTAATTTCTCCAGAAAAATTTCTTTACTCTGATCGAACTTTTCGTTAAATTATTAGAGTTTCAAAGAAAAGTATTTAATGGTTAGCATTTTGAAAGCTAATTAAAATAGAATTCGATTTTTGCAACCCTTCATGAAACTTTTTAAAGTTAATGATATTCGAACTTTCAACGAATGGATAAAAAATGGAATATGGAAATTTTCTAGTCCAGAATTTTCTACTAATTGAGGTGATTATCTATTGGTGCAAATTTCCATTGAACTACATGTTGATTTGTGAGTTGAGACAAAAAATTGTTGAATGCAATTTAATAGAGAAAAATGATGACAAAAGTCTTTTATATTCCTTGTTCTTCTAAGTTTCGGGGTTTCTTTTGAATAGTTATCCTTTTATTTGTGAGAATGAAATTCTTGTTACTGCAAGAAATATTTTTCTCACCCTTTTTTCACCAACCTTTCACAAAGTCAAAGTTACAGTTCGTAAATCAAGGAATTCAAGTAACAAGAATAGTCTGATGTTAAACAGTGAAAGACAAAAGCATAGAGTTGGAAACATGGAGAGAAGCAAAAAAAGTTTGCAGAATCATTCATATAAAGAGAGATGAGTTTATTCATTTTTTTCTGCTTAAACACCAAAAAAGGAGAAAAAATTCTTACAAAGAAAAAAAAGAAAAAGTTTTACACTTTTCTGCATTTCACATCTTATTCATTTTCTTGTAATACAATTGGTTGGAAGGAGAGAAAAGAGAAAAAACGAACAATTTTTTTTTCTTGACTGGGAGTTAAATTTTGTGTGAAACAAAAAAGCATAGCAAATGAAATGCCATTAATGAGAGGTGAGCAGAGTAAAAATGATGGAAATGGTGTGACAAGAAAAGTTTGAAAACAAAAGCATGAGAAACATGATGAAATGTAAGAACATTTATTTCTCTTTTGAGCGACGAAAAGTTTGACTTTGAAACTTTTTCTCACTTCTTTCCTTTTCTAGCATTTGCAGGTCTTCAACAATTGAAACTGTGAACAAAGTGACGAAAAAATGGCAACACACAAAAGAAATGTTATTAATATCATTTATTCGTTTGTGGATAACTCTCTTTGCTCTTTCATCGTTTGCACAGCATGAGGCGAAAATTGTCATTCAGAGAGAAATTTGTTTCTGTTATCTTTTTTTTCTACTTTTTGGTCCATGAAAAGGCAAAGGTTTGATATTTAAATTGGCGAAACAGCTGGAAAGAGGAAAAGTGAAATTTTTCAGTTTATCATGAATAATAAAGTGAGAAAAGGGTCGATGAATATTTAATAATCTTATTATTTTTTCATCTTTTACTTTGCAATTCAAAATTCAACAAACTGTCTTTGGTTTAATCTAACAAGTTTCATTGAAACTCTTTTTTTTCTTCTGCGTTTCAATGCTTGAATTTGGATTTTTGGATTAACTGAAAAGGTAATGTTTAGCATTTTCTCGCCTTTATTTTTGATTCTAAAGCTTTTTGTTTTTTCCCTCATTTTCTGTTCTCACCTATTATTTGATTTGGGTTTTACTGGTTGTTCAACTAATTATCTCTCTTTAGTTTTACCTTTTGTTGTGAGAAATAAGTTTAATCCCTGATTTTTCTGTTTGCTGATACTCGAGAGATTTTCACTCTTTTACAGAAAAAGGAATATTTATTCGTTGGAACAAGTTTCACTTTTCGTTATTTTGCTTTATATTTTCGTGTGTTACTTTTTTCTTGTTGCTCTTTGATTCTCTTGTTCTTTATTCACAAAGGTTTTCACCTTGTCTTGAGATGAGATTGATAGGGAATGAGAGGAGACGATAAGTGAGATGAAGCACTGTGTTGAAACAAAAGAAAAGGTGAATAAAAATAATGAATAAACAATAAAAAGAAACATTAGCAAATTGAGAATGTTGATTGAATCTCATCTCCTTTTCTCTTCCTTCATCAATTCTTAACAACTCATCATGTTGTCTTTCAGCTGATCCATTCAGTTCGATTACAACCCTATTAGAAAATCTTATTGTTTCAACTTTGACTTAACCTTTTTTCATCAAATTAGCAATTGAAATTTCCGTTTTCTGATGAATGCTGTCTGGTTGGATACAATTCGTCGAGACATTGATTTAGTTTGAATGTGTATTAAACTTACCTATTACTGTTAGATTTACAAGAAAATTTTGTGTTGGATATTTTTCATAATCCACTCTACACCGATATTCACCTGAATCTTTTGATTCAATCTTGTCTAATCGCAGTGTTGGTGGACTTTTACTCATTTCAAAATAAGATCGTGATTTATATGAACTTGATGGTAAATGAATTGAACTACTTAATGAACTTTTATTCCGTATATCCACAGTATAAACAGGGATTCCCGTATCATCCTTGTACCACAAAATAATGGCCATTTCACGAATATTTCCATGAGTTATTGAAATGTTGCACGGAAGTGAAACTGATTTACCTGCAATCGCTTCAACTTCAATATGACCTGAATAATCAATCTCTAAATTTTGTGATTCCACAAGATTATAATTCAATGAGCACAAAAATAAATATGAGGGTAAAATTAATATCCACATTGTTTTCAATTTAAACACACGACACAAAAAAATGATTTTACATTCACTATTCATCACGATTCAAATTATTGGTATTGATCATGTCACAGTTAATATACTAAACAAGATGTTTCATGGATCACAAGCAACAAATAAACTCAAACATATAAAATTCAACTTTTTCTTTTCGAGTCAACTCATGATAAATTTTTTTCACTCCCAGTTCTTTAACGCCATCTTTTACTCTACAAATAAACTAATTGCTATTAGAAGATCATTGCAGAGTTTACCATGATGACAAGAGATAGAAATGAAAAGTTATTTCACATTATTTTCAGTCGACAGTAAAAATATGATGATTTACTTTTGTTGATGCACTTTTGGGTTTTAGCTCTTAAATTCATTTTCAAACTTTCATTTGAAATAATTTTCAAACTACCATGCATTTTACTCAATCTTCATCATTTGGAATAATCATACGGAGCCATCATCTCAACTTGAACTCTTTGTCCATTTACATTTTCTTCTTTGGACAACTTTTTCTTTCTCTATTGGCAAATTTTTCTCTAAAAGATATTCCATTTAAAACGATTTACACTTACCGCTCTTCATACTCATTTCAAAACGGTTTTCAAATCAACTGATTTTTCCTTTGCTTTAATAATTTCAGAGTTTACTAGTTGATTGCTTTCAGGCAGAAACTTTGGTTAAATTTGGAAAGTTTATCAGAAGAGAATACTATGGAGTATTTTCTTGATTTTTTCTTAGTAAACTTGCAAGTCCTCGATTCCAGTGACTCTTGATGAAATGTTTTTTTAACTTCTCCAGTCTCCAAATCGGCTTTTGACAGTAATAACACACATTTGGGTTGCCCTTAACTCTCTGTAAGTGGGCCAAAACAAAATCGCTTCTTCCCTTCACTTTACATTTTCTCTGTGAGTCTTTAATTGGTCATTCAGGATAGCCGTGACAGTATCTGTCCTTTTTATCAATTCCGATGAATTCTTCCAGTTTGCTTTTTATTTCATTACGGGTTAATACTTTTCCGTTTGGGTTAAGAATCTTGTACTAAAAATATTTTTTTACACTGCCATGTGCAACACACGCAATTTCAATCTTTTTTCTTTAGTTTCTTTATCACTGAGTTGGATTTGATCAAGGACTGCTGATTTAGCAGTCAACATAGGGGCTAACATCTTTACAGTACAGGCGACATTATAAGTTAAGTGAGGCAAAAAACGCGAACTATGATTCTCATCATAATATTCTTTGAACATTCCGAAAGACTCTAAATTGTCCCATAGATTCACACCATCTAGATCGCACTTTACTATGGTAGTTTCCGCTATTCTTTTCTTTCCACCACCACCAAAGCTTGCTTGATTTTGATTTTTTCTTTCACCACTTTGACTCTGAATTACTTACTTTTACCAGAACTTTCAGCACTACCATTTTGCTTGAGATTTATTCTCTGGCTTTTTTATCACCACAGCTTGCTTGATTTCGATTTAGCGATTTTCGTCTTCGGGAACCTAATGAAAAATGAAATCATTGAAATACTGCATCCAAATCTTATATTCTTAAGAAAGCAAACTTACCTTCTGAACCTTTTCGGTGGTTGTAGTACAAGCTGCAGCATCATTTCTTGGCCTATGCCTACCATGCTTAGATGGTTTGACATTTTCACTTTAAAAAATCACTTTTTCAAACTGATTTCAAAACTATGATTGCTGGAGGAAATATCATCTGATCTAGGTGTCGCCAGCTCTTAGCAGTTGGCTGGTTGTGGCCCTGAATGTTTCATCATTATTTATTGTGTTTACCAAAATTTGCTTTCTTTTCTTTTGTTGTGTCTTACGCAAACCCTTCTTTGCTCTTCCCTTTACATTACAATCATGTCAACAATGTCCGTTTCCTTTTCCTTCTTTGTTTACTTGTATATATATATATTTTCATACATTAAAAACCAACTAACGCAGTTGATTAACTATACCAACCGAGTCTCCACGTCTCTCACAAACTATGGAACTCAGTGAGAAAATTCAGAAATACGCCCAAAGGTTCAATAATCAAGCTGGATATCCTTCATCGAGTAAACAGGATCAGTTGTTCGTCATAGTCGCTCTTTTCATCATGTTTTTTTAGTTTTTATGTTAGTTGGGTTTTGAATTTTTGGCATTTATTTTGGATATTAATCAAAATGAAAATTAATCAATATCAAAATGCGACACTTTTCCGACTTTTGCGATTTACCAAGAAACACAGTGTATTCAAAAAATTTTTAAAGTAGAAAATCATACAAAACTATGGCATTTTTCCTATCGAATAGTTTGAAGAATGTTTCCCTAGCATTCGTATTTACTGAGAGATAAGCGCGCGAATGTAGGGATAGTTCATCTGAACACCTAGTACATGTATAAGTAAAGGTACCTCTACCTGTACATGAACATGTTGATGTGATTGTATGGTAAAAAGGGTGGTGTCTAGATATAGGTTAATGCATGATGAAAAGGATGAATAAGTATAAAAAGAGGAAAGATAAGGAGTATATAACGTTAAAGGTAGAAAAGCAAGCGTAAGGAGAAGGGTGAGGGAAAGGGAAGAAAGAGTTAAAATTAAATCTGATAAATGCATCTATTTTGGATTTCTTAAGAATATAAGATTTGGATGCAGTATTTCAATGATTTCATTTTTCATTAGGTTCCCGAAGACGAAAATCGCTAAATCGAAATCAAGCAAGCTGTGGTGATAAAAAAGCCAGAGAATAAATCTCAAGCAAAATGGTAGTGCTGAAAGTTCTGGTAAAAGTAAGTAATTCAGAGTCAAAGTGGTGAAAGAAAAAATCAAAATCAAGCAAGCTTTGGTGGTGGTGGAAAGAAAAGAATAGCGGAAACTACCATAGTAAAGTGCGATCTAGATGGTGTGAATCTATGGGACAATTTAGAGTCTTTCGGAATGTTCAAAGAATATTATGATGAGAATCATAGTTCGCGTTTTTTGCCTCACTTAACTTATAATGTCGCCTGTACTGTAAAGATGTTAGCCCCTATGTTGACTGCTAAATCAGCAGTCCTTGATCAAATCCAACTCAGTGATAAAGAAACTAAAGAAAAAAGATTGAAATTGCGTGTGTTGCACATGGCAGTGTAAAAAAATATTTTTACTACAAGATTCTTAACCCAAACGGAAAAGTATTAACCCGTAATGAAATAAAAAGCAAACTGGAAGAATTCATCGGAATTGATAAAAAGGACAGATACTGTCACGGCTATCCTGAATGACCAATTAAAGACTCACAGAGAAAATGTAAAGTGAAGGTGTGTTATTACTGTCAAAAGCCGATTTGGAGACTGGAGAAGTTAAAAAAACATTTCATCAAGAGTCACTGGAATCGAGGACTTGCAAGTTTACTAAGAGAAAAACCAGAAGTTTCAATGAGGCTAGGTATTGTTCACACAACATCTTTAGTTTAGCTAGATCATATTTATCTGCAGCAATAAGCAGGTCACAGACATACTCTTCGAGGTTACAATTTTATCGGTATAAATAAAATTAACCATTCCTCTTAAAACAGCTCCATCAATGTCTGTCGCTTCAATTTCACTTTCTGCTTTCTCTTTGGTTTCGTGAGAAAACATAGCTCCAATTACGTTCGATCTCATTGAAAAATGATGCGCGATGAAATGATGTTCATCCTAATGAAATAAGGAATAAAAATCAATATGGAAAATTTCTGGAAGAGGTGATAAGGACACTTATAACACTAAAGAATAATTCAATAATCCAACAATTTCGTGCTCATGAGGTGGAATATTTCAGACAGATGATTTACGAGATGGAAACAAATGACTGCATGTACCAGGAATCAACTGAGTACATCGATACAAAGCTCGATATGTCTATAGCTATCGAAGCTCATACATGTTTTAATGTATCACCTTTTTCAATTTAGGGACTTTTCCATCAATGCATTAAATAAATCTAATCTAATAAAACCCAATCCAAGTTAATACATTTTGATAAAAGGTAATAAATTGAATGTGCGCCATCTATAACATATTAAAAAAATGAATTAGCCTTGCCGGCGTCGTCAAGCTAATGTTTACGAAAAACTCTGTCTGTTACTAACTAGATAAAATGTACATTTGAAATTAAATATATAACCAGGGTAACCAGCTCTATTTTCTATACAGGTATACATTCTATCGTATAAGACATTATTCAATGTATTATTTTAACTATAATATATATAAATTAAGATATTAAACAAAATATTAAATTAATTGATGCGAACCTAGTAAGAGCAATAGTAATTAAATACAAAACACTAATCTTGAAATAATGGAAGCTATGGGAACAATCTTATATTTTAAATATAAGGCATAATACAATATATGATTTTAACCATAATATATATAAAGATTGATTTAAATACATTCTATAATGCCTTATATTATAAAATGTGTAATTTTAACTATAATATATACTTCAGCGTTAGCATTGATCTGAAATATCTTCACGAAGGCATTACTATCCAAAAGAAATGTCAAAACTTCAAAACCAACTAACAAAAAAACATGATAAAAAGAGCGACTATGACGAACAACGGATCCTGTTTACTCGATGAAGGATATCCAGCTTGATTATTGATACTTTGAGCGTATTTCTGCATTTCTTACTGAGTTCCATTGTTTGCTGTGGGAGAATTCCTTTACTTTGATCGCCAATATCTCGCGAAGCCTTTATCGGAGCCTTTTGCGGAGCATTATCTGTACGTTTTTTGATATTAACAAAAAACCCTGACCAATAAAGTGAATACATGTCGCGTAGACGATTGAATCATAAGGAATTTGCATGGTTGATGGGTAATAGTCCACAACAAAAGCGATTGAATCGGGATATACGCTTACAGATTATGATATTTTTAGAATGGTTAGCCCCTAAAATCCATTTAAATCAACTGTCGGAGTAGTACGATATGCCTCTAACTACAGTAAATAATTCAATCAAGCGATGTTTAAGACTTGTGGCTTAACTAGTCAGGCTTTTTAGTACAAAAACAAATGGCTACCTTTATTCTTGCTCGGAAGTTTGCCGGAGTGCTCCGAACTTTATATTAACAAAACATGCAAACTTAACTGACATTGTGAATATTTTGAATATGAATAAAGGATCATAAATTGCAATCGTCCTGATTATAATAATTCTGATGTTAAAACCAATTTGACTTAATTTAAGTCTAGTTTGATTTGTCCCATTATATATGCAATATCCAATTGACTTAAGTCGGTGTCAAAGATTAATGTAATAGATACTGCAGCAAAGAGGTTCAGAGAACCTGAAGGGACAATCACCACTGGATGGCGGCACTGAAAAAAACTGCAATAAACTATTAATGAAACATTGAAATTATTGAAAATACATAAATTTAATACATCTTACAGACTTATAAAAATAGATTTATGCATTATTTACAAACTTCGATTGAATTTTCACATAAATATGTTTATATATAACAACATTAAATCATTATTCAAAATATAACTAACAATTACAATTGAAAGATATATATATATACATAGAAATTGCACAGTTATCAAACTCCAAAGCTAGCGATCTATACCCTAAGATTGATAATTCAACCTATTTCTACTTTCCGTCATTGCTGACCATAGATAGAGAAGCTCAAACGACTCCCTGCGAAAAATACCTCGAATGATACGAAGATAATTCTTCGCCATCAAACTATTTAAAGCTATCCGAACTGAATCAGAATTGTATCACAGCTAGGATAAAAATGAAATCAATAGGAATCCCAAAATACCAATCAAAGAATGCAATAATTAGACATTTGACACGCATAAGCACGAAGATTAATCAAAGCAAAAATAGAACGCTCGCAATCAAATGAAAATGTAAGCAGAATTCCTATTATTTTGTAGCTAAAACAATAGTTGACTAGAAACTGTTATACAATATGTAAATCGTCAGCTGAACATGAACTTGTTCAATTGAGTTATTTGAAAGATCTAATGGGTCTATGGTTCAACTCTTGTTTCAAATCCTTAAGGTTAATTCCTAAAAACATATTAACTAACCTGTGCATTATTTCTAACTTTATACCTTCTCGGTGACAAACAGGAATGAAACTATAATCCTGTCTCCATAAAACTCTGAATAAAGTGAATTTCACCCCGACGACCGCAACTACTTGGGGAACATTCACTTCCAACAAATCACTAAGGCCCTTGACTAATTCTGCGAAATTTTTGGATGGACAATTTAGTGATAATGTGAGTTCAGGGTTGTACTCCCTGAGCCTAATCAGTTCATGTTCAGCTAACGTAACGTCCGCACTTGTAGTACGCAAACTTTGATCACAGCAGACTTTCCTATCTTTTATCTTTTTCAGCAAATATCCAGCAATATAACTATTCAAACCTGCCTTATCTGTGTTATACATTGATGCATAGGTTAAAATACCATGATCTTCTCCAACATCATCGACAGAAAATGTTGAAAAAAACGTGGATAATTCGTTCCGTGCATCATTGAGCTCTGGGTTAGATGCTGCAAAATAATCAGCAAGTTCGGCTTCAGGTGAACTTTCTGTTACAACCGAACACGAGTCAGACTGCATTTCTGATGGTTCAGATTCCTCTAGAAAAAGTGGTATGTCTTCATCTGGCTCACAATTCGCTCCATTAGGCAGCATTTCCATAAAAAGAATCCTGCTAGATCTGAAATGAGCACGAAAGTGCGAAGTTGTAATGTGCGAACCAGATCTTTTTACCTGAGCAAAAAAGTTCTCCAGAATATCTTGATCAAGTCTTCTTGTACATAAGTGTTTAATATCTCTGTCAAAAAAATATGAACTTAGAGATAAAACCCCCCTTATCGTCTGAGCTAACATTTCAATACAGAAAACTCCTTTATTAGGAACTAATTCTTCAGTCATTGAATAAACATTAACAAAAAAAATGATTTATTCTCAATTAGCTCTAGCCAATACTTCAAATAATCTACATTATCATCGTCTTTCCTCGGTGCTGTTTTTCAAGGCTTACCTCCTTGCTGAGAAAGGGAAGAAGAATTCAAAATATCAAAAAGCTTATCCAGACTCTTGAATAATTGACCTATCAATATTTTTTTTCTGGACACACTTTCAATATATCTGCAGCGAATATAAAAACAGTTCCAACTGTGTGAGAAAACAGTTGTGTTGCGTACCTCATTTTCATCAATTGTTTTTGCAGTCTATCAACTTTTCTTCTCAAGCTTACCAGCTCATCGCCTTGGTTTGATTTGCCTGCTCCACAACCCTTACTGGCATTCGCTCTGGAATGGCTCCATTAAACAACCTTTTCTTACCACCGGCCTGATAAACCATCTATGCTGAGAAATGGCAACCACAGACAAGTTTGGACTTCAAACTATTGAATTCAAATTCCCTGGGTAAACCATTCCGAATATTGTCCAGTCATCGATCTCGCAGTTCTTGTTTTGTCGGAAAATGGAAGAGGCCAACTTTATCATTGGTACTGGTTTTGCACCCAACAATAACAACGTTTAACCACTGTTAAGAAGAAAGTTAATTTAATTGTAATATATTGATTAATTATAAAAATTGTCTTCATTGTTGATTAATTTAATTTATAATAAACTAACCGCTTAAATGCATTGTAAATTTTTCTAAATTTCAATATTATAAACTTTTTCCCTTGGGAATTGAATAAAAATTTAATAGAGAAGGTAAGTATATTAAATTAATCAAAATTCTGAAAAAAATAAGAGTAAAAAC
The DNA here is from genome assembly GCA_028476895.1 of Tetranychus truncatus. Lineage (NCBI taxonomy): Eukaryota > Metazoa > Arthropoda > Arachnida > Trombidiformes > Tetranychidae > Tetranychus > Tetranychus truncatus. The sequence continues at coordinate 15,089,175 of CM052060.1, forward strand.
GGTTGAAATAAGACCCTTACTTGCAATTTTTGCCGAAAACCCCCAGAAAGTGAAGAAAAAGTCAAAGAAAGAGAGAAAAGAAAGAGCCAAATAGATTAATTAAACAATTATGATAATAAATGCACTGTTAATGAGACAACTAGCGCTTGGAGTGGGCATTGTCCCTCACTAACATCAAAACCTCTCAATTGCTGTATCTTATGCTTTAATCTTTGGTCGGTGTGTATATTTAATATTTTAAATTGATTTTTGTAGTCAATTTCATGCAAATAATCAGTTTATTCCTATTTGTTTCGATAGTAACTGAAGAGGGCTGCGATACTATTGCGACAAAGATTCTTCGATGAAAACACATAGGAGGCGCACTAGTGTTAATCCTTGGCTTTAAATCGCCTCTATTTCACATTTTAATTTTCATTTTAATTCATTTTAAATTTTAAGCATTATAAGTAGTTTCATATCTGGTATCATGGCAAATTTATCACGCAAACAAGCCCAGGTAAGCAAAAAAATAATTAGTATCAAATTATTCAATCAATTCTATCATTTATTTCTGATTTCATGCTGATTATATGGGAAAGGTGAGTTTTGCGTGTATTTTACTTTACAAGACTTAACCATAGGCAACATCAACCAGGACGAAGTATGGCGAAACTACTGTCGAACCAAACTGCATATGAAATTTATATTAATATGTAACAAAAATAACCAAATGTTTATGTTTCCAAATTGTTAATGTGCGTACTAATTACTTTTACCATCTGGTTTTTAACGAAGTATAAATACTCTTCGTAATCAAATAAAGTCAGACTCAAAATTGAAAAGAGTTTCCATTTGGTTGAGATGTCGAGTATTTTTGAATTTTTAGGTATTTTATACTTTTACTTTTAAACCGTTACTTAACAATCTTAATTCAGTTAACTGATTATTGAAACTCCTTTACCGTTCAACTAATCGTTACAACATAGATGATATGTACTAGGTGTTCGGATGAACTATCCCTACATTGGCGCGTTTATTACTCAGCAACTATGAGTGCTAGAGACACCTGCTTAACGCTATGCGATAGAAAAATGTCAAAGTTTTGTATGGTGCTACTTTGAAAAATGTCTGAATACAGGGTGTTTTTTGGTAAATTGTCAAAGTCGAAAAAGTGTCACATTCTGCTGCACGTGATTTTTTTTAATTTTTTATCAAGCCATAATAAACTGTCAAAATGTTCTTTCTGACGAGTTTATGCTGAACGTTCTCCGACAAACGGTTTTTGAGATATGCACGTTCAAAATAGGGTATTTTTCCATAGGAAAACAATGGGAATCAGTGCAAAAACGCGTGAATGAGCCAAGAGGCTCATTCATCAAACCTGATATGCTGAATTGATCAGAAATGTTCGTTTGATGAGTTTTGAAGCTCATAATTTTCCATCTGAGATCTCTGAAAATCCCATCTGAAAATGAATGAAAATGAAAAATGAAAACACGCATCTTCATCCAAATAGAAGGAATAGAATAGACCATAGGATTATGCCCTCTGCCACAATATTGGTAATAACTATCGATAACTGTCTCACTACCTAAGCATTCATCGATAGCTTCTTTCAGTCAACGATCTTCCAAACCGATTTTCGGCAGGTGTTCCAGAGGAAAATCAGAATTTCGCATAATTTGCTCAATCAATTGTAAGGTTCCCACGGCTTCTGATGGAATAATAACTGATTTTATCATCCAGATTGTGAAATTTAATGCTGTAAATGTTAATGGAGAGAAAGATGAAGGGAATTTTGATCCTGAAGCTGAACTAAAATTAGTTTGAAAGGGAACTGAAAGTAGGCAACTTTTGACATCCTCCTTAGGTAAGATTACTGAGGAGAGTTAAACATCTTGATGCAATAATGTAAGCGAAGAAGGTTTTCTGTGAAAAACGAATACAAGAATTGGTGCTTTGTCTTGTCTAGGCCTCTAGGCTTCTCAGATAGTCGCTGTGGTAGAGAGCTATATCTATTGTTAAGAATAATTAGTAAATCTGAATAAAAAACTGAAACAGATTGTTGCTCCAAATCAAAACTGCACTAAATTGATTTATTTTCTTTCTTCACTGTAATACCGTAACAGAAAAATCAGGGAGGTGAGAAGAAAATATTTGTAGAAAGTGAGAGAACAGTGAGAGAGACAGTCAGAGAAGAAAAAACGAAAGGAATGATTAAAATGATTCTTTAATAATGTGAGAGAATAATTCGATTCTTACAAGTAAATAAGAAAGTTTATTTTCTTTTTGCCATTACTAACAAAATTATCAAATTGCTCATTATATGCACCATATTCTCATTAAAGATAATGATATTTTCGTTTTGCTTCTTGTCACTTCATATTAACTCCTTTTCTCCTCTTCTCAACTTTCGTCTTACTTTCATCATCATCTGGTGTCAATTGGAATATTCATTTTCTAATTCAATGGTTCAATGGTACATCTTGTTTCTCTTCATGAATATATTTGCTTTTTATCAATATCATATTCTAAGTCAATCCCTGCAACACATTTTCGCCCCTTGCTTCGTCTTCTTCATTAAACACAATTTTCCATTTTTTGACCTTCTTTCCAATTTCTTTATTGTTTTCAAAATAATGATTCAGATGAACAAATAATGTTATCATGATCGTAAAACATTAAAAGCCTATTTCTTTAAATGATTTGCAAATAAGCATTCGTTTTTTAACGATAATGTTGCAAGCAATAAAGACAAATGCTGATGATCAAATTATGTTCAATTGCAAAATAGAAAATGAAAATTTTCTTTAAACACAAAAAACAATAAAAACAACAAACAGCTAATTGGTTCAATTAGAACAGTTTCTCGAATTCGCAGCAATTCCAAACACTTCTTACAATTTCCATCCAATCTGCGAGTGATTTATTCTCCTCTGATAAACTTTCCAAATTTAACCAAAGTTTCTGCCTGAAAGCAATCAACTAGTAAACTCTGAAGTTATTAAAGCAAAGGAAAAATCAGTTGATTTGAAAACCGTTTGGAAATGAGTATGAAGAGCGGTAAGTGTAAATCGTTTTAAATGGAATATCTTTTAGAGAAAAATTTGCCAATAGAGAAAGAAAAAGTTGTCCAAAGAAGAAAATGTAAATGGACACAGAGTTCAAGTTGAGATGATGGCTCCGTATGATTATTCCAAATGATGAAGATTGAGTAAAATGCATGGTAGTTTGAAAATTATTTCAAATGAAAGTTTGAAAATGAATTTAAGAGCTAAAACCCAAAAGTGCATCAACAAAAGTAAATCATCATATTTTTACTGTCGACTGAAAATAATGTGAAATAACTTTTCATTTCTATCTGTTGTCATCATGGTAAACTCTGCAATGATCTTCTAATAGCAATTAGTTTATTTGTAGAGTAAAAGATGGCGTTAAAGAACTGGGAGTGAAAAAAATTTATCATGAGTTGACTCGAAAAGAAAAAGTTGAATTTTATATGTTTGAGTTTATTTGTTGCTTGTGATCCATGAAACATCTTGTTTAGTATATTAACTGTGACATGATCAATACCAATAATTTGAATCGTGATGAATAGTGAATGTAAAATCATTTTTTTGTGTCGTGTGTTTAAATTGAAAACAATGTGGATATTAATTTTACCCTCATATTTATTTTTGTGCTCATTGAATTATAATCTTGTGGAATCACAAAATTTAGAGATTGATTATTCAGGTCATATTGAAGTTGAAGCGATTGCAGGTAAATCAGTTTCACTTCCGTGCAACATTTCAATAACTCATGGAAATATTCGTGAAATGGCCATTATTTTGTGGTACAAGGATGATACGGGAATCCCTGTTTATACTGTGGATATACGGAATAAAAGTTCACTAAGTAGTTCAATTCATTTACCATCAAGTTCATATAAATCACGATCTTATTTTGAAATGAGTAAAAGTCCACCAACACTGCGATTAGACAAGATTGAATCAAAAGATTCAGGTGAATATCGGTGTAGAGTGGATTATGAAAAATATCCAACACAAAATTTTCTTGTAAATCTAACAGTAATAGGTAAGTTTTCTTCAACTTTCCAATATTCATCATGGATTACAATCACCGAATAAATTCATCAATCTATCTTCAATTAAATTATCACTTTCTTTAAGTTCCTCCCGATTCCATATCTATCATAAACAGTGATACAATGGAGAAGCTACAAGGTCTAGTTGGTCCCTTTAATGAAAATACCGACCTTAACTTAAGATGCGTATCATATGGAGGTTTGTATTGAATATGCTCTCGATGCTAAAAGCACATAGTTATGACAGATTTACCGATGTTCATTGCAAGATGAGTGAGCAAACAAACGCGCTCATTGTTGCTCTAACTTTGAAGTTTATTCTTAGAAAGTTTTTGCAATCAATTAAATTTCCATTCAAAGCATAATTGATTCTTCACTTCTCCATTTCTCATTCTTCCTTTTGAAATCTTCCATAATGCAAGCTTCATGGGTCACACTCTTGAACGGTTGAAATGGAAAGCTCAACTGTGAAAGAGATTCAATCGTACAATTAATCACCGATTCATATTATCCAATCAATGGTACAAAATAATGAATTGATCATTAATATCCTCTTTTTAATCACAATGAAATCAGAAATGAGAAATTGATTAAAAGTGTAAAAACTTGAGCAACAATGGCAACTCTTGGGAACTGGCAACTACTAATGTTGTTACTTTTGAAATGAAAATAATAGATGATGATGAATGTTAAAATACCAACGTTCATTAGAATAAAATGAATTATTCTCATTTTCTCAAGTTTACAACACTTCTTCTTTTCTCAACAATAATTTTGTTCATCATTTCATTTCATTCCATTGCTCTCATGATTCAATTGCAAGAAAAACTTTTTCATATGCAAAATGTTGATTATCAAATTTTCTCGATTCTCCTAACAAGAAAACTTTTCCAGTCAATTAAAAACTTTATATTCTTACACCATTAATCAGGCAAAGAAGAGAGATAAAAAAACTTTCAGTGTTACTCCAGTTTCCACCCTCAGTCAAGACAATTACAAGATATTTACTTCATGATAAACATTTAAAATAATAATGAAATCAAAATTTTGTACATTTTTTCTCTTTTCTCTCTCAAACCAAAAACCTAAATTATGAATAACCATGAACAATTTAAACAGGGTGTAACATTAAACGAAAGAAGAAGAAAAAAGTGATTTGCCATTTTCTCTTTTCCATTCTTCTTCTTTTTTTTTCATTCTTTTCATTCTTCCATGATATATCATAACAAGATCTGATGACAATGATAAAGGAAATGAAATGTTCAACTTTCATTTAGACAATAATGATAGTCGAGTCATTATTAAAATGTCATCGAGTTTGAATGGTAAATGGTTTGCTCAAACTTGTCTAACTGTTGGTAAACCGTCGACTCAATAGTCATCACTTTGTACTTGCCATTGGTTGACACTCGACATTGAATTTTCTTTTTTCTCTCTTTTTCTTTTCCAGGTATTCCAAGACCAACACTTACATGGTGGAAAGATGAGAAACCACTAATTGCCTCGTACGAAATGCTGTCCAACGAATTGACCCAAAGTGATCTTACACTGACCAACTTGAGTCGCTCTTTTCTCCTCTCAAAGATCACATGTAAAGCAAGTAATGCGCCGCTCATTGAACCGCTAACAACTTCAATCACAATCAACTTAAACTGTAAGTAACTTAAGTCTAGATTCATTTCCAATCTTTTTGTCAATGCAATGAAAAATGACAACTTGAACATTCGACTTTAATTGATACGATTGCGATTAACTGAGCTTTTCTTTTCGACATTAAAAGTATTTTTGTCTTTGACCAAACTTGAACTGATACAATATTGTCAACTGCGACAGTTAAAGTAATCGTAATAATAACTCTGCAAAGTCAATCTCTTCAATGTATACTCTTAATATATCATCATAATCATTATCATCATAATGGTAAATGCAATCACAACTGATGGAGTTTTTTTTTCTGTGGATAATCAAGGTTCTTCTGGTCAGCTTCGTGAGTCTCTTGCGCTCTTTATGGGCAGCCATCAGAGAGGCAGAGAAAAGATCATTAACTTGCCAACAATTGATGATGATGATAATAAAAATGAAGGTTGAAATTGAATGATACAAGAGTAAAAGCAAAAAAAGATGAAGATTTTGTTGATAATCACCATTATCATTTGATATCAAGCTAAGAAATAATTTTTATTCTAATAACATTTTCTTAGTCTAAATGTTGCAAGCTTAAGATGGTTGAGAGAAAAGAAGGAGAAAAAGTTTTTTCTTCTCTTACTGAGTTTTACTTCCGTTAATATTGATGCTTAAAATGACAATAATTTATATTAAAAAGGACATAAAAATAATAAATATACTTATCAAGCTGGGAAGGATAATGATATCTGAGAAAAGAAACGAAAAAAAAGAAGAAACAGAAAATGCTGTTTCCAAGTGAATAATAAAGTTGAGCAATTGAATTCATTGAATGACAAGGTATTTAAAAACATGGAATTAGAAATAATCATGATAAATATAGAATAAGTTTGAGAAATGAAACAAGGCAAGCATGGAGTGAAATGAGAAATAATGAAAGGCGAAATGAAGGGAATGATTTTTAATAGAGATAGATTGTGGGTTTAGATAATAATAGATAACCAATAGTCAAACAAGTATTAATAGTTTCTCGTGCTTGGGGACGACTGAAAAATGATCATCACCGTCATCATGAAGAGAGGAAATGTAAAGAAATGAGTTTTTTTTCTTCTCTTGGTTTTTACTATTTTCTACTCTTCTTCTTCTTCTGTAGATTAAATCAGGAAAAATGAATCAAGACAGCAAGACTGAGCCTTGACTGTGTCTTAACCTTGCCTGGGAGTGAGATGTTGGTGGGTTTGGAGTGTGAGTCTTGGAGTGAGGTTTTGGGTTTGTAATGATTGTAATGATAAACAAGATGAAAGAGCAAGATTGTAAAGAGTCATTTTTTTATTCATTTTTACTGTGCTTTGTAAATGCCAACGTGAGTTTGTATGATGTTGTGATTAAAGTTGTACAAGAAGAAGAAATAATGGGAAACAAAATGAGTGAAGATGAGGAGAAAGATGATGCGATGGAAAGGATACATTAATCAAATGACTCCTGTAGATTCCTGATGAGACTGGGGGACATTCATTTGGAAGGCAAAGGAGGGTAACAAAGTAAATGTTGCTCTTTGTCTTTGGTAAAGTAAAGGCTGAGAAAAGGCTGAGTAAGGTCAAGTTTCCTTTCCAACCCAAGCCATTGTCTGCTTTACTTTACTCAATCAATTGGCCAAGAGTCAACCCAAGCTGAGTCGATTGTCTGGTTCAACCTTGATCATTGTAATTCAAAAGGTTTCTTCTTGACTCATTGGCTCAATTAGAATGAAAAAAATTCTGTAAAATGAGCAACTTCTTTCTTCTCCACATTTTCCATGTAACTAAAGAGGGAGAGAATGTTGAATTTTTCATTTCGTGAAAATTGAACAAATGAAGGAGGAGAAGGAAAATAGATTCAATGTTTCAATGAGGTTTGAAAAGACAAAAGTCAACTGAAAGTAAATGAAAAGTTGAAGTAAAAAAAAAAAGGTTAAACTTGAAACTTTTTCAAGTTCATTAGAGTTTAAATTAAAGTATCAATCATGATAAAGGGCGAAATTAATTTGTTAGTTTGACTAAACTTTTTGCGTTTCCTTTCATCCTGTAAAAGAGGTTAAACAATTGAATTGAAATTGGTTTTGGTTGTAAAGTTATTTCTTGTATTACAAAAAGACAAAAGTTAAAGTTTCAACTTTTACCAAAGCAACTAACGAAACAAAATTGTATTCAATTTCATTCAATTAATTCGTTTCATTGTTGCATCTTATTTCCTATTCAATTTTACTAAAGCTTTCTTTTTCTCTTCTCTTTTCATCTTCTATTTCAATTCCATCCTGTTATCATTTAGTGAAACCTTCAACAATATCAATTGAATTTCCTTCCAAAACTATATCAACTGGTAAACGATCTGAACTAATTTGCCGAGTATCCGGTTCGAGGCCACCAGCTCGATTATATTGGTGGCTTGACGGTCGCCGGTTAACAAGATCAAGAGATACAATATCAAAGGATGGAAATGAAACAATGAGTCTTCTCTCCTTTACCGGAACTGCCAGTGACAATGGAAAAGAACTCGTCTGCCAAGCAGAGAATCCATTGATGAAGAATAGCAGCCTTGAAGAATCTGTTCGTTTGAACATTCATTGTGAGCATTCATTTCTTTCTTAACATTTATTCTTGAAACCAATTCTAATTATCATTGTTCAATCTATCCTTTGAAACCCTTTTCCATCAACCATTTTCATTCAAATTCAATTTTGATTTAATCACAACTTTTTTTTTCTACCTTCACTTCTTTTCTGGCCAAGAAACGCATTCAAATTGAATTTTGCTCTTTTCATTCATTTTCCTTTCAATGTTTTCCCCTTTCTTTTCTCACACTTTTATCGCAACATGAGAAGAGTTGAATCAACATGATCAACTCTAATGATACTTAGGTTACACCAATAAGGTTACACTTTTATTCAAATGTTGAGTTAATCTGGTTACGATAATTGAATTCTCACTTTTTGGTCAAATTTTCTTTCATTAGTATTCGATTGCCTCAAAATAGATTGACATTTTGCTTACCTTTCAATCAACACTTTTGGCTCATTTTGATCAGCTTAAGCGACTTTAATTTCCTTCAACTTTGAACATTTTCATTGAAAGATTTCCAAATCTTTTCATCAACCAATTGTTCAATTTCGACTATTGACAAATGTCCACTCAGTTCATGTCCAGTTTCATTATAAACATTTGCCTCAATACTTTCAAAGCTATTTTTAGCTTTTCAATAAAACATTTTATCCATAAATTTGACACTCTAATGGTTAATCAGTTGAGGTGAAGGTAAATGTTGGGAGAAAATTTTTTATTCAAAAGTATTTCAAATTCGTTATTGAACATTTTTCAAATGGAATAATTTTTAGACTAAAAATAGACTTTTTTTTTATTCTTTCTATAAATAAGTATTCCAATTTGTTTCAGTTGATTTTGAGTTTTGGCCTTTTTGTTCTTATCCATTATTTCATTTGATTAATTCATGTCATTCACGGCAATTGAAACATTAATCATAATCACTTTTGTTGATGATCATTCTGATGAGTTTGATGATAGAAAAGGGAATCAATTTAATTCCAATCAAGAAATGAACAGAGGATGGAAAAGAATGGAAAAGTGAACAATTTGATAACAAATTAATCTGCAAACTTTTGCCTTCATTCATCTGATGGATGTTGTTATTGATATTTTTGGCAACAATGATTAATGGAAATAAACGAAAAGAAGAAAAGGTTTCATCTGCTTTTTTTCTCGGTGCTTTCAGATACTCCTTTGGTTAACATTGTTTTAGGTGCTAAAATTGATCGTGACTCTATTCGTGAAGGAAGTGATGTTTACTTTGAGTGTATTATTGAAGCCAATCCATGGATTACCGAGGTTACATGGATTTTCAATGGATCACCTTTGATGTCACAACCTTCTTCAGGAATAATCATCTCTAACCAATCTCTTGTGCTACAAAAAGTGAAACGTCAAAACAGAGGATATTATTCATGTTCAGCTTTAAATTCCGAAGGAATAGGCTCAAGTGATACTTTTTACCTTAAAGTGCTATGTAAGTTTCCTCAAAATTCAACACCAAATTTCACTCAAAATCAATAAGAATCAAACAATTAATCAAATAAGAAAAGTAAATTTCTAAAAAACCGATAAATCGAACGAAAAATAAGAGTTTCTACCAGTAAATGTCGGCTGATAATCGTCATCGAATTCGAGTGCAACATTTCTACCTTCAAATTCTCCAAAAGTTTCGACTTTTTCTTTCGATCAACTCTTGAGTTCTAAACTGCGAAAACAAGATAGATATTGATAAATCGTCAGCAACCGATATCAACTAATGGAACTAGAAAATGTTTTGGCCGCTAACATTAAAACTATTTGTAGAATCGAATTTTTTCGAATTCCATTTTTAAGTAAAATTTTTTATCGAGTTTACTGACTACTACTATCGAGTTGGCTTATATTTATCATGATGAAGAATTTTTTTCTTCGCCTTTTTTAAAGTTTTGACTTCTTCAGCTTGATCTGCTTAAGCTTTCAGGTTTTTCAGTCAAAAATCTTGGTGATCTTTGGTTCGTTTCAAATTTCGATCAAATTGAGAAAGTTTGAGAAAATCTTTTCTTTTGAATTTTCCGAAGCAACTGACCAATCTAGATTCCCGCCTTAATCTTTATCTGATGAGATCGTCTTAGCTAATTTGCAATTGAAAAGACAAAAGTCTTTAAACTGTAATTTGTTGTCAAATCGAAATCTTTCTTGTTCCGTTTGCTCTTATCGAGTTGACCATCACTGAAAAACCTTTACATTTCTAGCCTTCTTTTCAAGATGATAATTCTGTTAAATAATGATGACTTTTATCTTTCATCTTCTCCTTTCTTTTTCATCATCTACTGTTAACTCCCTTTCATGTATGAATTGAGCCTTAATGTTATTATTATTGTTACTGGCCATTGTTCAATTCATCACATTAGGATGATAAATTTTTATTTAATATTACATTAGATGAGAGCTTAATATACATTTCATTAGAGGAACAAAAGAGCAAGGCAACAGAAAAAGGTCAACCCAGAGCAGTTAACTTTGTCCGTAAAACCAGCGAACCAACAAGGCAACCTTTTATTATCATGGAAAATGGAAATAACCTTTAATAATTTAGACAAATTTAAGGGTCAATAATGAGCCAAAAATGTTAGGCAACATTGATTAAGACAACGACAATTTATCAATTGGTGAGTCGAGAAAATGTCCAATTTTTCGTTCTTTTCTCGATTCCTTTATTCGACTAGTTTTTGCATCGGTCAATTTGGCAACAAATCAGAGCTTTTGCTTCATCACAACTAAACCAGATTAACATCAATTGCAATGATAGATTAATTCGAGTTGAGATAATTAATCATGAGATAACAATTGAAGTTAATTGAATTGGTTTTGTAATGCTTTTAGCGCAAAAAGATGGTTCGAGCAAAATTAATTAATAAAACGTTCACTGATCAAAACGTAAGTTGAACAATTGAACAGATGAGAAGGAAAAAGGGAAATCGACGAAGAAAAAAAAAACTTTTTTTTTCTTTTCTCTTTTGTCTTCGTTTTGACGCTTAATTGAGCTTTAACTAGGTTATTATCGTTATTATTATTGACATGGAACGAAGGAAAGGAACACAAATAATTGTGTTAATTATGTTGCTGTTAATTAATCACTTTAACCTTCATTTCGCCTTTTATCATCAGTTGAATTGTAACACTTGGAGAGAGATGGGAAAGACGATCAAAACATTGATTCATTTAAACGTTTCTTTCATTTACATTTTGTTTTTTTTTCGTCTACTTTTATCATGGAAAATTGTTCATGTTTTGGAATAAAAAAATTTCATTTCCATTGAACAAGTGCAAGAAGAAAGTAGAGAGTAAAGGAAAAAATGACACTAATAATGACAGATAATGAGCTTTCAAAGTAAACTTTATCACACTTGTAAGTTTCATCTTTTCGAGTCTCATAACTATTCACAATCATTATCATCATCATTATTTCGCCTTCTTTTTTTTCAGGGTGAAATTGGAATATTTTCATTCCTTTTTCTGCACCTCTTGCCATTCGTTTCGTCTTTCAGTTTAGTCTTTTTTTCTTACTGCTGCCTTTATTCGTGTTGATGATTAGGAAAGATGAAAGTTGCATGTGAAAGAACCAATGAAAGTTGGAGTAAATTTTTCACCCAAAATCCATCTAAAAGTCATTGTGATGACAATTTTCAGATACAATCATTAAGATTGTATCCATCATCATTAACAGTTATCCATGTTTTTAAAGATCATCTTTAACTCTTTTACTTTCGTCTTTTTGCCATTTACATTTCATCTTTTCATTTCAACATTTTTATGCCACTCTTCAAGCGTTATCTATGAATATGCAATGCAATACAGAAAATAAAAGAATACAAAGTGGATAAGAAATGTAAATTTCGAGCTTGGTCCTTGAGTTTCCGTCGAAACAGGAATTTCTTCTTTAAAGCTAACCGAGAAACGGGAAAATTTTTTTATATTTTTTCCTTTGACGAAATGCCAGCCAGGTGTTTGTAGCTTGCACACAAACATTTTACTCATTCTTTCTCCAAACTCCAATTTCAACCTCCGAGAGGGAAGAAAAGATAAAGCTGACTTCTCTGACCGTCTAAGCGTCTTATGGCATTCTTCCCATTCCCTCATTAAGGTATGATTGATGCAGTTTGCCACCAAATAAATTTTGCTTTGTATTTCAAATTATTAGTAATTATTATTATATTTTAGTTTCAACTTTTTGTCATGAGAATTCGAATTGCTAAACTGTCATTTGTCTAATTTCGTTCCGTCCGTTACAAAATAGTGCTTTTGAGCTCGCTTCAACAACAAATAACTCGAAAAACTCATTGGAGTCACGCATCGACTAATGTCTCAACTCATTTAGCATGCAGCTTCATGAGTTTGCAATACAATTTTTTATCCAACAAGAATCTATCACAATGAATTTTGTCTCCTTTTCTCAGCATAAAGCAACTAAAAAAATTTTCGAGTAAAAGGCTGATCGGTAAATAATAATCTTTATGAGTTAACAACGAAATGCTCAATGAATGCTATTTTTCGATTTCCTCCTTTGTATTCACAAGTTGATTGAGAAGTTCATCATTTGAGTTCTTATCCATGATTCTGCATTATTATGTGACCGATAACTTTTGTAGAATCTTGAATTCATTTTGTTCAATAAAAGCTAGTAGCCAAAGAACAAGATAAAAAATGAGCAAAATTTTTCCCAATGTTTATCCTTTTACATCTTTTGATAGCACAGATATTATTGTTAAAAGATGATGAGGATGAAAATGATGATGATTTTATAGTTTGAAAGCAGCAACAATAACAAAAACATTGTGAACTATGAAAGGAATGAGAAGAGTGAAAAAGGTTACAAAATGGAATGAAGTTTTCATCAAAATTTATCATGTTCTTGAACAAGACTGAACAAAAGGTAGTGAGATGAGAAACTCAACTGAAAAAAAAGGTTAACAACACAGGTTAATGTTATAATGTTTTTTCACCATTTTTGTAAAGAAACTGAGAAAAAAAGAAAATCTATTTTATCGTTTCTCTTTATTTTCTTTTCCATGTTCATATATATTTATCATGAAACTTATCAGACTCAATCTTTCATCCATTCCGCCAGAATGTTTATCAATTCAACTTTTTCCGCCGAATTTTGAGCAACCTTTTAAATCTCTTTTCCCAATCAAATTAGTTTCAATCTCATCATCTGAATCAAAGTAAATCTTTATCGATTAAACTGAGTTCATCAGCCAATCAAGTTCATTCAAATCCAATGTCCAGACAGAATTCAAATGGAATGAATTTGAACTTGAAGAGCTTCGAGTCTATCAGTCTATTCAAATTTGATTTACTTTTCGATTGAAAGTTTATTCAGAAATTGAATTTCGAAACTTTTCCTTTTCCATTTTCATTCCTTTATTAGCCGAGTTGATTTGGAAACATTGAATTTCTAACGATAATTTTGTTTCATTTTCGTTTCCATGATATTCTTGAACTTTGCATGTTCTCTTTATTTCCCTTCAAACAGAGATAAAAGTTCTTGAGATTTTGTGATTTATCATTCAACATTTGATGAATAATCGTCCATGGTCATTCATCAGACAACAAAAGTAAAAAGAGAAAGAAAAAAAAAGAGAAAATCATTTTATTCTCTCTTCCCTATTCATGATACTTTTTCATGTTCAAAATGTGCTTTTCTCTCTCATTCTTTCCAACAGAATGAGAAGAAATCAGAAAAGCAATGAAGATGAAGGAGAAGATGTAACAAACAAATGGACTGAAATACAAGATGCAAAGTTGAGGTTTTTTATTAAAAAAAAAGGATCTTTAATATAGAATCATTTTCATCGTCATTTTTATTCTCAAGTTAACCCAAATGTTTCCAATAAAACCAGGAAACCCAAGAGATGAATCACAACATGAAAGAATATAAAGTTTTTCTTTTTTCCTTTAAACTTTTCTCTCTCCATTCTTTTCAATTCTACTTCCGAAATTTGCACTCTTTTCCTTCCCTGTTAACCCAATCAATCTAAAAACTTCGAACAAGAAACAACAACAGAAAAGAGTAAAAAAACATGTTTACTTTACCTATTAAAGTATAACTTTGATCATCAATTAGCGAAGCAAAACAAAAAGCATTTCCAAATGTATTCACTTTTATCATGTTTACCCTTCATTTGCATAATTGCTTATTACACTTTGTTTTCATTTCTTTACCTCCAACAAACTCGCTCTTTATTGACCTGATTAAGACGAGTTAATAACCAATAATTGTTATTCAACTTTTCAATCTCGAGTTGTTATTAAGCAAATATTTTGTCTTCCATTAAAAACTCGTTTAAACTAGTCTTTTTGGTTTTGTCTGAGCAAACACTGTTCATAATTGAACAGTTAACAGGTAAAACGGTTGTGTTACCTGGTAAACTCGAGAGTCTCGATTGGGCCAAGAAATGGAATGTTGAATCAACTTTTGCAACATCGAGTTTCGAGGAAAAATTGAATAGACTTTGGATTGACCAGACACGTAACTTGCCGTGTTGCTGAGTTAATCCCATGTTTGATATTTTCGTTGAAAAAATTTATTCCTGGAAATTGGGAAACAGCCTTGGGCCAAGATTAGGTTAAACCTTTAATCGAACAAGTAAACAAAGTTTTTTTTTCTTCAGTTACGCTTTTCCACAACAAAAACATAATCAAACACTTTGTGAAAAGTTGTTGTCTATGGCTTGGAAAAGAGTTGCTTTTCCTGTATTTCATTAACAGGAGAACAAATTCTTGCTCTTTTGATGAGTTTAGTTTTATTTTTTTTTTCTCGTTTCTTGTTGATGTTTTTTTTTCATCCCAACTTGATGAGTGAATCAGACGAGATGATGATGTTAAGGTAAAGACAACTGATGCAACTGTAAATATTGTAAAGCTGTTGATGGAGAAACGTTGTAAGCATAAGCTTTAGTTTTTTTCCCTCTTCTTTTTACCTTGCTGTAAATTCACACTTTTTGTCTCAATTTTAATATTGAAGTTAGTGATAAAAGCTTATTTAATAAATCTCGAGTCATTCCTCCTTTTGCTTTCCAGAGTTGAAAACATTTTTCCTGCTTAAAGTGAATATTGAACTTTACAGTGTTTAAAATTATTTGTGAGAAAAGCATTAATAAACAAACATTTAGTTTAGTTAGGTGAGTGCAATAACGCTTTTCAAACTTTCATGCTTTAAGTGCATGAAATGTTGATTTTTTGTCACATTTCATGATATAAGTAGGCGAACATTTTATAACAACCCTGTTTAACTGCTTCCTTTCACTGTTTTCACTCAGGATTTAAACGAAAGCAGTGATACATGTGGACATTATTGACTTATGCTATCTGCAATTTAAAGCCTGAGTAGCGAAATTAACTTTGACAGTTATTAAAAATCTAACTGGTTAAACATTTCACCTGCGTACCCGAAATGTGACCACCCTTGAACTGTTGAAACTTAGAACATTCTGATTCTGGCATGAAACTTATGGCAACCACACGTGTATCGATTCTTGTAAACAGTTTTCTTGGAAATCTTTCTTTGCTTACATTATTGTGTTAAGGTATTTAACCTTTCTCTGTACTCTTACTTAACTTAACCTAAGTCCTCGTCATGTACACTTTTACTCTGGACCAACCGTGATGTTGAACTGCCGCTGATATTTGTTTCTGATAGCTTTTTTGAGGTATTTAGAGTTCCGATGAATCTCAATAGACATTGTTTTTCAAAAAACTCCACAACGAAAAACTATATTAATTCAGAATTTTTATGTCCCGATCTTGAAATTCTTCCATCAACCAATAACCCTACCACCCCATCAGTATTCCATCGATCAGCAATCGATCCATAATAATTTTAATACTTAACTCAAATCTTCTTATTCTCCGTTGAGATAATTACTCATCTTTATGACTTACACACTTAATCCAATAAGCTACTTTATTGCACCAATCTCTCCTCCCTAATCTATCCTCAGGCAATGACCACTTAACTACACTTCCGTCCGTTGTACCCCTTTTTGAACATTTGTACACCACATTTTGCTTTCTAATTTTCTCCCTATCGGAACCCTACCTAACCAATTTAAGCCAGAGTTTCACTAACCTTCAACCCGTAAACATTAGTTTTGAATTACAATTGGACTACTTTTTGCTATATACTAAGTTTACACTTGTGTTTCCAACTTTTTGTTTCGATTATTTTATTTTCTTAATTTTGGGACACAGGATTTCTTGTAACATCGACAATTACCACTTTGCTAGATTAGTTTTCTACGAAATCTGTTTTCATTCTGACCTGTTTAACATAAGTAATGGTCAGATGATAAGCATAGTCAAAGGTGTATCAATTATTCAACTATTTGCGAGTTTACTGAGCAAATGAGTCAAGCTTGTCAAAAAACATCAACAAGAATGAATAAAATTCACATTATTTGGTCAGTTCAATTCAAACTGCAAATCAAAGGTGTTAATAACCCAAACAATAAATAAAATATGAAAAGGAACCCAAATTAACAGGTTGAACATTAAGGCTATCAGTTTATCAATTGAAACTCTAAGTGAATGCAATGAAAAATTATTTAAATAATTTGAAGTTTGAAACATTTCCACATCAAAATGCTGCCATAAAAGTAAATGTTAAAGGTAAATGTTGACGAGTTGGAAAGCAAGTGAATTATTTCATTCAGTTATTGATACTGGTTCTGGTGAAAAGGTGAAATTGAAAGAATCATAAAAGGCTCTTAATTAAGATTTAGTCAACTATACCTTTACACTATCAATCACAATTCTGTGATTCATTCTTTGACTGTTTACTTTTACTTTTATTTGTCAATAAGGTAAACAAAAAATGGTTTGGTGTCAAATTTTGTCAACATTATTCTTTCATGGAAAAGCTTTTAAAGTCGTTGAATTTACATTAGATGATGGTAAAGTTTGGAAAAGCCAAGTTCATTTCTCTTTATTTGAGATTCACTTTTTTTCATTATTTTTTTCCTCACTCTTTCCTTGCTATAAAAACTCTAAAAGTGTTTAGAATCGAAATAATAACAATACCTTTAAATGAACAGAATCGGGTGAAAAAACCTTCAAACTGGTATAATTTATTACTTGAAAGGAAAGGCAAAAAATTTGATTTCAGGTTGATAATTCAATCATTATTCAAAGAGAATTTGCATGTTTTTTTCACCTTTTTCAAAGTAAGAGTTAGTTTCATCCAAAATGAAGAAGATTACTTCACACAGATAAGCTGATTATTCAGTCTAATTAATCATTCGATTAGCTGGAGCAGTTGAAATATTTTCTCATGCAAATGATGCTTCAAAAAGATATGCTCATGAAAATTAAATTTTCACTTTTGGCCTTTAATCGAGTTATCATCATGAACAACCTTATTGCCGCTATGATAAGCCAAGTTTAACTGAAGAGTTTGAAACTTACCTGAAAGACACAGAAGATAAGCTGAGCAGATCGCGGTAACTTGCCGGTAAAAACATAAGTCTTCATTGATCAACTCAATACATTCTCATATTAACACTTTTGACTCTTATTCTTTTCGAATGAAAAAGTTCTAATAAGACGGTTGAGCTTTTTTGAAGTCGAAATTTCTATTAGCAAAAATTTTTGAATTTCTAATACAAAATCAAGAATTTCTCTATTTTCCTAAAACTTTGCCTTTGCAGATTCAGTTTGATTGAATCTTTGGTTAGGCTACTCGTAAATATTTGATGTTCACTGATTTGACAATTAAAGACTAACTAGACTTATTAATTTTGAGGAAATCGATTCTTGAATGGAACTCAAAGGAAATGTCTTGACAAATGATCATGAAATCTTATTTCTATTCTTGTTGCGTTCAATTTTTCTCATCTGGTTTGTTCAGAAGTAGAAAATTTGATTTTTCGAAATAAATGCATTTTTAGTTGAACATGAAAAGTTACATCAGATAAATGATTTTTATGAGGGAACCTGGTCCCACAAAAGGCAATTCAAGTTTCAACTTCTACATCGATTTCTTCTTGAACTTTTTAATGCCAAAAGAAACTCAGTTTTATGTTTCCATTAACCCACAAAGGAGCGACTTCTAACTCGAAAGGAAAGGTTTTTAACTTAATCCTTTCTTTCAAATCAACTCATTGAGCTTTCGAAACATTACTTTTGTAAAATTTGCGTCATTTGCCCATCAACCATGAAAGTGAGCATTGTTTGTGGAAAGGGCAAATTCGCAATTTCTTCTCGCTTAAGAAAATTTTGGGTTCGAAAAATTGCGAGGCTGTTTTTGGCTTTGCTTGAATCATTACATTTCGATGCTTAATTATTCAGGACTAAATGCTCGAGTTGATTAGAAATAATGTCTAAATTGTGTAATTGATACAATCTCTTGATGAACTACTTTTTGGCAAAACAGAAATGAAGTTGCCTTGTGATAGATAATCCGTTGTTTAAATGGCTCGAAAAACTCGAAACTTTGGAAAACTGCTTTTTTCCACAAAAATAATTACTCTTTCTGTCTAATGATGCATTCAATTCATTAATGAACTTGTTTTGCTGTTCACATAAAAAAGAAGCAGTGACTATCTTCCTCCATCATCATGATCATCCTCTTGTCTCACCGAGCTTTCCTCTTTGCTACTTTCATCATGATAACATTTACACTTGCACAAAATGATATTTATTACATTGAATTTGTTTACAAGTTTTTGTCATCAAAAGGTGATTAATGAGCAACTTTTAATAATGAAAATAAACGGTAAACATTGAACACAACAGATTCACATCAACATGAATGATTCAAAAATTGGAAACATTTTTTTTTCCTTCGCTTCTCTTTTCTTTTCCCTGTTTCTCTCCTTTCAACATTTCCATCTTAATACAGAATTGATGAACATGCAGTAATAAATTAATAATACAAAAGAGAAGCAAAAAACAAGCAAAATAATAGCTCAATGATAATGTTGATGTTAAACAGCATAACCGTTTAACCTGAAACTGAGCAAAGGCGAAGGGAGAGTGAAGGGAAAATAAAAAGCAATTCAGACTTGTTGGCTTGACCATAAGTGATAGTTGATGATTGTTCATTAATAAAGTAACAAGGTAATAGAAGCAGGTTGAACAATAATATTAGAAGTAAAGAGTTGATAAATAGAAACATATTAGTTTAACCAGAAAAGCGTTTTTACTTAAGTGATAAACAATCTTGAGCCAACATGAGCTATTCCTTGAGGTATCTTAATTGCACTGCCAAAGAGTATTAATGATGGATAAAAGTCAAGTAAAAATGTTGCAAATTGTCAACATTAAAAAGGCGAGCGAAAAATAGATGAAAAAGTTTGCCAGAGTTGGTTCATTGAAAAATGTGAAGCTTGACCAACTTGAACCTAGATTTACTTGGAAGTAAAAAAGTGAAAATTTTTTCGCTGGATTTACAACTTTCAAGTAAATCTCGGAAAATTTGCTTCGGATAGGCAGAGAATTATTTTTTTGTATCAACCATAGATTCCAGGGACCTAAACGAAAATTGAAAAAAAGTAAAAAGTTAAATGTAAAGTTGGATTATTTAGAGCAATTGGCTGAATTCAGAAAAAGTTCTCAAAGTTTGTCTATCGAAGAAAATCTGCAGAAAATTTCTATTTCTAGTCACATTGTTCGTTGGTCAAAATTAGCAGAGTTTACATGTCTTATTATTCCTACTTTATTGGTAATATCTAAAAATTATTATTATTATTATTATCAGAAGTAGGTTGAAAGCCGTTATACATGCATGTTTTTAAAGATCTTGAAGTACTAACAAAATGAAGCTTTAGCGAAACATGAATCGAAAAAATAGCCACTGCTGATAAATTTTGCCAGTTATGCCGTCCTTAGCTTTGAATACTACATAACTTTGACAAAAAAAGTGACTTACCTTGACTTATCACAAGCATATATTAGTATTATTATCTTGAGGATGGAGATGAATGTGCCACGAAAATCGAGCCTACACGAATTAAAAATTGACTCCTTTAAAGAAAACATAGCATTTCTCGATGATTCTACAAAGTTCTCATAATTTTTGTACGGCTTCTCAAAATGTTTAAAAAGTTTTCATATTTATTAGTCAAGCTCCCAAACATTTCGAAAAACGGATTTTTTAAACGGCATCACACATTACATTCTCAATTCAATGGACACTCAATTGTATTTTTTTCGGCCATCATAATTTTCGGCTGTGACAATGTGATATCATTAATCGGAAAATTTCAATGGAATATGATATCAAGTAACATTTTAACATTTTGTTGCATTGTAATTCGTTTTTAAAACTGTTAAATTTGTAATCGATGATAACATTGATAAGTTCTGACCTGTAGTTGAGCAATATTGCGAATTCAAATCTTTCCGAAGTTACGCGAATTTATATTTGGACAATAGGTTTTACTAGAATTTGTTGCTAACAAGAGAAAAAAAATCGTTCCGACGTTGACGGGATTTAATGAATCTAGGAAATGGGTTTCACTAGACTCAAGCGGTAGGTAATAAGGAAAAATATCGTTCCGAGGTTTACGGGAGATATATATCTGGATAATGGGTTTTACTACTGTTATTCGACAGTAATAACAAGAAAATATCGTTCCAATGTGAATAAATATCTGGATGATGGGTTTCACTAGAATCTGTTGGTAGATAACAAGAGGGAAATATCTTTACGAGGTTTACGGAAGATATATATCTGGATAATGGGTTTTACTAGACTCTGGTGGGATGTAATCAGAGAAAATTATCGTTCCGAGATTTACGCGAGATATACTAGATATAGTGAGTATACTAGTATATCTGGATAATGGATTTTACTTGATTGTGTTGGAAGGTAACAATAGAAAAAATCGCTCTGACGTAAGCGGGAGATATATATCTGGATAATGGGTTTTGCTAACTGTTGTTGGAAGGTAAAAATAAAAAAATCGCTCTGAGGTAAGCGGCAGATATATATCTGGATAATGGGTTTTACTTGATTGTGTTGGAAGGTAACAAGAGAAAAAATCGCTCTGACGTAAGCGGGAGATATACATCTGGATAATGGGTTTTACTAGACTCTGGCGATAAGTGACTATAGAAAAATATTGTTCCGACGTAAGCGGGAAATATATATCTAGATAATGGGTTTTGCTAACTGTTGTTGGAAGGTAACAAAAAAAATATCGTTCCTACGTAAGCGGGAAATATATATCTGGATAATGGGTTTTACTAGACTCTGGTGGGATGTAATCAGAGTCAACATAGTTGCGACGTTTACATGAATATATCTGGATAATGGGTTTTACTTAATTGTTTTTGGAAGACAACCATAGAGAAATATCGTTCCGATGTAAGCGGTAAATATATATCTGGATAGTCCATTTTACAAGACTATGCCGGTAGGTATTCAGAGCAAAATATCGTGACGAGGTTAACAAGAGATGTTGTAGAAGTCTGAGGTATGAGACATCAAAGATTCGATATTTATACGCGCAAAAAAACCGTAAAAGTTAGCCGAACAGTTTAATATATTTCACGCTAACCTTAGAAGGTTATTCTGCCTTTTGTTGCCTTACAACAGAGCCTAGCAAAATCCATTATGCTGATATGTCGATATAGCCGATATAACTCATGATCAATTAATGCCTAATACCTCAGACTTTTACCATATGCTTTTGCAGATTGAAAAACTATAAGTGCTAACCATCGGGTATAATAAATTTCATTTATTATTTACCAAATGTTTAAAATCTGCAAAAACTTATGAAGAAAATTTAGGGGCTCCAACATTAAACGTTCGTGAGTTATACCTGCAAACAACCGTGAAAACTAGCTAAATAGCCCAGTACAACATTTCTTGGACTTTTCTCTCAAACTAATTGGAACGCCTGAACGTGTCTAAGCCGCAGACTTAGTCTTAGACTAAGTCTGCGGTTCTTAGACGTGAAGTATATTTTTTACCATGCAGACATTCCGATCGGCCCGCTAGAAAATCACAAAAGGTTGCTCGGTTACAACAAGTCACTCATTATTTTCTCTTGTATAGTTATTGTACTATTTAGGTGACGACAATAAAGAATACGAAGTTTCTCTTAGAGCAGCATGCGAAGTTTTCTAGAAAAAAGGCAATAAATTTCTAAATCGGGAAGGTTAGACTAGTTTTGTTATTTCAGTTTTTGATAGGTAATGCTATTCAATCAGATGAAATAAGAATAAAAACATTCTGAGTTGCAGTTTTCATGCTCATTTCAAATTCAAAACTCAAACGTAATGATGGAAGATTGAGGAAAAAAGAGTTTGTAAATAAAGGAGCGGACAGAAAATTTCGGCAAATAAGCAAAGTAGGAAAACGGAAAATCAATTGATCAAATTGCCTGAGGGAGCGTTTAGATGATTATTTTTGAATTGAGATACTAACCTTTGCTATAAGGTAAAACTTGGTTTTCTTTTTTATTTCGCTTTCTTAAAAGGCCTGGTATTGCCTTACTGCAGGTTAAACTATTATTTTCATTGTTTACAAATCATGATACACTGAATGGTTATTGATGACACAATTATTTATCGACAGAATGTATTCAAAAAAACATTGAAATTTACTATTGAGTTGATTAAGATGAAAGTTTAGCAATTTTAAAGCGACATTTATTTTTATTTTTTTGTATCATTTTGTAAAGTTTGCCAGCATAATACACAGAATGGAAAAATTCTCGTTCAACATTTTTTCCTCTATTCTTTAATAGGATTAGCCTCTTGAGACTATTTTTCACATTTTACTGTATTCCTTTTACATTAGCTTATCGCACAATCTCCATCGATTCAAGCACAATATTCAATCAATATTGAAGCCAGACAGGTTCGAGTTTTTTTAATTTAGTTTCAACTTAAAAGTGTAAAGTCAATTTTTATCAACGAAGTTTCATTCACACTCTATACAAATAGATGGGAAAATTGATTTATTCGTTGATCAGATTAGTTTCTGGTGCCGAAGTGTTAATACTTTGGCTGGATTAAATTAATGCTTGGAATCGTCTTGAATAAAAGTTATCGAGTTTTGAGATGGTAAAATAAATTAAGTTTTTTTTCTCTTTCTCACCTTTGCTTTAAAGATAAAAGGAAAATAGAGATGAAAATGATTATACAAAAAAGATAATCAAAAAGATCTAAAACTCTGTGAATCCAAAAGGAAAACTCGATTCTTGGATAGAAAATAGCATTTCCCTTCAGCCGTACAAAGTTCACTCAAGCTTGTCACCTTGATGGCAAAATAATGCATCAATCGTACTTTTCTCGAGAGATTTTTTCCCTTATTTTTTCATTCTTCGTTTTTTTCTTCTTTTTCTGTTTTCATCGAGTTTACTCACAGCAACAAGAGTAAAAAATAGTCTTTTGTACTTGTTAACCTAAACAATCATTTACCTCATTTTGTTTTTTACTTTCCCTATCATCATGATGTTCAGCATCATCATAATCATTGCTCTATCCATCCCCATTAATTTGTCAGATGATTTTTTGTTCGCCTCTCAATACAACTTGGGTTTGAGTAGGTGTTGATGTAAGAAGCTTTACACTGGAAAAGATGAAAAAAGCTTGCTTGTTCAACCAGGAAAAGTTTCACACAAATGTATTGAGGCTGAATACGAAATCACCAATTTGAATAGTAATTGAAAATTTCTGCTCATTTTTTCTAAGTCAATTTTTCAGGTTTTCAATGTAAACATTTCTACTAGTTGTTCAGATGAACTATCCCTACATTGTTCAAAATGAACTTCAAATGAATATCAGCAACGAGCATCGATTGAGCTCCCCAAGCAATTAAATTATTATCGTAAGAAAGCAAAGTTAAGTTGCCAATCAAAGTACTCGAGTTTTTTAAATCAATGTAGAAATAGGATTTTGCAAAAAAATCGATTTAAGACGCTTATCCATATTTTTTCAGTTAATCTGAAATTATGGTAAAACATTTTTGAAATGAAGGAAACTTTGTCATTATTTCTTTTTCACATTCCATTCTTATCCACCATTAAACTGATTTACTCATCCGTTTCAAATGATTGCAACTGCGATGAAAGGGAAAAGAAAGGGAAACGATTGCAAATTGTTGGTTCCATTGAGATGAATTGAAATAATAGCATGTGAGAAAAGCTCTTACAAGATTATCTTTGCTCTTCCCAGTCTTGCTGTTATTTCAATTTCTTTTCATGAGTCGACCATCTTTCCTCCTTTCATTATGGGTTAAACTGAGTGACCACAAAACTCAAATTAACTGTTAACTACACCATAATTGTAGTCAAACATTGACCCTTTACTCTCGCTTCTTGACCTTATTACCTTCCTGCCTCCCATTCAATCCAAACAGTTTGTTTCACTTGGAAAAGTAAATGTTCAAAAGGCAAAGTTTACATGACAGTTGAATCAAATTACTTGGAACAAAAAAACTTAAAAAAAGAAATGGCACATTAAGAAATGAAAATCGTAAAAATTTCTTTTCATTTAAATTATCTTAAAAAGAGAATTGAAAAAATTTGCAAAAAGCAAGATCAATCAAACTTCTCATGAACAACGAAAAAAATGATTAAATTGTCATTCCTATTCCAATGACCAACCATGTCTATCAATCAAACGTTATGAGAATATCTTTTCACTCCCAACTTTCACTCCCAGCAATATCATTACTTCTGTCAAAGTAAACAAACTTTTTGAAATGTTTTTGTTCCATTGTTGACATTTGTTCAAATGTGGCTCAATGAAATGTGAAATTTAACTATTTTGAAACATTTCTAGTTACATATTTTTGCTATCCTCACTAACCAAGCGATAATATTTACAACAATTGGAAAAAACAATTTCAACAAAAATCGTTGAATGGATTTTTTCACCATTCCCTACTCAAGGCAACATCCTTTGAGTGGTAAAAAGTTGAGGAAAGTAGAAAAGGCGAAATGAATGACGAAAACGAAAAAAAATGGAAAATTGAAAACAACTTTTTTTCTTTCGCTTTTTGCTTTTCTCTCTGCATTACTATCATTGGATAACTTAATGATCTGTATCGTGTACTTAAGATGTTTTTGTTTGTGTTGATTGATGAAAAGTTTTGTCATTTTTGATTGAGACAGTTAAAGTCTCATTAACACCTTGAAACAGTCTATCAACTTTTCTTGCTTTCATTTCGTTTACAAACATTTTTTTTTCTTGTTCATTTAATAGTCATTTTGGGCAATACATTTATTCATGGTAAATCTGTTTTTACCTTGGATTTGCCATTTCAGGTTAAATGGTCCAATATGTTGGATATTAAAAGTTGAACAACAAAATAATATTCCCAAAAGATGAATGTGAAAAAGTGTTTACTAAAAGAGTGTTGACTCTTTTGCTTAACTGCCAAAATGTAAGGTGTGCTTAATGGTCTGAGACTCGAGTGAATCTTGTGGGTCACTTGATTTGCAACATTTTTCATAATTTTTCTTCTCTGGCCATTTAAAGAAACATTAGCAAGTTTATCATCCCGCTTTGCTTGATTAAATTTTACTTTTATTTGGAGATATTTAAAGAGAGCGAAAAATTCAATTAAAGAGTTTGTCGAAGTTCGTGTTTTGTTTCGTTTGAAGGGTTAAAAGTGCAATAAAAAAGATAGAATCTCATTCCATTTACTCAAACTCAAAATCTTTGAGTTTCAAATCAAGCTTCTCTTTCAGCAGCAAACATTCTCACCATTCCGTCTGACTAGACTAAAGGGAATGAGAAAAGTTGTAATAGGGCTCGTACCGAAGCTTGAGAAGCATTGAAATATTGAATGCTATTGAACAATGAAGCGTTCATTATGTCAATGCAGTATTTATTGAATGTCTAGCTTCAGTTCTGTCTCAATAAATGGACATTACATTTGACCAAAGGCTCCTTTGGATCGATTCGTGATATGTTCCAGGCAGAGCATCTCTTTATTGCATGGATTAAAGTATCAAGTTAAATGTTCATTTTTTTAAATGAATACATAACTCAGAAAATGACAGTACAATAGCTTGCTAGTTCATCTACACGCAATCCTCTACATTGTCATCTGTTGAGAGCTTTAGATGAAAATGTAAAGTCAACTGAAATCTTGATTGAACTTGATAGATCGCCCAATCGTACTCAGCGTGACTGAAAATTTGATTTTGGTCATAAAACTATGCACAACTCACTAAACTTATCAATGGATCGGACACACAATGTTAGCCAAATTAAACATAATCTTCCTCTGTGATAACTCAAGAAGTATAAGCGACATATTTTATTTCTTATATTAGTCTCGAGCTTTATTGTTTATTCGATCTTTGGATATAAAAAGATTCCGAACCTTAAAATTGTCTGTTTTGCCATCAAATACTTTTAGATCTCTTTAGCAGCTTCACACAACCCTAATATCACAACACCTACAATCCCAGTACACTGGGATTGAACAGTTTTGTCTGATTGAAAAGCTGTATCGAAATGATTAGCAAAAAATGATAATGTGTTCTGCTTCCATTTCCGTGAATGATATATTCATGTAAAAAACTGTCGGATTGAGTAAATTAAAGCAATTAATATGTTTGCTAAGTGACATCATTTGTTCCCATCCAATCATGAGAAGCAACATTTTGAGTTGAATGTCAAAATTAGTGTCTCTTTACTCTAAAGTTAACCAATTTCATCTTCATCAATGTTTCCCATCACTCATGATGTGTTCACTTGTTTTCCCTTTTGTGATACATTTTCAGTTTGCAAATGCAACTGATGTGTGCAATTGCATGACAATGGTGGCAATGAGGGAAAAAAAGGATTACAAGAGCAACACTGGAAAGGTGAATAACTTGAAGCATAAACGGCATAACAATAATTGCAGTGACAATAACCAGTGATGACAGAAAACAGAAATTGAACATTGAACACATTTTTCCATTGAATTTTCTTCTTCCCTGGTTATTGCTTACAATATTATTAAATACAACAAAAGCTAAAAACATAAGATAGTTAAATAAATGAGCAACTCTCACAATCGGATGAAATTGACCATTGGCTAGTCACTTTCAGTTTACCCTTTCTCATCCCATTCTAAGCCAAAGGATAAGATTCACTTTTCGAAACATGTTAACCTTTTTTCCTTCAACATTCACCATCATCATCATCGTTTTTTCCTCTCTTTTGCCTTCTCCTTCAACTGCTCCTATCCAAGGCTGTTTAAATAACTCAGCTTATTTGCTTCAATTGAGGCATTATTTTCTGTTGACCGACTTTTTTTTCTGTTGATTCAATTGAAGAAAACACTATCATCTTGCAAAGCTAAAGTGATTCTCTTGTCTTTCCAATTTTTTATATTAACTTTTCTTCCTTTTCTTTTCCCTTCTGCAAACATCTTTACTCTGATTCTTTGGCCAGCAAAAGAAATCTTTTTATTCTCTCATGTTACTCGCCATTCGTTTTCTTATATTTAATTTCAATTTTGACCTTTCACTTTACTCTCTTGACCAAAAGTGTTGCCATTGAAATAATTAAGGGTAAATGTTGCAATGAATCCAGGAAAAAGGTCAAAGTGTTTCATGTTAACACAACTTTTCTCAAATTGAAACAAAATTGTCTTTTCCTTGAAATGGAAACTCATTGTTTATGAGCTGAGATCAACTCGAGATAATTTCATTTCACAACAAACTTGTCTAAACTTGGAATTTTTGGGTAAAAAAAAGAAAACGATTTAACCATTTATAGTTTACAAAATAATTGGTTCCATTCATTGTTGCAACTTTGAGAACAATTTCTCAAGATGAAAGGCCATCAATGGTTCGAGTGTGAAGAGATTTCAAGTAAACTCGAAATGAGTTGAGCCTCGGCTCATCAGTTGAAATTATTGTCCATGAAATGAAACAGAAAACTTATGAAGGATGGAAATTTTTCATCGAAATGAGTTTATCAGTTTTGTGCAAATTTCAAAGTTGAACAACCTTACGATTGACCAATAATTTGAACCTTTTTGTACCTTTTCTTGTTTGCTGAACAAAAATCACTTTGGTCACTTTGAAGGGTAAATGGAAAGGGAAAGACGTTAATGTTTCCAATGTGTTTAATGATGAACGCTTTCAAGGTCTGGCAACAACTGAATGGTCCATTGAATGGCCAGTCTTTTCAAGAGGATAAATACTCTCGAGACCAAATACTTGTGATAAATGGCAATCAACATGAAAGTCGCCTCGAAGAAAGAACAAGTTATCGATGATTCGACTTTTTTTTGTCTTTTCCTTTTTGTTTCCCTTCCATGTAACTTGGAATGAAAAATTTTGCCTTTTATTGAAGCAAAGTAAAAGTGAACCAAAATGTCGATAAAAAATGATTGGCAAAGAAATGCAGTAAACACAATTGAACAACATTTGATAGCAATAATAATCGCAATCGATTCGAGTAAACATCATTCAAGATTTTCTTGTTTTTCGAAAACAACATTTTCTTTTCATTTTTCTTTCTTCTTCTCATGGCAGAGAAATTGGTTTCAGTAAAAGTTGACTTCAATTACCATTAATAATTGGTCCAATGAGTTTAAATTGATTCGAAATTTCACCTTTTTCTTTTTGCAACTTTTTTTTTTCTGGAAAACAAAAGCTTTGTCAAATTAATGAGCTCGATTGAGTTTGAAACTTTTGTCTCGTCCTTTTTTTTGGGTGGCAAAAGTGTAATGATAATAATCATGATATCGAGATTAATTGAGGTTATTATAATTGAGGTTCTAAATTTTCTTGACCGTGACGTAAAAGATAATCAATTAACACGCAAATGTCGAATTTTTCTTTCTCTTTTGTTGTGACTTTTTTGCTCGACTTTTGTGTTACCATGTTTGATGAGTCTTTTAGTCGAGTTGAGAGGATTGTGGAAAGCAAAAGGTTGATGAGATGATATAATTATCATGTTAAACCGAAACAAAGTTCAATAATCGTTGTTGAACCGTTTACATGCACATGTCGATGAAATTTTTTGGGTGAATGTCAATCTTGACTTATGTTCATCTTGAACGAGAAATGTTTTCAATATGAAAATGGTTCAACTGCATTTTAATTAGCTTTTGCTGTTGTCTACTTTTGACCATTTTCATTGCTTTCATATGCTGACCAACATCTCATTTAATATGCAAAAAACGTTGTGAGGACAGGTGAATGTCACTTTGGTTTTTTTTTCTCTGTCTTTTCATTTTCTTTTTCATGTCTTTTGGTCGGGTTGATCTGCTATTGCACTGTTTCATGTTGCCAGGGATTTCCGAGTTTTAGAGGCCGTTCTTTTTTCTTCATTTCCAATGGTTCGAAGGGTCACCGATAAACGATGAAATTTCATGCAACCTGACTTTGCTTCTATAGTAATTGAACTTTTTTTTCGATTTCGACTAAACCATTGCATGAATAAGTTCTTGAATTGTCAAATTGAACTGCTATCGAAACTCTTCGTATGTTTTGCTTATCGATCATCTCATTTACATTAAAAGTTCATTTTGGATCAGCTTTTTTTTTCTCACATCTTACCATTCTTTTTTTCTGTTCATTTTTATTAATTTTCTCGCTTACAATCGATTTCATTCTAAAATGATGAGCCCATTATTGGTAAGTTTAATTACAATGTGACTCAATGAATACTAATTAATGTGCTAGGAGAAAAAAAGAAAATGGTAAAAATGGAAAAAAAACTAAGTGTTGAAGATTTCATTCTGGGATGGATGAATATCAATTGAAACAAAAAGCTGATATTGATTTATCATTATTTCATTTTATTGTAATATTACAATGCAAAAAAAACTGAGCAAAACAAAATGTTCATATTAATATTGTAATGCAATGATGATAACATGAAATGTCCTCCTTATGTTTCAACATTCATTAAGAGCTACTTAAATATTTGGTCAGAAAGTTTTGCACGAAAAAGTTGGCTCATAAATCAATGTTTAGTAAAAATCAAGTTTGTCCGAATGAGCTAATGAGCTAATGTAGCAATCAAAAGATACATAATTCAATTAGATATTTGAATTGAATACTTGAATGTGTATTAGTTACATTCAAGTTATGTTTGGCATTTTTGAGGTCGCAAGGTCTGACGAGTAAAGTTTGATTCGCTTGGTTATTTTAAATGCACCTTGAAATGGCTTGAATCCTGAGTGTAAAATTTTTTGTCTCGAAATCTCCAGAAGCAGTTCTGGGAAATTAATGAATAAATATATGAAAAGCAAAACCTGGGATTTGACGTTATAATCAAGAGACAACCTCGACTTTGTTAACTTTTTATTGTCATATTGTCAGTTTGAATGGGAAATTTTGTGAAATTCCGAGCAATTATGTAAAATTCAACTGAATTAATCATTTTTGAAACAAAAAATGAACGAAATCTCGGACAAAAGTGGAAAGAAAGAAGCCTTAATGAGCAACAAAAAAAAGCAAAAAACGCTAAATAATTGAAAGAGAAAAATTTATCATCCAATGTTTGGTTTTTCATTCAAAAGTCAATTGACTTTTGAATTTTTCACTGGAGAAGATCACAACTGGTCAATGAGATTCTTTGACTTGAGTGAGGCGACGGACTCTTATTTGGCCTTATAAATTGATCTTTTAAAAGTTTAATCGAGAGATGAAAATGCGCAGCTAAATGTTAGTCAAAAATTTTGACTTTAAATTTCTTTTCACTTTATCCATTCTCTTGGACTGAAATGATTCTCAAAGAGATTCCCCATTGAATCGTAAAAGTTGAAAAGCTGTTGAGATAATGTTTTATGCAAGACAATTGAGATGATAATGAAACTGAATGCTCGAATAAAAAGTATATCATTATCAGTGGAAGCTGTAGAGAGGCAAATAAAAGTGAGTAACGATGGAGAAATGAGAAGCAAAACAGTGAACGAGTTGAACAATCATTTTATTGAAGACATTAAGTGCTACTTCACAGAGAGTTTTGTCTTTTTTTCCCTGCCTTCTCCATCCTCATCCTAATTGATTGCCATAATCTAATTCATAGTCGCTTTTTTATTGCAAATAATGGTTAACAATTGCTCTACACAATTAGCTAATAAACCTTTTTCACTTTTATTTCACTTTTGCTTACTTAACACTTGCAATTAGATTATCATAACTTCAATTGACTAATTATATTGTTCGCAATCAATTGATATTGTTAAACTTTGCACTTCTGTCGTTTCAATTACAATCAATTTGCAATCTTCATTTTTCCCCATTTTTCTCGTTCAATCGAAATTGAAAATTTCTTGCAAAATTCCAGTCAACTTGTTCAGTTGCTGGCATTTATTGAAGATACAATTTTTTGTTCAACTTTTGCGTTCCCTCTCATTTCAATGCTTTTACTTTAATAAATGAACGTTCAGACTTGGATTAGTTGACAGAGAATGAGGTCAAAGAGCTATAAATGAACAAGTTGTGAAACTATTAGTTTTCATGTGAATATTGTTTTTGTTCACATTCTGTAAGTTATCAGATGCTATCCAGATTTTGGTTTTTCCTTGTTTTCTTCCCTTTTTCCTTGTCCATCAAACTTTTTTTTTGCTTCCCTTCTTCTGTTGAAGACAAACTTGAAATAACCTAAAAGCTCAATCTTTGTACTAATGCATGGAGAAAATTGCGTTTCCAACGAAAGTAAACAGTAACTTGGGAATATTGACATCGAGTTGGACATTGAAATTTGGATAAATAAAATGTTGAGACAGTTTTTCCCCTCTTCACATGATATTGTAATGCTATACTTGACACAAACAGAGAGCAAGTTGATCAGTCATTTGAAACGATAAAACTAACTGGAAAATCAGCCAACAGAAAATGGTTCAAAATTTAATTTACTTTACAATGTTCATTAAAAATTTAACAAACTCAACTGAAAACCAAACATCTAGAGTTTTCCCTTGTTGCAATCGAACTTTGCAAATAAAATTTTCTGGAAAACATCATTTCTAATTGAAATTTGAAAATTTGTTGAATTTTCGTCGTTAACTGCAAGACAAATCAACCAAGACTCAGGTCAAGTTAGGTCTAAATTGAAATAAGAATACAGATGAAGGTTAAACATTTGAACACACCATGTAAACGAAAAGATTCTGGCGAAAGAGAAGTTCTAGAAATTATTTATTCTGCCAAGCAATTGAGTGAATTTCGGAAACTTTTTGCAATATTTCATCGACTCAACTAGAAATCAAACGAACTCGGCAAAAGACCAAAAATTTGGTTGAAAATAGTTACCTCGTTGAAGTCGAACACAAAAACTGTGCAAAAGATATTTCCAAAAACATTATTTTCGAAATCGAAATCGCGGTCAAAAATTTCATTTTTTCCTTCTTCAATTTCTCATCGTTTTCAGTATTTCATAATATTTTCTCGACTTTACTAGCCGATTGGTTCGACTCGGCGAAAACGCAAATGAAAATTTTCTCGAAAAAATCGTTTCCATTCTTTCCAACACAAGATTTGAGAATTGAATTTTTGCCGTCATTTCGAGAGTTGCTTTTTGGCTGGCAATATTTCATGGACTTCATTAAATGTCGAGTTAATCTTGAAACTGAAATAATCAAGTGAACAACATATTGAATGGAGCATCTTAACTGACCCAATATAATCTTATCAAACTCTTGCTCTTCTATTATTATTATTCCAGATTAATTGGATAAAATATTAAGTACTTTTTGTGACCATTATTATTATTCCTCTTGATATTATTATTTTGGTGCAATATTATTATTGTCAGTCTTAATCTTTAATGCAATATAGAATCATCAACCTTCAAACAATTTGATTAATGATTTTTGATTTTCTCCCGTCAAAAACCAAGTAATCATAATAATCATTTGCTGATGAACATTGACTTAAATTAGGTTTCCATTTTTCTCTCCTTCTCCGTCTCTTTCACATTACATCTCGTTAATAACATGAAACTGTACATTGATTATGATAATTGAATGTACATTATCCGTCTATTGATATACATTCGAGTGTTGAGGGCAACACAGACAATCTGGCGAAGGAAAGGAAAGAGTAAAAACTAGACTATTTTTACATCAATTTATGTTTATCATTACCATTGTCATCATCATTATTATTATTTACCTATCATTAGGGTTAATCATTTTTCCATCGAAAGAAGCGAAATTGATAGAGATAATTATTCTCATCGAACCTTGAGCATTTCATTAATGGATTGCATATTTGTTTTCCAATGAATTTCAATTGATTTTGACGGAGCGAGCAAAGGGACAAAAAAGTGGAGAAAATCGAGATTTTCGTTCATTTGCATCTTGAAATTTTCTTTCAATCAAACTCGAAATACATTTACAAGTTGCATGAATGTTGCAATTTACTTGAAACTTTGTTTTTTCTCTCGATTCTCTTTTTTTTCTCTCCTGTTTTCTCGGGAAAAATTGAAATTCAATGCATTTGCCAGAGTTAAGCCTTTCGTTGCACGTTCAACTTGCATTATCAAAATGTTGTTACTGAAACTCTTCGCCATAATTCAGTCTCTTGTTGCCAGTTTGTCAAACAAATTTTTTCCTTTTCTTCTTCTTTTTTTCCCATCTTTCTTTTCCTCAAAACTTCAACTCATTGATAACATGTTCTGATGAAAAAAGGAAGCTTCTTCCTGTCTAATGTTCTCCCTTTGTTCTCACTCAATATCATCATCATCTTCACTTGGAAGGAAGAAAAAAGTGAAAAAAGAATCTCTTTTTTACATCTTTTTTTTTCTTCTCTCTCATCTCTTACTTTCGCTCTCTTTCTGTTCTGGTTACACTCAATAAACCACTGTTTAGCCCAAGTATATTCTTGATTCTCTTTTTTATAATTCTTGTCATGCATAGATCTGTCTGAGAACAAGGATTGTTCATGTGAAAACTCCCTACAGGGAAATGGATTTTGTATCAGCAAGAGGAGAAAACAAAAGTTGATGTTTTAAAAAAGAACAGCAAAGTTGGCCCAAAAAAATTTGAATCTGATGAGTTGGAGAAAAGTTGAACAATGAAAGTTGATCGTTGATATTGAATAATGGTAATGTTGAGCGATGCACAAAACTGTCTTGAACAGTGTCATTAACATCAAAAGACGACTAAACTTTTCCGTGGTTCCAACCTAGAATCACGATTTCAAAATTCATCAAGTCAATGAACGTGAACGATCAAACGATTGATATTCCATGATTGCATACAACTTTTTACAAGCGCTTCTTATGATGAGCTCAGGTCAAGATGACAACGATAATAAGAAAAAAAAAGAAAATCGAATAATCTTTTACACAAAAATCTTGACGAAAAAGATCGAACTGAAGATTGGAAAAATATTGCTGATGGAAAAACATAATTTTTTGCAAATATTTTCGATTCTCGTTTCAGATGAATGCGATTGATGTTGCACTAGTTAATGGAAGAAACTAACTTTGCGTCGAAAATCGTCCAAATTTACAAAAAAAATGTTCCAATAAAGCAACGAACATTTCATGAAACACTGAAAAAAGAAAGTGCTGAAAAGATTTATAACAAGGAAACTCATGTCGAGTTGAACCAGAACAATAAACAATTGGAAAAGCAGAAAAAGTAAAGTTTCCAACTTTTGTACCAAATGGTTTAGTCTTATTAGAAGGCAGAAAATGTTTCCTTTGGTCAATAATTTTTCTGTGGTTTCATCATGATTACTGTAAGAAACAGATTATCATTGTTATTATTATCAAATAAGCTTGAATAGGATTAGAAGGGAAAAGAAGGTAAAAAAGAAAAGCCCGAAAAATATCATTAAAAGTTAGTATTGGGTTACATGATACAGAATTTTTGTTTTTCGCTTCTCCTGTCTTTTGGTTTTTACTCCAATTTAGCGACTCAAGATGATCCATAATGACAATCAAAGAGTAAAGCAAAAGAGAGAAAAGACGAAAATGGAAAAGAAAATAATTTCCATCATTCCTTTACATTGGAGTTTGTTGATCATCAAACCCTTGATTACATGTTGTTCCTCTGATCCTTTAAAAGAGTTCAACTTTTCACGAAATAAATCAATGGTAAATCAAAAAGCTATAATCGTTAATACTTATTAAGCTATTAACTTTACTAATCACTTGAATAATCCAATCTTAATGATTGAAAGAAAAGTTTTTTTTCTTCCAAAACTTAATCCAATTCAATTTTAATGGAATCAAAGTTTCAATCTTTTTCTCAAGTTTCGACTTTAATTGGTGAAAATTGATTTAACTGTAAACGAAATTTCAAGCATCATTATCATTGTTTAATACCGTGACATCAATTTTAATGTAAAATTTATTAACAGTTTTGATGAATTTCCGTTTAGCCAAGAATCTTCATGGAACCGTGAAATCATTAAGAAGAAAAGAGTGAAATTTGAATAAAAAAAGTTTAATAATTTAATAAATATCTGGCTCAATCTCATTCATGAACTCAACATTAAATTACGTGTTAAACTGTTAGGGAATGAGAAAAAATGTCTTTACTTTTTTTTCACCATCAATTTACATTATTCTTGCCTTGCATTTTTCACCAAAACTTGTTAATCGAACCCGGTAAAACTGTTTTGGAAAGAAGCGAGATTTTTCTTTCTTCCCTTTCCCTGCATTATTTGTTGCTTGTTCAGTTCAACTCAATCTGAGATAAAGGCTTGAAATTGATTTACTTTTCAAAGTTTAATTTGCTTTTTTTCTTCCTTGCCTTCAGTTAATGCGTTCACTTGGATTTGGTTAGATTGATGCTTAAATTTAATAAATTTTTAGTTTTTACTCTTTTTTACATCGTTAGATTCATTTTACACGTTCGTAGGAAACTGTGCAAGGTTAAGATAAATAAATTACGAGTCTAAAGTAATCAAATTCATATCAAGATGAGCTGATTTCAAGTGATAACCAGTAGGAAAATGATAAATTATTCACATAATTAGCATAAAGATTTATTAGCTTTCAAGCCTAATTACTGGATTTCCGATAAACAAAGCAAACAAAAAACAATAGCGAAGCCTTTAAAATCCAAGGTGAAACGTGTTTAATCCTCTTGGGTCTGTTAATCCTTTCATTTTGTCATCAATTTTTAAAAACACAAAAATCTCTATATTTTAGTTTTCATTGTGTTCAGCAAAAGTGTTATCATAATTGTTCAGTTTAAAAGTCAACTTATGCTTTGCTTGATCTGAAAAGTTGTAGATTAGCTTCGGTTTCAGGATGCTACAGTTAGATCAATCATTTTGTACAGTTGCTTCAAATAGAACGCCAAGCATGATGAATGAAATTGGCAAGAAAATCTTCAGAATTCACTTTTACTCCGACCATTCAAATTGCGGGAGTTTCCCAGATAGCAGATGTTGCCATTGTAGGTTAACCTTTCTTAGTTTTATCCGTAAACGAGCTTCGAGCATCAAACTTTTTTCTGAAATATAAACTGACTAACTAAGAATTCCATATTCTGTGTGAAAATTTACAACAAATTCATTTGCTGATGGATGCAAGATCTGAATTGAGCCTGTTAACTCAGGCGGAATGCCGAAGAGTACTGATCGGAGTGACCACCCTGGTTCTAATAAACTGGAATTCTAGGGTACGAGCTTAGCCAGCAGCGATAGAGGTGATGCCCTTATGGAAACACACCCGTATGTGTATTATACACATACCCGCTGGAAACGTAGTAACTATGAAACTTGAATGACTCCAAAGCAGTGGGTAGAAATCTCTTAACCACACCAATCAAGTAGTTTTTATTTCCACAAGCCCATTACGTCCCTGCAGATGAGACTGAACTCCGTATGAGGGACGTCCAAGAAAAATAAAGTTCGCCGTCGCAAAAATAACCTCAACAGGGGTTCTTGTGGCGGGGCGGAAGTGGGTCGAACCTTACGATTGGGATTCACGATCTGAAACCTCTTGCATCAATGACAAGTTAGTCGATGCAATCAACTCACAAATTGGGATTAATGAGCACTTGCAGTCATTTTCAAGTGCGACGTGTTTTCAAACTTTTCGGCTTTTCTTTTCTTTCCAAATTGGTTGCTATAGCGCGAAAGGAGAAATCTGTGTTGACGGCAAATTTCGATAAACTTGACAGTATCTTGAGCTTGTTCAATATTTGTCACTTTTTTCATCAAAATTGTTCTCCTTAATCAACTTAATTGATGGACAGGAAAACAATTTTCTCATTAACTATTGAGTTACTAAGGAGATGAAATTGAAAAATTGGGAATGTAAACGAGTCACAATTGATTAGACTATTGGTTGATTGAAATGAGGAAACCAATCAAACTGATTGAGTCTTTATAATCTCATGAGGAATGATCATGATAATGATGATGAGGGTTGAAGATGATGAAGAATTAGAGAGGAAATAATATGTATATAAATATATAATATAAATAAATGAAGAGCAACAATTCAGGAATAATATCGATTCCATAGATACAGTGAAAGGAGAAGAAAACATTTTTCTCTATTTACATTGACCATTTAACCATTTGGTCCATTCAACAGTAAAAGTTGACCAAAAAATGTTCACCTTTATTCACAAACTTTTCATCAACTTTTCCCCTGTCAAATCTGTTTCCAATTACATTTCATTGTTCCGTTACCTTTGGTGACTTTCAAATTACTGATCCAAATTGCAAAGTTAAACGACTTGGTTTTACTCACTAAAAGTCTAAAGAGAAGCAAATGTAACGAGAAGTTCATTGTTTAGTCCGGTTCTCTGGAGATAAAACAAATTCTTTTTTCGATCATTTTCTTTTTACTTTTTCTCTCTCTCTCTCTTTCTTTTTCTGTTTCACAAAATTATTACATTGGATTTAAAGAGATTTAAGGTGAGATTAAGAGTTGCTTCAAAAACGTTGAACAGGTTAAACAAGAAACATTGGTTTCTCTTGTTAATGCAACAACAATCCAGTTCCATCAAATGGTCAACTTAGACCAACATCAAAATTTCAATTTCACTAAATGCTGATAACTCAAACAGATAACTCAACCAATTCTCAAAACAATCAAATTTAATGAGCGATTACGGGAATAATGATTTGGATTTTTTCTTCGTCTAAACTTTCCAGACTTTTTTTTCTCATCGATAATGTTAGAGTTTTGATATCGACGGAACAACCTCAGAATATTGATCTTTTTTTTGAAAATGATATTTCTATTCTTGCATCAATATTCAATGCTCAAAATGGTGGAAAAGTTTCGAACAAAAGTCGAGTTTAAAATGTAAAGTTTCCCAGTTTGGAAACTCATGGATTTTCATGGCTGTCAGTTTGGTAGCTTTTGCATCTAAACCTAAGATGATGAGTTTTCAATTTAGATGCGCTTCAGGCACTTTCTGTATGAGAAATGATGAGTTATCGGTTGGATTCAATTTTGAATTTACTTCTTTTCGAAATAGCTGGAGTTCATTTTGTAAATGATTGCACAGGTTAAACATGCTCCTTCGACTGCCCTTTAGGTTGGTTCAACAAGTCGAGGAGATCGACAAGGAAAATTAAATGTCGAATCGAAAGTTGTTTTACATTTACTGCAGTCGCTTGTGAATCTTGAGTCTGCATTTGCATCGTTCAATTATTTGTTAAATTTAAACTAATGCGCCTCAACTTTTAGGTGAACCTTGATTATGATAACTCAGTTTTTCTGTGCCCATCAATCAATGAAAGTAGATGTGATAAAAATCAATGAAAAAAAAGTGAAAGAAAGTTGAAAGAAGGAAAAGGAAAATGAAGTTATTCAACTTTTCGCCATGACTCGTTCAATTGAAATCATATTTTTTTCTCGAACACAAAAAATGGTCTAAAAAGAGGGAAAAAAGTTGTATAACTTCTTTCGATCACAACTATTTTGACAACTTGAAATGCTTCATGATTGTAACACAATATGACAACCTCATGATTGATGGTTTAATTTGAGTTTTACTACTTTCAAGGTGTGCCCTTTACATGTTTTATAAAGTCTATTAACCTTTATGCTTATGGTGAGAATTAATTTTCAGCCAAAATTTCAATTTCAAACGAAAAGCTCAGTTTCGTGCAGATCGATAAATACTCTCACAGAATTTCAATATCCAATAACAGTGATTGCAATAACTTGACTGATCGCTCTCTCTTCATTTTCAATTGACGAAATTCCGCACTACAAGCATCAAGTCTCGTATGAGCTTTGGTTCGTAAGTTATGGCCGCAAATATGAGTGGCATGGAAAAACGCTCGGTAAACTACATGCATGTGTAGTTGCAAGTCAGGAAGAGCGAAATGCGAAATTCAACACCATTTAATGGATGAAATTCAAGTTTGGATATTCTTTGCATTTAACCATCTAAAAGTTTTACTTCCACTATCATGATAGATTTACCAAAGTTTAGACTGCTTGCCACTAATTAGAAGCTTGTGAGTTGATTAATTGGCATGATTTGAATTTTTTCCAGGTAAAACTAAATTTCCACAATCAACTTTGCAACATTTTTCCTCTTTGATGCGCAAAAAGACATTTGTTGCTTGTCAAATGAAGGTTCCAACCCATTTCGTTGAAAAGTCAATTTTTTGTCACATATTTCCATTGCATCTGGTGATTTATACGATATTGAAATTTTCGCCTTCTTTCCCCGC
Source organism: Tetranychus truncatus (assembly GCA_028476895.1). NCBI lineage: Eukaryota > Metazoa > Arthropoda > Arachnida > Trombidiformes > Tetranychidae > Tetranychus > Tetranychus truncatus. Next base: position 15,129,026 of record CM052060.1, read on the forward strand.
TTTTTGCCACCTTTTGCAATTTGATTGATATTTAACCAATCCTCATGAGTAAAGACGAGTGAAACTTGATGATTATTTAAACATTTTTTGTTTTTCTCAGTCTATCCTGAGTATGAATAATTTGTCATCATTTTTATGACTTTTTAATGTGATCCATAGCTTTACCAGTAATTGTAAGCCCTTGTTTTACTCTTGATGTAACCAAAGTTTCCAAAGCAGACAACACTGAAAGCATCAAATAGATAAATTGCAATTTGATTGAAGCGTAAAATTATCATTTACTTGAATGAAGGGGTGAGTTGGATACAAAAGCGAAGCAAAAGAGAAGCAAAAAAATATTGCTTTGCCTTTTCAATTGCATTCAATCCCAGTGGACAGTTGCATTGAACCAGAGAAACAAGATGATTTGTTGAACATCACTTTATGCAAAAACAATTTAAAAGGAAAGGCAAAAATTAGAGACTTTATAATTGTTACAATTAATTAAAAAGCGCAGTAAACTTTTCACTTGTTCATCCTATTGAAACGAACAATGGAAAACCATTGAAATTAAGTTCTGTCCATTAGCCGTGAAATCATCTTGTAAAACAATCACAAGAACTGCCCAAAACTACCTCAAAGACTTTTGAGATTGACCATTTCGAAAGATTCCAAAGTGGAAATTTTGCAAAAAAAAAGATTTTCCATTACGAATGCTTTTCAACTTTTCTTACAAATCATTTTCTTAATCAATAAGTTTCGCTGGAAATTTGATAATAATGATTATTTCAGGTTTATTATTAGATTACTGTTAATCCTCAGTTTGATTCACTGAATGTATTTTGAGGAAAAGATGCAAAGACATTGAATAAACATTACATGAAGCATAAGTCGAATGGCAAAAGAAAAAGTTGAATAAAATGATCCAGACAAGGAGCACAATTGAAAAAGGATATTTGTTGCCATTTGAAGTGAAAATTTTTTTTCTACTTTTTCGAGTCAATTTCTTGCCACTGAATAATAATGTGCATGAAGGAATGAAATGTGTGTTCTCCATGAGATTGCGAGATTTTGACTACAAGAATTACAAGGTAAAGAGTGAGAGGTTCCATTGGCGAAATGAAGCAAATAATTCTTCAGGGAGTGTAATAAAGTCACGTTCTGATTGGAATCGAGAGAAGAATTTGAATTAAGGAAAAATGTAAAAAAAAACAAGAATCGAGAAACATGGTGAAACAACAGCGAGACCTTTTTCGTTCAGTGGGTGGCGATGATGGAAGAAGCGGAAGAGCAAAAGGCAAAGAAAAAACATGAGCCTGGAAGAGGTTGACTTGCATTTGCTAATGCCTGCAGGGAATTGCTCATGAGCTTGGATAATACATATTGCTTACAATCAGTTTACAATGTAAAAGGTGGAAGGAAAAAGGAAGAGAAGGAAAGTTTTTTTTTCTTCTTCTTCTTGGCTTCATTTTCCAATTGAACAACATTATCAAGAGAAAAGAACAAAAAATGAAAACAATTTTTTCCTCATCACAGTTTTGTTCTTGCTATCATCATGATCAGAATTAAGTGTCACTCTTCTCATCCTACTCATTCTGTATCATGATTTTACTCATTGTGTTACATGAAACTGTTTGTACTTTTTTTCTCCTCTTCGTCTCACTCCTTTTGCTTCCTCAATCTTGAGCTTATCGTTCAGCTTCTTCTTGTTTTTTCTTCTTCTCTGATAATTCTAGATTCATCATATTCTTGTCATTTATTGTATACACCTCAACTTGAAGTAAACTGAGTAATAAATACACAAACAGTAATGATGATGGTTTGTTTCTCAGTTTTTTTCTCTCTCTCTCTTCTTCTCTTTGCCTTCTGATTAATGCATTAATTTATTCAGTCAACAGAATAAATGAACAACAATGTATCCGGTTTTCCATGTGTCATGTTAGTAGTTTGTTCTCTCATTTTGATTCATCATTATCAGAGGTTTTTTTCCTTCTCTTTCTTTCGTTACAGTCTTCAGGTTCAACTATTAACTCTAACCTCTAGTTGCACTTGCATTTGATTATATTTTATACACCAGGCAGATATCATGGATGAAACTGGATAAAAGTGTGAAGAAATTATCGGAAACTGTAGAGAACAGGAAGGAATCACAGAACGAACAAATAAATTCATCACAATTATCTTTACGGACAAGGGCATTATTATGTTGCAGTGAAAAGCTTTCACTAATTTTCTGTCCTTTTCCTTGCTCTTCTAGCCAATTTGGTGAAGAGTAAGCAAATCTCAAGATGAAAGGCGAACCACAAGATTGATTACAGTTTGATGGCCAATTATTCATCAAGATTCAATCAAAAAAAGTCGAGTTTAGTGTTAAAAATGAGTAGAATGCTCTTGCAAAAGTCGAAAAATTGCGTCCAGAAAATGACTGCTGAATTCATGGCCGACCAAAAATACAATGATTCATTTCAAGTCTTGTCAATTCCAATATCAAAAGCAAAGCAAATCACGACCCTGTTAGGCAGCTTACATTGGAATTGTATGTTTTGAGAAGCTTAAGGTTTCATTGTATCGCTTCGAAATTTCTCAAGTTCGAGCTTCAAAGCTCCGAATGATTTTAAAGTGTTATAACTTTGAAACAATCTTAGAATTGGTCTTGAAATGGAAGTAATCAAAAAAAATTTCGAGTCAAGAGTTGGAACTTGCGGGTTTTTAAGATTGTTTTAAGGTTTTTTTCGTGCTATTAAGGAATTTCTTTGATCGACAGTTTTCGAGAAAATCGAGTTTGAAGTTGAAACTTTGATCGCCTTTTGTGCATTTATGGAATCAGATTAATGTCTTTTTGTGAAAATGCAAAACATTTATAACTCGAATAAATTTTATGAGGTCAAAATGGTTCATTGGTTTCAAACAAAGTTCATTAGTCGAATTGAAACTCTGCAAGATGCTTCGAAAGGCTAGTTTTAACTGTTGGTCATTCAATGGTTACATTTCCATGCTTTCACCACATTCGTTTTGTTGAATAATTTTTCATTTATCTTTTTCATTCTTTCGCTATTCCATTTATCAGTAAACTAGATCAAACTTGAACTCTAAATATACATCATTTGTTGAGAGATGAAAAATGTAAAGAATTGACTTTTACTCTTATTTTTTTTCTGTTGACAATTTTTCAACTTTTTGTCTTCACTTTGTTCAACTTATCGAATCTGATGATGGATTCTTTATGTAAATTGAATTCATTGGTCACTATTCAGTGTCTAATATATTCTGACCTTTCATGGTTATTTCCTTTTACCAAGAAAGAGAGCATCAGAAGAGGAAAAAAAATGATGAGCAAAAGTTCAAGTTCATTTCTACAAGTTTTTCGTTCGAATCACAAGCCATTAATAATATAAATCATGGTATATTCTTGTTGTCAGATTTTCTTTCTTCGTCTTTCCTCTTCCTTTGTTTGAATTTGCAATATTCCAGATTCCACTTCCGATTCTGATAGAGTCACCATAATAGACACAACAAAACTCATAGGAAGTTTGCAGCAGAAAAAAAGAGAGAAGAAGAAAAAAACAAAATAATTTTTGCTCAAACCTTTTTCTTCCCAGCAGTAGACTGATAACGATTTCTTGAAACTTGACAAAACATTCAGTTTATCATGCCATTCTTTCCAAGGCTCAGATTAAACTGTGAAAACAAGAAACATTAACAACATTTTAAATCTAATGAGTTTCATTAGCATTAAATTTTCATCTAAACGTGAAATCTTTTTATACTTTTCAACTGAAGACAGAAAAAGATGAACATTTTGAAACAGTTGCAGCCTTGGCAAGATGAACAAGTTTTGTGAACATTTTAAAGTAAAAAAAATTGTTCTGTAATAATTTTCCGTCTCATTATCACCTAAGCACATCAAAATGATTCAAAACTTTGCTCTCTTAACGAGAAAAGAAAATGAAAATTTTCAATTCTATTCTTCTGTCCATGAAAGCATTCTTGATTATGGCACAGATTAATTGCCAACATGAAACAAAAACTGAATATTTATCATTCTCTGAATGACGAAAAGTAAAAGATTGCAAAAATGATCGATATTTTTATCGAATGATTCTTATTGATAATTCGAGTGAATTTCAGGGGAAAATTTCAATAACGAATTTCTTTTCTTCTTTCGTCTTATTTTGTGCATTTGCTATTCTAATTGATGTCAACAACTGCTGCCATTGGAAATGTTGAATGTTGGATTTTGAACATTTTTGGCAATTTTCGAAATTCTTCTGCATTTTCATGCTTTGTCAACATCCGAATTGTTAATGTGCAAATTTACGTGAAATCAAATTGGATCATTCGGATTGTTTACTAACAAATTAACTTTTTCTTTGTGTTTCAATCAAACAAAATCATTGGAAATTTTCAATCCACTTTGAAACTAATTTCAACGAAAATTTATTCTTCTTCTGTTAACATTTTGCTCGGGCAAACAGTTTCTCCTGTCTGTAAACCTTCCCAAGAAGTTAAATTTGGAGTCGCTCGCAATGAAATGGTTAACATAAGTTGCCAAGTCGACGCTGATCCAGAGGATGTCAAGTTTAACTGGATGTTGAACAACACTCTTGAAACTGCAGAGATTCGCTCATTCAACTCCAATGGAAGTACTTCAATAGTCTCATATGTACCAAAGTATAAAAACAGTTATGGAGTTTTACTGTGCTGGGGATCAAACAAGGTGGGAGTCCAAACCGAGCCTTGCTCATTCAATGTGATACCAGCAAGTAAGTAGCCTCATCTTAATTAGAGTCAACCAAGTTGTTCAGTTTGTTCAGTTTGTGCACAAAACACAAGGCGATCATGAAAAGTTTTGAACGATTTTTCACCAACTTTTCTTTGGACAACAATGCATCATTCAAAATAAAATATCTTTATCATTATTAAGAATAATTTTACAGAAAAATCGAGCAATATTTCAACCTACCGACGTTACACTCGAAAATGCAAAAATGTAATTAATGAGAGAGATTATTTTTGCGCAAAGGTCTCAACTATTATAACTTCAAACTTGAATTTTGGCTTTTTCTGAGACTTTCTTCTTTGCAAAAAATTCTAGCTTCGAAAAGCGTTTTTCATCAAATTGTGTATCTTTGAGTTCCAAGACATTTCAAGTAACTCGATGATTTAGATTTTCTGAAACTCAATTCAAGATGATAAAATTTTCACCTCATTCCATCAACGAAATCATGCAAAATTAGGAATGCAAAATGAATATGGAATAATTTTGCAAAACTCATTTGAATAAAGAAAACGAAACGATTTTTGGTTCATCGATTAACAATTAGTTTTCATTATCAATACCAACTGTGAAGAGTTTATAATAAATTTAGAATTATGAATAACTCGAAAGCTAAATATTGAATTGAAATTCATTTTGCATTTTACCTTAGTTGTCCAGTTAGCCAACATTAGACTTCCACCTTAAATGTGCATTAAATGCAAATTCATTATTGTTTTGAAGACTTTTGTGCATGAAATTTCAATTTTCAGCACAACCATTCAGGCTGCTTCAGTGAAGTAGCTTTTTGTCACGCAATAAAAGCATTCACAAACATGGATAAACACAATAATAATAACATCTAATGAATGGCACAAAATTCAAGTAAACCTTTGAAATTGAGCGTAAAAATTTCAATTATGTTTCTTTATGTCGCCCATAAATCAATAACTAAACGAGTTTTGAAGCAGAAAAAAAAATCAAGGCTAATCTCAAAAAAAAGAAATTCGAAAAAATGAAATTTCCATAACATAATTAACTGAGCAAAAAAAAGATTGAATAACAGAACTGAATGAATGCTTTCAATCGGAACTTCTTCTTTTCTTGTTTTGATGCAACGAAATTTGTTTCACTTTCATTTCAATTATAATTCACTTGTCAAACTTGAACAAATATCATTCTATTCAATATTGAATCTGTTTTTTCTCGAAGAGATTTTACATGGAATATTGTTTATCTTTTTCCATGTAAACCTGAGCATTGAATATCAGCTCTGAAAACCATGATTATGTGTCAATATTTACAAGTAAAACTAAATTAGAGGCGAAACAAAAAGCGAAAGTAAAATTAATAAAATTTGTTATAAAAGAGACAATTATTGGAGAAAAAAAGGGAAAAAAAAGTTTCATTATTTTCCATGAAAAATGATTCATAGAATGTGGTTGGAAAAGGAAAATATTCTTTCAACGCTAATAATAGCTAATGAATAGAATCAGAACATTATCATTTCAACAATGGATACCATGATAATGATTCTCATCAGAGATTGACAGTTGAGTTTACAAAAGGAAAATGAATTTTACCACAAAAAATGTTCATCAAAAGAAATGCAAGGGAAAAGTTGAGATTCTCATCAGCATTTGGCTCATGTTAACAGATGAAAAGTTATGGCTGGTTAACAAGATGATAGAGATGTAATAAAATTATCTTGCTAAAGGCATGATATAACTTGATAATAGCAACAGGGATGAGAAATTAAAAGATGAGGAAAGAAGAAAAATTTTTCTTGTTTTCCTCCAATAATGAGCAATAAGAGAATCAATAAAGTTCATCTGAATACAATGGCCAACATTAATATGCACAGTATTTTGATTATTATTCATTTGCCTTTTTTGGTTCAGTTTTTATCTTGGCTCACAACTTGGCATTACTCCCATGAAGAGTTAGAGGAAACTCTCATGAAAACTAAATCGGGTTTAACCTCAGCTTGAAGGCAGATTATCTAGAGTAATCACTATTGATAAAAAGGGTAAAGTTGATCTAGAATGGAACATTGTTGAAAGAAAATTTTGCCTTTTCTGTTTTTTTTCTTCTTGCTTTTTCTATTGCTTTTGCTTTTACTGCCATCATTATCATTGGGTTCTGATGTACATTTCAATGTTCAACCTAATCGATAAAAATGTGCATCATGAAGATTTTTCTTCTCGTTTTTTTTTGTTTTTTTCCTTTTTCCATATTCTCATATTGTTTGGTTTGTGATGTAGACGATAAAGATGTTCATGATGGTTGCGATGAAAATTAAGAGGAAACGATACTCAGATATATAAAAAGAGGAAAATAAAACGCGAAAGAAAACTGAGACAAAAAAAGTGGAATCGTTTCTTCGCTTTGCCAAAAATTATTATAGGAGCGTAGTGAAACAAAAAGAAGATTTCAACTCGAGTCCCATTTTCAAAAACGACTTTTTGAATTTCTTATATTGTATTCAATAAACAAGAGCGTGCCTCGAGTTGTCATTGAACATAAACATCAAAACCATACAAGGATAAACTGGTCAACTTTTCGAGGTCATTTTTCAATTTTTCATTTGACGTTTGACTTGAAATGGCCTGTAAACATCATTTGGAAATTTTTGAACTATTTTTATAACTAACGAAAAGATTGATCATTATATCACTGATACCCTTTTTCGGCCATCATAATTTTCAAAATTCTCAATCGAATGTGATATCACGTGATCTTTTACCATTTTGGAGCAAGAAATACAAATAGAATCGATAATGAAGTTCTGACCTGTATTTGAGCCATATTTTGATTCAAAAATCGTTCCGACGTTACCGGGAATATATATCTGGATAATGGGTTTTACTAGACTCTGGCGGGAGGTAACCACAGAAAAATATCGTTCCGACGTAAGCGGGAGATATATATCTGGATAATGAGTTTAACTAGATTCTGGTGTGAGGTAATCAGAGCAAAATATCGTTCCGAGGTTCTCGGGAGATATATATCTGGATAATGGGTTTTACTAACTGTTGTTGAAAGGGAACTACAGAAAAAATATCGTTCCGACGTTAACGGGAATATATATCTGGATAATGGGTTTTAATTGATTGTGTTGGATGGTGACAAGAGGAAAGTATCGTTCCGACGTTCTCGGGAGATATATATCTGGATAATGGGTTTTACTAACTGTTGTTGGAAGATAACTACAGAAAAATATCGTTGCGACGTTAAAATGAATATATCTGGATAATGGGTTTTACTTAATTGTGTTAGAAGGTAACAATAGAAATATCGTTACGACATAAGCGGAAAATATATATCTGGATAATGGGTTTTACTAACTGTTGTTGGAAGGTTACTACAGGAAAAATATCGTTCCGACGTTAACGGGAATATATATCTGGATAATGGGTTTTACTTGATTGTGTTGGATGGTAACAAGAGGAAATATATCGTTCCGAGGTTCTCGGGAGATATATATCTGGATAATGGGTTTTACTAACTGTTGTTGAAAGGGAACTACAGAAAAAATATCGTTCCGACGTTAACAGGAATATATAATGACGTTTACTAGATTCTGGTATGAGGTAATCAGAGCAAAATATCGTTGCGACGTTAACATGAATATATCTGGATAATGGGTTTTACTAACTGTTGTTGGAAGGTTACTACAGGAAAAATATCGTTCCGACGTTAACGGGAATATATATCTGGATAATGGGTTTTACTTGATTGTGTTGGATGGTAACAAGAGGAAATATACCGTTCCGAGGTTCTCGGGAGATATATATCTGGATAATGGGTTTTACTTGATTGTGTTGGATGGTAAGAAGAGGAAATATATCGTTCCGAGGTTCTCGGGAGATATATATCTGGATAATGGGTTTTACTTGATTGTGTTGGATGGTAAGAAGAGGAAATATATCGTTCCGAGGTTCTCGGGAGATATATATCTGGATAATGGGTTTTACTAACTGTTTTTGAAAGGGAACTACAGAAAAAATATCGTTCCGACGTAAGCGGGAGATATATATCTGGATAATGGGTTTTACTTGATTGTGTTGGATGGTAACAAGAGGAAATATATTGTTCCGACGTAAGCGGGAGATATATATCTGGATAATGGGTTTTACTAACTCTTGTTGAAACGGAACTACAGAAAAAATATCGTTCCGACGTTAACGGGAATATATATCTGGATAATGGGTTTTACTAGACTCTGACGATAAGTAACCAGAGAAGAATATCATTCTGAGGTTATCAAGAGATGTTGTAGAAGTCTAAGGTATGAGATATTGAAGGTTCGTAATTTATATCTGATAAAACAGTAAAAGTTAGCTGAAGAGCTTGATGCAATAGGCAAGTTCGCTAAAAGGTACGTTTTCTTTTCGCGTTGTTCAGCCTCTAGCTGACCGATCGACCCTAGATTTTGTTTTTGTGATTTTTTTGTGTTTTGTTGGTGTTGTTTCCCACTTAATAGGCAGAAAATGTCCTATTAAGTGATGGCCAGTAAAAAGCAACTTCCCCTCCACGTGGGAAACATCACCAACAACACGCAAAAAAATTACAAAAACAAAATCTAGGGTCGATCGGTCAGCTAGGGGCTAAATAACAGCGAAAAGAAACTTACCAAATAGGACGCAAAACAGTTAATAAAAAAAACGATAAAACGTTATAAAACTTATCAAAATATTCTGACAAGAGATTGAAGTAAAGAAGAGTCAAGTTTTTGTGGCTCCAATTTTGGCGAGTGATCGTCTAGCTTAGTTTAAATAAATATCAGATGACAATCTCTTTAATTCTGTGATTGCACTATATAAAATAAAATCAGCTGATTTCATCTCTTTATTGTAGAGGGTTGACACGTATTTGATAAACTTACCATCGCTGTGATTATTGCTTTTATCAGGCGTTTGATTGAGAATTGGCGGGCAAAAAAAGAAGGGAAAAAAGGGTCGGAGCAAGTGAGTCAACAAAGCAAAAAATACTTAAGGAAATCGATGCAAATGATAGTACTGCGTGTATTGGGTCGGCAAGATGACTGTGATAGAAAGCTTGTAATGGAAGTTTTGAAATCCAATGGATACCATCCTTATAAGCCTATTGAGGCATAAAAAATGTCAGCGGCACCATGTGCTAACTTAGATCGAAAAAAAGTACAAACACTAAAGGTCATTCAATCCCATTACATAATTTAACCTATAGTTGACCTTTGAAGGCCTCTTTCTGAAAGGCGCAAACTTTCAGATCGATTGGTGTTCAAAGCTTTTTCCATTGTAAAGATAACCAAATTATTAATTGATTTGCTAAGGTGAGGGAACACTCATACAGGGTGTAAATGTCAAATACGCGGTTTTGAATCGAATTAACTTTTTTTACCTCTGCCCGTTTCCAATTTTTTTCCGATTATATGTAGTCGAATAGTAAAAAGATTTGTTGATCATAGTTTAAAAATTTATGTGATAACCATTAGGGGGAGAAATTTTGTCCCAAAGTCAAAAAAGTTGATTTTCATAGGAAAATTGTCGAAATCAGAATTTTCTTCATTTTAGGATTCAAGCCATTTAAATACGATAAAAAGTTTATTGCAGGCCTACAATCCTACATTAATTGTCTGAGCGAAGCGAAGACATACACGGTGAATTTGCGATTTTTTGTTCAACGATAACTCAATCACGATCACGAAAAAAATCACGATTTTGATGCAATCTTCAGAATAGGTTCCTATAGGGGTCAAAAGTTACTGATTAATTTTCGGTAAAGATTGGTCCACTCCCAAATGTTTAGGGCTTTAAATTGCCACTAGACAGAGCCAATAACAAAATTAACACCTTCTATCAAGTAGTATCTTTTGGGAGATCGGCATGCCCCCTCAAATACTGTAATTGGTTGAGAGTATAACAATAAACATCTACATTTGTATATTCAAAAGGATACCGAAAGGATATTCAAAAAATCATATCAATCGCTCAGACCACACTGTTTTGCAGTAAATCTAGTTAAATTTTCAGCCATAAAATACCTTGATTAGAATTTAAACCAATCTAAAATGATATTTGGATGGTATTCCAATGCGCGTTTTGCCTACCTTCAAGATCCGATATTTTTCGACCGGGAAATCCTACAACCATAAAGTGGATATCATTAGACAGATAACTTTTCGTACAGTTTATAGCACAGAAAAAATTTCTGAACTTTTGAGAATTTGACTATTTTTGTGGTAGGCTGCGGTGAAAATAAACTTTTTTGACTTTGGGGCAAATTTTTAAACTATGATCAACAAAATGCTCACTATTCGACTACATATAATCGAAAAAAAATTGGAAATCGGACAAAGGAAAAAAAAGTTATTAGCGATTCAAAACCGCGTATTTGACATTTGCACCCTGCATATTATTCATAAATACTCATATAATACTTTCGCTAACAAGAGATATGACCACTTAACAAACACTAATCGATCTGAAAGCTTTTTTCTTTCGAAAATGACCCTCAAAGACCATTGAAGGTCAAAGATCGAAATAAACTTGGTTACTTGAGGCTATGATTCTTTAATCTGCGTAAGCACATGGTTTGAGTCTGAGGTCTATAGTATCAATAGTGCAAAATTCATGTCTGTAATTAGACGTAAAATTTCAAAATAGAAACTCAAAATTAAAGCTCTCAATTATGCAATACAAAATATCTAAAACTTTCAAGCTGAATCAACATTTTCATACTCGAAGCAAATAAAAGTATCAATAAGTCAAGTTATTATCCAATAAAGCTTTCATATCAAATCAATTTTACAAAGATTTCAATCCCGAACAAATTTTTCCTGAAATTCAGTTACAACTATCTAGTCACTATATGGCGTAATTTCACTCCTTTCAAACTTTGCAAGAAAGTTACAAGAGATAAATGCGAATTCAACTCGACATGTTACGCAAAACAGAAAATTGAGTAAAAATAATACTTTGAATAACCAAATCAACTCCAAGACCCACTAAAGAGATTTGCTTTTTGACTGTGAAAAACAAGCAACTCAGTTTTTTCCATGTTATTGAAGCAAGAGAAAGAAAAAGTTTCAGAAATTGATAAGGAAATCAAATGATTTAAAGATTACTTGTAACATGTAATTTCCTATTTCGGTGGATATCATTTCTTTGACAAACAAACAATTTTAGTTGAATAAACATATCAGAAGGAACAAATGACAGGTATTCAAACGAAAAGGAGAAAATGTTCTCAAGTTGGCGTCCTTTTTGCCTTATCATCCAATTTACGTTTATCTATTCTGGTTTCTTCAAAGATTCATCTTCATCATTGTCTTGCACCATTTTACCTGTCATCATATTTCAATAAAAAAAAAGAAGATAAAAGTTGAGTTTTCACCTTTTTTTCCCCATAAACCAACATCTCTGACCTTTACTGGCATCTACGATAACAAGTTTCATCTGATCATCAAATTATCAAACCTGAATCATCATCTTTACTCTTGTTTTCACCCAAACTCGCAATCTAATTAATCACTTTACACATTTTACATGGAAACGTTTACCAACAATTTAGTATCATTAGTTGTACATGAAAAGGTACTTGGAACAAGAATGATTTTAATTGTTTTCTTGTTGTAATTGTCATTCATTGTTTCCCATTGTGATTATAATTAACTCAAAATAATTTTACCGGCAAAAGAAAAATGACAAATTTAATAAAAAAATGTGATAATGTTGACAGTGATAATGATTGTTATTATATTAATGAGAAGATGAAAGGAGCAAAACGTTTAACTGAAAAGAGACGAACAGCAAAAATTGTACTTTTCATGGGAAAAGAGAAGCAAAAAATGATGCAAAAAGAAAATAGAAAATGATAAATTTTTCTCTTGAAATATTCATGAAAAGTCGACTTTAAGATTCGCCAAATTCACATTTGACTGGAAAAGGCAATTTTTACATGAAAATGTACCAAGTTTATAAATTGATGAGAAAATACAAAAAAAGTAAAAAAAAAAGAAATTGAAAAATGTAGAAAATCGAAAGTGTTTTTTTTAAATTTGAACGCGTTTCATCAAGGACCTTCAAGTTGGTTAAGTAATGTCCAGTGTTCATCATTTCTCATGCAATGGAGCCAGAAAAGAAGCGAATGTTTACTTTTAAATTGTTGTTCGAGTTTCAAGAGATGATATTTTCAGAGTTTACAAGATGATACAAGAATGATATTCAATATGAACACTTGTAACAAGATGAAAATGTGTGAATGTTTTGAGAAAATAGAGAAATCTTTTTTTTTTCTCTTGAAGTTCAATTTTCACTTTGACTGATTTATCTTGCCAATTTCAAGTTGATGATTGTTGATTGTAATAACAGTTTGTCATTTACTCACCAATAATCAAAATTTATCGATAAAATTGTCAATTTTGATGGAAAAGGCAGAAGAAAAGTTTCTTCTTTGATTGAGAGAAAAGCCAAAGTCTAATCTTATCCAAACTTGCTTCTCTTCCTCTTCCTCCTCATCTTCACCTTAACCATTTCATATGTGTAAATTACATTGGAAACTGATAACATTCTCACTGGGAGGTTAAAAAGTAAACTTTGTTCTTGTTCAGTCAACTAAAGTTAAAATATCTTTCCTTTCAAATCTTTGACTTTTATTAATTTTTCTTTTCCTTCTTTTCATCATAGACTCATCTCTTTCATCTTCAACTTTTCATTCAATTTGTTTGCTCCATTCACAGAAAATTTCATGATAACTTTGCAACTTTGTTTCTTTTCTATTCTAAAGTAAAAAAGAAGAAGAAAAAATTGAGTAAAAATTTCTCTCCTTTTCATCATTTACTTTGTTCATTTTCAGATCAATTGTTTGATTTCATTTCAACTTTTGCTTTCAATCGACAATCTTTAAATGAGCAATTTACGATTTCAAATTTTACAGCAAAAAAAATCGATTCATTGCTGAACCAGAGAAGAAAAAGTTTTTTTTTTCTCAGAACTTATTCGTAAACATTATTCGAAAGTTTACCTGAAGTGTCACCAAAAGGTGTTGAATTTTCATTTTAATACACTTTCTTCGCTTAAAAAGTATTGAATGTTGACCTTTAAAGAGTTTGAGATTTAAAGTGTTTTTAAGGTAAAAATATCTTAAAGTGAAAAGTTAAGTTGAATTGATGAAAATTGAGGCAAAACTTGGAAATGAGAATAAATTTGAAATGAAAATGTCAGTTTTATGTTTCAAATGTGTTTTGTTTAATAGCAATTTTAAGCGTGAAAAACAGCGTCTTGCATCATTTTGTAAATCTTCATCTTTTAACTTTCCATTCAAAGTCAATCAATTTTGTTGAGAAAATTTTTCTGCAAAAAAAAAGCGAAAGGAAATGAAAAATAAATCTTTAGATAAACACAGAGCAATGAACAATATCATTTCATGAAAATTCAGTTTTAAGCTTAAACTTTGTTCGATTATGGAAAGACATAAAAAGAAAACTAAATTTTGGGATTCACCTTAAAACTAGAAGATTATCGAATTTCTGAGAAAATCTTTAACTGAAACAAGTAGAAAAATCAAAAATTTCAAGAAATTCTATTGAACTTTCAATATTCAGCATTGTTTCAATTCAATGAGATTTTTGTTGCAAGTTGATGAGTTGAATGAAATTGATAGCGCAATTGAACTGTTTCACTGTTTATTGAATTTCAATAGTTAATTATTTGAAATTAGTAAATTCAGAGTCTCGTGAGATTGTGAAAGTTTATCTGATCTGAAAAGGAATGGTTGATAAGGAATGAATAGAAAAGGGAAAAGTCGAAAAAATGAGTTACAACGAATAATAATAACATTATTATTAGCAATAATTGTGGTAACCATTACAATGGGAACAATAGAAGAGGTAAAAATATAATATCAATAATGGGTATTAGTTTGTTATCTGAAGCAATAATGAAAACTGAAATGTTTCCCAATGAGAAGCTATTCAATGTATCTTTTTTTTTATCGTTTCACATTTTGAGCTCTATTGGCATTTACTCGTGGGAATTATCACTCCCTGTGTTAATCCAAGTAAAGAGTAACATGGCCAGGCTTGTGGATGGGAAAGGAGAGGGAAAAGTGTCTAAGTTCAATTTAGTTACAGGTTTACATGAAATTTACCCGCAAGAAATGCTATTTTGATTTGTAATCGCATCAAGAGAGAAAAAGGTTTTATATAAAAAAAAAACAAAACGATTTAAGAAGTGAAATGATATGGAAAGGCTAAAAGCTAAAAGAAAAAAATCTCGAGAAAAATTGGCTTCAGGCAAAAGAATAACCCAATTAAATGAAGAAATTTCATTTAATTATTAACATTGTTACAAACATGGAAAAGTTGAAACAAATGAAATAGTGGAAATGCTTGGAAATCTGAATTGAAATGTTTCTTTGGAAAATTTATTTTAATCTTTTTTTTTCCAATGAATAACCCAAATATTAATATTAGTATTTTGACAAATGATTAGTTCAGTTCGAGTCCAATCTCATCTGAGTTACGATCAAAGAAGAGTAAAAATAGAAATGAAAAATTTGGATAACATTATGAACTCAATCAGATTCATTATCTTTTTGGTTTTCCGCAAACTGGAAAAGCTTTTTTTTCAAAATTTTCTTTGTTCTGGTGTTTGATTACTTGTTGGTGGTGAGAATGAAAAGTATTTCGAGTTGGACCAATAATTGAACTTGAAATTTGTTGATTTATTTTGGTCAAAAGTCTTTAGTTTGCTTGTGAGTTGGTTAAATAATTGATGGAAATGCACTTTTGAAAATCACTTTGATCAAGTTTAATTTTATAAATGCATTTGACCTGAAATTATTGATTTAATCGGATGGGAAAAGGTTAACTTGACTTTTCTTATAACGAAAAGAAAAAGTAACACAAAGTTCAATAAATAACAAGCAATGGGTTATTTTGTTTTGCCTTTTTGCTCTCTTTGCTTTGTTCCTGCTGAGCTCAACTTACCTCAGCCCAAATGGTATAAGAAGAGTAAAAATGTTTATGAATGACAACATATTATTTGTCACTGAATGTGAACCCATTTGAGAAGTAAATCTTGCAATATAAGATATTTTTTCTTCTCTTCATTTGTTCTTGTTTGTTTATCAATTCACCCATCAAAACTGAATAACTCACATCACTTTTTGTTCCCTCGAATTGAACTTCTCTCAATCATGCTCATTACCTTTTGCTTCAATCATTTCCTTTTTTCCCCTTTTTTTCTGCTTCTCTTTGCTGGATTGACTTGGATTAATGTTTGAAGGACAGATTGTCGTTCTTGTTGAAACGGTATTATCAGGTATTAACAGGCAAACACTCAGTCAACATGAATGGCGAGGGAAGAAAAGGTTTAACCAGAAAGAGTTGAAACTTGTTTAGGCGACTAATGGTCAACAGAATAAGCATTTTGTTTGAAAAGGGTTGTAATCGAAAAACGAGAATTTCTTTTTTAAGAAAACATTCATTTCATGTTACTTTCAACTTGTTTTCATGTCAATTGTAACGATACTTTATTCAGTGTCTAGATTTTGGTGGATAGAAAAAAGAAGAGAAAAAACAATGAGTAAAATGTTGAATCATTTGTTGATTTTTCATCGAAATGTTCATTCTTTTCATCATCACTTTTCTCAAATTGTTTTTACAGGCAACAATGTTGACGTTTGTTTATGGCTTCACAATATCAGGTTCATGTCTTATTGATTGATTGATGTTTATATACAGAGAGAAAGTACATGAAAGTTGATTCAACAAGATGAACCTGAAAATGATGATTATCATCGTAACAGAACAAATGGGTGAAACAAAACTTCTTTTCTCCTTTCGTCTCTGTCCAACCATGAATCTGTGTTCCATTCATCTTGATCCAATCCAATGTCAAATACCTTTTATCATTCCCTGAATTCCGTTCCTTTCAATAGGGAATTGTAATGCTTTTAACAATATCGCCAATTGCCAGCAAATCAAAACTTTCCGCTTCTCTTTTCAAGTGCAAAATGAAATTTCCCTTTACATCTCATCACCATTTCAATTGAATGCAAATGAAAATTACTTTGAAATGTTTCCTCTTCAAATTAAACCAACTTTACAAATCGATTTCGATAAACAATTTTCTGTCAAGTTTGGAAATTTTTTCAAAATACTTGCAACGAAACCAAAAAAAATTCACATTGAATCGTCAATTTGTGGTTCCAAGCAAATTGAGTTGCTCTTTTTGTTCATTGAATTGAATTGCATTTTCACGAAAGATGTTAACTTGACAGAAAAAACTTTGCTAGCAACGTTTTGCAATTGAATTTCGTTCAGATTTTTGTTGAATTTTTCCATTTTCTATCAAATAGGAAACAAAGTTCTGAGTTATTCAGGCTCTGCAATCATCTTTCAGGGAACAACAATTAGTGAAGAGATTAATTTAACTACGAAAGTAGCATTCATGAGCTTTTTGTGGTGCAAATGGTAGAAGTTGATCTGATTAAACTTGATTTTGTACAAATAACAATCGAAATTTTGTCTTTAGAATCTAATTAAGTTTTATTTTCCGTCCTTTCACAGGTCCTCCTGATGCTGTTTCCAACTGTACAATACGAAACCAAACGCTGGACTCTTTAAGTGTCTCTTGTTTACCAGGTGATAGCGGAGGTTTAACGCAAATATTTTTTCTCGAAGTGTACAATTCTGATATACAAAAGCTTCATTGGAGCACAGCAAGTCAAGTGCCTTCTTTTCACGTCAACAACTTGCCTAGTTCAACTCGATTCACTTTGAACATTTATGCCAACAACAAAAAAGGTCGAAGTCCGTCTGTCTCTCTAACAACTTATACCCTGACCTTACCTCAAAAAGAAGCCAAAAAACAAGGTAAATCAATCTAAATCAACTTGATACCAAAAACGAAAAGAAAACCTTTTAATTGCAAACATTAGTTTCATGTTGAACATTTCAATCTAATCGACATTTTTTCAGCTCATTTTCTTGCTCGATCCAATAAATAGTTTGAATGAACGTTTCAAGATTTCCTTCACCTTTTCCTTGAAAAACGTAAATTGATTCAAATTGATTATCATTTAATGTAAAGCTGAGCAAACATGAGGAAGAAACGGAATAAAGAAAAGAAGAAAAAAGTTCTCAAAATGTGAACATTCAACTGTAATGATACTTTTGATACTTTATCTAGAAAAAAAAATGTCAAAACTGATGACAAAAAAAAAGAGAAAAAAAAGGAAATTCAGTTTATTCTGTAAAGTAAATGTTCAATTCCCAGTAAATGTTAATGATTTTTCAACCCTTTCCTTGCCTTGTTAGATATGCAAGAATACAAAAGTTGAAGATGAACGAGAAAAGGAAAAATAAACTGAAATTTCTTTCTCTTGTTGTTGCTGAATTTTCATCCTTTATTAGGCAAGTGAGAATGGAAAATGAGTGACGAAAAAAATGAGGTAAAAGTCTCGAGTGGAATGATTATTATATGTGATTTAGCTTCGATATCATCATGAGTATGAATGTTAATGTAGATTGAGAAACAATCTGAAGCTCAGATTGTCACTTTAGAGAAAACTGTTCTGAAAATTTTTCTCTTCTTTTCCCTTCGCCAGTTAAGTGACGATAATTTATTCATTTTCATATGAACAACTGATTAGATGGAAAAGGTTAATAGATAAATTCAACTTTCCCATTTTGCAATTATTCAAATTGTAACATTGAAATTTCAAGTTCTCTCGTACTTCTCATCAAATGGAAAACCTTTTATTCTCATGAAATTCAATTAAAATTTCAACTGATTAACATTGAATCTTTTTGGTTAAACTTTACATTTGATGAGCGTTTCCAATCAACTTTCAACTTTTCATTTGCAAAAGTAAAGGTTAATCTGGAATTTTATATTTGAGAATAAAATTGAATCAAGATTCTTGTTTCTTTGTATTACATTGTTATCTGATAATCGTTGCTTCTTTTTTATTCATTAAACTTGTAAACATAACCATGTAATTGCTCAGAATACAAAGTATCTCGGTTTGGACGGAAAATAACTCTTCTCTTTACTCTCATTAACCTCAACTAATATTTTGTTTTTTCATTTCATTCTTACCTTTTCTTTATATCCTTGACTAAACACATCCAAATAATTCATCATATTTACCATGAAATGATCAACAGAAACAAGCGAATCATCCTTTCAACCAATCATTGGTATTCTTATTGGAATCATTATTACAAGTTTACTCATCATGTTTGGAATAATGATTTGTATTAAAATTCGTTCTGATCACACTTTTATTGGTAAAGGTAAGTTGGACAGTTAAAGCAACATTTTGTTTCGTCTCCAACAGAAACATTGAGACTCTTTTGCAACAGAAAAGAGCGATTGAATAAATGTCTTTGTTTCGTCTTTCGATGTTGAACATTTTTCCTTTTGCAGTTGTAAAAGTTGTATTACTATTGAAACTTTTTTGCTTTTCCCTGGCCAAGTTTTGCTAAATCTTTTTACTTTAGGATTAACAGAAGGAAACGTATCATGGAATTAATTGTTCTGTGAATCAATGAGAAATGCATTTTTGTTGAACAATATTTAAACAATCATTAGCCTTATTATGTTCATCATTATCATGATTGACCATTAACAAGTTATGATCATCGATTATTCGATAAACTTTACTCTAATAGTTGACGTTGAATTGCTCAATAAACTATGAACTATTCCAATAAAGACGATAACTGGAGAATAGCCTTTACACTAATTAGTATAATGGAAATTATATGGACGCAGATTTAGTGCGTTTTTCATCGAATTTACTCCATTCTTTATAAAGCGCATGTTGATCTCAATGGGATGACAATTGAATGTAGTTTTGTCCAAGCTTTCCATGACCATCTTTTCGCTTTCAATGTCTGTTGATGTTATATTACCATGTGAAAATAACTTGTTTTCAGTCTTTTTCTCGATTCAAAACTTATGATCAGTAAAGGTTGAACTTTTTGCTGCATCTCAAAAGATTCATTGTTTTCTTTGAATTACTTTGCAGAGCGATTTACATCGCTTTTGACTCTGATTCCAAACAGATTTTCAGTCAAGTGTATCATTGCAACCAATCTGAATATCATTGTGCATCCTTTATGCGTCAAATTGCATCTGCACTTGCACCTTCGAGTTTAGAGTTTTCAGCCTTTTCTTATTACGTTTTGCGCTGTTTAATTGCTTCTAAGAGCTTGTAATTTCAAACTGTTGACTTGCAAAAAGAAACTCCTTTTGCATTTACTAATTGCAATGAAAAATGTTTGACTTGGATAACGTGCAGGTTGAGTACGATTGCATTTCAGTTATTAACTATCAATGATTTACTAATCAATCAATAAACATTTTCAGAGGTTATTCTGAACCTTTCCACTGATGGTTGATTCTTTCACTCGACTCCTTGCTTCAAGTTTTACGCAGTTTCCATTGCAAGTGAATCATTGAAAGAGTTTCAGATTAAAGTCTGTCAGAGACACACACACAGATGATAATGATAGCAATGATAATGATGGTAAATAATAATCCAACAATTTGCTGTTCCATTGTCCAGTTGGGAGAAGAAGAAACGAAAATGTTCTTAAAACCAAGTAATTAACTTGGTCAAACAAAATTTCCTTTCAAATCTCTATTCATTGAACACTACAATACACAATATTTGGCCAAATTCAATTCTTGAAATGGCAAAAGAAGCAAGAAAAGAAAAATGAAAAGTCATTAAAAACTTGCATTCGATTTTGAATCATTTTCCTAATGACACCAAGGAATCCAAAGTAAACTTAGTGACTAGCGCAATGGCAAGAAAATCAATTAAAAAGAAAAGTAAAAGATTAAAATTGAAAGGCAAAAGAACTCGAAACATCTTTCATGATTAAGTATCATGAGTTGAACATTCAGATATTGGATATTATTGTTATCCATTAATTGATTAAGCTCATTAATTTTCACATTTAAAGCCAAGAAAAGGTTGGAATTATGTAAAAGGGAGTTTTTTTACCATTCAAATGACCATCATTATCACAATGCTCATTCCTTAATCACCATTAAATATTCATAGTTTTTTTTCCCCTTTTACCTTTAATAACTTGATTTCAATAATTTTTCAATCAAAGGTTAAAGTTAAATTGATGCAACAAATTGCTGCTCAGAAAGGTTTCAATAAAATGAAAATCGATAAACTTTCATGATAATCGAAGTGAAATTGAAAAGGAATGAATTTCTTTTCTTGAAAAGACGAAATGAATTGAATTGACTTTGCCGCTTAATGGTTGAATAATATTGATAAACAGATTTGCTCATTTCAATTTCGATATTCACTAATAGCTTCAATGACAATGTTGACTGGGAGTGAAAATTTATCAGTTATCATTACTTTTATTGTCGTAAAATGTCTGTTTATTGGCTTATTTGGAATCTTTTCCTTCTTCAACATTTTCATTTCATTTATTTTCATATTTTCAATTGAGAGCAAAAAGATTTTGTAAATTTTTCTCTTCACTTGCCTTCAAAAGGGAAAAGAGTTGAGAAAATAATGTTAACCTCAATAAATTTGGCTTTTTTCAACTCGCCTATTTTGTCCTACTTTTCAAGCATTTCACTCTCATTACAAGAGTTACAATGGATTCAATCTTTAAAGAGGTCTTCATCTTCATTTTCATCTTAATACGTTTTCTCCTTGTTATCAGATTTTCTGTCTGGAATCGCAAGAAGAAGAAGAAAAAAAATTCTTCTCTGTTCATCTTGTTGTTGATCACATTTACAAGCATTTGCTGTTCATTTTGTGGACAAAATTGACTGAAACTGAAAGCCAACAGCAATCCATTATAAACATTGAATTTAAACCTTTTTTTCAGCTTAAATTTTGTTCAACATTTTTCCATCTCAATTTCATTTTGACTTTTCGCTCACCATTATCATGTCTGGTTTCTTTTGGTTTTCCTTGAGAAATTTTCTCTTCTTCTTTGGTCTGAGTTTCAACTGAGCTTTGAACATTGAGAGGGAAAAAGTGATTCAAGGTAAAAACCTAAATTGTTTCATGTTTATCCAGTTGAAATGAAATTGGTATTCAAAGGATTTGCTGCTTATTTAGGCCAACAGAATCGAGAGTAAAAACCCAATCAAGTAAAGTGTAAAACAATAATTTTCAGGTTTGCCTTTTAATCGAAACTCATGTCGAATGATTTGTTACCAGAAATGACAAGATAATTGACCATTAACTTTACCAACATTACTCAATTTACAGGTAATTAACTCGCTACATGGAAAATTGTTGCCTTTTTTTTTGGTCAACACAAAATGTAAAAGGAAAATGGTTCAACATTGATTTAGAAATATTGCAACGAATCTTGATTAATGAATTTTGTTGAAAAATTAATTCTCATTCTATCTCTTTTTTATTCGATAAATCAGATGATTCAGGTAAATCTGTTTGCTCAACAAGGTAAGTGGTTCACTTTTATCTAACATTTTCATTAGCAAAATTTGTGAGTAAAAATGGAAAATTTAAATTTTCAATTTTCTCTTTTAATTTTCATGATTAGCTGCATGTTGGATGATGAGGGTAAACCGAGAAAATCGTTTATTGATTCAGATAAAATTGAGAATCCAATGGGCCAATATCAAGGTAAGAATAATGCTCAAGAGAAATGGGAATTTTGATTCGCTTGTTCGCCTGAATCTGTTGAACGGGTTAAACAATGTTGACTTTGATTTAAAATTCATTCAAACAAACGTTTTCCTTTTTTTCTGGATCAACATCTTTTAAAAGCGACGACAAAATGAATAAGCTTGTTAAGGAATCTTGACTTTAACGTTTTGTGTATTAGAATTGGGAAAATGCAGTAAACTGAATAAATGAAATAAACTTGAAGGTAAATTTTCATTACTTGGAAATAAGCTCAAGTGAATAGTTGAAAGATTTGGAGAAGAAGAAGAAAAAAAAAATTGAAAAGAATTGGGAAATTGGAAAAAGAAACCAGGGAAGGAAAAAGTAGGAAAAAAATTTCCCTTTTTTTGTCTCTTCTCTTGTAAAGAAGGAGAAGAAGAAAAAAATACAACTTTGCTTGAACAAGTTGGAATAAAGAAATGATGAAGATGAAAATGATGATGGAAATGATGATAATGAAGATTGGTTAAGAAAACTTAATTAAAGGCAAAAAATGGAGAAAAAAGGAGAAGAGAAAAAAAAGTTGCGTCCAAAATGAATATTATGCTTTATTCAGTTAGAGAGCAACTTTTTTCCTCACTCCCAGCTTGGAAGACATGTTATCATATGAATTACCTCCCTGGTGAGTGATTTTATAATTTAATATATATGAATGTGCTTTACTGGGTTGATGATAATGAGATAAACAGGAGATCATTAAATTTGGAGAAAAGTAAACTTAAACTGTAAATAACAATTAGAATGTAAATTTACAGTTGCGATCATTTTGCCTTAACATTAAAAGTTAAATGGCGAGGATAAAGTGTTAACCTTATTATTCAGGTTAACCATTTTTCAGTTTCACTTTTCTTCCTATCAGAGACAGTTTTCCATCTGAAAATGATTATTGAATGTTGCAATTGGGTAAACTGTTGGGTGAACATTGAAATTGGCTCAATTAGTTTATCCAGTTTATCCACTGTTATTGCTTGTACTTTTACTTTGAGTTTAATGTTATAAATAGTTTAATGTAAAACATTGTTTAACTTGAAAATGATCAACTTGATGTAAATGATGCTAATGCACGAAATGGTTCAATGAGTTATGGTCATCTTGATAATGAGTATTCATGTTATTAACCTTCATTGTTGCGATTTTTTCTCCTGTTTTTTTTTCTTCCATCAGAATTCAACAAACAGTCATACGATACCATGGATTCTGGTTACAATATCATGAAGCCAATCGCCAACAAAATATCTTACAAGGTTTGTCGTTTCTTTCAATCAAAAACACAATCTTTTTTATGTCTGTTTGCTCGTGAAAATTCAAGTTGCCAGAAACCTTTTAGACTTGAGCCAGATAGAAAAGAGGAAAATTTTGATTTTCAACAAAAATTCAGGTTCATTCATCAACTTGGACGTCAAATCTCAGATAAATATTTACTCCAAGCTTTTGTTTATTAAAGACGATAGTAAGGCTTTGAAAATGTTCAAGGTAAGAAATAGAAAATAAAAGAACGAATTCATCTAAAGTTTTCTAGTGCGATTGCAACGAAAAGTTTAAAGAAATTGCTGAAAATAAAGATTTTAGATTCAAGTTTGTTCGATCATTTTTTGGAAAGATTTTCGAGCTTTCAGATTATTCCAAATTTGAAGGGAAAGCGGTTTTATTTATTCTTCTGAAAATGGTGCAAGAGTGAAATGAAAAAATCTGTTTTTGATTTTCCATCAGCTTTTTCCGAAGTTTTCCCAAAATTTTCATTAAACATTAACAATTGAAAAAAGTGAAGATTTTTCCCGTTTTCAGTAAACCCTTGAAACAGTCGACTTTTTTTTCCCTGGCAAAGATTCTGCTTTCCTTTTATGCCTTGAATCTCACCCTATTGAGTTACCTTGAAATGGCAGTGACTTTCCTTGTTCCTTAAAGTTGACTAACCTTGCATGTGAATAACATGAAGCCTTGACTTACCTTGACAATCATTTCAATCCCCTTACCAGATCACAATACCTTTCATCAGGAAATTGGTTTGACTTTTTTTTTTCATTGAACCAAACATGATCAAATGAATCTAATAATAAAATGCCAATTTGTCCTCTTATTCACAGTTTATTATCCCAAATTGTTAATCTTTATCCAACTCGAAGCATTTCCGATCTCATTTCGCTTCCTTTCAAAATAATCCTTGATTTACTTTGATTTTGTTTTACTTTCTCTTCTTCTTCTTGATGTTCGTCTTGTTTTGCCACTTACTTATTACGATCACTGTTATCATCTTCATTATTATTGTTATTGTGAACATTATTATTCCCTGTAGGATGCAACATTGGATAAAATGATTACATCAACTGGAATGGTTAATAATTCAAGTGATGTTACTTATGCTGAATTATCATTATTTTCATGCGACTCTCATTCGGGTACAATTTCACGTCGCCGGTTAAACAAGTTTGAAGCGACCGAATATGCTTCAATTGAATATTCAACTGCAACCCAATCACATTGCCATCCATTTGATTCAACGGGTAAACATTTAACTTACGAGTACGATGTCAATGTTAAGATGGACAATCGATCAACCGTCAACAATAACAACAATAACAGCAGCAGCAATAATAACAATAATAATAACCATAATAATCAAAATAATCTAAATAATGTCAACAATAATAATGTTAATACAAGTTCAACAATGGATTCGGAAACAGGGGAAATGATGATTGGAATGCGAACAAGTACAACAATGGTTAGAGACCATTCAATGGCTGATGGTTGTTCTGAGACTGAAGTTTCAATTGAAACTCCACTCATTGAAAGTCTAAAACCTGGTTACAGATCTCATGATATAATTGTAAGTTTCATTATAATGCAAAAATCACTTCATCGATCATTATTATTGCCATTTACATCTCATATTTAGTCACTTCTCTTTTTTTCTCAATAATGTTTACCATTTAACCAGTTTTTGGGTTAACATTTCAATAGCGTTGAAATGTTTACAATCTTTTTGGGAAATTTCAATTTTCTACAATTTTTTTTCTTTGGGTTCATTTTTGGGTTGGGAAATGTAAATGATTTATGAATTGAATTTTCATCATTTCAATCTTCTTTTCTCGATTGTTTTGAAATTGAAATCAAAGTAAAGAGTAATCAAAGGAAAGGTTTAATTTGTTTAAATCATTTTCTAATGGTTTAGTTTAGTTAACCCATTAGTTTGCGTCAGTCAAAGGGAAAATCATCATTTAATTTAGTCATTAAGAGTCTCAATAGAGCAACTGATGATCATCATCATTATCATTCTGCAAGTAAATAAGTAGAAAATGATTTCTATTGTATTCACTAATTTTCTCTAACATTAAATAAATGATTACTGTTTGAGTTTAGATTTTAGTTTCATTCAATTTTATCCCTTTCTCCAGTTTTTGAAATGAGTTTTGTCTGGAAAAAAGAAAATATAATTTGTCTCAATTAAATTTTGTCATCACGGTATAGTTGAGTATTTAACTTTTTTTCACTATCATTTGCTAATTGTCACCTTCGTTGTCGAGTTGATTAAGAGAGTCAGACTAGTTGATTTAGACGATTGTTTTTAACCACTTTGCCTGGATTGGGTTCACCAAGGAGTTTAAGCTTTGGATAGTCGTTGGTTGCTGGTGATTGAAGTTGAGTCTAGAAATGCTTTTTTCCTGCTTTCCATTGTTGTACATTTCAGTTGTAATGAAAGTATAATTGGAAAAGCAAATTTGACTAACTGATTAAATGAAAGGTAAGTTATAATTAAAATAGATCAGTCGTTTGAAGTCAAGAATGCTTTGTTGGGTCTCTCTTTGCATCTCCTTTGGGTTACCTTGTCTTTCCATTTTCTTTGTTTTCTACCTTTTTTTTGACATCAAATTGTTGGAATTTTGTATCAATTTCAAAGGTTGTTGGCGTTGTTAATTGGAGGTGACAACTTGAAGTTAATTGTTTCTCATGTAGATTTTCACAGCAAGAGAAAGATAATCTGGATTCGCTGGGACAATAACATTAATCCAAGTCAATTAAACACTGGTGAACCTGAACCTAGAGATGAAAGAGTTACTTAATGTATTTTTGAATTTTCTCTTCAGTTTAGCTTTTCTCTTTTACCTTGTACTTTTTGTTTTACTTTCTGTTGCTTTCAATGATGATGATAATCCTGAACATGGTTCCAACGAGATTCAAACTAAATTGGGCTCCTTGTTTTATTTTTGTTTTCCTTTTGCCAACATCAAAGTAAACACACTATTCGAAAAAAAGAAAAGAACAAAATGTGAAGGATTAAAAGGATTGGATCTTTTAGCGTGTTGTTACTGTTATTGTAAGAGATTGAAAAGATTTAAGTCTAAATGAACTCAAATCTAAACAAGCAAATGTTGTTAAATAACTATGTGATATAACCTTTGATAAAAAATAATTGATGAACGTGTAAATACCTTCACTTCAACTGTTCATTTATGGGTATGGATTAGCTTTTTGTATAATGGCCAAACAGGGGATCCAGTTGGAACAAAGGGTGATCAATATAGTTGAGCCAATGTTTACTAAACACTGTTTCAATTATTTGACGTTTTAAGGTTAAGAACACAGTCTTAATTAAAACATCTTGAGTTGACAAATTAACGTTGAGTTTAATGAAAATAAAAAGCACCAGATTAAACCAATTCAAGGTTCAGCTTAACCATTCACCTTATTACGAGAATCGAATCCAATCTGACTTTGACCAAATTACAGTTCGAACACTTTGAAATAGGGTCGAAAATCGCACATTTTGGCGATCCTCCTTTCAGACGCTTTACAGGTTCCCGGTTTAAACGGTTTGCTTGAAGCGCCATCTCTCTTCATTATTTCTAAGTGAAAAGCAATCGGTAAAAATATTAATTTGAATTACAAAGCAATTCCATAATTAATTCGGGTAAATCGCTATCAGCTACCGTTATGAAGTAAATGAATGAAATTTTAAAAAAATTGTCGATTTACGATGTATTCATTTGTTCAATCCAAGTGTTTTGTGTGACGCGAGTCCAGTTTGAACTGTAAATGTTAGACTTTTCAATAATTAATATTTAGCTATCTTATTGTTGAAATTTTCATTGATCGGTGAAATATTCAGCTTCGATAATGCTTGATTTGTTTCCAATTTGATAGATTTAAACTCGACTCCAAGTATTGATATTAATATCTATTAATACAATGATCTGATCCTTTATCTGATATCTTATGTGAACATTTGGATGGAGCCAAACAAAATGTTTTCACTGTGCTATTTAATTTTCTATTGTTACAATCTTGCTTTTATTGCTTCTAAATTGTTTATTTTAATATTTGTGAATCAATATGTGTCTGATCGTTTTATTATTGATCTAAATTTGCTTCATAGATTGAAAAATTGATTTCTTATGGTGTCCATCTTTATTGCTTTTGGATTAACAAGAGAGACTATTTGAAATGTTTTATGTTAATGTCTTTTATTTCAAAATCGTGAACTGAAATAAGGACGAAAAACTATAATATTATCATAGATATTATCACCATGTATTTGGTTGGTTTGTGATTCTGTGAAGAAAAAGGAGAAATAATTCCTTCAACAAGTTCACCGTTATTATCATCACTTTAATCGACTCGATCGTCTTCATCTATATTGTTTCTTTATCTTGTTCATTCAAGTCATCCAGCTATTGATATTTGTGTTCAAGTTAATTACATTTTAACCATTCTGATTACTGGGAAGGTAAAAAGGGAAAGTGCAATGAGAAAAGAGGAAAAAGGAAAGAAGAAAACGGATCCAAGTTTTGTCGTATTGATAAGGGGAAGTTATTCTGATTAAATTAATGTATCAATTGAGACACATTTACCATGATCAACGTGATAGTCAACTTTAATTCAAACTCAACTAAGATCTATTTGGAAGGTAAAATAGACTGACACACTTGCAATGTAATTGATCTTAATTTACGGTGATTTATTATTATCATCATCATCTACAGTAACAACAAAAACAACGGCATACATTTTGGATAACATTAACTCTTTCTGTTGAACCTCTGACATTGGACTTGAAAGATAAATATCAGCATTTAGATGAACAAAGAATGAATTTGTCCATAAATCAATACCATTTAGACTTTAGATTTTGGTGTCTTCATTCATATCATTATTCAATGAAGCCACTTTACCCTGCTATTTTGATATAACAAATAGCTCAATCAAGTCCATGATTATTTAATGAAAAACGGTTAAAGATGTAAATAACAATAATAATTTTCCTTTCCCTCTGCATTTGATTGATTGTTCATGTTTTTTATTTTTACTTTTTCTATTAGATTCGAAAGGTTTCATCCAACGATTTACGGATTGCAACTCCAGTCTGATGTAAAAGATACGTTAATCAAGAGTTATCATCTTTAGCGTTTCCTGATGATCAGATGGCTCAAAAAAAAGTATTCAACAAGCAAAAACAAAGCAATTGTTGGATAAAAAGTTGACTTATAATTGGAAACCCTGAAAATGCCTTTAACTACAATGACCAATTGGATGGATGAAGATTATATCTAGATTATATTTCACCATAATCAAGTTCATCAAAATTTAATCAAATTATTGATGCTTTTCTTTCCTCTTTTTGTTCTCCTATCCTTAACCATGGATATTTTATTCTCGTTCATCGCGTGGCCTTTAATCGAAAGTATTTCTTTTGTCATTTCCAATTGTTTGGCATCATTAGTATTACAAAAATCATAAGGAATGATTCAAATCCGGATCACAACGCAAAACAATTTCAAATCTGTACGAACATCGATTACAACTCAACAATCATATCAAACCTGATTTTCATTTCCAATATGATCTAAACGAGGCTTACATTTCAACCTGGAATTGACTGCCGATTTTGCATCATTATTTGTTTTTGTACAATGTTACCTAATTTCCAATCTTTACCAATGAAAGTATTTTAAAACAAATTTATCAAAAAAAAAAATAATAACCAGGCTTATAAGGTTTTTTAATGTCTCTGTGCTTTCCCATTTTATCAAAAAAACAAATGTTAATCTCGCTGAGCTTACAACTTCGCAATTTTAATTTCTATCCTCAGCAAATTCATTTGCTTATCATAAGTTTCCAGTCCATTTGTAACTCTTTTTCATTACAATAACCTCGATTGAAGTAAAATGATTACATTGAAATATCATCTGTAAAAAGCTCAAAATTTTGTACAAACAAAAATTTTATATTTTCATATCAATTATTGTAAGATATTTTACTTTAAAATAAAAACAGATTTTCCGTTAAATTAGCAACAATCCAAAATCATTTATATTATAGCAACAATTGAATGGTCTAGATTGATTGAAGTCTAAGAGTTGCAAATTTTAAATTCGTTTCCATAACCGTACCTTACGAGCCTTTGGTTGGAAGTATGGAAATGCGTCAATATCAAGTTTTAAATCGTATATTCCAGCTGATGAAGGTTGGAGCAGGTAGGCACTTCCAGGCGCAAATCCGGGTGGTGCAGAGACAGTGTCAATCTCGATGGCTTCTATGATATCGGCTTTATTTGGAAACGAGAGAGAAACGCGTCCGTAAATTACACCAGGACCATCATGAATTTGAATATAAGGACTGGCTTGAAACTGCAACTGTTGCCATTTAACCGAAGGCCATAATTTATCAGGTGCAGGGTAACCCGCTAATTGGACATAGACAAAGTTTAAAGGCACAGCATAGCTTTTAACTTCATTCAACACCTTAACCATTCGAGCTAATATTGATGCGTAATCACTTGAAAGAGATGTGATTCTCAACGTTAAATTGTCAATACCTATTTCATTGGTGGCAACATAACTTGAAAGATCTTCACAATCACGTTTATTTAGCGAAGCTGAATTGTTAATAAAGCTTCTCTCATAGACAATTTTATCAATGGTTGAATTGAGTTGGGCAAAGCTACCGGTAATATTGGAGAGAAGATGATCATAGAAAGAAGATAAATTTTGCCCTCTTCCTAAATCATCTGCCATTCTCTTGAGTTGTTCATCAATCATTGGGCCTAAATTGAGAGCCGATTGTTCATATTTGGCTAAAATTGAGTTTATATTCTTGTTTGAGATGAAGTCTTTGCATATTTTCTCTAGATGAATCATCCTTGAACGCATAACACCACTGAATAAAATTAAAGCTGCCGAGGCGAAAATAACACCAAGTTCGAGACGCCATATCCAACTTTCAGGGATAACAGATAGAGGCACATTTGGAGCTGATATTATAGATGTGTTGGAGAAGTTTTTCTTCGGCCTTTTCAGTATACCCTTTAAATTTCCAGGGCGTCTTAAAAGGGTCTTCATAAGTGTTGATTAATTCCGTGGTTAACTTGCAGAATGAAGATTGTTTTAAATACTCGATGAAATTTAGGTTTACTTGACGAAATGAAAAAACCATAATATCATCATCTTCACTTGTCTTGTTGGGAAGCTAATAGAATCACAAAATATGACCTTTAACATTCATTAATTTTCAAAATCCTGTTTTAATTAGAGGAAATTTGTTTTTAAATAATCCTAATCAATTGATTTATATTCCCTCAAATAATCAACAAATACGAATTTGAATGTTTCAAATTACACCGCTAGATGGCACTGCTTTTCTGGTATCAATTGCTTGGTAACCAAGATTGAGAAAAGCATGGTTCACACACCGGTGAGGTTAACAGTTATTTGGTTTACAATTGCTTGTCTGTTACTCTTTGATCTTATTTACTAATTAATCACAAGTTATTATGGTAAGTTTGGACATTTTATTAACATTTAACAATCTCACCTTGTTTATTTGAATTTATGTTCATTTGTTTTTGTTTTTTTTTCAGGCTCAATTAGGAAAAAGATTACTTCCTCTGTTTGACCGCGTGTTGATTGAACGATTTGTTCCTGAGGTCAAAACCAAAGGTGGAATCATGATCCCTGAAGCTGCTGCAGGCAAAGTCAACTCTGGTACTGTAGTAGCTGTTGGTCCTGGTGGAAGAACCGATGATGGTAAAACTGTAGCCCCGGCTGTGAAAGAAGGTGATAAAGTATTGCTACCCGAGTATGGTGGACACAAAATTGAATTCAATTCAAAGGAATACTACCTTTTCCGTGAGAATGAAATTCTCGGTAAATGGTCGGAATAAACTACCTTCAATTTAGACTAAACTTGCATTTACATCAATTCATCTATTAGAGCTAGTTTTTTCTGTTGACCGGTGTGATTGTAGTCATTTAAATTCTTTGTTAGAAAAAGATTGCTCTTCTTCTCGTAAAGGATTAATAGTTTATTTTTCTTTTTTGTACGACTTAAGTAGGCAATTGCGTTGAAATTCAATACGATAGTTTGTATGATTAGTGTCTATTCATTTCAACCAATTAAGTTAAATAATTATGTAAACAAATTGCCATTTTCAAATAAAATTACATTTTCCTAGACCTGTGTGTTATTTTAATTTTTCTTTGTAAAATGGTTTCATTTCTAATGACTGGTTTGACGGTTTAACAGTCACTCTTAATTCGATTTTACAATTTAACCAATTATTTAATTGTCAATCTTAATTTAATTTTTAGGTATAGAAAACAACTTTCGTTGAGAGTGGCTTATAGACAAGCCTTGAAAGTTTCCTCCTAAAGATTCACTTGTATTTGATATCATGGAAGATAAATTTATCATTAGAGATTATTCAGTGATCTTGAGAGTATTAAAATGTCATAATGAAACATATTAAACTGATTTTATCCCAATATATTAATATTAAAAGGACAATTTGACCGTATTTAACTTGTATTCCTTTCTCTTTGTTGAAGTGCCTCTTAAGTGAACATTCTGGAAAAATCATGTTGCTTCAGAGATTTAATGCAAACAAACGTTTGATCGCACCAATCTGGACTTATGGTTTATCATCAAAATCATCATCCTTTAATGGCTTTTCTAGTCGATTTAAGATTGATTGTTGTCATTTGAATTATGTGAGTCAACAACGCTTTGCTTCATCGAGCTCATCGTAAGTAAACATTAAAAGATGAATAGTTCCATGTTTATCAAGTCTTTTTAATTTGCTTCTTTATTTTATTCATTTTATGATCATTCTATAAACAGCACCTTTGTTCTTCGCCCTTATTCATATGCTTATGGAGTTTCTCCTGCTAGTTTGGAGTATTATTCAATCGGAGATGCCTTGCAATTAAGTTCAGAGAAAAGTGAGTATAGACAACATTGATGATCAGCTGTTTGGAGCACAAAGTATTTCTCAACTCTGTACTTCAAAAATATTTCTGCCATTGTAACTATAATAACATCAAGTTTTCGTATTTACTTAAGGAGACACACAACTCGCCATCATAAGTGGACATCAACAGCTAACTAAAACTTTTGGAGACTTAAATACAGAAGTTAATCAGCTTGTCAATGCTTTTAATTCATCACTTGGCCTTAAAAAAGGTGATGTAGTGGCTTTATGGTCATCTAATTGTTATGAATGGATCCTCATTCAATTGGCTTGTGCTCGAGCCGGATTAATCCTTTGTACTCTCAATCCAGTTTATAAATTACCTGAATTGGAGTATGCATTAGTTAAATCAAGTGCCAAAGTTTTATTTCTTCCTGGTATATCATCAGAACAAACAAAGGTCAATGATTTTGCGAACATAGCTGGTAATCTTAATAAGAAGAATAATCCTGATCTTGAAAAACTCGTTCAAATTGACGGAGAAAGTTTACCAGGGTCGAACTTTGACAGATTTACATTAAATGATTTACTAAAATCTAATAATGGTTCTTCAATAAATTTATTAAGAGTAAATAGTGACGATCCAGCCATCATAATGTTTACATCGGTAATCTAATTTTTTAATCCTTAAACCTTCGTCCCTTGTTGTTACTTACAATTCATTCTGCTTTTTTGGTCCAGGGAACCACTGGTAAGCCAAAAGGAGCTCTACTTTCGCATTGTAATTTGCTGAATAATGCTCAATTAACTGCCAGGAGACTTGGTCTTAATGAACCAGGAACTGTCGCAGCTATACCTGTTCCTCTTTTCCACATTTTCGGGTTAGTCTATGGAATTACAATGATGGCCCGAATGGGAATAACGATTACTTTAACTGGCTATCGTTATAATGTTAAAACCTTGGTCAGCACGATAAACGAAAATCAATGCAGCCATGCCATGATTGTTCCAGCAATGACTATCGATCTAATCAATCACTTAGAAAAGAACAATATAACTATGCCATCACTTAAAAGTATTTAATTTTTTCAACCAAAGCCATCGCCGATCAATATCTAAAAGTATTTCTCATTAATTCTAGCCATAATTACTGGTTCAGCACCTACAACTGTAGAAACAGTTCAAAGATTCTTGAAAGTCAATCCTCATACTGAAAATTTCCTCATTCGTTATGGATCTACAGAGACAGGTATTTTCTTTATTAATACAGTTTTCCCAAAGTATTTAGTTAATAATACAATGAAACTTTTATCATTTGAAGGAGGCTGCATGACAATGCCACATCGAGGAGATAAGCCAGATAAAACTAAGGATAATGTTGGAGCTCCCCTTGAATTAACTGAGGTTAAAATTGTTGATCGTAAAACTGGCAATTTAACCAAGATTGGAGAGCAAGGTACAGTTTAGTTGCACTGGAGATTGTGACAAGCGTTTTACATTTTTGATTCCACAATTTGGTTTTAACTAATTAGGTGAACTTTACGTGAGAGGTCATCATGTAATGTTGGGATATTGGAAGGACCCAGAAAAGACTAAAGAAACCATCAATGATTCCAATTGGTTCATATCTGGGTAATATTAGCATTCCTAATGCACGATTATTTCTTTTGACTTATAAAGCCTCAAAATAATATCCTTTCTATTATATGTCATATAGAGACATTGCTACTATGGATGAAAACGGTTATGTAAGGTTAGTCGGACGAGCAAAGGAACTAATTATTCGAGGGGGAGAAAATGTCTATCCAAAAGAAATTGAAGAGTTACTTCATCAGCATCCATCCGTGCGAGAAGCATTTGTAAGTGAAACTTTTAATACTTTCAGTATTTCATTCGTTTTTTTTCACTAACTTTGTTCTTCAATTTTCTCCTCTATAATTCTAGGTTTGTGGAGTTCCAGATGAAAGAATGGGCGAAGAAATTTGTGCATGGGTTAAACTTAAAGATACCGAAGAAGCTAAGAAGCTAACTACTGAAGAAGTTAGGAAATTTTGCAAAGACAAGGTAATAGGCGTATTATCTTGATATATTATTTTATCATCTAACTTACTGATTAGAATTTTTAGGTAATTTTACCTGAATTTGAGTTAATACTGAATCTTTGCTCTTTCATTTGACAGATATCTTACTTCAAAGTTCCCAAATATGTTTTATTTGTTGAAGATTTCCCCAGAACACCGACTGGTAAAGCGCAAAAGTTCATGATGACTGAAAAATCAATCGAGATATTTGGTCTCTCGAAAAAAAACTGATTTCTATTTCGATATTCAAATAACAATTAACCTATTGGGAAAAAGTATGAGACAAAATGTTTCACTGCTTGCATCTTTTTGAAAAATTGTCTTAACTTTTCAGTTATAATTTCATATTCATAGTAATTTTTATAACCTGCATAAAACTACAATTAGATAAGCTGATTTTATCTAATTGTGTTAATTTTTTCTTATAGTTTTATAACTGTTTTACAATATTTGGTTCAAGACTTTTCCAAGTCATTCCATTAGATAAAAGCTGTTTCAAGTACACTTGAATTACTTGTAAAGTTGAGTTTCACAATTTGGTTGGTTTAAATAATGTGTTAAATTTTATTATAAAATATAATATGTAATAAATTAATTGAAACTATCATCAATCACATGATCGTAACTTAAAATTTTCTTATTGTCAACAGATGATAGAATTTCATGTTGATAACATTTTTTTTGTTTTCAAACAATAGAGCAAAATTAACTGTTCTTTTAAACAATTATTATCATTAATGATAGTGACGAGAATAGAAGTAAAGAAATACAATTTTTAAAAGAAAAGGTCGTTAATTAAGTTCGGTGGTGAGAGCGTTGGTTTGGGATGGAAAAATTATTGATTAATCCATTTAAAAATTAAGTATTCTAATCGATTACGGTCCAATCCTAGTATTGAACACAGACAGTCGGATCAGTTGGTGCTGAACAACCAACGATTCTTGAATCAAAAGCTAATTTAACTGGACACTCGAATAGATGAAGAGTAAATTTGTTGATAAATTTGTCCCAATAACATTCGTAAAATTTATTACAGTCCCCTGGATGTTGGAAGAGACCAGGTCGAGTACAAGCAGCTTCTGGGACTGAACCATCAGTGAAGTTTCTCAAGCCAGGATAAAGATTTGAATTGTATAAGCTTTGTAAAGAGTTAACTTTAGCTGCAGGAAGATGTCCATTATCTGCATTGTAAGAATCACCAGAGTATGATGAATCATCTTCATATTCAATGTCTTTGTAATGATTATAACCTGCTGAAGATGGTGAAGCTCCATTATCTTCTGCTGAAGACTTTACAGTTGACGTTTGATAAGATGGATAAGTTGGTGTAGTTGATCTCGGTTTTGTTTCATACGAGAATGAGTAATAATTGTTATTATTGTTATTGTTATCATAATTGTAATTATTGTTATTGTCACTGATTTCATGTACCGAATCTAACTCTTCAGCTCCAATTGGACGTCCATAAGGACTGTCTGTTTTGCTGATGTCTTGAATGGATTCGCTTTGTCCTGGTTCCTTTGATTCATCAATAACATATACTTTTACATTAGGGGAATCATTTACTTTTTGATGATGGTGTTGTGGGTGAGAATGAGGATGAGGATGGACTGTTTTTGTTTTCACTTGAGGTCCATTGGCTCCTTGGACAATGTAAACCTGGATTTGAGGAGCATCTCCTTTGTTTCGTAAGATATCGAATGGACGTTCAGTTAAATACTCAGTGGCTGTTTCAGTAGAAGCTTTCTGAGTAGTTTGAGGAGCTGGAGTTGTGGTTGTGGTTGTTGTTGTAGTTGAAGTAGTAGTTGTTGTGGTTGAAGTTGTTGGTGAAGTTGATGATCGAGTGTAATCAGTTGAGAATGAACCAATTGGTGCTTCGTATCCACCATGAATATTTGGAACATGATAATCATAACCATCGTATAAACCATATTTATCATGAAGATTTGGTGATAGAGTTGATGGAACGGGATATTCAGAGGTTTTAAATATTGGTGATGCTGTTACATCTGAAGGTGTGACATATTGAAGATCAAAGTAACTACCAGAAGGTGCAGATCCACTTGCTGAGGAACCAGCAATGGGCTGTGGTTGGTAGTTCATGTGGTGTGGTGGATACATAGGAACTGGATAAGGTGAACCTAATGGGTAATAAGGTGATCCCAATGGATTGGTGAAATTGAGTCCAGATGGATAAATGGGTGAAGGTGGGAAAGCATATTGATACCATGATGGTTGATATGAAGGCCAGCCTTGACCATAAACTACAGTCTCATTTGAACCAGGAGGTTGGTAATAGTACGAGTGATAGGCTGGAGGTTGATTATTGTTGTTATTGTTGATGTTATTTAAAGTTTGATGTGAAAATGGCGAGTTTGATACTCTGAGGGAATCGATTGTTGAGCCGTCATAATTGACTGTTGTTGGCCCGGTTGATGAAGTCGGACTTGGTGTAGTTGTTGAAGTGGTAACTCCTGATTGTGATAAATGTTGAGCAATTACTGCTTGAATTGATTCATATAAAGCTTGTGGTATAGATTGTGCACCAAGGAAGAAATTGTCATCTGTTGTTAGACTGCCATTCGATAATGATGATGGACTGGTTACTGATGTGGCAACTGTTGTTGATGATGGCGGACTATTTGTTGTTGGTGGTGGTGTAGTTGTTGAAGTCGAAGTTGAAGAAATTGTTGTAGGTGCTGGAGTCGTTGTTGTTGTAGTTGTTGTGGAAGTCGTTGTTGATGAGGTCACAGTGGTTCGAGTAGCTGATTGTTTCGATGGTTTTTTGGTTGTGCGCTTGATTTCATATTGAGTTACTGGTGGAAGTGTCGTTGTGGTTGTTGAAGTTCGACGACGATTCACACTAGATTCTGTTGATGTTGTGGATCTTGGCTTAGCAGTTGTTACTGTCAATGGAGCAACTGTTGTTTTCCTATTATTATGCTTTGGCTTTGATTGACTGACTGTTGGGACAATTTTTATTTCATTAACAGGCTTAACTTCTTCATGTTTAATCCAGTTACCCGGTAATTGATTACCAGCGAATGGTAATCCTGCAGGTTGGCTTGGTGGAATTCGTTGACCTAATCCACCGGCTCCAATCAGTGATTCATAATTGAAACCTTGTTGAGTAGCTAAAGCTGATAAAAGTTCAGGGTTACGGAGAAGTTCGTCAAATGAAATTTTGCTTTCATCATAAAACTGATTACCTTCTCCGTTAGGTTTGATTGGGCCTCCGATTGGCTTATTTTTATCATCAACAACAACGTAAACAACATCATCTTTGCTGTTTGGTTTACCAAATGGTCGTTTAGTTGTTATAATCCGGTTGAAATCAAGTCCTTGTGGGAAAAGATTTGGATACATTGAAGCTAACTTTTCAAATTCATCCATGTTCGATGGCTGTGGTTGACTATCTGGAACTGGAACCATTAAAACTTGAGGCTTTTTGGTGGTAGTTATTTTAATGTTTGAAGATGTCGTTGATGGTATAGGTGATGGACTTGTTGGTAGTTCGACAATTTTAACAAAATTGGGAACTTCCATTGAAGGATCCACAGGATTTGAATAGTAGTGATACTCATTGTTACTTCCTGATGTTTGCATATTATTCACATTAAAACTACTATGGCCAGCTACTTTTGAACTATCAGCTAAATTGTTTGCCCATTGTTTATCAGCATAAGATACAGAAAATTGTGAACTTGCTGGTTGTATTGGAATGAAACCGTTTTTGCTGATTGGCAAAGTTTCTGAAGCTGATGCTGTCGGATTTCTATTAGAATTGGAAATTTGAGGTCTATTTACTGGGATTGATGAAGACTCTGATGCTAATGGTGATGCTACTCCATAATGAGATTGTTTATGACCTGAAATGGCCAAATAGTTACCACTTCCTTGAGACTTGTAAAATGTATCATCTGTCGGTTTTTGAGTGTAAGTATCAGCGTTGACTGGTTTAGGAGTTACTGGGTTAGAGATGGGCTTATTTGGACCATTTTGAATATTTGGTATTTGATTTTGGTGATTGAAATTTGACTGTTGGTTTTGATGATGAGTTGGATGAGGTCTGCCTTGGAACTGATTCTGTTGATTGTTCAAATTTAATGTTGGTTGATTAACATGTTGAGGCTTATTTGGGGCTTGATGAGGTAAAGTATGCGGATTAACATTCATTGTAGCAGTTTGATGGTTTGGCAGATTGATTGGTGTCTTTTGGTTTTGTTGTTGATGATCAAGAATATGAGGATGATGAGGATGATGAGGATGTTGAGGATGTTGAGATTGATGAAGTTGTTTATGCTGGTTTTGTTGAAATTGATGATGTTCAGGTTGTTGATGGTGCGGTTGTTGGTGTTGTGGCTGCTGGTGTTGGGGTTGCTGTTGCTGAGGCTGAGGCTGAGGTTGTGGATGATGAGGTTGTGGATGATGAGGTTGTGGATGATGTTGAGGTTGAGGCTGATGATGTTGAGGTTGAGGTTGAGGCTGTTGATGAGGGAATTGTTGGTGCTGTGGTTGGGGTTGTGTCGGTTGATTATGTTGGTTGTGATGTGACTGAGATTGCACTTGTGGCTGCGATGGAATTTGCTGCTGGTTAGTTTGTGAAGGATTTTTCATTTGATTTTGAAGATGTTGACGCACATGTTCTCGAACATGTTCGCGCAAACCTGGAAGAATAACTGAAGCCTGTTTCATCAAGCTTGGATTATTAACAAGAGCAGCTGCACTTTCACTTAATTGATTATTCAATAACATTTCTTGAACTTCTAAGGGCTTTATGTCGACTTCATAACCTGGTATCAAATCCAAACCAGGAATATTTTTGACATTTAAATTTGGACGGTTTTGTTGTTGATTAGGAACAGGTTGTCGTTGTCTGTGGTTTTGAGGTTGTAAAGGTTGCTGTTGTTTATTAGGACCATTAGATTCTGGTGTTGGCTTACGCTGTTGAGGTGGAACTTGATTGCCTTTGTAGATATCTGACTTTGGATGATCAATTGATTGAAGAACATGTTGAGAGCGCAAATTAGAAGCAGAACTTTGAAGACCTCCATTAGAGGGTTG
The DNA here is from genome assembly GCA_028476895.1 of Tetranychus truncatus. NCBI lineage: Eukaryota > Metazoa > Arthropoda > Arachnida > Trombidiformes > Tetranychidae > Tetranychus > Tetranychus truncatus. The sequence goes on from CM052060.1 coordinate 15,168,768, forward strand.
ATTTGCCCTCGGTGGGTGATTTTGTGGCCCTGACGGATTGTTTGGTGGAGGTCTCGATATTGATTGTTGTTTGGCTCGCTGATTAGACTCGTGATGATGGTTATTTCCTCGTAAACCTTCTTTGGGCAATGGAATCGGTATTGGTCCCTCAGGTTGGTTCGAGCCACGATTTTGTTGATTACGATGGGAAGGTGGTTGACCCTGTCTTGGTCCATTCTGTGAAGAAATTCCTACAGGATCAGGTCTTCGTTGAATGGTAGGCTCTTTTATATTGATAACTGGAACCGGAACTGTTTCACGATTATGTTTATTTGATTGTTGAGGCGAAGGTCGTTGTCCATCTCGAAGTCGATTTGGATTGGGTGAGTCAACTGCAGGACCAACATCTGCATATTGGACAGATGGCTTTTTCGGCCCTCTGTGCCGGATTACGGGTTGACTTTCCTCTACTGGCCTTCGACTGTTACCTGAATGTGGAGGTTTGGGCATTTCAATAGGCATATTAACCATTGGCTCCATATGTAGATGATCTCTACTTAATGGTACAGAGCCAGAAGGTCTTCGTGGTTCTCTTTCTCTATCAGGACGCACATCTTTTAATGGAATGACTGCCGGTGGAGCTCCTGAAAATGGGTTAATATTTGTTAACCATGAACCGAATGGACCTCCAGGTCCAATAGGGGCATCTCTTCGTTCGATTGAATCGCCATCTGATCCACCAAATAATGTTTTCACTTTATTTCCAACATTACCGACGAATTCAGTAACATGCTCTTTAAGAGCACGAGCAAAAGAACGCCTTGATTTAGGTAATTCTGGTTCAAATTGTCTATGCTCAGCAGGAATACCATGGCCATTGGTGGCTCCATTCACATATTTAATTTCGTCCGAGTCATCTGATCTTGCTAACAAATCTTCTTCTTCGCTTGCAGCCAAATCTTCCCCTCTCGAATGAATTTCAGCTGATTCACTTGCAGAAGAAAGGAATGAAGGTGGGAAATTGGACAGAATGGCATCTAAATTAGCTGAGCCGTCACTATTAGCATCTGGCTCTGAAGTACCGCAGCCTCGAACAAGCCATTTCCAGTTACAGAGAAGTTTTTCTTCATCAAAACCAAGTCCAAAAGGACATTTAAACTCATATCCTTGAAAATGACCTTTACCAAAATCTGAACAATAGTAAAAATATTCACAGTTATCTGGATCCTGGAAATAACCATACGATGGACATGAAAATGTTTTTTTGGTGACAACCATAATTTCACCAGATCCGTTGCAAGGAGGTGACCAAGAAGGCCAGTTACAAATTTCATATTTATCATCAAAGAGAAGACCTTGTGGACAACCATATTGGAATTTGACTAACGACGAATCAGATGAGCTATCATCATACCGAACGCACCGGTAAAACCTGGAACAATCTTTTGGATGTCTCATGTAACCTGACTCAGAGCAAGGTAAAGAGTTTGACTCATCTTTGGAGCTTTCATCTTCTTCCACAATCCTTTCAACATTACCGTACTTTTCAACAACATCAACAAATGATGTTCCCATACCGAAGTTGTCTCGGTTAGGTTTAACAAAAGTTAATCTGCTGTAAGGTTGATTAATATGATCGGTTGGTAAAACCAAAACTGACTTGATAGCTTGTAAAAGTGGGAACGGACCATATCCACATTTACCTTGAGGATCATCGTCATTAACTGACCATAAAGCAATACCACCAAGACCACGAAGTATTGAATATTTAGTCTAAATGAAGTGAAATTTATTTTTTGAAAAGTTAATGACTGCAAGATATTAGATAAATTTTATAGAAAATACCTTCAATTTTAGACTGATTTCATCGTCGAAACCAATCCACTTATCCTTGAAATAGATGTAAGGTGCTGTTAAATCCTTTTCTCTTATCATTGTCCAGTTTGAGTTATCTCTTACAGCACAAATCTATGAAAGAATATACTGATTAATAGAAGATCTGAGCAATGGCAGATTATTGTCTAGAAAATAATATTATCCAAATTAATTATTACCTTAGAATGAGAAATGATAGCCTCATTAATGTTCCAAGCAATTGCAGGTGATCCAGGAATCGTTTGACTCGTGTTGACCAATTTGTACAAAATACCATGAGCTGGTGCGCCCATTATCAATTTTTCAGCGGGAAGACCAAGGGCCAAAACTAAATCAACCAATGAATCCTGATTTATAAAAAGATAAAATAAATTAATAGTGATAATTGCCCGGAATATGTGGACAAAAGCTTACCATATTTTCCATATCTGAAATACCATGGAGTCGAGATGGATGCTTAACTGATTTACCTTCAGAATCATAATTGAAAGCAGGGACACTCACAAAATCAATATATCTATGGGTAAAAGTGATAAAATAATTAAATTTCAAGTTGATTTACTTCTTATTTAGAGGTTAGCTCATTAATAGTTGATTGAAACCTGTTCAACACAGGATATTTCGTGGTAAATATGAACTTACTTATGAAGATTACCAAAATCATAGTTATCTGTTAGCTCTCTCGGATATTTACTGGTTGTTACTGTAATTAGTCGATCTTTGACTGAATTACCTGAAGATAACTGACTAAAGCTTGTTCTTAATAAATGAACAATTGTCAAAAGTGAATCTCGCTTTGTTGAAACTTCTTTAGAGTCACGGAAAAACTCCCAATCCAAATCAACACCATCCAAATCATGGCGAAGAATAAATTCTTGGACTTTACGGGTAAGTCTAGTTTTAATTGCAAGACCGGATGAATTTCCATGATGATCTCCTGATCCTTCTAAGGTAAACTCTCGACCAGAAGGACGCAAAGAAACGATAACTTTAAGATCAGGATTGCGTTGTTTAAGCTGACCAAGGAATTTCAAGTCACCTGAATGTAAAAAAGTGTAAAATTTATGAGTAAAAAGGTGAATCCATAATCGATACTAAAAGCATGAATCAATGTAACCATAAAAATAAATGTTTACCAACAATAACTAATAAAAAAAGATTATATTCTGGTAAGAAGATAATTATTCATTGCATAACCAATAACAATTGAAATGAAATGTAAACAAATGTAATTGAGCCTAATGATTAACTGATAGTGTTTAGTGTGCTTATAATGGGTTACCGGGCTAAGTTTTCTAATAAAACAGAAGACTAATCAAGCAACTCCGTGTTTAACCTTTTCCCCTGTTAGATAATTAGTTTGCAAAATTTACTGTTAGTTGTTATTCTTACTTCGAAATAGCATGAATCTGATAACCTAAACAGCAACAGGTTTCAATTGAGAGAGGTAAGAGGAAAGCTAAAAAGGTAAAAAGGTATGGAGAAGATGAGAAAGACTGAAAAGCTTGTAATCATCAATGTATTGAAAAGCTTCAGGGTAAATCTTGTTTTACCTGAAAAGCGGGTAAAAAGAAAGATATTTGCAAGCCTTACAGTTTTACTTGGTTAAACTGTTTTTCAAAATTAGTATTGAAAAAGAGTCTAATAACCCAGATATTGGGGTCCTAATTGTTACATAAACACATTTTTTTTGCGTGAATGTTTCCTATAAGCTGCTAATATTTCATTGATTCACCCACTCGTCAGCACAATTTGGCAGATTGTAAAGATACTTCATTTATTAGGAATTTAAAAGATGAAGATGAATGGATTAAAATAGCTTCAGGATAATACACTTAACACTAAAGTATTAATATTACAATAGACCAAAAATGATGACTTTTACCAAATTTTTTCTAATCTAATCAATTTTTAGCATTAAACTGAGAAATGAAAAGGCGTGGTTTATCACTTATTTATCACTATCAATCATAATAGTTGTTCATTTACGCTAGAATAATAATCTTTCTTTGTTGGATTGATGGAAATAATGAAAGCTTTTAGTTGGATTTTATACAACACATCAATTTTATGCATATTTGGAGGCCAATATTACCTTTTTTACCGGCAACGAATGCGAAATTTTCCTTGATAACAACATATGAATAAATTAAGTGAGTACAAAGATTTGGATCGATATCATATGGTCTGAATGATTCTTCAACTCGATAGTAGCAAACGATCCGCTTATTTGGTGTACTTGCTTCATGTGGCTTATCTGTAAAGAATAATTAAAGAAAAGAGAAATTAGTTTTAAGTTAATGTAACACATACAATTTAGACAAAGCGGTTTTCACATTAAAATTTCAATAGCAAAGGGATGAATAGAGGAGATAGAAATTGAAGATGAAATATGACAACATGAATGAATCATGTAAATATGAGTGATGAATTGGATACTCTATTAATAGCGTCACCAATCATAATACAATTAAAGCACATTATTGGGTTGGGTTTGAGGCTTCTTTGATTAACCTGAAAATAAAAACAAAATTGAGCCAAATTCAAGTAGCAAGTAAAATCAATTGTTACTGTTTCAACAATCAATCGTTTTCATCTTTTCAATCATAACTACTTTTTGTGATGATGATGTTTCTGTTGCTGATCAAGGTGATTTCATTATTATGGAAATTATTAACAAATCTACATTTAATTCACAATTAGATGAGAAAATATACCTAAAAAGATTAAGGTGAGGTTTAACTGATGTTGATGAGGTTGATCTTGATGTTAAAAAGTAAAGATGAAGATAGTAAAGTCAATGTTTTTATAGAGTTTCTCGCAATAGATCATCTAATGAGAATAACTTTAATCACTTAACGGTTAAGTCAATTTTGAGCTACCAAACACAATATTAGTCCACACCTAGTTAATTTACATCACATTAAAAACAAAATAAAAAAATTGGTTAAAAAATCAAACGTAAAAAAATGGCGACAAAAGTTGATTACTAACAGTTCAGGGCAAATATAATCATTTCGATCTCTTGTTAACCGCCAATATTGGAGCGTTGAAAATAGCTCAACAGATATCTAAACTCACAGCTAAACTTACATTTCAACTCTTTTGTATTTAAATGTAAATTCAGGAATTTATCCTGAATTTATTTAACTCAATACTTTTAGGAATTGTAATATCAATGTTGATCTCATATTGCATTGTAAAACTAGAGGTATAAACCAATAAAATGTATCCTCTTGTAAAATAGAAGGTAAATAATATTTTAGATTTGTGATTAACATTTGAAACAATTGAAGTGTTGTAAAGGTTGCTGATCAAATAATCAAAGGTTAATCCAGCAACTTTAAACAATACAATTGATTGATTTAAGATGATCTTTATGTAAGCAAAAAATGAATAATCATAACGGTTGTAACCTTAAACCATTCATAAAATGTTATTGTATTAAATTAAGGCCTCGGGTAAGAGTATATCTGAATATAAATAATACATGGAGAAATATTTTCATGATCATTTCCGTAGTTGAATACTTGGGGTAACAAAAATAGTAAAAAATACTAAACAAGTCACGATAACCATGATTTTAGTGAATCTCATGAAATGAGTAAAAAATTGTTGAACATTTATTTTTCTATTACATCTCACGATCAGACAAAGAATCACTTGAAGAGGCAGAGACATTTAATTATCATTATCAAGATGATGTTGATGATTATTATTAATATCATCATTATCATTATCCTTATTGCTATTATCATTGTTATTGTTGTTTTACTAATATTAACCGTTAATATGAGAAGGGCAAGATTAACTAGTAAATCAAGTTGAAAAATCCCTTTACTTGTATCACCTTATTGTCAGTTGTTCTGGAAATGATGAAAATGGTTGAAAAGTGATTGAATTGAACAGAACACATTTCATTTTAATTGTTACCCTAATTTACATGAGAAACGGTAAATTTTGTTGACCAACTTTAGGTCAACCTTTCAAATCAACTTTTACCATCCATTTGTTAACCATCAACCATTGTAATTCAAGTAAACCATTTGCTTTCCCATTCAACTTTAATGGGTAACTAACCTTTATTTTTGCACTCTCCATTTGATACAAAAAAAAGCCTTCATCTAATACAATTACAGTCTCATCGTTAAAATCATTTGTCAATAGATTAGTGATTCAATTTAGTCATTCAATTTCAGTAATTATTCAAGAAGCTTTATTTTCAAGTTAATGACTTTTGACTCTAAACAAATCAATTGTAACACCCATTTTAAACACAATCAAACCAGATTCAAATGCTTCAAAAATTGGTTAGTAAAAGGCAAGAGTAACATTACAAACCGTCTCGTCAGAATTCACAATCAATTTCTACCTCAATACAAAATCGCATTATTTCTTGTTGTTATTGTATCAACAACAATAAATTAATCAAAATATTGAGACAATTCTACTGTTTTAATAATCTTGACTCACTGAGCCTGAGATTGTCTGAAGCTTAGTTTTAAAGCTTAACTTTAAGGATTTCACTGATTTTAATAAATCTTGATTCCTCTTGATTGAGTCTCCTTTCGATCAGTTGACTAGTGATTAACCTCTAACCATTGAATAAAATCTTATCCATTCTACCCTTACATGTGTCAGAAATATGGCATTTGGTTAAACATAAATCACGATTTAATTACTTTATAAATTGATTTAGTAATGTATAGTTGAAAGCAAATTTTTCAATCGTGTTTGACACTATTAAAACGCTAATTTGATATCCACAAATCTAATAGTTATTTGTATTTCTCATCGTAACCTAACTCATTATTAATACAACTATTATACACTAAATTTAACCTAATAAACTGTAATAACAAACAACGTCTACCTTATTGTTTACCTACTTTAAAGGCATTTGCAATTAAACAAAACGTTGATTCGATCACGATTTAAGTGTTAATTTAAACTCATCAGTCTTACAGTAATTAGACATTTGTCCATCAAAATATCTTGATTAACAGTAAATCACGATTTACAAAATTAATTCAACTTTACTATTTAACCAAGTTGAACAGTTAATTAATGAGGCAACTCAACATTTCACCAATTAGATCAACATTTTGATTCAATTAAAGTCTGTAAATATTGAAACAAGGTCAAGATTGATCATCATCTGAAGTAGAATGAAAAATTTATCAATTACTCAAGTGATTGAGATAAAAATTGAATTTCAATGTCAATCAAATATTAATCAAGTTTAAACATCGCAAAGTAATTGTCACAGATTTGACCAGAAAAATTACCATTTAAAACCCAAAAGGTAATTAGTAATTAACTGTCAACCTTATAAGATATTTAATTGTATAATTTTCTCACAATTAGTAAATAGACTTATCAAGATGATTGGTGATTGAAAACTTTGATTTCACTGTTAAAATTGGGTTTTCAATTTGCCTTTTCACTTTATCTTTAAATAGATTTACCAGTTTCCAATAACAATTATAAATCTAATGTAAATGGTCAAACGGTCAAACGGTGTTAATGAAAGGTTAATGACGGTTGCCTTTACAATTCAATTTAAACCTTCAAACAATCAAATATTTGTATTATTATTTTGACCTTAATATAGTTACATTTGTAATGATCAATCGGTTAAATTAATAGCTTGTCCATCAATTTGATTTGTTTTTGTTTTCTTTCCTTTTCTCATTACCCAAAATGTCTTCATCATTGGATACAAAATTAAGACAAAAATCATCTTTACACTTGACCTGATTCAACCTTTATTCCGGTTCCTTATTACAAGATGTTATTTCATCTTATCATCATCATCTTTGCATCATCATCATCACCTTGATCAAGAGTAAAAATAAAATTAACTGTAACAATTAGAATCAGATTATTGGTAAGTTTTGTTCCCATTTTTCATTCTATGATTATATTTTGCTCTTCTTTTTTTCATATAATAATACTTTTCCATTTTGTTTGGAAATGAAAATAACATTTTTAGGTTAAAATGTTTACTCAAAATTTAGGTGAAAACAATCAAATTAAAGTGTATAATTAACAGGCAAATCAGTGAACATTGATAGTGAATGAAAATTGTAAATTGAAATTGGACAAAATTGAACCATTCAATGGGTTAATCAGGCTTGACGATAACAATGAAAAGTGATTGTAAATTTTGTGCTTCAAAAGGTATCAAAAAAAGTAAGGTTTTATAATGTGATGAGGATTGAATCGATGAAAGTTATCAATTTTTTGGTTTCATTCAAATTTCCATTCATTCAGATTTCTTTGTTCAAGATAATTTCCATGATGAAAAGGTTGTTCTGTTGTTGGTTATTGATAACCTGTTGACAGGGAATCGTGTTAGTCTGATTACTGTCATCTCTGGTTTACAATTGAATGTATCAATGATGCCTTTGAAAGGTTATAAAAGTGTTACCTAAAAAAAAGTAAACATTTCATTTTATGTAAAATTTTAACCCAAAAAACTGGTTTACCCTTAAATTGGTTTCTTATTTTTTTCTTTTCATGGGATTAACCTTTTTTGACTGTTTGTTTTTTGTGTGTTATTATTGACTATCAATAGTTTTGTTTTACCACACTTTGTTCTGGTCAACTGATTAAATAACTGACTTTTCATGATCATGGTCATGACGGTGGTTGCTGCTTTAATGGATTCAATAGTGAAGCTTTACAGATTATATAAGTTTCAATTGATACCAGTAAAATTGAGTCCAGTATTTGTTTAAGATTTCAGATTTGATTCAAGATTCATTTTTTATCGCAATTCCGTTTAGTTTCATTTCTATGACTCTGATTGAATGTTAAAATAGATTCGATAATTTATGCTTGAGAAAAAATAAAAATAAAGGATTCTTCATTTACTTGTATTTTACAGTATAAAGCTTTTTCCAAGAAGAGTCATACAAAAAGATGCTTTTATCTGTATTAAATTAAACAGCTTCATATGATTTTTAGGTTACAATGTGATTTCAATTACAACTAAATTCATTTTCAGTTTAGTTTTAAAGTTAACTTGATATTTCAACTGATTTTGGTACAAAAATTTTCAAGTTCAGCATTCAGAAGAGCATAAAAATACTAAAAATGGTCAACTTCTGATGACTTTAATTTTCTTCTATGAGCTTTAACATTGACTTTAGTGTCTACTTCAATGTAAATTTTTCACTCATCTTAATAGGTAAGTAAAACTCTCAGAATTATGGACAATCATGAAGTTGATAATCTCAGCGTTCGTAATTTGTGTAACCCTTCTTATGAAAATAAATTTTTGCAGGTTGTAAAATGAGTTTTACATGAAATAACTTTGCCCATTTGATGGATTGAAATATTCCAACTCTGTTTATACAATTTAATAACTCTTAATGTAATTAATCAAAGAGCTTCAATTAAATTGTTTTGCTGTATTTTGATAGTGTTTAGTTAATCTCTATCATTGCACATTGACTGAGGATTATTTGATCCTTTTTTGGTAAACTTGAGATTTAAGTTGATTCCAAATGAAACTTGTAATGAGAAGGATTTTTAATACCAAAGCATCTTAAATAATTGTATAAATAACTTGATTTTTGTCACTCTTTTTGTGCTTAGATTATTCTTGATACAATTTATAAGTAAATTTAAAAATCTCAATTTCTCTCAGATTAACTGATAGATTAATAGAAATCTCTGAACTTGTTGAAACACGAGCAAATGTTGACTCCATTAATAGATGTAATAATTGTGTTTTAAATCAATCTTGATGAATAAAGATGATAATAATAATGTTGATGGTGATCAAACTGATTATTATTTTGATGATGATGATTAGTTTGCGTTTTATTTTTGAATGTAAAGCCAATTTGATTGATGCTGGTTAACATGAAGTACCAAAAAAGGATTAAATTACAATGTAGAGGAACATTTTAGGAGCCGATAAAGGAGTTTTGCCTTTTTGATATTATTAGACTAATTCATTGAGATAAAACCTGATAACCTGGAATCGGTTGAAACCTAAAAGGTCAGAATTGGAAAATAATTGAGACAAAAGAAACTGATAAACATAAATAATAAGATAATTACTGGAGTAATTGAGATTATCATTAATTTTGAGCATTTTTCTTCATCTAAAAATAACTCGATATTGAATAGAGATATTGCTGTTAATGAATAACTCTTTATTTACTGATCCATGGTGATTGAAATGGTTTGGAATGATTTACATCAATCAGCAAAATCAGAGAAACTGAAGATTGAATAGGAAAAAAATCATGTTAATTATGCCAATTATTGACTGGGATACAAACAATTGGTTGACTTTTCTGGTTGCAATTGATAAGTAAATTGGGAAGCAAAATTGATTAACTCTGATAATCTTGTTGAGTTCATTTGGGTTTTATTAGCATTAATTATATCTGATTGATGTTGGTCGGTTCAAATGTAATTTATATTTGAGGTTAGTTTGTATTATGTTAGTTGATTGATTACCTTACATTCATTCAATTTTGGATCTGTCAATGTCAATATATTTTACCAGCTAAAAATTGGACCAAATCAATGGGGTAAAAGTGTATCTCCAATTGAACTGAGTTAATTGGAATTGAATTTTTTAAGAGTTTTATGGATGTGAATAAAAAAGGTTTTTCACGCCAAGTTTATGTCAATCTTTGACGAGAATTAGTTTGATTGTAAATAAGATTTGAGTTGCAGATTCAATCATTGGTAGACAAGAGGAACCTTTTGTCTGGTAGAGATGTTTTAATCAGCATCGAAAAATATTGATAGCATCTTTCCGTGAAATAACATGAGAAGCAAAATTCCGTGTTGCATAAAACTGGACAGATAAATTTTCAATCAAAAGTTGAACAGTTAAATGGTGTAGCGAATCAACAAGAAATTGCCATTTTCTGGTTCTACTCTTTGCTATTCACCTTGAATTGGCAATAATCCTATTCTTACCAATCAAACGTCCTTTGAATGGGATTTGAATGTCTCGATGAAAATTTGAGGTAATCATTGCTTTTACACAAATAATTATCCAAATGACACCCATTTTTAAACGGAATACTTTGCTTTGTTAAAGAGTTTAACGTTGAACACTTTCTCTTCGCATTTGATTTTCATTAAAGCGTTGAAGCTATTTAGATTCAGGCTACTCACATGTTGATAGGAATTTTATTAACTATCAAATAACTAAATTAAAAGAAAATAAATACTTCAATTGTTAGCATAAAAAATAGTTAAATTGAAAAGTCTGTTGAATTAAGCAAAAATTGATCTATTACTAATAAATGATATCCATAGTAACGGTTACTGATGGTTACCATTGGTTCGTGGGTTAAATTAAACTTACAACGTCTATTTTTAGTGAAATTTTTTATTTATTTGTGAAATGAAAATTAAATTAATGAATTCGATGTCTTTCTGATTTTACATTTATTTAAATCAACACTAATCTAAATCGAGTACACCGTTATTCAACTGTGCTTCTCTCAGTGGGAAATATTAAACCCGGATTTAGCTTCCAAATATGTTCAAATATTCAACAACTCTTTACTTGGCACAACTTTTTTAAGGTAAAACCACAAATAAAACTCAAAAATCAATTGTTCTATTTGCTAATTATTGTTTGATTTAATTTAACCAGAAGCTGTGAAACTTGATTCAATATATTGCCATGTGATGTTTGTTTAAAAATTTTCACAAGATCAAGCAATTGTGATTAACACGTTGGAAGTTGGTGCCAAAAATGGATTGGAATCCAAAATAAAGATATAGCAAAAGTCTGAATAAACTTCTCACAGAATAGATAGTCCTTCGGCTATTAATCTGTTAACAGTACCTGATGATCATTCTGATTGCTATTATCATCGTCATCATCACCATCATTTATTTTCAAAATTACTATGACGATAAGAATGATTATTATTTGTCCTAAATATCTTTTAACCAAATTTACAACTTTCAGAGCCTAGTTAATCAAATTTATGATCAATTCACATTGAAGGGGCAAGTCATCACAACCATCATCTTCCAAGATTGGCTCCCGTTGAGTTGTTATTTACCCTTGTTCACTGTAAATATGACCATCATCTAGAGCCCCGTAGCCTCCCTTAAATGGACCACCTTCTCCACTAATAGCATCTTCATCATCAATATCTTCTTGGCTTCCTCTTCACTAATTCATCGTCTAAGCCTATCCAAATGAAAGCTTAACCTCAAGCTATTGCATTACTGAATGAAGATCAAGTTAATGATGAAATGTATTGACTTTAATATGCTATTGGACTGATGGCGAAGATGGACTTGACCTGGTTCAACGGTAAACATAAAATGTTTTACTCAACTTGGTTGCAAGAAAGTTACAATAAAGATGAATTAAGTTGAAAATAGCGAAATTTTCTAACATTATTTTACTCTTTCACCATCTTAAATTGTTGTGTTTGTAAACATTTAATGACATTAATTACAATTATGATATTTATACTGTAATTAACATTGATTCATTGAATGTAATAGATGATAATTGTTGAAAGGGTTAGGTTGTTAATTATATCTGTAATAATAGCAAAACAACAATGAAGAAATTGAAGCGAGATTTTTTTTAAAGAAATGATCAAAAATGGTTTACTAATAAATCATTTTGCTTCTTCATTTATAGCATTCATGATATATTACATTTTACTTGAAAAAATGCTAATGTTTAATTGATTGTTTTTCAAGTTAATCATTTAATCGATACTGTTTCATTAATGTGAATATTTTTTTCTTTCTTTTCAGTGTTGATTGATGATTTTCACCACAAAGACTGGATATACAAGTGAATTTCCATTAACCTAATCAACTCTTCTAAATGCGTAAAATCTGAATTACTCGTGTCATTATTAACGCTAATTAACAATGTCCGGATCCGATCAATTTGGGTCTTTATATCTTGGTTGTCCCAATGAATGACTAATTTGAATTGACTTTAATCAGGACAAGATGGAGATGCTTTGAATTGAGGCCTGAGAAATGGCCTCAAGATAAACTGATTAAAAGGATAGGTTGGTATGAAGGAGATGCTGATGAAAAACAATTTTCATCAGAAAAACAAGATCAACATCATCATGACCAGTCGATAGGAATGATTTAATTTTATCACTCAAAAGCAAACGGAAACCATTTTGACATTTTTGGCTTTGTCTTCGATTTACACATTTGAACAAATCTCTAACTCAAAATACGAATAATGCTGGCAAATTTCATCCGTGCTCTAGTCCTTCCATTGGTCAATTTGGATAAATATCTATCTCTCTTGGCATACTCTACTAGTGTTAATTGGCTATTAAACAATTAATGGAAGATAAGAGATCTGGTGAAATTTTGCTTGAAATTATTAGTTGACTCTATTTTCTGATTCATTAACTTCAATTGAAATCGCCCTGAGGCTTGGGCTATTGAGCATCCGATGATGAATGCGATAAGTTAATAGGAAATGGTTTTGTGATTCAATGCAAGACTTATAATAAATTTAAAAGCTTGTTAAATGGTTGATTATGTCAGTATTATTGATATTCAATTTTCACCGAAAATTCGAACTAGCGTTTCATCAAACGTTAAACAAATCGATTTATAATTTTTCAAGTAATCCATTTTCATCAAATCTCTTATTTATCCTGAAAATTGTTAACTGAAGCTGAGATTTTGAGGTAATCATAACAATCAAAAAGATATAAAACAAATTTGGTAGTTTTTTTCATTGTTATTGAATTTTCATCGCTTCAAACAGATTAATCAATTTTAGATGATTGATTGGGATGAAAATGAACGTTAAATTGTAATGTGAAGTTGTTTGACGGTAACGAGAAGTCTTGTTTGAAAAAATATATTTACCTTGGCTGGTTGAAGACAAATTTGGCAAGAAGATGATCAAAACGATAAATAAACTGTTCCAAATCATGGGAAGACTTTGATGGTAAGTTGATTAATTTTAAATAAAGTTATTATTCCTCGTAGAACCACAAAAACATAAAGCAAAATTGATTTTCTCCCCTAAAATCACAGATTAAGAGATTAACCAATTTGCAAAGGGTCCAGTTGAAAGTGTCCAATAATTTCAAGTCGAGATTGAACTTCCAATGGATCTAACCAACAGATTGAAAACACCAACCATGGAAGACACACAACAAAAATGTTACCAAAGATTAATGGATAGATTGCAATGCAAACGAGAATCCAAAACAAAAGGGAAACAAACAAACAAAAAATAACAAAATGAAAAGTAAATTGTTGTTTTTATGGACAAAAATGAATAATTTCAAGCAACTGAAGCCACTTTGCCAACCATGAGTCAAGCATGAACAAAGTTACCTGTTGCTTCTTCTCGGAGTTGATAGTAATATAATAATAGTGATGATACGAATGGTAACATGAGGTTTGCCGGTTTAAACAAGTATTACCTGTAGCCTGACCCCGTCTCCTTCCTTAAGCTCAAATCCGTCTTCAGGTCAGAAGGAGAAGTAGAAAGATGATGATGAAAATGGTGATGTTGATGGTGGTGATGAAGAAGAAAAAGAAAGAGAAAAATTGGTTGAAATATTGCCTTAAGGGCAGTAAATTCCGTTAACTCTCCATACAGAACTTGATAGATTATGAAGACGAAGGTGATGATGATTATCATTATGATTCTCAAAATGTTGGCCTGACATTGACCTTTACGTTTGTTGTTATTAGTCTTATACTTAACTCTCTCAGTTTGATTCACTTTGATTCAGTTGATTTAGTTGATACAAAAAGGTAATTTTCATTGAGAACCAGCAAACATTATTAAATAAGAAACAATCAAATAATGATATTGGAGAATCATTTATCTATTTTTAGGATTTCTCCTCTTTTTTGGGCCTGAAAATGTCGATTGTTTTTGTTAGTTTTTATCTTTCGATTGTCCAGTTTCTAAATTGTATAAAAGTGTAAGTTAAAAGGTAACTCAGATTGTTTCAACAGATTGATTTACAATCAGAGTAAACAAAAAGATTACCTGAATTGTGTGTTAATTATGGATGGAAACATCTCTGTATCAGTTAAATCATCTCAATTTGAAAACCTTACATTTTCAATAATTTTGCTTCTTAATTGCTTTTTTCTGGTTAACCTTTTTATTCCCTTTGCTTGAATCTTGGCTAATTTGATTTATTTAGCGAATGTGACTTTTATTTAAATGGTTTACTTGATTAACTCTAAGTTTAACCATTTCATTGTAAAGCGAACATTTGAAATTAATTATTTACACCATTTCGCTTCTCAAATAATTTAAATAGCCCCTTTAAATGGGTTCTTAGTTTTACATTAAAAACCTCAATTTCGTGTGATTTATTAATTTTAATTTTTTACTACTTTAGACCTTAAAAAAGTATAAATTTATTCATTGAATTGTAATTTTTAAGGTTCTAACAAAACACTTAAAGATGTTTATAAAAGGGTCAAGCATTGATTTATCTTAAAAGTGTAGTTGAAACAGAAAAGGCAACAATTAGTTTCACTTTAATGCAATGAATTATTATTTTAAATTGTAAAACTAAAAATAAATTCAAATTCATAGTAGTTTTGTACTGCCATCTGTTGACTCTCATTATAGTCAATTCTGGTTTTCATCGCTAGTTTTGTAGCAATTTAAGGTGAAATGAATAAATTGTAGTTAATTAATGATATTTTAGCTGTAATGTCTCGTCAATATATCAAGACGATATCAATTATGTACCGTTTCAATGAGGATAATCAATAAATTATTACTTCTTGTTAAACTTGCGTATTCAGATTCTTACGGTTGTCTGACAATATTGACTAACATGAAGCTTTTCAGAGTTGAATATGAAAAGGAATATTCAAGGAATAAAATTTGATAAGACTAATAATTTCCAATAGTAATAGTATTTGTATCTTTTTATTATTAATCATTCAACAATATTTATATGCGATATCTTTTTTTCATGAGACTCAAAGGTTGCAATCTGTTAAATTTATTTAAGGTCACAGGAGGACATTTAATTGGCTTTCATTATTAATATAATCAGTTTATTAAATTTTAATCATTAATTAATTTTCCACTCAAATATGGTTCTCATATTTGTTAAAGAAAGTAGAATGATAAAGATGATCCAAAAAATGAATGGGAAAAAGATGAAAACAACGTCAATGGTTAAGACGATTTATCCAATATTTTTTGAGGCACAGATATTAAAACAGCACAAAATGATATCAAACAAAACAATTATAATTACAAGCTCAATCAATCAGGCAATGAAAATGATGAAAGAGAGAGAGAGAGAGAGAAAGAAAAAGATGGCTTCCATAATTGTGTACAATTTGTCAACGTTTGACAGCTTTGTTCATGTTGTGATCTTAAGCGTCACCAAAATTACCATTTTTTTTATAAAAAAACTTTATAATCAATAGCGGCTAAAAAACAGAAATTTTAATGCCAATTCAACTCTTATTACTTGGTTCTTCCTCAACAATATTGGTATTATTGTTGTTATTGTTACCAGTGTTGCTTTTGGCACCTTTCATTCCTAAAGGAGATAATTTTCGTGAAAAGCGAAGTCTAAAGGCTTCAGATTCAGACCAACGTCTATTCAATCCACCAGAGTCTAAATCATTATCATGAGGAAAGGTTGTTGTGGTAACTTTTGTTGGTACACCTGATGCTGAATCACTTTTGGGTGGCGATGAACCATCCAAACTTAAACTCACAGTTAAGTTATTTGGTAATGTTGCTGATGATGATGGTGATGGTGACATACTTGTTGTTGCATCACAAGTGCTATTATTACTTGATTTATTTTTACTTCGTTGACTGGAAGAAGCATGGCGAGATCGTAATGGGTTGCGAAAACTTTCTAGAAAATGGCGTTTACTATTACTTCGAGTGGTTGACGGTGTTGAGGGTTCATTTGAGGTTGGAGTTGATGGAGAGGACGATGATGGATTCAATTTTGATTCTTGTGATGTTTCCGATTGGCCTGTGGTTGATGAAAGAGCTGTTGTTGGAGTTGATGAAGGTGAATATAAAGTCGCTGGTGAAATGGACGATGTTAATGTTGATGGAATTGATGATATTAATGGGACTGATGATCTTTTCCATATACTACTACTACTACCACTATTTTCGTCTTGATAAGATTTAGGTGAGGCTGGTGATGAGGTTAGTCGTGATGAGAGACCAAGAACGGGCGAGGAAAGTTTCTTGTCTCGGCTAATGCGTTTACTGAAAGTCATGCCTTTAGGATTTTTGAGAGACTTGGAAGACACTAAAGGACAAGGAGCTGGTGATGGGGAAGAGGAAGAAGATGGTGAAATTGAGGCTGAGGATGGAGACGAGGATACATTAAGGGTACTTAGTAAATTGGAGGACCAATTGGCTGTTATATTTGTTGTCGAGTTAACACCGGCTATATTGGGTAAAATATCTTTTGAGCTTGATTCTTTTCGCTGTCTGTGAGCTGAGGCTGGATGTGAAAAGGTTTTACGTAAACATGGATTCCAAAGTGAGCCCAATTCTGGCGCAGAACTGGTTAGACAAATCACAAGTGCCATTTATAATTGTTAGAGTATTATGATGAAAAGCGTCAATTGCAGCATTGGATAGAGAAAGAAAGAAAAGAAGAGCAATGTTTCGAGTTAGTACATTTCATTTTATAAATTTAGTCATGCAAATAGAAAATATCTTTTTACAAGGCAAGGGATACTAGCTAAATAATACGTTCAGTAAAGTTACAATCGAGTTCAGTTAAGGTCAAAGATCGTGAAAATTTGTATCACTAATCAAAAAATCATCAGCTGATTCTGAAAGCTGAAATAAAACACAAAGTTAACCCCATCTTGTGTTAATAAAGTGACCCTTGTTAATGAAGCTTAATCAATCAGAGATGGCAGCATCCAAATGTAACTTGAGGAATGAAATTGATCTGGTTCAAACTAAACAAGTTTACAATTAATCTGTGTAGAGACAGAGTGAATCTAAATTTGATTAATTTGATGCAAAGTGTTTTCCGATTTGATTGAAAGAACTGTATAAGATTCCAATATTCTATGACAATCGATGTTTAACCTTAGACCTTTCAATGAATTAAACTGAATGAAAGTCTTAACCTCAATATTTACCTTAACCTTTGTTGAAACGAGAAAAAAATATTGTGAATTAAACTTGTGAATGAAAAGGCCTTTCAGACATTAATCAAACTAAAAATTGATTTTTCTTGAATTGTCGTAAAAGCAACCAATTGACGGCAAAAACAGTACTTTTGTTAACTGTTAAAGTGAAAATTAACAAATCATTTGTTGTGTTAGCTTGACTAACTAAATAACGATAAGTAATATGAATTATTTACAATAAGTCCTTTTGTTAATTTTATTATTATATTATATTTCAACCTCTTGGAGTTGTATGTATTTATATAATTTGCTTTATCAGCATTTTCCTTGCAATTCATTTTATTTTCATCTTCATCGTCTTCATCATCTTATTTCTTTTGTTTCCTGCCTTTATGCTCAAATATATTATGTTTACATTGTTGAATCAGATAATATTGTTCAACTTGATAATAATAGTAATGTTGATGATAATGTGAAGCTGAAGAGGAACAAGTTGTAATAGAAATAATATTAACTCGAATAGAAATATAATAATAAAATTAAATTTTCTTTCCTTCGCATTCATCATCATCAGTTTTTTTCTTGGGTTCATTTCATTGCAAATGTAATGAACTCAAACAGAAATCTTAACAAGTCAAGACAATTATGAATTATTAAGAGTCAAAATCGTCTTTTTGCTTGCTTGATGCTTTTATTGTTCACTCTTGATTTAAAACTCACAATTAAACCTATTAACAAGCTTACGGAAGAAAATTAAATTACTGTAAAGTCAAACTTCAATAAGAGCGGATCAATAATTGATTGGAAAGGTAAGCAAAAAGATAAAAAACAACAACAACAACAACAGAGGAAAGTTAAGTTGGATGCTGTTTATCTGCAACAAAGCAAACGTTCACTGAATTAATTAAATTGGATAATATTTGGGTTAGTATATTGATCAAAGTATAAATATTAATAGCAAGTAGTATTAACAGTTGATGGAGGGTTAAAGCAGGAATAATGTGGAAAAAGAAAGAAATGGTTTGCCGAAGATAAAATGGCAAATAGTAATAGTAATAATAGTAAATAATAATGATAAACATTACACTTCTTTGGTTAATTCCTTTTGATAAGCAATTGGTGACTGAAGGGCTCTTAGGAAGTCCAATTGAGTTTCCAGAATAGCTTGAATATTGCGAACCCATTCACATCTTTCATCGGGATCAGTTGCTTGTATCACAAAGGCGAGTCCCTCTTGTTGAGGATCTTTTGATTTCAATATAAACTTGGACTCATCATCATCGGCTGATTTCTCGGTGAGTGACATCTTATTAACCTGGAGATGAGCCTTGTAAATATAGCTTGGCTGGCTAAATTGAGTTTTGGCACCAAGTATCTCACTGAAAATGATTATTTGTTCAAACAGGAAAACTTGGCGTTCTCTGAGTTTAATCGATGAAACCAGTGAGGCTGTAATAGGTTCACGGGTATCGGCCACATTGAGAATACCTTGTAACAAGAGCTTTCCTTGAGCAGTAATTTTACCATCAAATCCCTGTAAACGGCTAACATTCATCATATCATTGGCTGTTTTGGGCACAACATGCATAATTTGAACAGCACGTCTCAAATTATCCAATTCATTGATTAAAGCGGCTTTCTCGGTGTGCTTCAGGATATCATTTAGCAACAATTGGTATTTCATAATTCGTTGAACAGGTTTAATGAGTAAATCAGGTAGTTGAAGTTTATGACCCAATTTAATCCGTACTTCCTATAGGAGAAAAATGAAGAGACAAAAAAACAGATTAACAAATTGCTGCCTGTTAAATCAGGTTTGGAGTGAAATCAAGTGTTACCATTTTTGACTTGGTTGTTATATCTTTTTCTAGTTCTCAAGAGCAACTTGGGAGTGAAAACTTATTAATATTTTGATTGAAAGCTTTGTGTTTCGACATGTCTGGGTGTGAACGGCTGATACAGAAACATGCAATCCAACATTGTAAGAGATTGAATTATTAGGATTGGATCCCGGCCTTGATTGATTATTATGATAATGTAAGTTACTACTTAAATTGAAGATTCTAATGCTTAGAATGACTAGGAAATTAAATTATCTGATGAAAATTCCCATTTATTATACTAGTTAAATGTTTGCTACTTTAAATTGCACAATTTATATTACAATTTGTAAAAAAAAGTAAAATGATCCATTAGAGAGATATCGATTACTGTTTGAGTAGATCTACAAAGGGTTAATTATGTAACGTCCCCTCAATTGTTGTCTTCATTTTACTAATTTTTACATTTGTTTCCATAATTCATTAAATATTATCAGACACTTTTGTATATTTAATTGTGATACAGATTTTTAAACTAAGTACTTAATGAGATGTGTTGAAATTGGTTATTCACATTATTAAGTGGAGAGCTTGTAATTACACCAATTGGGTGTTTCCATTGGAACCTACTTTTGTACCTTCTTAATTTATCAATTATTTTACTAATTAACTTACTTTTCCTTATTATAATAAGCTAATTGATGGTTACAAGGTTAATCAATGTGAATTATTGATATGTTTACTCAAATATTTGGTTCTTCTTGAACATGGACTAAGCCTGAGATCTCTAACATAACCTAAAGTCTTATTTCTAATAAATTTATCCATAGTAATGGTAAATTATTCAATCAAATATTCTACTAAGGTGGAGAAAATCTAGAAAAGCTTATCCTGTTTGGTGGTATACATGGAACTATCGGAGAATCTTGAAGACTTGTGAAGACAGATTTTTGGATAATCAAGCTTTAATTTAACCAGTTGTAACAAATTATTTGAAGCATCCAAATGAAGGCGAATCAAACCTGCAATAGGATCAAGTCAAGAAGTTCAAAAGGGGAAAGAAATGTAATCAAAAAGTTGAATATGCTGAGCAAAAGGCTGAAAAAATTGGAAAGTTGGAATCCAAAATGGAACGTAAAAGCAAGATTGTGACATGAACAAAACTGGATATTACTTAATAACTGCAGATTAAATGTTATCCATGTGGTTAAAAAAAGTTAATCATGAAACTGACAGTGTGAGTTTTTGCGAGTATAAATGAAGTTATAACAATAAACAGAGGAAAAATAAGAGATAGCCTTAACTGTCTATTCCATGAACCAGAAAATAGTGAAACCAATTTTGTTAGCAAGACAAAAAGTGACAAATAATAAATGATAAGCAAGCAATAGACTTATAAAGGTTGCAAAGTTTTCCATGATAAAGATTATGATGATGATCGGTATACAACATGATGATAATAAGCAAGATGATAGTAAAGTAGATGTTAGTGAATTAGAGGGTGAATAAGATTGTGAATAAGATGTTGCTGAATATGATAATAAAGTGTTGTCAAAAACAGTTGAAATGAAGTGAGCAAAAGTAATCTTGAAAGTCTTAGTCTCTGTATTGAAGCTAAATATTATCCTAAATAAATGATGATGCCAAAAATGAGATGAAATTGAATCAATGAAGAGAAATGAATTGAAAGGAGAAGATAAAGAGGAATAAGAAGAAGAAGAAGATGGAGAGCTGGGAAGAGGAAAAAAAAATTTGATTCTCAATTGAATGTTGATTATGTTTACTTGCATTGAATCCAATAACAACAAGCAAGAGTAACAATGTGAGCAACAACAAGTAACATTCAGTTAACTTGTAAACTTGGACTCAAAAGCAATCCCAATTCATTTATCGATCATGAAGATCAACAGTAGAGATGAAGAAGAGGGAAAAACAAAATGATGATGATGAAGGATGAAAGAATAGAGTTGAAAGACTGCAAAAAATACAAGCAAAGGTATAATATTAACCTGGTAAGAATCGTGGTTCTACAAACAAGTCTAAAGATATATATTCGTATGATATTATATATCGATCTGTTTTGACAGAACTTTTTTTTTCCATTAACTTTTGCTATAAGCATTCTGACATCTTGAGGATTCAAAGAGGATTCATGTCAGTTCTGAATTGTTTTCTCCTTTTCATCATCTTCTTATTTTCATTCATTCTTCTTCTTCTTCTTCACCTTCATCATTATCATCTTTCATTTCTCGACAATCGCATTCATCCAATTACAGGTAGTAAAGGGAACAAAGTTGAACATTTCAAGCAAAAAGAGGAAAAGAAAAACAAAAAAAAGGTTCGATCATAGACAATATCCAATCATCATGATAACCATGATTGGAATTGAGTGGCAAAGGAATTTTTCCTTTTTCTTTCAAAAAAAAAGGTTCTCTTTTTGCTGGTCAACTTTTCTCCAGATTGTCCAGATTCATGGTCAATTCCATCCTGTCATTAATACATTGAATGTGATTTTCATTTGCAATCAAAATATTACCTTACAAGCCTAATCAGCAATCAAAGATGAAAATTGAATTTATCTCTTCAACTTCATTTCCAATCTGGAAACATCAACAATCAACTCATGTGATTACAAATCATTTTCATTGCATTTCTTTTCACCATCAAATCCTTTGCTCATCAAACAGAAAGTGAAAAATATTTTTCATTTCCGTTTTGACAATTTAAACCTTTTCATCATTTCAAGGGTTAAACTTCATCATTGACAATTACGTGAGTTTAAATCATTGATTTATTCATTTCACTCTTCATTCATCAACTCTTTTCTTTCTCAGCTTGTTCATGATGAGAGGAAGAAGAAGAAGAAAGAGTTATTACATTTCGCTTCTTCTCTCCTCATTACTCTTAATTTACCTTGCAATTCACTTCAGACTCTATTATGTTATCAATTTTTACTTCTAACAATAATCAAAATTATGTTTTTATTGCGGAAAAACAGTAAATTTTCAAGTTGCTCAAATGGCACCTTTTCATTAATAGACTCATCATCACCTTTCATTATCATGATAAATTGTTGAGATGATTTGCTTCAGGCTAAAACTGGTTAGTTTCATTGGTAAACAACAAAAGATTCAAATGCATTTCCATTTAACCAGAAAAAAATGTGAAATTAAATTAAATTTGAGAATCGATTTTTTTTCACCTCAAAATTGTCAAAAGTAAAAAGGTTCAAATACAGTAATAAAGAGGTTAATTCTGACAATTTAATTCTTAAAACAACAAGAAACGGTAAAAATCTTTAGTCTATAATTTAATTTGCAAACCTGCAATTCATTTTGTCACATTTTTACCCAAAAAAAGTCAAATTTTTCAAACTCTTCAGAGTCTCTCAAATTTCCAAGTGAAAATGATTGTAAAAGTAAATTAATTGACAGACTAATGGTGATGTTTTCGAGTTTCTCAGATATTTTCAATCGACTTTCAATCTTCCGATTGATCTTTGGCAGCGACTTTTGGATCAACTGTGCGTTTTGTAGCGAAAAAAAGGAAAGAAATAGTTTCGATTGATTTTTCTCTGTCAATTGAGAAGCTTCACTTTTCTGTATTGATTTATTAGTCCATCAACAGATTGAATACTGTCGTTGGTCTCTTCCTGACCTTCAAAGTCTTGAAATTCTGGTTTCCATTTCATTAAATGAACAAAATCGAAATTCGAACAATTTGAAAGGAAGAAAAAAAATCGAAACCTAAAATTGCATTCCATTTGAAGTAAGCCAAGATAAAGATTTTCATGTTGAATGCTTTAATGCAAAGGGCATTTACACATTACATTGTACTTATTGATGGCTTGAAATGTTATTTAATACTGGACTCAACCCGGGAATATTCCCTGAAATTCCGGGTAAAAGTTGAATATTTAAGTCTCGAATATTGATGAAACTCTTATAATCATTTTTAAAGTTGAATTTCGAATGAATTGGTGAGTGAAATCTGAAGACTTGAAAGTTTAAAACGTAATCAATTTTAGCAAAAGGATATTTTATTTATGATTTAAAATTTTAAAAGCAAAACAATTTCATGAGGGAAACGTAATGGCTCGAGTAAAGAGATAAAATTTGATAGATTCAGGGAATTCTGTTCATCGATAAAATAGATTATTGCATGAATTAATATCAAATTTCTGTTCATTTGATGAGAATCCATTGCTTTCAGCAAACTAATTGAAGTCAATGAAAGTAAATAATTTAACCTGAAAAGGGCATTAAAGATGTTGATAAAAGGTAAACATAAAGTTTACTAATAATGCGACTGATTACGACTCTCAATTTATGTGTTTATTATCATAGAAATGACAGAAAGGGAACTTGCTCAGAACTTGAAACAAGTTGAATAATTTAAATGAATTGATTAGAAGGAAAATTTTGAATAACAAAAGAAATAAACTGATTGAACGTTTTTACCCTGAAAAATGTTTGATTAAAAAGGATTTATCATTTTATTTTTGTCTCTATTGCATTACTTGAAGTTTACTCAACATTGGAAGATATTTTTATTAATAAATGGAAGAATGGTGAAAAAAAGGAATGAAAAGAAGAAAACAAAGTATGGTGAAAAAAAGGAATTTTCTCTGTCTGAATATCTTCTTTGGAATGATGATGATGATGATGATGAACTGAATGGTAAAGACTAAATGAATAAAAGATTCAGTTTCAAATGAATCATGCGTAAAGTTTCTTCTAACCTCTTCTTCTTCTTCTTCTTCTGTTCATGGAAATGTTCTGAAACCAGATAAGAGACGAAACTTTGAAACTCATGATGATGAGTGTGCGACATGAGGGATAAACAGTAAACTGATAAGATACTGAAAGAGACAATAAATCTGATGGGAATTTCATCTCTTATTAAGATTCAGTAAAAGAAGTAAAGAGCCAGCAAAGGAAACAGTAAACTGTAAAAATGAGTTTGCTTTTTAGATTGTATTGATGAAATTATCCGAAAATTGGATGAAGGCGTAAAAAAAGGCTTCAAGATGATCATTTCATGACACAAAATTCAGAGTGAAATAGAGACTTGGGAATATTGCAAGAGTTGTTAGGGAAGAAGAAGAAGAGGGAAAAAAATGGAAAGTTATATTAACATTGCATGATAAATTGGAAGATGAAAAGAGTTGGATAATGTTAATTTCAATGTTGCGATTAATGAAAATTAGTAAATCGGGTTTACTATTGATTATGGATAGAGTCGTTGTTGTCCTTTAATTGTAATCTACTTTTATTGAGATTATTATAAATGCTAAATTAGTATAAAGTATTGTTTTCCTTCAGACGTTTAGCTTTTTTTAGGCGACTCTTTGTCTGTCTGGTTGTCCAGACAAGTGAGACTTGTTAGGTTGAAGTTGAAGCTGTTAAAAGGGTTTGCTTGTTAAAACTGGAAAAATGCTTTTAACGCTTAAACACGTTTAAAACGCTTTCTTTGTGCCTAATTTTTCGAGTTTCAACTTGAGTCCCAATTGAAATCAACTTCAATTAACCTGGAAAATCTATTGAAAGGTGAAAAAATTGAACAACTTGCTATTATGTAGCTTTGGTACTCAATGAACCACTTATTCAACTTGTTAACTAGTTATCGACAATCTAAAGCAAACATAATCTGTTACTACGTCTGGATCTGGATCAATCACAGTCAAAGGAAGAAAATGTCGCAAATTCAAATAATAAAAGTATATTTACTTGAGACTAACTGATTACTCAAATTATACCCAAAACTAACCAGAATCGAACCAGAAATAATGGCTCTTTTTCAATGCAAATCAATCTAATCAGGTTCATCGCAAGTAACTGTTTGGTTGCATTAAAAGTGACTATTTTATAATTGCTTTTCAGTAGTTGACTCTAAATCAAGAGTCGATAAAAGGCAAAAATTCATTAAATATTAATATTCTAGCTTTAATTTGTGAACATTATCTCGGATCGAGCCTGGAATAGCTAAGCGATCAAAAAACTGCTTTTTCATAAATAAATCTTCACATTGCTGCAGACAAGAAAGACTTGAAACCAAAAATCATTTTCAGCCAATTTCAATTGAAATTATTTCAGCCAATATTTTTCAGGCCCAAACTTAGAAGTCTAAATGAATAAATTTTCCATGTCTATCAAGTCAATGAATGGTTTACTTTGCAAGATAATCCATAAGTGGCTTAGTGATGATCTTGAATGGTATTTGTAAAACATTTTTACCCAATTCTCATGAATAATATTGAATAGTAAAATGGTAAACTTACCTCAAAATAAGTGTCGATATATTCTGAAACAATGTATTCCGATTTGGATTTATTTTGACAATAAACAACGTACATGTTTAACCGTCTCTCATAACGTTTAAACAACAATCCTAATCGTGAAGGTTCCTCTAAACATTTAACCAACTCGTTGAGGAAAAAACTGGTTCAAGAAAAAAAAAGGTTAAAGAAGGGAAAAAGGATTTACCAGAAAAATGGTTATTACCAGCATTTAATAGAACAATAATCAAATAATATTCATTGATAAATAGGATAATATTTACAAGGTTTGATTACAATCATCATCATCATTATTACCCATTATTATCGTTATTATTGCTAAAACATTTATTTATCAAAAGTCTTTTGGGATATTCCGAGGTATCCAATAACATTAAGATGAAGGGAAGCAAAGTGAAGCAAAAAAAAATGGAAAGAGGAAAAAATTATGATAAAAACTAATATTAATATTTCCATGTAAATACAATTCTGTATCAATTGTGTGTTCAAAATGAAAATATCATTAAAGATACTTTTGTAGCTCATCAATTGAACCTAATCATGTTTATTGATTTACCTTTTGCTATTCAAACACGATAACAATTCTAAACTCTGGAATATTCATTTTCTTCCATATTCAACTCTTTTCAATTTACCAGTTTATCAGCTTTAAATTTTGTTTCATTTCAACAATCAATGGTTAGTAATGGATGACAAAATCATTAGCCTTTTTCTTGTTTAACTAATTGTTAATCATTGATAGATTTTCCCACATTTCTGTTTCCATTGTTGATCAGTTTATTCCTATCTTCTCATGATTGATGAGTTCAATGAATTCAGCCTTTTCCATTCATCCTCTGAGGGTGAAAAAGGTTTAAAAACAATGATCAGAGAAAAAATTGAATCTCCAATTTGCCTTCCATTTCTGAATGAATTACATTTTCATTTTAACCAGACAAATTAATCATAACGATGAGCCTTTTAATAAGATTAATTTTGCATAAAAAAGTGACTTTTTTCTGGTTCAACTCTTTTCATTTCAAGATTTCAATTAAACATTAGACAATTTAAATTGGTAAACAGTGAACAGCTAACTAACATTATTAACTTAACCTAGAAGAAAACATTTTCCTTTCAATTAACCAATCGATGTAAATGGTAATCATGTTTAGAATCGTTGATTTTCCCTGGAATTGCCATGGAATCATTTTCTCCAAATTTCTTAGAATCATTTTCATTTTCATCTTCATTTTCATTGTTTCCAGTGCAATTGTTGAATTAATGTTGATTTCAAGGGAAAATTCAAAGTCAACTTTTTAGCCTTTCACAAGTGATTAACCAGTTTTTGGGTTAATCAAACATTCAACCTTTTCCAGAGCAATAGAAGCTTCTTTTGTCATCTCATTCATGGTTCAATGTTCAACAATATCTATTTACTTTTATCCTCATCTTTTAATTAACTTTATCCCTAATACTTAATCAAAGGTAACCCAGTTAATGAGTTGCTTTTCCCTTCAAATAATCAAATTTAAGATTAAAATTATTCACTCAATTTGATGCAACATTTTCAAGGGTTGAATTGAACAGTTACTTGAGACCCAATGTTTCCACATTTGTAGTAAAAAGTGCAACTTCAAGTGTCAATTAAAATTGAATTACCATGAGAGACAAAATAATGAAATCGTAAATTTCGTCTAAAGGCAACTCGAGTTTGTCCATTTTTCAATGGCAAAGATATTTCATTACCTTTCAATGTAAAGTTGATCATTAATCTCAATGAACATCATAAATTGAATAATTTGCCTTTTGTTCAATCAATTAATCTAAATTATGAGACAAAACACTAAGGAAGGAAGGAAAAGACTCAATTTTTTTCCTTCTTTTCTCAAATTTTCACCCTTTTAACCTGTTCTTTCAATCAATCAATTTACATAAAATTTCAAGTATCACAATGTTCAAAGTCTTTCAGCCTAATAAATTGGAAATAATTGTTGAAGAAAACTGAAAACTATCTCAAAACTATCGATTAAAGAGTGCTTTTGACTAACACCTTTTTTCGATACAAAATTCAATGTTATTTTCACTTGTATTTAAAAGCAAACCGCTTAAAAGAAAACATTTTTTTTCTCTGTTTTCTTCCTTTTCCAGATGAGAAAAGGTTGAATTTTTTTTCTCAAGATGAACGAACTCAGTTAGCATGATCAAACTGTAATCTCTCAAGATTCATTATCTGTATTAAGTCAGAGTGAAAAGATGTAACTCAAGTAAGACAGGGAATGGAAAAGATGAACAGAGAAGAGAGAAATATAATAAGTTCTTAGTTGATTTTATTCCTGGTTAAATATCAATTGACCTTTAACCTATTAACACCTCAAAAGGATGAAACTATGATGAAGATGGCGAAGGGAAAGGAGAAGGGAAGAGATGAAGAGGATTACTGTTGAGGTTATCATGGATACTTTTTGCACTCCCAGTTCAGTTGCTGTTTGTTATTGTTATCAAGTAATCCATAATAATGAGCTCATCTTCACAATTTTTTGCTTCCTCTTTTCATTCGTTAAACATTTTATAGCAAAATTTGCCCACAAGCTTGAAAAGCCTCTTTTCCCTCTTCATTTTTAACCATCCTTTTAATCATCATCATCATTATTTTTATCATTCAACTCGCTTTTTTGCCTCTCCTTTCATTATTACATTCAACAACATATTGTTGCAAATGAACACAATGTTATCTAACAATGTTGATAAAAGTGATAATTTTGCTCGTTTACTTAGCTAATTGTTTAAACTGGATTAATTGTTGAAACTGTTTTCCTGGTTTACTTTCACAGTTTATTCAAATGTTGATATTTTTTGCTCAAAATGGCTGGAAATATGTTTTCAAAATGGGACCCTTTCAAGCTTGATTTTACAAGTTGTAAGATTGAATTTTTCATGTTACTCTTTGTTTCAGACAAAAGTATCAGACTGTTGAGGTTAATGCATTTTGGTTGTCACAAGATACAAGAGAAGTGTAAAGTTAATTGTTTATTAGAATTGATTTTGTTCTAATAAATGCGGATGGAAAATTGAAAATGATTCATGTTTACATCGATTTGGGTTTTGGGTTGAGTTTAACCCATTTTGGTGCATCGACTGAAGATGAACCCAAATTATCTATTGATTGAAATAGTGATGACTTTTGCTGACTAAACTCATCTTATAATCAAGATAAAGGGATAAAGATGTCGTTTATTGTCATCGATTTGATAGTTTAAACCTCTGGTTACTTTGATTATCATTTTGTGTCAATTTTTCTGTGACAATTAATTAAAAATGGACACATTTTTTGAGAGGAAAAAACGCCAAATTTGATGTCTAAAGCTTCTTTGATCCTGTTAAGCTTTTATTTTACCCAATTTGCAGACATTTGTTTTTTGTTTTCTTTCACAACTGATCTGACAATTTAAACATTAACTAATTAATAGTCAAATAGTTGAACCCAATAAGAGTCTGCTTCATCTATTAATTAGATTTTTAGAAGAGAACTTTTTTTTTATCAGATTAGAAAAGATTCAAATTGGCTAATGATTATACCCGTAAACAAGTTATTCAGTCAATCAAACTCAAAGACATTTGAGGTTTTAATCAAAATTGTTGGACATTTTGTAAATCCAAGTTGATTAGCTTCACAAGTTTCAGAAGTCGAGTAATAACAACATGATTCTGAAGGAACAGAACGATTATTTGTGTTCAAAAAATCGCATTAAAACATTTCGGAATTTTCATAAAAATAAAATTTTCTTCAGTCAACATTGTCTAATTGAAATGAAATTATGAAGAAATGGTTGAAAGGTGAATCTAATTTGGAGGTTTGATTAAACATTGCGGTTAATCAAATGCTAAAGGTAAATGAAAGATGAAAAGCTTCAATAATCTTAATCAAATTGACTGGCAAATGAAAATGTTATTGAAATATATCTAATAAAGGTTTGAAGACGATTGGAAAGGGTAAAGAAAATGAAATGAAAATGAGATTTCATTGACAGACTAACAAGCCAAATTGAAATAACATTTTTTCCTGTTTTTTCTTCCTCTTCTCCTTCAACTTTTGCCAAATGTTCAACTTAAAACAAAAGTTGTTTCCATTTTGGTTCAGCATTTGTTTCAACAGTTATTGGTCATGATGTTGATCATGTTTTGCCAGTTATTGATACAAAGTTTCCTCTTATTTAAACCTTGCTTTTCTTTTCATTTAATTTCACTTGAAACGGGACAAAATCAATTTCAATCTGTTTCTATTCATTTCATTTCTATGTTGAGTTAACTCACAAGAAAAATATTTTTATTGATTTTTCCTTTTTCTTTTTCCTCTTTCTTCTTCTTCTTCTTTTCACTTCATGTTATCAAACAAGTTTCTGTTAACGAAACATTCAACTTTTAGTTTCCATGAAAATTGTGTTAACAATTGTATAATCAATTGAACCAGTTTTAATGGTCAAACATTTTCTCGACGATTTTTTTCTCCAACTTTTTCTTCCAATTCTCATTAGCACTTGATTATCATGATTGAGAATTCTGAGAATGATTGAGTTAGGGTTACATCGTTAGAAACTTGAGATTCACTGGGAATGATTATCATAATGTTAATGTTATTGGCTAATGATAAAGTTATACTTTTGTTGTGCTGTTCAAAGATTCACATAACCAGAATAATTGAAATGTAAGGTTACAGTTGAAGTGATTCATTGTTGATAATAAATGTTATTAATATCGTGGATTCACACTTAAAACTGTTATCACTCCCAGTCAATCTGAATCAAGTGTCTGTAAATGAAATGAAGAATCTTTTTGATAATTTTTTTTTTCTCCTTTTTTTTCCTCGTTTATTGTTGTTTTCCTTGTCAAGTATTATGTACGATAATTGTTAATTAATCAACATTAGTAGTTGTGTCAAGGCAAAAATGATGACACTGGTTATGTAAATTAAACCGTTATCACAGGCAACTCTGTTTGGCCTGGTTTTCACCTTAACTTTAAGCTTGTTCAACATGTAATTTACATTAAAAGCACATGAGTAAATTATTTTACAACATCATGTTAATTGAATGTTAATCAATACAATTAAAGGAAGGCCGAATGAAAGAGGAGCAAAAATTTTGCATTTTTCATTTTAAAAGAGTTTCAATAAAAATGCCTTTTCAAGTGATTTCAATGTAATAATACAAAAACAAGCTCAATTTATTGATTGACATTTTGAGCTTTTTTTTCAACAAAACTGTCCGATTCGACTCGAAGAGGAAAATTTTTAAATCTCAATCATTACATGAACATTGGATCGGTGTGCAGGTTAATTCTGGATTGAAAATCTATTAGAATTGGAAAAATCTTTCAATCATTCCAATTGGTTTTCAGCTTTTATTTACTTTTTGCTGTTTCAATGTGCTTTTGATTAATGGGTGAAATTGAATATCTTTCAGCTTTGTGGTAAGATTGTTGAGCTTAAACCAGAATTGAAGAAAATCTTCATTAGAATTGTTGTTTAATTAAATGGCTGATTCATGGACAAGGTTAGATTCGGTTAGTTATAAATTGAGATTCGATGCAAGGTAAGTGCCTGGTTTAGATTTTTACAAGTTGAAAGCTTTTTTCTATTCCGATTGTTGGTTAAAAAGATGATGGATTAGAAGGAAAACCATAATTTTAATCTTTTACATCGACTTTAATCGTCATGTTCGTCAATTGTCATAATGGTTTAAGCGTCGTTACCCTTTAGGTTCAGTTTGTTAAACCTGCAGTTGAACCTTTTAATCTGTATGAGAAGCTATCGTTCAAGTCTCATCAATCTCTTGTCACAATAATGATGCAAAATAACTTGAAGTTTAAAACTTGAAAGTTAATGTGTTAGTCATTTAAAGACTTTTGAAGGCATTACTCTTTTAAACTAAGCTAATTAGCAGTGCCTTAAAGGTTAGACTTGATCTGAAAATCTTGTTATCACTAAAAATAAGTTAAAATTCAAGTGTTTATTGGATATTGAATAATCGGTTATTAATGGCATTTAAAGAGGAACCATTTTGAGTGTCACATCTTTCATAAGCATTAATATGATGAAAAGGCTCTTCACGTTTAGATAATACATTTGTAAGCAATTTTCATCTCTTTTTCACATTCAATCTTTAACCTCTTATCCTGGTTCTGGTTTAACCTCTTATAGTGATAACTGTAAATGGACTTATCAGAGTTGCTAAAATTGTAATGAATCAGTTACAGTCGCATAACGAGATTTTGCTTTCAAATCATTTGTTAAGAAGTACAAGTTGTTTCACCATTTTGCATCTTCAATTGTAAGTCACATATTGCTTTAAACGCCTAAAGTCCCACTATAAACATCAACGTTGAACATTTTTTTCTTTCACTTTTGACGGTAAAAATGGCAAAATATCCTTTAAGTAACATCATTATTTAAAAGTCAAAAGTACCTTTCAACTGTTTTTTACTAGTCACATTTTGTGCTGTTTGTTTTAGTCTTCAAGGTAATTCAACTTTCAATTTTTTGTCATTGACTCTATTCAAGATTTATGTTGAGTTAATGTTGCCAATTTTCTGGTTCTGGTGACATTGAAATTCAATTGGGTTCCATTCAAGATGCAGAGTTGCATAAATAGCTAAAGAAATGGATGAAACTTTAAATTATTTGCTTTTCAATGAAACAAACAACCTTCCATCAAACCAGTTGCACTTAATCAAGTTATTAAAATTATTCACTGGAAGCAGCAAACCAAATTAAGACTAAAATTGAAAATTTTGTTTGTTTTCTTTCCTCAAGCTGATTCTTATTAGCATGAAATTTCCATGAAAGAAGAGATGAACATTAAACTAAACACAAATATCACATAAAATGATAGCTAATACAGTTATTTATGAAAAAAAAAGATTGAAGAGAAATTGTTAAATATCGAAAAATGAAGGAAAATAATTGAAAATGCAAGTTGAAAGGCAAATGATTAGTGATTGGAATAAATTTTATATGAAAAATGGAGTTTCACCGAGAATGCAAAAAAATGGAAAACATTTGTTGGAATGAAGTGAAGAAAGTTCAAGATGAATATTCATCAAATGTGGGCGAGTTTAGGAAGGAAAGGAAAGGTTAAGAATGTTCAAGATTGTTGATGGCTTTTTGATTCGATGGAAAAAAAACAAACTTTACTCAATTAGGTTTACATTTGTCTTGGCAACTTGAAGATTCTGATAATAATATCAAGAGTGGAAAAGGTTGAAATAATAAAATAACAGATTTTCTCGTTTACTATCATTTCCCTGCCACAAAACTCCACTTTCACTCCCAGTGCAACAGTATTTAGAGTTAACCAGAAAGCAAACATTTATCACCTTTCGTTTAATTATTCATATTGATTTTTTTTTCTTTCAATTGTCTGATCATAACTGATCAATTTAAATTGTCGACTTTAACACTCTAATTTTACTCAATGAATGAGACTTGAATTTTAAACATTCTTCTCTTTTCTCTTTTCAACATTTTTTCTCTGTTTACCTCTTTAATTACAATTAATTTCAATGGTTTTTTTTCCAACTCTTCATGATCGCTATTCACTTATTGTTTACATGTTTTACATACTAACGATATTTAATTAACTGGTTCAACTATTAATAGTTGTTCAACCAATTCTGATTAATTATGTTGATTGAAAGAACTGTGGAAATGGTGAAAGAAAATTTTCTTTTTTTCCATTTTCCTTTTTTTTCTGGTTAACCTTTTTGTTATTTGGATTCTTCTCGTTTCGATGGGTTTTCTGGGTTTACCTGGTTTGCCTGGTTTAATTGTGTTAATGATACAATGGCAGTAATTGTGTTTGATTGGTTTTCGGTTTTAACCCTGAAACTGTTTACTCATGTTATCCTGAATATTATTTTTCGTGTGCTTTTCACGTTTTTGTAAACTTGTTAATCTGATTGATTGAAATGGGTTAACACGGTGAAAAGAGGATTAAAGGTTCAACTGGAAGGAATTAAAAAAAAGCAGATTAATGGCAATAATAGACGAAACTAATTCTTCGGATAATAAACAATGGAAAAGGATTAAATGACAATACTAATTGTTGGACTGTCAAGAGATTAAGATGTAAAACAAGATTTTTAGGTTAAAATGATTAATATTTTTCCATGAAAATTCTTGGCTTTTGTCAACATTCAGATGAAAGTGTAGCAAATCTATCGTTCTTGACTAAATGTTCATCTCAACTTCAACATTAACCGCTAAAGGAAGCGAAAGGTTGAAGTAAACGGTTCAGTCTGGATTGGATCGATCAAGAGATTCTGTTCATCGATTAAACTATTCAATTTGCTGCTCATATTGATCTTAATTAGCTTCATTGTTCGATTTTTTCTCGTTTCATTGAATCACTTTTAAACCTTTTCTTAAGATATTTTGTTTTAGGTAAATCAAGTGTTTTGGAATGGTTGATACATAATTTTGATTAGCGATTGTTGGTTGATTTTATTTTGCATTTTCTGGTTTTCACTTTACATTTAGGTTTTTGCTCGACATGTGATTAAGGTTTGAATAAACAGTTTGATTTGACATTCAGTTTGCAATTGAATTTAGCCTTTAGCTTTTTTGTTGAAATTTTTGCAGTTCAATAATAAATTTATTTTTAGCATTTTGTTTGGCGAAACAAATTGAATGTTTAAACGAAACAAAATTCAACGATTTATTGAGCAAATAATTTTTGAAAATTACAATTGAAAGACACAAATCGACATTATTTAAAGGACAAATTGTTTCAAATTGAAGCCAATTTGTCTTGATTTGGTTGGGAAAAAGGCAAAAGGAAGAAAAGAAAGAAATGAAACAATTTGCAGATTTGTATTTGTACTTGGATTAAATGTTGGAGACAATTTGATTACAATCATTTAATGTTCAGATTGATTTTGGTGGAAAAATTTTGATCAAATTGGCTTGTTTTTTGGGTTTTTATAGAGTAATAGTGGAAACAAAGTTAACCATTAAAAAAAGATTTCCATTTTTTCTGGTTTTTTCACTTAATGCTTATTGTTTTGCTATTTATTAACAAAAAAATGATTCACTTTATTCATTGGTTATGCATTTAAATGGATACTTTTTCAGTGTTTATCCTGAAACATGATCAGTAAATTTCTGTTAAGAATGAGAAGTTCTGACAGAAAAGAGGTTAAGGTCGAAGGACGAAGATGATTATGAAGTGAAGGGGAAGAAAAAAGGTCAACATGGTAAAGAGAATGAAAAAAAATGTTGAAAATTGAATGAAACCCGGGCAAAGTGGGTGGCAACATGAGGATGAGGAGAAGCGAAAAATCCTGGGAGAAATTCATGTTCGAATGTAGGTCACATGAGTTCGCTCAGTTTCACTGATTATTTGGTGGATAAAATGGATTTATGGATGAAGGCGAAGAGGAATCATGTTCATCATGATGATGATTATAGTGAAGATTAGATGGAGAAATGATGTGAACGATAATCAACAAAGAATCAGATTCATTTTCAAATGATAACAATTTGTCAACATCAATTAACTCATTCTTTTTCATCATAATTTCCATGCTAATTTTGATGAATTTTTTTTCCATTTTTCCTCTATTCTTTTTTCACTTTTGCTTCTCCAGAATTTGCATTTTCACCTTTTATAATATCAAAATTGTTCACATTTTCTCTTTCAAATTTTCTCTCAATTTTTCATTTTTTATCATCTTTTCTGGTTCGTTTTTTTTGTACAAAATTTCTGTTCACTTTGATCACCTTTTATCTTTTGACTTTAACCAGAATTTTTCATAAGAGCTTTCGTTGGAACTTTCAATTTCCATAATTTGCAACATTTTCTCATATTTTTCTTCTTCTTTTTAACCATTTTTTTGCCAAAATTTGGCTTTTTTTGTCCAATAATTTTCCGGTGACTTTTTTGCTTCATGCTTTTTCATCTTCTCTTGATTTATCTTTAAGGATTTTCTTTACCATTTCATGATAATTTCCATGCAAATCATCTCTTTCATTCTCGATTTGCATAACTTTATCATAAAAATGTTCATCATTTTCCTTCTTCTTCTTCCTCATATTAACAATTGTTAATTTGCAGTGCATCTTCATCAATGAATCAACATTATCATCTTTTATTGATTTTATTTCTCTTCTTATCATCTTCCATTATTACTCATCTCACACTCGGTATAAGCAACTAACATTGTTTATTGTGCTCCTTGATTGTTACCCAAAATGATCTGTCAATAGTAATTTAATGTTATTGGCTTAACCGGTTTCCAGTTATAAAATCAGATTATATTGATAGCAGTCATTTTCATCTGTATTATTGCTTCCTATTCAAGCCATTTTTTTTACTCTTAACATTAGTTGGACTCACATCTCATTATTGTCACCTTTTAGTCATCAAATTTATCCCAAATCAATCTGATTCTGATTAATAGTGATTGTTAATTACAATGATAACCGTTGCTCTGGTTTTTGTTTTATGTTTTGCCTCCGTTTTTTAATGGGTAACATTTTCATAGCCAGATGGGGACACATTTGAATTTACAATAAGCTTTTTTTTAGCTTTTCATTTTGTCTGTTTATTTGACAGTTAATAGTGACATTAATCGTAAACTGTGTAAATTAACTATTTTATGGATTTACAGAAAAATCAAGTCATGTAAGTAATCAACAAGTCAACTAATTAAGAATAATAACAATCAAACGTGAAACTGTTTACTGATTTGGTAAACAATTAATTGCTGTGTGTGTGTTTGTTGACTTGCATAAGTTTTTCTTTATGCTTAATCCAACTACAGATTTACTAAGTCTTAAGACATTGCAATTGTCACTTTTTCCACTTAATCGAAATCGTATGTCTCTTTTTTTGGTGGATTAATGATGATGAAGATTGTAATTAGAATTTCCAATGTTTAATGTAATAATGGTACAGGTGTAAGAGGTAAAATGAGCGGTAAAGTGAAAAGATTTACTTACTCTCGATGCCATTCATAAATTGCTTCAATGTTACCGAAAATAATCTTGTCTTTCCCATTTTTCAGGTCTTCTGGAACTGGTGGATCATCCTTTCTCATTGTTTCCATGTAACCTTCGACAACTAAACCCAAATCTTTGACATAATCACGCTCAGTGTCAACCAATTCCTTCAAAGCGTAATTACGCTTAGTCAAAGCTTTTTCACGTTCACTGGCAATTTCGTTATCTTTGGTTGATACATTTTCACCAATATTACCTTCATTCCTAGTGGTTTCACTATTATTATTTGAATCTTTACCTGTTGGTTGATTTGATTCACTTGAATCTGTTATGGTTGATGCTGTAGTCAAAGGTGAACCTGTAACGGTTGAGGTTGGAGTTGTTGAAGTAGGATTTAACTTTGATTGTTGATCAATTTTTGTTGATTCTGTTGCCGTTGTTGCTGTATATGATGATGAATCTTGATGGACAGAAGATGAAGCTGTTGTACTTTCTATGGATCCAGTCAATTTAGGTTCAGTTTGTCTGGTTGTTGAAGGTATGTTTGAAGACGAAACCTTTTCCGTGCTATCATCATTTGTTTGGCCTGAAACTGATATCGAATCACTTACAATTTCAGGTAATTTCACTAATAATCCAAATGGATTTAATGGTTCACATTCACTTTTCACTTCACTATTTTCACCAACTGTTGTTGATCCTAAATTACCTGTTATACTTGGATCTGGAGTAACGGGAAGTTTACCTCCAACATTAACCAATACTTCGGGACATGGAAGGTCAAGTGATTTTGATTTATGGGCGGATGTTAATAGACTTGTTGATCTATCAGATGATGTTGTTACGCTTGTCAGTGTTGTCACTCCAATTGACAGGCAACCAGAAGATTTGATCACTAAACTGGACTCATCTTTGGA
The DNA here is from genome assembly GCA_028476895.1 of Tetranychus truncatus. Taxonomy (NCBI): domain Eukaryota; kingdom Metazoa; phylum Arthropoda; class Arachnida; order Trombidiformes; family Tetranychidae; genus Tetranychus; species Tetranychus truncatus. The sequence continues at coordinate 15,206,757 of CM052060.1, forward strand.
TACAGATGAAGATGATGATGAGCTTGTTTTCCCATCATCTTTCTGCAACAATAAGAGGAGAAAGCAAATCAAATTAGCAAATTGTTTAACAATCAAAACTCATAAAGTTAACATGGGATTCAAATTTGAAAGATTCATCTCGCCTTTTCATTTTCATATATTTCAATTTCACCCAAAAAATGAGCAAGAAAAGCGGATAAAAACGAAAGAACTGAAATAGGAGAAGAAAATTTCTTTTAAGGTTGGATGAAAGGTTTAAGATGAAGTTGATTGGTTCCAAATTGACACTCATTTTGTCATTCACTGAATGATGATGATTATGATTAAGGTGGAAACAAATTGATTGATAAAGTGTGAAAACAATCAAATGGAATCAACTTGGTAAACTTGAAAGACTTTTAATCACTTGATACACTGTCATTAACACTGATCCTGATGAAAAGTAAACTAAAAATGATTGATTAAAAGTCATTTTTATTTTGTAACAATTACTTCGTAAAGTTCATCAGTGAAAACATGATAAAAAAAAGAAGACTTGATTAACCCTTAAAAAGCACGGATTGATTACAATTGAATAATTTTCAATAAAAATTAACCAACCAAATTGAAAATTGAGTTTGGAAAGCTCAATTTGGAGGATAAAGGCAAAAGCAACCTTGTATCGATCCCAATGTCAATACTGATGATGATTGAGCTAATTAAATTAATTAGACTCTTGAAATATTCAATTGATAGACATGGTTATTGTTAACAAGAGGCGATTCCCTTGATCATTAATTTACAGTTTAACGGTTAAAACGGTTATACATAATGATCATTGAGAATGGATAAGAAACCAACATCTCAATTGAAAAAGTAAAAAAAGAGCAGAGTAAAGGTAAGGAAATGATTTACTTGATAGTAATGATGTTGACGTTGAACATGAATGAAACATTTTGACATTTTCAATTCACAAGAGATTTACCATTGAATCTTCATCTTGATCAGTTGATTTTTGCTTGCAATTTATTAAATCACAATTATGGTCAAATGATGAACCAAAATTGTGTTAATCATGAGTCTAATGATGAAATGGTTTCCATCAACTATGACAAATATCAAAATCTATTTTTAGGTTCAGTTTTTTTTGTTTCTCCTTCCTCCATGTTATAAGGAATTATCTGTTTCAACTTCATTTTTATCTCCATCTTCACTTTTCTCTCTGTTAATACTAGTCTTGCTTTAAAAACATTATTTGATCTTTTCTGGTTCACTATTGGGTTCTGCGAGAAATAACAAGACATTTGATTGTAACTCCTTTTAATCAATAATTTGTATCACTGTTGGCAATTGTTTCTTAAACCATGTAATGATTAACAGCTAAGATTGAGTTCAATTTGTTCGCCTAGGTTCATGAGGTTAGTACAATTGAAAGCTAAATTGTTATGAATATGAATATTGTTATGAATTATAATTAGCTTTGCCTTTTTCCGTCAATTTCAAGGTTTGTTTTGTTAACAATTTTTTTTCCTCCAAAGTTGTTGAGCTAAAAAAGATGATAAAATATGAAAGGAAGGAGAGAAGAAGAAAAAACTCCCACAGAATTTAACTTTTCACCTCATTATTTGGTGAAATTATTTCCTTTCAAATGGAAACTCAAAAAAGATGAAATATTTTCAAAAATTTTCAACATTAGGTTGAAAGATATCTTGTAATATCATGTAAAAAAACACTATCAAGTTAACAAGTGGCTCAATTGAAACAATAGCTCATCATTAACATTGTCTTCCAAATGATAATTCAATTGAACAGTTTTATCCATTTTCATCTCACTTTTCATCAGAATTATTCTTTACTTTCAATTGCTTCAATTCATCATTTTTGCTCCAATTTTCCTTCTTTTTCATTTTTTCAATTTTTCCAAATCCTCTGAAAGTCTTTGCCTTTATTTGCGTTATTTTTGTCAATATTTAACCCGATTTTTTCTGGTTTTTTTGCAGCTTTTTTATTTTTAAAATTTTCTAGTTTCTCTGTTTCTCCAAATGAATTATCGCTTCCTGATTTCCTTAGAATTCATCTGAATTTCTCTATAATTATCTCTTGTTTTTCGAAAACTTACTCTTCATAATCATTCTTATAGTTATCAGAATTTTGGGGTTTCTTCATAGCTTTCATCATTAATTTCATTCTTTCCTTCATTTTCATCTCATCATTATCTTTGAACATATTTTTATTGAAATTTTCAGCAAAAAATGTTCCAATCTTCATATTAAAAATGATTTAACATTTAAAGCAAAATCTATGGAAAAATCTTCCACGAAATTGGACAAAATTTTCATCTCAATAGTCATTTCCATTAAAAATCAGATTCTTTTCTCCATTTCAATCGATAGCATTCAATGTTTTCTCAATTTTTTTTCATTCCATTTGTCATTTTATCGAAACTTTATCCACTTTTATCGCCATCTTCATTACCATTTTCATCATTGAAATGTTAATTCGGTAAATAATTGATTCCATTATAATCTGGGTTTCATTATTTGCTCTCGTTCAATGGTTAACTTGCAATCAATTTTCTGGTTTCTTTGGTTTACTCTTTTAACCCTAAAGGCCTCTCTATCGTCACTAATCATTTTGAATCATCATTAACATCATCACAATCAATTGTCTATGTTTAGAAATTGTCAAGACAATTAAATTGATTCCATTTCAAGTTGATTACATAATTGTTTATTCTTGTATCTATTATTCATTGTAATAACATTAATTCTGATATTGATTCTCATTCTGTTTCTAACCTTTCACTTATTATTCAATAATCTTATTAAAATCATATTATTACTAACAAACTAATATTAATATTTTTACACAACACACTCATTGAGATTAAGATGATTGTAATTAGGTTCACTGATTGTTCCAGTCAAACTAATAACAAAATGTTAATTACAAAAGCTATAAAATTATAACAATAATTGTCAAAAGTAGTTTCACACTTTTCAATCAAAAGTAATGAAAGTGTTTCTCATTGTCTCATTTTCCCATTGAGAACCCATTTTTTGACCCATCATCTGTCATTTAATGCAAAATTACCAGAAAAAAAGACAATTAACTTCATAATCAATATTATCAGGTTCAACTTGATTCTTGGGAGAAGCTTTTTCTCAAAGTTAATAATGTAATATAAATATCATCTAATTGCACTGTTAAATGTCACCTTAATCAAGATTAATAAATTTTAATGGTTCATTTGGTGTAAACAGATTCAAGATTACACATGGAAACAATAAGATTTACTTGGGTTTAGACTTAGGATTAAAGATTTACTTAAATGGGTTTATATTGCCTCAAACCATACGGTTGTTAGGATTAGACAATTAGACAAAACTTACCTGTTTTTTGAATATTTGATTGTAAATTTTCTTCATTTGTCATGTAGATGATTAAGATTTTTACTTGGTTTTTGGTATTCAATATCAGGTTAGAACAACTTTCAATTTCTTATTTCAAACACCAATTTCAAACATGGAAAACAATGAAACTTTGATCACACAAAATTGATTGTTGATTCTATTACTTGATTGGTAAACAAAATTTTTTATAATGAATTTAAACTCTATTTATATATTTATATTAATCATTAAGGAAATATTGACAAGAACTTGATGTATTAAGGTGAGATTTACGTTTTTTAATCCAATGAGTGTCACTTTAGACTTTGTTGTTGATGTTGTTTGTGTTGCATTTCATTTTGTTTGATCATTGAAATGGCTGTGAAATTGATTTGATCATTTGGTATAAATTGTAATCATATAAACTGTTTAATAACATTGTCTGGGTTAACTGGTTAAGGATTAACAATTTAAGGTATAAAATTTAAGATACAAATTAGATTGAGTTGAAATGAAAAGAGGCAATAAGAAAGATGTTCGAGATGAAATGGTAAAGGGAAAGATGAGAAAATGTGAGACATTGAAAGAGATGGAAGATTGTGAGGGAATGAAGATAAAGACGCATGAGATTCAGTATGAAATGAACAGAGCAGAAGCTGATGATAATGCTAGAAACCAATTGCAATGCCAATGCTAATAATAGTCAAAATGACAATTGAACTTTTCTTTTGTACAGTGAATCAATTAGTGTTTATTTTCATAGTCATTCAATCATGCTTTTTTTTATAAAAACACTGCAAGCTATCATTGAATCTGGTTGATTAGTTGATATAATTTAAAACTCTATTCTTAAAATAATTTTGATCTCACTAATAATCTATATCAAGGATAAAGATGATTAGTAAACCCAAGTTACCAGTTTAAGAGCGGCACATCAAGATACCAAGTTTTATTGAACACCTTAATACAGATAGCCTTAACTTACCTTTTTCAGTTTCACTTCAGAATTTGTTTATTGGATATTTCCAGTCATCTTGTAATTAGTTTATTTATCCGGATAAGAAGTTTAAAACAGAGGTATTCTGTTTTAGGGCAGAGGGTTTAAGGGCAAAGATGTTTGTTTTTAATCCTTTCGGTCAAACTTAAACTCTTTAAATTTTAAGCCCGGCTTAGGATAAAGGTTGGCAAATAGCCTTTGGATGTGGTAAAAGTGTGGTATTTAGTCTTGTTTACCACTCCTTCTGCGTAGAGCCATCTATTGGTGGGCCGATGATAATCGGCTTAAGTCAATTCTGTGGGTTGTCTTTTGTCGACGGTCAATGTTTATTATCTCCGAGAAGTAGCTAGCACTTTTCATTCAACTGTCAACTCTTGATGTTGAGGTCTTCGAATTTTGACCAATTTATTTATTTTAACTCTGGTGAACGTTAATGAAGTGATCTTGAACCTTGTGTTTGTATATACTGCCTTTATTCACTGTACATCTATCCTCCATCCAAAGGCGGCGCCTTACAAGCTGTCTATCCTTAAATCTAGTAATAACAACAACATAACAACAAATTTTCTGTCTCCGATTTATACATTATATACAGTGATACAGTGATAATGAGTCAATCAAATGATTCAAATTCTAGTGGATATCCCGGTGTCTCAGCACCCATCAGCACTGCTCATCCTAAAGAAGCTGACTTGAAGTTGACACAAAAATTGGTTGAGTGTCTTTCTAGTTTTGATCTATTTGAATCTGAAAGTGAAATGATCCATAGGATGAATATGTTGAGCCAAATCAATGAATTGGTGCAAAAGTGGATCCGTGATGCTAGTGAAACAAAATTGGTTGGCAATGAATCTGCCCAACGCATGAATGGTAAAATATTTACCTTTGGTTCTTTCAGACTTGGTGTCCATACAAAAGGTGCTGACATTGACACCTTATTAGTTGCTCCGCGCCATATCGACCGTACCGACTTCTTCAAAACATTTGCTACTGAAATTTCACAATTACAAAATGTTGAATATGTGAGAAAGATAGAAGATGCTTTTGTTCCGGTTATTAAGACAAAGATCGACGGAATTGAATTCGATATTCTGTTTGCCCGTCTGGCCCTTAAAAATATCCCCGAAGACCAAGATCTTAAAAGTAACGAACTTCTAAGGAATTTAGAACCTAAATGTGTCCGATCTCTCAACGGATGCAGAGTAACAGACGAAATCTTGTCTTTGGTACCAAATCATGAAGCATTCAAATTGAGTCTACGTGCTATAAAGTTGTGGGCTAAAAGACGAGGAATATATTCTAATGCACTTGGATATCTAGGTAAGTGTTTATTTTAATTTGTTACTCTATACTCTTTTCTTATTTTTGTGTTCCTCCTGACTAATATTCTTTTCTTACCTTTTCTCAGGTGGTGTTTCTTGGGCTATGTTAGTCGCTCGTACTTGTCAATTATATCCACATGCTTGTGCATCAACAATTGTACATAAGTTTTTCCTGATCTTCAGTAAATGGCCATGGCCAAAACCAGTGCTTCTCCGTGCTTTGGAAGAAGATAAAACAAATTTAGGATTCCCAGTTTGGGATCCTAGAATTAACGTGAATGACAGGTATCATTTGATGCCAATTATCACTCCATCATACCCGCAACAGAATTCTACCTTCAATGTGACACAATCAACTAAGACGATCATGTTGGAGGAATTTAATCACGCATTAGCAATCTGTGAAAAAATCTCTCAAGGTAAGTTTTCTATTATACAATATCAGGAATTATTCATTTTACTAATGATTGATTTTTTTGTTCGATAGGTTCAGCAGATTGGAAAGATCTATTTAAAACGAGTACCTTTTTCTCGAGATATAAGCACTTCTTGGTTCTAATTGTAGAATCCAAACCAGAATGGATTGGCCTCGTCGAATCAAAAATTAGACATCTTGGTAAGTACAATTTTTATTATTCTAACCATCAATATCTGATTTTTTTTATCTAACATATTTTTACTTTTTTCTTCAACAGTTTCAAATCTTGAACGACACCGATGTATTAAATTAGCCCATGTCAATCCCAATTCATATATACAAGAAACTATGGTAGAAGAAAACGCAGAACCAGATACATACTGGTTCGTTGGACTTTGTTGTGACAAAGCAGAGGGAATGCATATTGACTTGACTGCTGACATCAGATCCTTTTTAAATACAGGTAAGTTTTCTTTATTTATTTAAACTATGTAAATCAAATGTGTCTCACCATTTTATTAACTTTCTCTTCTTTTTTCATTCAACAGTTAGGCAAACGGCTGCTACGAAATTCCCAACAGAATACAGACTTGAATTTAAATATGTCAAGAAGAAGGAACTTGTAAATTACTTACCAGCTCATGTATTCAAGCAAGAAGTAAGCAATGTAAGTAGAAACTATATTTCATTTTTTAAAACTGAAACTCGCAACTTAAATCTGATCATTAAACTAACGCCTTTTCTTATTTCTTTCAGCAGGAAAAAGGAACAAAACGTAAACTCGAAGAAGACAATTCCAAACAAATTCGAACGAAAAGAACACCCTCTCCAAATCAAGAACCTTCTTCCCAATTAACTTCATAAATGTCTTTTTATAATAAACTTCTTATTTGTAATTTTGTAACCTGTGCTTGTGATTTGTTTTTCGAACAAGCTTTCTTGTTGGTTTCTCTTTAAACCTAATTTCCTGTTTAATCTCAATAAAGACGCATTATTTAGACAAATAAATGGTCAAATTATTCTTTTTCGGTTTTCGATAAGAAAATATACAGATACATGTAAATAAAAAATGAACCCGTGAATCTAAATCTTATAATCTATTAGTCAAGCTACAAAAATTATCCTTTGCAAAAATATCTAACAACAAAGAGTAAGAATAATAACGAATAGTGAATAAAGTATCGAATTTGGCATTGTATAAATGTATTGTATCTATATTACGCGCTATTCAATTCATTTAAAGCGAGTTATAGTTATAATAACAATTTTATTTAATAATAAGACTGAATTGAAAAAATAATCACTATTTAAATACTTTCGAATCAGTGGTGGAATTCATCAATGATTGAAAATTCTTGACTTGAATAATCGCTTAATTTATGCCAAATTGTTTTTTTGATCAACCTCAAAAAATAAGAGTAGTTGAAAAGGGTTCATATTTTTCTTCTAAGGTAGAGCTAGTGTAGACTGTACCTGATTGGGTAAAATTAAAAAATAAAATTTTTAACTAATAAGAGATTAGGTGAACAAATATCAATTTAAGTTAAATCATTTGATTAACGATAATTTTTAATATGCCTCCGACTCATCAATCAATTATCTTCGAAAAATTTAAATCTTTGTTATCTTTTTGAAGTGTTATTGTTTAATCGGGTTACTTCGAAATCGGGCCACATTGGATTAACTAATTAACTTACACACATCTATAGAATCTCTTATCTGGCTCGTAACATTGCCATTTTTGCTGTACCATCAGTGAAAATCAATGTCTCAACAAAATAATAAAACCACAAAAACTCCGACTACAAAGCCACCAGCTATTAAACCAAAGCCAAAGCTCGTTCCAACTCAAAACAATGTCAACAAAGACCCGGTTGAAGTATATTGCAGACTTCGTCCTATCAAAAACAATAGCGACTTTGTCTGTATTAAAAGGTTAAATGATAATACACTTCAGTTGATGTCATTTGGCAATAACAAGCTAGAATCATTTTATAGTTTTAAATATGTGTTTCCTGAGACGACGAGCCAGAGTGAAGTATTTCATCGTATTGGTTTACCACTCATCAAAAATCTCATCAACGGAAAAAATAGTAAGTTTTTACACTTCTCCTATTCTTGGCGCTTCTAATTTTGTTTTTATTGTTCAAAGGTCTTTTATTTACATATGGTATCACCTCATCTGGTAAAACTTTCACGGTCACTGGTAGTTCTCATAAATGCGGACTTCTTCCTAGAACTTTGGACGTCTTATTCAATAGTATTGAAGGAAACTTGTCTAGAAAATTCGTTTTTAAACCTGATGGTCAAAATAGTTTTGATATACAATCGACACCTGATGCGTTACTGGAATGGCAGAGAGAAAAGCAAGTAGCTCGAACTCCTTCATCTTTAGCTAGCACACCTAAAGTAAAGAAAAGAGAACAAGATGACTTGCAAGAATGGGAACAACGAGATCGAGATGATACAATCGTTGACATTGAAGTGAAGGGAAATGCATTTGCTGTGTTTGTGTCTTATGTGGAAATTTACAACAATTATATTTATGATTTGCTTGATGATGATGTTATGCTTGATCCTTTCAAAATGAAGCAACCTCAATCAAAAGTCTTACGAGAAGATAAAAAGCGCCGTGTTTTTGTTTATGGAGCTAATGAAACTGAAGTTAGATCCTCAGATGAAGCTTTTGATCTTTTTATCAAAGGTACACGACGACGACGTATGGCCCACACTGCTTTGAACACTGAATCAAGCCGCAGTCACTCTGTTTTCAATATAAGGGTTGTTCAAGCTCCAACCGATGCAGAAGGTGAGGTGATTAAAGACGAAAAGTTTATGACTGTAAGTCAGCTTTCTCTAGTCGATCTTGCTGGAAGTGAAAGAACACAACGCACCCAAACTACAGGAGAAAGATTGCGAGAAGCAGGGAATATAAACAATTCATTGATGGCATTGCGAACCTGTATTGATTTATTAAGAGAAAATCAAAAGTTTGGCGCCAACAAAATAGTGCCTTATCGAGATAATAAGTTAACTCACCTTTTCAAGAGCTACTTTGAAGGAGAAGGTAGAATCAAAATGATAATTTGTGTAAATCCTGGCTCAGAAGATTTTGATGAAACTCTGGTAAGCTCTTCTTTATCTTTACGGTAATTTCGATATTAATTATAATATGATTATAACTAAACTTTTTTTCTATCATTTAATAATTCTTTAGCATGTAATGAAGTTTGCTGAGACAACTCAAGAAGTTCTCATCAATCGAGCTAATGATATGCCATTCCATATGAGGATACCTCGTCCTTATCCGTCCAAATTTATCTCGTTCCCTCGCCTGGAAACTCAATGCAATGAATTTGTTGGACCCATTCTACCAACCTTTGATGTAAGCTAATAGTTCAACGCTTCCCATCGCATGTTGAGTTCATATTTGATCATTTGGTAATCATTTTTTCTTATAGAAAATCGACTGGAAAGATTCATCACAATTGAACGACTTGATCAACATTTTAGAGCAGCGTAAACAAAATGAACTTAGACATTACGAGCGCATGAAACAAGAGCGTAAGATTTTTTTAGATTGATTTATTTGATGTTTTATAATTTTACTGAATGTTTTGATTTTGTTACCATCTCAATAGATCTATTATTTCGAGAAAAAGTCGCCTCTGCTGAAAGTGAGAACATGCTTAGTAGACAACAACTTGCTGTTTTACGGAATGATTTAGAAGTACGTGAAAATCAAATAAAGGCTTTAGAATCAAAATGTGCTCAATATGAGGGTGGACAGGATGAATATTGCCGAAAAATTTACAGCCTAGAGAAAGCAATCAAAGAAAAGGAATGGCAACTTGAAAGTAAAATTCGAGCATTACAACATGCTACAAATGAACAGGAGCGAAACCGAGCCCAATTGGAAGAAAGGTTGGAAAAAGAGAAAGAACGATTAAAACGAGTATTCAATCGAGTTTTGGAGGAAAAGAAAGCTCAACTTGAACGTGAATTATGTTTGACAAATGAAAAGATGCATCTTGTTAAAGATATTTTAACAGCAAATAACACTGATTTAGGTTTCTTCCGAGATTATCTAGAAAATCTATATCCTAGAGTTCACCCTGTTGTCCCAGTACATCCAGCTCAGAGTAGATATAGTTCATGCAATTAGATATCTTAACTCATTGGTTTCATTATCTGAAAACAATAAATTCAATTTTTAAACACAACTTTTATCGTCTTTTTTCTTTTCTCTTACTTTTCCTTCTTTCTTTCCTGTCTTTATGCTCTTTTCCTTTCTTCTCACAGAGACAAAGGTGATAACTGATTCCGCTCAAAATGTTAAGCTTCAACCTCGATCTTGCTTTATTTGTCAGGCTCTGTCTGTTTTTGTTCTCCCTATTCTTTCCACTTCTCTCCTTTACTCTCTCTTGTTTTCCCTCTCGCTCACTCGACCCTTCTCCCCTCTTCTTGATCTCTTTGCCTGTCTCTTTCTAACTGTCTGACCTCGCAATGGTTACTAAAATGTTAAATTATGTTGAGCGGTTTATTGATTAGTTGTTCATTGCTAAGTTAACTTTGGGCAAATCAAACTGAAAACGAGTTTATTTTGTATTTTATTTTCCTTTATTTCTCCATAAGTTCTGATGTAACTAAGTTCAATTAATTTTTTATCAATATTTTACTTAATTTTCTGTTCTATTACCACATCTTCAACATCATTATCCTCTCTATTTAATACATTTTTTCGATTGACCATTTTGTGTCATCGATTCAAAATGGATTCTATGTTTTGTAAGCCTGATAATTGGACATGGAGTTGCAAAGCAAAATCTAGAGAGGTAAGTGAATTTATTTTTAAAATTTTTTTAAGTTCTTTTGTCAACCTAAAGGTTCATCATTATTCGTCAATTTCATTTTCCTTTTATTTTAGGTTAAAATATTTGGTAAAGAAAGGCGTAGAATCATATTTCATCCTCATTGGAGTGCTGGAACTGCTGGAGTCAGGGGTAATAGAATTCTTAATAGTGGCAGACAAGAATGCATCTATTGGGAGGTAAGTTTCATTTCTCATTAAACACTAGTAATGATTTTGTTCATATGGTTGCCAGTCAAATCTCTAATATCATTTTGAGCTTTGATTCATTTTAAAATTATTGGGTCTCAAATTCATATCTGCTGTTATGAACTTGATATTTAATCTAAACCATATAATTAGAAATCTTCAAACCAAATGGTTATTGATTTTTGTTATTCAGTGGATAAATATTTACTCTTTTCTCAAATTGATTAGGTTCGTTTACCAGATCGAATTTTCGGAACCAGTATGATGTTTGGCATAGGAACTGCGCGAAGTCGTCTTCAAGCCAGTATATTTACAAACTTAATTGGTGAAGATGACCAATCATGGGGACTTTCACATAAAGGATTGCTTTGGCATAATGGTGTGTCAACTAAATTTTGTAGACCATTTCGTGAAAATGTAAAAACAACTATTGGATTATTGTACGATTCTTGTCAAGGAACATTGACATATTACAAAGACGGAGTAAAATTAGGAGTCGCATTTAGAGGACTTAATCAAGTCTCTAGTTCACTATATCCCTTAGTAACGTCTACTGCCGCCAAAACCGTAATGATTCTGTGTAATCTTAAAGTGGCCTATTATTGTTCAACACTTAAGGAAAGGTATGTTCACATTATTTTCCAATTTAAATCTAATCGATTGAATGGCAATCGTTTATGAGAGTCAAAAGATCAATTAATGATCAAACCCAGTCAAACCCTACCTATTGGAAAGAGAGGTTGAATTGTTATATAAAAAGGATAAATATTAAAAGGTAAAAGTTGAAAGGTTTCCCTGTGAGAAAATGTAAAAAGAACATTTTATAAGCATTTCAGATGATTACCAAACATAAGACAAAGAACGTATGAATTGTACATTAATTGGTTGTCATGGTTTCAATTGTGTAACATAGCATTAATCCAAATCAAATGGAAACGCAGAAGTACATAAAAGTGAGCAAATAAAAGCGAGGATCACGGTGATGAGGAAAATAAACTAAAGGAGGGAAAAGTTTACATAGCATGTTTCGGTTTTTATCCATAAAGTACAGAGTTACCAGTATCTACCGATTTTAGATTATCCATTATAATTTTGTTACCCTCGCGACAAGCGGAAAGGAAATGAGGGTGATGTGGATGATGAGGATGATCAAGCTTGAAGATGATGCTGAGGATGATAAAAAAAAGATGAGACAGATGGTTAATCACAATAGGCACGAGGTGAGATGAACACAAACCCGATATGATCCGATTGTTAAGGCCAGGGTCAAACCAGTGGGTCAAAAAGATGTTCCCATTGAAAAGCTTAACCATTTACTGTGACCCGTGCCTTTAACTTTCATCATTCGTAATATTTTCCCTCGTCTCTGATAATACATTATTAAACATTCCAATAGAGTAAACTTTACCCTTGATCGAAGCTACTCTTCGTCTGGTATCATCAATTTTAATTATAAGCTGGAGGTAGCATCTTTTGTTTTATGATAACCAGCAAAATGTTAATTATAGGCATCAAGGTTAACACAAGAACGAGTTTTACCAGCTAATTTTACTTTCCAAGTACATTTTGCTCATTGATAACCTTCGATCTGTGACCTTTACTCTTTAAACAGTTACCTTTTAAATAATTCATCTTCTCTTTGGATCTTTCGTCTGTCCTACTAACTCCATTCATTGACTTGAATTTTAATAATAATATATTTTCTCTACTTTTTTAGATGTCGATGTGTCATTTTGAAAAGTCTATCCAAATCACAAGACATTGCTCAATTACCGTTACCAATTCAATTACGTGGATACCTTAATCACCAGTTAGAATTAAATAACGTTCACAGTGACCATCAATCACCATTAATTGAGGGAGAACTTAATGACATGGAAATGGAAGAACCAAAGCAATCTCGTGATATAAATGAAAACCTTTTGGTCAAAATTTATCCAATTCCTGACCAATGGTCTCCTTCGCAATTAAAAGATCGCCGGTTAGTTATCAATTAATATCATCTATATTAAAACTATCAGTTCTACACTCATCATTGGAAACAATCATTTCCGCTTTGACAAAGCTACAAACCAAAGTATTCAAAGTCTGATTCAAATCCATATTGCGTGAAAAAGACCAAATGGGATTCATCATTGACTTCAAACATTCCCAATATCATTTCTTGTAATTTGTTAGTAATCTTATAATTATTCTTTCATAATCAAATTATCGCAAAGTTAAGTGTACAATCAACTTAAATTTTTACTGATCAACTATCGACCCCCCAAACTGTATTCCTTTTTAATTTATTTTTAGTTATTCGTCAATTACCCTACCATTCATCAACAACGTGATTTTACAATTGTGAAAGAAAAAAAAAGATTTCCCTTTATCATCAAATCCAAGGGTTAATTGTGATTTGTTGATAATTTGATAATCTAGGTTTTTTTCTTGGATGAGGTGTAATCTAGTCAATGAAATCATCTCCAATGGCAATTACCATTGAAACATTTGTACTATTTTTAATTATTCACAACATAATTAAATAACATTATTATTTAATATTATATTATGTAACCATAATATAATAAATTGTCAAATTAAATACATAAATGAAAAATAAAATTTGTCTAAATAGAACATAAATATTGCACTGAAAATTGATTGTTAATTATACAAAGTCATCAATGAAGATCAAAGAAAAGAATCAACTCGAGAGTCTCTTGATTCTACTTTAACATTCTATCAATTGATTAGATTTTCTCCATTAAATTATGGTTAATGAAACTTGTATTAACAATCTTATTATGTTTAATTTCCAAGTTTGAATGTAAAACACTTAATTTACACCTGAATTTTATATTGCATGCATGATGGTATCAAAATAATCAATTCAGAAAAAACAGCTATTTTCCATGAGATAATGTTAAATAATAGGAGCAATTGAGATATCTCAATAACAATGTGATCAAGTTTAATCGAGTACAAAGATAAAATGTTCTTTAAATTATTTATTTATATCAAAATGATACACGAGTCATTAAAAATGGTCAAGATTTGTAGATAATGCATGATTATACTCTTCAATTGTTTTATTATTGATCAAGGTGAAGATATAAATACAATTGCAAAATTAATTACAATGAAAAACCTTGAATATAATCAATATATTTAGGTATTTGGTTATGTCGCTCGATTCGTCTCAGATGTTATCAATAAAGCTGGAAACTAGCACAATATGTAAACATTAACATTTATTTGGTTTGTTATTTGTGTTGATGTTAACCATTATTCAAAAAATTTATCATTAGTGAATTTGTAATTATCATTATCATCTAACAATACGATTCCAGTGCACAGTCGATATCAATTTAGATGGATTACGTTATTCTTAAGAAATACGGTGAAGTGTTGGGGAAATAATTTGCAAGTCAAGACGCCAACCAGATGAGAACAAAGAAGGAAAAAAGAATCAGGTAAATCTTATTACATCGTAAATGTTTACGGATGAAGGTTTAATTAATAATACATTATCTAAATCATCTTCAAAAATATCTTTAACATCTTCAATCTTCACTATTTAATCCCTTTTCTCTTCTGGTTTATTTCCTTAGAACTCTCTAACGTAAACATTGTACACCCTGTTTACCGGAAGGTTGTTGGCTTCAGTCTGAGGATCGTTTCATCATTTCTTTGACTGGTATTTAATGGTTATTGTTAAAGGTGGCCAAGATTTACCCAAACATTTATCGATGACTTATTCTGGTTCAATCATGTAATGCTTTCTTCTCTGGCTATATTTCATGTCTATACTGGTTTCTTTGGGTAAACTTCTTCTGGAAAAGCCTACAATTGCTCTACTTATGATTGCTCTATTTATTTGAAACTTGCAATTTTTGTTGGTATCTGTTTCAAGGTTAAAGTACATCTAAACTTAAAACGTCTCAGAGTAAACATTCGTAAAATCTTCGAGGTAAGATAGTTAATCATGATCATGATCATCTTCTGAATATCATCATATCTTCACCTTTTCTTTTTTCATCCTTCCTAATGTTTATCTATTCTTTCATCATTTTTATTAAAATCTTCCACATATCAACACCAGTAAAGTTTTCAATTCACTCGTTTTTATAGAGATAATCTTCCTTGGAAAACTACCCTTAGTGTATGTTTAACCTTTTTATATTTTCAGTCCCTATTTATCAACCTTGAATCTAATCCACTAATCTATATGAAAACACACATGTTTGGGGAAACTAACAACCCATTACAATTAGGGCTTAACTCAATTACACTCTACAGATTAGTCTGTGTGCGTGCTTATTATCATTAAAAACTCTCGTCAGTATCACTTTCACAAGACTTTGATTTTTCTCCCTCTCAATCATTTGCTCACTCAATTATCTGTTTATAATTCATAAGGTTTATATTCACTCTCTTCAAATCATTTCTCTTCACTCGACTGTCATCTTTAGACTGAACTTCTAAACATTACTTTATATTTTTCAAACTCTCTTTTGTTTCTTTCTCGTTATTATCTAGAGCATTGGATAACCATTAAATTCAAAAAGTAAAGCAACGGATTTTTTCTTTCTCATCGTGATTACTCTTTGTTTACCATAAAAACCACGGATCTCCATTTCATTATTAGATATCTTAGATGTCAACACTTGGGTTAAGCTGTAAAAGACCGTTTTTAACTTGTTGCTTTGATGATTGGTTGACTGACTCTGCAAAGGTCTATTAATATATTGTGAATCATAAAATACATCACCATTGTTTTACAATTGTTACCACCAGTTAATGTGATTATAATCAATAGTCAACATCGTCAATATTACAAGACAAACTAAGAAGCTTATGGAATAATTTGCCAATACAAAATCACCGAATGATAACAAAGAAAGAAAAGTCAATCTAGTGAATCTAGCTCGCAGATGATTACCAAAACTCTATTTAATCAACATCACCCTCATCATAATTATCTTCAAAAATATCTTCAATATCTTAACATTCTAAAAACAACGCTCATTGTTTACCATCAAAGCCAAATTTTCTTTAAATGAAGTGCAATAATTGATGGTATTAATATATTGTCGATCTCGCTGAAACTCCATCGTTTTATTTCAAACTTGTCATTTATAATATAATTTTCATCATTTAAAATCAGCCGCAAATTATTAACAATGAGACCAAATGATACTACCCACAGTGAAGAAACCAAAGAATTTGTTATCATTGGGAATGGTCCATCAGCAATTACGTTAAGCTACATGTTAGCCGGTAACTGGCCTTATTACAATCCAACTGAGCCACATCCCAATTCTGAGCTACACGCACGTTTGGTTTCACCTGGTGATTCTGAATCTTACAGTGATGACACTAATCTTTCATCAGTATCTTTAATTCAACGTGATTTAGATTATTTGTCAGGTGGTCTATCTGGTCGATCTCGTAATCCTATATCCATACTTTTTGATACCTTACAACACCCTGATGCTGATATTGGTTCTGACATTCCATCAGCTCTTTCCTGGTCATTCCATCCAGATCGTGCTCTTTCTCACGTGGTTCTTGGTTCTGGTTTGCCTGGAGGATCTTGGCACAAAATGAATGATTGTAACAACACATTAACCATAAGTTTAGGAACTTGGATGCAGTTACCTAATTTGGGTATAAAACAATGGTCTTGTGATAACAAAAGAGAATCTCGCGTTCCTTTAGGTCGGGTTGCCAAGTATTATAGAGACTATGTGAGGCACCAAAACTTGGAGAAATATTTTTATAACAATAGTCAAGTTTTACGATTGGAATTCAACGAGAAGGATAATCTATGGAAAGTTTCGTATATGCAAGATAAAGTTGGCCATTTTACCATTTCTACACCGCGAGTTGTCTTAGCCACTGGGGTCAATGAAAAACCCAACAAATTAGGTATTAAGGGAGAGTCTTATCCTTTTGTTATCAAATCTCTTACCGAGTTTGAGAAAATTTTGTCCAATTTGGATCGCTCAGTCTGTAATGAACCTGTTTTAATTGTTGGAGCTGGTCTTTCTGCTGCGGACGCTGTTATTACAGCACGTTTTGAGGGTTTACCAGTTTATCATGCATTCCGTCGACATCCCGATGATCCAACTCTTATATTTAACCAGTTACCTGAAAATATGTACCCAGAATATCACAAGGTACACCAAAAAATGAAAGGCAAAAGTCTTTCTCCAGATTATAAAGCATTTCCAATGCACTGTATCAGTGAGATTAGATCTAATCGCACAGTTGTTCTAACCAATCTGATTGGTGCTGAATATAATGGAATCAATGATTCAACACAAAAAACAATCAAAGTTTCTTACGTACTCGCTTTAATTGGGCGTCGGGCTAACCTTGATTTTATCTATCCCAAAAGGTTAAGAGCACAATTGCTGCAACATCCAACTCAGCCATTCCACAGCAGGAACAATCCAATTGCCATTAACCCGTTCACTCATGAGTGTTTGAATGCTGAAAGGCTATACGCTATGGGACCATTGGTCGGTGATAATTTTGTTAGATTTGTCCAAGGAGGTGCATTAGCTATAGCAAATGATTATTGGTCTAAATCACTTTCTCCTAATCCTAAAGTATCTTCATCACCCGAAGACTTTCTTCTCAGGTGAAACACAGTCCTTAATTCGGGATTTTATTTTTACCCCTTCGAATGCCAACATTCTCATTGTAGCCTTGATTTTTAAAGATCAATCTCGGAAATTCATTACTGTTAGGAGCCTTTGAAACTTGTGGAAGTAGTTTCTTTTCTTCGCAACAAACACCAATCAATCGGAAGGTAAAAATGAGACATCAGTCAACCAGCTTTAATCCATTTGAGAGCAATATTAATGTGTATATTTAGTGTTTTTCAACTCCTTTCATGGATCAAACTGAGCAAGGAATAAACCTTTTCTTGTAATTGATTTTAAATCACATTGAATCTAAAATATAGTTACAACAATTAAGGTTAACAAAACCTTGATCAATCTGACTTCAAAATGTTTATAAAATTTTATTTAAATTTGAATAAAGATGTTTGTTTTTTCAGCTGTTTTATCTGTAATTGTTATGATCCTCAATCTGTTGATTGTTTATTATTGTTATATTGAAATTAAAGCACTCTTTAAGTATTTTTTGCAATAGATTGTCAAAAATAACAATCGATTATTATTTTATAATAAAACTTCCGAAAAAAAAACACTTCTTTCTATTCATTCCCCATCAAATTTCATGAATTCAATGCATGAATTTATAAAATGATTTAAATCTAAATCCTTGTTCGCCTTTGTTCATTCAACACTCTTGAAGTTATTCTTGATAATCATTTGCAAGAGCCACTTAAGAGATTATTAAGTTCCATGTTCCAATTTTTGATTCATTGATTGATTGATGGACATTTGGGAATCTGACCAATACTAACCTTTCCGAGGTTCACCAAATGGCATTAACTAGGAAGGAGTAACACCAAACTGCACGTCAAAGCGTCAAACACCGAGTTTAGTAAGTTGTCAACATCAATTTTTTGATGAAATCACTGGGTAAACTGAACACACAAACGATATTAGATTTCTTTACATTCAATAATCAATTTATTATGATTTTAATAAATTGAAATCCATTTTCAGTTCAACTTTCAAGTTTGGCACGATTCAGCTTCTTTTCAGCCGGCTTTAGTTAAGCTTTAACTCAGCTGACTGGAAATGGCTGGCTTTTATGTCTAGTGTTTTCAGAAAATTCACAGATTATCTCTGGTAACTTCATGTTGATGCTTTTTAATTATTTGTACATTAATTGACATTTATAAATATTTTGTGGGTTACTCATTTGTTAACCTTGTTATCTACTCAAATGGCTTAAAACATTATATTTGTGAAGCAAGCTATTTCTTATCCATTAAATCTGAACTGATGGATTTTTCCTCTATCGAGCACTGTCTCTCAATATTATTGAAGTTAACAAAATTATTGATTATGGACTAAATTGACGTTTTTTAAAGAAACTTTAACGAATTTATTGTTAAGGTTTTGTTTCAATTTTTATTTATACTACGTTGATCAATTTTGCAAGGTAAATCATTATTCTTTCATCCTGCCATGTTTTGACATGTTGCTATTATGATAAGTTTCTAATACATTTTATCTATATCGTATTGATTTCCACAATGCAGAACAAACCAAAATTAACACATAAAATTGGCCGGTAATGAATCTTCAAGAGTTACTACAGGAATTCAATCCTAGGTGAGTACCAGTTCGGATTATCACGAAACAAAAGAAATCTCATTGATGGTGTTGTTTAGTTTTGACTTGATGCTTCTCGAAACAGTTTACTATGGCTATAAAAATATCACGTTAAGAAAACATATGAAACAGACAACTTGATTCATTCTGTACAAAATTACATCTGGTTATGATTAGCAACTGTTATTGTATTAATTGAATAGCTTTAGTATAGAGCGCTGCTCTCTTTTTACTTTTCTGTTTATTCAATACTTCTCCTGAATGGATTTATAACTTTATTTGAAGCACACATAATCTTTTTTGTTTCGTCAAAACATCCGTCATTTATCTCAATACTTTCAAAAAACTGACTTTGTTGCTTAAACTCATTCAATTTATCTTTTTCAGTAATTTTGTGGTATACACCTGTCTCCTGTTATTTAGCATTTTATTCGCTTTTCGACTAGATGGTACCATAACGATAAGCTATTGGCTTGTTTTCATGCCTTTATGGATCTGGAAATGTTTAGTAATCCTTGGTGCGGTGATCGGCTCTTTAGTATGGATAAAAAATCCTGAATATCGGCTCAGTGAATCATCATACATTCACTTTAAATCTATGCTAATCAGTTTATCTCTTCAATTATTACTTCTTATGTTTGAATTGCTTGTCTGTGATAAACTCGAATCTGGTAGACACATGTGGATACTAGCATTTATCCCGTTGATATTTATTTCTCTCCTTTCAACAGCCATTTGTATCTGGGCCTTCAAAAATGATCGTGCCTTTGAATTGGAAGTTTTCTGTGCAGTTAACGTGCTTCAATTTGTTTTCATTGCACTTCGTTTAGATCGTTTTATTAATTGGTCCTGGGTAGTTGTTTTTGTTCCTTTCTGGATTGTAATGTGTCTCGCCATCATCGCTGTTCTGTATGCTCTCATATTTGCTGCGATTTTATTAAGAACTCCTGAGGTTGCCATAGAGCAACGTAAAGCCAGCATACATTCAGCCATTTCTTACTCTTTAGTGGTTATTCCACTCCTCATTTTTTTGGTTCTACTTTCCAACAAATTGGACACAACGTCTGATTACGCCTTCCCACCTCTTCGACCCACTCTTCTTCACGCTCCCATCATCGATCATATTAGACCATCTTACTTCACGATTTGTATTCCTCTCTATTTTGCTTTTCTTATTCTTATTTGTCTCTCTTTCAATAGTAAGGGAAACAATCAATGTAAGTTTCTTTTTTCTAATTTTTTTCGAAAATTCTTTGCTAATTTGTTTTTCTTCATTTTTAGGGTGGTTTGGCATGAGGAAAGACTTTTGCAGTTTTCTTCTCTCTGTTTGTCCATGTTTAAGAGAGTATGGAAACATTTCCTTCAATAAACAAAATAATAGTCTAAGTAGTCCCCATGGCAGCCAGAGTGCAATTGAATCTGATCAAGTTTCTGCTGGGAATCCTGCGACTGGTTCCAGTGAAAAGAGTCGATTCAAAATGAACCATAAGAAAATAATGATGCCGATTATGACACTTGAATCGCCTGACTAATTGAATTGAATAATTATTTATTTCATAAACTTGCCGTCGAGTATTGAAGGATCTGCTGCAATACTGATTGAAATAATGATGAACGACAAATACGTAAACATGAGGCAATTTTTTGAAGTCTAGACTGGGATAACTTCATCTATTGGTTTTAATGGAAAGATAATGTATGAAATATTAACTAACATCGAGACGGATAAATCGCAAAAATGTATCAACTGGTCAACATCTTCATTTTCATTAACAATACCAACCCTTTGTACCTCATTTATGCAAATGGTCTGCTTGTATATTTATTTTGACTTGGACTTCACTAAATGGCCAAATCAAATCATTTAGATTATGTTGTATGCATAACACACATTACCCATCTATTCAAGGTTACACAAAAATTATAACTTAATAAACAATGAACATCAATAACATCAATACATGTAAACATCCATCATTTCAAAATTGAAAAAATTATCCGACTTTTTGTTTCCCAGTCTCACGAACAAGAGTATTGGATTGACTGTCTCAGTTCATCCTTTAAACTATTAACTGCTAATTAGCTTTAATTCTGAAAGATTGCCAAGTAATTCGAGTATCATTTGCAAACGAATTGAAAAATTTGAAAAATAGTATTACAATAAAACACTTTTGGCGTAACTGATAACATGGATGGTAAAAGTAAGCGTATAAAATAAACTTTTGTCACGGTCATGAAATCCCGATATAGTGAATTGAGATGAAACAAAAGTGAATTTGTTTAACACGATTTAAAGAGTTTTAATTCAGTGATGGAATATCAAGATCAATGTTGATGGAATGAAACAATACAAAACATGAAATGATCAAGTTATTTAAATCTTATTATAAGAAAAGATGGAAATAATGTAACTTTTACTCAATCATTTAAATGTTTACTTATTTATATTAATGGAGGATTGACTTAATTGAACGATAATAACCAAATGAGCAACTGATAAATACAATTCATTCAGCCTTTTCTTTCGGTTCTTTTATTGTTACTTTCTTCTTACAAGGAAAGCATGCAGGTTCTTTTGTTAGTATATTAAAAACGCACTAGATGGCATGTTAAGTTGTATCTTGCTCAACCCATCTGGGTTTTACTGAAAGCAACAAAAAGCTTTCAGTAAAGAGATCATTGTACTTTAATTTTGGTTCTCTCACTTCTTCCTTTAATTGTATTCATTTTAGGTATGTTATGTTTTAAAATGTGTTTACTCATTAATCTATGTATCTATCATTATGGATAACGTTATGTCAATCAATTAATCGGTCATTTCTTTCTTTAAATTAGTAGCATAATTTTATGGGCCATCAAAGTGTGAGGATGTGTTCATCTTAAATGTGTAAATATCTGTTAACCATCATTCCAGGGCCCTGACCTGACTCCTTGCATCTCCATTTTTCTGGCTTCATTATCACTGGATTAACCTTTGCTTTACCATCACTTGTAATTAATTCCATCATTCCATTATGTGATTAACCATACTTTGGTGTTTATCAGTTATTGTTTACTTTGGTTTCATCTATCTCGTCATCTAACACACAAGTTGCTCATCCAGAAAAGATTTAAAGTCTTTTCTTTTCCATACTGTTTATCCTTTTTTCTCTATTTATTAATGATATCTATTGAAGTTTTAAGCCACTTCCTGTTACAAAAATAATGAATCCTCTCGTTAGTTTAACGATTTGGTTTTTAATTGGCACAACAGTCATAAAATATAGCGTTAGCCGTGAGTTGAGAGATGAAATTGATACTATTGGGTCAAGTGATGGTAAGTCAGCAGAGGAGGACAATCTAGATCAACCATGGCTTCATATCAATTTCATTTCGCCCAAATTTGAAGTATCTCAAGCAAAATGGTGGTTTGACAATTCCATTGGTTTCCATGCTAAAGGAATGGAACATCTATATCTTTTAACACAGTTGTTAATGAATTGGATTCAGCCACCAGGAATGCCTCCAGGGTTCATTAAAGAGGAACTTTTTGATAATCCTGTGGAACATGTTAAGGAGAACCAGTTAAAGGTGAGAAGCAATTAAGTAAACAACATTTTGGCAAACAATTGATTATCTCTTGATGTGTACCCTTTTATTACCCGTTGAAATTACATCAGTCTTACATCAGCCATCGTTAGATATTGGTCACTCATGATTGTCTTAATAGCACACTTATTCACTATACTCTTACTAATCATTATTGACCTTGACCGTAAACAAAAAGGTTTAATATAATGACTTCGATTGATCATTGAACAATCATGAATTGAAAATTTTATCATTCAAATCAAAGAGGTGTTTGCTAAAGTGATGCATCAATTGTTTTCAAATTGTAACATTCAAGTACACCTTTTACTTGCGTTGGATTTTACCTGTGCTGACCATACTCCTATTTCATTTTTTTTCTCATTTTTCAGCTTTTCACTCATTTTTGGGGTATAATACTCACCTCGACCATAGCAATATGTTTGTCTATCATTGTGCCATTACTAGGTTTTTTACTATGCTGCTGTTGCTGTAAGATATCATCAAGCAATCAACGTGCCAAACATACTCACAATCGAGATCCAGTTCTGTATATCACCTCATCTTCATCGAGCGCTGGTTCTCCAGGTCATCAAGCAAAGAAAAAGAAACCCAAGTATAAGATTGAGAAAGGATTAGATTCATGTTCAAGATCAATCTGTAGCATTACACTTTTCATAATCCTTTTGTTGGTATCTTTTTTTGTGATCTGCGCCTTTGTCACAAACGAATATGTTCACAATGGTGTTAACCAATTACCCCGAACACTCAACCAAAGTTTGGATGACATCAAATTGTACTTGAATAAGACACAATTTGAAGTCAACACTCTTCTACGAACAAATTTTCGCCAACTTGAACAAGAATTGGACAATAGTCTAGATAGAAGTGGCATAATTGTTAGAAATCGTTTAGCTCAACATACAAAGGCCATCTCATTGGAAAACTTAACTGCTATTGTTTCAAGTGAGTCAAACAAACTGACCCTTTTCACCCAATTCAAAGCAATTTTTATTTACACCCAAATTAATGCTTTAATTTTCATCAATTCATAACACGTTTTTATACAGATATTACAGTTAACCAGGCTCTTAAATTATACCAGATTATTGATAATCACGTTCAAATTGATCAAACTTGTACTCAACTTTGAAACAATTTTTTCTTTTCATTCACATTTGATTCTCAAGTTCATGGATAGTCTGATTCATTTATGCATGTTTATTTACTTTCCACCCTTTTCTTCTTTCATCATTATCTCTTATTGCTTTTAATTTAAGTAAATTTGATTACCCTGGTTCATGGATGATTTAAGATTACCTTCTCAATTTACAGTTTCTTCTTAAACTTTAAATAATTAACTTGTTCCCAGGCAACTTTTTTACTTCTGGTTTTTGTTTCCTTGGTTGTTGACTTCTGCCAGGATTGTATATTTATATTCAAAAGCAATCATTTCTATCATGAAATATGAAAAAAACATATTTTATGTTTCATTCTTCCCCCTCCGAAACCTTCTGTTATTATATTTTCAGGAACAGTTTCCGTCAACTTTTTTTCAAATGACAATTCATTTTGATGAGTATATCCTTTGTTATTAATTGTTTATCTTCAAACAAAAATTACTAATCAAACAAATTGTCATAAAGCTTCATTACTATTTGCCTATTTTAGGTAAAAAAAAATAGGAACAAAGTTTGTGATTAAAAGCTAATTCCATGTGTTGCCTTATAAGATCATCTATATCTAGAACAATTAGATTACAATCATTCTTTGCTGTTCGTAAATAATAGTCCATAAATAATTTATTATCTATCAAAGTTTATACAATTTGATCCGATTAAATTACCTCTGTCACAATTATTTGGTAACCTTTCCGTTGAATCACTTTTGTTATTTTCAATTAAACTCAATACCTGTTATCAAATTATTTACCTATCAAATTTCTGAGAAAATGTTTCACCTTAAGTTTGTTCCATTGAAAAATAGTTGGATTTATTTTAGCACTTCTTATCGAATCTGCGTTTAACCTATTGAGAGATTATTTCCGAAAGCGTTTAACCACAATTTTTGAAGTAATCCATCAAGTGACCGTGTAACTCCTTATAACCAGTAACTCCAGATTCACACTTAAGTTTAGCCTTTTTCCATTCGTCAACTGTTTTATCGCCAATCAAATTTTTCCCCTTCATACCACCCTATTGAGAAGTAAAAACAAAATTTACAAAAAAAAATCAAATTTAGACGATTGAAGCAAAAATTTCAATTCCAAATTCAACTCAATTTTACGTTAAATACTTGAAGGTTAAAATATCAAATTGCTTAACCATTTATCAATGATAATTTAAAAGTTGAAAAGGATTGCAATTGAAGTTGATTCAAAGCAACGAAAGCTTTTGTTGGTTTTCTTAACTAAATTGAATCAAATTTTGTAACCATTGATGGTTGGCTATCGATAATTTCAACCTTGATTTATCATGAAATGATAACTTACCACTATTTCAAGAACAGCACATTCTACAATTTTGTATATTTCAACGAATCCAGCGTTATTACAACAAGCCATTGCTTTTCTCATGACATCCTTGGCCTTTGCTTCGTCCTGAGCACATTGACTAAAGTCATCGAAGGTGTTTTTTTCACACATTGAGTTACCATCCTTCAACTTAGCCAAGCAAGTTTCGAAAATTGATAGCAATCCTTCAGACAATTCGGTTTTCTAGATAATTAAATAATCACAATTAGAAATGAAAAACATTTCCAGTAAAAATAATCTTTACAAACCTCTTTACAATCCAACAAGCTGGCTATTTTATCCAACAATGGTTTACCTCCTTTTTCAATCGCAGCTTTGATATCAGCTTGACTTACCTTCAACTTACAGTTACCTTTGAACGAAATAAGATGATCAGTTGTTGCATTTATTAATTAGTGATTTACATACCACACATGTCTTTGTATGTAACTGAACCAGCTTTCTTGATTGGGTTCATTTTACTCATTCCTGCCATACAATTACCTTCAACGGTAACTGCATTTAAGGCTAGAGTAATCACAATTAAACCAATGGTTCCATAAACGTTGAGAGTCATTTTTTTTCAAAATAAATTTAACAACAGAAAAAATAAAACTTGAATTGTTTAAATTTTCATCAATAATCCTTTGAAACTGTGTTATAATAAACTTTGCACTTAAAATTGTCCAAAGTCACTATCAGTCTGATCAGACTTTCAAATTGAACTGATTCAAATTTCTCATTGGAAAATCATATTTTATACTTAAATTTTGAATCGCTATCTTTCACCCCAATTTACCTCCCATTATTACCTATTTGTTGACACAGTCACCATCAGAATGGTCCAAAAGATAATATTTATAATGACTTGTGTACCAAAAGGATTTTTAATATTATTTATTGTGTAAAAATGTTTAATAATACAAATGGATATTTAACTCTTGTCCATTAGTTACTCGGTTAGTTGATCATAAACCAAGGTTCCATCTGAATCAATATTGAACTTAAATTATTACTCATAAGGGAAACATTTCCATAATTTTTCTCCAATCTTTTCCTTGTTTGCATATATTTCACATCATTGCGACTTATTCAGTTCAATCTCACTTTTTGTTCCAATCAATTTCCAATCAATGAGCTCATCAAATCACCTTGATTTATTTGCTCTTCAACTCAAATCTTCATTTGCAATTGTAGTCAAACATTAATCTGAATTAATCTCTTTTGATTAGTCGTTTTAATGTAAACTTGATAATTCATTTTTTTGCTCTTTCCAGTCTCTTCATTAGGTTATAATGAACCTCATAAAGATGTACTAATTGTCATCAAATGCAGAAGGTTTTCTGTTCATTCATTTAATGAAGCAAAAATGAATCATTTAATAAAATTTGGTTTTACCGCTTTAATTGTTGACATTTTTCACCATTCAAATAATGAACAAATGATCAGTTTTTAAGTCAGGAAATTTAGAGATGAAAACTCAATGCAATTGAATGTTGACCCATAATTTATCCTCAGCTTTCTATTGAACAACGATGTTCCCTTTCTGTTAATTTTGAACTACTTTTTACTTCTAATTGTTGCAGTCACATTATTTCCAGTCTATTTTATCAACAAAAGTTGCTGTAATATTTTATGTGCAATAACTTTCAATTGATTGTTTTTATTTGCACGAAACTCGGGTTGAACTCATCTTTGTTACCTACAGTTCAATAATTGTAGGCATTGGCAACCTGTTCAATCTGTTAATTGAGTTTATCAATTGTTCTGAGTTTTGACTGTTTGATAAAAACAACTGTTTATATCAATTGGTGTTGAGCAATTTGAGTAAAACAACTTTTCCCAAACTGGAAAAGACTCAAGAAAAATCAAATCCTTGCAATGATAAATGGTTTTACCAAATCAATGCCGACTAAAATGACCAACTCAGCCCTGAAATATAAATTCTGGTGTCGTTTTTTCCTATTTTTTGGTGTTTCTATCTTTTCTTTCCATTTCTTTAGTATTCAAGTTCAATATTTGATTTCAAAAATAATTTCTGCATTGATCTGAATAGGTTTAATGACGAAGAACAAGTAAAACAAAAAAAAAAGAAATAAATTGAATTAAGCTTGATTTTCTGATTAATTGATTTAGTTCTGACTGTCCTGAAACTTGAGCCAATTATTCACTTTGACCCACTAGTGTTTGCAATGAATAACCTAAATGATTTGAAAAAACTATTGAAAAAATTTGGTTCACATCTTTACTTGATCTTACTTTGTCTCTGTCCTCTTCATCTCACTAAATTAAGAAAACGTTGAAATGTAGTTTTCATTGTTTCTCATTTCAATTTCGTGTATTCATTTTTCTCTATTCATATTTTCTCAAGTTGTTACACTGGTTCTTGATTGTTGACTCAACTGTCAGACTTTCTGGTTTCAGATTCCTCTATTTAATCATCATTATTATCATCTTTTCCTCCTCCACCTCCTTGAAGTTCAATTGTAAATTACACCAAGACACTAACTCACCAGCACTTCTTGTCAATCTGTCAACTCTGTAACAAAATGGTTACTTTGTACTTTCTTGTTTTTTTTGGAAGATAAGAAGCTTCTTCTCAACAAGATTATCATCAATCTCTAGAACCGTTGAAAATTCATCACTTGAATAAATTCATCCTTGATTCCCTCCTTCATCCTTTTGCACCATCCAATGTCATGTTTCTTGAAAACCCAATTTCGGTCAAAAAAAGTTACCTTCAAATGATAGTCGACCTGTTAATGCATCAGTTTTATGAGTTTAATTCATTGTCCAATCCAAAAAAATGTTGAACAAATAATGATTTGAGTAACCTCTTAAGATTAATCTTGATTTTTTTTCGTTACGCACGAAAACTTCCGGTCAAACTTATGCAAAATAATTTATCTCATAAACTCTTTCATTTCTTGAATTACTTGTAGCTTGAAAGGAACCTTGCGTTGAATATGCTTTTTTCAATGCTTATCATAATGTCTTTTGCTGGATCGTTTCTTTTTCCTCTTAATAATTTCTCTAAATTTCCTTCCTTCTATTTAACTCATCATGTTTTTTTCGCCTCTTAAAAATTCTCATGTTCATATTGTTTGCATGAAAATATTTCCTACAAAACATTCTGACCATCCTTTTGTCTCGTTTGTCCTCTTTTCATTATGTCAAACGGCTTTACACCTTAATTGACTTTCTTAACCTTTCAATGGCCTGACTCTCAATTTATACTTTGCTCATCGTGTTTGCTCATTGTAAATGTATCTTTTCATCTAACAATTTTTACAATCTTTTCAATTTCACTTTTAATTGTGCTAAAATGAAATGGTTATCTATTGATTTTTATATTTTTCACCATTCTTCTTCCTCTTCCTACAATTTTTGTGTCAAAATAATGTTTGTTTCATCCTTTTCCAAGATTTCCTTGTTTCAAAGATAATCAAGGTTTACAATCAATCAGTCATTTCTGTGTTTATTTCACATAATTACTGAATAATTTCTGTTACTAGACTCAAAGTTGCTTGTTTAAAATCAATCTGTTAAAACTGATTAGCTACAACAATTATTAATTTCGATTTAAAGACTTCCACCAAATTAACATCAGTTTCCTGTTTCACCAATTTCAACTCAATCTGCGTTTTTAATGTCTATATTTTTCAGCTAATTGCTAATCAATGAGTGAATTTTAATCATTAAAATAGCTAAATATCTTTTAAAACAAACTCTGTTTTTTTCCTTAACGAATAGTTGGAGTCTTTTGACTGTAAAAATCTTTGTGATCAACATGATTGATCATCAATTGACTAGTTTGATCTTCTTGAATTTGAATGTCTATCCTGCAAGGTTATCTTTTGATTTAAAATTCTGACCCTGAAAAGATTGAATGAATGACTCAGCTCCTTTCCTTGGTTCTCATATGTTTTAAACTAACAATCATGATGTTGGTGTGAGAATTTTAAAATCTGAATGGTTCACTGAATCTTTTGTTGACAATAAATGAATGTGAAAAAAAGATTGTTGATTCAAATTACAATTTAAAGCTATTCAAGAGTCATCTGTTGTCGTTTTAATCAACTTATTAGGTTTAACCAAGTCTTTATTGAAGAGCAATTTATTTCATTTAATCGCGACCAACTTGGATATTGATAATTGTAATACATAAATGATCGATAAAATCCTATTCATCTTGAATTAAGCTGCATTACCGTCAAAATAAACAGAATTGCTCTTCAATTGATTGACATAATCATCTCACAAAATCAAATACAAATAACAACAATTAATCTTTCATCCAAAATCGCAGTCTATTTATTTATCTAAGATTTGTTTATCATTGCTGCCTGAACTCTTGTGTTGAATTATGTTCAATTTTCTAGGAGGAAACTAAACCAAACTCAAGCTTTAATTGATTTAAATAGCTTACAAGTGAAAAATGCTCGTCTATTTTATCAAGTAATTTATAACTCTGTTTATTACAATAATAATGGGTTATGGAAAACAATGTTTATTTTTTTTCATGGTAATGAACAGCATTTTTCATACAAATACAGTTGAACCTGGTACTTGGGTGCGCCTCTAGCTCTATCAAACCCCTTGTTGAGCTCATTATCAACCTTTTCATTTGCCTGGGCGTTCAATTCATTTCTGCTTCTCTTTTAGCCAAACTTTAGCCCTTCACTGAACAGTCTTTCATAATTATCTACCAACATAGACTCAAGTTGCTTGTTCACCAAGTGCTATTCAATTTTACACTTTTCTTCATCAACTTTTATCTTCCAAATAATCTGTTGAACTTTTATTCCATTGTGTGAAGCATGGAGGAAGAAAGAGTTGTTAAGTTTGAAAAATTTCTCCTCGCCATTCACCTTTTTATTGTCTCGCAACAATAAATCATTCTTTTCAATCAATGAATTGCCAATAATTTCACATCTCAGTTTGACCATTAATTTGATATTATGATTTCCTATTAGAGTTCCGTCAGAGGTTTCAAAATCCTGGCCTTTGTCCTCACCTCAACTCAGATCAATTAAATAACAAATGAAAGAATTGAAAAAAAGGTTTTATAGTTTGTTTTTAGCAGCGAGAAAATTGATAGCTTTGATATTGAGACTCTTTATTGATTGAAGAGTGAAATCTTGATCAAATAATCAAATGTCTTTAATTGAAACAATCTTAAACGCGTGATTCTTGTATCCATTATACTGTTACTTTTCATCTTACCTTCTGCACTTCTGTATCTAACTTTATACAGCCATTCATGGTCCAGATTAATCCATTGACCTTTTTAAATGTTTGTCAACTTTTCCCTCTCTCTACACATAAACAATTGAAAATCAAATAATAATTGCGACTATCAAGCTTGAATGATGACATTTACCTTTAGTTTGACTTCAAATGTGAATGAAAAAATGAATCAAATCAATAATTTTAAAAAACGTTTTCTTGAAAAAGCTAAAATTATCCTTGAATCTTGCTCTACCAATTTTCAATTTAATTTAATTTCTTTTCATCTCCTTCTCCGATCAATTTCATTTAAAATCAAGACTTTCTTTAATTATTATCGATATCAATTACTTTTAGGCAATAACATTTTTTTATTTCTCTTTTACTTGCAGAATTGGATGACATTCATCGCGATTTAACGGAATTGTCTGATCATACGAACATTTTAAAGACTGATGTCCGACGAATTGCTCATGGATTGGAAAACAAGCGACAAGTAAGAAATTAATTGCAATCAATTTATCTGATTAAACTGAACATGATCATTTGACTGTCATTTTATTAGCCAATTTTCTTTTTTTTGTTAATTTCATTGTTTCCTTCTGAAATTCAATTTTAATGACTGTTTTATCCAATCATTTATAATAACAACCTACTCAAAGCTAATCAAACTTCCGATTTCCACATTGATTTATACAAAATTCAGTGACCTCAATGTTTTCTGTGATTTTTTTACCAATTCAATGTTCTTTCATATCAATAATCATCAATTTATTGAAACCTATTGATTGACACTCGTCATTAGTTAACCATTATTTCTCGTTACTCAACAACTTGACAATAAACAATCAGGATCAATTAAGATTATAACTACTGTCTGATATATAACTTTATTATTTTGAACTTTTTAAAAGTAACAGAAAAAAACAAATCAATCCTCAATCACATAAAAGAGTTATAATTTAAAAAATAGCTTTCTGCTAATAGTCAATGGCAATTAAACCTGTTAATAGCTGTTCTTGAAAAGGATAGGTTTTTTTGCCTTCAAATGAATTATTCTCGTTTTACCTCTTTTCTGACCTGATCTGATCTTTGCGGATGATGTTGTTATGACGATGATCATCTTGGTGGTAGATAATGATAGCACTCAGAATCATCGGTTAATGAGTTGTGCCTTAAGTCATTATAACTGTAATTTGGACTCTTCTTTCTTTACCTTAAATTGATCATGTACAGTAGTTCAACAAGATTTTTTTCTTTTTTTATTTTTTCATCTCTTTCTAACTTTACTTTATTTTCTTCAATTACAGAGTCTTGAAAATGTGCTGAGAAACTGTCGTGATCCCATTTGCATTAACTTGGAGCAAAAGTACAGAAGTAAATTATCGCGATTCCAAATCTCGACTAAATTAAATAATCTTCCTGATTTGTCTCCGGTTATATCAAATATCTCACAACTTCTTAAAGCTGGAATTGTAAATGAAGTACTTAAAGGAAAAAGCTCTTTTGATCGTATTAGCTTTGAAATTCAACAAGCCGTCAATGGTACGATACCTGAAATTAAGAAGCAGATTCGTCTAGTGGGACGCGATTTGTCTTCCACTGCCGATGACATTAACAATCTTCTTGATTTGCCCAATGAAGATATTGAAAATGGTAAACACAATATTGATGTTGGCTCACAGTTTCTCATTAAATATGATGTTTATCGTAATCTTGGCTGCCTTGGAGGGACAACACTTGTTTTCACCATTATGTTGGCCTATTCAATTGGTTTATTATGCGGCGTCTGTAAAAAACAACCCACTTACCATGAATATCGTAGCCGTCGGGTTAAACCTCCCACCTCTTGTCCTTTCCGTTTTGGAATCTGTCATGTTTTCCTGCTTTTTGCCGTTTTAATGCTAGCTACTATAATTTTTTTCATTACTGGATCGGTAGTTGATAGAGTTGGCTGTTATTATCTTGAACATCCTGAAGAACCACAAACCCGTCAACTGATGGCTATTTTACAGAGAAAACTAGACGATGGAACAATCAGTAAATCGATTGATCAAGTTGCATTAATCAGAGGAATTAAACCCAACATTGCTGATGTTATTTCCCGTTGTCATCAAAATTCCAGCTTGTACAACGTTTTACAGCCAAATAAATACAATTCCATCCAATTGCCCAATAATAAGATTATCGCTGGTTTCAATTTAAGTAATGTACTTGAATTTAAGGGCAGATACAAGATTGAAACTCGATTAAGGCGTCTTCTTGATAATGTTAACTTTGACCCATCTACAATTGTTATACTCACACACAAAGCCACCTCTTTACTGGAAAGGTTAAAAGACAGCAATCTTGATGACCTCAATTTTTCATCTTTTTCCAACGCAATGTATCAAAAGATTACCCCCTTGGATTTGCATAATATTTCAATTGAGCTTAAGGCAGAGGCCAAAAAACTACCGACATCACAAATAAGTTATAGTGCAGAGTTGGCAGATATCGGCATCATAATGGATGGTTATCATGATCAATTGAAAGAAGTTCAAGATTCGCTATCCAAGTTGAATAGAGCCGCTCAAAAAATTAAAGATAAATCTTCATATGGAAGCCGAGGACTTCGAGATGCTCTTACAATCCTAATAAAGCAAGCTAAGAGTGCACAATACTTAATTGAAAAAAATGGTAAAAATGCTATTAAAGAAGATGCTGAACACTTTATTAATGATTTAGGAGCATTAATTGACCAGTATGCTCAGCATGTTTATGATCAGGTTAGTATCAAACAGCATTTGTTTTTCAATCATCTATTTATTCGATAATTTGATAAATCTAATATTTTACCATCTTATGTTTAGGTTGAAAGTCAACTTGGTCGATGTGAACCTGTAAGTCGAGCCATTAACGCAACAACAATTGCTATTTGTAAAGAAATTGTCCTACCATATGTAAGTTTATTTTTTCATGGCATTTCTTTAACGACTAGTGATTAATAACTCTTTACTTTATTTTCATTACTATTAATAGAATGGATACTGGTTTAGTATGGAATCAGCAATTCTTTTATTATTACCTGCCACTCTAAGTGCATCAATTTTGGCTAATTTATTTCGCAAATTAAAACGACCTAAAGCTCGCCGTCATCTCGATTTAGACGCGTAAGTGGAGCCAAAAAATTTGCCCTTAATTTACTTATATTTATACCCTTTTTGACTCATATTAATGACTTTCATTTTTTTTATTTAGTGATGTGACTTTGGAAAATTTTGAAGAAGATGACATTCCCTTGGCACAGTATGTATTAAAAATTGAACAGCTAATCGTTGAATTTTAATCTAAATTTTTGACATTTTTCTAATAATTAATTTTCAAATTTCTTGCCTACCAATTACAGAGTCGTAAAACAAACTGATATACCTTATGAAGCTCGACGAAACCCACCAATGTATCAAAACTCGTCTGCACCTAGTGCACCACACTCTGAAGAAAACTGGATAACCTCAGCAACTTCCCCACCTCATATGTATACTCGTCCTCCACCTTACAATTTCAACAACTAAATTGAACCAAACTAACTTGTAGAGTTCAAAAACGATACAAAATTACAACCAAATTATCGCCAATCTTTCACCTTTTCTCTTTATTCCATTTACTTTCTTTACCTTTAAAAACTCATTCTGACTCTCATTTCATTATCACTCTACTTTTGTTTGATTTGAATCCATTATCTTCATTTCTGTATTACTTCAATTCATAATTTTATTTCTTATTTCAAATTCAAAACTAATCTTTAATGAAAGTTGTGGAAAATGAATAAAAAATACAACTTTGTTTGAGTGAAATGATGAATTAGTCAACTGTTATTTTTTCATCAGCACCGTTTATTCATACTAAGCCCAGATACTAAATAAAAAAATCAGAAATGAAGACTTTTTAAAATTAAACTTTGGATATTTTCAATTCTTCTATTGGTAGATTATCTTGACCATTCTGGTTTGATAAATAACTCCAAAGGATCTGAGGAATCCTGTTTCCATTACCGATTGGTATTCTGTCGTCATTATCTTGATCTTCCTCTGGTTTCACTTTGCTTTTACGAAGACGTTTTTTTCGTTGACCTTTACTTTTCTTCTTTTTCATGAAATGTTGCTTCAACAAATTCTCATTATTCTTAAATCTTTTTTTCCAATCCTTCTTCTTGAAGAAATTAAATTTAGGTTTGGAATCCCTCACCTCATCTTTATGGTATACATTTTTCCAACCGTGTTTCTTGTGACCACCATCTTCAATCCAACCGATTTCGGTCAACTCACCATTTTCACCTCTAATTATTTTTTTAATCAAAGAGGTTCCTGGTTTGGAAGATTCAATGGACCCAATGTTTTCATCGTCGTCATCACTGTCATCATCATTTTTGTACTTATTATTCTCATTTGTTTTACCCAGACTCTTGAAGATTGAACCAGCATCTTTACCATCGACATCTCGGTAGATCAAAATTGCTCCTTTGGGAAGACCATCTTTCATTTGGACAATTTTAAACCCGCCATTATTCCCACTTTGGCCATCTTGATTAGAATCGACTTCTTCAGATTCTTCATCTCTCACTTGAAATGATTGTAATATTTGTTTGGCAATTGTCTTTCCCACCTCGTCTTGCAATGGTATCATTTGTTGAACATTATCATTTTGAAAAAAACTAGCTGAACCAACTGTTGACAAATCAGCTGCCGTTAATGGATGGCTTAATAACTTTGAATCAATTATGTAACTGACCGGAGATTCCGGGACAAAGGGTCCATCTTGGTGGCCATTGGTGATGAATTGAGTTGCTATTATTCCTTCTGAAAAGTGGTCTTTGGAGTAACTTAAG
Organism: Tetranychus truncatus; assembly: GCA_028476895.1. Classification (NCBI taxonomy): domain Eukaryota; kingdom Metazoa; phylum Arthropoda; class Arachnida; order Trombidiformes; family Tetranychidae; genus Tetranychus; species Tetranychus truncatus. The sequence goes on from CM052060.1 coordinate 15,242,348, forward strand.
GCTAGGAAGACGAACACGACTTTTGGAAAAATTGACTGGTCAAGAGAAGAGACAGAAGTTATAATCACAATTCCAACTATTTATTTATTTCTCAGATTCACAGAAGGCTTACCTTTTGAATGTAGATTATAAAATCTGAACAATCCATTTTCGATCACGAGTTATTCACTTAATGTTAAATGTCACATTTGAACATGTTATATTTTCAACTGAATTTAGTTAGCTGTTTTGATGAAATGAACACAATTTACTCATCAACTCGTTACTTATTTGCGTTTTGATTCCCTTTTCTGCTCTTTATCTCTTTAAATAATCTAAGGCAACAGGTCAACTCAAACTACCATCTTCATTTAATTGTCATTATTAGAAAACAATTAATGATTAAACACACAAATTAAGGCTTTAAATCATTAAATGTTGAATATAATGGCATTTTGGCAACAAAAAGTCTAAAAAGAAACAATGATTTTCTTTCAATAGAATCTGTTTATCAATTCAATTCAATTGGTTTGAATAAACAAAGAGTTTTTGATTAGCGCACAAACGGCAAAGGACATAAACGGAAACGACCCAAAAATTGAATTAAGCATCTTTTAATTTAATTTGTGATTTTTTGTTAGAATTTGGTTCTACAATTGTTCCTGTGTTCATTTTACGATTTTAGTTCTTATTGAGTCAGAATGAAGTAGAGTACAACTAATTATCTGAAAGATTGCACATTTGATTTCAATTCTTTTTCTGGTCTAGGAAATAATTGATTCTAGAGGATGAATATAGCACGAGTAAAAGTTCAATGATTTATAAATAAAATGTTCTAAAATCATGGGATTTTCTAAATGATAGAGAGAGAGAGAGAGAGAGAGAGAGAGAGAGAGAGAGAGAGAGAGAGAGAGAGAGCAAAAAATCGCATAAATAAACGGTTTACTAGACTGACTGGTAAGCTTACCGGAGCTATTTCTTGTCCTTTGTAAAAGTTCCTGGAATTTCTTTATAAAGGGACCTGCCGGTGATTCGGACTCGCTTGTAAAAACTCATTTACACTTTATATTCACACCATTCGCCGGGAAACCTAAGTTGGGAACATTCGCCGGGAAAGTTGACTATTTTGCACTATCAATTCGGCTTCCATAAGATCACAGACCAAAGACATTCTTGTGACGATAAAGCAATGAATTCAGAATTGAAATTCACAATTTACACACAAAGTTACATTAGAAAAGTGCTTATTTAATACTTGCCTATTTAGACTTTAAATTTGAACAAAGACTGAACGACTACAAAACAGGAAACGAGACAAATCTAATGCTCGTTCTGCTAATTATTTTTATAGACACTAACTTGCTCGGATAAATAGTTGACTATTTTAACTCTACATTATACAACTGAATAATATCATTGATTGCACAAAACATTACAAAATGATGATCATATTTTAGAATGATTATGCTTTGTACTGTAAATTTTCGATTCGCAATATAAAGTAAAGTGGTGAATGATCTTTCATGGTAAAACATATATAGATTTCATTGTGTTACTTACATTCAATATCGGGCTTGTGTATTGGTTTAATTTTCATTCTAATACATAGGTGAATGGACATTACAAATAGGTGGGTGTAATAGTCTGTGAGATTTTTCATTGAGAAGCACAATAAAATCAAAAAAGTTCAATTCCCAATGTTCCATTGTTGCAAAATTCCGAAATTATATATTACATAATGTGATATTGTTTTTATTGTTTTAAGAGATTATCTAATAACGGAATAAACCATCATGTTTGCGTTTGTAACAATGAAGCATGTCTAACGCTATAAAAACATTAAAAGTTTTGCACTTTGATTATTGATTAACATTTCCGTAATCAACTTATTAATAGATGAATCACTAACTATTATCTTTCACTCCTACTTGGAATCAGTTCTAACAAGGTAGTTGAAGTTTTATCTAATCTGTTGAATCTTTCACAGCTTCCGAGTTAATAAAAAATTGCCATTTAAAACCTAAAAAATATCATTCTTTTCATTTTGTGCTTTTACTTAAGTTAATTAGCCATTAGTTGTCATTACCTAAAATGTTTTGAAACCATCAAATTGCATATTACATGACTAAGATTATGTTTGCCGATTAGAAAAATAAAAATGAATTTTGCAAATTGTTAAGACTGGCTTTGTTAATTCAAAGCAGCATAAAATGACTGCATCGATAAAACCACAAAAATATCAAGGAAAGCTATGAATTACCATGATTAGAAAGTTAATTGTTAAACTAAGATAGTCTTGTCAATCGAAGCACCGTATTTCCGCACAAAGAAGGCCAGACCTTATTAATGAAAATACTTATTGATAAGCCAATGTTTTATCAAACCTTTTTTTTAAATAGAGTTGAGTCCATAAAGCTTCTCTCAAATAGAGTAAAAGGGCTAATTAGTGGACGTTTCATTAATAAGCTCTGGCCTTCTTTGTGCGGAAGTACGGTAGTCATAGTCTTGTACTCTTTATCGAGGACTTTTATTTTTGGTTAACTTTGATTGAGATACAATGTATTAAAATGGTTTACTGCACAGGATTTTAGATGCAAATTATATCTGACCAAGGTGACCAAGTTGACCTCGTTTGCAGCAAAATTATTCAATGAAAGCTGAATTGATGTTTGAATAAATGAGCCTTTTATTGTTAAAACGTTAAGGTTGCACCGATTTCGTGTAGCATCTTTGCATCTATCGATCAAGAGAAAAGGAAAGAGATAATTTGCTCGATTTATTTGGTGAATGGAAATAAGCAAACCAATGCTAAATCAAGTTTAAGATAAAGATAATTAATTGGAATCAAAAATGAGACGAAATAACCTGAAGATTTGGTTGCTTTAGAGGTTAACCAGGATCAGTGAGCTTCAAGGTACTTGCATAATGGGTTGAACATGATGATGGAAAGGAAGGCTTTTCATTGAGATTGACATTGAGGCCAGACTGGCAAATCCGGAAAGTAAGATCATGATGATGGTTATTATGATGGTTATGATGGTGAAGATAACAGAATCAGAAGAAGGTGTAAGTAACTTTTTTTGTTTCTGTCTTTTAATCCTTACACGATGCTTCCTGGTTGAATAACTGGAAAAGAACGCCTTTTCTGCTTTCACTAACTTTCTGATCAATTTCGAGTTTCAAGAATTAATTAAACTTTTTATCAAGACCAAAAGAGAAAGTTAAGGTCAAACATTCAATTATTATTGTTTAATAGTATAAATAAAATTATTAATTTACGGTTAACATTGAACATACGATCGCAAAAATGGTTACTTTGAATCAGCTGTTTTATCAAAGGGTCAAAGATGGAGTTCACTGTTTTTCGTTTAAATCTTATTTATTTAGTTGTTTAGTGCTCATTTTTTCAATTAACCATCAATTAATTGTTTCAAGTAAGTAAAGATTATGTTGATACCGTGATTTGAATCGATTATGATTAAAGACAAAAGAAATTGACTTTTCTTCTCAACTTTCTTAACACTCCAGAGACTCGACGCTTGGATGGTGTAATCAACCAAGAATAACAAAATTGGAGCAGTTAGTGTGGTGATTGTTTTAAAAGACCGTCAATGGATTTGTAATTACTAAGTAAATTTAGCAAAGTACTCAACATATAAATTAATTAACTGTATCCATGCAGCATGATGACTGGTTTCAAGTTTCTAACAGCCACCGAGAAGTCAAAAGACAAGTGGATTATGAGCAAGAACCTGAAGAATCACTTTTCAATATGATAATTGTATCGGACTAGATGATGTGGAAAGACCTGCCATTTACTCCTAGTTGATTTGAGGTCATCTACCGATCTATGGACAATAACTTGTTAAGGTTTGCTGGTTTTGTTAATATGGTTCATCGTCACCTGTTTATTGCTGATGTTTGTTTACAAATTTCAAAGAATGGCTGTGCTCGAAAGAAACAATTCTTGACCAATTATTAATTTTAAAGATGCCCACATAAGAAAATATGAGGTCATTCAAGATCTCATCGGGTTATATTAATAGTGCAAAATGAAGAATCATAATTGGTCATAGAATAGCATTTGTAACTGTTGCGATTCTTGGTATATTCATATGCAAAGCCTTGAGGTCGTTAACTAAGAGAGTTATTGAATCAAAAAATCGTTAATATGCATCAATCATCGCTGTAGGACAAAAACGAAGTTCAAATCTTCAGCTATTGCCAACACTCGAAGCTAAATCTTTATCTGAAAATCAAATTTTGTACGGCAACTGTTAATTTTATTTCCCAAAGTAATTTTATTTGACTTTCATTGGAAATTGCATAAAAAATTTTTATTTTGACATTGGTTTTTTCAATGTAAGTCAGAGGATTTATTTTCTGGTTGTCATTCTGGATTTCAAAACATTTCAATGAGAACTTATGGAAAGATTACGAATGACAAAATCGTAGTTTTAATTCTACTTAGTAACCAGAATTTAAGATGATGATTTTAGTTTTTCTTGTATCCTGAAAATTCATTGTAAATTTAATATTTTCACAATTTTCTTGTTGCTATTGTTGAATTTCCATTACTTCACATGATCTTCTTTTTCATGAAAGCAACAATCTTTTCTTTTGACTTGCCATTGTCAGATGAAAAGATATATTGCAGTCAAAGTATTTTTCCTTTTATACTGATGAATCGATGAATAGTTAAAGGAACTTACGATAAAAATTCAGCTTGGATTGTTAAAGATGGTGAAACAAATAGCGTAATTTGTTGTCAAAAAAGGTAAAAAATCATAAGAAAATTGTACCTTTTTGAGAAGAACAATAGTTTCTCTTTTATCTGCTTTTTCTCATTTCTCATTCCATTTATTTATTGTATAGCCTGGTAATCAACAATTATGGTATCTGTGAAAATGAGTAAACAAGATAAAGGCAATTAGTACCACGTTAAATTTTCCAAGATAATCAGTCGAAGGTACATTCAATCCAAGAATGAGATGATGACAAGATAAGGTTTCCAAAATGGACCCCATAAATTGATTAAATGGCAAAGTTAAAGATGTTAATGGCAAAGATGACGATGAACCAGGGAAAACCAGGAAAGTTACAAAGAAAAATCATATAGAAAGTAAAAAAAGAAGAAAACAAAAACCCGATTTACATGGTTAAAAACAAGTTTCTTGCTGTCCAAATTAAGAGTCTGGTAATCAGTGAAAACCGGAAAAAGGGAAAAGCTGACGTCCACAATTAGTATTTTTTTAAATGCTAAGGAACCTCAACAACAAACATTTGGTTATTTTCATCTTGTTTTTTCCTCTTAATGCTGATTTGAATTTAATCACTTGGTCAGGATTGATTAAACTTTAGCCCTAAGCTTTTACAGGCTCAGTAGTCAATGGCTATTCATCGTCATTGGCAATATATTGGGAATCCAATTAATGTGACTTATAGTTTAAAAGATTTACAATACCAGAATAATTACAGTTGCCTTGCACTTCTCATATTGATTGAAACATTTTTATAATATTATCACTATCGATTAAATAACAATTGATTAAAGGATCAAATACAACAATAAATGGCAATAGACTTATTCAGATAACAGATGGCGCTTCTTAAAAAGCTGTTGTTTTCAAGTTGGTTTTGCATTTGTAAACAAGATTGCTGTTCTCAGCTTGATTTGATTTAATTTTTCATCTTTAATTGCTTTTATTATTTTATCATTGTAATTATCAGCATAATCTGTACATTTCTGTGTGCTTAACAGACCTACAATTGTAAATTTGACAACTATTTGTTTCAATCTTTTATTTTTTGATTTTGTTTTTGATTCTCTTCAATTACGTTTCACCTCTTTTGTCTGGCTTTTGGTGATGATGTTACTGTCCTGTTAAACATTTTCTACTTTCATCTGGACCATTAACCTTTTGCAACCAATTTTGATCATTAACAACGTAAGCTGTTCTTGTTTAACATCTATTCAAAATTTAATCATTTTAATTATTATATATGAAGAGAACTGTTCACGAGTTAGTCAGGTTAACCCTTGTGATGTTTTCATTCTCCTTGGCCTTGTGATTCAACTCTTTCTTTTTATATTATCTTTTTATTGGTCCTTTCTTTTCGTCGATAATATTTTTTAAACATAAACACTGTTGATTGAGTAAATTTAAATGCCGCCTACATATAATTGACGTTGATTTGTGACGTTTATATTATAACAGTTATAGTCTCTGTGTCATTATATTCCTAATGGATTGTTTAATTGTGAATTTAGTAAGAGTTTAAATTTACATTTGTACATCATAAGTAAATTACCCAACTTGTTTTGTATATTGTGCTTCAAGGACAATTTTTCAATTTAAAGGTTATCCCATAGCTTTTACCTTACATTTTAATTTGTATATTGAAACAAAATCTCACTTTCTCTTTTAATTATCACCATCACTTTGCTATCAATAACATTGCCATCATTACCTTTTCTTTGTCTCCTCATCACCCGCTTCATCCTTAATCTTAATCCCTCCTTCTTGACCTTAACAGTGACTCTTATCATGAAATGAAACCAATTGAAGGGAGACAACAAAAAGAGTTAACCAGCTCAATCCTCTCTTCTAGCCTCAAGTTATTTAATTGATATGTGTTTGATATAATATTATTTTATGCATAACATTTGTGTTATGATGATGATAAGCTTTAATTTTTAGTATAAACCGTGAAAATGAAAAGAAACAAAAAGTGAAAGTGAGACGTTGAGGGTCATTTCCGGGTGTCCTTACTATTAACATTGAACCATTTGGCCTGTTTTCACTTAAGGCAATCCACCTTCAAAGTTTCAATCTGAAAACGACTCATTTTGAATGAAAATTGAATGAGAGAGAATGAAAAATTATTACGTAGAGTGAGTCTTTTTATTGTGAGTGTCTAACCCAGAAATTAAAGGAGCTCAAAGTCCAGCTAGACCAGTATGTTGATAGTAGTTTAATAGTGATCAATTGTTGATTCCTCCTTAGTGGACACATCAAAGTGCAAGTGTTTTATCATTTATTAAGAAAAGCTTTTCTTTCATTTAGTGTAAACAATCCTTAAATCCTTACCCCTCTTTATCTTCAATCACCAACAAAAACATTCTTTTCAGTTTCAAATTTTTTTCCATCATTCATTCAGTTCTACCCTTTTACTTGTATTCATTGCATGTCGATCAACTGTTGATACAACATTTCACCCATTCCTTGTTCACGTTCCTGTTTGTTTTAAAGCTTTCAACACGAAAAACTACTTTGCTTATGCTATTTTGTATCATCAGCTTTTCCATTTCACTCTGTGAATTGTCAACAATCCAATAAAATCTTGAGACTCTTTTGTTTACTTTAAAGTTTTATAATTATTATTCAGTGTGTTATCAACAGTTTATTCATTGTCAAGTAAAATAATCAAAAAAAAATGGTTGCTTCTTTTCAGAAATCTTCAATCAATACTCTTGGAAGCCATCGTCAGCGATCCATCATAAACAATAACAATTGTGGTAGTACAACAACCACAACAGTTGAAGAGATTTCCAGTGACGAATGGTTTCCATCAACTAAAACAGCCACTCTTAAATCAACTGATACCAAGCTAGCCAAAGAATCTGCTGATTTACTTCCCAATTCTGGTGATCTTTTCCCCTGGGATTGTTACGAATCTAGTGAGCCTAAAAACATGGATTCAGCATACGAACAGCTTTGTCAACTCCACTGTCGAGCCACTAAAGCTGCAGCTCATCAAGTTGAAGATTTGGTGAGAAGAGCGTATGAGAAGAAAGATTCAGCTGAGGCCTATGTTCGGCAAACTATTCAAGATGCCTGGAATGTTTGTCATTTCCATCATCTTCCCAAATGGCTCCAAGATAATGATTATTTACACACTGGTCATCGACCACCTCTGCAATCATTTAAGGCTTGTTTCTGGTCCGTTTTCCGAAAACACACTGAAACTGGTAACATTTGGACACACGGAATAGGATTTTTGATTTTCCTTGTTCTTTCCTTGTATAAATTGACTGTTGCTTCCCATCCTTGGTCTCTCATGGATAAAGCCATTTTCGGCGCTTTCTTTCTTGGTGCTGTCCTTTGCCTTGGATTCTCTACATTTTATCATACAGTTTCTTGTCATTCACCTCAAGTTGGCAGATTTTTCAGCAAGTACGTGATCTTTTTTATCTTATGCGTTTTTTTCCTGTCTTGGGTGGTGTATATTTTTACCTGCCATTTTCATTTCCTTTACTCTCTATTCATCAAACCAAACCAAACCAATCCGTTGATTTATTATGATACAATTTTTACCTCTAAAAATTTTTAATGGATTACTTCTAATTACTTGTTCTGATTTTTGCTCTATCTCCATTTTAGGCTAGATTATTGTGGAATCGCTTTACTCATCACTGGCTCCATTATTCCATGGCTCTATTACGCATTTTATTGTGATTATTATCCGAAAGTTATGTATACCGTGCTAACTTCAACTCTTTGTGTTATTGTTATTATCCTCTCGCTGTGGGATAAATTCAGTGAACCCAGCTACCGACCTGTTCGTGCATCTGTTTTTGTACTCTTCGGTCTGTCTGGAGTTTTTCCTGGTGGCCATTGGTTAATCTCACATAACTGGTTTTCCGATGTTAGTCTCCGAGCTTCCTTCATTTGCCTTATTATCATGGCAGTCCTTTATCTGAGCGGTGCTCTCCTCTATGCCTGTCGTATACCCGAACGATTTTTCCCTGGTAAATGTGATTATTGGTTCCACAGTCATCAAATTTTCCATATTCTTGTTATCGCTGCTGCCATGGTTCACTATCGTGGTATCTCAGAACTTGCTCTTCACCGCCTTAGTAACACACAAACTTGCGACGCACGTTAATTCATTCATAAAAATCTGTTTTTCACCCTTAACTTAACCTCTAACCCATTCCTTATCCGGGTTAATGAAATCGTATTGCATACATACTTAGCAGCTATACAAGTTAAAAATTATCTCACTCATCAATCCATTATTAAGATCATTTCTCACAACATTTTCTCTTCTTTTAGTTCAAATGTGTAATCGCTGCTAACATATTTGTATGTGACCGTTTTCATCACTCATTTTCCCCTCTTTCACCCTTTTAAAATCTTATTTACTTTGATGTCAAGAATAAGTTCTGAGAGCCAAATTTTCTTGGGCTTCTGCAACCTTCTTTATCATTTAACCCTAAATCAATTCTTTCTATTTTATCTATCGTTTCTTTTTGCCTTCCTCTTCATCATCAAATCATCATCTTGCAGCAAGCAAATCGTCAACAAGATCAACTTGAGGGTTACATTCAATCTGAATTCAATTGCATAAAAAGCATAGAGCGGGCAATATAGCTTTTTTTGTCAATACCTTACTTATGATTGTTGAGTTATTTAATTTTTTAGTGAAAAAGAAAACAAATTGCTACATAAATGCATTATTGTTAGATTGTACTATTATTATATTATTGATATTATAATTATATTATTACATTATAATGAAAAAACTCATTAGACTCAAAAAACTCTTTAAATGCACAAAAGAATCCAAAACATTCATTTTATACTGAATCCTTTTGAGTCAAATTAATGGATTCTCAATGATTTATTTTACAAGAAGAAAAAATATGTAAATCACCAATTTATCTGAGTGAATAATACAAATTATCATATTTTTATGTTATTGAGATTTTTTTAAGATTCCAGATAATAATCATAGTGTGAATATCTTGGAAAACTTTGCTTATATTATCTGTATCCGTTGCTGTTGTCAAGTGATAGAAACATTCACGACCACGATTCTCACTGGCATCATAGCTAATGTAATCATTTGCTGTCTTGTCTCCTTCATCGAGAGATTTCTTGGTAATTGACACAAATTTGTCCTTGATAAAAGCTCGTGCCCGCCTGTAATCATAATCAGGCTCTTCGGTTGAAATAGATTCACGATAGTTTTCAAATTCTGGAAAATAGTCTTCTAATTTAATTCCTTTGTTGATTTTTTCTCGGAGAAGATCTTGCTTATTAAGAAACACTATAAATCCAGAATCTCTGAGGAAACGGCTACTCCAAACCTCTTCAAAAAGGGTTAAGGCTTCCTTCAAGCGATTAGTTTGTCGGTCTTCACGTAGTTTCTGATCAAACTCCGATGTGGCAACAATAAATAACACGGCAGTGATTCCATCGAACACTTGAATCCATTTCCTTCGTTCACCTCTTTGTCCACCAACATCAAACATCCTATCATTATGAAGGTGATAGAAAAGCGGGAGAAAAATAGAGAAGATTGAAAGTTAGGTTATATTTAGAACCAGAATAACAAAAACAGAGATAACATTAATCAAATATAGAAGACATAATCAACTCTAACAATCAATAAGTAAATACGAATAGATTTGTTAACAAATCAAATAAAGTTGAGTATAAGATTGTTTAGGCTTCATGGGTCAGTAATTGAATGATCACATTAAAAATGTTTGGCAAACGATGAAAAATTATTGATTAAAAATGTACTGAAAATCGGGTTTGATACCAGTAACCGTTATAGACACTTGTTACATTCAACCCTTGACTCATGAAGCCATCTGGTTGAATAGCGTACCAAAACAATTGGGTTCCCCCGCCATATTTAAGAGGAACTCTAACCTCAAACTCAATCTTCTGTATATCACTGGTTCTCCGGCGACATCTTAAAATATCTTGATCATCTGGAATGTAATCAGGAGATGAAATTATATCAATTTTATCTAGAAAGCTGATAAAATACGAAGGTAAGGGAAAAAGAAGGTAAAAACAAAAAAAAAGGGAAAAGAAAGTAAATAAACAAGAGGTGTAAAGGATGGCAAGAAAGCGACAATTGTTGCTTTTAAGAGTGAATTGAATCAACTAACTCATTGGTTTTCAATACTTTTCCATAATAATAAAAAGATAATCAAGATGAATAAAGAGGTAAATTATAAGAAGAAGAAATTACAAGTGAAAATGATAATCTAGAGCACTTACTATTTAGCACTGTCAATAAGAGAATACTCGTTTGATCGTCTGAAACATTCCTGGATTCCATCATCAGCCCAAAGAGCTTTTATATGATTGTAAAATGGTTGATTGTAGTCAAAATCATCATCAGGTAGTTCCATTGATTTAACATAATCAAAGCTTTCCTTATTCTCACTGTTAGACAACTCAATTGGTGGGCTTAATTGCTCCATGGCTTCTGACATTTCCTAAAGAGAAGAGTGAAAAGAGAAAGACAAAATAGAGTTGGCATATTTGTTTCTATACATAACAACGTAAATAAATTTAGCATGCAACAAGGTTCATTTGTACCATTTGAAGTTTGATTAGCTACATTAATTACTCATTTCTATTATCTTAACAACTTACCTTCATGGCTTCTAAGAGATTTCTTCTAATCCATTGAGCTTTCTCTTTCCTCTCTTCATCGGTAAAACCTTCAATGTGAAGAATCTTCATTTGTTTTAAGATTGTTGTCTTACCACTTTCACCAGCTCCTGAATAATTAGAAAGATTGAAACAAAAAAAGATAAACATTGAGTTTTATAAACAATTAAGGTAACAAATAAAGTAAAACGGTATTTCAATAAATCAAAATGAAAGTTAACTCACCTAGAAGAAGTAGCTTGATTGATTTGTTGTAACATTTCATCCAAGTTCCAATCAATTTGTCAATCTCTTTACTGGCTCGTCGATGTGGATCTTTTGAACGGAAACATTTCCAGGGAAGGGGCATAATTTGGTCCAGTCAATTAAAAATGAAGTATAAAATATTTAGGAAACAAACAAGTTAACAATTTGATTTGCTCAGCAACAGCAACAATTGATTTCAAAGGTAAAGTCAGTTGAAGTTTTGAGTCAGGCTAACTTGGCATAAAGCAAATACAAAACAAAAAGCTCCAAAATTATGATTAAAACTTGAAAAATAAATAAAATAGGAAAATTAATTAACGGTGATGAAGTTGAAGATAAAGTTGATGGTGGATGTTGAAGGTGAGGATGAAAACAATGACTTAATAAAAGCAGAACCAAAGCTTGCGAGTGACTATTTAATCAGGTATGAATGTTGAACAATCTCACTGTTGATTCGTTTTGCCACTGATTTGCTTTGTTTTTTCACTCTACCGTCTTTACTTGCCACAAGAGGGTAAAAATGTTGATTAAGACGACAAATATGAAGGGTAAAAGATGAGGAAGAAACTGAGAGTGGAAAGTATTGACGATGAAAAAGTCTAACAATCGATACGAAAAGAAGTAGAAGAAGAAAACTGATAAAAAGATGATTATTGTTTTACACTAATTATTCAGGATTAAAGGATCACTGGTTGGATAATGGAATGTGTTGAGAGGTGATTATACTTTACTTGAAACTCGTCGCCATTATAAGTACAATCATCATCACTAAGAATAATCTTATATTTCTATTATGTGACTCCTCCAATGCTGGTGTTCAGATAACATCACATAGAAACCAGGCCTTTTTTTATCTTAAACGACATTCAAACTATGGTAATGACAAAAGCACTGAATCAAGGATGATTACAGTCACTCTTGTGAATGATCAGTCAATTAATTAACTCACAACTCAATTATAATTATCAATATTTGTAAACCGACAACAATCAACTAAGGTTAAAGCCTTATTCTGATCTGATTTGTTTTCATTTGTTGTTTTTTTGTTTGTTATTCAATGTATTTCAATTTAATCTTTCTTTTCTGATTCTTGTTTTGTTTCTTACCTGTTATTATCATGAAAACAATTTGCAAGACAAGTTAGCCTTTGATATTATTGCTAATATTATCATTTCCAGCGTATCTTAAAAGCTTATTTTATTGACGAAATCAACCTCACTCTATGATTTAATTTACTTGGGATGAATGAGCACTAACGATTCATTGCGGACAAGGAAAGCAAACGCGATTTAATTGTTGATTAAATTTTAGTTAATGCTTTCCATCATCATCTCATCATCTCATTATATAATAATCTATTTAATAATTGTAATTGTGGTTACATTAACAGTCAGTTGCAGCTTGAGTACAGCAACAATAATGGATACAATTCAATGGATACAACAGTGAAGTTAATTCATCTAAAGGATGATGATTCAAAAATTTTCACTTGACAAGACGATTTAGTCAAAATTAATCATTTAAATAAGTTCAGTTGTGAGGAATTGAATCCATCAATATAATCAAATGCTCGCTTTAACTGATTTGTTTCGGTATTTGGATACAGAGGCATGTAAATGTACTCATCAGCTCAAATTATGGATTGAATTGCAAGTGCGAAAAAAAATTGATTGAGATTTATATTAAATCAGAGAAAAAGTTATCAAAATAAATTAATTTAATTTTAAAACAGTGTCTAGTTCAATAAGACGAAGGTTTACATTTTAAAATGATTCAATGTTTTTTACAATGAATGTCAAGAGTTAACATATATTGCTCATCTCATGATGATTTATTGTTTAATTTACTCAAATCTTTCCGCTTACAAGTCATTCAAATCTGGTTGGAAACTTGGGTCAAGTCTGATGAGGAAAAAATATACCAATGTCCATGAATCAATAAGTTTTTTCCATCACAATTAAAGTTCAATTGTTTGTGCTTAACATTCGTTTGTTTACGTCTTTCAGTTCCCCTTAAAAAATGTATAAACAATGGTCCAAATTGTGTTTGTTATTAATTTTGATTGTTAATGTTTTTCACGTCTTTTGTGCTTCAAGTGAATCAAATGAAACCTTGCCGTCTACTCTTGATAAATTGTCTCACGATTATACCACAGTTTTTGTTGATTTACTAATTCGTAGTTTGGAATATAATCGAGGAAGTTATCTTTGTCATAATGATTTACTTCGATTAGCGCAAGATTTGCAAAAAAACGAGGCGAATGCAAAGAAAAGTAAGATAACTTCAATCAACAGTTAAAAACAAGGCAACTAATTAAACCTTTTCCGCCTTTCTGTCAATTTGATTTAATCTATTTATACTTTTTTACTTTCTTCTCCTTCTTGTTTTCAAAATTACTTCTACTTTCATTGATAATGATGATGATTTGTCATTCATCTTGATCTGTCTCTTTCCAACCATCATCATCTTTTTTCTTCAATGTCAGTGGTTGATTACTCTGGTCGTATTCCAGCTCAATCAAGTAAATCTTTCATTGATTTTGGATCGTACCAACAATGCATGAAACTCAAGTCATCTACTTATTGCTTGATAACAGGAACATCAGAGGATAATCTTGTTCAGTCCAATGAACGAACTGTTTGGCATGAAAAAAATTCAACAATCAATTATATGGCTGATCTCAGTCATCATCTCAATGTTTCACGAAAAGCTTCTCTCATGTTAGGCTTATGTCTTCCGTCAAATTGCTATGGGTCAGATGTTGAAGATTTTTCATCATCATTGTTGTCTTATAACAACTTAACGGTTCGTCTTGATAGATGTGAAAAGCCGGTTCCAACTCCAATTAAATTATCTCGTTATGAGACATTTGCTTTGATTTACTTGGGTATTCTAGTAGTTTCGCACTTAATGGGCCCATGTAGCTCAAGTGATAAACCTTTATCATCCTTTAATATAGCCTCAAGTTGGAAATCATTTGTATCACATTCAATTCGTAATCCAGAGGATCAAGTAAATTGTATTTATGGTCTCAAGACAATGTGTATGGCAGCATTGATTTTAGGAAATCTTCAATATTCAACTTCTATTCCATACAAATTTGATTTAAACAATAATATTGATGTTAAAAATAGCTATCCACTGATTGGTAATCCAACCAACAGTTATCTCCATTTGATAGACACTTTCTTTTTCATTTCTGGATTTTTGGCTCTACGTTCAGCTTATTCCAGGCTTCGAAGTATCAAACCTAAGAAGGTCATTTTTGTTCGCTGTTTTAAATTCTCATCCATGATAACGGTAACTTTAGCATTATATTTTGCCCTCTTCAATGGTTTCATTAAATCAAAAATAGCTGGACCACTTTGGGAATCATTTTATGGAGCCAGAGGTCTATTACCAGCTTGCAAGGACCATTGGTGGTCTGAGATTTTGATGATTGATATTTGGAGATTTAAATATAACCATTGTACAATCACTTCATGGTATTTGGCCATCGATTTGCTCAGTTTTTCAAGCTCTCTCTACTTTGTTATTCCCTGGCTTGAAATGAAGTTTATCATGATAGTTTTGGTAATCCTTTCATTTAGTACAGGTTTACTGGCGACAGGGTTTAGTTTGTACAAAATTAATTATCCATCAACCATTGTCTCTAATGAACTATTTACTCCTGGTTTTTTTGATTATATCAATTTTTTCTTGACCAAACCATGGATCCATGGAGTTTGCTACATGATGGGAGTTCTCACTGCCTTTTATATGAGAAAACCAAGATCCAGATTATCCAAGGTGAGTAACCCATATTATGAGAAAAAAAATCTGAAGATGATTCAATCTAAAAAACAGAAACAAATTTTGAAGATAATTTGATTCTCTTCCATTTTTACTTTTCTTGTTCAGCTCAAACAGAAATTAGGCACTTTTCTATCCATTGGTTCATTTGTTTTGGTCCATTGGCTTGAATCTTCTTGGTCATCTCGATCAACTTCATCATCTTTGAATCGATTCTGGTTAATCTTCTATGGAATTGTTGTTCGCTTTTTTTGGTCTGCTGCTTTTGGATGGATGATTTATTTAATCAACAGTCAGAACCAATTTAAATGGATTAATCGTTTCCTTTCTCAACCCTTTTTCCGTTGCCTCTCTAAACTTAACATTTCACTGCTATTAACCAATTTCCTCGTTATTAGACTTCGTAATGCAACTCATCAGCTTCCTGTGAGCAGAACAATAATAGATTGGTTTATTTATTATCTCGTTCCCAATTTGATCCTCATTTATGGCTTGGCTCTACTTTTGACGTTAATCGTTGAAATACCAGCAACTCGAGCAGCAATGAAATATATAGCAATGCCTGAAAGGGGTAAGCCAAATTTGAATCCAAAATTAACTATAAAACCAATTTTAATTAATTTTTTTTGTTTTGCTCTAAATGTCGAAAGGAGGGACTGGGCGCATATTAACTCGGCCACAAATCTATAGCGACATTAAAGTTGTTAACAACACAATAAGCCAAGAAGTTGCCAAAAATGGTCCATATCAAGTATCCTTTGATGGATCAACTATTCATTCTGTTAAATTTTGAAAAGATTTCCATTGTAATAGAATAATAGAAAGTAACGATTACAGTAGTAGCTAGGATTAAGTTAACAAAAAGGGGTCAGACTTAAGTTCATTACTAGGTGTTGCCATCTCGATCATATTTAGTTTCAGATACTAAACAACAGGAAACTGAAAAAATTAAATTCGATCGTAGAGGTACTTTGATTCTTGTTAGATGGCGACTATGAAAAAAATCTTCGATTTTGTTTACTTGAGTCTGACTACTACTGTATAGTATTATAATAATCATTGTTATTGTAACAATAAAAACATGATGATGATGACTATGACGATGATTAAGTTGATAACGATTAAAATGGTGATGATAAGAAACCGGTGAAACTAATGAATCTGGTTTCTTGGATGATTTATTGTCAATTTTTTACTAGTTAAATTACATTTCATTCTCTCAACATAACATTTTAACAAGAACTTTAACTTTCAGTCCATAGAGTTTGCTTATAACAAAGGAGCACTCGTCATTTTTGTATATTTCTCCAATCTTCGTTTGTTCTCAATGGCCTTTAGAATCTCATGTTGTGTAAGTGTTTAAATTTCACATCATTGTGACTTTAATCAATTTCGCTTTGCGATGCTTTTTGAAGCAAACTGCTTCTTTGTCAAAAATGTGGATCTATGCTGTATCTGAAAACGAAAAGAGTATAAGCAAAAAAAATTGTTAACAAGCAGACGAATAAAATGGATCTACTTTGGGTAGATCTAAAGTTAATGGAATATTACAAAGTTTCAAGTGAATCGATCGCAATGGCGATGCTGTTAAAATGAATGAAAAACGGCTAATCAAATGTAAGGCTGATATTTAACATACCTGTTGCACTGGCTCCCAACCATTTATCAATAAAATGATCAATAATTTGTTGATTTGAGGTATGAAGCACTTTGGAAGCAGAATAATCTAAGGGTCTATCTTCAGCAGAGGAGTTGCTGGAGTTATTAGCTTTAATGCTGTTTGAAGATGAGGAGCTAAAGCTCAAACTATTGCTGCTGCTGCTACTTGTCGTAGTTGGTATAGGGTTTTCTGTGCTAATAATTAAATCACTACTATTCTCCCAACTATTTCTATTCAAGGATTTATTTCTCGGATTAGATGATGGGGAGATGGAAGTTGTACCAGATCCACCACCGAGAGCATTCTCAATCACACGATTCATAGTATCAATGTCCAGGACGGGAGGGCCACTTGGATTGGGATGACCGGTTGTAGTTGTCATGGTGGTTGTAGTGGTCGTTTTCGTAGAGGCAGAAGGAACCGTAGATTTCGTAGAACCTAGCAATAGAAAAGAAAGATGTAAACAAAGGGAGAGCGTAAATAAGTGATAACGTAAGAGAGGGAACAAAAGTGGTAAAGAATGGGAACAAGAGAAAGAGAGAGAAGAGAAAGAGAGCATAAATTAATGGGAGAAAAAGTTAGAAGAAATACAAAACAAAAATCAATATACATGAAACAGAGATAAAAGATCTAATGAAAAATGTATAAGGAAAAATGAGATCATGAAGGCAGGAAAGAATTGGATGTAAAATATTTACTTTTGAACTCTCCATTTTCAAAGTCTTTTAAATATCGTTTTTTAGGCGGCTTAGGAGTAGAATTGGAGGAATTCGAAGATTGAGAACCGGTTCTGGGGCTTTCGAGGTTCACATTCTCACTAGTTTGACCAGACGGCGGAGCTGTTGGAGCTGGTAGATTCGCATGAGGTGGTGGTGATGGTGGTTTGAAAACGGGTGGAATCTTGAAATCTGTTTTGTACCACTTGAAATGGGGATTCGCTTTCATAAATGCTTCTTTATAACTTCTTGCAAGCTCAGTATATTTTCTTTTAGCCTCTCCATCTAAGGCTGCCCACCATTCTCCTAAAATTTTTGTTATACGTCTATTTTCTAGATGTGGATATTTTTGTTTAACTACACTTCTATGTCGCTTACAGAAAATTAGAAATGCATTCATAGGACGCTTCTGCGACAGAGATGCAGTTGAAGGTAGCTGTGGTGGGGATGCTGCAGTAGTAGGAATTGTTGGAGTCACTAATGAAGGCTGTGATGAGACTGTGCTTGTTGTAATAGTGGTCGTCGAGTTTGATGTGTCCGATGTGGATGAAGAGATGAGAGATGAGGAAAATGAAGATGGTGATGAAGTAGATGATGGCTGTGGTACAGACGATGAAGATGAAGAAGATAACGATGTTGAGATTAATGTAGCTGAAGATGCAGTCAGATTTGGTGAAGAGAAACACTGAGAAAGAGAAGAAAGAGAAGGTAGAAAGATGAAAGAGGGAACAATTTAAGAGTCCATTTTTCTCAGGATTTTAACTTGAACCATATTATTTTAATAATTTTATCGTATTCCTTACCTTGTCTTCGTCCTTAGAAGACATAATTAAAATAACATTTTAAGTTAAATTAACGACTAAATATCAATTATTAAACAAACCAACAAAATACAGGACAGAGATTTACAATTTTTTCAGTTTCTTTCACTTGTACGAGGAGGGAACATCATTGAATAACAAACTGTAAATTTCACCTACATAAACTATGTGTCAATTTTAATAGGAGATTTAATTGATAATTTACAATTTCAATGAACTATTCTGACTTAAAATTATTCCATGTAAAATATTCTGAACCCATAATTTATCAAATTTTCATAATTTAATAAAAAATTATTTATCCAATATTACCAGCTGCAACTTTCAATAGACTCCATTTAATTGGGTAACAACAGATTATTTTCTTATTGAAAATTTTCTTACTTTATAAGGTTATTTAACTTATAAGGTAAAGATGAGATACGGACTAATTTGATATAAAACAAAATCATAATGAATGGATATTAGATGAGTATGGAGTTAACTTTTCTTCGCAAAGAAAAACCGAGTTACTAAGGAATAATAATTATTAAATGACAAAGTGGATATCAAAGATTAACTTTAGATTTAATATCATGTTGACAGAAAAATACCATTATTACAAGATGATAATGAAAATCTCAGTTTGTCATTATATTATCGAAATTTGGATTTTACTTTTAATTTTGATTTAGATTTGAATTTTGGTTTGATTCTCTTATTACCCATTAAACCTTCTCCGGTATCATCGGTTTCATCCAGATTATATTTTCGTTTTTTCCCTTTGTCTTGACTTTCCATATATTCAGAGTTCGCTATACGTTGAGCTTCAAGAACTCTTTCAGTAAGCAACATGACTTCTTGTTCTGGAGTCTCGAATAGGGGCAATTTTTTACCAATTAAAAACTCAATTCGTTGGTAATGCTCTACATCATACTGAGTCACAAATGTAATTGATTTACCATAACGACCTGCTCGAGCTGTTCTTCCAACACGATGAATATAATCTTTACTGTGATTGGGTATATCAAAATTGATAACGATATCTACATGAGGGATGTCGAGACCACGACTAGCAACATCTGTTGCTAACAGAATCGATCTAGTCTTTGCACGAAACTTATTCAAGGCTCCGAGTCTTTTGCTCTGTCCCATTTGGCCGTGAAGCGGAATAGCAGTGAATCCTAAATTTCGAAGCATCAGCGCTATTTTTTGAGTTGAACTGCAAGTGTTGCAAAAAATTATAAACGAATTTCCAGCAAATTTGTTCAAAATATACGTCAAGTAAATTTCCTACGATAAATTAGAAATGAATATTAGTGAATTTACCAAGTAAAATCTAAATCATAAGATTGAGATCATTTATAAGCTGTAGTTCGCATTACCTTATACTTAAGAGGGATGAAGATATAGTATTGTAAAAGGTTATCAACAGTCTGGTACTTTGAAGAAACTTCGAGCTTAACAGGGTCTTTAAGTGATGCTCGTTGCAGCTTTTGTACTTTCTTAGTCATTGTTGCTGAGAATAGATAAGTGTTTCTTTCCCTTGGAATAACTTTCAATAACTTGTCCACTTCTTTCTCAAAGTCCATGTTCAAAATTTTATCAGCTTCATCAAGAACTAAAAATTTGAGGGTTTTAAGAGAAAAACCTTTTGTATTTTCTAAATGGTCAATTAATCTTCCTGGCGTAGCAATGACAATGTGAGGTTTTTTAGCAAGAGACAAAGATTGGGTCATCATGTCCATGCCACCAACGATAACAGCTGAAATAAAGATAATTGAGATGAAAGATTAATAAATGAATGAAACATGGTTATTAGCTTATATCATGATAACATACCACATTTTACTCCAAAACTGGCTCCAAGAGCTTGAAATTGTTCATTAATCTGGTATGCCAATTCACGGGTTGGAGTTAATATGAGAGCAAATAGTCCTTGTGGTTTAGCTAAAAGAGATTCCAAAATAGGTATAGCAAAGGCTCCTGTTTTTCCGGATCCAGTTTCAGCCAAACCAATAATATCTTTACCTGTAATCAACAAAATTTGAGCGAAGAAACAATAAAATAAGAAGTTAGAAATGAAATCAGAATGAAGTGGTCTTTTAAATTTTTAATACCTTGTAAAGCTACTGGAATCGTCTCGATCTGGATCTTTGTTGGTTTCGACCATTTCATTGCTTCAATTGCTTCACATAGAACAGCTGAGACACCCTAAATAGAATAAAATAAGAATAAAGATTTAGTTAAGGTTGGCTGACACATTGAATAAAAGCTTACCAATTGCTGGAATGTTTTTTCTTCACCATCATTAGCTTTAGAATCATCATTATCATCACCATCCTCATGGTCAACTCCACTGCCATCATCATCAACATCAGATTGATGTTCTTCTTCACTTAACTCTTCATGATCATCGGCATCAGCATAATCACTTTCACTACTGGACATTGTAGTAAACTATAGAATGGATAAATAATATCCGACAAAACCAAACACAAATTTAAAAATCAAAACAAATCAACTACAGTGGTTGAAACAAGAATGTACACTAAAGTGAAACCCTTGAATGAAAAAATGCTCAATGCTTTAACCACGTGACAAAAAGACTTAAAAACACAGTCAAATTTTAAATTAAAACCTAACCAAATAATCTGACAATTGATCGAGAAAAAAAATTTCAAAAACTAATAGAACTCACTAAAAATTATTTAAATCACCATAAAATAATTGATTCATTTAAATAAAACAATATAAAATGAACCTGCAATTTTATGTCAACAAAAGTAATATATAAATCTCCAAGAGGCAAGAAAAGTTAAGCTTTGCGCAGAGGCAGTACCTCAGGCTATGAAGGATTTCCTGAGCCGAGGTTATTGCTGGTTGAAAACTTTTCCCAATACCCCGCCATGACGACGTGAAATACCGTCGGCTTTGGCAATTTTTGGAAGCCCTAACCGGGCTAATTAAATACCTAAAAGCAGAAAGCACCTAAAACCTCCCCTAAAAGGAGGAGTCATGATCATGATTGAATATGATTTTGATATCGCGAAATGAGAAAATTTTTGCTTTTTTGTTTATACAATTTTGTTTTGTTTTAATGTCAAGTTAAGGCGTTAACATGATACAATTATAATTACACAATAATAATAAAATGAGTTAATTTAGTTTAGTGAAATGATTAGTATCCAACAAATGTCTTATACAAATGAGATGAAAAAAAGTTATCGCCATAATGGTTACAAATGGTTGACTAGAAGGTTTTAATTTCCATCCTTTGCCACATTGTTTAATTGCTCCTTCCTACAATTGATAATAGAAAATTAAATTAATTAATATCCTGAATATTTAATTTACATGGAAAATTTTGATTGGTTCTGTTATAAGAATATAGATTGGATAAACTCTTAACGGCTTACCTCGGGATGAGTATTTTTACAATCTGATTGATTGGGTCTTCTGCGAGTTTGATTAACTCGTCGACGTTCAAATGTACAATCATCCGGATATTTAATTTCCATTGGATTAATTTTAACCCTTCGAGGTGTACAATGGCAGGATGTTTCAACAACAAGAATCAATAAATTGGTGTAAGGAACAGGTTGAATAATGTATTCCCTGTAAAAGATGTGGAAAAATGAGAAAAAAGAAAAGGTTATAATTAATATTTACAGAATGCAAGTTATTTTTAACTCTTTTTTTTGCTGCTTTACTCTTCCCAAACGGAAATAGGAAATGATAATATTGTTAAAACTCAGCATAAAGTTTCATCATCAGGTTTAGATTCAATTTAATTAAGTATGAGATGAACATTACGAGAAACATGTAATGTTTAATAGAGTAGTTTGTCTCCAAAAAAAGGGTAACATTTGAATTGTTGAATGGAATGGCAAAAAGAGTGAATCTTGAGTTGAGTTGAATCACATTATCATTTCCGTTCTCCCTAATGAAACATTTTGAGTGAGAAAAAGTAAGTAGACAAAGAAGAGAAAAGAATGACGAAGAGATGAAAGAGAGTGACGTACTCTTCACAAGCATCACACTTTGAATATTTTCCCTTGATTGATGTTTCGCTGGGAGCGTTTTGCATCTCATAAATGTAAAACTCTTTATCACATGGGTAAGGTCGAGTTTTATTTGGAGGTACTCGGCGGCCAGCTCCTTCTTCACCAGAATAAACACTTGGATCATCTGAAACTTCACCATCTTCTGGTCCATCGTAATGGTAATAGTAATCGCCGGCAACCAAATTACTGATATGTCCAAAAACAATCTCCATTGCAAGATAACTGATCCGTGCCCATAACCAGGTAAACAGTCTAATGGTCAACTGAAGAGGTGTAATAAGAGTTGATCCTGGTCCTGAACGTTGAATAACCTCAATACAAATGGCCTGGTAATCGTACATTTTTATCTCTTTATAGATACCCTGTGAAACCATTACTTCAAACATGGGATAATCAACTTCCCCATAAAATTTGCCTGTCTCGTTGGACCTTTTGGAGACTACAACGAATCCATTATTGTCAACCAAGAAACAGTCAAATGCATCGGTTGAACAGTTAACATTACAACCCTCGGTTTTACACAATGAAGAGAAATTGAAGAATCTTTCGGCAAATTTGTCATGACGGAATAGTAGACCAACAGCAGCAACTGGAGCAATAGATTTACCTTTGCCCAAAAATATGGCTCTAGAGCCTGTAACATAAGTTGAACCTGGTTTATCTCCTGCATCAAAGGGAACCGAGAAAACAAAGGCTGAAGAATTGAAACGATGAAAATCAACTGCTCTTTGGTAATACAATTCATCAATAGCTCGATTGTGGGTCTCCATGAAAAGCTTTTCTGGATCTTCAGTATTGTTATTTTTCTCTTCGGGTGAACGATGATCTTCGAAACGAGTCAATCCTGATCGAGTGGCCACAAAAGTCAATGTAACTCCATACATTGTGGTGATTCGGTTTCTGTTCAAGTTGATAGCATTTAGTTTGTAAAAAGAGATGAATCAAAAGAGAGAAGAGTTAGTTAAAATCAATGAGGAACTGTTATGAGCACTAATAAGTGCAATAGATGTTTTAAAATTAAACGCAGCATCAAATAAAGCAAGCATCTCGTTACGCTTTTCAGCACAAAATAAGATTATTCAATAATCATTACATAATAATGTATTGTATTTACTTTGTTTACAATTCAATAGCAAGGGGCTGCGTAGTAATTAAACCTTACTTATTTTTCATGATCTAATGAATTCGACATGATGAGATAAACTCAAAGACATAAAAATAGACTAAATCAAACAAACTAGATTTGATGTAATTTATTTTCATAATTCGTATTTTTTCAAATTAACCGCAAACCCTTTAGTCCTTTAAAGACTTTTCTTGTTTAAACACTTCCAGCAAGACGTTAGCAATGAATTTAGCTTTTTAACTGCTAGACTGTTAGTTTTATAGTCATTTGATTTAATTTTATTTTTATATTTAATAATCAGCTTTAGATTCGTTATTAATTTAAATAATTTGGCTGAAGTGTTAATTTTTGCTTCAATGTTATCAATGGTGATCAAAAGTCGTTTGTAATCCCAGTGATAGTTCAATTAAACAGTGTTACCTTGGTAATAAAGCCAGAAGTAAACCTAATGGACTGTGTTTGTGAATAGCAAGTAACAAAAAAGAGGTACGAATTTTTGATATTTTTAATTGAGAAAAAATAATTTGATTTGTATTTTGATTTATTATTTTCTCATTGCTATAGAATAATCGTTTGGTCTCAAAGGTTTTGTCACATGGTACGGCCAATGCTCAATTGCAAAGTGCAAGAACATTTTACATGCAAAATCTCTTTGTTCAAATCAACCAATTGATCAACCTGAGGACATCAGCTTGGAAACATGTAACCATTTCAATTAGTCACTCAAGGATCAAGATGATTCGATTCAAAGAGGTGAAATTGCAATAATCCATTACCTTTGTGAAAAACCAGTTTGGATTAAACGAGGCAGAGCATATAAAATTTGATAATTAAGAGTACAAGATGGGAAAAAGATCCTTCCTGGTCATTACTTACTCAAATTTATCAGACATATTTGGTGTTCCACAGCGTTTAGCATCAATATCAGTTGCTTTGGCATCATAGACTAAACCTCGGACCAAGTCTTTTTCACCTTAAATTCAAAAGCAGGTCAATTAATTATAGTGATTGCATTAAATTCAAATTGTTGCTTACATGTTAATCGAGGCATACGAACTGGAGGTTGCTTAGATGGCTCAAGATACCAAATGTTACTTTCATTTTCAGCAGCTTTCTTCAACATATGAAGGATTCCACCTTCAGGCGTATCAAAGACATCACCTCGTAAATTATCATTGTCACAATAAGTCCAGTCAGGATGAACTCGCCAATTATTTCCACGGAAAAAGTGTGTATAATTTTCATCCCTTCGTTTAATCTCTATACCACCAATAACTCGATACTCTCCATATGGTTTAGGTAATGATATTCCCAATGAAAATGGTGTCCCATGGATTGGTTCATAGCAATATTTATGTTTCCTGGTTATGGCTCTTTTCTGAAAGACAATTGAAAGCGGAATCGTATTAACAATTGTTGAATAAGTAAATCAAGAGGATCAACCATATTATCAATAATACTGTTTAAAGTATGAATTCATGTTACTACAACAGCTATGGATGAAACTATAAAGAGCAAATATTATTTTGTCAATTACAAGTTACACCTATTGTGATTATAATTAATGTTGCTGTTAACATTACTTCAAGTCAAAATGTTGGTTATGAGTTAACTTTGGATTTCAATGGAAAGACCAAGGTAAATGGCAAAGCTAAAAAGGCTGGAAGTTCAATTTATAATTACACTGTTGTAACTGTACTAACATTAAACCAAGGATGATAAAGTGTTGACCATTTGGATGGATTTTGATTCAAAATTGTGATAATTTTTGGTTGGTTGAATGGGAGGAAGAAGAACCAAGTGAGGCATAATTAAAGTGTATTTTTTCAATAATTAGGCTTACCATAGAGTCAATATGCATTTTAACCTCCATACTGGTCCAGCCCGTCTTGGAGGCAATCATTCCCTCTCTCATGGCAACCAGAGTTTCATTATATTCCTAGTTTAATAATAACAAAATAATTATTATCTTTTGTTTGTTTCTCTTTTCATTAAAGGTCATAAGTTGAACAAGCATCCAAAGGATTCAGCGATTCAGGGAATAATGATTAAGAATGGTAAACTGGCCATTGGATGTGAAAACAAGGGAACATTGGAAAAGCATGAAGAATGAAGATAATTACCCGAGGTCCTTTTTCTGGATGGTTTACAGTTAATTCAACTTCCAGAAGATCAACTGAACTGTAAAAGGGTTTCAGCAAATCTTGAAACTATCAAAAGTAAAATTGGAATCAGTCAATAATTTGAACAAAAGTGAATGTACAAAGCAAAAGATATTCAAATGGATCAACATTCTTACCAAGGGACGGAGATCAGGATGAAATAGTATATGTCCATTGTTGTTTATTGCAAATGAATAACCATTGACTCCTAACTGTTGATGAAAAGGAATTAAAGACAAATTAGAATGACTGATCAAAGTGGACAATTGATTTGATTTGCTTACCTTATAAGCTGGTGTACGTTTAACAATCTCTCTAATTGGTATATCAATTCCAGCCACACCAAGTAAATTAGCTGATCGAACCTGATAATCGTGTTCAAGAATAGGATAATGATGGTTAATAAATGGTTAACATTTAATGGCCATTTGATCCAAGACTTACCTCTTTAACTCGTTCACGCCAAACATTTTTAACCAAAAACCTTTCAGTTATATTCTGGAAAAAAATATCCATTAAAGAAACTCTAATGATGATTTGAAATGAAACTTACAGTTGTATTTTTAACATCAAACACTGGTAATGAAATTGTCGTCATCAATTCATGGACACCCTGAAAGAAACAAAAAAAAAATGATAATGAGTTGAATTGACTAACACTGTAAACAAATAAAGAGTTCAACTTTGAATGAACTTTGATGTAAAATAATTAAAAAAAGTTGTTCATCTTAAAAGTCATTGTTAGTCTAATTTTATTTATAGAAACGTAGTTTAATAACGATTTGTGATTTTTTGATTATAGCTTTTTTCACTTTTAATCATACACTTGATAATGCGTAATTAAGAAACTGTTGACAATTTAAACTCTTTTAATTATAATGTGTATCAATGAGATTATTGGGATGAAACTTGCAAGATTTTTAATGACATCTGAAAAGAGCAATTAAAATATAAGAAGCAGTCTTTTCGCTCATTCATTAATAACCTTTAATTAGAGTTAATAATTTAACGAATGAAATGTTGAAATGGTTCAGCAAAAGGAAATTTCGCTGTTTTTTCATGCTTAAATTTCACAGTTCAAGTCAATATAATCAATGAGAGATTCAACTTGAAACAATATTTAAGCTGATTAGTCCAAGTTGAGTTTCAATGAAAACAGAATTGAAGCTCTAAATAATAATAAATAAATAAAGCTCTCTGCTTGTGGTTAATGATTAATAATTAATGATACTTAAATCCTAAATAGCAATGAAATTTTGACCATTCAATCGGATTATTCAACAGATTTGATCAGCGATTATTAAAAGTCAGAAAATCAAAACTAGTCATTAAAATTTCAAGCTTGTTTAGGGAAATACAAATTTGAAAATCTTGTAACATAAACCGAACCTACTTTGGTTGAAAGATTCACTAGAATCGAATTGAATCATTAAAATAATCACAATTGTCTTTCAATTGTAGATCTTTATATCAACACTTGTCTAACATTAAACAGTTGCTAGATGGTTCAAGTCTAAAAATAAAGTGTCTGGCTGTTCGTGTTGTCCAGTTGATAATAATGCAAACCTAATGTCAGTTGAATTTGGAACCTTCAAGTCTAAAGACAAGATGAGATCGTTAAAGTTTATTTCATAAAGACCAATGAATAGCGAAAGGATAAAGCTCATGGTCAACCGTTTTATTTTCATGTTTCTTATTGTTATTATCATCATTATGATTGTTGTCTATTGAGAGCCAATTTCCTCGAAGTATTATTATATCGACAATCGAGGTATACTCGAGATTCAGGGTGAACAATGGATAATTACATTAAACTTGGTAAATGTTTTTTTTTTGTGTCAAGAATGGTCAATCATGATAGACTATATGCTATTTGTTTGCCTAACATTTTACTCAATAGAGTTTCGAGTATTTCTTTTCACTCAACACAATTAATATTAAATATTAATGGTTGGACAAAATGAAATTTTGTTTTCGCTTAGGCTATTTATATTGGTTAATAAAGCTAACCTTTTACAGAATGATCAAGAGTTTACCATCTTGATGGGTATTTCAGTTGATTCAGTTAGAGTATTGATTTTCTCATTTAAATTGTATTTATCTTAATTGGTAACCTTTGAAATGCGTTTAAGTCGATACTTGGAAATGGTTTAACCGTGTACATAATAATGTTACAATGTATTACAATAATCCAACTTAATCTTGACTAATCTTATCATCTTAATGAACCATTGATGGTTCATTCAAATGTTCACATTGTTGTTATCCATTAAGCATGGATATAACCATGCAAATTGAGAAACAATTTCACTATGTTTCACTGGTAAAGCTACCAGTGAAGATATCAGAAACCTATTTGAAACAATTGTCCAATCATGAAAATACATCAAGATAATGGGACAAGACTGTTTAAATGATAAGCAATTTGTTTTGCGATTTTAAGGAAAGACTAAAATGAATGGATTTATGGAAAACGTAAGAATTGAAATTTCAGACGATTTCAAGTTTAAGGTCAACACAATTATCAAATCACTTCATTAGCTTCTTTGCTTTTCATTATGTGTAATTGAAAATTTTCAGAATTGCTTTTAACAGTTACAATTTGTGATGGTTAAATTGATTTGATATTTATTTTACAAAAATGCACTTGTCACAAAATTCATCATTTTTTGAATCATTTAAGCTCAATTTCAGGTAATTTGAAACTTATTGTTACATTTGAAATGTCTAAAGTACTTTGACATTAGATTGTCTCGAAAATTTGAAATTTATTTCTGTTTTTCTTCTTCTTTTTTCGAGAAAATTCAACTCAAAGTATTCTCATGAGCTCAACATTATCTCAAATTTCCAATTTCATCTGAAAAAAATGAACTGAACAGGAAAGTTTATATTGCCAACAAAATGGCAAGATTTACAAGGGAAGACCATTTGTGACTTTATTTGTAACCATTTATTGTAAACTCTGGAAACTCGGAAAACTTATAAATGTTGAGTGATTATTTGAATTTGAATTTCAACTGTTTTTATTAGCTAATAGTAATGATGAGAGGGAATCAAAGTGACTCTGGATAAGGCGGATCAAAAGGTTGATTAAAAATAAGATGAATTGTACTCTGTGTTGCATTAAACAACCAAAGAGAAACCCAAAGGTTGGATTGAACCCAAAAAAATAAACATTTCTAGGGAAGGATTTAAGACTAATGAGATTACCAGAAATACAATAAAAAAAATATGATAAATGTAAATGTAAGATTGTCAATGATTTGCCGGATAAATGTTATTTTGATATTAAATAAATGTTGGTTGAATTGGTCAAGTTATCATTTTGATTGATCAATAAAATAGATATTTTTGTTGTTGCTGTTGAAATTGTTCATCGATGTAATTTAAAGAGGAGGAAGATAAGAAATAAATAAGAAAGAGGAAGAAAAAAGGAGGAGAAATGATGAATTCCCAGCATTTTAACCTTTTGCTGACCTGTCAAATGGCTATATTTACCAAAATTTAAATACCTTTTTATCAGTAGATCGTTGATTATAATTGAGTCCATTCTCATCTGATGAATCTGATGACAATTTGTCATTCAACAAGGAGCTTTGATGCTGCTGTTGTTGACTATTGATTGGTTCCTTGTTCACTTTTGCTTCACGAGTGATCCTTGCTTTTGATTCTTGGGATGATAAATTATCGGCAGATGAAGATGATGAGGAAGGTAACACTGAATTGTCCGCACTTTCAGGATTGACTTGATTACCAACCAAAGGAACAGAAGTATCATTAAAGAAATTGTGCTTTTCCAGATAATCTTCATAATTTTTATCCTCCGGACTCAACGAGCTCAATTCACTTTCATCGGTAGGCCCTGGACTGTCATAGCCAGCATCACTTTCATAAGATGAAACATCACGAGCTCGACGATTGACCTGCAAACTCTTGCGTATTTTTTCCCGTTCACGTTCATCCCAGACCCAAGGAGTTAAAGGAACATCCTGAAAATGAACAGAAAAAAAGTAATAAAATCATAAATAAGAAAAGATTGAATTGGATTAATCATTTTAAGCTTCAATCGTTTTAGTTTAGGTTTGGGTTTGGGTTATGCTTACAGTTATATCAGCATAGACTCCAGTGAAACGAAAGACTCGGGCTCCAGACAGGACAAGAGGTCGACTCATGACGGGAAGGTAAAGTTGAACCTGTTCTCGTATCTCGGAAAGGCTGGTTACTTGTGTATAGTAACCTCTATTTTCACAGGCCATAAGGTTAACCTGTTTGGTTTCGGTAACCTCTTTACCAACAAGGTAGGTGAAGACACGTATCGATATGCGAGGATAATTGTATTGTTCAAAGATTTCACGGAAAGTATCAGGAGCACCATCGGTTACAAGCATAATGGCCTGATTACACTGTGATCCTTGGTTTGTTTTGTCTGCCGCTTGAAGAATCTCAAAGGCTTTGGTTAGGGCACTTTTAAAGTCAGCAATGTCCGTTGTATTTAAATCAATTAGACTGTGTTTAAATTGAATTAAATTTTGCTTATTGGCTTCAATCAGTCGATCACCGAAACATTTAACAACAGGCTCAAGATCATCAGAGAATCGTATTACCGTTACAAAATCATCATCAGTCAAAGTATCCAAAATGGAAGCCACAACTGCTTTGGCAATTTCCTTACGTTGACCTGAAACCAGAAAAAAAATATCAACAAACCCAATCAGTAAATAACTAAAACCAGAAAATTTCCTCTCCAAACCTTTCAAAATACAAAGCAATTGTTGAGCAAAAAAAACTCAAGTCTAATTTTTTTATCATAAAATTGTATTCACTTGACGAGAAACAAAAATAATGAAATAAAAAGTCCATTGTTCGAGAAAATAAATTTCGTTGAAAGGAAAAGCTTATCACTGAATATAATTTGAATAATAATTCAAGAGATAATCTTGAATGAATGATCCAACTTGGTTAATCATTTGACGGTTAAATTGTTAATGAAAACTCATGAGTTATAGCAAAATATTGAAAAATGTCTCAAAAGAAGAGAGAAAAGGAAGAAAAGCGAAAGATGAAGAATCCTTTTTCATGATGAAAAGGAAAAGGCGCCAGAATTGAAAACTTAGTCACGCTTTTGATTGAAATAAGCCAGTCATTTCATGCCATTATTTAACTCGACTTCATTCTTAATATCAATTTATCATTCTTTCTGAATCTTTTTTTTTCTCCTCTCATTCCATTCATCCTCTCATGTAACATACAAACGGAAAGCATTAGCATCACATTGAAAGAAGAGAAATCGAGAGAAAGAGGAAAAAAAGAGCAGAAAATTTCATCATTACCATCATGATGATCCATTTCATTTTGAGTCATTTAGATGCTCAGTCAGGTTACACTTTGCACATGTTTTCTATCCTCTTTCTACCTAATCTTTCTTTATAATCATCTTCTTCTCATCCTCTTTTCATCCTTCTTCATCTCTTCTCAACCTATTATTTCAAGCCTTCATCTTCATAGATCGATACTGACTGGGAGTGCAAAAAAGTCCTTGAAACAAACAACACGACAAAATGTATTCACCAGGTTCAAAGGTTTCAATTTTCATCTCTATTCATTCAATCTGCTTCATCACCATCATCTTCCTCTTCATTTCTCACACTTTTCATCTTCTTTTCCCTTTCACTCCCAGACTCAATCCAAGACAACATCATATTCAACTTAGCCCATTGTCATTCCCATCCTTTCCATCAATACCCAGACTTTAAAAGCATACAATGGTTAAAGTGACAAAAAGTTAGCAAAAATTTAATCTTCAAACTCTTTATTCAAATCTTTACCTTTCAACCCAATTTCATGTCAAACATTTTACCCTTTGACCAATCAGCCAATTCACGGTCCAACAACTTGAAGTCCATGAGTTCAGCTTACCTATTAAGGAATGCATCTTTAACATTCCTTTTCAACTCCCAGTTCAGGGAGATTCGAGATTCACTTTTACTCCAAAATTTACAAGATTTTTTTTTGTATAATCCATTTTATGATGATGGTAGAGTTGGAAGGAAAAATTTGCAACAATCTTCATATTTGTTAAGTTCAACTTGTTCAACAATCTTAATGGTTTTTCCTGTTATCTTTCAACCTTTTCAACAAATTTTTAGAGAAAAAAAGCGAACCTGAAATATTTTACTTTTCCTCATTTTATACAGTTTCTGATTTTCCCTGAAATGGGAACAAAAATATGAAACAAAAAGTGAAAATTTTCACCTTCTGTTACTTTGCCAGAGAAAAACTGAAGTCTTCCAAAAACGCAAAAATATATTTATCATTTGAAACCTTTTCACATTTCTCTTCATTACTTTACCCGAATAAAGTAAATACTGAAACACTATTTTTCCCCATTATTTTATCTCTTTTTTATTTTTTGGTCAATCAATATAACCAGATGGACAGTTAAGTCTTGGCCAAAATAAAGGTAAATCTTGTGGCAACTCTACAATTATACTCGAGTTGATATTTCTAATGTCGACAACCTTTCAAATGTAAATTGCAAATGATTAATTCAATTTGCTTTAAATTGTCCAAATGGTTTGAATCAGTTGAATTAATTGAGATTCATCTTAAAATTTCCTCTTCAGGAAACAAAAAAAATAAAAATTCACAATTGTTGGTTGAATAATTTGATTAAAAATGATTTCGTTCAAGTCGTTTTTTCATCGGAAATTGAACGACCCAACAATTGTTTCAAGAGAAACAGGAATCTGAACATTTTTGCATCAAATTTTATCCTAAAATCTGATAAATCGAAGCTAATTCAACAACAGATTGATCAGCAAATTGATTTAAAATTAAATTATCTAGTAAACCAGGTTTAAATGAGTAATTAACATAAATAAGCCAAAGACTTATGTGATTAATCTAAAATGAATCTGGTAATTGATTTAATCCAAACAACAACCTTTGGGATCTCATTAAGATTCTGATTGAATGTAAATTATCGATTAGCATCTAATTCATCATTATTATTGACAAGAAAATTGATCAATCTAATGATGATCTTTAAAACTCTGAACATGAAAAGTCACTTCACTGAGTTTATTTGCTCTAACAGCTGGACTTGGGTTTATTTGAAAAATGTTAAATGTTTTAAAGTTGATTTGACTAGAAATGTCAAATTGTATTTCAAACTGAGGAACAATGAAATGATGAAGAAAGCGAACAAAAATTAAATTGAACTTCCATGGTCTTGATTAATTTCTGGTATTGTTTCAAAGGAACCAGATTTCTCAATAGCAACCATTATTAAAAGCTGAGAGTGAAATTTTTTTGCGATTTTCCTATTTTATTAAATAACAATAATAGTGATAATAAAGACGATAATAATGATGAAGAGTAACAAGTAGCAAAATCATTTCCACTGAGCCTATTGGCATAATTTCATTTCTCATTTTTTTGCATATTATTATTTCTAATATTATAACAGGGAGTGAAGAGCAAAAAATGATTAAATTGTGAAAGGCAAGTGATGACAGAGAAATGAGTATGATGATTATCATGAAGATAATGATGATGACAGAAGCAAGTGATGAATAGAAAAGGCTGCAACAAGATGAAATGAAGAGAGGAAAATCTGTGAAATGAAAGATTCTGATGATAATGGTGATGGGAAAAGATGAACGTTTCAAAAATTATTAAAAGGTTATTTTGGAACAAGTTGGATTTTTGCTGAATAAAGCTCGATATTTTGTTGAAACAATTTCCATTGTTTTCTAGATTCATGTGAATCTAATTGTTACCAATTTAGCTGCTAAAGGCTCATTAGCAAGTTGTAAAAGGCAAAAGTAGAGGAAAATTGTTCAAGGAATAAACATTTAAAAGATTGGAGTAAAAAGATGGAAGCAATTTTTTTTCTTGCAATTGGTTGAGGTTTGGAGATTGGAGATTGGAAATTAATTGCTGTAATTTTACCAAAATTTTGACTAAAAAAAGGATTCAATTGTTGACTGAGGAATGAAAAGGTTCCTCAATCGTCTACATCTATCAGTATCGATTGGGTTTTAACCCAAGTTTGTCACATTGAAGGGATTGAACCAGATTCTTGGATAATAAAGTAGCTCTAGTCACGTTGATTATTGTCATCAATTTTCATATCATGTGAGAGATTAACATTTGTCTGTGTTACCTGATTCTGAATGGAAAGGTCATTGATAGTGATGAATCTAATGACAAATCAAATTAACGGTAACTGATATGCTCTGTCATTATCAATATTAATCATTTCTGGTCATCAGCTAATTACTGTCAACAATGGTTGGAAAGCATTTCATGTTTTTCCTCCAAATTGCCTTCATTTACTCAAGAATATCCACCAATTTACTGTCCTTTGAAAATGAAAATTACTATTAGTATAGACACTTCACCCTTCGCCTTTACTGGCAATTCAAAAGATTTTATAATTAGTAAATTATCCAACAATAAGCCAACAATTTACAACAAAAAAACCCAATAACAAAGTCTTCACACAATATTAAAGTATGGATTCTGTGTTTGTCCGAGCCTGCTTGTACATTAATGTCTCAGAAATCTAAATCCTTTCAATATTTAGACGCTTAATTCAAATGGCAATATATTTTATTCGCAATCTTTTTAAACGCAATTAGAAAACAAAATGTTTGATGTACAATTATTTATAAATAAACAGATATTTTGACTGAGAAGTAAATCATTTTTGATTGACTTTACTAACATAAATGATCTGGTTAAATGATACTCTTGAAAGTAAATATTAATTATGGTAACATTCAGTTGCACTATTAATGATTAGTAACACTTTTACATACAGCCTCATGTTTACTCAAGGTAGGATTGTAGATCAGGATAAATGAAACACAAAAAAAAAATACAAAACCAAACAAGTCAACATTGACAGCAAACAAACAAAAAGTTGTGACAATGTTGCTCTTAAGAGGTATTTTTGGGACTAAAAAAAGGCTCAAAGTGTATTGAAAGTTTGTTGAAGTAAACCAAAAGATTGAGTTTTTGGTAACAAAAAATAAACTGAATAAGGTTGAATCTTGAAAATCGATATTAAAATGAAAGATGAACAGAATAAGGTAAACCCAAGATGGTAAATCTAATTTCATTTTTAGGTAAACTCTAAAGCATTTCAATAAACTGTTTGACAAAATCACTGAATATTACAGTTGCCTTTTGTGAACTTCATTTCATGGTTAAGAATGAAAATTTGTGGAAACTTGAGCTCTACAAATAATGTAGGTTTGCTAATCAAGTAAATTCAATCATCAATCAATTTGAACCGTTTAAGATAATTGTTTCATTGGTTTGGTTTAATGGTGATTTGAAAAAGTTCATTGTATTGAGACAACTTAAATGTCTTATCAATTAAGTAATGTACCATTAATATTCAGGTTCAATCCCTATTATTGGAAATTAATGAGTTATCTGGTAACCAAGGATTTAACTGAAACTAAACAATTGTAATCATTGATTATTTGTCTTTGGAGGTGAAAAATTGGTGAATCAAGTAAGGTTTGCAATGCATTTGATATGCAAAACATTCAAACTGGATTCTCTTGCTTTTTCGAGTAAATTTTGATTTTGAAAGATTCATTTCCAAGCTTTAAAATTGAAATTCTGCTCCAAAAGACAGGATATTGGTTGAGATTTGAAGAAGAGCAGTTTTGTACATGCATTTAACGATTAACAGGTCCAAAGTTATGGTAAACTGAAATGCTGTGTCTCTGTATTTACCTAATTATTTGAGCAATAAAACAATCTTTTTGCAAATTTTCAGTTCGATTGACAGTTTCGAGAATGCAAAGTCTTTGACAGTAGCAATTAGTTTCGTTTCTTCGCATCAACTGATATTCTGAATTCAATGTCTAAAGTCTTCGCCTAATAAATAAATAAACTTGAAGCACTTGCCATTGTCATAATAACTAGATGCTGCATCGATTTTTTAACAAAAAATATTCCTTCTTTTAAACCTTTCGAACCATTGTTAAACAAGTTGAATTTAAACCTTCACAAGAAACTAAATTTGTTTGACAAAGAATGCAAATTCTGGTACTTGGGTCTTTGCTCTGGTCAATAAGGTTTTGTTGCCGAGGAAATAATGTGAATCATCATTGAAAGTGAACTTCTATTGACTAAGATTTAGATTTATTCATAACTTGAGGCTAAATTGAATCTCGCATTTGACCATTTACTGCTCTCTTAGCCTAAATCGTCAATTTTAATTTGCCATTTGCATTGTTTCTGGCCTTTTTTCATTGAAATTGATGTCGATGTTTGCTGAAAAACTATGTAAATTGTTTAAGAAAAGCTTTGTTTTCGTTATTTTGTTTTATTGTGATTTAATGTTTCTGTAAAGGTTTGTTCGAGTTGAAGACTCAGGAGGATTTCATGTTCACAGGTTCATCTAGATTTAGATCAAATCTTTAAATTGAATACACTATTGCATTTGCGGTGAATCCTTGCTCTTATTTAATTAAATTGAACTGTTCATTTTTATATTCACTTGTCTTTCATCTTTGCTTCTTTTTGTATTAATATAGCTTCAAATTTTGGTTAATAGACATTTTAAAGGTAACTCTTGAATAAACGATAAACTGCTGTCAGTTTCATCCATCGTCAATTTCATAGGCAACGGAAAATATGCAAATCTAATCAATTTTGACAGCTTTTCAAGTCGTGAAACAACAAAAATTGCAAATAATTAATTAATGATCATTTAAATCCTTTGTTAACCACCGATTAAATGAAAATTAAAATTAGTCTGAAATTCATTTTGCTCTCAATTTTCGAGCGAAAGGGTACAAAATGCAGATTTATCAATAGATATTTGGATTTCTTAGGTAAAACTAAGCTTAATACAACCTTATAAGCTTTCACGTTGAATGACAAATGTCCAATTAGATGATCAATTTATTTGACACTAAACTTTCAGTACTGCAGTCATTCGTTGCCTTAAAGATTCCTATTAGATCCAATGTCAACGAGATTAACAGAGTGAACATTAAGTTGAAAACTCTTGCAGTATTGTCAGAGCAAATCGTTAATAAGTACGCAACTAAATTAGAAGTGATCAAGCTCAGTGTATTGCTAACCATTTCAATAAAGCTAATTGCAAAAGTAATTGCAGAGAACTGCAAAATTGCTTTGATGTTGGCTCATAATTGTTGCTAAGTTGCTTTTCGAAACGCAAAAGAAACATAAATGTTTCATTAATTTTGATTCTCTTCGATTGTTAATATTTTTCATCAAATGCAATGCAAGATTTGTGCTTTAAATCGGCTCCAGAGATTAAAACTGAATCAAAATATTTGGATTCAAAACGAGTCTAAATTTATGCAGAATAGAGTTTACTGATCTTAAACTGCAACTTACCCGTCATAGAGCCACTTCCATCAAGCAATATAACCACATCTTTAGGTGATGCTGCTGCTTTAACATACCATTCACGAACTCGGCAATCGTATAAGTCAAGCTTTTCTGCTTCTGGGTCGGGTTCAGTGAGAAACTGTGGGACTCGCCATTTGGAGGCGGGAAAGAAGCGAAGAAATCCTTTTGAAGAGCAAAAGAATTGCCAGTTAACTTCTGAATCGTTTACATGATTGTAATCAAATTGTGCATCCAACTTTTCCGACCATTTGATAGCCTCTTTTAAATCCTGCTTGTCTTCAAAGACATTGGTCGGTATATGAACAGCCGATTTTTTATCATAAACGGGAACATTACGGAAAACTGATTGAGGTGTCAGTAAAAGAGCATAATCCCGTCCATCTGGAGAAGCATCTTTATAGTTGACTTCGGTAACATCGTACAAGCGCTTTGAATTGATATAACTGAAGTCATTGTAAGTATCTTCAGAAGCCATTTCAGCAGCTTTCTCCGCTTTCTTGGCAATCTTTTCGACCATTTCTTTCTTCCAGTTGAACATGTTGGTTACCATTTCCTTCATCTGTTGCAGCATACTCGGACAGTCAACGTTTTCAACTTGAGGTTTTAACGCCGCATAATTCTGTAAATAGCAAAATAGATTAGTTAATTAGCAGCAAACAACAATGAAACAAATTTTTAACAATTGACTCAATAACAGAGAAGAATATTGATTCACGAATAAACTCAATTATACAGTTAGTCGCAAATACTAAAAGGCTGAAAACTAAATCAAGATTCATCCTTAAAGTGATTAAAAGAATGGCATTTTCTGATCTATTGTGTAAAGTAAAGCCTGTCGAAATTGCAAATATACTGAAACTCGAAATAGCCTTGATAAACCCAATAAATATAAGAACAACTTTGGGTAACATTGCACGAAACTTTGCTTCAATCTTGAGAGTTAATTTGCAAGAAAATGCATTTTTTAAGATCGTTTCTAACACAATACCATCGATAAGATGATGAACTGAGGCTAGTCATTCAATGTAACCTGTGTGGACAAATTATGTGACTTTTTAATGCATAAGTATGGTTTAAATTACCATAACTTGTCCACAGGTTACTGTATTTTATATAATAAGTAGTTGGTTGCTGTTAAAAAGACACTATTGTCACATTTATGCACAAATTGACACACACATTGACACAAATGGGCAAAAATCGAGTAAAAATAAATTTCTTTCGGATTTAAACGCTATGTTTTTGTTCGGACATGAAAACTGAATCTATTAGGGCTATTAAAAAGTTTCTTTGTCCAATATTTTTCGAGAAAAGTGCGTTAAAAGTTGCAACTTCGATTGCTTTTTGTACAATTACTGTAGTAGATTTTTTAATGAAATTCATTGTGCTGATGCAGCTTTTTATGATAAATCATAAAATGTATTCATTTTTAGAGAAAGAACTTTCTGTTTTCTGTAAAATAGATAACTTCGATTTTCATTAAAAGTGGCCGCATTTTGTACCCGTAAGAGTTAGATAGCTGAAACTTAGTATTTGTCCAAAGAAATCATATTCAACGTAACTTGAACTCAACTAGATCGAGACTGATGAATAGATCTAATAATTTTTGAAGTCTAATAAAAGTCGAGCTAATTTCGCATTGTTCTGCATTTTGAAGAAGCTGTGTTAGGTTTAAAATGAACGGAGTTTCAACTGAATAAATCTGATACTAACTGTGGTAACACTGACCATTAACAGGCAAGATTCGCATGGATAGCCAAGGCAGGATACGATCTCAAAATTGTTCAATTTTAGATGCAATTGAAAGCACATTACAATTGCTATTCATAAAATGCTTGAAGACTCAAGTAGCTTGAGCAAGAGTAAGAGTAAAATTTAAAGTGCAACAATATAAATTAGCAAAAACAGGCCTTTTAAACTGATCAAGAAATCTATTTTAATAATTAATATCTGTGTTGATGAATAGATTTTATAGCAATAAAAGAAGCTAAATTATTGCTGTTTATTGTTATTTATTGTTATTTATTGTTGCTTATTAACTTGTTGATAAAGGACAAACCTTATTACTGTCTCGTCAAATCCTTGTCGGCTATTATTGACAGCTCAAAGTAATTTAAACATAATATTGCAATAAAATGAAATGTGTGCGTGTTTTTAATTTAATTTTCATTTCCATTGTTGTCTATTTAACAATGTTGCTATTTAACTAAACTGTTTAAAACGGTTAACCAGTCATTATTTTGGATAACTTTGAATATTAATTTATCCATTTAATGATCATTATTACATTTTAACTGACATTTGCGGACTTTTACCGGTCTGGTTAAAAACTGGTTAAAATCTGGTAATGAATTGTAAATGAAAAAAGGAAATGTTAAGGTTAATCAGTTGATGTTCAATCACAATCAATTTACTCTCTTCTTTGATTCAGTTTTAATCAACTTTCTTCAAAAGCAACAATCAAATTGAACTGTTTACAAAAGGCATAATGGAATCATGTAATGGTGTGAAGATGAAGATGATAATGAAGACACTGATGATGGGGAATGGAGGATAAAGCGATAGATGCTAAAAGAAAGTGAACTTTTTCTTCCCTTTGACAGTTTCAAGAGTCAAACTAATTGTATTTTGTTGTAAAGAAATGCTAGTTCAATGCTTGTTCAGGGAAAAAATGTGAACAAGCTGAAGAAGCTGCAAGAAT
The DNA here is from genome assembly GCA_028476895.1 of Tetranychus truncatus. NCBI lineage: Eukaryota > Metazoa > Arthropoda > Arachnida > Trombidiformes > Tetranychidae > Tetranychus > Tetranychus truncatus. Next base: position 15,282,429 of record CM052060.1, read on the forward strand.
GAAGTAGCAAAAGAATGGAAAGAATTACATTTTTGATTGTGAATTCAACAATAGTTACTCATTTGTTCAGCAAACAACATGAGGAACCCTAAAATGATAGTTTTCAGATCCTTTTTTTTATACTTGGATCGATATCACTGAATCAGTAGTTGACATGTTGACCAGAAAATGAAACTTAACTTCAATAACTTTTGTTGTCTCATTAAACCTAATCAAGTCTGGTTGCTTTCAAAGTATTCAAATGGGTTTAATAAACAACTTACTTCTTCAATTTTCCGTAGACAAGTTGCTTCGGCACTTCCTTCGTAAATATCCTTGCCGAACCTTAATGCCCAATATTTTACACTGAAAAATAAGCGCAAGAGAATGAAGGAACATTTTAACCAGAAAAAAGAGAAGCTTTTCGCTTTGAAACTTGTTTTCAATTTTTCGGCAAATTTGGGTTTACTTACTTATCTTCACTCACTGAAAGTGAACTTATTAAGGGTATAATTGTTATTAACAAAATTAATCCTAAATTGTTAACATAAAATAACATTGATTTAGCATCTTTGAATGGTTGATGAGTACAATAAGTTGAGGTTGATCGTCTTTTAGTTGATCTACCTTGCATCCTTGAGCAAGACGGTAATGAAAGCGCTGTTGGTTTAGTTGAACTGGAAACCATGGTTAATGGAGATTGAATGTAATCAATGGTTAGTTAAATTAAATATGCAAAGTTAACCATTAAAATGATGGAAACATGGTGAAATAGGTAAACATGGGATTCCTTGAGTTTAATGGGAAGTCCATTGGATTGATAAAGGTGTGTGTTGGGTAGTTTATTGGGTTGTATTATACGTGTTGTTGGAAACTGTAAATGTGTATTTTTTGTAGCAATTTGATAATGATTGATTGGAATGGAAAATTGATTATTGATGTAAGTATCAAAATTTTGGGAATGGCTAAGAGATTTTGAAAAAGGAATCAATCGGTAAAGATGAAATGAATGTATTTTGTTTAATAGGTTCACATTTAAAGGATAGGAATAGGCATAGTAAAGGTAACTCAATGGGAATGATGCTGGTAAATGGGGAAAAAAGTGAAGTAACTGGTTAACAGGAATGCTTCCTTTACCAAGTATCGATTTTACTTCCAAAGCTATACTCATGTTGTTATCTTGAAATGATCATGTGAAGCGTGCGTAGATTCATAATTTAACATTGAGCCTGTCTATTGTGAGTTACCATGAAAATAAGAAACTAAATCAAAACAAAACTGGCGAGCAAAAGATTGAGCAAAATATCGGTTCCCATCGAAATGGGTTTGAAAGAAAAAGCGCAAACTGCTAATTACTCTTGTAAGCTGTTCGATGTGGCTCCACTTTAAACGGTGATTTAGTCTTGAAATGGATGTAATTTGATGCTTACTTTTGTTGGTCAATTAGTCTAGTTTGCCCATCAACAACAATTAACCAGAAATTTGAGCATCGACAGTTTACTAAAGTAAAAATTGATTTGCAGAAAATTTTTTTCCAGTTCAACTGCTTTTTCTTTGGTTTTGGGAGATGTGAATTTTTCAGTGTAAAATCGCGAGTTTGATTAGCAAAATAGAATGAAACAATTAATGGAATTTAAAAATGAATTTATTTTTAAAATTAGGCAAAAATTTGACTCAAGAATAAAGTGAATACAATTAATTTGAACGACAGGCAATTTTGATATAATTTTTACTTCCCAACAAGAAGACTAAATGTTTAAATAAAAAACACATTTGATGTTAAAAAACGGTAAAGAACAGTTTAGATACAAAATTGATGAGATTTTTAGGTTTTTAAGACTGGGAATCGTCATTTGCGCTTCCTTTGACTATGATAGACATGTCTTTTGGAGATGGCTTTGAAATAGTTGATTGTATTTTTACCCTCAATGGAATGGTACTTTTTGAGATGTTTAAAGGCACCACTTCGCCAGGCAAAGGTAATGTTGCACAAAAGACATTGATAATTTTTCTTGATATTGTAATGTTTAATGTTTATGTGATCTTGAATGTAATCTTTGTTATTTTTCGAGTAAATATCACATATTTGACACTTGTAAGATCCTTTACCGACATATTTGATGAACTCGGTTTTCTCATCACCTGCCGAGTTTACATCCAAAATTACATACTCAACTGGTTCCTTTTTTTTGCGTCTAGTTTTGGTACCAGTGGAACAACCATTTGTACCATTGGGTTTGACTGAAGATGAAGACACTGTTTGACTCTCAGACGATCCAGATGAGAGTGAAGATGGGCCTGGTAAGGCTATAAGTGGATTGGCCGATGAGGGTGAAGACGAGGAGAGAGTTGGAATACAAATTGTTTCACTGGTTGAACCAGAAAATCCGTTTAAACAGTTAATCAAGGAACCTTCAACTGAACTAAAATTTTGTTCACTGTTTCCAGCATTGTTAATATTGGAGACAGCGGCATTCTGCATTAATTCACTGAACTTTATTTCAAAGCCTTCATGGGAAAAATATTGATGAGGTCCGTCATCAGTAAAATATTGTTGACCGTGTGAACCAAAATCGGATAAAAATTGATGATTATATTGAGATGAAGTTACACCATCGGTTGTTGTCGTTGTTGCACTGTAATGTTGGTGATGATGGTGAGTGTGGTAAGCAGTGTCGGTCAAAAATTGATGGTTAAACTGAGGTGCAACCACAACATCAGACGAACTGTACTGTTGATTTTGATGGTGATGATGGTGATGGGAATGGTGACAATTGTCAAGATCAATGTGATGCGGAGTAAAGTTGGTGTTGGACGAGTTTATATGATCTGCTCCAATCAGTGTACTTGTGCGATCAAGTGGCATCTCATTCTCATAAATTGAACCGGTAAAACCATTTGTTTCGTTAAATAAAGAGTAGAGAGAAGGTAAAGGTGGATCATAATTGAAACAATTACCAGAAATTGAAAATTGCCAAAATTCCATAGAAAATTAATGATCGGTTAAAAGTATCAGAAAACAAAAAAGACGAAAAGCTAAAACAAATGGATCAACAAGCAAACAAAAACTGGCGAGACAAACAGTTTTTGAATCAACCAAAGGGGCAATTTTTTTCTGGTTATTAAACAAAACAAGAGCAAAATGTAAATGCGTTTAAAAAGCCGAGAAACAATAGCGAGTTAAAGATAATGAAATAAGATGACAAAAATGAAGTGAAAAATAAAAGGAAAGGTTTAAGAGGGAAAACTAAATAGACAGAAGGTTAGACAGAGAAATAATTTGATGTGTAGAATCCATTGGTAGTAAATACTAATTATTATATTTTTGATTGTGCAAAAGCTGCAAAGCTAATACTGACAAGACTAAGGAATACAGCAAGTTGATAAAATTTGTGCAATTCAAATCCTAGATTGTTGTCTGGTTTCTTCGGGCTCAGTTTTTATCCACCATATTAACCAGTTTAACCCAAACTTATTTTCCTAACTTTTAAGTCACTTTTTCCTCTCCATTTTCATCACATTTTTATCTTCTCCTCCAAACATAACCCACGACAACTTACGAACCCAGTTTTTAATAATCAAGTTAAGGGACTTCTTTCCACCGTATTGTCCACCGCTCTTCGGTGGTAAATGCGATGGACAAATAACTTTTTTTCACTAAAGTCCTCATAATTCTGTTACTGGTTTTCACGACATTCACCGCCTTTTCATCACTTTTCACCCATAATTGTCATCATACAAACCCACTATATTCACCTCTACCTGTCCATCACTTAAATTCATCAACCTCACCATATTTTCCGTCTTTTTTCAACCTTATTGTACACCGTCTTTTGGATAAGATCAATGAGACTTTCCAATTATTAAAAGTTTTGCTCCCAAAAGTGGTGGACAATTTGGTTGTGGTGATGTGTTAGATTTGAGTGTGGATAATATGAGATTATATTAATGTAATTAATCCCGAAATCACTGTTTTTTGATAATTACAATTGAAAGAAGGAAAAGCAGCAAATACAATTTGTAAAATAGCAATATTAATTGTAATCAGAAAGTTAGCAAAAGAAAAGTGAAACAATCTAATCAATTGAAAGGGTATTCATGTTGATTAATCCATTGATCTGAATATTAGGGGTAATCCATTTTAGGTTTAAACTGGAATTGGGAATGCAAAGATAATCAGTGAGAGTGTTTTTTTAAACCAATACAAACATTCAATCAATCACGAATATGAAAGGCATAGTTAATTATACAAATAAAAAATTGGTGAAAAAAATTTCAAATCAAAAACACTTGAATTTGAAATTGTATTCATCATAATTATCAAATTCAGTACGCAGGTTTTACAGAATCAAAACAGAGTGGGTTAGTTGTAAACAGAAGCAAGTCCATGAAATAAAGAGTTGAATGTCGGAATCAAAATTGATGGATATTCTTATACATAATAATTTTACAATATTAATACAATTATATAATTGATTTGCGTTTGTATTAAATGAACAATAAGGACGTGTGATTCTTTTTGGTTAGCCAAGTTGGTAATTGATTAATGGTCATTGGGCAAGAGATTGACACTTCATAAAGTATGTTTTACAAAATATCAAATATGGCATTTGTTCGCTAATTGTATGTGTGTGTGTGTTTCCATCTTGTTAATCCACAGTGATTAGAAGCACAATAATTGGATTGTAAGAGATACAAAGAGTCAATAAAGTAGTAATTAAGTCTCCTAATAAAACACTAATAATATTGAATTGCAATAGATAATCACATTTTGTCTCTCATGTAGAGTTTGGATTCACCTCAATAGAAAGGTGAAGTGATTATCGGTTTCAATAATTGATATTCAATTGAATTGAATGGTCCATCATCATGTGACCTAAAAGGCTTCAACAAAACTGCCAGGAAATAATCCAGTTTTACCAGTTCGCTGAAGGGTTCCTTTATACCAGCCATCTTCTCGTTTTTTGAGCACGTAAACAATATCGCCGATTTGTAGTTCAAGCTCGTAATCAGTGTGTGGAGGATAAGGCACTATGCATCGATATCGTTCTCGATAAATGGTTGATGATTGAGAAATTAATCCTCCAATTCCACCAGATTTCGATGAATGATGGTGATGATGGTGAGAGTGGGAATGGTGATGAGAATGGTTATTCAACGCTTCACTAGGACATGAGCCGGAGCGTACATGGGAAATGTTGGTTAATGACGATGAATTGCTTGTACCGGGATTGGATAATACGGTGTTATTTTGAGATGGAGATGTATCAACAAAGGTCGGGTTATCACAGGAGAATCCATTGGCATTTGGCGGAGGTGATTTCGATTTCTTTTTTCCTGAAGTCCATCTTCTCATTAAACTGATTCGCTCTTTTTTGGGCTCTTTGCGTTCAGTAACTGATGAACAGGACGATGATGCTCTTGGTGCATTTATAACAAACGGTTTACCATTATTATTATTATTGTTACTAGTACTACTTAAGCCACTTGAAATGTTACTAGTAAATCCGCTGTCTGACAAGGATGCAAATGAGGCTGATGAAGCTGATGATGATGATCCGGTTAAGGTTCGAGTGGCAGCAACCTTAGGCTTATGCCATTGAGGTGATGTGCTTTTGGGTGAAGATTCATTGGTTTGTTCAACATTGGCTAGTTGCTTATCATTTTCAGAGGTTGCCGTAAGCGAGATCGCGGATGGCCGAGGAGGCCTTTGAGGTGGCTTAGACCAGAAGCTTGTTTGTTTTTTACCAACCTTCTGATTGTTATTGTTATTACAGATATCTTTGCTATTCACGTTATTGGTTGGACTAGTGAGACATTCAGAGATTGGTCTTGGCCGTGCATAGTTTTGAAATTTTGAGCCATTTGTAATTAAATTGGTAGATGACGATGAAGGAGGTACGGGTGGAGGTTGCAAGGTTGGTGAAAGTGCTGTAGATCCGGGTAAATTGTCTGAATTAAGTTTTGCTGGTGGAGGTGGCAATGTTGGCTTCATATTGATTGAGCTTTCTTTATTGGCAAACGTGGATGAAGTTGATTGAGAGATTGGTAATAATCCATCAGAAACTGGTTCAAGACGATTAACTGGATTGCATGTGGATTGGGTCATCGAGTTTCTGTTAGCGAAAGAAACCAAGTTTAAAATTAGTTAGAGTTAATAATAACAATGAAAATCTTGAAAAAAATTATTCACATAGTCAAAATAATCTTTACTTACTTTGCTACTTGCACATAATTTCCTGGAAAAACTCCAGAGCTCTTTGTATTCAAGCAAGTTCCTTTGAACCAACCATCTTGACACTTTTCATTTACTGTATACAATTCACCTTTTCGCAATTCCAACTCGTCACTTTTCTGTGGTGTATAATTGTACAGAGCAATGTAACTATTGAATGGCAAGAAAGAAGAAAATGAAAAAAAATAGAATCTCAATTATTTGGACAAATAAAAGATGAGAGTAATGATTCTCGATGAAAATTATTCGATCCTGAATGGTCTAACTTGTATGAAATCGAGCATAAGTTGAAAGTAAATAAATAATAAATGATTATGATGATCAATAAAATGACAATAAGATGTGATCTTCTAATAATCATCTTAGACTCTTTACATGTTTGCCAGGATGTTGGCTCTGTCAAAATCTTCATCTGCTTATACAATTGAATCATCATCATTTACATAATTGAACATCATCTTAATCGCTCTTCTTTTATAACAATGTTTATACAATTCCTTAGCTAAGTGTTTACAACAAGTTTGACACATTCATTTTCCCTATTGTTTGCACTGTTTAGTCTTTGTTTCATACCAAGTGGGCATCGAGGGAAAGGTCATTACAGGACATCTTGTTTCAAGAAGACTTGTTTCTCGTCTCCAACTACTTCGAGCACCAGAGTTTCGATTTAATTCAGCACCATTTGACCAATTCTCATTACCATTTGCATTAAACTCGGTGAGCAACTCCATAGAGTGTCGATGATGGCTATTGTTGTTACCCGAAATTGAACCCGGTGCTAGTCCATTAGAGATTGCAGTGTCCGGTCCAGTAAGAGGATTCAACTTTTGATATGATGGTGGCAAGCAAAGTGATACTCCTTGAGGTATACACAAGGAGTGTCTTTTATGGGAAAGGGAAGCGGCAGAAGTGACAGCGGAGACAGCCGAAGATGATCTATGGGTTGGTTGAACAACTCCTTGAGATGTTTGGTAAATGGGTTGACTTTTGACACTGGAAGCTATGATGGGGGCTGTTGAAGATAAACAGGAAGATGAGCCAATAGAGTTGAAACAAGGATTGACATTTGATACTGAGCATGGTGGGTTGCTACTGTTGCTGTTATTTTTTAATGCTACCGGTGATGGTGCAGTTGAACTGGAAAGAAAAGAGTAGATTCCATTGGATGGAGATGTCAAGGGAAGACCTAAAGAACAGGATGATGAAGAGGAAGAGGATTGGGTACAAAGTAATGATGTTGGACTTGTGGTGCAACTCGAAGTTGATGAAGACGATCCATTGGAGTCCTCCAAGTAATTTGAACCATCTCCTGATGTTAAACCAGTTGAAGTAGTGGTAGTAGTTGTTGTTGATGAGGGCAATGCGGATGAAGGTGAAGATGATCCCGTTAGCGGAGGTAAACCTCGTATACAACCAGCGACTCCTCGAGTTTCAGGGAAATTGACTGTTCCAGTTGTCTTTAATTTCAACAGGGTTTGCGCCGACGGATTCATTTCGACAAACGTAATCGGAAATATACCAATTCGACCTTCTAACCTTCCTTCAGCCCAATTTTCATCCACTCGTCTAATCACTGTGATCATGTCTCCTTTGTTGAATGGTAAACAATCCTTCTCTTCAACATCGGTTACCCTGAAATCGTACAAAGCTTTACATTGAGGTGGGACTGGTGATGGGGCCAAAAGGGTAACATAACTTGCAGGGAGAAAACCTTGTTTCCCATTGAATTCACCATGATACCAGTTTGAATCGATGCGCCGACGAATCAAAATTAAATCTCCTTTATTGAAAGACAAATCTCTGCGAGAAAAGATGATAAATCAATTAGTAAAGCTTACAAGTTGCTGCCAATCAATGCCTATTCATTTCCCAAATGCTTAGGCTGAACCAGTTTCATTTCAAGTTCAAGTCATTCTCATGTAACAGGGTAAAGGTTTTGGCCATTCTATATGTTCAATGCACTGTCATTAATCAATCACTTTAATGTGTTTATCCCAATCCCAAATGATGAACAATTAGTGAAAATTAAATTAGTGTGTAAAAAATTTGCAAACAGTATTCTAATCAATGTTGACATGGAAACTTTTTTCACTAAAATTTGCTAATTTAGTCATTAATTATGATAGCATTTCAACAATTAATGGTCATTGGCATTTCAATCGTTAAACACCAGAAAAAAAAGTCATCAATCTTTGATCAACTGTTTTAAAATTGTGTACAAAAAAGGGAAAAATAAATCATAAGCTGGTAATGATGATGTAAATCATTTTTAAACGACACTTATCAATATTGACAAATCTAATTGTAGTCTAAATCTGTAAATGATGTTTCCAATGGAAGTACATTTAAATATAAATTAACAGATATAAATTTTTCAATGAAAAATGCAATGTAGTGTGTTGAACCCAAAAATGGTTAATGATCAAAATAAGGTTGAACAAGAAACAAGACGAACAATTTAGTAATTAATTAAAACAAATGAAACCCAAAGAGTGTCAGTTTAAACTAAAGATAATTAATTGAAGTCTTAATTGTTAATGTGCATTAGCAATAAAAGCCAACTAGAAACAAAGTGAATAAATTCAATGATTTAAAATCAATCAAGTGCACAGATTGTAACAAATATTACTTTTTTTGTGTAGTTTGTCTGTTGATCATGTTATCGATCAAAATAAAGGATAAACTTGATTGTAAACATGACGATAATTGATCAAATTAAATGAAAATTTCAAGTGAGAAAAAAATTGAGCTACAAAAAGGATGGGAAAAGCATGAAGTTGTAATCATCAGATGAGGACAGCTGAATGGTTTTGTTGACAATGGGTTTGGGTTAATATTTTCCAAAATAATCACGACCTTTTTTTTTGGTGAAATATCATGATCTGTAAAAATGAAGGTGATGATGATGTAAGGAAAAGATCAATAGATCAATAGAAACTGATCAAGTCTGTAAACAGATAACCAAGAAATTGGAAGCAATCAGAAGTAAGTGAAGTTGAACGATCATCAGGCAAACCTAATGATATTATTATTAGGATCATCATCATTACCATCATTATCAATACTATCAGTATTATGCTCATTGTTGGTATTAGAAGTCAAAGGTGAAACTGTGATGAAATTGATTCTAGCAACCTTTCAAGGAATCAGTTGAAAAGGGCGAACAAAGGGTAAGAAGATGATAATCAAGTTCAGAGTTAGTTTATAATTGATTCATCTATAAAATAGCCAATCAAATTAGTTAATCAACTGCAATAGAGTAACATAGCAAAAATGATGACAACAAAAGGAAATGCTTTCCTATCAAAAGATATTATTTGATTAAACTCTATTAAATAGCTATCAATTTGGGTTTTACATCTTCCTTTCATCTTTAAGTCCATCTTTTCAGTCCATCTTTCAGTGTAAAAGACATTGTTTAGATTTGAAAATAAGTTCACCGAAAAAAAACTGCAATTAATCTTGATCAAATCAAGTCTACAATTATCTTGCTTTACCAATCAACACTTTTTTCTTGCATCTCCAAACCGAGTTTATTTGATTTTTTTTCAAGATTGTTTCTCTTTGCTTCATCATCAAACATCTTGATTACAAGTTTCAAGTGTATGTAATTGAAATGAAATGGCTGAAATCATCAAATAGATTCAGAACCAATTCATCTTACAGATTCAGTGTTTTCATTTCACCCAAATAAATGCTTCAATTTACACCTAACATAATAAGGAAAACAAACTCAATAATCAATTGTGATTGTTTAACACATTTGTTTTACTCTTCCAAGTTTTCATAATCATATGTTTTCCTATTTTTAGGCTAGTTGTAATGATTGGTCGATAATATTAATGATAAAACACAACAATGGTTTAGGCTTACAGATAGAATGAAAAATTCAGGTAATCAGCATTATTCACATTCTTATTTTCATCATCAGTTTGGCTTACGGAATAAAAGATGACACAAAATAATGGCTTTGAACCATGTTAGACTAATAATGGTAATTACAAGGAAACATCTTCAGCTCTATGTAATCCAGATTATTAATGATGAAAAGAGTGAAAACGATTTTAACCCAAAAAAACTGATATCGAGAAGCCATTAATAATATTTAAGTTGCATTGAAAATGAAACAAAATTGGAAAAAAATTTGGACTCAAAAAGGATAAAATGGTTTGAGTAAAATAATTGTTACAATAGACTAATTGAAGGTAAGAACGAGGTTATCACAGGTATTGTTTGAAAATGATTATCAAATTGTTGGCAATATGATTGGTAATGTTTCTGGTAAAACCTTAATTCTTAGTGGATAAACTGTTTGTTAGGTTTCATTGGACGAGTTAACCTGAAGCAATGATTGACTTTCATTATTTAAATTGCTAATATTGATATTAGATGGAAAACAAAATCTGGGTTAATTGTATCAATAGCAAGTTTCTGGTTGATGAAGAGGACTTCACATGAATCCATATCAAGTATAAAGAGATATTCATGATAAATGTTGATTATATTGAATGTAATTATTGAACACGGGATGAAGTTTGGAATCAAGGTTTTGTCTGTTGAAATCAGCGAATCATGTTGAACGTCTAGATTAGTCGGTTAATCATGAAAGGTATAAATAATTTATAGAATTATCTCAATCATATCAATCATTATTTACAATTGTAATCAACTGGTTCAACTGAAGCAATGATAATTATTGAAACTATCTTGGTGACAAGTAAAATGGATCAATTTTTAGGATAAATATTGGAAATGAAAAATAGATGAGAAAAGTAAACTTGAAATAAAAAGCAAAATTTAATGATTGCTCATCAAAAGTCAATAAAATACTGAGAAATGGCAATTGTTTGTTAAACAATCCAGAGCAATCTTATATTAAATTGAAATGATTAACAATTTGTGAGTAAATATCATTGAGAATGAAACAAAAAATAAACAAGAAAATAGATTGAAATGAATTATAATCAATGCCAACACATGAACATAAGATGTAACAATTTAAACTGTTCAGGCTTTGAATAGTCAAGTGATTCCAATGTACTCTTCAATTGATCAACTTTCAACATATTTTTTTGCCCCAACATTTCCTTTTCAATCTTCATCTTCATCTTCCCTCAATGATGTTGCTTATTTTTAATTTAATTCATAATCAAAGTCTATGGGTTTTAAGGGCATTGGAGGTCTTTACAAGGGAAACTCAACCTTTCAGTAAATCATGAGAAAATTGCTAATCATTTTTAGTTTCTTCATTCAGCCAATTATTGCCTCGATGATTGTCATGATTAACATAACTGTGAGCACGAATTAAGATTGCAAAGGGAAATAAAATGAGCCAAGAAAACGCACTTTTACAGTAAAAGGAAGATGAAAACAAAAAAAATCTAATGTTAATAACATATTATTAGAAACATCATCATCATCAACATGATCATCAATATCATGATGAACAGAAGCATGAGTAGAGATGAGTCTTGACTTTTTTGTTAACACTACAAGAAGCATAATTAGGATTTAGTTGAAACACCCTGGTATAATCATTACGGTGATGATGGTAATGATAATGATTGCAATAACTATCAGCTGTATTTGGTGGGCAAAAAAGGTTGACCAGTTGAGCAAATTATTTAGTCTCTTGGTATATAAGATGATGAAAATGGTGAAAATGGTGATGATGATGGATTGGTTTTGATTGATGCTTCAATTTAATTAAATAGTCCATCAGATTGTTATTCAAGTTTTCTTAGAAAGTTGATAAATGTTTGCTGAAAAATTAGAAGCAAATCATTGGATGGAAAAGTCAACCATTTAAAGTAACACCTTTTTTAAATTTGTAATTACATGTCATCAATAAATTTCAATTTGATTCAAATTTCCCTACAAACTGCAACATCATTATTACACCTTATTACACCTTATTTCACCATCAGTATCATTATCATTATCAGGATTTTCGGTTCAAAAAATATGTTGTTTTTTTTGGAAAATAAATTCAATTTTGTTCACTTTCATCTGGTTATATTATTTTACATCATCATTTTTACTGCAGCCTTTTTCATTAAGATATATAAAGACATAGTAATTGATGTAAATTGGGTTTAAGACAAATATTCATCCAGAATGACGAGTAAATATAAGAGGAAATGATGAGAAGAGGAGAAGACGATTAAGAGGAAGCAAAGAGGGTGGCAATAAGATTCAACTTTTTGTCAACATTAATGGCACCTTATTTTTGCCGTCTCTTCATCTTTTCCTCCCTTCATTTTCACCTCCTCCATTGGTTAAATTGAAAACATGGTTTAAATTGCAATTTAGTCTACAATTTAACCAGAAATGATAATGAATCTTTGCTTCTCCGCGCTTCTCTTTTTCGCTTGCCTTCCCTTTTTTTCCTGTGAATAATTACTTGTTCATGAGGAACACTTGCTTGCTTGGAATGAAACTATCATGAATTAAGTTAAATATGATAACAGTTAACCAACCCTTGTTCCTTGCCATCATATGTGTAAAGAGCTTTGGCACGAGTTATACATGGTGATAAGGTTCCTCCTTGTGATGATGAACAGGACGTTAAGGTTGTTGTTGTTGTTGTGGCTGGTGTTGATGATGATGCTGTTGTTGCTGTTGGTGAGGTCGATGATAATATTGACTGTTGCTGTTTAACGATATTTACGTTATTCTTGGTTTGACTAAAGGAGGCTGGTTGTTGGCTGTGTGTTGAGGGCAGTGATGAGTCTAGTTTCAGCGAGGAAACACCAATTTCATTTGTAGATTGATATTGAGAGATTTGCTCATTACTGTAAAATGATGATTGATTAATCCGATTGTTGGTGTTATTCAAAGTATTCAGTGTTGATCTTGTCTGGTTCAATTCATTGTTATAATGGCCAATTTCATTACCATTTTTAGATAAACTTCTAGATTGAAAGCACAAAAAAAAGAGATAAAACAAAAGAAATAATTAGTTTCATTGGTAATTCATCAAAAAGTGAGTTCACTATTTACAGGATAGTTAAGGAATTGAAAAAAAAATTTAAAATCAAAAAACATCCTTTTCAATACAAATAGGGAAACAAATGATGTTACAAGTAGCAGGTAATAATTAACTGAAGGATGATCAATCTCGGTGGAAAGGTTAAACTTAATTTAAAGCTAAACTCTAGTGATGGATAACACTCAAAAATAGTTGACCCCATGGAGTGATTTTCATTTCGTCTTTCTCATAATAATCATTTCCACTCTTCTCATCTTCAAGTATAACTAGATCATGGTAAAAAAAGATGCAAATTGATTTACTATCGACAGTTTATAAAGCTTTTTCATTTTCTAATCATTTTATTCATCATTTTCGCTTTCCTTTGGCTTTTTTATGATTTTTTTTCATCTTTATATTTCTTCTTTTATCACCAGCGTTACCTTCACATCATGCCAAAGGAATTGAAGAACCCAAATTTTGATAACTTGCGCTTATAATCTTGTTATTATTCAACCTAGAGCCTGAGTTGTTCCTTAGGAAAAGAGGAAAAGAGGAAAAGGAGAGAAATGGGAAGATGAGGATGAGAAGAGGCACAAAAATGTAAGAGCAAAAAAGATGGCAACCACTTAAGATGATCTGAACCAATAAATACAAAACAAATTACAGTCAACAATATAAGCAGAAATACCTAGCGATCTAATAAGACCAAAAATACAATTTCATTTTCAGCAAAAATAAGCATAATCTTTTGGAGAAAGATTCAGTTCAAGATGAGGATCATGTTGATAAATTGAACAATAAGTATAACAATAAGATGATGATGATAACAGTAACATACAAAGTAATTAAATTCAATGACAAATGACCAAGTAAAGGGTCGATAAGTTTTTTGGATACAAATTGAAGAGGTAATAAAAAAGAGAAAATCGAAGCCTGAAAAAAAATAGAATCCAGAATCATTTTGATTTTGGTGATCATTTTTTTTTCTTTCCTTTCAAATGATCACATATTTCTTTCACTCTTCCCTATGAATGGTAACCCAAGTAAATGATCAATATTTGGATAAATGAAACCGGATTATCATCATTCATAGTTGACCCTAAAAATGGCAAGAGTAAAAGTTGGAAGCTGAAAAAGTGTCCAAATTGTATCCTGAAATAGACAGATTGAATCATGAGAAAAAAGTAGACATTTTTTGGCAATATTGGTAAATGAAAGAGTAACACAGGAAATAAAAAAAACTGTTAAGAGTCTATGGCAATGTCGCTCACACGGTACCTTAAAGTGTTTTTTGTTGACTGCAATTGTGAATCGAATTTTAATTGCACCAGAAATTGAATGGAAATTGGAAAGACAGTGAGAGTGAGAAGGATAAAAGATGATGTTGAAAAGGGGAAAGATAATGATTAAAATTTGTTTTAACTACAGGTGTATTTACTTTGTCGCATTCAATGTACACTACAATGGTACAAATTAAGCTCGGCCCCGTTCGGTATCTGTGACTAATACAGAGTCACTAGATTAACTGTTGCCAATCAGTTGAAGGGCTGCAATTGATCGTGTAAATTGTTTTTCTTGTTATCAGTTAAGGTTAAAGTAAAAACACTGGTGGACATTTGATGGACACTCAGTTTTTGTACAACTGTGAAGGATCCTTTTTAATGTAGTTTAATAATTGGCTTCACTTTATTCAACTTTGATCAATTTTTTGGTCAACTTTGTCTGAAGAATCAATTCTATTTCATTAACACATCATCGTCATCATTAAATCATCATCGCAATTGTGATCATGGAGACAGTTTATACTGATTATCAAATTATTGGTGAACCTGTAGTGACTGATGTTTCGTCTAATCAACCCCAATTGATTGTTATCAATCCTAATTTGGCTCAAGAAATGGGTAAGAATGGAGAGACTGATGAAAACGATTCAAGGTACAGTGTTTATGAGCAAACAAAGCCAGTTGCGATCACTACATCGGTAATAGCATCGACTAAAAGTGTAACTGCAAGTAGTGAGGTTATTGAAAATGAGTGTTTATCTTCACCCAATTATCAACCCATTTCACCGGCAGAGTCGCCTTTGGGTGCTGCTATGGCTACACTTGAAGACAGTTATTGTCCGATTTCAGAGGAATCAATTGAAGTGGAAAATGAAAGGCCTGATGATTATTATGATGATACAAGTCAGTCGCAACATTCATCTCCTTGTGATCCTTTTAGACCTGAATGTCGAATACCTTTACCAGGAATGCTTGATCAGTCTCCTTTCATGGATAATAGAACCTTTGTTAGACGACGAAATGAACGAGAAAGGACTCGGGTACGCAATGTAAATGAAGGCTTTGAAAGGTTAAGACAACATTTACCTTTACCCAAGACTTGTAGAGATAAAAGATTATCAAAGGTTGAAACGTTAAGAGAGGCAATCAATTACATCAAAAAACTGCAGAATCTTTTGAAATCAGATTCCAACAAATGAAAATCAACTCAACAAACCAATTAATTTATCTTCCAGCCAATTATAATAGCTTCTTTTCCCCTTCTTTCTTCGTTTTTCTTCCTCCTTTTTAATTTTCTTCATCTGGGTTTCAATGATTTGAAAATATGTATTAAAATTATCAAGTTACTCACATTGTTTCTCATCTTTTTTTTGTTGCAATCAAACATCTGTCTAGAGTCACTATATTTCCATATTCTTGGGCTGAATCTATTTACTCATCTTTTTCACCATTATTTAGATATTATATCAACTATTGGTTAACCTTAATAGCCATTAGAATCAATGAGCATTCAAGCAAAATTTTGGCTAACAGATTTAGATGAATGTACGAATAAGTAAACAAAAGAGTTCTTAACCCATGAGGAAGAGATTAATTATCTGATGATAAATGAAAGTGGTCTAATTGTTTAGATTTATACCATTTCAACTAAGTAAAGCTCATGATGATCATGGTAGTAGTTGGAATGAGTCGTAATGGGTAAAATGGGTATAAATGCATCAAGAGATAAGAAAAATGATTCCTTTAAAAACCAGAAAATTGGGTGACGAGAATAGATTGATGGGTTCATGAAAGGATGATAGGAACAGGGAAAATCTATTGAGCAAAGAGAGTCAAAGGGGAAAACATGGATGGAAATAGCATTACTTGATTTTAAAGGATTAAGATTTTAGAAACATAAAAAAGATGTAAAATATGTTGAAACGGATGTTTAGTTTAGGTATTTGAAGATCACAGGAATGAAAATAATGAGTTACCTGGATGCTAGTTTTGAATTGTTTTTAAGTCCTTCGAGAAGTCGAATTAGCAATATATTGCTTGGTAAATCGTCCACTTTAATATCAACTTTGATTCGACATTCTGGACATCGTAATTCTTTGTGAGCGTGAACAATCTCCTCAAGGCATCTTTTACAGAAGGTGTGTTGACAGGGTAATACCTTTGAGGTATAATCTAATTGCTCAAAGCATACGGAACATTCAAGTAAATCACTAAAAATATCACTTTTGTCCATTATAATTAAAGACATAACTATTAAATAATATTAAATATCATGGCATGGAAACAAAAAAAAGGTAAAAAAACCAGGAAAACAACCAGAATGGGTAACAAAGCGAAAAAATGTTGAGTCAACGAGAGAAGAACATGGTTTGCCTTTGATTTTTCATCAAATTTACTTGTTTCCTTGATCACCGAGAGCTGGATTATAAAAGTTCAATTGTTGATTGATCACCATGCGTTTAAATGTTGGCCAATAAAGGTTTGCTTGTTTGAATTGATGGTTGTCGATTGCTGAAGATAATAAAAACAAAAAAGGTTGCGAGAAAAAAAGAGGCAAATTCAACACAGATGAACTCTATTACAATGGAAGTTGAAGTACAGTGTAGAAGTGGCGAAACAAAAATGATACAAAATAGATTAACAATTAAATTGGTTTGGTTGACGTTATTTATCACAAAATCATCTTCCTTTTTGATTACCGGTGTTAATAGAGAATACTAATTATAATAACATAAATACTAAATAATCATATTGATAACCATTTGATCCAATGGAGAGAAGAAAAAATAACAAGGCAGTTGTTGAATTTGTTGCTGTTGTTGTGGAGGTTGCCAATTTAAGACAGTTTGTCTGAAAATAACGATGAAAATGTTGATGATGACAGCAATGGTAACGAACAAGTTAATATGGATGTTTCCAAGTAATGAAGAAAGTTGATAGTTGAGAAAAGCTTGGTTTACCAATAAAGGTCAATCCAAATCTCTGTGGGTCAGATCATACTGTCACTTTTACTTTCAAGTTTTCCTTTCTTCATTGTAGTTTAGGTGGAAATAAATTGTAATTGTAACCACTAAACTTTAACTAGGGTAGAAATGTAAAGAAAGAGTGAGAGGAAGAAAGAAAATAAAGAAACAATCACAGAATTAACAGTAAATGATTACAATTGAACTACTAAAATATGTTTTACAGTGTTCCAATGGTGATCATCAAACATTACAACAGCAGTGTATCAACACGAGATTTAGTAGTCTGCGCTGTGAAGCAAAAAGGGAAAAGAGAGAAGAGAGAGAAGAAAGGTGGGAAAGGAAAGGAAGAACCAGAAAAGAAAGAGAAAAGAGAAGGGCAAAAATGATCAGAAGAGAGGAAGAAAGAGATGAAGACACAGGAAGCGAAGGGGAAATAAAGAAGGAGGTTAAAAAAGAGAGAAGACAAAAAGACATCAAGACGTCTTATTATATTTTATGAAGATTTAGAAAGATGAGAGAAAGGGAAAAATCAAGAAGCAGAAGATACTGAAGACAGAAAGAGAAACAGAAAGAGAAAGAAGAGGAAGAAGAAGATGAAGAGGATGAAGAAGAAAATTTAAGGCAAAAAACGAAGTAAAAGAGAGGAAGAAGAAAAAAATTTCTTCTCTTACCTTTTTTTTCCTTGTTGAATAACTTTGCTAGATCTTGACTGCTTTTTTACACTTTGCCGATGCCCTGGGCCATTTTTTTACAAATACTTGACGACAATTTACTTGAAATTCAACATTGACCGGAACTCAATTCACTTTCACCGGATTTTGGCCTCAATTGTTAATTAGATGTTTCCGTTTTTTAACAATTTACTTTCCTCAATGGATCTTGTTGTGTTGGTGGGTTTAATGTTCAATGAAAGTTACCAATCAGTGGTTATGTTGATGGCAATCATTAATAGAGTTACTTTATTTGTTTGAGATGAATATGTATTTATAATTGTCGTTACAATTAATTTTACAAAGTTGATTCAACTGTGTTTTCATTGTGACAAAAAAACAATCATTTGAAACATTGTCATTATTGTATTAATATTGTGCCCATCATTGTCAAATTTTGAACTTATGATTTTTCCTTGTATTCTGTATTTACAATCAGCTTGAGGATAATTACAGTAAATTGACAGGCATAATGTTTTTTTGTTTGAAAATGGTACAATACAAATTAATCAAGGTTTGAAATTTTTAATTAATCTGAGGGCTCAAGTCTTCACCTCTACATTGGCAGAGGTAGACTGTTAAGGCAAATATTAATAATATTAAATGTGAAAAATAGTGATTAACAGAAAAAGTTGTTGAAAGTCAGGATGCTTCAATAGGAAACGATGGATATCTTTGATTTGCTTGATTTCGCTCTTCATCATCAAAATACCAAACTGTAATAGCAAATCGTGTGCTAAAAGCTGGTTGAACTTCATGGGGATTCCTTCGATCGGACCAAAAAAATAAAACTCTGTCAAAAAGTGGAGCGATGTCAGCAACATGATTCTCATAGCAGGTTGGATACATTCGCAGTAAGCCACCGTCGCGCTGTAAAAGAAACGAAAAAAGTGATTAGTGTTCGATAAAACAAGAAACTACAGATTCAAACAGTAGACTCAATCCTGGAACGAGTATCAATCGTTGAAAGAAAATGTTTGCCTTTTGCTTGTTAATAATTCAAGTTAATCAAACCCCAAGCTCAAAAACAATTAAAGCGATTAAAATCAATTTTTCTAACCCTGGCCTGGTGTCAACAATACATGTAATTTTTAGATTATGATTCAGCTTATAAAGTAAAGTATATTTTACCTGAAGATCCCAGCCTTGATTGAGATAATATATACTGGTAATACGTCTACCATCTCCATTAGGATTATCAACATGCTTGACATAGCGGGTTCCGTTACCAGGATAGCAAGCAATCATTGCTTTAGTTCGAGTATTTATCTGATATCTTGAAAATAGGCCATTGTTTTCCATAGTATTACACTTGAAAAGAATCGCATCAAGTGTTTGGATTAAAAAGCCAATATTGACACATTGAGGTTCACCTCCATCAACCCAAACAATTTTATCACTCCGGATAACCTGGGATGGTGTTCGAGTTCGATTAACTTTACGAACCAATTGGCCTTCTTGAAAGATGCCGTAGCCATACAATGATTTAACTTCATTTAGAATTGAAGAACATTGAACTTCTCCAAGAAAATTATCTATCACGCAAATCCCATAACAATTCATATCATTGACAACCTGTAGGCATATTTGATTTAGCCAATCAGCAGATTGTATTGAACCTGGACCGCTGTTAAACATGTCATTAGGCGTGTTTGACGATGGTGGTACTGAAGGAGTAGAGGACGGATATACATCCAGAGTTGAAGATCCAGATGATGAAGATGGTAGAGATAAGTCGTCCAAATGTGTTGGTTGCAATGATGATGTAAATGACTGAGGAGATAACATTGGAAGAAGCAAATCTGGCGTAGTGTTAACTGATGGTATTGGTGATGATAATGATGTCGATGGTGGTAAATCCATTTTTTCAAGAACAGCGAGATCGATAGCTAAAAATTTAACCTAAAAAAGAAATTAATAAATATTAAAAATTTTTCGATGCAAACAAAATTATAAAAAGTTCATATTCATACAGCACATATTGATGTATGTATGGAAAATTTATGGATAAACTCGAATGACTTTATAAAGAGTTTTTAAAGAAAGTTATCCGTGCAAGTGACATGATAACCAGAAGCAATAAATATAAAAAGCCATAAAGATAGACGATTGAGAAGTTAATTAAGAGGACAATAACAAACAGATAAAGTCAAAGAGTAAAGTTATCCTACTGTTTGGGTAATGAGGCTGATGTTCATCTATTTACGCTTTTACATATTGAAAGTTTAATCAAGTAATAGCGTACTTGTATTAGTTTGCACTTGCTGATGAAACGAAAAACAGTTTATTTAAAACTTACCTAATAAATTAACTTATTATATTCATTAGATCTTCTGTGATACATCTTCGTCTTTATTATTTCTATCTGGATTATTTACCATTATCTCGATGCAAGATTCCTGAATTTTGTAATTACAATTGAAATTGCAAGAATCTCATATTTACACATACGTATGTTAGAAACGACCCCTAGAAGAAGGAGGGAAATCAGAAATAAATGTCAATACAATTTGCTGGCTTTTTGTCGATTCTCTTGCATAGAGAAATGCAAATATTTTTGATATCCAAGGATATTTTTCACTTACAGAACTTTCCATATCATTGATTGACTTTCATATCTACTGATATAAAAGTCATCAAAAATATCTGAGACCGAAAAAGATTAAAGTAATACTTACTTAAAAGTTACAATAAATATCACTTTAATCCATTAATGGAGGGATATCTGTATTTCAGATGTTAATTTAGCTTCTATCGATGAAAATTATGTTGTAGATGATAGCGTAGGATCGCACAAGAAGACTGACGAAATCTTTAAATGCAAAAGGTCAATAAAAATCTTTATTGGAGCATATTAAGCCTTGAACATTTTTTTCTCTCTCATTACAGTTGAAGAACAGAATAATTTTACATTTTGACTTAAATAAATATAAATAAATATAAAAAAAGTAACTGAACAATCAGTAAAAAATCACAATTAAAAAAAGCTGAGAGATGTTTTGTTTTGACTTTGGTTAATCTAATCATCTGTTCAAATCTGGGAGCCTAAAAGACTCTTTCAAAAAGTAATTCAGAAAAAAGAAAGTAGATGACACTCGCGTACTCATTCAGAATCGGTTTTTGGTTAAATACATCATAATCAAAATTTGCAATTTAATTCCAGTTGATTAAAATTTAACTCGGTCTTAACTCTTATATTAAATCTGAGCAAATGAAATACACTTTCAAATCTAAAACTAATAACTTGATGTTTTAAACCTCTTTTTAATGCAACATTATCTTCAGATCATGGATTCAAAATCAAGCCAAAAATCGAAGATAATTTTAGTTGAATCGAAGTGAAGCCAATTCGGAAATAAAAACCTCAGCTTGATTTAAAATGAGAATAAGCAATAAAAAAGCGACAATATTATTAATAGATGTCATTCAACACTAAGCCTACAAAGATCACTGAAAATCTCGAAAAAAGTGTGAAATGTGAAGAAAATAAAAAAGGTTAAAAAATTGATGAAGGCTGGTATTTAAATCAATTTTTTTATTGTGCTTAATTCATCTTTCGCTGAACTTAGCGTTGTTCAAGTTATCAATAATTTAGAGATCATTTTATTGCTGATAACAAAGTACTATTTAATTGAGGAATTTGAATTCAGAGTCATTATTGATTGATTTCATAGCCAACAGACAATGTATGTTTTTTGACGGAGCAACATTCAGCTTTTCGCTATGATGATCAAGACAATATCTGCATTATTTGGGGTCAAATATTACATTTGTTATGCATATTTTTAAGAGCTTAGGACCTTTGTTATGAGTAACATTAGTCAAAAAGTATTTTTATAGATTAATATTTAGCCACATTAAGAGTAAAGACTAGTTGATTGAGTTCAGAAATGAGCAGAATAAGTACAAAAGGATGATTTGATTAGGGATGTTGAAAAATTTTGGAGAGTGTGAAAGAAAAATTATACATTGCGTTGATTGAGTAAACCTTTGCACTGGTCTAATATGGTTTTGGTTTAGGAGAAATTAACAAAAGTTAAAATTAGTTGCAATCACCAATCAAATGGATTTGATCGCCATTACAAGACAGATTGTTTAGACCGACCTATTGTAGCTTGTAAAGAAAGATTAACAGAAAATCACTGAAAGTTAATCTGAACACAATTTTTGATTGGGTTGACTAATTGGTGTTTCCAAAGTTTATCGTAGCTATCAGTGAAGTCATTGGCTTTGATTATTTCGATGAGTGAAGAAACATGCAGAAAAGTATATAGCATGATTGGCAATTTTCAATTAGATATAAAATAAATCAGGAACTCTTTGATACATCATCAACAGGGAGAGATTTCTAGTATATTTGTGTAGGTAACAAAAAAGCTCTCATTATCGGTCAATTTGTGCTTGAAATCTGACGTATTAGAAGCGTTGGGTCATTCAGTTTCTTCATTAATCTTTATCTCAATATGTTGCAGCGATCCATCCGTGAAAATATTTTTCGTTCAATGAAAATAGAGATGAAATCAAATCTGGCTGAAATGCTTTGAAAAAAATGTGACAGATAATGTTTTGAAATTCATGCGAAGGTTGCTGTTTCTAATTAAATTCCTTCCATCAGTTGCTTGCATTTTACTTTGATTGAAATAGTTCATACTTCAGTTGTGTCTTCAGGTAGACCTTGAGTTGCGATAAGGTAGTTTGAAGCTTGTCGCATATTCCAATTAAAACGTGCCAACATCTCGGCCCAATTACAATCAATATCAATTGAATGGCTTTTCAAAGTTTCACGTAATCTTACGCATTTAATTGCTTTATGGATATCACAGCCAGTGGTTCGAAGTATTTTTATACATTCCTCGGTGGATAGCTGAATCTAGTTTAAGAGAAAGAAATCAAGAAAAATGAAAAAGGTTTGTTAGAAATTAAACGAAAATTGAAAATATGAACGAAAATGTTTCAAGCAAACAGAAAAAAAACCCTAAAATTTTTTTGACAATCGAGCGTCAAAATTAGGGGAAATAAAAGTAACGATTATTAATCTTCATACTTCATTTGCAAGGACTTTTTGCATGACTCGAACTTCATCTGGATCAGGTTCTTTTGAATCTATGGTACGGACGAGACTAGGCTTATTAGCAGCAGAAGTAGTATAATCTAAAGGAGAAACACGACAATTTATTGAAGATGTTTTGATTGGCGATTGGGTAACACCATCATAAGTTTTAGTCTCATTAAATTGTTGTGTTGGTTTGACCGACGCGTGATTATCCACAGATGCTGTGCTGGTGGGATGTTTAGATTCCAATGGCTCTTCATTCCTGATCATAAATGATCAGAGACGAGGGGCAAAGGGAAAGAAAGGAGTCAAATAAACAATATCAGAAATACTGTATAGAAAACAAAGCCTCTAGAACAGAAGATAGATAACCTTAAATACTTACAAAAAACTTCTATTTGGTTTGGGGGGTGGATTTGGAACCGGGTTACGTTTCACACTCATTGTTGAGGCTGGACTAGAATATTTAATGTCCGAAATTTCCGGACCTCTTGGAGGAACATAATTAACGTAACTAGGTTGAGCTTCATTAGATAGTCCATGCTTCATAGCAGGTAAATGTGGTTTGAATGTTGACATTGGAGGATCAGCCGGTGATGAAATATCATAAGAGCCATTTGAATCCAAAGATGAAATTGGTCCGCTTATTGGTCCTATAGATGAACCAGGTAAAATAAGCGGATGTTTTCTTTGATGTTGCTTTAAACATGCGGGTTGTAGCTGTTTAGTTCTGTCACGAGGAGGCAATGGAAGTGCATTTTGTTGGGAATTATCATCAGATAGTCCCATGAACATAGATCCTATTGAATTATAGTTTAATGAATTGGTAGATGTTGGAGTGGTTAGAGCTGGTGGAGCCGCAGGAGGTGGCGGCGGAGCACCAAGATTACTTCGATTTACGTTGGCTGTGAGCCTGGCAAGTGACGCAGTTTGAGGAGTTGCGGCGATTCTTTGTTTGTTTCCTTTTACTTTAGGAATAATAGAGAAACCATTACGTAAAAGTCGCAACGGATTAAGATCAATTGTATCGCTTTCATTGGGTTGACTATTGTTTGGATTACCCAAATTAATAGAGTTGGCGGCAGTAGAGGTTATAGTAGCACCAGAGACATGGTGTGAACTCAAATTGGTTATCGGCAAATGACGTTTATCTGATTCCGTTTTGGATTTATCCAGGCCTTCACCCTTCTCGATTAAACTGCTGTAAGCGGATTTAGCTTCTTCAGTCAAAATTGATTGTATATCTGATATATTTTCAGCTTGTTCACTGAAATTTTTCCTCTCGACCTTAGGACTATTTTTAAACTTAAATGAAAATTTTTTCTTATTCGGGGAGGTTGGTGTTCTAGGGCTATCAGAGTAACTATTTTCACCAACACTTTTAAGTTCAGTCACAGGTTTAAATTCAAATTCCATCATGCTTAGGGTAGCAAGCTCCTTAGCCATAGCAATTGCTGAATCCAAATTTTGCTCTTCAGCCGGAGAAATTGGTTTAACTGTGGTTTTGCTCTTTGATTTATCCTTGTTTAATGTTAGCTTGTTTACAATTTCTTTGATTTCATTTTTAACATTGGAATTGCAGTCATTAATAGTCTTTTGTTGGCCATTTAAGTCGTCAGTAAATTCTGGCTTGATGATGTCCAGTTCTTTGAAAACTTCATCCATCAGAGAAGGACCAAAATCAAAAGTCTGTAAAAGGAAAATAAACAAAATATTAGAAATGATCGAGTTAAATAATAAAAAATGAAGATGAATTAATAAAACAAAATATGAAAATTTACTTGTTTCTGAAAATTTGAAAAACGTTTGAGAATAGCAAACTTGTGTAGATTATAACTGTTTTTATTTAACTTAGTTTCTGCAGCAATTAAAAGATTAGTCTCATAATTATTAAAATCCATTATTGACACAATACAAGATAAACAGTCAAAACGAATAACTAAATGGAAATGACTTCAATAAACGATTAAGAGAAATAGATTCAATCACAGGAATAAGCTGGTAATGAGTCAATGATTACATATAACAGTAAAAGTAAACAGAGACAAGAAATGGCGTAAGAAACCAAAACATCCGGTAAAAATTGTTTTCACACTGTTATGTAAAAAAGGAAGTTAATCCATGTAAACTTGAAATTCTTAGGAAAGACTTTCACAAAGCATAATCACAGTAAGATAATCATTTAAAAGGAGTTAGAAGAACATGGAAAATGTTTGATGAAGATTGCACTTTAGTAGGTGTCGGGATTCTTGTTTTGTGTGAGAGAGAAAAGACGATTTAAAAATAAAAGGTTAGGTATGATTGTTGTTTTGTTGGTAAGATGACGAAGAGCGAGGTTTGGGTAGAAGTGAAGCCTGATTGAGTCATAAGTGTTAATTTTTCCAGTTATATTTACAAGTATAACAATGATGATGATGATGATGATGAAGATCTTGAAATCATGTTTAGCCTTAACAAGAAATACAACAAAACTTTAACTGATGAGGAAGAAAAAAGATCAATTTGTTTGACAGAATGGGAATGATAATTTAGCTTTTAAAGTCAACAACAAAGGTTAAAATGAAACTAACAGGACAGAAATGATAATAAAGAGTGAGGAAGTTTCAGGAGAGATCTTGAGCACCAAAGGGCAAGAGACTGACAAATTCTTAAATTCAGCAGCATCTTCATTTGAACCTGTGCTTTGGGCTATCATTGGCAATCTCATTACATCATCATCAACAACATCAGCCTGTTCTTATCAAAGTTACCGCCCAGTGGTACTTTTTTCAATATAAAGGTTGACCATATGAGCAAATGAGTTTCGCTCAAGTGATTACGAGCTATAAGTTCTTTCGGTATTCAGCCTACATTCACTGAATGTTTCCCATTTGGTTGGAACAATTCAAGTTGAAAGTTGTTCAATCGAAATGATCAAAAATAGCCTTTTTAGATAACTATTACAAAACGTGTGGCATAAAGATTCTCATTTGAAAGATCGAGTTGCCCCTGGCTTGAAATGAATGGCAAATGCAATGGAAGACCGGTTTACTGGTATTTGAGAGCATCTTGGGCTCTTATAGAGCGCCAAAATATTGAAAGAAATACCTACAATATAAATTTTTAGACCTGAATATTGCGAGAAAACATAAAGAAGGTTTAATTGGCAGAATAAAAACTAAATTAACAAGTAAATTGAGGAAAGAGGTAGATAAATTGGAGTTGATAGTTGACATTAGACATTCTAATAATAGGAGTACAGTTGTTTTTTACCTCAAATCGAGGAGATACTACTCCATCATCAGTTATTTCATGATATTCGTGATCGTTAAATCGTCCCCCTTCCTGAAAGATTAGAGAAATTTGAGATAAAGATATAATTAAAAACAACAGTTAACTCAATCGGTTGGAGAAAAAGAGAAGACAAAAGGGAGGAGAGATTGTAAAAGAAATGGAAGAAAGTAGACAAGGAGGGATAGCAAAGGAAAAGTAATGAGGGAAGAAAGATGAGAGGCCATTGCTAAATCTGGTTGACAGCAATGGGTACAGCTAGCACGAGACAACGAGAGCAAAATAAAACAATATGGCAATATTAAAGATTGAAAGCAAAATAAAAATAATGGACAGAAATGGCAGCCACAACACAAACAAGCAATAATCAAGCAACGATAAAAATCTAAGGCGAATAGAAACATTTAAACAACGGTAAAACACCGAGCGGTCGCAGCAAATATGGCAAGGAAAGAAGATGCAAAGGATAAGGAGTTACGGGTAAGAAATGTGAAGATATAAGTAGATAAGTTAAATACAGTTGAGGAATAAAAGCTTTAAGAAATTAAATTGGATGCATGGAAGCAAGGATATAACAAAGAATGTCAATGAAAAAAATGAATGCATTGGCACTAAACTTACTTCACCGATACTTCGCTTGTAATATGATTTATCTTTGGTTTCAGTATCTTTCCTGTCAGTTTTGACGATCACTTGTTTATCAGACATTTTGGAAGTGAAAATACGGGTGAGAGATGAATTTTACAAAAAAAAATGATGGAGATAAAATAAAACACGCTTTTAAAGGTGAAAATGCACTGTTTTTTGCAAATGACAACCTTTCAAAAAAGATGGTGTTGATCAATTATAAACAAATAGCAAAATGTACGTAATTTTTATAATAGTCATAAAATAACACGGAAAAATAAGAAATGATATCAATCAACAGTTTTGTCGCGCTTTATTATACATTGAGCATTTTGCTTGAGCGTTGAAAATAACAGAAATATTAAAAGCTAATGAAGCCTCTTTCTCCTTCCTTCTTTTTCTCTTTCTATTTTTGCTCAATATTTCTATTTCAGCCAAGAACGCCATCTCTTTTCAATATTTTGTACATTTTAAGAAAAACAAATTTTACATCAACGTGTCTCTAATTATTAATCAATAATTTGTTTATTTAATTGACCTTTCTAATCACTGTGCCCAACTAACCAACTTACCAAACTGTAACGAATCTGTTGATACCAAAATGTCGTCAAATATCATCATAGATAATGCTAAAAAACAAGTGGATATTATCACCAAGCAGTTTCTCAGCTACCTTACGCCTGATACCAAAGCCAAGAGGGAACAGGAGATTTTAGCAAGTATGCAAGCTATCAAGGAAACCCTTGAAAATATTGGTACCATGTTGGAAGGAACAACAACGGCCAGTCCGATAATTGTGTCTCATCACATTGATCCTCACCCCATTCTCAAGAACAAAAGCCTTACCGGAAAAGATTACACCAAAGAGGAGACTCGACCCAAATCCATTTTGAAGAAGAAAACTAATTCCGAGGATTCATCTAGGATGAACAAGGTCAAACCTATTCTTAAGAAGAATAAAAGTTCAGAAGATTTTCATCATAATATCTCATCATCATCCTCTTCATCAAATTCATCAATCAGCTCACTGCCTAGATCAATAAGGCGTAATAGTGATTCGCCTTAATTTATCACCATTGATCCTGCTTTTTTAAAATATCTTTTTTTCTCTTCTCTCTTACTCTGTTTGATTCTGGTGTTTTACTCACAATTAACCAAGTGCATGTAAAAAAGATTATCACGTTAAATTATATACACTATCGTTCTTATTTACATAAGGAAACAAATTTTGCTTACAAACATTTAAATGTGTGGTTCAACCAAGCCTCCAAAAAAAACAATCAACAAGAGAGGGACTCAAATCTTTTAATATTACATGTCTATTAATCTAATCCTATCCAATCAAAGAGTAATAAGCTTAAAAAAAGATGGCAATTAAAACAAAATGAACCAAATAATGTGAATATAACTTTCACCTGTAAATTGTTTATTGTGAAAATTGTAATATCCCCAAAGCCATTTGATTCAACTCTATTTTACACTATTTGTCTATTAAAAAAAAGATTATAATTGGTATGAATCTTCTCATATATTAATATCGTTTTGGTATTTTTCTGTTTAAATTTTTCTTTTGATTGCAAAAGAAAGGTTTTGACCTGAATGTACAAATATACAAATTTTTAGAACCTACCCTGAAACTCAGGAAAAGCAGATAAAAAGAGACTAAAATAGACAGTAAAAAAAACAGAATGACACTTAACATTGTTGTACATTCGAATACGCAATTTGTACATTTAAATTGAAGTGCAAAGATCAGATTTTTGAACAAAAAAATTGTGACTAAATAAAAAGGATTTCAAGGGAAACTTTTACGCAACCTGGAAGCCATGGTTGAACTACTTGTTCGAAAAACTGCCTAAGCTTAATCAGAATACAGGTTGCTAAGAAAGGATTTTGCATACAAACTTTGAATTTCGAGTTAAGAGTTGGGACTTTGTAGGTTTGTAGGGGCATAAAACTGCGTCCATTAAAAAGTGTTATTCTAGTCAAATTTATTATTATTATTGATAATTCTGATCAATGTGATTAAAAAAGTGTCAAATTTTACGGCAATAACTAAGCAACTACAAATCCAAATTCAATTGATTCATTAAAATGGCTTGCTCCAGGTATATTGATTGGTATCCTTCAAAGAAGAAATTACTGTTTATGAAAAATAACGGATTTGAGGGAATGAATTTTTGATTCACAGATTTACCAACAAATCTATTAACTGTTGCAATTATCAAGCAATGACCAAAAATACTGTGGAATTATTTAGCTAAAATAAAAAATGAAAAAAATGATATTATTAAACATGGATAACTTCCATGAGTATAACATGCTAGATTTCCCGTTTCCGAATAAATATTAATAAATAATGATTGTTTGAGTGTTTCTTTCCATATA
The DNA here is from genome assembly GCA_028476895.1 of Tetranychus truncatus. NCBI lineage: Eukaryota > Metazoa > Arthropoda > Arachnida > Trombidiformes > Tetranychidae > Tetranychus > Tetranychus truncatus. The sequence continues at coordinate 15,311,913 of CM052060.1, forward strand.
TGAATTGATTACTATTATTATTTATAATCCATACTATTTACTTTAATCGTAATTTGTAAACAAGTAGCTTTTTAAGCAATTGCTAAATAATTTTCAATCAAGTTTACAAATGAACGCAAACAAAGCTTATGTATTACTGAAGTTCAGCTGTGCAGCAAAAAAAGTGAATAAACTACCAACACTGGATGATCAAGTGAGATTGATTAAGCAAAATATAACCCAGGATTATCAGAGGAACTTGTTTTTTTATTCAATTAGCCTGAAATTTGTTTTGATTGCCAGTGTTGACCCATATGTACAGTTGCTCTTTAACTTGTGGTTATCTGTGGTGATTATAGTAGTTGAGGGGTTATAAACCGACTCCCGTCGTCGTCCTGTATTAAAATGACTTAAATATTCAATTTTACTGTTAAATTTTAGTTTGAACTTTCAGTTCATAATACACCGGTGATTGTCTTCGTGATTGGTAAAGGAACAATTTGTTAATTCATGTTAGGCTTTCCTGTGATCCAACCAACCATCAGTGTTGTCCCAGTAAAATATTAGTAATCTATTCACCTCCATTGGACGTAACATATTGATTGTCTATCTGATCTCATCTTTTTTGAGTATATTTTGATCGTTTAATTGTTTGACAATGAGTTTACGCTGGTTTAGTTTGTTCATCTTTTATTCATACTTGGTTTTTGTACACTCAGACTCTAGTGTTATCAGCAATTCAGCTGAAGACAACAAACTCTATTTATGTCTACATAATTGTGCTCTATGTGTTTGAGTCTGGGAACGTGGTCTGTATAATGGTGAAAAATGTGCTCGAAAGTGTCTCAAATTCAAAGAAATCCGAGAATCATCGATCCTGATTTGGAAAGTTTAAAGTTATTTAATCAGAAAGCGTTTTGCATCAAAAAATCATCAGATAATGCTGAATAAAGATACTTTGCTTTTCTCGTAACTTACAATTTAAGCCTCAATGCAATTCAACTCATGATAACCATTACGTGAATGACGATTACATTTATCCTCTCAATTTGACCGGTTTCATCTAAATTCTGTTCGCTATCATTTGCAGTTGCCATTTGCTGGGGTTTCTTGACCATCTAACGGCTCAAAACAATATCAATCTTAGCCTTAATTTAATCTCATCACTCGTTGAAACTGGTCAAACTTATTTATTTCACGATATTAAGTCTTATTTAATTTATTGTCCGCATCATCAGTTCAACATATATTTACAGTAAGTTACCAGTAATTGTCAGTAACTTGAAATAGCTAAATACACGGCAAGGGCTATTTATGAGCAAGTAACATTAAATTTAACCAAATAATTTATCTAATTGTTAGCCACATCATTAACATTAACATTAATATTTCCAAGGTTAGGTTGAATTTTTTTAACTGTTAAAAATCTTGATGGCATCTTCAAAGATTATTCTTGTTACCCATTTTGATATAAATCAACCAGATATAAATCAATCAACATCCCTCCAACCATAATTGGGTATCTATTGACAGTTCACAGAACATAAAATATTTCTGAAATAAGCAATATATTGAGATGCGCTCAATGTCAGTGAAATAAAGTGATAAAAGTTTATTGAAAACACTCAATGACAGACGTATTTATTAAAAGTACTGTCTTGTAGCAAATACATGTACCAAATATAATCAATATGCATAATATAATTATATAAAATAACACAATAAAAAAGTTACCAGTTTTTTTTGTTTTATAAATATTTCAAAAGGTGTTCACCAAAACTTAGGAGCTGGTAAATCTGCACAAGTTTACCTGAAATTTTTGGCTTTAGTTGAAATTAATATCAATTTTTGTGTCTGGCTACTATAAGAAGATAGACAATTCCGAGAGAAAAATATGAAGCAAATAAAAAGATCAAAACAAAAATAGAGAGTGAGAGTAATAGAGAGAGAGAAAGAGAGAGAGAGAGACAGAGAGATGTGAGTTATTAAGTATATAAAGAGAGAAGAGGAAGAGAAGTATTACAAGCAATCATCAAACGGCAGCTTAAAACAGGTAAAAGCAAAGAGTAGCAAGAGAATAGCACGAGAAGGTATAACAATGAGATAAGGAATCGTCTGGAAGGTGCCTCTGTTAGTAAGACAGAAAAGTAAGAGAATAGTGTAAAATTATAAAAAAAATTAACTTTTAAATTAAATCAATTTAATTCCTTTCTAATAGAAAGCGACATCTTCCAGGCAATTCGGAAGTCAACCCTTATTACAATTTGAACACCTTGCCTTGTCGTGCCGTCTGCTTGTTATCTTTGGGTAAAAAGAGATAAAGTTGACAATTCGTTTCAGTTTGATTACAATAATAAACATAATAAATTTGCATTAACTAATGGGTTTTAACAAAAAAAGAATCACTACTTCACTTGCAAAAAAAGTACAAAGAAACAAATGTTTCATCTAATCAAAGTTAAACATCGACTTTGCGTAGTAAACTTGTTCATTTCAACCTCTTCTCACAATTAATCAATTTGTTTCATTTAAGAATAGCTCATTGGATAGCATAAACTAATAATATTGTTACACAAAGTTAAATATATATATAGATATATATAAATATTATCAATCATCAGGTTATAACACCCAGTGAGAAGAAAAAACTAACAATAAATATATAATAGCAATATATATATAGAATATAATATAATATTAATAATAAAGGTAATAATAAATAATAGTAATAATAATAATTTGTCCTAGTGTATTTATGCATCATCATTGTTAGGTGTACAGAAAGTTCGTGTGAGGGGCGGAGTATCAAAAAGAGCTAAGAAATAGCAGATTTTTCAATTTCTATTCTCATATTGCCTGATTTAAAGTTGATGTAATAGTCGTCGTTAATTTTGTGTAAATGTTTATCAACAATGGATGAGATAATTATAAAAAAAATGAATCAATGAGTTGATCGAAAAAAATGGATACCAACATCTCACTAAATGAGAAATTCACTTGAAAAATGTAAATATTAATCCTGACCATAAAAGAAATGGATTTAGTGCGCGAGGGGAATGATTTTTTCCCATGGCACGAACTTTCTGTGACACCCTGTAACTTGGTTTGCTTTCTTGTAACTCGAATTCCTGAGATTGTGTATTTTGGAGAATGGAATAGATGAATTGAAAATTTTCGTCATTGAGGTTTTCATTTTTGTCGTCTTTTGGCTTTGTAAAGTCGATGTCACTTTGAACAGATTATTTTAAAGAGCAGTCATTTTAAAAAGAGGTTTGAACGTTAGTAAAAAGGTCGATATACAAGTAAAACTTCTACCAAGGTTAAAACAAAAAGTGAAAACAGGCAAACAAAATAATAACAAATAAATCAAAATCACAATGAGAGAGGGAGGGTAAAATTAAGGAGATAGAATAAACAGGACGAGAAAAAACAGATAACTTGTGATATGGAGAAAGGTGATAACTGATGTTTTCTATGATGGGGTGAATGTTGATGAGGGTGGTAAAAGATCAAAATAAGTAAAAAGTCAGATTGATAATTAAGATGCATGTTAAGTCTTTGTCTGGAAGATTGAGACAATGACAATTGTCTTGTCAGGGCTGGGTAAGTTAGACGAAATGCATATTCTGTATCTAACAAATACCAGAAGTTGCTACAGCTTGAGCCAAACTCTCCACTCCCAAATATCGGTAAATATAAATTCGGTAGTCTTTGGAAGCAAGAACAACTGAATTGTCATCCATAAGAGCAACATCGAAACACTGAGCATGTTTGACTTTACTTTCAAGGGCATTAATTAACTGTCCGTCCTGGGTAAAAACGGTGATGTTAAAATTATTATGATTATCAGCGACCAGGATTTCACCAGCTTCGTTGATACAAACACCAATAGGATAATTGGTCAACCCTTCGCCACCAATTTGACGAAGAAAATGACCTTCGTAACTGAACACTTTGACGCAATGAGCACGATTGTCAGAAATGAATATCTCTTGCTTATCATTAACCACAACACCATTAGGAAATTCTAGATGCGCAGAACAACCAAACTTTTTGAGTACATTTCCCATTTGATCGAAGATAAGTACCCTCATTACCTTGCATTCGACAACGATTATTTGACCTTTGTTGTCAACGGTTACACCTCTTGGGTGTTGAAGAATATTGGCACCAAACTTTCTCACAAACTGGCCATATTGATTGTATATTTGGATTTGGTGAGTAGGAGATCTTTCGGTGACAATGATATCGCCAGATTGTTTGACCACAGCAACACGATTTGGGTATAATAATTGACCATCACGTTTACCACATTCACCAAATTGGAACTTGAATCGTCCTTCTTTGTCAAAAATCTGAATACGGTGGTTATTGGTATCAGCGACAATTATATCGTTCTGTGCATTAACAGAAACTCCTGAAGGTTCAGTGAACTGGCCCTCAAGAATTCCAAATTCTCCAAATTTGCAATGGTATATCATTTTTTGACGTTTGATTTGAGATTTAATGGGTAATAATGATATAGCCGAAGTTAATTTAGTAGAAAGATCGAGCAATGGGTCCGAGAGCGAATTGAATGGTTCTGATATGGATGGGGTGCTGTTTGTGTAGAGAGATGAATCGGGTGAACCTCCTAATCCACCAATAGACCATTTTTCATATAAAGTGGCAATTGAGTCTGATAATGAGATATTACTCAACGAACGTGTTCCATTGTTGGCTCCATTACTTATAACTGGACCATTATTATTGGTAGTGACTGTGTTGTTGGGGGAATTAAATCGCTTCTGAAGAAGGGAATCAATTCCGTTAGTGTGCTGATTGAAGGAACTCACTCCATTTGGACGACTAATAGGAGGTTGCCTGGACTCAGTTGACGAGCTTCTAATATACCCGTAAGTATTTTTCACACTTGTCTGTTATAAAGCCATAATTACCAAATCCCCGATTCCATTCCAAGAGCGAAAACGTGTTTGCAAGTATTAGTGGGCATGGAAGAAGTCAAAAACAGGTTCAAGGTGAATAAAGTAGCATGAGTGAGATAGAGATTGAAATTAGTGGAAAGAGAAAGTAGTTGAGGTGAAATAAGAGAAGAGCGGGAGAGGGGGAATGAAAAGAGCAGGGGAACAAAACAAAAGATAAAAATGAGAATGAAAGTAGCGAGATTAGTATACAACAGAAGTGAAAGTGAAGAGTAGGAAAGAGAAAGAGAAGAAAGAGGAATTAATAAACCGAGCAAATCAACCATGGCTAGGATGGAGATCAATGTAAGCTGATTAAAGAGGGAGAGAGAGAGAAAGAAAGAAAGAGAGAGAGAGAGAGCAAGACAACACATCAACTATGGGAATATCTCCCTGAGTGCATCGACATACTCTCTTCTCATGCTACCAGTACAGAAATTAAGGAGTGGAAATTGACAATAAGAATAGGCCACTAACCTGTATGGCTTGATAGTTGGACACAAACTCCAATTCGGCTTTAGGTATGTTTATGTCAGGCTCAAAGTTTCGTATTTGAAGTAGAGGGGCTTCAATAAGTTGTTTAAAAAGCAACAGCTCACAGGTATCATGACTTGATGAAAATTTTTTGAATCGATCAACAAACATTGCAATCTGCTTAACTTTGTCGACTCCTTCGATAACCTTCGAGTAAAGATGATTCAAATTGACCAGCTTCGAATTGTAAATATCATCCAACTCTTTAAGTGTCTCGGATTTACACTCGTCCAATTGATTAACATAGAAATTGAATGTGTCATTAACATCATTCTGCGCTTTGGTATACTGGTGATGAAGTCTATCAGTGATGTGTTCTATTGTTTTCAATGTTACATTCAGCTCGTTTGCTTTGGCTTTACCCTCTTCAATAAGGTTGTTGATTTGGTCCATCTATAAAAGAAAAATAATTTAAAAGAATCGTAAAGAATTAGAAATTAAAACAAAACAAAAAATATGAAAGAGCAAAAAGTTGACAAAATAAAGACTTAGAAGAAAGGCAAAAACTATGACCAAAACATAAATACAAAATAAAGATAGAGATAGAGACTCAATTTAAATGAAGAGGGATAAATCAGCAAAATCAAACAATGAACCCAAGTGTTTAGTTCAAGATAGAGAATGATAATAGACTAAATTGAGTTGATGTCAATGTCTTAATTTAAAGTCTAATCATTACCTGCGGCACATTGCAGGACATTATGATTACGAAATATAAACTTTAATAATGATTAGTGTGTTGTCAATTAATTGTCATTCAACTAATCTAGCAAAAATTTATCCACCAACCATTTTTGAGAAAAGAGGGTGTAAAAAAAGTAGCCTTTGCACTTTTTGTTTATCAAAAAGAACCCCTCCTCGGGATCATTGCTAGGACCTTACCAAAATTAGAAAAAGATGGCAAAACAGAAAAAAAGGAAAGAGAAAATAGAAAGGGAAACAAAGAAGTTGAGCAGTCATTGGCTTAGAGAGAGAGCAAGAGGGAAAAATAGGGGATGGCAAGGAGGAGAAAGATAAGACAAGGAGGGAAAGAAAGTGAAAAGAAGTGAGGGAAGAAAGGCAATGAATAAAGATGAGAGGCCATTGCTAAATCTGCTTGACAGCAATGGGTACTGCTAGCACGAGACAACGAGAGCAAAATAAAACAATATGGCAAAATAGATTGTAAGCGAAGTGAAAATAAAGGACAGAAATGGCAGCGACAACAAAGGCAACCGAGAATCAAAAAATGATAATGAAAATTCAACAAGAAAGCTACCATTCTAAGGCAAATAGATTCATTTTAACGACAATGAATACCGAATGGTCACAGGAAAGATGGCAATGAATAAGATGCAAAGAGCAGGAATTTAAGGGCAAGAAAATGTAAAGATAAGTTCTTATAGCCAAGCAATAAGAATGTCATTGACACTAAACTTACCTCGTCGATACTTTGCTTGAAATGGGATTTATCTTTGGTTTCTTTATCTTTCATGTCAGCTTTGACGATTACTTGGTTATCAGACATTTTGAAATTTTAAAATGCGAGTGAATTTAACAAAAAAAAATGATTATAAAAAATGATGAGATAAAAAATAAACACGCTTTTTGAAGTGAAAAATCACTGGTTGTTTGAGATGACAACTTTTAAAAAAAAGATGATGATGATGGTCAATTATTAACAAATAGCAAAATGTAGATAATTTTGATAAAACATATAAATTAACAACGGAAAAAGAGATAATAATTTCAATCGACAATTTTGTCGCGCTTTAATTCATTGAGCATTTTGTTGATCTTATTGCCAAAGAATAGAAGAAAGAATAAATAAACCAATATCTTTTCTCTTTCTCCTTTCTTCTGCTTCCCTTTCTATTCTACGGGGGGGGGGAGAGAGCAGCTTTTACAGCGCCGCTCGTTGTGAAAAGTTATGAGTGGATTTCACTCATATGAGGGAAGTTTAAGTTGCTGAGTTGATAGTGTACATGAAGTGTTTGAGGAGATGAAGGTGTAAAGGGATGAAAAATAATGTCTTTTTAGGTGAGAGTACATTTTTTAGGAGGTAGTATTTGGGGAAGTTCATTAAGAATAATTTCATTGATTAATTTATGATAGTAATATGGTTTGTGCATAATAGTTGTTACTAGTTCATTGCTTTCACAGTTGAAAGATCGTCTAATGTTATTGTATTTAGGACAATGAAATATCCAATGGATATTGTCGGCAATGTTGGAGCCGCAGGAACAAATTTTGTCTTTAGTAATAAAATTATAGGTGCCTATTAGGAATCTTGTTATTCTGTTGATCGTTTTGAATGATCCGAGTTTAGTCCATTTGGGCATTAGCCAACGAAATTGTGGTCTGTCTCTAAGATAGTGTTTCCATTTTTCTTGAATGTAAATATCAGTGGACCATTGAGCTCTGGGTCTAATACCAAACCAGATTGAGTTGGATGAAACGTGAGGAAGATATTTGTGAATTCTTTTGAAGTGTGGGTTTTCGTAGATGGTTGGTAGTTGGGGAAGTAGTTGTTTAATGCCTATCGAGAAAAGTTTAAAGTTAAGTGGAGTTAGGCCAACTAGTGATTGGCATAGCATTAGGCTATCTCTTCCTTTGATATTATATTTTTTCTTGGTTAGAAGGCTAGTAATTATGTCAAGATTTTTTCCAAAGGAAAGATTGCTAATTAGTGCAGGCATAAGGACAGGGGCAAATGTTAGTGGGAGTGAGTAAATGTAGGAGTTAATGATTATTTCAAATATTTTGGATGGCAGTGCTCTTAAGATGTGGTTGTTTAGAGATCTCTTATTGATTTCTGTTTCAATGTTATTGAGAAGCTGGACGGTGTTAACATGCATATCCTTGACGGATGCTTTGACAGGTAAGCCGAGGAAGGTTGCATTTTCAGCAACATTAGTTATTCCATTTTGTATTAATGTTTGTGATAGTTTATGTTTGGCTAATACGATGGACTTTTCCATCGAGACAGATAGTCCGATGGGTGTTAGGAGAGTGTTAAGGGTGAAGAATATATATTTAATCCAATCGGGAACGCAAGGAGTGTTGTTTGTCCAGCATTTGTTTATGTCTATTCTGATAAAAACATCATCAGCGTAGGCAGCAAGGGAAAATTGCGTTCCATTATTCTCCTCTTGAAGGGTCTTGAGTTTGTTCATGAGGTTATTAAGAACCGGCTGGATACCAATGGCGAACAGCCGTGGTCCAAGGACTGAGCCTTGGGGAACACCCGTTTTCATTCTTAAGGCTTTCAGACCATTACCAGTGGGGAAAATGCAGAACCTTTCCTTTAAATAGCTGACCAGCATTTTCCTCATTTCCATGTTTAATTTGACTTTCATTAGTTCAAGGAGAAATGCTTTATGATTAATATTATCAAACGCTCCAATTATGTCAGTTTGGATGATGGAGCAAAGGCCATAGACAGAGTTGGAGTTCAGTATATCCAAAAGGCAGGAGTTTATTCCACGACTAGGAATGTAGGCATGCTGATTTTTGAGTTCATTGTCTGGATAAACTTTAATTATTTCCTCCAGTAAGATATTCTCAAGTATTTTACCAAAGGTGGAAACAACTTGTATCTGTCTGACCCTGATGTTATCAGCTTTTGGTATTAAAACTCCTCTTGTTAATCGCCAGGGCCAAGGAAAGAATGAGTTGTTAATGATGAGGTTTAGATATGATGTTAAAATTTCAGGATGTGATTCGATCAATTCAATCACTGCGGCAGGTTTGAGTTTGTCCAATCCTGGGCTGGAGTTATTGAGACTTTTGACACGGCGGATAAGTTCATCCGTTTCAAGATATTTTACGGTGTTTCGAATAAGTGGAGTGTTGTCCATGGGAATACTTTCGGTGAGATTAATTTGTTGAAGGTTAGATAAAAGTAATTTTGAGTTCAGGTCAAACTCATCTGAAGGTGCTTGTTCATCAAGTAGGAGCGACTTGATGCTTTTCCAGGTGGCTTTGGGTTTTTTGAGATCATATTTTTCTTTTATCTGCTTTTTGATGTCACTATGAATTTCTTTTTTACACTTCTTAATTGCCTCAACAATGTTCAAATCATTGGAATTATTTTTAAGTCTCCTTTTGAGTTTCTTTAGCTCTTTCTTGAGATCTTTGTTGATAAAGGTTCTGATAAAGGATCTCGTTTTCACTATAAAGGTGCAATCTTCCTGAGCTTTTAGTTGAGAACAGAGAAGCTTTGTGAGAGCTTTGTTAACGTCATCAATTGTTTGAAGAGATTCTTGTTTGGGTAACTCTAAGATTAATTGTTTGTTAATTCTTAGGTATTTTTTTATGTTAAAGCAAGTTTTTGTTGTAATCTTTTTGATTGATGTTAAAGATTTGTTGTTTATGTTCAGTGTTGCGTTTAGGCTACGATGGTCAGATGATGTAGAGTTGAGAGTGATGTGATGAGGGTGTGAAGGGTCAGGGGTGATATTGGTGTATATTATATCGATCCAATGTTTGCTTTTGATGTTTTTGTTGTTGCTAATGAATGTGTAATTTTCCTCATTAGGTTTAGTGATGTTGAATAGTCTGAGTCTATTGAGTGTGAAGAATACGGTGTTACCATTGGTTTTGTTCCAAGCGTCAATTTTCAGCGACCAGTCTGGATGGGTGCTGTTCACATCACCTTGAAGGATGATGGGAGAGTTCCTGAAGCCATTCAATGATCTCTCCAGAGATAACACTTCATCAGTGAGCTCAGCAGCTGAGAGACTCGGACTTAGGTAAACATTAGCTAAAATAATTTTGATGTCATGGTGTTTGATAATTGTAATTAAGATTTCTTTTCCAATTTTGAAGTTTCTTATGAGATTATCTTTGGGTATAATAGTTACTGTTCTTCCATTGGAACAGACAGCATGGTTGTTGGTATTAATTAGTGAGATGATATTAGGATTGGCTTCCTGAATTGTTATGGCGTCATTGATGTGAATTTGTGAAATAGCATAACTTGTCTTGATATTATTAAATTGGCAGTTGTGTGAAAAGATTTTAAAGTTCATAGCTCCAGTTGGTCATGTTCCTCTGTCGGGAAATTTCTTCTTGATATGATGCACATTCAGTTGATTTTGGTTTATGACGCATAATTTTGTTAAATTTTTTTAAGCAATATAAACACCCTTTTTCTTGTTTATCTTTATCACAGTGAGCTTCTCCATGTTGTTCAGTGCAGTTCACACACGTTTTCTCAGCCGAGCATTGTTTTCTAGTGTGACCAATAGTGAAACAGTTGCTGCAGGTTTTGACGTAAAAGCTGTCAGTGAATCTGACACTAAAGCCACCCATAAACACTCTTCCATTTCGTTCAATTATCTGCCTGTTATCCTTGGATAGTCGTATTATAACTCGAGTCTTGTCTATTTTATTAAAATTTTGATAATTTGTGGTAACAACAAATTTGCACATTTGATCCTCGATCAGTCCATTCCTTTTGATAAAGGTTTTTTCATCTTCAATTTCACTTGAGTTGATTGTTATTTGGATTTGAGGATCCAGCTTCTTGGCCTCAAAGGATTCAACGCTTGATTCCTCAATATCCATCTTCTCTTTAATCTTCTTGATGGTGTTGTTGTTACTTGATTTAATTTTTATGCTCCTTTCATTGATCGAGAACGTATCAACTTGCAATTCAGTATCTTCTTTAATCAGCTTTTTGACCTTATCCACGACCGCTTGGTCAATCTTATTCTCTTTGGCTTTGATAATCAATAATTTATCTTGTTTAGGCATTGCCGCCTTTGATGCATAGGTGGGTGCTTGTTGACTGCCTGAGAGTAACCCTTCTAGCTTTTCCAACCTGGTATCAATGGTGGGACTATGAATTGCACTTGCCATCAAGCCATCACGAATTTTATCCAACGATGTTTGTATCAGGGGGCCATGTTTGTCCCTTGCCGCTTTCTGTAATAAGGTAGGGAGAACCAGCTTAAGTTTTTCCACTAACCCTATGAGTTCAGCTGTTGACGGTAAAGTTGAAACACGTGGAATGATGTCTTCATTAGTTTCCATTTTCCAAGAGATTGGTTGATGATAATGATGTGGGGTTTTCACTTTTAGGTGCACTAGGCTTAGATAATTACTTTAAAACACAATTTAGAATTAATTGGAACGAAAAACAATTAGAAAAATTAATTATAATTTTCTGCTTCCCTTTCTATTTCTCTCAATCCTCAGCCAAGAACGCCATCTCTTTTTAATATTTTGTACATTTTAAAAGCAACAACAACAAAGGTCGGCTGGTTACTGGTAACCGGTTATTTGGCCTAAGTTTTGGCTGATCTGAAAACCTAGCAACCATTCAAATAAAATTTAATAAAATTTCGGTAATTAGTGACGGGCAAAAATAATGAAATGAAAACTGATTTTAGTTCAAAGTCATTGTTCAAATTAAATAGAGCTTTTATTTTCTTTATCCCAATTCCTTAAAGTTCGTAATATTTGGTCAACTTGCGGGTTATCTGAATTACGAAGAAGCTTCATTACTTCATAAAGTAACTCCCTGTTAAAGAAAAGGAGAAAATTTAGTACCATTGTATTCTTATACATGTGTTCATGTTTCAACGAAACATCTGGCAATGATTAGGTGTTAACTATGACACAAGTAAATGTCGATTCAACCAACCTTGGTTCTTTACCAGCAACAATCAATTGAAAAAGTCCAACACAAGCTCCTCTTTTTCCTTCCCAAAATTCTGGATTAGAATCACTTTTCTCTAAATTATCAAAAGCTCGGGCAGAGTATAAAAATTGTCCCATCTTTTTGCAGTGTTACAGTAGAAATAAACAAAAAAATAAGATCGATTAGTTGTGGACATTCGAGTTATTGCTTCTTATATTAAAGTAAAGTCAAAGTTGGTAAATAGATGTTGAAAATACTCACTCTGTAACAGTCATTCGCAATTAGATTAAGATGATTGAATGAATCCGGACGAGATGAATTAGCTTCATAGAGCTGCCAGGCCTTTTCAGGTGTTTTATTCATTATGTCTATCAATTAAAAAAGATGAATTAGCGAGTAATATTAGCAAAATGCTGAAATAATTTATGCAAATGCCGTATTGTTGACATTTTGGGATATGATGTCGATTAATAGTGGATGTATTAGATGGGTTAAAAGTGGTCAAAATTTTGGTGGATTTGGGTGGTGAATAATCTTAATAAAAAATTGTTTGAAAATGTGGTGGAAAAAAGACACTCTAAAGTGGTAAAACATTTTATTGCGAAAAGTCTCATTAAAAAGTGGTTATGTTTAACTTGGTTGATTTTGTGTATTTGGTGGGTGTGTTAGATTGGGTGGTGGACAATATGGTGAAAAGAGGTGGAAAAAGCCGGTCCCGATTTTTATAAAAAATAATCAAAATAAATATTGTTAAATGCAACAAGAAAATATTAACACTCACAACAACGGATTAGCCAGCTAATATAAATAGGATCAGATGTGATTTTGATATTCTTGATTGATAAGAAAGCTTCCTCAGCTTCGCTATAATTTCCAGTGGCAGCCTGAGCTTGACCAAAATTGAAATTGAAAGCGTCATCCGAATAGAAATAGCTTTTGATTGAACTCAAGTAAAGTAAAACATCATCGAATTGTTTCATCAAGAAAAAGCATGATGCCATGCATTGACGACCAGGAATCGTATCTTTAACAAAAAGTTGAGGAGAATAAGGAAAGAGAGAAAATGTGAAATATTTGAAATAAAATAAAAAAGTAATCATTTTCACATTTAATTACCACATTCTGAGGCTGATCCACCAACAAGTTGAAAAAACTGTTGAGCAACTTTGAGAAACTCGCGTAAACCCTTTCTTTGTCCATAAGCAGCATTAACAACACCTTTTAAAATATATTCATGAGGCACTGTTGGCTCTAAATCTTTAATCAAATTGAAAGCCTCTTGAACATCATCTAGATAATGAATAATTGAGACAGAAAAAATAGATTTTATAATACACAAGATCAATTCACGATTTTACCTTGTTTAAGATATTTTATAACCAAATTGAGACGAGCTTCAGGGATTGCTGATTGATAAAAAAAAGGGTAAAATGAGAAACATTAAAATGTATTCAATCCAATCAAATTATTATCAATTTTTTTTATACAATTGACTAATTATACTCAACTGTCAACAAGTCCAGGCAAAACTTGCATTGCTCCTTCACCATTTCTGAAGACAACTAAATTATGTCTGATTAAGTCTTTGGCATAAGCAAATGATGGAGATGAATTATCAATCAATTGTCTCAATTCGTTCTGAAATAAGACTTAATGTTATTAACATTGAAGTTACTAGTTTAATTGATGATGTACTTCCTCACCTCTGCAGCTTTACCATTATACAAACGATAGTGATTGCAAGCTTTCAGGTTAATCGCTGTTACAGAGTCAGGATAATGTTGAAGATAAACGGCAAGAACTTCTTGTGAAACATCATAATAGTCAAGCTTGTAGTAGCAAAGAGCAACATAAACATTGAGAGCTAAAAAATCTCTATGATCTAAAAGTATCTTTTTATAAATATCAATTGCTTCCTGAAAATGTGAACGCAAATAGTGGATTGAAGCAAGACACAATTGATCTTGTAAAACATCTTGAAGCTGTTGATGAAAATGAATAAGCGTCTTTTCATCGCCATTTTTATGAGCCAAATGAAATTCCAATCGAGTTCTTAATTGATTACCTTCGATTGGTGAGGACAATGATAGACTCTTGGAGCATTCTGAATACATTCCCAATAGGAATTGACAGCAACCAATGTACAAATGAATTTCATTGCTGGTAATCTGGGTTGTTGCTGATTCCCCGTTTGAAGGTAACTTTTTAACCAGATTTTCATAAAGACTCAGGGCAGCTGAATATTCACCCAGATGAAAGTAACAGTAACCAATCCAAAGATCGTTATCAAGGCCATCTTTTCCCGAAGATTTGTTATACTTGAGAAGTTACCAGAAAGTCAACATGGAAAAGGGTAAAAATAAAAAACAAAATTGTTAAATATATCAACAGATAAAGTATTACGTAAAAGGGAATGTTGAATAGCTTCTTGAATAGCTTCATCTACGCAACTGAGATCGTTTAATTTGTGTTATTATGGCTGATTACGTGAATATTTATTTTGATAAATCAAGTGGAATAGATTGTAATGATTGTGCAGATTATAATTACCTTCAGAAGCGCTAAAGCTCCAGTGTAATCTCGGTTTTTGAGAAAATCTTCTAAACTTGGTATAACACTTTTGGCAGATCCACTACTTCCAGGATTGCTTCCCGTTGACTTTGTTGACACTGAAGATTTTACTCTTGATAATAACTAAATTAAATACAATAAATTAGAGAAAAATTTAAAATCAAGAAAATTAGTAAATATTGAAATGGTAAATGTTGGTGCACAAAAAGTGTCTTAACAAATGAGTGAAAAAATTGGATCGTATAAACATGAAGCTTATTCGATATGTTGTCTAGTAATAAAAATATTGTCCGTTTACCATTCTGTATCGGCAAATAAATAAGTGAATAATTTAGTCCAGTTGTTTACAATTTAAGCTGTACACACAAACATTACAATAAATTGTTAGACTTTTCTGTGATCTTTGTTTTGCTCAATAATTTGGTTTCCTTGGTATCCATACGAAATTGCTTTACCAAACATTGAACTTTCAACATTTAACCAACAACCAGAACTTTAGGAACTAGCATCTGGTTACAGTCAAGTCAATCAATCCAAACACAATTTTTGATTGTTAGCATTGATTGCAGAGATTTGGTTAGATTCTGGTCGAATCGATTGGTAAAACCAAAATCATGGATCTGTTTACGTTAATGTTGGCATAACTTGCAATTTACTGATTTTTAGGTTGAAATTTGATTTTTTCGTAATAGTGATGTAAAAATAGACAACAGAATTGAAAAAGTTATGAGCAACAGTTTAATATTGAAGTAACATTTCCATTTAATCACAATTTAGTAATTCAACAGAGAACATTATTGCAAGTCTTTTTTTTACAAAGTTGTATCAACATCAATAAAGGTATTATTACATTGAACATTGGATAAATTTTATAGTAATTAAAATAGCAACAAGTTTGATTATTTAGGGCTCTATATTAACAAAATATGAATGATAAGAAATATTAAGTGACAACATAAAAAAAGAAACATGTTTAGAATAAAATTTCATCCAAAGTGGTTAAATTGAAAGATCCTTTAAGCTTGCAATTTTGTTACTATCAAGTTGATTTAGTTTGAATAAGGATCACTTAGTTTGAAAGGCGTTTAAAGGTAGCCCACAATGTTTTACAAATGATATTAAATCAATTAATCTCATATTTTATATAAAATTTTGATTATTTACAATGAAATCTGATAATTGTCTAAAAACAGTTTTCATTTTAGCATTGAATAATAACCTCTCCATTGACGGCTTTTCATTTAAACATCAACCATTTGTTTTAGTATTGAACATATTATTTGAATTATCATTATTATTGGTTCCTAAAGATAATGAAGGTCCATTTGATATTATAGATGCTTTCCTTGGTCTAGTTAGGGATAAACTAGACATAGCCATTTGTAATTCATTTGTATTGGATGGAGAAGTAGCTGGTGATGATAATGTTGATGAAGATGGTTGAGATGATGTTTGTTTGATGGATTGGTGATGTGAATGACTGTGATTATGATGTGTTGAATGGTTCTGTGCATTTAATGATATTGATCCTGAAACCAGGGAATGAGGTCGAATGGATGAGTTTGAGGTTGAAGTTGACAGAGGTGAAGATGATAATGATGAAGATGAGGTTAGAGATGTTGGGGAGGCAAAAAATTGTCGCCTAGCTTCATATAATGAATGCCTTGAACCACCAATAACATTAGACCGATTCAATCTATCATCTGAGTCATCATAATTAGGTAAACTTGAATGTATTAGTGATGATGGTCCAGTGATTATTTGTTGACCAGATAATTTGATTACAGCTGAAGATGAATAAATTGAAGGAGTTGGTGATAATCTTTCACGGTCTAGACTTCGCTTTCCATCAACACCATTATTAAGTCCAATAACATTATTATTGTCATTCTCATTAATCTTGTTATTATTTTTATTATTGATATTATTGTTATTATTGATAGTGACAGTGTTGTTATTGTTGTTACTGTTCTTAATGTTTTTAATGCTGTAATTGCTGCTGATTATCCTGTTATTTTTGCTCTGTGGTTTATCATTCAATTCACCTCTATCATAAAGATTATTATTTCCCTCTAGTGTAAGGGTTATTTGGGTTCGATTTGTTTCTTTCAATTCATTTTGAGAGAAATGTTTGTCCACCAAGTCTGATTCATTTCCATCAATCTCATTATAAATTGAATTGGTCAGTTTATCTGATGGTCCAAAAATTTGATCGACATAAGTAATCAACAGTTGAACTGCCCTTGCTTGGTGACCCGTGTCAACAAGTGAACTCAATGAATCACCTTCAGAAGAGCGTAATAATGTTGGGCCAAATACGATCCCTAAATTAGATGATGGCATGTTATTGACTTCACTTTGGTCAGCAACGCGTTTCAAGTGATGGCACAAAAAGGCAAGAGTTTGATAATGAACTGTGGGTAGGTTTTGGGTTACTTGTTTATATTGATTGATAATTTGAACAGCAATGGTTGGATCATCCGAATCAGGTCCATTGCCATCAGCATTTGAAGGATATTGTTTAGCAATACGAATAAATTCAGGATACAATTTGAAAGTAATCAAAGGTTCAGGCAATTGGCGAAGGTAAAGCTTCAGCACATTTGCAATCACGTTGGGGTGAACATCGTCAATATCAATTGAATCAATAGAGCTTTCAAAAAATTGACAAAGCTTATCAACTTTAGATTTAACTCCTGAAACACGGTAAAGTCCTTTAACCATAATTCCACGCTGATCTAATTCGGTAACACATTTAACAATAATATAAGGTATTTCGTCTCCATGAGATTTCAAGTCAACACCAAAAGTAGTCATTTTCTTGGAAAGTCCTCGAATTCGTCTATTACTGCATTTAATTGAAGCCAATTCTGTCCGGCACTTGGTATGACAAGTTAATCCACACTTGATTTATATAGATTGGGTGAAATATGATGAGGAAAAACATGAAAATCAAAAAAAAGAAGAACATTAGATAATTCAGTAAACAACATAAAAAACGGTCAACTTAGTTTTTTGAGGATTGATGAAATTTTAAAAGCTAAAAAATGATAACTTGAAGATGAAAGAACTAATTGAGCTTCTGATTAACAAACAGCTAAATAATTGATTGAACCTTGTCTAACTAATAATGAAATTTGTGTGTTTAGAGAAAACCAGTTTACTTATTGGTAATGTGGCAAAATCACAAATCAAACCATCGGTAAGGTTCAGAACTCTATTAGATATGCAGTTATTATTATTAATATCTCCATTATTAGTAGAAATAATAGTAGAATCACTATTGTTGCTTTTTGATGCAATCAAATTTTTTTTTCAAAACCTTGACTGGGTTAGCTGAAGAACGTTTAACTACATGCATTAAATCAAATAATAACTACTTGATTGGATCTGAGAACATAAAATGTAGTAAAAAGTAGCAATGAACTTTTTTTGCTTCTCTATTTACTCAGATGGACTTTGTTAAATGTAACTTTGTATTGTTAACTGGCAATAAAAAGATACAGGTGAAGGAAACGTTAAGGTTAAATATAATATAAAAGGTTATTAATGATTTAGTGGGTTCGAAGATGAATTAAGATGATCACTGAGATAACAATTAAATATGAAACGTACATTGATACATTCAAGGCCTTGGAAGCAAACATAAGCATCACAATGGCGACATCGAGATGGTGTTTTAAGTTTACGAAAATGGTGACTTTGAGCTGTTATTGGAAGAGTTGAGCTTTTTGATGTACATTCATAACCGTTTCCAACTGTTGAATCTGAACATGAAACAAAATAAAATAAAATATTTAACATTAGATTGGTGAATCAATATCAAGTAAGGCAACATGTCAAACAATATGGTTGTAATGATGAAGGATTCCTGTAATGTATCGTGAATACTTACAATTGGTAACTCCGTCAATTTCATCACCTAACGAGTTAATAGGTAAACCAATGTTATTTGAGCTTTTTAAATTATCCTTTCTAATGGAGTCAACACCATTCTCGGGACAATTTGATAGGTTATGGTGTTTATTATTACAATTAACTCTTTGTGGCTGTTCTTTAATACTTGTTACTGACATTGAATTGATTGACGGATCAAATTTATAGTTGCCTAAGGATCCATTACATTTTCTCAATGTTTCTGTAAATTCAGGCAAATGTTGAACATAATCAGCATATTCACTTGCAGGCTCATAGAGTTTAGTTAAATCACTCAGAGCTCCAAACTGTCCAACAATTGGTTTTAATAAATTGTGTTGACACTCAAAATAACCAATGGTCACTGCTTTTAAGGTTTGATCACATTGGTAAATTAATTCACGAATCCGTGTTAACAAGTTCTTCTTTAATTCCTCACAGGCTCTGGTTCTGTATAAAGCAAACGGTAAATTAGTAAAATTATGGTCAAATAATTAATTGTTATGTTTACAATGTTGAAACATACACGCATGAGAAACAATAGGGAAAAGTATATTCACTGATGAAACAGAATAGTTAAAAGGTTTGATGAGATGCTAAATTTCATGGTTATCCATTGATTGTTAATATATAATTTACAATATAAAAGTTGAACATGAATTTCATTTACAGTGATTAAACCCTGTTCATACAAAGAGAGTTGAAGTTAAATTAAAACTAAATATCAAGGCAAAATGGTTAACAAAAGGAAATTACGTTAGTTGTTGATGGTAACAGCAACCCTCATATTCATCATGATTATTACTAGCGTTAGTCTTGTTTTATTACTACCCTTACTTGCCTTGATAGCGTTAATTTATTAACATCCCTAATGGTTAACCTAGTTTATCAATCACAATTAATGTCTCTGATATTACAGCGGATACGAGTTAGATTGCTTTAGGGTTATAAAAATCAAACAGAGCTAAAAGGGATACAAAATTGTAAATTGACCTAAAAGCGAGTATAAAGTAGAAATGCGAAAAATTATGGAATCTCAGTCAACATTGAGATAGAGAATCAAGCCTTTGAGCAATTAATGACCAAATCAGCGTTCCTTTTTACCTTGCATTTGCTTCATTGATTGCATTTCGATAAATTATTTCAGCCTCTTGAGCTCGAAGGCAAGCTTCTTCCTCGATTCGTTTCTTTCTTTCACATTTACTTGCTTGATCACTGCCTCCATAACATCCACCAACAATAGCACCTGGACCACCAATAATTGACCCTTGCATCTCACTAGAATGAGATAATTCTGGAGCTAAATTACTAAGTGCTCTAAGTCTTTCGTATTCCTGTTTACGTTGAAAATAAACCATCCGAGCTTTCCTTAGATTACTTAATGCTTCGTGTGTTCGCTTTAGTTCACGGTTCCATTCAGATTTGATTTGTTTACGCATTTTTTCATGTTCAGCTCGACGGGCTGCCAATGGTTCTATAAATTTGTGTCCCATTAGGAGTGAACAATTGGCCAGAGTAGCACAACTATTGTCCAGATCATTGTCCAGGGCTTGAAGGTAGATTGATTGGAGAGGAAGATATTTCTAGATAATGGAGATAGAAAATTAAATTACTATTAATGTTCAACGTTTATGATTAAATTTACGACAAAACGCGTAAAAGTTAATCTACAGAAAAGCTTTAATTGACTGTAATTCAATGAGAAGAGGTAAAAAGGATTGAAATTGTTAATAGGATGAAAATGGAGGATAACAAAAATTGATAAAAATGACATAAACAAGATTATTAAAAAAAGGTTATCAAACTTACCTCTTCCTTTAAGATGGGTTTCACAGATTGAGCTAATTTAGTTAAATTGCGAACATGGTCAGCTTCTGTTTAATGGGGCAAAATAGGATTGTTGATAAGGAAGTGAGTTATTAAATTTAATCATGAAATAAGGTGCAAATAAAAGAGACATGATTTGGGTTGTTAAATTGTCATTGCAACCTGATCGTAAACCATTATTGAAATTGAACATTGTTATTCAAAAAAATCAAGTTTGGATTAAATCACAATATTAATGTTGATTGTTGTTTAGTGGCTTGTAAATGTGATTTTTTAGTGTTAGGTAAGGGAAGCAATTTGGATTATGTGTTATAATCAGTGGTATAATCGTGATTCAAATCATGATTACATTAAGAAGGATCTCAACATTTAACAAATCATGATCATAATGATAACCAGCAACAACAAAGTGACAACATCAAACATCATGTTGATCAAAATGAAAGGTTTTATTTTAAAGGTTAATCTTATTGTATTTTGGCTTAAACTGTAAGACCATTGATTTGGTTAAATTATGCATCGACTAGGCTCTTGAAAAAAATCATGAACTTGATTAACTCAAATGATTTCCTGATTGTTAACTGAGATATTGAAATTTTGCTTCACAAAAATGCGTAAAATGGTGTAATATTTTGATTGTAAAATTGCTGCTTACACAAAGCTAATAGTTGATTATACAGAACATGGTTAAACACAATTTAAAACCAAATACAATAATCAAGTATTCAACAGAAATCATATCAAAATATTTGATCAAGAACAATTGACAGTTTAATAACCAATGAATGGTTGATTTGATGAGAAAAATATACTTCAATTGATCGTGTTTTAACAATAAGTTAAATGAAAGAAACAAGATGAGAATTGATCTTAAATTGTTTGAATCAAATAATGGAAAATCAAATAGAAAAGCAATTCTGTTAACAGCAAAACAAATACCAAGTTCAATTAGAGAGTGAATTAAGGGCAATCAAAAGATGGAGTTAATAATTTAAACTAATAATTAAACCAGTCAAAAATCTCTGCGTTAATCTGTAAAATCAATTTGTTTACACTTTTTTTTGCGCTGCTTCACATTAGATATTATTCATTATTATCATGATTATTGTAAGTTACTAATTAAATTGAATCAAACTCAACATTCAATTGGAGGTGAAAAAATTATCGTAATTAAATCCTTTTAAGGTGAGGTCAATCATAATCTTTTAAATCACATTCATTGAAAAATTGTTCAACTTTCCCTTTTAATGCAACAAAATTGTTGATATTGCTGGTTAATTTGATGAAAGACAATTTTTATGTTTGAAAAAATGGTTTATCAAGTTATTGTTAAACTATATTAATACAAATCAAATAAGCATGATTGATCTGATTGTGATTGGAGTGAATGAAAGAATCAAGAAGCTCAATCAATAACAGATTAATAATTGAATATCAACAAATCAGCAAAGATGAAAGTTAATTGATGATCACAATGGTAACAATTGAGAGCCCCATTGAGCGATCAGCAAAAAGGGAAACAATTGAATTAACAGTTGTTAAAAGTGAAATTAAATTGAAATGCTAAATGTTGTGTGAAGAAGGTAAAAATTGTAACTTCAATTGGACAAAATGTTGATCAGAAGACAATTTGATTAATCTATTAATAGAGACAATTATACCGTCAATCTCAATGATTTATAAAATGGTTTAGTCTGGTAAGAGTAAAAGTAATCATCGGTAAACAATACGAAGCTTAACCAGGATTTTACCTTAAGGTTTTCATTAAAAAACAAATTGTAAGATTTGACCATTTGAATGATGAAGAGGGAGAAATGATGATAATAATCAAGATAATGGTGACCATTAAGATGATAATGCCTTAAGGTTATCCAAGCTGTGATATTGAAGATGATGGCTTATTGGGGGAGGTGAAATGTTTCAGTCTTCCTTGAAACATTTCCATGCTTTTGTTTTCACTTTCATGTTTTTCATGTTTGGCTTGCAGGACAGTTATCGGGTATATTTATGATGATTGAAACAGTTTTATTAAGATTTACCCGAAATGATGATATTTGCTTCTCACATGATAGCTTTAACCATCAACAATAATCAAGTTGATTGATTCAATCAATAACATTTCACCATTACCAGATTTTGAATGCAAACATCACAGAGTTTATCAGACAGATTAAAATAAAACTGAGCCTAATGAGGCTTGAAGCAAATTAAAAATATTTTACATGAAAATAATGATATTTATTATTGATATTCATTTGGATTTGTCATTCTTCAACTGATTACTTTCTCATCATTAACATCATTTTACCAGTAAAACCATTTTTAATAAAAGGTTTTTACTGGTTAAACTGAGTTTTATTGGAAACGCGAGGTTTGATTGATCAACAATTATCAACCAATTACTCTAGGGTATGATTGAAACGTGGTTTAACCTAATAACCAGATTGTTTCAATTAATTAAATCAATTATTTCACCATTAGAAGCATCATTTGTTTCTAAATGTTTGTATTAACAAAAACCGATATTGTAACAGGTTAAAATGAAAATGATAGCTAAATGTTTTAATACACTTTAATGATGGTTATAATCATAATGATCATCAAAGACAGGTAATTATTAACAGTAGTCTGTAATGAAAATTAAACAAATTTACTTCATTACTTGGTTAAAATTAAAAAGGCAAATTATCGTTCTTGTTATAAATGGAAGCAAATTCAACAGTCAATCAATCACATGAAAGTGATCATTATTGGTAAGTAATTTTTAAACAGTAGGAAATTGTTGCTAACTAATTATCATTATATTGATTAATATGAATATTTAACAATTTAAGACAATCTATTTTTGGAAATTATTGAAATTAAAATGACAAAAAAAGGATATTCTTTGAATGGTTAAAAAGCGATTTCTGGTGATACCAGATTTTCAGCGATACAATGAGAATGACAAAAGTCAGATCAAGTTGAGTAGTTGTTGCTGCTGTTCAATTGGTAATTCAGGTAAAATCAAGATCGGTCATGTTCGTGACCGAGAAATACTTAGTTAATCGTGCTCATCGAAAATTTAGTAAAAATTCATACAAAATCACATTCTTTAAACAATTTTACGCAAATTTTCATACAAATTTTCATATGAATCTTCAAGTTGCGGGAATTAATTTTTGATATAAATTTTCAAGTGAATATTCATTGAAACAATTATGAAAACATTTCCATCACAATTAGCGTTTAATGAAATGGACTTCAATTGATGACCCAACAGTACTTGACCGTAATCAATGATTTTTGGGTTTCATTTTGATGAGCCTGTTATTAACAAATCATCTTTAAATGAAACATTAACATTGACTCCAATCATAATGATAAAATACATAATTAATATCAACTGACCAGAACAAATTGAATAAAATGATTAATCAATGATGAAAAGCTTTCTCAATATTAATTGCTTTTCATTTTTAATGCAAAGTCAACTTGAAATACTATTGAATATTGTTGATATTTGAAAGTGAAACGCACAAAAAAAGTGACGTTAGTTTAAGTCGTTTGTGACCAAGAATGATTAATCAATGATTAATCTACAATTGAATTAAATTTTTGTTAAGAGGAAAATTGCAATTTATTGTGAACTCTGTCTTGAGCTTAAACTGTTTAAGTAGAGCAAATGAATGACTTTTAAAACACACATAAATTAACTTGACACTAATCAAGAAAAGCTGTAAACAGTAAGAAAAATATTTTCAAAGTTTACCTTTTTTTTTCTGGTCAAGTTTGGGTTATATTACATGGGTTAAGATGCGACATTGAATAAAATAACAAATCAAAGGTTTTCGTGACAGGTTAAGATGTGAGGACAAATTGATTTACACTCAGTTGGTTAACTTTGATTAATGTTCATCAAAATCATCATGATCCTTGTCCTAATCTAACCACACACTTACACACACACATTCATTAGCTGTGACAAGAGACACTCAGACATAAAACACAAACCTTGACTTAACTCTTCAGGTAACAACACATGAAAATGATATAAATGCTGGTTTATTTGCGCTTTTCATC
Source organism: Tetranychus truncatus (assembly GCA_028476895.1). Taxonomy (NCBI): domain Eukaryota; kingdom Metazoa; phylum Arthropoda; class Arachnida; order Trombidiformes; family Tetranychidae; genus Tetranychus; species Tetranychus truncatus. Next base: position 15,336,390 of record CM052060.1, read on the forward strand.
TTCCAGCTTCTTCCTCGTTTCACAATTGAAATGGCTTTTCTGGAATGTTGATCCAGCTGATGATTAAAATTTTCATGTTAAATTAATTATTGGTTGATAGAGCTTAACAAATACCTCAGGCCAAATAATCAAATGTAAGGTTTTACTATTGATAAATGATGAGAAGTGAAAATTGGGAAAATGAAAGTTGAAGTAAAACAAAAAATGCTGTAAAAACGCTGCAAATGTTTAGCTATTATTAAATTGATTTTATTGAATTTAACATTTCTATCATTTCTAACCATCATAAACATCATCATTATGTGCTATTATTATTGAATCATCGATAATTATTTAAGATTTAAATTGTTAGAGTTAAACTTGTCATTTTTACTCTCATTGGAACAGTCGATTTGGGTTTGAAACCATCAACAACTGAATTTTGTGTACAATTTACAATTAACATCATTATTGAGACACGAAATCATATTAAACAATCATTACAATAAATCATTTAATATTAACGTTAATTTGTTTAAGGTTTATTATTAAATTTATAACACCTTTCACTCCTTCCTGGTTAATATAATAAAAATTGTATTGCTATTTAAGGTTCTTTTGTACTGTGCATTCAATTGACAATACAATCCTATTTAACGGTTAGTTAATCATTTTGATGGATCAGTTTTAATCAAGCCAGTTAAACAACTTGTCAATAGATTTCATAGCTTTTTAGTTTATGATGTTTGACAATAATTACAAGTTATCATAATTTTGATTCTAGACACTGATAGAGTAGCATTACTTAATTGTTGGGTTTGGTGAAAGTGAAACTAAATTAGAGCTATATTGCTGTACAATTTGATGGATCAGATTGTATGTAAAGTATGAAAGTTAAAGCTCAAAATTTTCAGATTTATCTGGTTTCTGACCGATTCAACCATGGATTCATTTTGCTTATTATTATATGTCTGCAGTCGAGACTTTTTAGCTAGGTAGGTTGGCTGTTAATTATGCGAGAATTGATTAAAATAGATAAAATGACAATTTAAAGAAGAAGCGCAATCAAAGTCAAACACTTGATGTACAAGGATGATATTAACGTGAAAAACGCTCACACAAAACATCAATAATCCCTTTTTGTTTTTGTCTTTAAACACCTTTAACAATGATTATTGAAGTAAATTAATTCACTTCTAGGTTGAAGGTAAACTGAAGTAAATCTTGGTGATTGTGGTGGGTGCTAATCAGTTGATTTAAATTTGATGTAAAAAAAGTAAACATTCTTCATGGTGAATTAGCTAAATTGTTGTGAGTGTTGATAGCATAATTTCCGGTTAATGATGATGTAGTATGTTTGGTTAAACATTATAAGATCAATCAAAAAAGGAATCAATCTGACAATGAAACGAAAATATTTCATTATTTCAATGATTGAAGTATCAATACCTAAATGATTAAATGAACATGATATAACATATTTCGTTGACCTGAGTCAACAGTCTATCTTCATAAGTCTCCTATTTGGTTCCTTGCAATTGATCGTCTTTGATTTACTGCTTATTCTGTGAACTATGTGTCAATTGATTTTTCAAAAAATTCTCGGGTTTTGTCATTAACTGGGCTGAATAATTTAACTCATTTCCGCCTCAATGTAATTGCTCTATTCAAGAAACTCCTGGTTAGTTAATCAACAGCTATTATGGTGACATCATAGACTTTGAAATGGCCTAGTTATAATTTCATAACACCAGTAAACATAACTTCATGTTAATAATTGATTATCATCATTTTGGGCTTTCGTTAAGTCATCAAAACATATTTTTCCAAGTTGATTCAAGCACGACAATAGCACTTCATTTAGTCCAATTTATGATGATTGATTACGATCAAGTTACATGACTTGACTGGTTGCCTTAATCAAACTCACCCAAGTTAGTTCTTTTGTCTATGTAATTAATCAGATCTTTGGCATATTTGGACCATAGTTTAGTACGATGTAAAGCTAAGTCGATTCCTTCGGGTAAATGGAGAAACCTATTGTCACAATCATTTGGTGTTAGAAGACTTCTGGCTTCGGGATCATCAAGTTCAGGTGGTGATGAGGATGAAATGGAGTCAAAGCCAGTCTGGGGAATGAGAAAATGGTTCACAATTAGTTTAATTTTGTTTAGACACCAGGCGAGCAAGTCAATTATAGTTTGTGAGAAGGAATTTGTAATTTGAAGACTGTGATAGACAATCAAATCAAAAGTAAGGTCAATTAAACAGATAATCAAATTTTTTCGAGCTATGGTTGTCACACCATTTTCCTTGGAAACACTACTCGGTGAAAGGCTCGATGAAGTTAGTAATGGTTTTGTTGAAGAGAAATAGGACGATGACGATTTACTCAGCATGTCTATTAACTGACAGATACTAAGAAAAGCACTTGTAAATAGTTGATTGTGGCAAGGTAATTAAATATACAGAGAATAATACATTAAATAACGAAAGAAAAATGTATTCAAAGCTAATTATTTCTGAATTGTCATTTCCATGCTAAGCTAACTCGAAATTTTGTTGTTTTTGGTTAGTCAAGAGAATTGGAGAAAAGTTGTTGCTGCAAATCAAGGACGGTGAATGAGTCGCAGTAATTAGTATTTTAACCGTTGATTTTAGACTCAAAGAGTTTATCACAGTGTTAATTTTCAAACTGTTAGTCAATCTGGAGACTATCTAGATTAAAGAAATGGTGGGAAAAGGAGATTGAAAGAAGCAAAATAGCGGCAATTAACCCTGACTAGATGACAAAGAGGATCAAAAATGGAAGTTGGTAATTTTTTTGAAATTTTCATTTGTTCGTTACTTACCATGTCATTGTTGTTTCCATTTGATTTAACACCTCCCATCAGGTACTCTGAAAGTCTGTAATTAATTGGATCGGCTGATGAGTTGATATACTTGGTTCGACAGAATAACATGATGATTAGGCTGGAATATAAAAACGAAAAAAAGGTAAAACAAAACCGAAGAAAACAAATAACCTTTATGACTGGTTTTAACAAAGGAAACGTTAGGATAAAAATGGAGGGAAGATGAAAAAAGAGAGAGGTAAATCTAATTTTGCTTGGTTAACATGATTTGTTAATTTTAAACAAAAGGGTAACCAACAAAATACTGGTAATCATTGGAAATCGGGTTCTCATGGTTCATTTTAGTGTAACTTTTTCAATACTAGATGGCATAAAATTTATTTAAACAATTGGTTTGTCAGAGCTTAATGGTTGGCACCTGTAAACTGTTGCACTGTTAAATTAACTCTATTTGTATTGCAATCAAATAACTCTTGAATTATGTTTTGTGCAATTTTTAAGAAAATGTTCCTGAAGGAAAAACAAAGTGAAATATATTTTGATCTAATGGTGATTTTTTCCTGGTTTGTTTCTGGTTCGTATCGTTTAAGGAAAATCTTTAACCATGACTCTAGAAAAATTCAACTTACTCTGAAAAGGTTTTTTAGGAATGATAATCTAAAGAAGAATCAGTGTTCTGGTTCATCAGGTAATGGATAAATTTTGGTTTATCGACACCAGAAAGATCAGGCTATTTATTTTGAAGCATATTGTAAACAATGCTGATCAACCAGATGATGAAGTTAAATGTTGGGTTGCTTTGTGGGGTAACTTCAACATTAAACAGATAATCAATGTGATATTTAGAGGTAGAAACCAAAATTGTAATCGACGTCAATTAGCGCTAATTTTAATTGTTGATACCAAAAACTCGAAAGGTTATTTTTTGTTTTTATATTTTGTTACCATAACTGATCTTGATAACCAAATAGAGGGAAGGAATGGAGTTGATACAATTTGCAAATTATTTCCAATTCGACTGACTTATGATTAACAAAATATTGGAGACAAGAATAAACACTCTAAGTTACAGCAATTTGTGCTTTATATGTGAAATCCAAACAATATTGGTAGAGATCAATTATCAACTGAATTGAGGTGAAGAATCCAACATTTACACATGATCACAGGACCAGCTGAATTACTTAATCATATTGACAATCCAAAAATAAATGGCTATGGTATGATGGATGAATAATAAGGTATAATTTAACAAATTAGTTGGTCTAGATTGTGAGGTAAGTTATAGAGATAGTAATTGATTTTACCAGTGATCAAGCACATATCATTGTTCATTAAAGTATGATGTAGTTCACAATTAATCCAATTGATCAAAAAATTAAATGAGAGTTAAACATTAACACAAAACAACATGAACTGAAAAAGCATCAAAGTGACAAGACAAAGGTGATTTAGATTATGAAATTGTGAAGGGAGAGAAAGAGTGTTTGTTGATGATGATTTTTTGATGGTAATTGTGATGATTGACAGTTGAAAATAAAGAATAAATTGTTGTTTAATACGGAAACATAAATTACGATTTAAAAGCACCTTATTAGTTATGGGTAAGAAGTAAATTTAAAAGCATAATCAAGTTGACAAAAATTTACGTTAAAGAGGTAACCATAATGATGAACCGCAATCGACAAGACATACGATGGCAAGTGTTACAAAAAGAAAGGTAAAGGGTACAATTTGTCCTGGAAACGTAAAACTAAATTGTTGATAATCACATTTAAAAATATACATACAATCAAAGGTAATGACAACGGAAGCAATGAAAATAAAAGAAACAAATCAACAACAATCAAAATGATGAAAAGTAGCAAGAGACATGGAAATATGAAACATTGAAAAAAAGAAGATATGATGAGAATGGAAAACAAACTGAAACTGTAAAACTCAGTAAATGAACATCCTGCTCATTGTTGGCTCTTCTGACAACAGCGTGCGAATGAGCTTCATGTTGACTGATTCCATGTTTGTTGATGGTGCCAGTAGAAAGAGAGAAAAAGAAAGAGAAGATAAGCGAAAGAAGAGAGAGAAAAAAAAGAGAGAAAAAAACTGGTAGTAAATTGTCCTTGAGTATTTTTGCTTTCTGTTAAAAATAAGATAAACTCATCGGATCACTTTTTCTGGTAACTTTCACTTTTACGCAAAATGACTGAAAAGGTCAAAAATATTGTAGATCTAATTTTTTCTGATTTTTTTCTTCACCGTTTCTTATCACCTTTACTGAGGTTTCCAATAAGAAAGCAAAACAATGTATATTACATTGGAACGTTTCTTCAACCAGATTTCAATAGAAACCAGTGTTGCTCTTACTCTCAAATTATCGAACATATGCTTGATTTTAATCGAGAGGAAAGCCTAGTTAATAAGTGATATTTTGTATTGTGAATCTTATTTTTCAATTTGTGTGCTTTTTTGGAAATGGTTCGATCTACTGTTTTTGTGAAGTCATTGAGATGGCAAATAATTATGAATCACCGACATTACCATAAAACAAGAGTTTTTCCGTTTCCTTGTCTTCTAATTACAATTTTCCGGTTCTTCTTTATTTTGATCAACTATCAATAAGTTGACTATTTGCTGTTAATTGAAAGATTTTGACGATCCGATCAAAATCGACTTTGAAATACTCATCACATTTGACGTCTTATCCCTCACTCTCAACAAGATCGCCTGGCTTTTAGTGTATTTGCTGACTTACTTGACCATTGTTATCATGGCTATTTTGATTAGATTAGGATGGTCAGTTAACTTTAAAATCATCATTTATCTTTATTTTGTTTGATTTTCTACAGCTTTCAATAACATTGAGAGGCGAGTTGAAAACAGAAAACAATTCAACATGATTTTTAAATATCTGCTGAAATGGCGCTGTTGGTGTAAAAGTGGAACAAAACAAGATTCTGAAGGACATTAGATACTCTGTTGATTACCTTTCATTTTAATTACACTGTTTTAACGTGCAGTTGATCAACAATCAACTTAGGCTTTTTAGTGATTGAGTATTTGTCTTTGTATCACACAATGACAAAAGATGAAAGATTGAATTGAAAATGAAAACAAAATAAGATGATCAGCAAACTACGATAGTTTACTAATTGATTTTTAATCAAACAGCAAACACACAGACATAAATGATAAAATTATGAACCTTGAGAATCAACTTAAATTGTCATTAAACATTTGTACAATTGTGTAATTATGTAATTAATTTATACTTGTAAATATCTCTATCCTTTCATTTTCTGGTTGCTTTTCTGGTTTCTGGTTTTCAAATACTGATTGTTGTTTTTTTTTCATTGTTTTTCATTTCTTTGATCATCATCTTGTACAGTCAATGCATCATCGCATTGACATGCAAGGTTAATTGTGTGTAATGGACTTAATTATTGTGAAAATGATGATTATAGTTGAAACCAAGAAAATCAGAAAATTAAAAAAGGTGAAAAACTTCGAAGCCAATATCTCAATGAGAACTTCAATTGTGTTTCCATGTTGACTTTAAATGACTTTAATTTTGATTCAGTTTGATGATTGAGCTGCTAGAGCGAAATTAAATAGTGAATGATTAAATATTTACTAAATAAAAAGACAATTGTAATCAAATCAGTAAATTTGATGATTACATTAACATTGATCGTTTCCATATGAATCTGTATTTGAATAACAAACGTTTCATTAACTTATTTTTTGCTTCGACCCAATTTGTATTGTTAATGCGAATAAATTACATGAATAAGGTTAAGCTTTAGATTTGTAAATCAACAATCAACAGATTCAAAGCTCATGATGAGCTGTTGATTACAATCTAATTATCTACTGTTATTCACCAATTCAAAGTGTCTACATAACTGACCAACAATCAAAAAGGTTGAAAGCTGAAAAGGCAAACAAAGATCAAGTAAACTGTAAATTTAACCAGAAAAGTCAACCAAGCAAAATTTCCGGTCACATTGATGACCAGAATTGGTTTACATTTAGTGGCTATTTTTCAAATAACCGTGTCCATGAACTTGGTTAACCTGATAATAATTAGACTGAAGAAGAGTCCACTATAATAATAATACAAAAAATGGTCATTTGATGGATTCGTTACAATTGGATTGTGGTTTCTTCCCAACAAGAGTCACCATTTGTATCATTGTTTTCAACATTGAATAACCTTTTGGCTGATGATTATGATTATTTTTATTGTTGTTGTTTCGACTGTAATGTTAATTATATACAATCAGATGATCGGCAGATAATAAAATGAAACATTTGTTTTGATGCAAACCTTGATTGAATTATTTTGGTTTCGGTCTTTTGATCAACTTTCACTTGATTACCTTCAAATTTTTAGTAGCTTTTAAGATTGTTTAAGTGTAGGTTTAAAGTAATGAGAAATCGCCCAACATTGCCTTGTTAATATTAACTTTAATCGTTTCTCATCAACATCATCATCATCATCTTCATCATAATCTTAATTTCTCTATGTTTTTAAATCATCTCATTAACCATTTTCACTTCACGTGTCAATGATATAAACTGTTTAAAGAGAGGAACCAAACCTACGCAAGTAACAAGCTAATATTTTTGTTACTCTTGGATATTTTAAAAGGTTTATTAGAGTGACTTTTGACACTAACAAATCAACATGTAAAATTTACCAGAAAATCAATCAAAAACTCAACACTGTTATTATTAAAGCAAGATAAATTAACTGCAATTAAATTCATGTCTTTTTCAAAACTACAAGTTTGAAACATTTTGCACTTTCATGATGGAGTAAACAAACTGTTTCACTTTTGATATTTGCTCATCCAAAGATTTTTTACTCTTAAATACATAATTAATCAATAACTGAATTAGGTTGAGATGTAATTGCGAAATGAAATTTCCTGTGAATTTGGAGAAACATGAACAATAGGAAAGAATCAATCAGAATATGAGTAAATGAAAACAAATGACTTCAATTTGAATGGCTGCAAGGCTGTCAAACCAACCATAATTTAGGTTCATGAAAATATTGGTAAGGATTTTTTTTCTCAAAAATTTAAATGATTGTAATAATTTTAACAATTCTGAGACAACCAGCTTTATCTACACTTCATAAACCCTTTTCATGAATTATCCTCAATCCAAATTTAGCATGTCAAGCATATCCTTTGAATCGTCCATTACTTTCGGTTCAACAGTTAATAATCGAGAAGTAAATACAGAGCAGATCCAATGAGAAATTGCGATTGGACAATTAGATTGAGAAGAGTCCTTTAAAAGGTGATTTCCAATCAAGGCTTAATCAAGCCTGTTGGCAGTTAATCAAGGAATAATGATTCAGCATCAACCTTTAATTGAATACAAGTTTAGTCGACTTTATTTTAATGTCTTCTCATTGATTCAATACATTTTAAAATCAATCAAAGCCGTCAATCAATTTGATCGTTTCCCATGTTTTTGATGCCATATTTTGTCTTTGGTTTCCTTCTTGTCCATGGTTTAATCTTTAATTATAATTATGATGACTACCCAACTCGGGCTAATTAGCTAACATATCTGTTCGTTTGTGCTATCAATGTTCGGTCAACCACCGTGATGAAGGACAGCTCATTTCAGCAGCTAAATTTGGTGATTTGGGTTGTGATCTACCAGATCCAGGTTTATCTAACTTATAATCTTGATGTTGAACCAAATGAATCAATTAAATTATGACCAACTGAAATAAGTCAACTACCAGCGAATCCTGATGGATATTCATAGTCACAGAGTTGAGCTGTTTTAATTTAAATTTTCATAAATCTTTTTCGTCTAATTAGATGATCATTGAAGATTGAGAGATCAGATAAGAACGATTTTATTGACATTCTTATGGCAATATCCTTTGTCGAATGACTATAGCTATTTATTCATGACCGATCTTAACATAACATATCAGACCAGTAATCTTATCCCCATTGTTATTGCCATAGTTAATTTTGACCAACAAATATAAACTATTGATGTTTTGCGAAAGAAAAATGAATTTAATGTGAATACTGTTGAGTACCCATTTGAAACAATTTTCACAGTCGTCATAATCTTTGCATTACCCTTTCTGAAACCCATTTTCATTAGATGAAGATTGGAAAAAAATTGCTTTAACTAGGTACTTTAGAGTACAGTCTTTCCAATATCTTTTGACAAGAAAATCAGAGCTCTAGTTTCAATAGTGCTAGGATAATGTAAATAGTACTTTCTTCCCACTATTGGTGTCAATTCCACCAACCCAATCTACCTCACACCAACAAGATCAGAAACGATTAAAATGTAATTCATTCTAAACCAATGTATCTCAACTTGGAACACTGTAGTATAATGAGCATAATAAACTTTAGAGTGATTAAAGGAAAAGATCTCGATTCAAATTGCTATCCTTGGATGGTGATTATAAAGTTATTATTAATAGCAATAAAATTTCTGGTCAATGTTCTAGTCAATCAGATCGATTTCATTCATTGTTTTTTCATTATGATCAAGACTGCTTTAGGTAACCGAAAAGACTTCATATGAGCAGAGTTGTGGTTGCACCTTATGACATTTGGACTTCTGCAAGAAAAATTAAATCGTAAGTTAAAATTTGTAAAAATTTGAAAATAATGAAAAATATCATGACTAATAACAAAACCAATCTTAATTTTTATCATCAACAATGTCAAGAGTTTTTTAATTCTGATGCTAATCGCTGAGAGAGGATATTCAAAAGTGAAACTCGTGGTATACTGCAAGGCAATGTAAGACCGATGATGGTGAAATAGTCTGAGTTCACAACGATAAACAGCAATCTATCAGCGATGTAAAGTTAACTAATCTGCTAACTGAAATTTGCCTACAACTCCATCTGCTATCATTTTATTTAACTTATTCGTTTTTGTTTAGATTCTCGTGGTACTTTAAAAAGCGCGCCACATATCCAAGGTGAGGTTTAAAAAAAAGATCGTTGTGTGATTTTTTTATTTTTTGGTTTTTACTTCTTACTTTATTATACCCTTGTCAACCTAACTAACAATAAACATCATCAACATCTTTATCACCATTATCACCAGCACCATCATAACCACCAACAGTCCAACCGCCGCCACCAGCAAAGACACTAAAACCACTTGTGTTCTTGTACCAACAACATCAAAATGAGCTTTGGATTGAGACTTTCGAGACTGGTGAAAAACATGTTTAAATCTGAAAAGGCCAGAAAAGTTGAGCTCATGAAAGAACAATTGCTCAAACCTAAACGACAAGTTTTTGGACCAAAGAGTAAAAGTTTGCTTCCTTGGAGTTCAATGAGCCACGATGATATGTCAACACTTTTTGCTTTTCTTATATGTTTAGTTCCCATGTATGTGGTTATTGAAAATTGTTTTTGGAGTGTTTACTATTCACTGAAACTTAAAAAGGAAAAAAAGAAATACATTAAGGAATTAGATGAAAGAGAAAGGTTGGCCGAATTGATAAGTGCTAAGAAACAGAATCTGAACGTGGATTAGAATTTTTTCGCTACTCTTGTAACATAGATTGTTATTAAATTTTAAATTGTAGGATTATGTATATACAAAATATTGTGCAGTAAATAAAGAGTTTATAATAAACTGTATCAGAATCTATTAAATTAAAAACAGTTTGTTTTTATTAACGGTGAATAAGATTTGTAGTTAATTTGCTTCCATTCTTGTTTGCTTGATTTCTTGTCAGTTCAATTCTCATTTCAACAATATAAACCAGTTCAGATATAAAATTGATTTATAAACCGTCAAATAATTTCCAATTTGTTTTCATTTAAGTTATATAAATTGCTCTACACAATACAAAGGAGCTTAAAGAATTAAAGAAAACACTTTTCAACGTCATCATCATTATCAGTACAAAATTGTTCAGAGATTGGCAAAAAAGAAACAAACAAGCAAAATCAACAATTGGTGAATTGGTTATCGGTTAATTACATATCGCCCAGGTTAAACCAATTTTTGCTAAATGGCATGGCCGACGTTAATTTATAATATGAGTACAGAAATGGCAATGAAAAAAGGACAAAAGAATGAAGAAAATGATTTACAAGGAAAGAGAAAGAGAGAAAAGAGGGAAAAAGAAAGGAAAAAAGAGTGAAAGAAAGAGGAAGAAAAAGAAAAAGAGAAAAAAAGAGGTGAGAAGAAACCAAGACATAAGACTCTTTCAGGATAGGGCGCACTTTGCTTTTCCCTCTGGTTTATCGGTTACATCGTTTCGAACTCTTTCGATCATTTGCAACAAAGATGCAAACAGATTATTTACATCTGAATTAGATTTGGCACTGATTTCCATGAATTCTGCTTTCATATAATCAGCTAGTCTTTTACCGTCTTCGAATGCTATAACTCGCTCAGAGGAAAGATCCAATTTGTTACCAACCAGTACTATTGGAACCTGCACCTTTCCAGTCATGTCCAATAATTTGTCATAAATTACTCTTATCACTTCGAAAGATTTTAAACTGTTAATGCTATATACTAGACAATAACCATGGTTATCTATCGCATACGCTGGAGGGAAAATTGAATATTCATCTTGTCCCGCTGTGTCAACCAGTTTGAGAAAATACTCTTGTCCTTTAATTTTTACAGTCTTGCTGAAAGCTGAAAGAAAAAAGAAACTAAGTTAAATAAATATAAGTTAAAAGCTTGGGGAAAACCAGTTAACAAGGTAACGAAACTTACTGTTCTCTACTGTTGGATCATACGAATCAACAAATTGTCCTTTAACATATTGAATAGTCAGTGATGATTTACCTGTAAAATGAAACAAAGAAAATAAAATAAAAATTGTGAGAAAAAGGAAAAAAAGAGAAAGAAAAATATGTATGTTAGTGAGAAGGATGGGAGGGAGAGAAAGAGGAGCAGCAAAAAAATGAAAGATCAAAAGTAGGTAGAGAAATCAAGTCAATGAAAAAAAGGGAAAAAAGACAAGCCTGACAGAAATGAAATAGTAGAGGGATTAAGTAAATAATGAAAAATAATAAATATACAAGATTAATACGAATGTACTAACCGACAGATCGGTATCCCATTATGGCGATTTTCCTTTGTTTCTGAGGCATCTTGACGATACAAAATTTGATCTCTTGTCTAGTTGATTGATGTTGTTATTCTTAATATTTTGTTGTTGATTCTAATGATGATGATGATGGTGGTGCTGATGTTGCTTTTGTTGGTACAAGAACACAAGTGGTTTTAGTGTCTTTGCTGGTGGCGGCGGTTGGACTGTTGGTGGTTATGATGGTGCTGGTGATAATGGTGATAAAGATGTTGATGATGTTTATTGTTAGTTAGGTTGACAAGGGTATAATAAAGTAAGAAGTAAAAACCAAAAAATAAAAAAATCACACAACGATCTTTTTTTTAAACCTCACCTTGGATATGTGGCGCGCTTTTTAAAGTACCACGAGAATCTAAACAAAAACGAATAAGTTAAATAAAATGATAGCAGATGGAGTTGTAGGCAAATATCATTCTTATTGCAGTATTTTTTAGCTTTGTTAATTACGTTATTAATCTTTGATATGATTTATAATTTAATACATTGTAGTTTTAACCATTGTGAACAAAAATTATCACATCATCAAAAGTTGCAATAGTTATTTTCCTCCCTTTGTGTCGATGGACTACAATGAGATGTCAATCTTGCAATTGTTCAATTGAATTCAACTTACCTCTTGAGTTTCAATTAACTCGTCATTATATTAGACGAGTTAATTTTCTTCTAAACTGGGTTTGAGTTAAAATGTTCATTATTGAGTTACATTCAATAATGAAGCCTTATTCTTTCAGTGATATAATTTGCTCGTAATTTTTTCAATAATTTAGTACCTTCAGTGTTTGCTTGATCCGATATCAATAACAAAAGAGCATTTTCAATTTCATTGTCTTACATTTACACTTACTTTATTCCTATTGTTCATGAGATTTTTCAACATTTTCTTTCTCTCTGTTTAATTTGATTTTACAAAGAAAATAAATTAATTCTTGACAGTTATTGTTTTCAACTTTTAAGGAAGGTAAGGAAGCACTGACATCAACAATGAGTTACTTCCCAATTTCGTTCAACTTAATAGTAATATAATGTATTTGTATAATAAAATGTTAGATTCGGTAAAGGTTTTTTTGTATAATTATTTCACTTGAACTTTTATAATACACAACAAGATTAGATTAAAAGGTGAGATTCATATCGATTTAAATAAATTAATCAGAAGAAAATGAGTCTTCATCGGGTATGCAATTGCTTTCTTCAGAAGATCATTTAGTTAAGATGAGAGTGTTGCAGAAAACAGGGAACAGATAAATTACTTTCTTTCCATCTGAAACAATTAAGGTTTATCAATTATTAATGTTTGCGTGATGTCTTATTTTTCTTAGAAAAAAAACGAAATCATCCATTCTTTTGGGTGGAGACTTGTCCTCATAAGTATTTAAGCTCGGCTCTGATATTTGGATCTTCGCTGCCAGAGGTTCTTATATTAGACGCCGAGGCAGAATGTGAAAGGCTTTTTGGTAAACCAGATTTTGAGACATTTGATGTGATTATGCATGCTTTCTTAATCATTGATGGTTTGGTAATTGTTAAGGTTGGATTTAATGAGGTAACAGAGGATTGATATTGTTGAGGTTGCTGGAGAAAGCGCTGGGACAAATTTGTTGAGGAGCTTGGAGTGAGTTGAGTTACTGGTTGTTGTTGTAATTGAATTGATGTGATTGGTTTTGATGTTGATATTGTTACGGTTGCTGTTGAGATGGGTAAAGGCGAAGTTGAAGGGGAGGACGAGGGTGAAGGTGAAGTTGAAGGAGGTGAAGACTGTAGAGTTGATATTAAAGATGAAGCTGATGCGTTAGCTGTAGGTCGATATAAACGTTGTGTTGATGTGATCGCTGTTGATGGACTAGTAAAGAAAGCTCTTCTCAGTTCATTTAAGGAAGGCTTATGGCTAGTAGAAGTTGAGGTTATTGTTGTTGAAGAAGTCGGCGTTGACATGGTTGAACTTCGTGTTAATCCTAAATTCATTGATTGTGATTGGGGTAACATTAAGTTTTGTTGTTGAAAAGATTGAGACTGTGATTGTTTTAATTGATGCTGAGATGGCGGTGTTTGTTGCTTTAATTGTTGATGTAGTTGTTGAGATTGTTTGGATGGAATAAATGATGAGCTAGTTAATCTGGATGCTTGACCAGGAGATAATTTGATTACCGCAGTTGATGTATAGTAAGACGGTTGAGAATTAAATTGCTTCAATCGATTATAATCAATCACATTTCCTGATCGAGGAATCCTTTCAGTGCCAAGTGTTTCTTGAGTAGTTGTATCTCTAGCCATAACAATCACACTTGATTTAGATTTTCGAATCTCTCGAGTTGGTTCGGGTTCAATATCTTCTTCAATACATTCATATTCCAATTCTTGATTATCTTCTTCTTCCTCTTTCTTCTCTCGAACAATTTTAGGTGATAATGACAATGAGGTAACTGCTGTTGATGTAACAATTTTTTGGCCTGGTATAGGAGGAGCACCAAATACTTTATCAGCTAAAGTGATCAGCAGCTGAATCACACGAGTTTGATGAACATTGTCTACTAATGAGCACAAGCCAGCTGGACCTTCATTAGTTCTTAATAAGGTAGGACCAAAAACAATTCCTAAATTAGATGGTGGCATATTATTAATATGATGATTATCAGCGATGCTTTTCAAATGATGGCACAGATAGGATAGGGTTTGATAGTGGATCGAGGGTAACTTGGAGGTTGCCTCTCTCAAGCAGGAGATAATACGTTCAACCAATCTTGGATCTTCTTCAGGTCTCGTCCTAGATGGATACTGTTTGGCAATCCGTATAAATTCAGAATAAGCTTTATAAGTCATCAAAGGTTCTGGTAATTGACGAAGATAAAGCTTGAGAACATTGGCAATCACATTAGGATGAACATCAGATAAATCACCAACTTCTGTTCCTTTCTCAAAGCTGCGGCAAAGCTTGTCCACCCTTGATTTAACACCACTCACACGATATAGTCCTTTAACACATTTACCCCTTTTTTCTAATTCGGTAACACATTTAACAACAATATAAGGTATCTCATCTCCATGAGATTTTAAATCAACACCAAAGGTGGTCATTCTTCCAACAATAATAATCTTGCTGTGACCACGAGCTCAATTTCATCTGAGAAGGCATCCTCCAGATTAAACAAATTTATTGCATATTATAATTAATTAACCAACTTGCACAATTCCTAAATATAAATAGATAACATGAAATACAGGATAAATATTGAGAGACAATAGTCACAATATCGAGTTAAACATAAGAAAAGTCAAATTACATAGAGTAGAATCATATGATAACCATTTTATAGAATTGAACAAATGTTTCATGTTAAGATTTTCATAAGAAAGTAAAATTTTATGACTAAATCTCATAATTAACAGAATTAGCAGTCTTTAAAGCCATGGCTTAAAAGAAATAATGAATAGATGAAAAAGGTAAACAAGATGAGATTAAGGCTTACCCTAAAAAGAGAGCAAGTAAAAAAACTCGAATCGAATCATCAGTATAGTAAAAGAAACGCGTGAAAAAAATAAATGAACACATTTGATCAACTGAACTATGAACGGTTAAGTACAATCATTAGACAAACAGTCGATATTACAAAATATTTGAATGAAAATTAAAAGATCACATTACCTTGATAGTGTCGAGTATTAAGATGTTAGAGCATAACAAGATGAAAACAAGGGTACATGATGAGAAAAGAAGAAGATGATGGTGATATTGATGGTGATATTGATGGAGACAAGGAAAGAAGAGCAAGAAAAATTAAAAACGAGCAGAAGATGAACAAGGATGATGAGAATGATGAAGAAGGCAATGAAGATAAACAGGGAAATTGGGTTCGAGGAGAATCTGAAGCCCAAACACAGAATCTAAAGAGAGGCAAGAGAAAAGAGAAAAATGGTAAACATAATGAAGACGAAGTAAAAAAGGAGGCGAAAGTCAAAGGAATTTAGTGTTGATTAAATAAGAGATTAGATTGATTGTTATTAAAATGTATCAGCATTACCTTTTTGTTAAAGAGTTGCTCATAAAACTGAAAACATATGATTTACCAGTAAGCTGAATTAAGTATTTTAAATTGAGTGTCTTTTCTTAATGTTATTTTTTTCACTGCTTTCAGTTAATGATAGCAGGTTTGTTTTTATCATAGGTAAGTCCATTGATTAATTGTTTTAAATTAAACATAGTATTTTATAAATCAATATCTTCCACCTTTTTGTCATTGTGAAAAGCTACAGGTATGCGAAAGTTTAACCTTCCAGTTACGCTTATAACCAATGAGTTGAAACAGTGGAATATAATTAATACCAAACCAATGAGACAAATTTATTCTGATGACAACTGTGATTGTTCCGTGACGATACCTGAGCCTCCCAATCCAGATACTTGCTGTCGCTCTGGCTGCTCTCATTGTGTTTACATTGAGTATGCCATTAGATTAGAGCGGCATTTCAAAGATGGCGGGGATGCAGCTAAGAAGAAACTTGATCAGTTAATTGATGACCCTAATATGAGACAATTTATTAAAATGCAATTAGAAAAGCCTTCAGACCCATAGATGACATTAATTTATTTTATTAAAGCTACAATAATCCAAAATATTTGTGCGACAAACATTTTATTACAAACTTTCCCACAAGATGACTCTCACCTTAGTGTTAAATTGGCTCAATCGGCTTAAAGGAATAGACAGTAAACAAATTTAGCTGGACAGAAATTGGACAGAAATAATAAGTATTTTGAATTCTTGTTTACTGAATCGTTGTTCACTATTAGTTGATTCTCTTTTATCTTGTTAATATTTAACATAGCACATCTCTATTTTAACTGCGTGCTGTCTATTTTTGACAAACAGTGGTTAAATAAATTTCCATTAGTTTAACTTATTAACAGCCAATATGATCTCGTTCGTATTCTCCTCCTTCTCCTCCTCCTCTCGTCCAGTATATAAAGGATATGTAAAAGTATTGAACTGTATCATTTCGAGTTCGAGTTTATCACCTCATCTACCACTACATCTTCATTATTTCACTTTAACTTTAAGTATTAACACTTGAAATTATTTCCAATGGCAGACTCAACTGAACAATGGCCTACCATTCTTGATGAACAAAGTTTTGCTTATCTGGTTGATTTATCCCAAAACTTATCCAAAGTTGAAGGATTAGTTCATAAATTGGTAAAGGGAAATTATCAGCAATGGTATAAAAAAGTAAGTTCACTCTTTAATTCAATTTCAATTTTTATCAAAAGAAAATTTTGTTTTTATTACAATTTTCTCACTTTTTCCTTTTCCTTTTTCTTTTTATTTCTTTAATTTACATTAGAATCTCATCTCGGATCAAAGTTCTCAAAACTCTACTGGTGACAAAAATCATTCTTGGGATGATTCAAAGAATGAAAACAAAGATAATAACAAAGAATCTCAGATTCATGATTGGAACTCAACTAATGATGGTGAAGCATCCAACGATGAAAATAACGACACACAGTTAGATTGGTCTGAAGGATGGAATACCAATTTCGTTGATTGGTCAAAATTTACATCTACAAATGAAACATCTTTCAATTGGGATAAACCTAATTTACCTGAAAGAGACAATGGCTGGGAAATTTCTGATCCCAAGGAACAAAAAAAACAAGAAAATTGGTCAGCTTGGGATCAAACAGATAATTCTGGTTGGTGATGTACTCGACTTCAGACCATAAATACTTCTAAAGTAAAGTCTTTTTTACACATATGGTCCTCTTCAGCCTTTCATTTCTATTCCGAAATCTCTATTCTTAAAAGTAACACTATCTTAGTTCCGTTCCTCGAAACCATAATTTTATTCAGGCATAACATTGTATTCCTCATATACTTATATGTATTTTCAATATCAAAATAATCCCAAAATTCAGTTCAAATAAATTCTCTGCTAATTTGAAATCATAATCTCTCGATTTGTTCTGTTGTTGTGTTGCCTTTGTTCGCGTTCCTCCTCTTTTCGGCTTCATCTGAGAATTCTCTATTTTAGATGTTAAACACCCTCTGAGAAGAGATTTAAACCTTCGTAATTAAAATGTAAATGTATCTAATAGCTGGTATCGAAAAAACTAATTTATAAAGACAAACAAAATTGTAATGATGAAGTGATGTTGAATCAGATACTCAGAGAATGGATGAACCAATTCCAAAGATGATGATTAAACTGAATCAATAATTCAAAGCTAAATTTATTGTAATAATTTGTGTGATCTATAAATAATTTATAAAATGGTTAGTTTCACCAGATGTAGAAATTGATTTTCGAAGCAATTTTTCGGAAAATATACTGCCCATTGTGTTACTGTAAGTAGCATGTAGCTATAAATGTGGAAATCGCTAGAAGTGATACCAAAATGACTTTGAAAACGAAACTGAAGGAAAGTATTGATAAACCGGTGAAATAAATCAACAATATGGTTAGAGGAAGTTTCTTGTTCCCTCGTGAATAGTTCCAAATCAAAGTGCAAGTGCAGATTGTTTGAATCTGAAAAGAAAGATTGTATCAGAATATTACTAAAACTGGAAACCATTGAATGAACTAGTATCTTACCAGTGTTACATTGGCATCCATGGCACTTATGATGTGTCTCCAGTCAAATTGCATAGATTTTGCATTTACATAGAAGTCAATTAGTCGTGTCAGAATAGACTCGCCGAAGCTCCATCCTACAGCAACTCCTAAAAGATAAAAACCGATGATTTACATATTTGCATGACAAAAAGATCAGTATTTTGGGTTTGGAAATATTTACCTAATATTTTTACTTGAATTAAACTAGCTTTTTGTTGCTTGACCAGAACATAATATAAACCTAGGCAGTCAATTAAATGATCAAAAAGAAAGGCAGGTAAAGGAAGTGTAGCCATGATCGTTAATTTTACTATCTGCACAACAAGATATGCAAATAAAGCGAATGAGCACCGGTAAATGGAGCCATATTCAGACCTGAAATATGTAATAGAATAAGTATATCGGAATTAAACGATAGAGAACATTTGTGATTGAGACTATTCAACTAAGATTTAAATACTTACAGAGGTGTAAATTTATAGACAAAAAACAAAGGTAAAAAAGTTAGCGATATACAATTAACGAAATAATAAAAACTCATATTGAAGTTTATCACAATATATGGAATCACCGATAACAGTTAAAATTGATCCAAATTAGATTTATAGCTAGAATGCTATAAAATAGTTTATTCAAAATCTTGAGGTATGAAGGAATTGGATGAAAAATATATTAATCAAATACATCACTACGTTTTCTCAAAATATACATGAAGATTAAATTGATTCAGAACTTTTCATTTATAAAATGAAACAAAACCCAAAAATCATACCGGCTGCGTGATGCATAACCAGGGACGGTTAAGAAATTTCTAATAGAAAGCTGTTCACCTTAATGTTGATTATGTTGTCAATAAACTTGACAATAAGTTGAGTTTTTTTGCTCTAATACACTGAAAGTAACAATGTTAATTAAATTGCCTACCAAATTATTGTTTATTGGTTTCTTTACCTCAATATAAGAAACAGCGTCAAAAATAAGCAGAAATAAATAAGTAATTTTAGTGAAACGTTAGTTTTTTAAATGTGGGGTTTGTTATGCCTGTTGGTTGATTGCTTTAACTTGATAGTATTAGTTTATATCTTGGTTTACTATCTCTCCTTGGTAATTATCATTTGGATTAATTTCATTAGCAAAAATCATAGCCATAGAAATGGTACAATTTCATCAAAGTGAACAAAATTGGGCCAGAAAAAGAAGAAAATATTCAAGCCAAAATGAATTTTTGTATTGTTTCACCAATTGTTTAAAGTCAATATAATTAACCAATATTTCTAGACTGTGTCAGTTTCTTTTGCTACACTTGGTCAGTATTGTAAACAAAATGGTTTGGATATTGGTTGAAAGTCACTGGATATGTTTACAACACTCAATATTGGTTTGGTCTTTATTCAGTTCATTACTTACTCTGATTGGAATATGTTTAGCTTGGAATCACTGGTTATTTAGTTTAATCATAATCACTGGAGTTGGTTTATCAATTCTAGGAATACCTGCCTCAACAACACTTCAACCTAGGCTTTTGTTGTCATTTATTTTCTTGGATATATTTGACATTATTGGTAAAACATATCTAACACTTGATCTGATCATTTGGAGACGTAATTTACGGACAAATTGCATTGATACTCGCTCAGCGGAATGTGATTGCAAATTTGATTATTGCCGGATGCTTTTACTTGATACTACTAATGGAATAATATTTTTATCGATAAGTTGTGTTATTAATTTTCTTCTTTTGATATCAGCTATTTACCTTTACATTTTCATTCGTAAATGTTTAAAATCTCTTCTCAGGAGATCTCAAGCCTCTAAAGACCGGGAAGCTGTAGAGCAATCCTCAAATCGACCTGATCAAGAACAGGAAAGTCAACAAAGTCAACATAATCGTCAAGAAGATCGAGTTCAGCATAGACATAACCATCTTTATCCCGATGTTCGACCTCAGTATAAACATCAAGTATCATTATGTTCTCAAGCAAGTTCAACAGACTCATTCAATCGCGCTTATGGAACCTTTGAAACTTCAATACAGCTTGAATACAGTAATGAAAGCACACTATAGAGTACATGTTATTATTTTGTAAATTAAACTTTTTTACCTTATTTTGCCTAAAAATTTACTCCTTTGTAAGTATTAAACTAACCATTTTATAAATTATTTATAGATCACACAAATTATTACAATAAATTTAGCTTTGAATTATTGATTCAGTTTAATCATCATCTTTGGAATTGGTTCATCCATTCTCTGAGTATCTGATTCAACATCACTTCATCATTACAATTTTGTTTGTCTTTATAAATTAGTTTTTTCGATACCAGCTATTAGATACATTTACATTTTAATTACGAAGGTTTAAATCTCTTCTCAGAGGGTGTTTAACATCTAAAATAGAGAATTCTCAGATGAAGCCGAAAAGAGGAGGAACGCGAACAAAGGCAACACAACAACAGAACAAATCGAGAGATTATGATTTCAAATTAGCAGAGAATTTATTTGAACTGAATTTTGGGATTATTTTGATATTGAAAATACATATAAGTATATGAGGAATACAATGTTATGCCTGAATAAAATTATGGTTTCGAGGAACGGAACTAAGATAGTGTTACTTTTAAGAATAGAGATTTCGGAATAGAAATGAAAGGCTGAAGAGGTCCATATGTGTAAAAAAGACTTTACTTTAGAAGCATTTATGGTCTGAAGTCGAGTACATCACCAACCAGAATTATCTGTTTGATCCCAAGCTGACCAATTTTCTTGTTTTTTTTGTTCCTTGGGATCAGAAATTTCCCAGCCATTGTCTCTTTCAGGTAAATTAGGTTTATCCCAATTGAAAGATGTTTCATTTGTAGATGTAAATTTTGACCAATCAACGAAATAGGTATTCCATCCTTCAGACCAATCTAACTGTGTGTCGTTATTTTCATCGTTGGATGCTTCACCATCATTAGTTGAGTTCCAATCATGAATCTGAGACTCTTTGTTATTATCTTTGTTTTCATTCTTTGAATCATCCCAAGAATGATTTTTGTCACCAGTAGAGTTTTGAGAACTTTGATCCGAGATGAGATTCTAATGTAAATTAAAGAAATAAAAAGAAAAAGGAAAAGGAAAAAGTGAGAAAATTGTAATAAAAACAAAATTTTCTTTTGATAAAAATTGAAATTGAATTAAAGAGTGAACTTACTTTTTTATACCATTGCTGATAATTTCCCTTTACCAATTTATGAACTAATCCTTCAACTTTGGATAAGTTTTGGGATAAATCAACCAGATAAGCAAAACTTTGTTCATCAAGAATGGTAGGCCATTGTTCAGTTGAGTATGCCATTGGAAATAATTTCAAGTGTTAATACTTAAAGTTAAAGTGAAATAATGAAGATGTAGTGGTAGATGAGGTGATAAACTCGAACTCGAAATGATACAGTTCAATACTTTTACATATCCTTTATATACTGGACGAGAGGAGGAGGAGAAGGAGGAGAATACGAACGAGATCATATTGGCTGTTAATAAGTTAAACTAATGGAAATTTATTTAACCACTGTTTGTCAAAAATAGACAGCACGCAGTTAAAATAGAGATGTGCTATGTTAAATATTAACAAGATAAAAGAGAATCAACTAATAGTGAACAACGATTCAGTAAACAAGAATTCAAAATACTTATTATTTCTGTCCAGCTAAATTTGTTTACTGTCTATTCCTTTAAGCCGATTGAGCCAATTTAACACTAAGGTGAGAGTCATCTTGTGGGAAAGTTTGTAATAAAATGTTTGTCGCACAAATATTTTGGATTATTGTAGCTTTAATAAAATAAATTAATGTCATCTATGGGTCTGAAGGCTTTTCTAATTGCATTTTAATAAATTGTCTCATATTAGGGTCATCAATTAACTGATCAAGTTTCTTCTTAGCTGCATCCCCGCCATCTTTGAAATGCCGCTCTAATCTAATGGCATACTCAATGTAAACACAATGAGAGCAGCCAGAGCGACAGCAAGTATCTGGATTGGGAGGCTCAGGTATCGTCACGGAACAATCACAGTTGTCATCAGAATAAATTTGTCTCATTGGTTTGGTATTAATTATATTCCACTGTTTCAACTCATTGGTTATAAGCGTAACTGGAAGGTTAAACTTTCGCATACCTGTAGCTTTTCACAATGACAAAAAGGTGGAAGATATTGATTTATAAAATACTATGTTTAATTTAAAACAATTAATCAATGGACTTACCTATGATAAAAACAAACCTGCTATCATTAACTGAAAGCAGTGAAAAAAATAACATTAAGAAAAGACACTCAATTTAAAATACTTAATTCAGCTTACTGGTAAATCATATGTTTTCAGTTTTATGAGCAACTCTTTAACAAAAAGGTAATGCTGATACATTTTAATAACAATCAATCTAACCAACAATAATTACATAAGATACTTTCTCACTAAATTCTTAACAGGAAGCCTTCCTTAAGTAAGATCTTAAACATCTAAAAATAGCCTCTGAATCGACGTTATCAAGAATAGGAAAGCCAACAAAGTCAACAGAACTAATCGTGTTAATGACTTTGCTGACATTTAAAACATTGTCATTCAACACATCTAACATCATGGGCCTTTATGCTCCCAAAAAAGTTCAACAGCTAATCGAAAGATCTTATTCAAAGTTGCAGAGAATTTATTTTCAATCTAATTCTTGGGAAATGATAATGAAATTACATGGTATATGTGGTATAAAATATTGATCAGAATTGTAGTGAATCAAGTAGTGACATTGAGATAAAATTGTAAAAGTCTTCATAGTAAAATAACAAGAAAGAGACGCAAAACGACTTTCATTTAGACCATCCATTATCTGATAGAAAATTCAGTCAATCACCAATCAGATAACCCAGGTGAGTTCCAGTCAATTTTCCAGTCAATTTTCTCTTGGTTTGATTTCTTCGAGTCAGATTGTCTCCATTCACTTTCCCAATGTCGGTTGTCCCATTGTGATACCTTAGGTGTATCCCAATTGATAGATGCTTCATTTTTGGATGTAACACTTGACCAATCTGGTTCGGTATCCCAATCGTCGTCCCATCTTATAGTCCATTCACTTTTGGGATTGTTGTTTTTTTCACTGGATGCGTCTCCATCGCTAGTTGGGTACCAATCAGACCATTTGTCATTATCTTCACTCTCTGCTTTAGAGTTACGATAATTATCCCAAGAAATGTTTTGGGCACTAGTAAAGCTCTCATCATTTTGACCCAATTTATAATTCTAAATCAAAGAAATATGAAGGAAAAAAATCAAAACAAAGTTAATGATATAGAGTTGAAATTGATTAGATTAAACTTACCTTATCATTCCATTGTTGATATTTTCCCTTTACCAATTTTTTAACTAATCCTTCAACTTTGGACAAGTTCTGAGACAATTCAACCAGATAAGAAAAACTAGCCTCATCAAGAATGATAGGCCACTCTTTTGTTGAATTTGCCATTGGGAATAATTTCAAGAATTAATCCTGAAAGTAGGAACGATGTAATGAAGATGAACTACTGACTGGTTAAATGAAGATGAACACACATGATGATGTCCTTTAAAACCTTTACCTTTATATACAGGCCTAAAGGAGGAGGATACGAACGAGATCTGGAAGTTGAAATAATTAAATTAATCACTGTTGGTCAAAAATACAGTTTAGCGAGTGTTTTGGTAGCTAATTAACAAGATTAACAAGAAGTGACATTAGGTTAACAAGGATTTTCACATTTGTAAACAAAAACTATTTTTTTGCAGCTTACTGCTGTTCTCAGCAAGAACGATTTCAAATATTTAGAGTTACAAGAAAGTAAAAGTCATCTTGAGAAAAAATAAAGCAATTAAATTTCTATTGATCTAAGCTTCTTTCACAGTCAATTAATCAATGCCACTTGAGCAATAATTAAGATGATTGTTGGTCACCTGGTGTTTATGCGATTTCTTTATATAACGAGTTTAAGTGCATTTAGTTGGTCTGTTTTTTGGTATATAATTGGTCAGTAATCTGAGAAGGATACTTTTGCTCATAAAAAGTATCTTTACAGTTTCTTGATTTCTTCAATTCCTATTGACATATAATTTTCCACGAATTTTAATTGCTTCTGTGATTAGTTATTGCTTTGATCTTTGCTTTAACCACAAGACTTTTGGCCTCAAGACTATCAATCTATAAATCAAGTTAATGATGCGTTTTCCAAGTAAAATGATTTCTTCTGGAAAACCTTTATGGTTGGACCTTAAATGTTAAAACCATGTTAATTTAATCATTGATTTATTTGAATCAGTAGGAAATTTACATGCCTATTAGAAGAAAAATATAAATCAAATTTCAATAGTCGGTATCATTAAATGTCTATTCAGCTTCGGTTCAATTGAATACATAAAAAATAGTTTGCTCTGAAAATAAAATTTATGCTGTATTTAAAAGATTATCACAATCGAATGATGACCAGTCAAAGTAATAAAATGTCACAATTTTCGGCTGATGAAATAAATCAATATGGTCAGAGGAAGTTTCCCCAATGAATAGCTCCGCGTGTAAATTGTTTGAATCTGAAAAAATATGGTATCAGAATATTAACTCGATTGAAAAGCATTCAATAACCTACCAGTTTTACATCGATGATGATTCTTTAGTCGAATTGTGTTGATTTTTCAAAAAAGATCAGTATTTTGGGTTTGAAACTGTTTTTACTTTAATTAAACCAGCGATTTATTTCTTGAACAATACATATCATAAATTTTTGCTTTAATGGTGACTCTAAATAGTCGATGCCTTTCTGGTTGAAACCTTTCTTGATATATCTTTTTCAGTATCGCGAAAAAGCTTGAAGAAAATTGAACTGATGTAAACCATTTTTGGATAATTACTTTTAATTTCAATTATCAACACAAAAATGAAGGCTTGAAAATGAAAATATATTTACAATATGAAAAGATGAAATTTTTTGATGATTTCAAAGGAATAAAAAAATGGCTGACTATTTGTCACCAAGAATTGCATCTCAATGGTGAAGGGACAAACTTGTCAATCATTTAAAATCAATGACAAAATCAACATCTGATGTAGTGAATTGAGAATGAGGTTGATGTGGATGAGATTTTGTATTAAGCCAAACAGATGGGTTTGTTTTTGATGAAGTTCAATTAATGTATCCTCAATTACAAAGTTACTGGGGAAAAAAATAAGTGAAGGCAACAAGATGAAAATACTAAGTTGATTTTGATTATCTTAGGTTGATTGTAACAATTGAACAATTGGTTAGAGACCAAATAATCCTAATAAACCACTGTTCATACCACCTAAACCTGTCATACCACTAGGACCACCTAAACTACCTAAGCCCGTTAGAGAGGCAAAATTTAAACTTGGTAACCTTCCAGTAAGAAGGTTAGTTAATCTTGTTCGGATTCCTCCAAAACCAGAAGATGATCCTCCAGATGAAGAGCCTGAGCCAGATTGACCATGGTTTGGTACCTGTTGCTTTGGTCCCGTAAAGGAGGGAAATGTATTGCTCATAGCTACAGCCATTCCTTTCATTGGATTGTAATTTGAAGTTAGTCCATTAGATCCACTGGCACCACCACCGGAAAGAAACCCGAAAGATCCTAAACCAGAAAGAGCACTTGACATGAATGAACCATAACCTTTGTTTTTCTTTTTATTTGCTTCCATTCCTAAAATGAAAAGGTAAAAAATAAAGATTAGAATTTTAATTTTCTTCCTCTTTTAAGGTAAAAATTAACTTACCTAAATCACCAGTAAAAGGTTGCATTCCTCCAAAGTTAAGAAGGGCGTCATTATCAAATGTCATGTCACCGAAACCGGTAAAATCATCAAGACCTGTATCAAGAGCACTTGTAGCACTAGGACCAAAGAAGTCGCTTGGGTTGTAACCTGTCAAGAGGTAATGATATAGTTAAAAATATGGAATAAAATTCAATAATTTTTGGGTAATTACTTGGTCCCATTGGATCACCAGCTTCATTGGAACCATAAGGCAATGGATCGGTTGAGGCTGCACCGTAAGCTGAACCTAAACCATCATCAAGATTTCCTGGTTTCATCAATTTTCCTGTGGATCCCATTGGTTTAATCAATCCATTTGAATTACTGGTTAACCGTTTTAATTGTGATTACAAAAATAAGAATAAAGCGAAAAAAAATAATTAGAAATTGTTGGGCAAGTTCAAGTGTTAACTTGTAAAATTGTTTAGCTAGGGTTGGTACAATGAATGGCTAGTCGACAAGATAATTGGATTGTTAGCGAATCTTTCGTTTAACGATTGTTTTACCAATCAATTGGTTATCTCGTTAAGGATGAGAAGTCTGATGATGAATCAGTTTTCAATCAATGAAAATGAAAGAATCTAAAAAAGCAATTCAGCTAACCTAGAAAAAGGATTGAGACAAAAGGTAAATGATGTAGCAATAAGAAAAAAAAACTGTGAACTTGGAATGAAAATGCAGATGAAGAAGATTGGAAGATGAAAAGAGGAAAGTTAAAGGCTAAATGTTGATAATCAATGATGATTGACCTGAGGTTTTATTTAAAGAAACAATTGGGAACTTGAATTAACAATAGATCGACCTGAAAATGGGTAAGACTGTAAGATCTCCTTTTAACAGGTTAACTTGGATGAATAACAATCGAAAGTGTAGTTTAACCCATTGTAATGAAAATTAAACAGCAACATCAATAAATACAATTGTAATCCCCTTCCATACCTGATCATCAATATTCACATCATCATAATTTACCCAATTTTAACCATTCTTCAGTTCATCTTCTTATCATGACTATTGATATTTATCTCATGTAAGACCGGAAGATTTCAAGACATGTTAACCATTTTAAAAATGGTTAAATCGAGGTCAACAAAATATTTATCTAATTCAATCACTCAATTTGATTAACCCTTGATTAAAATAGTGGTCAGTTGAAAAGGACTCAACCCTGATCAAGCAATCAATTCGGGGAAACAAAGATGAAAAGATAGACAATCAATTGATTACTTGACATTACTATTATTGTAAAGGTCAATAGTGAATGGTTGTGTTTACAAAAGCATCACAAGTTCACTATTGAAAGTTAATTTGATTTTTCAACTTTTACTATTAATAAATCATTCACTTGAAAAAATAAAGGTTTGATTCCTTAACAATTAACCAAATTTTCAAGTTCAATCTAAGATGCTTAACAAATGCCAAAATTAATTCAATTTTGACCCAATTGACTGCCATTGTTCAACTGTTGTCTCAATGAACCAGACATACCCAAGTCCATCGGAAGGTTTCAAATTGCCCATAAAGCCATTGGATGATCCCATTAATCCTAAAGGCAGTGATGGACCATTAAAGGGTTGGCCTTTATCGTAATTGTTGCCATAATTGAAGGCGAAATTTGCATTGCCGGACGGATTGTTCATATTATTGGTATTAACATTAACAGGGTTGATAACATGGTTGTTATTGTTGTTATGTTGATTATTGTTTAAGTTGATTGGTCCTTGGTTGAATCGTTGATCCTGAAGAGATAAGATAAAGAGACAAATTAATTTCATTTCAAAATTGCACTCAATGTTCAGAGTTGATTGTAAGTAAACATACAAATTTCCAGTTAGGATCGTCATTTAGGACAACCACAATTACTGATTATGACAAATGATGAGAAAGATTAAAGATGGTTTAATTTGAATAACAATCAAATTGACAGTCATCTTGTCATCAATCATTTACAACATAATCATCATGTAAATAATCATGTTTTTCCCATGTTACTCTCAATTGTCAACAAGTTGTCATCATATTTGAAAATAGTAATCAGGAAAACATAAAAGATTCACCTGATCTTGGTCTAAATACAGAATCAAAGTAATTAATTTTCAGTCTGCTTTTGAGTTGAAGAGCAAAAATTGTTACAATGCGTTGTCGCTGTTGTTTAACAGCAAAATTGACCATTCAAAATGGGCAAGTTTGCTGGACAAATTGGCTTACCATTGTTGCTGTTTTTTACCAAAAAGAAACCATTTTTTGGGCACAATTATGTTTCAATTTTATCAAATCAACAACAAAAGATGCTAATTGTAATGATAATTTACTAAATAACAAATGGAAAAGTTGAAAGCTTTTTTTACACTCAAACTGTTTTTTCATGTAAAATCTTGTTGTTCAACTTTTGTCCGAACATTATTTTGGTTATTATTAATAGCAGAAAGGATTTTCTTATTTTGATTGTTAAAATGCATCACAATGAGGCATAATTGTTGATCAAAATAAATGATATGATAATGATTAAGATGATGATGATAAAATGTAAATAATGGTCGGAAGAAGCATCATTGTTAACTGTAAATCATTTTATCGGTGAATCATTAAAAAGGTATCAATCAAAGGGAATTTTTGCGATCAAAGATATTTGAAGAATCAAATTGAAAGATTTTTTTCCTTGTATTTTCAGTTTTAATTTACTTTTTTCTCAATCTTTTAACTCTTGGTTTCATTTGATTGTCCAAGGAAATATAAATTGCTGACGATAATGTTGATTGTTAATTGCGTGATAAATAAGTAACATGAAAACACGCAATTTGTTCACTAACTGTTCACCAAATTGTGATTAAATTAGATTGGATGGAAGAAAGTGTTTGAAATTGAATGAAAGACAAAAACTACTTCATGTTAATTAAATAACTCAATTTTTGTTGCGTTGATCAATTTACAGCAGATTATTATGTTTTCACTGATTTGCTAATTAAGGTAAACAGTTTAACCTTTAATAGTGATGCTTGTAAACATTTATAATAACATTAATTTACTTCTTTCGTTAACTGCTAATTGTAACCAAATTTCAATTTAGCGTTACAACCACTCAATCTGGTTTGCTCTCTTTGACTCTGGTTTTTGGGTTTTGTGTAAAAAATGTAACCAATTTTACAAGCTTTTAGTAGTTATTTAAGATTTTGATTATCACGTTAAATCAATTGTTTACAATGTTAAGCTAAATCAAATCAATCTTCATTAACTGAAACAGTTGATAATTTCAATAACGATATCATCATCTGTGAATGTTTCCCTGAAGGCAATAATGGTTAACAATTACTGTAGCTTTAAAAAACTCAATGAAAACATAATTTGAAGATAAAAATGAAGCAAATTGAAAGCAAAATTGTTGACTCATGAAAATATCAACAATAAATGCTGATAAATATATCAGCTTGATTTATCTTGACAATCAACTGAAAGCTATTAACTTGTTATGAGTTAATTGAATTGTTGGTTTTTAAATGTTGAGAAATTGGTTTCCATTTCATGAAAAGAAAAAAGTTTTTAAGGTTTTTTTTTTATGAATGTTTGTTGTTTGAATGTTTACCTGGTTGAAGTTTTTATCGAATCCTTGGAATCCTGTGGGTCGAGTTTGACCATTGTTGATGTTGATTCCTCGCCCTGAGTAGCCAGAGTTGGATGGTCCATTGAGATTAAGAGGAAAGGGAAAGGCTGGTTTGTGTTTTACTGGGGAATCAGCTGATGGGGAAACAATTGAATTGGGATGAGGTAAGGATTGGTCATATGAAGGTGATGATGAGCTGCTGAATAAAGGTTTCTTGTTGTTTCCTGAGACATCATTATAGCTATTTGAACTGGACGTGAAGGGGCTAAATGAACCTGATTGAGCGTAAGATGATGAACCTTGATTGTTCAAGCCACTTGAGGGATAATCATAATTGGGAATGAAACCAGAGCCAGTTTGAGGTGGGCCATTGTAGCCAGAGTTGCTCATGTAGGCTTTACCAGAGTTACCCGAATTACCTTGGCTCATCGAGTAACTTGATTTATCTCCGTTTGGTTGGTCGTTAATCAAATTGTTTCCAGAATTGCCATTTTGATTGTTACGCAGTTTATTGGTCACCAATGGGACTTTTATGTAGACTATTTGAATCTTTTTACTTTTGTTAATGTCAGTTGATTCATCAATGGAACCAAGACTTATCAATGGTAAACAAAAGGCTATCAAAAATTGTAACTAAATTGTAAGGGAAGAGAAAGAAAAGGTTAATTAATTAGATCTGTAAATTAGTTGTCAGGTTTTTTGCCAATTGAAGCTGAAATCAATATGAAAAGCTAATCAGAGTTTTTGTAGTCGAATTGAGGTAACTTGAGGTTAAATTAATTTCATTATTATAAGAGTTTGATTCTGATTTGATTGAATCCGTCGTTGAAGATGGTTAAAAAAATGAAAATCAATTATTTTCTTAAATAAATATTAACCAAGTTGTGTTTGGGTGAGAAGCAAATTGAAAAAGTAGCCAATGAAGCATCAAAATAAATTTACTTTTTTTTCTTGATTCAATTCACCCAAACAATGATGACAATGATCAACAATTAATAACATTAGATTGAAATAGTTGAAGATGGAACAGGGGAAAGAGATGAAGAAAAGCTGAAATCTTTTAAAAATCCTGATTATCACCCAAACGCATCACCAAATAAGACCCATTTTGGTCAATATTTTTTGCTTGAGAAGCAATCTTAAAATCAATTAATTTGTTCAGATGTTTCCATCGTTATACTGATTGTCCCAAATTGCTGATTTTGTTAATCATTTGCTCATATCTTTTTCATTACCAACAATAATTGATAAATCTATTTTCTTCAAATGAACACTTTCTTGGTCATTTCATCGTCTTATGTCTTTATTGTTATTTTGCCTTTATGTTTGATGGTTTGTTTGACCTGGGCAATTCATCATCTTTGACTAATTTGGATTACTGTGTTTACACTGTGTTTGAATTTAATGATAATCATCGATGACCTAATCGAATCTGTTCAATAAATTTTGATTGTCAATTGTCTGGATCTAATCTTTCGTCCTTTCCAAGGTTGGCTAACTATCAACTTTGTACTTTCAAGTGCATCTCTTTTTTTTTGTATTCAAGTCCATCAAATGGTTCAACATCATTTGTTTTCCAATTGTTCCTCTCTTTTAGTCCATTCATTGAATTCAAAATCCTTTGTTATTATTGCTGTCTGTCACCAAAAATCAACACAAAGATTGATATACAAAGCGAGAAGAGATAAAAAAAAGTCAAAGCAAGTAATTGTATTAAAACGGTAAACATGGCTTTAAGCATGAAACATCAGCATCAAACTGAGCATCAGGAGCGACAGTAGCATCAACATAACCATCTTCAACTATTGAACCATTATTGGAAGACGATGGTTAAAGATGGTGGAAAGAATAAAGATAAACAATCAACAATTGAGAGTGCAAAAATGATTGATTATCGAGGTTGTCGAGAGTATTTAAGGTTATATAATTGTTGATTGAAAAAAAAGAAGGTGAAAACAGGTAAAGATTGAATGGTTTCAAGAGACAATAATCTGGTTTCAATATTGTTTCCATCATCTTCTTGTATTAGACTTCTTTTTATCCATCAGCATCCCATTATCATCATCTTTTATGATTTTCATTAAGCTCAACCAAAGCTGATATACATGAGAATAGATTTGATTGTCTTTTCATCTTGAATCCACTTTTGATACGCTCCTGAAGGGTCAACCGTTTTACTGGCCATTTCACTTGAGATTCCTTTTTCAGTTTTGGTCGTGTTTCCATCTTAAATTTTGCTCAACAAAATGGAATCCATTAATTGTCCACAGATAATAAAGTAAATTTAAACATTAAAAATGGCCAATTAAAATCAATCACTAAGGGTAAGAGAAGAAAGAGAAAGTTATGTTATTGTCCGATTCACACAATGTTGACCGTTTCATAGTTGGATAGTTAAATATCATTCTTATTTACTCTTACCTATTTATTATCCTCATTATCAGTGTTATCATCATTATGTTTATCAGCATTCTTATTATTATGGTTATTCATTGTTGTTCAAATAATTGTTGCTCCATTCTTGCCAATTGTATTGCTCTTGGTTTTCATCTTTATCATTATATATGTATTATAATTTTACCATTCAATGAGAGTGTTTCATGTTTTTATGTTGAATCAACGAGCAAACAAAACACACATTGAGATCAACCATGGATGACCAGGAATGAAGGGATTGATGGGAAAAGGTTTGAAAGCAAGAGTTAAGGTGATGGTGAAGAGCAGGTTAAAGGTGGAGGAAGATTTGATCATCAGGAAATAAAGGTTTCATGAGGTAAAAGATGAGAGAATGAAAAACAAATTGTAGCTTTTAATTGTTGAGCGTTATTTTTAACAACTTAACGTCAAGATTCAACTAATGAACATCACAGATGTAATTTTACCATTTAATAACCTTTAATGGTAACCAACATACAAAAGACTTTTATTTTTCATTCTTCATTCGCCATTTCTTATTATCATTTTTCACTTACTTTATTATTATCATCATCACTATATTTATCATCATTTTCACCATCATCATCATTATCGCTATCATTATAATCACAACTGATTGTTTCCTTTTCTTAATTAAATATCATTGATGAAGTTGAAAGATGAACAATTTTTTGCTATTCTTTTCAATATTTTCAATTTTCTTGTCACTGATTCCTGCATTGAACAATCAATATGCTGATTCAAATTGATTGGAATGATTTATTTGATTGCTATCTAGATGCTGAAACGATTTTAAAACGAGTGATTGTTTAACATTTAAAAGTAAACTTGAAATTTAAAGCACAATTTGATTGTTATAATTGTTCACTTTCAGATTTGCTTTTTTTCAATTACAATTTACAATTAATCATGAAATATTGAGATTATGCATGGTTAGAATAAATTTCAATAGTAATTAATATTTAGCCTCTCAGTTTCACAATAACAATCAGTGAGTATGAATTGGAAAGTAAGGAAAAGAAATGAATAAGCAAAGATTAATGATGAACGTTTTTTTTGTATATTTATAATACAATCTGTTTGTCTGTAAATAGCGATGAGAAGTGAGAAAAAATGAGATTAACATGATGTTAACTTGAATGGATTACTGTGAAGTCTTCAATAATGCTAACAATAATAATAATGAGTGACTACCCTGAGGCTAAAGAATAAATTCGCTTGTCTTTCAAAGTCTCTCATTTATGTCAAATAAAGATCAACTGCTAACGGTTTAGACGGTGAAGATGCTGATAATGTTGAAAAGGCCGAAAATAAACGAGGAAAATGGTAAAAATTTAAACTCAAAGCTCAACGAGAACGAGATTTACATATGTAAGTTAAATAGCTCATGAACGGCATCGATTAATCTCGAGTTATTAGTGAAAGTAAGCAAAATTGTATTTAGGATTAAGTTTAGAAATTAAAAGATAAATTCAGAATCTTAACTACACACATTCAGATGGCAAAGTGAACACTGAGATAAAGTGGAAAGCGTGAGTATGAAGATGGCGATGGAGGAGGATGAGGAAGAGGAGAGGAAAAGAGAAAGAAAGATGAACATGGGCTAATTTAGGGTAAGTTATTTGTAAACCAGCAATCTGGTTGTTGTCCAGAAGAGAGAAATAATTTCCATCCTCTTTTTGTGAAGATGAACTAACTTCCCAAAGTAGCTACAAACATTCATTAAAATAATATAAAATGTATGATAATATTTGGTAAAAAGAGAAATGGAAAAAAGGTAAACAATTTAAATGTAAACGTTGATGATATTAATGACTTGAGCATTTAATAGACTTTCTCTTTCCTTTATCCTGGTCGGTTAATGGGTTATGTTTCCTTTTGCTGCATACCACAAGTTAAATCTTAGGCTTGATTATTGACTTTATGGTCATGATGATGACGAGTGATTCCTTCTTTATCTTCATCATTCTTTTCCAATTTGTTCATTTTCATCATTTTGAGCTTCCTCTTCTTATACCGTTTATCTGTTTCCATTGGGTTTTGGTTGGTATAATATGGCGCAATACGGGATTGAAGCTCTTTAAGATTATCCATGATGAGGTTGTTGTTTTTGGTGGTGATTATGAGCATGATGATGGTTGATTGAAGACAACAGATAAAACATCCTGGTGCTAATCTGAAAATTTTAAATTGAACTGAAAGGCGAATATGAGGATGGCGAAAAAAATAGAAAAACTATTTGAACCAAATAATTAGTGATTAGGGAACCGTGATGAGCTGATTTATTTCTTGAACTCCTTCAAGCCAATAATCTTGACCGTCATCTCAAACGAAAACAAACAAAATAAGCCAACGAATCCACCAAATAAACAAACCAATCAAATCAACTGAAGGCATTTTCCCTTTTTTTGATTATCTTACAAATTGGTCTTTAATTTCCACCAAAAAATAGAAACCATAATCAATATCTTTATCCTCTAAGGCCATCATCATCTGCACAATTACTCCGTTTTTTTTGCTTGTTTTCAACATCACATAACCCATTATTTAAAGAGGAATATTTCTTTTTCTTCAGGAATATCAACAGGATACTTATCGAAGTAATGGTGAAATGAGTATCATTATGTTGCTATTAGGCGATAACGAGTAAAATAATTACCATATTATAATAACTTGTTGCCAGTTGATTAGTTAGCCACTGAAAAGTTGCTTAATGACATGATGAATCGATTGAAATATTTCA
The DNA here is from genome assembly GCA_028476895.1 of Tetranychus truncatus. Taxonomy (NCBI): domain Eukaryota; kingdom Metazoa; phylum Arthropoda; class Arachnida; order Trombidiformes; family Tetranychidae; genus Tetranychus; species Tetranychus truncatus. The sequence goes on from CM052060.1 coordinate 15,371,570, forward strand.
TCTTCCAAAGGTATACATGAATTAGATGGTTTCAACTGGTAACATACAATTTCTTGTTTTGATCCAATTTCACATCAAATTCCAATTGACAGGCAAAAACACGGTGGTGTTTCAAGTCGAAGGTTTGCCTCTAAAAAAATCTCATTCCAATTGTTTCATATTATATGGTCAATTTCAATTTCAAAACTTTGAATAGGTCAAGATGGCAAAGGGTCATTCAACTTTTACCTAGCCTTCTTTTCACCATAATCATTTTGATAATAATAACCATTAGGATGATATTGGTTAACAATGATGATAATAGAGAAATCATGGTAACCATTTTGACACCCTAGTATTGTCTTTTGAATAACAGTAAAAAACCTTTTCAAGCATAAGAAGGCTGGTGAAAAGAAAAGGCAACAGAAAGAAGTAAACACCGTAATTTTAACCAAGCACTGTAACCATTACAAAAATTAATAAAATGACTCTTGAACTTAACGTTTTAATGATGATGTAAATGTCAAAAAACTTCAAAATAAGTTAACACCGTTAGTAAGCAATTTGAAATGAAAGTTAACAGAGACAGAAACGATTCTAAACCATAAGATAAGCCAAATGAGAAATTATAAAATTTGAAGCCAATAAATTGAAGCCACGCCGAAATCACACGCTCATTCATTTTGTTTGTTAATTTATTGTGTTAAGACTTTTGCTAAATGATTTACTAACTTTACATGATGGTAATTTTTAATTAGCAGATATTTGCTAATGTATTTAGATAGTAATGCATAGTCAATTATCTACATGTAACTTAATTGATAAATTTTAAAATCTTAATTGATCGGCTTTCTGTTAGAAATTTGTTAATGATCCCTATCAGCCGAATTTGTTACCTAAAGTTTACAACGTGTTTTCGAGGTTTTAATCAAATTTCTATCATCTAATCAATTTGTGATGTTTTTATTATTTCTGGTTAAAATATCAGAGAAACTCAAGTAAAGCTGTAAATTAGTACTTTTTTGCTATGATAAAGATTGTGCATAGCTTTTTTACGAGCACCTGGATCTTGGAATGGAGTAATAATGTGGATTTCATGCAATTCAACTTGAAACTTATTACAAGTGCAGCTATAATTCTGGTAAGATGCTGAATGTTTTTAATCATACGATCATTTTGTCAGCAAATCTTTACAAGTTCAAACATTTACTTTGACTTGAAACTATCCACGAAGTGATTTTACATTAAAAACTAGTCAATTGAAACAGTTCAGACGATGATGATGATGGTGGCGGTTAAAAGAAGGAAAGAATCAAAAAATCAAGAAAAAATAGATGAAAATAAGCAAACAATGACATTGGCCCGAATCTTGTTGATCAATGGCTTGAATGGGATGATTTTGGGTACTAGTTTTGGTCACTTAAAGCAGTGGTTTACATACAGTTATGGGGGAAATTATCTTTGATGTCGATTTTTAAGATTCTAAGCTATTCTGGTGGAGCAAAGATTCTTTGGTAAAGTTATGAAATTTTCTGTCAAATAACCGGCAAAGAATTTGGTAACAATTCAATTAAGCAATTATAATGGTGTAAAAAGTCTATCTTAATTTACTTTCAATCATGAAATATTTTTGCAAAAGGGTATTTCATAACGCCCATAAACAACAGCATTTTGTATCGTTTGTAGCGATACATTTTATCAATTAGCTTTATTTTAAAGCAGTTTATCAATTTCTGTTCATGAAGAAAGGCGACAAAGTGTTTCTTATGAAACACATGCTACATGAGTAACAGCAAGTATTCAAGAAGTAATTTAACCCGCTCAATTTCAGTTGCAAAAAATTAACAAGAAGACTTTCACGGGAAAAAAGATAAGATGGCAAACATGGAAAGAGAGTTTAAAAAGATATAAAGTAAAGCTTACCAGAACCATGATTGTTTTTGAGCAATTAATTTTCAATTATGAGTCGCCAAGAAAACAAAAAATACCAACTGATATCCAATGGAAGAAAAGTTGGAAACAAATGAGTTGAAATATTACGTTTTGGTTTTGTTAGTCCACCAGTTTCCCTTGTCTTTGTGAAGTTTAACCGAAATGTAAACACAACTGAGATTCACTGATGATATTGTTGAGATGAGATGATAAGACCAGTTGAAATTACCACTGTAAATTGATCCAATAACAGTAGATGTAAACCTATGATGGAGACACAAAGTAAGTAATGTTACTCAATCATTGTTGATCTTTTTTTTCAAAAAATTGACGATTTTCTATTTTCTCTTGCAGGGTAAAAAACTTGGAGTTTACTAAAACTACCGTAATCCTTCGTATGTTGTTTACGGTGAGACTTTCATTTCTTCACTAAATTAAATTGAATCGGGAAACACGTTAACTTGACTAAAACCAACATATACACAAGTTCAACAATTTATTCAACTTTACCGAGCGATTGTCAAATGATGAAGTAAAGGTGGTCAATGGCTTAACATACCATTTTATATCTCAGCCCTATATTCAATAACGATACCTGTTCTGATTTTTTTATACGATTATCAAACTACGTACCTTTTTGACGATCAACAGGCAACAATGAAAGTAACAATCAGTTTAATTCATGAGACAATCGACACTCAACTAACCAATGAGGGAACATGTGATCTATAGGAAGATTACTGGATGGCTTTAGTGTCGATCTTACAGGATCCTTAAAAGAAACATCCTCCCCCAACAGATGAAGATGAAGATGAACAAAAAAAAGAGATGAGTTTAACCACTTTCTTTAGTTTTGTGCTACATTCCATATCCAAAGAGGTAAGTCCATCTCTTCTCTATCCCGGTTTGAAAACCTCTTTTCCCACCCTCATCTTCATTTTTGTTTTCCTCCCTTCTCTCCATCATTTTCATCTCTGCAATCCATTATCATTTCAATCCTCTTCTCTTCATTTCTCTCTCTTTCTCTCTCTTGCTTCTTTAATCCAACTTATCACGTTTTTCATCATCTTTTCTCATCATGAGTTTCCTTTCCCTTTCAGATGTTCCATCATCCTTCATTCAGAGTTGACTTTAATGATTTTATTTTAACCATTTCTTCATTTCCATCCTTATTCCTCTGATTTACCTGCAAATATACAAATTTGTCCAAGTTGAAGTTTGAATAAATTTATCAATGTACCTGATATCCCGCACCAAAATGATGACGAGTTGGGAAAGGGTGATGATGATAAATTATGACATGATTATCCAGGCTAAGAAGAGAACGGGAGAAATGAAAAAAAAGAACTTTTTCCTCGATTGTTTATTTTCTTTTCTATTTTTTAACCATTCCAAATTGGACTGACAACAGCAAAAAATTTATTCAATTAGTTAAACATTGATACGTTTGATATATTTTTCCTTATATAACTTATCCTCTATGCTTTGCCATTCAATTAGCGCAGCTTTTTTATCTATTAGTTCAACATTTTCTCATCATCGTTATGATATAAAAAAGCTGATGAAAAAGGTTAATTCAATAATAATAAGTTAACAAGTTTAGATGAGTTTTTGAAAAATAATCCTATTGATATACAGTAGTTAATGCAATCTGGTACAGTAAGTATTAAATCACAATCATTAAAACAAATGTTACCATTTCAAGCATGTTATTACATGTTGACTTGCGATTTAGCTTTCAGCCAAAGTCAAATTAAACTGCTATTTAGATTGTCATCTTTAATATCTTTTTGCTCAGCTAACTCCAACTCCTGAAATCGAAAAGTCTAGTCCATACAAGAATTAAATTATCACCTTAATTTACGGTCAATCTTTATTCAATTGATCACTTATCACCAGTTAGGAAGGCGAGGATGGAAAGGATATTTATATTTAACAATCAAAGAGTTAAAACCATATTTTATCAATCTTCGGAATCGGCATTAGCTTAAGCATCATCATTATCATTATCTGAACCGCCCGTTGTGTTAATAGTCAGCAAATAGAGTTGAATCAAAACCAGATAGAACCTAATAATCTAAATATATTTATGTTCATATAATTGGTCAAAATTTGCTAAAAATAAGAAATGGTTTGAATTTGTGAATGAAATTTCTTTATGAAATGATTGCGAGATGTTGATCAAGAGAGGTTAAGAATGAAGTGAATTGAATCGGGAGAAAGAGGATAAAATGTAAGACAATGATAAAAATGGTGATAATAACGATGATGAGTGATGAACTCTGGCCGACTGGTAATAACAGCCGTGTTAATTTTATCGTTAAAGCTGTTACATACTTTCACTTTTTCGCCTCATTTTATCAATCTTCAACTATCCAAGTTGAATGAAATTAATCTATACCATAACTCTTATTACACCTCTTCAGTTGACCATTAGACTGTTTACCTGGTTATGGGCACGGATCAGTTATCTTGCAATGGAGATTGTTTTTGGACATATCAGTAATTTGGTTGCCGGCGATTACTATTACCATTACGATGGACCAGAAGATGGTGAAGTTTCAGATGATCCAAGTGTTTATTCTGGTGAAGAAGGAGCTGGCCGCCGAGTACCTCCAAATAAAACTCGACCTCACTCATTAATTACTTTAATTTTCTTTTCCAATTGTGGGGAGGGTGGAAATTAAACACTATTAGTAACACTGTTAGTCAACCATTTTAACCATTATGGCGATAACTTTTTTTTGTCTCATTTGTATGAGACACTTGGATATTAATCATTTCACTAGCCTGAATTGCCGTATTTGATTATTATTGTATGATTATACTTGTACCATGTTAATGCCTTGACTTTATGTTAAAACAAACAAAATTGTGCAAACAAAAACACAAAATTTTCTCATTTCACGCAATCAAAATTAAATAGCAAATTGATATCCAATCTTTTCATCCTTTTTACAAAAAAAGTCAGATCCATCTATTGGTATCGAAGCTCTAGCGCTAACATAAATAGTTTTATTGAAATGAAATTTAAAGTAACATTAGTTTAAATTTATCTTGCTTTAATACAAAAGATGAAACACAACAATTATAATATTATGAATCATAACCAACCATGACTTTAAATAAAGGTTTTAAGCTGTTGTTACATGGAAAGTCAAGACTGAAGAATAAAATCCAAATGAAACTGATGAATATTCTGATCGACTGGTAATACACACAGTGAACAGTCTTGTTAATTTTATCATTAAAACTGCAGACTTTCAATTTTTCACCTCTTTTTTATCAATCATTTACTATCCAAGTTGATTGTATTAATCCTCACTGAATCAATTGCCCAAACCGAGCCTGAAACAATCTGAAACTTTTGATTATTCTGAAAACCCTGAGAAAGCAGGTGATGAAGAAGATCAGAAAAATTCTTGAAGCAAATGGATTATGAATTGATTGTGATTACATGATGATCTAATTGGGGAAATGAATTGATTACCTTTATAACATCATCAACAGCATTGATATAAATTGACTGAAAAATGATTTCAAAAAATGGGTAAAAAAGTGAACAATTTATCTGTATTGCTTTATTTAATGACAAGCAGATATTAAGATTATAATATATCACTATTGTGTTATGAATTATCATTATTTTTTTATTTTGGTCACTAAAATAGTTCAAATTTAGTCTTATTTGATAACTATTTTTCACTGGTCAGTGAATTGTTAAAGTTGAGTGAAATCCATAAATGATTAATATTGATTTTATTTAAAATCGTGGTGCAATTAAAAAGTAGAATCATAAAATTGTAAGGTAAAAATATCTGATCATGTTTCAATTGCAAAATGAATAATGTAAAGAGATTGATGATGAAAAGATGAAATGATGAAAGGTAAATGTGAAAGACTCAAAATGATGGCAAAAAAGGAGATGAAGATTAGGATGATTAGGATGATGAAGAAGGGATAAAAGATGAAGACAGGTTTATCAAATAAGACACAATGAAAGTAGTATGTAAATGTGGATGTAAGTGCATTGAACTTGATCGGGTTTTCCTTGCCATTTGACTTTCATCTCATGGTGTTTGTATATTCATGACATAGACCGATAAATGTACGAAACACAATGCTAATCATTGTGATTATAATAACTGTGATTCGTGATCATAATTTAATTTTAACCAAAAAATTGTAATTCAATTGACTTTTCTTTTTTTTCATTAAAAGATGAAAAGTAAAATCTAGTCATATGATTAAAAACAATGAAACCCAGTTTTAGCATCAAGTTTACCTTAAAACTTTCTCTACACTTTTATTAGTATTTAATTTATTTCATTATATTATAATTTGTTATCAACTAACTGTTAATAATAATTTAACAATATTATATTTATAACACAATAATGTTTGTTATTTTATGAAAGATTCAGCGATAAGCCAAGCTGAATTGAACAGATTGCAGTTTAAAGATATTTCAAGAGCTTCAAATTTCGACCTTTTATTTCTTTAGATTTCTTGATTTAATTCATTTATTATCAACTCAATTTGTTATTTGATCAATATTTGGTTTATTTTTGATACAATATTAAGTTAAAATATGTAAACTAATGTGATTTTTCAATAATTTCAACTCTTTATGTTCAGTGCAGGTTAACCAGGGGTTGTCTTTAAGCCACTAAGCCATACACAGGCTTAATCTCGGCGGATACGATTTGGATAAAATAAACAGCTTTAATACAGTTAACCTGTTAGACTATTTTATTCTGTTGTTGTTGGTGTTTACCTGATTGTTATATCTTCATTTAAATTATATAGCTTATAAATGAATGTTAAAATTTGAATTGTTATTGACCACCAAGGATTGGAATCTGGAAAGGACCAGAACATAAAAATAAACAAACAAGCTGAAACACTCACATAAACATACACTCGCTGACCTCAACCGTTAATCAATTGATTCCCAATTTAGTCTTCTTTTGGATTTCTCATTGTTCTTTTCTGGTTATCAACGTTCTTCTTCATCTTCATCTTCATTATCATCCTGATTATCCTCCTTCGCCAGCAACCTCACCTTATATTGCTTCCTTTTATTTATATCTTCATTGGTTCTTGTTTCTCTCTCTCACTCTTCTTCTTGCAGGATATTTACTGTAAACAAACCCTATCAAAGTGCTTTTATGCGATAACCTTTATCATTTTCGTCACCGTAACCTTTGGCCTTAATCGGATGATGGTTAGCCTTCATTCAAAGGATTCAATCACGTTATCAATGGATTCACATCTAATCTGGTTAAGAGTATTGCTAGAAAGCGCAATTATCTTGAAATTACATTTGATTCCATGCTTTGGCTATCCATAAGTATAGTAATTTAAGGTTACTTCTTGAAGTGTCTTCGATTACCATTAATGACATAAATAATACAAATTATTATTAGCTTAATAGTAAGTAAACTTACAATTACATCTTGCTCATCTAAACATAAATTAGTCTTATATTCTCATCATTATTTGGTCCCTTTGCTTTCTCATCTTCAGAGTAACACATCATCATCTTTACCATGACTATCATCATGATGTTTCATCATTATCATTAGCACAATGGAGACTCAGCAGCCATCAACATCTCAATTTTTGGATCAGGTTCATCTATTGTTGATCTTGATGATCGAATATCAAATTGAACAATATTGTTCTCTACCTGATCAAGGATATCAAAGGGATGTCAAGTCAAGAAATATTGTTGTTCATCTTGTTGACAAAAAATAAGTCAAGCACTCTATCCCAACATCATATTAATATCATCTTTTTTTCATGATTGCTGGTGTCATCATTGTTAATCCTGTTTGCAACTATTATCAACTTGCAAGTTTAAACAATCTTAACTCTTTTTTTGGGTCCAACCTTTTCACCAATCATTGCTGTTTACATTAAACTAGTCAATTGAAACAGTTCAGACGATGATGATGATGGTGGTGGTTAAAAGAAGGAAAGAATCAAAAAGTCAAGAAAAAATAGATGAAAATAGATGAAAATAAACAAACAATGACATTGGCCTGAATCTTGTTGATCAATTAGGTTACTGATGATAATGTTGATTCCAAATTAGCTGAACTACCCATTAAGACCAACATTGATTTCGAATCCGGATCTCAATCTAGTCTAGTTAATGAAGGTTAATCTTTAAACCAGTTAAACCATAATCTGGATATTACAATGTACGTACCAGTACATTGTGATTAAATTAAGGACTCTCAAGGTTTAAAATCATGCATAACCGTCAAATTGATTTGATTATTGATGCAAAATAATAAGATATTTGAAAACAATATTGACCAAGTTTGAGTTTAAATATGTATAGAATCGATATTTATTTGTTATTCTATTATTGGTGAGTTTTAATGGCATTTTGGCTTAAATTATGATCTAAAAGTGACGAATTTCATGTTAATTTATCGATTAAAAAAGGTTGATGCGACAAATTGAAAAAATTGGCAAGAAAAATCTATTATCAAAGCAATCCATTTTATAGATGATACTATTTTCATTCTATTTGATCTAATTGTTAAGATTAAGCTAAACTCCAAATTCACCTTTATTAATAAAAATAGTGAAATTTAATAAATAAATACAAAATTGATGAAAGTACAAACGCAATGACAATTATATTTAAAAATGTGATTGATTCAAAAATGGAGCCTTTGCAAAAACGTTTGTCTCCAAACCCATCAACGAATAGGATTTGATTATTCTTAGCGCCTTTATAATCACCATTACTGTTATTACTTTTGTTGTGATTATCATAATTATAACTGCAACCAATACACTTTTGATTGACCCGGATTTAAAGTTAATCAAAAGATTATCAACTCTCAATCAATCTTACAATTGAGTGTGTATATCAAGGAAATTATATATGAAGTTAAAAAAATGAAACAGTGAAAAGCCATTTTTCATCAATAAATAGGTATCTTATTGTTGATTATTTCACTATGTAAAAGGTAAGATATATTTTGTTTACAATTAAACTTTCCCCTAATCCAACAAATAATTATATACTAATAGTTCAACTAATTTTCCTTTCAGCTTTCAATACCGAATATCTTGAATGACAAACTGTTGATGGGTAAAATTGGAGCATCTGCACATGGAAACCTAGTTAACCAGGAAAATTGGTTCATTTGATCAATGGCTTGAATAGGATGATTTTGGATACCAATTTTGGTCACTTAAAGCATTGGTTTACATACAATTAAGAGCAATTAAGGAGGAAATTATCTTTGATGTCGATTTTTAAGATTTTAAGCTGTTCTGGTGGAGTAAAGATTCTTTGATTTGACAAGGCTTTGTGTTGGGCTCTTCAGATTTTTCATTCATTTCTTATGTGCTCTTTTTTGTTGAGATTAATCCTTTATTCGATTTTTTTGATTATTTGATTGAGTTGAGTTTGTTATATCCTAAATCTTATACTCATGATTTAAAAGATAATCATCTTCACCTTATTTCTAAATTTGAAATTTATGAAAGTGATGATGATCAGCATAAAATGAGATTTTCACTTAAACGCTAGCTTTGATTGATCCCCAGTTGATCAATTTTATTAATATTATATTGTTTACTCGATTTCATAATTGCTCAATCAAGGATTATCATCATCTCTATTAATATCAGGAATCACAGTTTTACACAACTATAACTATAGTTATTGTACAATTATCTGACAAGTTGACATCAACGGTTAACAATTCAAATCAGAATACTCGCTCTTTACCCTTTAAAATGAGATCTTATCCGATTCAACCTAAGTATTTTGATATTTTCAATCAACTAACACAAAGAATTTAATAACAATTCAATTAAGCAATCACAATTCTGTAAAAAGTCATCGAAATTCACTTTCAATCATGAAATATTTTTGCAAAAGCGTATTTCAAAACGCCCATAAACAACAGCATTTTGTATTGTTTGTAGAGCATCATTTTATTAATTAGCTTTATATTAAAGCATTTCATCAATTTCTGTTCATGAAGAAAGGTGAAAAAACAATTTAGTGGTTCTTTAATGAAATAACAGAAGATTATATTGATGAAAATCATGTTTTTACTCTAACAATCTAATACTTTGTTCTTTTTCGTTTCTCGCATCAGGATTGAAACATCATCATCAATTATGTTTTTTGCTTCCAATTTCTGTACATGAGTATAATTATTTGCAACAATTTCTTTATTATTAACTGTTACCAATCGACTTCCGAGATTGTATAATAACAATTTACTTACCTTGAGGCTGTAAAAAATAATACCTATTTAATGGAGACAACAAAATGTTCAATATGTGAGATGGAAAGCAAGTCAAGTCCAGCAAAATTGGAGAAAATGCAAACTTAAATTATTTAAATCATCTAACAATTTAACATGATTTATGAAACGAAGATGATTAAATTGCAAAAAATTAAGAGTTGAACCAATTTAAACAAGATGTTGAAACGATTTTATTAGTTTAACAGACATTTTACTTTGCATATTTTCAAAGATGATTTGTGCGTCGATTATTACAATTTAATGACAATTATGATATTTTTTGCTGTGATTAGCACAGATTCAACTAAATTATCAAGAACACGTACAATTTGAGGCATTTTGCACGTTCACTGAATGTTTTCACGTACATTTTTCTTTCATCACATTCATCACTACCAATCGAAAGGCCTAACAATTTAATGTAATTTAACATCTAACATTGTCTATTAGTTGTAAAACAATAGCTAATTTAAATTGTGCTTAAAATGTATTTTAATTAGTGTTGAGATGAGTGAAACTCAATCACAATTAAATTCGGTGTTACCCTTAATTACAATAAACATCTAAACATGAAAATAATTTTGTCGTGTAAAAAAAGATAACAACATCAAGAGCATCTTCATACATCTTCATCTGTGTTTAACATTATTCTCATCATCATCATTATCAATTGCTATTATATTTTAATCATCTTTCTACCTTCCATTAAATCATTATTTTATTTCCGTTAGTTAGTTAGTTAAATTAGTTATATTCTTAAATTTGATTCTCATCTTTCCTGGTTAACCGTTTGTTACAATCACCGTTTAAACTATTCAACTAATCAACATCAATTTCTGGTATTACAATATATTACAAAAATAATATTGTTTTTAGTATTACTTTATGTACCATTTAACTGTAATTTTATCCAACTTCTCAACGTGAGATTGAATAGCAAATGTTGGTAAAGAAAGTGAAGGTTTTAGATGATTAATTTAATTTGTTATTAATAACAAAAAGTAATACAATTGTTATTAATGTTAATCATGATCATTTCTTCATTAAACATTCAATCGTGATTATATTATTTTAAACATTGTATTCATTTTCATATTCTAATCCAGCAATTGGCTTCATTTTTACCTCAATATTTAACCTAAAAATAAAAACTGTCAAAATTCCCATTCTTTAACAGCTTTCAATCTTATTAGTTTAACAATTATATTGTTAATAATTCAGTAAATTAATTATTTATTGCAGTTTTATAATTGATTTTGATCAAATACTAAATCTGTTTGAATATTCATTTACAATTTAAACAAATCTGTTGCAATCTGTAAATAAGCAAATAATTATTGTCCTTTGATCAAAATAGTAAACAATTTTGACGATTATTGATTTGTATTTATACAAGCTGAGTTCATCACTGATCTAAGTTTTTTCACTGAATACAATGAATTCTCAAGGCTCAATGAATTAAAGACTCAAATTATTGATGAAAAACCATTGTCGATGAGAAAAACTAAAAAAATAAAATCTGGCTCCACTGTTGAAATTCAAGTTTGAGCCTTTGCGATTTGTTGTTGGCTGTGAAAGCATAAAACTGATTCAATTTTTTGAATTCAAAAGTTCAGATGAACAACCATTCAGAAAGTTGGGTTCAAAGTTGAAACTTCGGTCTCTTTATTACAGTTAAGGCATGATATTTTTCACCTACTTCTTTACACCGAAAGACAGTATTACATATCCTTATAATCCAACAGTAAACAGTCAACCTGAATAGTCAAAAAGTTTTCCCACAAGTCAATAGTAAATAGATAAAGATTTTTCCTTTTCCCCTACCCTGTTTAAAGCTGAATTCTCAGTAACTGAATTCCGACAAAGCTTTGACTATTTTTCTTGGATGTAGTTTAAATATGGCTTATAGAGTGTGTAAAGTTTGAAGTCTTTGCAGTTCGGCCATAAGTTTTTACGCGAAAATTTCATGTTACGACTTTATACATATTGAGTGATAGACTAGATTTTTAAGATCAAATATTTTAATTGATACACGTTGCTGTTAATAAAACAGAATAATTGAGAAGGATGAAATGGAGAATCATTTTGTAACAAAGTTTTACATCTTTTTAATCAGAGTAACCTAAATTTATGGACTTCCCATAAACTAAGATCAAATACATAATATAAGTGGATTATTTTTAATAACCCATTCCAACTCTTGTATGAAGCCATTCGTCAGTCTTCAACACTTTTAACAAGGCATCACCCAAGTCATGTTTAGATATTTTAGGTCCAGTTCCTTGCTCCTTGACCAATTTGTACTCTCCTTTACCATCTGCATCTAAAATTTAGACAAGAATATAACAATTAGAAACATAATTGTACTAGTTTTAGATTTTATAACAGCTATTGATGTATACAAATCATAGATGTAATCATTCAGCTACTCACTATCAATATGAGGAGGGCACAGAATAACCCAATCTAGACCAGATTCTTTGATAATAGTTTCCATCCTTAAGTGATCTGCATGGACATTGATAACAGGTGGTGGAATCGAATCTGGTTTCCAGAATAAGAAAGCTAAAAACCCAATTAAAAGAAGTCAATTAGTTGAAATTATTTATAGTCTGGAAGCTTGACTTACCAGAAAGACAGACAGATATCCTCTTAATACCATGTTTTTTCATTGATTCAACAATATTGCGGGTTCCATCTGACATGACAGTTGTAGGTCCGAGGTTGGTTCGAGTACCCAAAACGACGACAACTGCATCTTGTCCTTGAACGGCTTTATCAACATCATCGGCATTTGTAACATCACCAACAACTACTGAAGCAACTTTGAGATCATCTGGAAGCTTTGTTTGGTCTCGGACAAACGCGGTAACTTCAAATCCTGATTGAAAAAACAATAAAGCAATTAAGAAAATAATTGATTAATTCATGTTGAAGTAGACACTAATAATAAATTATTCAAACCTTGAGCTATGGCTTTTGCAACAGTAGCTAATCCAGTGTTACCAGTAGCACCAAAAATCACAATTTTCTTGATATTTGACATTATTATTTCAATTTTAACCGATCAATCAATTAAATTTGTTACAGAAAGTATTTGTGGGAGTAATTAAAATAAACCATGAGCTTTTTATAGTTGATGTGAAGGAGGAACTGATTATCTCAACATTTTTGGGGTTTGGTTTCATGTTGGCGGAACTAGATATGTATTAAATGCACCACAAAATCAACAGGAATAAACCTTTAGTATCCTTAATAACCTTGAGACAAAATAAGCCAACTATCAATGGAGAAGGTTGAGTTTCAGATTTTTCATGACATTAAATTTCCAAGAATCAGATGAATCATTACGATCATTGAGCTAAAGACAATAAAATAAACAGTAAACATTTCATGAAAATTGTAGCTCTCAACTCGAACTGAAACAGTACTTGACTTGATCGTTGAATTGCTGTCATTAGTTGGTAATTAAGATAACAAAATGTATGCGTATTTAATATCAGCTGACTACTTGATCTGCTCAATTTAATCACAACAGGTTAATCTAATACTGTGATAGAGGATCAACATTGCTCTTTACTTGATACTCTTCCAGTGAAAAATAGAAGAGTATCAAGGAAATGGAACTTTCTAGTTGAATAAATTGTATCTTTGGATAATTCAACTCACTTGCCAGATTCCTATCAGTCAGAGCCCACAACTAAACACCGAATTAGGCGTTTTTAATAATCATTAACCATATCAAGTGTTTGCATGTAGCAAGTGGATCCCCCGATCATGACTGATCGCTTGGAATCCTTTCCGTTTAGTTACAATTTTTACACAAAAATTTAATGTTTCAACTTTAATGATGGATTAAATGGAATACAAATTGTGTACTTGTGTAAATATTTATATTAATCAACTTGTAATCAAATGGATTTAACGGACAATATTTGTTACTATTTACATTGAGCTACTAAGAGGCATAACTAATGTGAACATTGTGATTCGTATAATCATCAATTGCTGTTTGTTCAATTTTTCATGATCAAAAACCAAATAATCATGATCAACTACAAGATTAAACCTAAATTTAGGCCCAACAATGTTACCTTTAATCAGAATTTTATTTTTACTCATTCAATGTTCCTTTTCAATTGACTCGATTGAAATTTCGTGATTTAATTAATCTACCATTCATTTCTTTTCCTTTCAGATTCAATAAAAGATTGAAATCCGTTCATCAATCATAACATCCAACCTGTTGATTAATTGATTATGAAGAAAAGCACTTTATCATCATGACTGTTGATTGAACCATTGACATTGATTCATTTACTTGAAATGTTGGTTTTGGTTAAATGACTGCTTGTGATCAGTGAAACAATCACCAATAACCATTTAAATCAAAGCATTTTAGGACTAGTTTAATCAAAACAATGCACTTTCATCCTCTCAAATGATGTCCACAATTAAGTATTGATAATAACATGATTTATGTAGGAGTTGGTTTATTAGGATATCGAATCAATATTAGGAATCAAATTAAAGATTTGGCATGCTGCTGTTGCTTTGGACTCATTGAGAGTCATGCTGAATGGATGATCCATTCACTTTCTTGTAAAACCCAGAAAGAGATTAGTTTTGATCAACAATCTGCCTCATACTTGCTGTTGACCAGTTGAAATTAAATTTCCAATTAAGGCAAATATTAATCAGTAAATCATTAAATACTCCAAATTAGATATTTTGTCTGTTCTTGAATGGATTAAACGTTTTTTCTTGCTCCAATGAATATTTCTAATCTCAATAGATAATAGCAAAATTAGGAGTCATCTTAATGATCATCTTATGATTACATGTGTCCATTTGTAATAAATTTTGATTGTTGTTTGATTTTAATGGCTTTTCTTTAGTAAACAATTTTTTTGGAGCAACTCAATTCAAATTGTTATAATATTGTTATACCTTTAACCAATGAGAATAAAGGGTACCCAAAGCGGACTCGTTATTTACTCCTTTATTCTTGGTCCCTATATAACTCTAATCCCTCTCAAGAGGATCATCAGTTGCTGGCTGGACAATAACAATTAAAGTACATTTTCCCTTAGTTTTTTGTCTTTTTTACTTTATTTTATTACCCCTTCAGTAATTGGGTAATACCCCTTCACGACAGTTCTTGTCTGCAACCGACGGCGAACCGCTTCTTTGAGATTTTACTATTTATAGATTTGAATTTTTTTGGAAGTTAATCGTACCCGAATTTAGGCTGAATAACCCTCATCTTGTTTATCTTTCACCCTAACTGTTAGATTATTCATTTTAAACTAATTGTTTATAAAATTACTGGGAATCAAAAATCATCAAGAATCATACTGGGAAATCATTTAAAACCTTTTTAAATCAATCAATAATATCAAGTGATAATTTTGTCATCTTAAACATCCAACGCCATCGTAACTGATATTGTTATCCTATTCTAGTGTTTTAAATAGAAATTTATTATAATTAATACCTAGTCTATTATAATAAAGTAGCATGATAATACTAATAATAGACCTGATAAAAAACTCAAGAATACAGATAGCTGCAGTTCGCCATTCAACTAAAGGGTGTATTGTTTAAGAGTGAAATTATGGGAGCAAAGAAAGTAGCATGTACTTGCCTGATTGTGGAGATTATGACGAAAAAGATGCTGATAAATATGGTGCATTTTAAATCATTGTCCATTTCCATCTTTATCTTCGTCACATCAAATCTTTATCTAAATTATCTTTATTGTAAATGCTACTCTCTTTGCTCCCATAAATTCACTCTTAAACAATACACCCTTTATTAGCCATTAATTTTCCGATATTAAACCTAAATTACTCTTCATTAAATTTTTTGACAATTAATGTTTGATGTTTAAGAACGCTTCAGTTAGCCATCTGAGCTGTAAGTTCAACTAATATTAAACCTAATTTAAAAGTTCAAGAACTTAGAAGCCAGTTTGCCATTTATATTTGAACTTTAAATTTGAGGTATAGTCAATCTAATAGATAAATATGGATATGATATCGATATGTCTGTGCTTTATCTGTCAATCTAGTATGAGTTCTCACTATTTGAGGTATAGTCAACAATATCAATTTTGATGTACCGAACCAGAGGAATGGGATGGTTAGAGTGAAGAATAATAGTCATATAATCACCGTTTGAACTTATACTGTCAAGAGGTGCATCAGTAAAAACACAAATATCAAAATTTTGACTTGATTCTCCATCTTGCTAATTCTCATTCTGATCGTCCTCTTGGAGAATGCAGAATCTAGAAATTGTGTCGCATTTACATTCCTAGCAAAATTTCCATAGAGAATGAGGAGATAAGTTTGATCCAAAGAACTATTACTAGAACTGGATTGTAACGTAGACATATCTAACAAAAAAACACAGCACAATTCTTTACTAAGATAGTTGTCGCAGTGATCACAAGAAACGTCAGTATACGAATAAAAATTTTCCTATTCTGAAGTCTTCTTTTAAAGACAATTCAGTTAAAACACCATAAAAAGGATTACTAAATAATAAACCAGAAAAGCCTGTATAAAACCCCCGAGTAAACAAAGAGACTAATTAGGTACATCAAATCGGCTAAAGAGGATTATACTTTCAATTTTCTTTACTAATTCATGATTGCAACCCGTTTGTAATCATTTTTGCAAAAATTGATCAAAAATAACAAATTTCCAATTTTTCCTATGTTAAGTCTATGGAGACCCACTACAACAAAAAATTAATTTTTTCACTCATTCTTCAGCTCTTCCGCTTCATACAATCTAATTTAGTAATTCTGCGCAAATCTATTAATTGAATAATGTTTATTCAAAAAAATGATATCACAGTCTTTAAAGTTTGGATTCACCCGTTTTCAAGAATGAAAATACCCGAAAGTTAATCGGTTTTGGATGGGCAAAATTTTAAGCTTTAGCTTCTAAAAACGAAAAATCTTTTTCAACATTGATAAAACCTGGCTATTCAGAACATCGCAAATCTATTCACTTTACTCTTCTTCCTTGATCAGTTCTTATCGCATTGTTTTATTTCTATTTCAAAATGTAGTGAACTTATGTAAAAGTTGATGAAGGTGTGCAAAAACTCATGATTGAGGCCTACGAAAAAGGTACAAAGGTGAAGACGATAGTTGAGTTTTTCAAGATTAGTGCTAATACAATCAAATCAATTATCATGAGATACGAAAAATTTGGTGACAGCGTGAGGCCGCGTGGACATAGAAAAAGGAAACTTTCTCATGATCAAGTTAGAGAAATGGTTGATTACATAGAGTAAGATTGCCAACGAACACTGGAACAAAGATTTCGTTAATGATAAATTTGGAATTTAAATTTGCTTTTTTGCTTTTCATCAAATCATTTATCGAAAAATTGAACGAAAAAAATATAAAAAAAACAATCAAAAGCGATCAAAAACTTCATTGCAACAGTTGATCACGAAATAATTTATTTGCCCGCTTACTCGCCTTTTCTCAAACCAATAGAAAACATGTTCAATCAATTTAAATTGTTTATCAAAAGGTTTAAACCTGCAACTTCTGATGCAGTATCTGTTGCTGTTGAATCAGCATCGAGAGAAATCAGTGAAATTGACTGCCGAAATCATTATTAAAACATGTTGAAATATATTTCTGATTGTGTTCGAAAGAATCCGAATGAAAATTAAAATTTGAGTTTTTCAATGTTGAAAAAGTTTTTTCTTTTTTGAAGCTTTAGCTTAAAATTTTGCCCATCCAAAACCGATTAACTTTTGGGTATTTTCATTCTTGAAAACGGGTGAATCCAAACTTTAAAGACTGTATGAAAAGAAGAATAAGAGAATTACACTTTTTCGATAATAGTTCCACTTCGAGATGGCATGGTTCTACCAGCCCTTAGGTCAGCCCAGTTGGTATTCCGACATTCTTGTGCACCAACACTCGCATTTGGCCTTTCATTATACATCCAGGATGTTCAGGAGTCTCTTCGATGCACACATGGTGAGGAAACCCAAGAAATCGACAGACATTTTGTTCATGTCGTATACAATTCTTTTTTCTTTATTGACCAGCAAATTCTGCATCACAGTAGCAACAATAGACACAGCCTGATCTTCGGATATATAGTTCGTCCAAACTGAATTTCCATGACTTCAATAATTTCCTTAATAATGTAAGCAGGAAAATCATACAATTCCAAATTCCTCGTTTCACGTATGTCGCATATGATTGACTCATATTCAAGCGAGACAGTTTTTTTGCCATGTACAAATAGTTGCTGGTACCCAATTACCTTCTTTACATCATATTACCCAGCCAGAAACTTTGTATTTGGTGTTTAGGATCAGTCTCGGTACCAATATTTTGTCTAGTCATAATTTTTCAGCTCAATATTCAAGTAAACAAAGAAATAATAGTATTAAAATTTACAGTATCTAACTCAAATGTAAAAGCTCAACTAAAACTGGGGTCAGTTTTAAAGCAAAACGGAGGCAAATATTATACCTTTAACCAATAAGAATAAAGGGTTTTTAGATATTCTCTAAATCGGTATATATCAAAGAGTAAAGAAGAAGAGACTGCGATAAATATAAATCCGATTTGTTGCCGGATAATTGCACAAGTGGTGCTAGTAGTCAGAGACCCTATCTTTTCTCTTACTTGACCAATTTTTCCTCTCTCTTTTGAGAAACAAAAATTCAAGTTTTAAAGAGAAAAGAAAGAGAAAAGAAAGAAGAACCGTGTAAACAACTTTGTACTTAATTATAAGGTTATTTATTAATATTCTCTTTCTTTTCTCTTTCTTCTCTTTTAGGCTTTGAAAGTTGTTTTTTTCACTATTTTGAGTATTTTTGAATTTTTATATAGTTATATTGTTTATTTAATTAATTATTTATAATTTAGGTTAATTCCCATGGGAAATTTGTATATTATTTTAAACATAGAAAAATTTTGACTTAGGTTCAAGGCGCAAAATTTGAATTATATTTTAACCATTTATTTTATTTTATTAACTATGAAAACTTAATGCAAACATACTTTAACTTGATACAAAACTATTTAACTCAAACACTATCAAATTGCAAACTAACAATAATAAGATTTAACTAATTTTGCTCATTAAGATTGCTTTTTTGACTAAATCAAATTATACTTGCTGTTCATTAACCACAATTGTCTATCTTTTAGCATGATGATTATTATATTTCTAATCATCATTAATCATTATACCTGAATAATTGACTTACAAGCAAACGAACTCATATTGTTAATGATAATGTACGAATCAGTCGATAGATGTTAATTTTGCGTATCTTTGCAGGTTTCATTTACTTTTACTTACATAACACACGCTTTATATGTTGTTTGCCTTTACAGGTATTATGGCGGTTGTTGAACCAGGGACAAAGCGACACCAATGCCGTTCCCTGGGGTATGAATATGAAAGAGCATTTCAAGTTAAACCTGCCAGAATTCGTGGTTGACTTAGGTCCCCGACTTTAGTAGAGAAAGGTGTGTGGTGTAGGGGAACCTAACGTCAATTTTAGGAGGTTGGGAGGACAGTTAATTGATTGACGTTAGCTTAAGCTTTTATGAAAGTGTATGAGTCGTAGTGCGATTGTACTAGGGAGAAACGCACAAAAATCCCTGGTCTTCCACTGTTTGCTTTGGTTGCAGTTCTTTGTAAATTGTATTTGATGATTCGTATTATCTAATCAAATTGAATTGCATTTATTTACAGATCTCAAAACGTTTCTTGGTTTTTGGTAAATTGCTTCTTTGCAGATTGAAAAGTAAGAAAAACTGATGAAGTTGTTATATTATATGTTGCATGAAACCTCATTGCATGATTTTTTGTCTTGTCTTGTATTGTCTTTGTCTTTTTATTGCAAATTCCTTGTGCATTTCCTTGCCTGCTGTTACGATTATTTTTTGCTAAGTGGTACTAAAATGTTGCAATCAAGTTTTCGTCCGCATACGTTTTCGGCTTGCATGAAAATTTGTAATCTACACTTTTCTTCTGAGAGTTTCCATGCAAGTGGACGGGGTTTGAGATTGAATCCTGTTGCTGTTCCATTGTTCATTAAAGAATGCGCAGAGTTGGTTGAGAGAACAGAACAGCAACAAACACCAGCACAAATCATTATAAAACTGAGAAGGCAGATTGCTAGATTGCAATTCAAAATAAAAAATCCGACATCATCATACATTAAAAATCAGCGTAATAAACTTAAAAATTTCATTTCTGAGGATGCATACATTATGCTGGAAAGCGCCATTAATAATCATCTTCGTAAACCATCAGGCAGACGTCATTCATATGCATCGAAGAAACTCACCTCATTGATACTTCATAAATCACCAAAAGCATATCGCATGATCCGACCCATTTTCGCTTTACCATCACTCAGAACCATTGATCGACACACAAGCGATTCATTCAGCGAGACAGGCATTCCATCATCAACGATCACAACTCTTAAAAAGCATGCATCTAATCTCGATGACAAAGACATCATCTGCATTTTAAGCTTCGACGAGACCGATATCAAACCGAGTTTTACTTATCTGCCGCGAAGAGATATCGTTAGTGGTTTTGTTGACATGGTACATCATGGACGAACAGATAAAAAAGCCTCATCTGTTCTCGTTTTCGGTTTGCGAGGCATTAATGACCGCTGGAAACACATCTTGTGTTATTATTTCGTCGGCAAAGATACTTTGAAAAGTATCGGATTAAAAACTATTTTATTTGATACGTTGGAGGTAATTTTTAATTCTGGTTTCACAGTAGTAGCAACAGTTCGTGATGGAGATGGCAAAAATCGAGGACTTTTCAATATTTTACAAACTGATGAAACATCTACATTCAATTCTAACGATCACAGAATTCATTTTATATACGATGTTCCGCATATCTTTAAACTCATCCGCAACAATATAATGACAAAACAGCTTGCTGTTGATTAAAATGCTGATCTTGTTGGCTTCATTAACTGGAACGATATTTTAAATCATTTTGAACCCATTGCAAAAAAGAACGTTATGGTAACTGGCTTCACGAACAAAATCATCTCGGAATGTCCAAAAATCACGAACAAACATCCCACCAGCTACGAGAAAATGCGAGTACGTCTCGCAACACAACTTTTTTCTCACACAGTCTCATCTTCATTTCTGTGTGCAGCTGGAAAATTTGACCGCAATCCTTCATTTTTTTTAATTGGCACCTTTTTCAGAGAGCTTGAACGCATTTTTGACATTTTAAATGCATCAACACTATCATTTGATTCTGGAAAATCCTGGAAAACTGTTTTTAAAGGTTAATGATGGCAATTACATGACATTAATCAATTTTAAAAACCTCATTGATAGTGGTCGCCTCTATTTTACTAAATCACGGACATCAACTGAAAAAACCAACGCTGTCTTCTGCCTCAAAATGTTATCTGCCTCAATCGCAGCCATTTTATCATTAACCAAAACGGTCACTGATCTCGGTCTTCCCCATCTCGCCACCAAACGCTGCAACCAAGATATTTTAGAAAACTTTTTCGCCCAAATACGATCATCATCCAAGATTTTAACCACTTCGCATTTTAGATCACATTTATCACGTATCGGTATACGGGCCACACGTATCATTTTCAGAGGCGATCTCACCGAATGCTAACTGCGAAAATGATGAAGATTTTCCATTATTTTAAACTGATCTGGATGAGTAGTCATCAGCTTCATCTTCAACAACACAATCAGTCGATGAACTCGCCGATTATTTCAGAACTTTCAATCCGGATCTTTTCGCTGAACCAATCATGAATCATCTTCATCATATCTGGCTACATTCTTTTCAACCTTCACACCTGAAGATATAGGCGAAGATTGTAGTATACTTTGTCAAAAACAGCTTGAAGAGGCCAAGCATAGAGGATTGATCGCCTATATCTCAGATTTCATCATAAATCGCATAAAAAAATGTAAAATTCATTGTGAAAAATGCATAGACCATTTACATTCAAACTCACTTCCTGATCACAATCTCATCGCATGTCGTGTTTTTGTAAATAATCAAGCATTTACATTGAATCTGCCACCTTCGATATCGAACCAACCATCGACATCCGCATCACTAAATCAACCATCGACGTCTGCACCATTGACCCAAACATCTGTTTCATCTGCTATGCCTTCATCTGCCTGCTCAAATTCGTCGCTTACCCAAGCATCATTGCATTATCCATCAACATCTTTCACAAATTTAATCGCTTCATCAACAGAAATTTTAGAAGAAAATATTCCAAACATAATCGCCACAGTCGGTGTGAAGTTCAGTCTTTTAAAATTTCTTTGGAAAGAACCATTTGATGTCATACCTCTTTGTCATCGAGATTCCATCAAACTTCATTGTTTGCACTTACTCATCAACAGGTACATTGGCAAATAAATTAAAAACATGAGAAATTCCATTTCGGATGAAAAACCCATCAAAGTCATGCAACAATCATCACGTCGTTCATAATCACTGTACTGATCACTGAATCATTTTCTCATGCTTTGTATCCTTCAGAAATCATTCATTCCATATCATCAACACCTACTAGCTAATCCCATTCCATTGCTTTTGTATGCATTCTCATTCTGTTTTCCTTTTTCTTTTTTGTTTCAGCCGCATTCTCAGCACCATATTCCTTATTCTTTGATATTTTTGGGTTTTGAAAATAAATTTCTTTGGGTGTATATGAGCTTATTACAGCTTTCTTCGAAAATTCAATTCATGATCTATCAATAACGTTTAATATTGACCGTGACCAATTTAACTTCTCGAAGTTGAATGTTATGCTGAAATTATAAAGTTAGATATTTGATATAACACAGAATTAATTTTGCCAACTGGCTCTCAATTCAACTATACAATCATATGTTTTACTAATATTTCATTAATTGCTAAAAATGGTTTGTAAATTACAATAGAATTGTTTGACAAACTTAAATGTGTTGAATTTCAATCACGTAAAAGAAAGAGAAAAGTAAGACAAAAAGAGAGAGAAAAAATTGGTCAAGTAAGAGAAAAGAAAGAGACTCTTACTACTAGCACCACTGGTGCAATTATCCGGCAACAAATCGGGTTTATATTTATCGCAGTCTTTTCTTCTTTACTCTTTGGTATATATACTGGAAATACTCACCCTTCTAAAGTATGGTTTATTGATTTAAAAGTGCGTAAGCAATAACTCGTTGGATATATTCAAACGTGAACAGTTCATTAGAGGTGCACATGGGCTCCTCTGTTGGTACATGGAAAATGTGGCAGCTAAAAATCATATGGCCGGTCTCCTTATGATCGATGGTATCTATATCGAATTAACAATTCTTGGGGTTCCCTTGTTAGTTGTTCGTCTTTTTTACTTTATTTTATTACCCTTTCAACAATATATTGGTTGAACCTTCATCTTGTTTTTTGTTCAATTGGCAATTCAAATCACTTTCCTTCATTGATATTAATTTGCTTTTCTTGAATTTCTTTGGTCAATCAATGAATTATTGTAACCAAATGAAGCGTGTAATTTGATTTCGCATTTAAAAGCTAAATTGTCGATGTTAACTATAAACAACTAATACAATAAGTGCAATCAATTGAATCATCATAATCATCTTCAATGGTTAACTTTAAAAATGCAGCTTAAAACTTGTATTTTAAATTCCAATTTTAGTTTACTTGGAGATGTTTTATTTTTAAATTTGTTGAGTTGAATTATGTTTAACCATTTTGATGTTAATTTCAATTTGAATCACAAAACATGATCAAAGTATATTGAAATATATTTAACAATTGTTTTAGCTAATTTTATTGCCTCTTTATGTTAAATCAATAATAGTAACGTTTATTGACCATCAAAATAATAACAATCACAGCCTTTTAACTATTCAGATTAAGAACTAAAATCTGAGTTAACTCATAGTGGACCTAAATATTTCAAACCGTTAAATTGCGTGGATCAAACAGATAAATTTCTCAGCTATTTTCAAACTGTAATGAATATTAGATTGAAAATTTCATTTTTGCTTTACAGAAGCTTTTAACAATTTTAAGATTTAGAATTCTTAATTTTTAAATCAAATATTGAAAGTAAATTGCAATTAGTTAAATAATCCCCAAACCAAACAGAGTTGATAGGCTTTCACTGATTCTCAGCAAAACTGGTGAAAATGCTAGTTGGATTGATTTTGACGAATCTGGACTGACTGGATGCAATCATGGTTATTTTGATTTTAATCCAATTTAAGTCTGTTAAATCGATAATTAGTCTTTTAAAATCATCAAGACACGATTATTTCAGTTCATCTTTGATTGTATTACCAGCTTTTTTGCTTGATAGTACAACCTATTCATCAATCAATCTTTAATAAAATCAAATAATCTATTTCAACAAAAATTGGGTGATGATGAACCATTTCATTCAACAATTAATGGTTGATTGAGTGATGATCAGGGCCAGCTTTAATCCAAGATCAATTGAAGTTCAGAGTAAACCATTCAACAGCAACATCAAATGCTAACTTTGTCGCATTGCAATCAGTTTTCTCAACTAATTGATAAGACTTGACCATTCATCCAATTGAGTCATCAAAGCTACTAGCAAAAATACCTTTAATTAGAGCGATCAATGTGATTGATAATGTTATTACATAAATCTACGGCTGAAGAGCTCTTTTCGCAATTTTATTGAGTTTAATTTTACAACATTTTGACTGAATTTTGGAGCAGATTTTTGGTTGACAATGATATGTAACGGATAAAATGAAAAAAATTCTGATTAATAATAAAATAGATTTTCAATTGCAAATTATTGGAGAATAATTAGGATTAGGCACGAGAGATTTTTGTTTAAAAGGAATAAATATTAGGCGAATAATAGCAAACTCAGTTGGCAAATAAAAATTAACAACATCAGGTCAAATTGCAATTTCCAAAATCTCAATCTCGATAAAAAAGGGTGGGTTGTTGGCTTGATGAGTTTATTTCGGATCAATTAAATTATGGCCAAAATAATGTCAAAAAGTAGATGGTATTGATGATAATGAGTGTCCTAAGGAAGACGCGAAAAAAAGTGTGATTAATAATTGAGATAAATTTATTTGCCTGATAAAGAAGGCAGAAGTATGAAGTAAGGAACTCTCAGAGAGAAGATTAGTCAGTTTCAATCATTTTATAAGCAGCCTTGTCGGAGCCGACAAATATCTGTTAAAATATTTTCTCATCACAGAGTTAAAAATAAATTGTAAAACAAATTTGATAAATTTAGCAGAATCTAACCTTTTGAGCCAACAGCTTGATTTTAAGTGATGATAGATGAATCATAATCTTTAATCCTCATAATGATATCACCGAGGTCAATCTGGCAAGACCAGAGGAGGATGATGAGTGACTGGTTGAGTTTGGAATAACAGATGAAGTATTACCAGTCGTGGCATTTGATCCACTATTTGCAGATGCTAAGACAGTCGAACTGTTCCCAGACCTTGAGAATTTCAATTGGAGTTGATTTTGAAGATCTTCTACTCGCTTCTCCAACTCTTGATTTATTGCAACCAATTCTTCTGTACGCTCATAAAATGATTCCAGATCAGTACGGTGAGAGAGATTCCAACGACAATAGTAGCTTTTCCAAGGCTCAATACGCCGATAACAAGCAGTTGGAAATAAAACTTGGTCTTGAGTTTTGTTTGAATATAAAGGATTCAAAAATTGGTGCTTATTGCTGTTAATATATGACCATATAGAGATTGTTTCATTTTTTATATTAGCAGTGTTTCGTTCCAGCTCAGAATTGCACAGAAAAGTTCCAAAAAGACAGCTGTATAGGTGGTCTAAAATGGTGATGAGAAACCTTTCATTAAACTGAAATGCATTTGGAAACTGGTTCGTCATTTGCCAAACACACTCAATAAATTGGACAAAAATAGGTGACCGGTCACTATCTGGTTTCTCTTCTCCATGACCAATTCTGAGAGCAAACTCGTGACCGAAGCTTATCCATTCTTTTTCAATAAGAACCTCGAAACCGATAATCGTACGGTAATAAGAGTCTAACATAATCATAGCCAGTGAAGTTAATTGAGATGTCCTATCCCAACCATCACTACAATGAACTACAACTGAAGTTTTGGCATTTTCAATTTTATCAGCGATTTTCAAGGCACCAGCCAACGTTGCTCGAACATGTTCCAACCAATGAGTTGATTCGATATTTGAATACCAACGTTGATCATCGATGATGGGAAAACAAAATTCCTTCATTTTCTTAAGACTTTCACGCATAACATGGATATTGTGAATGTCTAAAAATGAGATTTCAGCATTAACATAGTTCTCTTCACTTTCATAGCCTCCACCGCGAGCTTTGTTGGCTAAAGCATTAGGATGAGGTCTAGCGTCCATAATATAAATTTTGTGAGATTGTGCATTAGCATCCATAATCATCTGAATGTAAGCTTCGTCTTCTGGACTCCTTTTACCGGCAACCCCGACCATAGGTTGACTACATCGAGTAATACTAGCCTGAGTAAGCGGATGAATCCAACTCAATACTGGTAACCGTCCTTTCTTTCTGAAAGCCGCCACTGCTTTCAGACAGCTGTCACCAGCATTGACAGGTACAACCAAAACTCCAGGATATGTATCACAAAGAGAATAATTTTCATTATGTTTGATTTTCCAGCTTTCAGAAGGTAATCCTAATCTTTTGTATTCAGCAATAGGCTCATAAACTGACCATCCATTGAACGGAAAAGTAGCTCCAGCACTTTTGTAGAGAAAAGCAAACAAGGGCAATTTGTTTGTTACCGGGAAAGCATATTTGCACAATTTGTTGAATAATTCACGTCTAGAGTGATTTTCTTGCTTATGAGCAAACCGAACATTCCTAAAATCTTTACAAAATAATTCAATACCATATGAATTTTCACCTTTGCTAGTCGCACCACCAATTTTTTCAATACGGTTTATAGTACATAATGGAACTTCAATGTGAATAACTTTATCAGAATCAAAATTTCTAAAAACCAAACGGTAATTGGTTAATGAAAGAGCTCCAGGAACAGCACCCGTAAATGGACAAACATAATTAACTGTTTTCTTTTCCAACTGACCAACAATCACTTCACCAGGCAACAGATCAACACCCGACTCATCAGGTTTATTAGTAAAGCTCATGATTCACTTTATAAAACCAAAATATGACCTGTGAGACTTGGGTAAGGCTTTGAAGGAGGACTAAAACACAAAATAATTTTTACCATAGATGCTTCAGAGTCCAATTTTAATTAATATTGAGAAGACGATTAAGGCCTTAAACAACAAACAGAAGCACACACAGGATTTTGGATTTGAAATTTTAAGGATACAAATACCAGTAGTACTCAGATCCCAAAGTGATTGGTTTTGAGCACAAGTTGTAATTTTCAAGGTAAATTAATAAGTGCAACTCATTTTAAACATGATTAAAAAATACAGAATGAATTTCTGATCTGAAATAATAAATATTGCATCAGTTATAATTAATAAAACAAAAGATATAATAAATTAATCAAGATGTGAAAGGATCCAAGATATCCAATGAAAAGAGAAGTCTCAAGTTTTGGACAAAATGACAATTTTTTGTAAGTAAACTTGAGGTAAGGTTTATGACCAGCTAGACTCTGGATCTAATCCGAAGTGATAATTTAAAAGATTAAATTAAAACGTTAAGAAAAATCTAAGAATTGAGAATATATCAGCTGAAAATACCGATTAAAAAAAAGAGCAAGCTAAGCAGCTACATTTGGGTTCATGAAAGGTAATGTATAATCGAAGAATAAGAGCGAATTTGCAGCTTATCAAAGAGTAAGATTAACTCCTCGCAGCTTATGCTTAAAACATAATGCTTTAAAGTCGCTTTAAAAAGTGGTGGGTCTATCAAATTTTGATGGTTAAAAGTCGATTCAAAGCTTATAAAAGAAGTTCATTTAGAAACTCCTTAAGTCAATCTTTTAGTAAGGGATTTCGTAGCGAACTCTAGGCTTTCCAATTGTAAATGATGTTTCCATTTATTTTGTATTAATATGTGAAAAAAGTTTGACTGACAATTTTAATTGTGAATCGTTTAAAATGGTGGGGATTAGTTCATTTAAAGAGGATAGCTTTATCCAATTTATCTTCATCTTTTGTGCTATGCAATATTCAATTTTGCTAAGATATATTTATCTGAAATAAAGGAAGCTAAATAATGTGATTGTTAAATGACTTGCTATGATATTCAATTTAGATCATTTCTAAAATTCATTAAATTATTGTTTAAACTGATCCACTTTGTATCGAACAGACTGTAAAGAAGCAGCAATTAATAAAAAATATATTCGATAAAATATTTATACTGGGTTGCTTTAAAAATTATTAAAATTAAACGATTATTTATTATCCTCTTGCTAAAAGAAAGCCTTGTGTTTGACTTGAACGGATATCATTTCAAGGTATGTTTCGACGTGCATCGCTGATTGAGCCTTGTTGGTTATGATAATTTAGTGATAATGTTTGTCAAATAAGAGTTGTTTCCTGACTTTGGTTGGCTGGATAAGATCATGATGAAATTTGGGATTAAATAAATTCTGAGTTATGAATTATAGAAATGACAACAATTTATTTTATAAAGAGTTAATTTGAACGGACGATAGAACTATTGGGAAAAAATAATTACATTTCAAGGGTGTCTATAATTAATAACAAAAATATATAGATTGGATATGATTACATGATAGAAATATGTTTTTACAGTGGATTTGTGGAGGAGTGTAAACCAGTTGATAACAGAAGATGAAAATATAAAAATTGCATTGAACAATTAACAGTTAATCATTGAATCGGAAAACTGAGTATTACAAAAAATTTGCAACGTTTCTTGAGCAAAAAAGTTTGAGGAGTTATTAGGAGTTTGGTGGTCGTTTTTTACAGAATTTAAGGTTGAAGTAGAATCACAGGTTGAGTCAATATTTTAAAATGTCTAAATTACTATATCATATCTAATTCAATTGCCATGAATGCATCAAATGAGTTTGAATACCTGAGTACAGTCATCATGTATTGCAGAGCATTTTATCGCTTAACCCCAGAGCCCTTTTCCACCTCCGACGGCCTTTTTGACTCCTGCTCCTCCTGCAGCTCCGGCTGCTTTTTTGAAGCCAGCTGAGCCAGCAGCTCCTGCTTTTCCAGCGGTTTTGAATCCTGCGCCAGCGGCGAAGCCTTTCTTTCCACCCTTGGCACCCTTCTTGAAACCAGCGGCACCAGCGGCACCAGCCATGCCTGCCTTTACGCCCTTAGCTCCGATGGCACCACCAGCAGCACCGAAACCAGCAGCCTTACCGAATTTGAATCCTATTACATTTAAATTTTGATTAGTATGATTCTATGAGTTGGAATATGAA
This sequence comes from Tetranychus truncatus, assembly GCA_028476895.1. NCBI lineage: Eukaryota > Metazoa > Arthropoda > Arachnida > Trombidiformes > Tetranychidae > Tetranychus > Tetranychus truncatus. Next base: position 15,401,243 of record CM052060.1, read on the forward strand.
TGCTGTCAGGGTAAATACTAACCTTGGCTGACTCCGAACTTTTTGACGACTCCGATTTTCTTGTTGTAACCAGCTCCACCGGCCTTGACGAAACCTCCCTTCTTACCGAACTTCTTACCGAATGCTCCAGCAGCGAATCCCTTTTTCACAGCAGCACCCTTTTTACCTGATAATAATGATTCATTGACGAGAATGTTAGTTGAAAATTTTTTCATTGTTTATACGATTTACAGAGACGAGTACTTACCTCCTGCAGCTCCAGCAGCACCATAAGCAGCACCACCTTTGGCACCTTTGGCTCCTGCTTTGAAGCCAGCTTTACCAGCTTTGCCTGCTTTGAAACCAGCGGCAGCAGCACCTTTTTTGCCACCTTTGTGTGCAATGACAGCAGCTCCGCCTTTACCTCCGTAGCCAGACTCAGCGCCTTCTAAATCGGATCCGATTTCTCGCTTGTTTCGACTTTCAATAGCACCATCGTCAGCGTCATCAAATTCAGAGTTTTCCTCGTTATCTTCCAACTCATTTGGATCAACATCAGATTGACATTTTCCAAAGTTAACCAACATCAAGGAGAAAATAGATAAGAGAAGAACCTAAAAATTTGATTCGTAATGGAGGGAAAAAAGGTAACACAATATTTAGTTATTAACTGTAAACAAAAAGTAAATCCATGGAAAATAAAAAATAGTCAACAAATTGAACTGTGACCAGATAAAGAAAATTGTTCTCACCAATCGCATATTCATTTTTGCTGATGTTAAACACTAAGAATAATTATAAAAATGAATGTTAAATGTAAGGTTAACAAACACAGTAAATTAATCCGTGGATTAGGCACAAAGATTTGCTGCAACTTTGCTGTTGTTGTACACTCTGATTTGTTGACAACTCAACTAATGATCAACTGTGATCCAAGAATCACTATTTATACCATTTTAGAGGACCAAATATTTGAGCACTCGAATTAAAAGCATTTCCCGTTGGATTGACCTTAGAGAAGGGAAAAGGAGAGAAAACGTCTTAAATTTTGTTGACTGTCAAAAAAGGATAACCCGTTGAAAGGAGAGTTGGCGAACGAGGGGAAAAGAAAGAGTCTGTGAAAGTGAAAAAGGGAGGAGGAAGTATGCATTTTTGAGTTCCAAATGTTAAGGTAAATCAAAATGATCAACTGACAAACAAAAAAAAACATAATTGTACAAAATTTAAAGTCTAAGTTTACATGACAGGGAATGATCTTGAATTAAGGTCCATTACACTTGGACGATTTTCACTGTTTCTTTGTGTAAACTCTATCGTCCGTTTGTTGATTCTTGTGGCCGTCGGGATAAACCAGACTAAAAAACTTTGTCCGATTATAATAGATTAACCTTCATTAAGATATAATTTCACAATTTAACACTGCGGTTCAATACATTCCATATTTTAATTCATCCAAAAGTAAAACTTAACTGTCTCATCAATTAATCGTATCCACTGGTTACACCTATCGATTACAAGGTAACAATGGATCAAGCATTTGCATAAGTTGCACAATTAGTAAATCAATTTCAAATTGTTTAAGTTAAACATGATCAAATGTAATATCTTAGTTTGATGGAACCAATAAATATTTTAAAATTCATTAACTATTACCAAGATGAAGGCCATAAACAAACCTGAGGCTGTGAATAGTGACTGGCCATTTGTTACCTTATCTAAATGTAATTCATATTAAACATGAAGACAACAACAGCATTAACAATCAATTAATCAAAAAGTCTTAAACTTCAACAAGTGACATGAAAATGAAGTAAATAACCATTTTAATTAAACATTTTATCAAAAACTGGATTCAAATAGAGCCTTGAAAATATTGCATTTAAATTATAAAATAAAAGACAAACCAAAGTCTAATTGGTATCAAATCCATCCAATGGGTTAAACAAGGTCCATTGGCCTGACCAGTTAAACCCAATTAGATTCTTGTTCGTTTCTTTACCTCTAATTTACAAAACATTAACCAGTTGATTGACTCGATTTCAATCAAAGCTATCCCATAATTAGCAGGGAATAGCCCAAAGAATTAAGGTTTCATTACTAGCAATCAATCTTCCTGCAGTAACAAAACATCCTCAAAGCGGTTCTTTTCAAACCCAATGGTTTTTCAAATGTAATATAAAATGTAATTCAATTTTGTTGACTCTTAATGTAAATAGCTGACAATTGTAAAGAAATTTTGATTACACTTGGCATAATAAACAAATGTCTAATGTTATTTACTAACCATCTTGTTATTGATACAAACTGTTGACAATAAAATGGTTAATATACAATTGACCAGAAGGCATATTATTTTCCCATTCAACCTTACCAACAATCAAGTCGTATGTAGCATATTTATCATCTTAATTGTTGATCATGATCTAGACAAACAAGTTTAGCATCGAAATATTGAAGTTATTATTAAAATGAAAGGAAAGAAGAGACTTGGTGAAATTGGTTGTAACTAGAGTTACATTTAGCAATACATTGGCTATTTAGTGTTGATTACAGATGAATCTGGTAATATTTTTGTTTTTGGACTTTAACGTCATGGATTTTCCCTGATCTAATGAAATTTCATGGAAAGTTTCTAGTTTCAGTGATGAACACTCTGGTAACGTAAGAAAAGTTCATGTTTTTTTTTTATCAGAAGCAATATTCAAGTTCATCACTCATTTCTTAAACTTGTTTCGCTCTTCATTTCTCCCTCTTATACTGAATGATATTGACTCTCACTTTCACTAATATTTAATTAATCTGACCGTCCATCAGTTTAGACGATGATAAACTTTAAAACAGATTCATTTAAGTTACTAACAGTGATTGGTTCAAGTTAACTCAACATCTTTTCCTTGATAACTCCACAAGTCAAATCCTTATACAAATTAATATTATTTAATTGTAACCATGTTTTCCACAAAATGTAAGCTTTAATTGTAATATTTATTAATCTTAACAATCTCAATATTAATCATTATTTTTCAATCTTTTGTTTACTCTCAATACATGTTGATGTTCACTGGATTGTTTGGTTACCATTGTGTTTCTCCAACATCACTTAATTTGTTCATTCTAATTAGTTTTAATTTGTTTAACTCTTGGAATTGTTTTGTTAATTGTAAATCCTTGTGAGGCTCAAAGAAAGCGAACCAAGCCTTTACCAGAATGTCACTGGGAAGGAATGGATGAATGCATCAAACCGCTCTTCTACTTCAGCCATCGACCCAACACAACTGGACTTGCCTTGAATCGACGAGAACATGCTTTGCTTTGCAGGTAAATTAGCTCACAATCAACTCGAAACATATTTAAGGGTTTTAATTAGTCGAGAGTCAAAGATGATACCAGAATATAAATTAACAATTTACAAAATACACTTTCTTCAAAAACTAATCTTTACCTTTCAAATTCAGTCTCTAAGATCGATTACAGTTAACTTTTTAAAGCAACCCAATCTGGTTTACCTTGATCGTTTCGTTATTGCTAAATTGTTAATTTAACTTTTCCAAAATATCTTCTAATCAGAAAAATCAGATTAAATCAACTTTACTCAGCATTTTATTTAACAGGTCAACTCATGATTAAAATATTGTTGCTATTTTCCTTCAATACACAAAAAATTTTAACAACTTTACGCTACCTTGAAAGTGTCATCCAAAATTGTTAGCGAGAAACCATTTGATTTTAAGATTACTTTCAACTTCACAATCTTTACCATCAAGATTGACAATTAAGAAACTGTTCAGGACCAGTTCTTCAGTCCTCAGCCGAAACACATTGTTATTACAATGTAAAGCTAACAATCGTCGCTTTTAGACTTAAATAAATCTTTTAATTTTAATACTAATCTCATCTTGTAACGTTTCATATTTAGGTCAATCAAAAATGTAACTGATTGTGTCCAAGATTTCTTTACCCGGTGTGGAACTGCCTTGTCGCAGGAAATGTTTGTTTTGGTCAATGAAGTTTATGTGAACAATGTTAAACCATTCTGTCGCAATGGAGACACCAAAAACAGTACGTAACCATCTTGAACAATCAACTTTCGATGATGATTTGAATTTCCTTGGGACAAGCCAATGAACTATTATTTGCTTTATTTTCATTCATTTTCATTGTTAAATTTGAAACCTTGAAAGTAAAGGATTGTGATTACCTTTACATGTTCAGGGTTGAAATTTAAAGCGATCATTTTTCATTGAAATCACTGATTTCATTGGATCACTTCACTTTAATTGTTGATAATCAGCATCCAAATAACCAAAACCAACATTCATAATCTAGCGCTCTCTTTAGTGATACCAAATTTAACAAATTTAGGCATTTCAATGAAATCATTGTAAATAGACTTGATCATTGGATTGCTTTAATTGTCAAATCTTAATAATTGTTTGTTTTTCACTTCTAAACCATTTAAGATTTAGTTTCTTCATACATTTAATTAGATGTTTAATTAGCAACATTTTTCCGCAATTAACAACTTCTATTTCCTTTATTGTTTTAAGAAATTGTTTAACTTCAGTGTTTGATGGATGGAGCCTAAAATTTCCTGTAACTGCGTTGAGAAGGGCAAATTTTATTTCCAGGATTGTAATTTATAAATTCATATTTTACCAATCAATTAGTCTGCATTAATATATGCGAAAAAGCAAAGCACATTATAACTGCTGTTAATTGCCTTATGATTGACAATAACTGACTGAATAGTCAATTTCATTAACAAACACTAAAAATACTCGAATAGGAAAGCCTTTTCACTATCATTATTAATCCTCAGCCAAAAATTTAACCAACCATGGCGCCAGTTATGACCTTTTTTCAGATATACCATGAAAATGGCCGAGGACAATAATCAGGTGAAAACGGAAAATACTAAATAGAATTAAATTTGTCAAAAATAGTTAAAATGTGCACAAAAAATCATGAACAGCAATTGATCGGATGTAAACAGATTAATTTTAATTTGGTAATAAGCCAAGTACTCAACATTGCGATTTAAGATTTTTTGAATACTCTAACCCTTCAATCCAAAATAACTAATTTCCAATCCTAACTGACTTCTAATTGTATTCACGGCTAAATTAATGATTGACTCAAGTCATCTTAAACCTCAGTACAGTTACGATTGCAATATAAATTGATCTTCTTTCTTATTTTCCTTGATTTTCATTAGATTACTTGGAACATGCAAGATGTGTAAATAATGTTCAATTGACTCAACAATTTAGACGTAAATGTGTAAGCAGATTCCAAGCCACATTGGAAAGTATGGAGGAACAAGTTGATTACTCTAATAGAATCGGATTAGCTTGTTGTGGATATAGAGCTTGGCTTGATTGTTCTACAGAGTAAGTTTCAGTTCAACATTTTAATTGCTTAATAATGATTTTCATTTAATCTAATTCTCTAACATTACAGGTCTGTAAAAGAGGAATGTCAACCTGGAGATAATGCGGCTCAAGCTTTTCTTGATTATTTCAATGCCTTCACTGGAGGTATGTTTTAATGTAACAATCAAAATGCTATGTTAATTTATTAACTGGTTTATTTAATTTTCAGGTGTCCCTCGCTATGTGTGCCAACCAAAGAAATATGATCCTGAGTCAAAGTTTTGTCGCAAGGTTTTACCCACCGTTCGGCGAAGACCAAAAGGACGTAACAGTGACAATGTTTTCTCCAAATATTTTTCACTCTTCTATCCAAACATTGGCTTTTAGATAAACTGATCTAATTTTTATGTTTTTAATATTATAATTGGAATAAAATCTTTTGCTATCGCATGAAATAGTTTACAAAAAAATCTACAATTTATGAGATTTCTGGTGCCAGTTCAATTTAATGCGAGGTTAAACCTAAAGTAACCTATTGTGTACCACAAACCAGATTATTTATAATTGTAGGATAAAGTTTAAATCTGCCTAGAAATCAGACTATTTCTAGAGATTCTGATTTGAATGATGTGAACTATTCTTCAAAAATATTTGGATCGAAAATTATTGAATAAAAACCACTGAAACAACGCGAAACTGGATAATCATACTGTTTAACCTTCAGGATAATGAAATGACTGACCTGAAAATTATTTGTACACAGGAATATTCGTATTTACTCCAATTCAAATTCTGTTAATTTTTCAACTAAATCGCATAAAAAAACGATTTAAGATGTACCATCAACAGAAAAAGGTCAATAGCTCAGAGATTTTCATGACTTTACAGGACAAAGTTGCAGGTAAATGATAATTTGAAATAAACCCTGGGATGTTTGTGGTTTAATGCTTGAAAAAGTTGTGCAGTTTCGCTTTGTTTCGTTATTTTTTATTTAATAATATTTAATAATAATTTTATTTAACTCGAAAACAAACATTTTTCGAAAAATTATTCACATAATTTGATTGAAATTAGTTTTAAACAAGAGATATGCTTACAACAAAATCGTTTTCTCTATCTTTTTGGCTTTCCTCCTTTGCATAATTTTAACTGAAATTGATTAGATTTTGATTAAATAAAAATACATCTTGTTTTTTTTAATTAAATATTTACTTTTTTACCAATGAAAATACTTTTCCTAAGTATTGCAATATATTGAAAACATTTGAAAACATTCGACAGTGATAGAAAATTGTTAAATTTATCAACAATACCAATCAAAAACATAATAAATCAATAAATAGTAAATTAAGCTTCTCGAGCTTAATACGTAGATGGGTAAACAAATGAAATAAAGCATAGACTCTTTTGCCCATTGCAGGTTTTCTGATTGACGGGATGAAGAGTCAAGTGACGAGAATAAATTATTAGGCTAATTATTTACAGGTGAATGGATGATAATTATTGCTAGTTTGATTATTTTTAAGTAAAGGTGCATCAATAGCTTATGATGTTGATGATGTGACTGAATCATGTAAATTGGGAGCAACGAAAATTTTCTCATAAACATCCATTGGAGGTAATTCAATCAGTAAATGTTTATCTTTGTCATAGGCACTGAGCACAGTTTTCCTGAATTCCTCCAACTGCTTGAGAACTTTGTTCTAAAAATAACAAAATCGAATAAATCATAAATACAAGATTATTGATAAAAATATGATAATATATTCATTAAATAATCAACAAACCTTTATTGGTTTGAAGAGAATATTTTCCGTGTCAGGATTAGCAAGGTAGAGTGACATTGATTTACGTATAGATGAATTGGTTGATTCTAGATGACTTGTTAATTCTTTAAGAACCTTATTAATTTCTTCGATTGTAGGTAAATTAGTTGAAGAGGTTTTGATGCACCTTCGTAACAATTCAAGGTGTGACTTAATTGGTATCAACATATTGTTGGCACTTGAGCTGATGAACTTTTCACATATGCTTTTAATCTCGGTGTCAACGATTTTTTGAGGATCCAAAACATGGTCAATCACTTGAGGAGCTCCCTGCATAAAAATCATAAAGCGATAGATTAGTTAATGAGTTAATAAATGCGAACTTAAAGTAAAAAGCTGATACTAACAGGGACTTCAAAAAGAAATTGAAGTAATCCATTGTTACTTTTCAGGCTGAAAAAATTACGATTGTTGAACAGATTCATTGCTGCTGTTTTGACTCGCTCGAAATCAATTTCAACTTCTCGGACAATACATTCAATTCTAAACGGCGTGATTTGCTCTCTAACAATCAATAAGTGTTTGATCAGAAAGAGGCTACCATCGGATGGGCTTTTATTTTTACTAATCTCGGATCCAGCTCGTTTTAATGACTCCAAACAACCAGCAACAACTTCTTGGGCTAATCCTTGGAACGCAGGTTTATCAAGGGATCGGAAAAGCTTAGCAAGACACATGATCGTTCTCCGAACTGTTGGATACCACATTCCATGAATATCTGCTGGAGACCGTGATGCATATCTACCGAAAGAGGAATCATTGTAAGTTGCTAGAGAAATATCCGATAAAGTGGTCGATGTAATGGAAGACAGTGAATCACTTCGAACTAGAGGGCCAGGTGAATTGGTAGATAAACATTCAGCAATACTCTCCATCATCTCAAGTTTATCTGGATAAGCAAGATCACCAGGGGCTGGTACATATTCAATAAGGTTTGTTTGAATATAAATAGCAGTTCGGTAGACTAGACGTTCTTGGACATCTTGTAACAATGAGTTCAATGCCCGACCGAAGGAAAGTGTTTCGTTTCCTTGAATCAAAGAAAACTCTTCTGTTCCTTCACTTCTCAATATACAACAAAGTTCAGATAATGTTTCCAAATGATTGATGTGAATAACAATAGGACGAAGGACGTTGTATAGTTGAACACAAAGAGTTTCAAGAAAATCGGCCAAGAATTGGGATGGAGAAGTAAAAAATTGATAGAAAAGTTGATGTTCATCTTTGCAAATATGTACAAGCATACGACAAGTATTGCGGCTAAGGGTACAGTAACTACGACCGTAGGAAGTCACTGTGTCATCGATGGCTGCTGTTAATACTGGAACAATGAGGGATTCTCGAACTTGGAAATAAACTTGATGGCATTCGTCAAGATACTGTTGATAAAGTGGATTGTTTTCGGCTCTTTCCTCGATCATTGTGACCAGGGATTTGATTCTAGCACAAGAAGATTGAAATCTGCCATAGAAAAGCGAGAAGACAGAATCGTTATCAGATAAAATTTTCCCCGATTCCGGCATAACTGATTTAGCAGCATTTTGAATAGAGTTTATTACGTATTTTTTGATAGTTTCCAGAGCTGTGTCTTGTAAAATCTTATATTGCTCAATGAAGTGTTCACTCTCTTTATAGTTTGATTTGCAGGCAAGAAAATTGATACACTCGTCAAGTCTAGTTAAGGTCGGCATCAAAGATTCATTGAGAATCAAAACAGAAGATGAACCGAGTTTCTTGGTCATAACTTCCAATTCTTTGAAATAATTAAGTTTCTCATTGATCGCTTCGACCGCCATGATTAAACTCCTTTCTTGCTGTAAAATATTTTCACACATAGAATGAACTGATGTTATTTTACTCGCCTTGGAGTCAAACATCTTCTTGAGATAGTAAAGATTATCCAATAAACATTCAATTTGCTTGGAAAGCGTCTGACATAGGTTAAGATTGTCCTGTAAGCATTTAAATCTAATTTCATCTTCACTTTCCAAAGTTGTCTCTACAGAGTCAAACCATCGTTCAATATCTCGTAGGGTACTGAAATTATTGACAGCATCACCAATCATTGTTGAATCACTGTCATCTTTGATGATAGCTTCACTAAGGTTTGACTGTTTCCTATCTCCACCTGATTCAATATCATACGGTGATGATGACTCTTGAGTTGTCAATTTTTCCAACTTCTCTAGTAAAGCCAATTGTTTAGGTGACAATGGACACAGCCGTGAATCTTCCGCTTCCCAGAGGTCATAAACATTTGCTGTTAACTCAAACATCGCTGTCACATATATTTCGAGGAGATGATATTTATTGCTTTGGTAAAAATGTCACATTAAAATAATGCAGTGGTGGTGTGTTGTTGTGCGGAGTAACATATAAACACTTAATAATTTGGTTAACACAACCACTAACTGCGTTTACCCCCAGTTACAAGTAACCAGTAACTCAGTGGTTACAGATATTCTGCCGCCAAATTCAAAAGTTAAAAACTTGAATTTATCACTAATTTATTTTGTAATTAAAATATTGAATAAATAATATGAATTAAAGTATGAAATAGTATAAATTCAATTATTCAAGTAGATCATATCAAAATATTGAAAAGTTCAAGATTGATAATTAATATTACCAATGAAAATAAAAGTAACTAATTCGACAGCAGAGCAAACAGCATGAAACTGTATTTCGTGAATGTATGAACATGTATCAAAATAAGTCTGTGAGATTTTAAATGGTTTAATGAGTTGATAAATTGAGAAAAGTGCATGCATAAACTATGATAAAAACACCGCTAAAATTCATTTTTTTAAAAAGATAGTATTGTACGTCGCCATACATGAACATAGGATTGGCCAGACTGAAGATACGAATCATCAATGTATAAATATGACTATAAAAATATGAAATATAAATTTGAAATGCGTCGCAACAAGATCTGAAGGATTGTAATGGTTTATTGAATTAATCCATCGCAATCAAGATGAATTGATTACAATAGTGGAATCCTTAATAAAAATAAAAGTTTAATTGAATCTTCGATCTTTTCTGGTGGCGGTCCACATGGTTGAACAAGTTTCTCTGTGAGATTAAAGGTGATCCGCGCTTTTGATTCATTTTCATTTTCATTCAAGTAATTTATAATATCGAAATGTCCGAAATACGATGCATATAAAACTCGGTGTTGATTAACCAGCCATTCGTATTTGCTTGAATCAGCATGTCCAGTACCAGTATATTTAGATTGTAAATGTTCCAATTGTGAATGAATGTTATATCATTCAAGCATTTTGATTTACTTTCCCGTCCTAATCCTTGAATAATATTATCTGTAATGTGCATAAAAATAATTTCAGTTGTTTAATAAATATACATTAACTCTGTATCTTTAAGCTTACACTTTTTGCTTAGCGCTAAATCATAAGTTTATACGATGTAAATCTTAAAAGTTGCAATTGCACCGATTTCAACTTTTATTTAATTGTAAAAAGTTTAAGGAAGTCTACGAAAAAGTTGGAAAGGACTAAACACTTACTTGCACTAGTAAATCTGACAAGCTTTTAGGGGCAATTTAGGGTTAGTTAGTGATTGGAACATTTTCAAATGATCGTAATATAGTTTAGCTTCTAAACAATCAGAAATCAACAAACAAACTACAAGAAAAATTGTAATTATTTGCTTTCAGTCTATTAAAGCTAATACAATCATTATGAAAACAGTTTAGATTTGTGTATATGGCACCTAAATTGCAAGATTTTGATTTTAGTGCAATTATTTTGAACAAAAAGTCCAAGTGTAGCAACACAGGGTTGACTGCAATATATCATTGTGATTAAGAGAACATCCATTGAAATTATGATAATAATTTAAAAGAGTTAATTAAACAAATATCACTAAACGCTACATCGCTCACAACCTTCGCGATTTACTGAACTTTCAATATGTTTATCAATACTAGTTGAGCTAGCAAAAAAACGCCAGAAGATTGGGATTCCGGTAAAATATTTGCGCCAATGGTAGATTCTGCTGAAGCTGTAATTCATGTGGTATTAATTAAAAGAGGGTGATCCTTGTGATAATCGTGAGAAACTCCACCAACTGTAATGTATACATCTCCTTTGGTTTTTCAATAAATCGCTAGATCCACAACTAGATGTAGCTTCACTTCCTTTTGTCCCAAAGTAACAATTTTTAAGCTACCGCAAACACTTACACCAGATGAAAAAATATTGACGTGATCACAGTCATTTTAAGACATAATAAACATACAAACATTTTATGACTAACACGACCGTAATTGCCCAGTCAATTTGAAAGCATCGCGAATATCAATTTTTCAATCAATTTTAAGTGAGTCTTAACATGTTAAGACTCACTCACAGTCTATAATCCACTCCAGAGAACTCCATCCACAGAAATTTCGATTGCAGAAGACGACATCAAACTCGGAAAAATGAAGGCGAGTTAAACAATGCAAGTTAAGTATCTTGTGAATGTTTTCTGGTTTCTGGCTAAATTAATACATGCTTTTTCAGCCTCACCCGTTTGTGTTTGTTGGTACAGTGAAACTTCACTTAGGTTATGATTTCATTTTTTAATTGTGGAAAGTTTAAGCAAATCTACGAAAAAGTTGGAAAGGACTATCCTATACTAAAGGAACACTCACTTGCGAATGCATCGAACAAGGCAATCTTTATCTATTCTTTCAGCGAAAAAATTTCTCTGATCTATAGTTTTGGTTATAATTGCGTTCGAAGTTGAGACTTCGATTGCATTTTGTACAGTTATGGTTATGGATCACAGCACCTTACTGATGCTTACCATGTAACTTATGGTGATCAACCAGAAAATTGACTTTTTTTGATTGATATAATTTTCTTTTTCTGGATAATTGGTCATTTCGATGTTCTATTTAAAGTTCTTTTTTCGAACAATGGAGATAGCTAACGAGCTGAAACTTATATTTAAAAAACAAAACTTGTTGGTGAACAGTAAGAATTAAAAATTTTTGTCGGTTCATCTATAGTTTGCTAGATTTTGGCCGTTGGCTGCAAAACTTCGAGTCTCGATATTTAGAAAATTATAACACTTATAATCACAAATCTTCTTTTAAACATGCTATTGCATTAGTTGCTATAATATACGGAAGTTCGAGGTCACTCACGAGTATAAACATAAAGTTATAGCATTTTATTTCTTAATGTTTCTTAAAGTTGTCAGTTTATTAATTGATTTACAAACAAAAATGTTTTTTCAGCTTCGCCAGTTTTTGTTTGTTGGTACAGTAGGTTAGAACTAATGTTTCTCGTATTAACTCATATTTTATTATAGTGTTTAGTTCAATTGCTTATTAACCGAAAGATTGATGACCATAAGTGATACTATTCTCGAACTATCGAGGCTCAAAGTTTTGATACAAATGTCCAATATCTAAGCAAATAGCCAAAAATTTACAAAAATTTTACATTTGTTGATATTCCCCAGCAATTCTGTGTCATTTGAAATTAGTTTCAGCTCTTTAGCTATTTCCATTGTTCGAAAATAGAACTTAAATAAAAAATCGAAATGGCCGATTTTACACAGTAAAGAAAATGGTGTCAAGCGAAATAAGTTTATTTTCCGGTTTTTCATCCAAATTGCAATGCTGAGCTTTAATAAAATGCGATTATCTGTAACCATAACTGCACAAAATGCAATCGAAGTTTCAACTTCGAACGCGATTTTCAAGAGAACATTACATCGGATAAACTTCTAAGTCCCAGGAATAAATCACAAATGGTTTTTTTTATCTATTTGAAATCTAGTAAATAACCTCAAGCAACAAAAGTCCGAATATTGCCATTTTTTGCTTTTTCAAAACCAGACTATAGATTGCATTGCTTTCCTGCTACATTAGAGCTTTGAGCTTCGGTTCGCAAGTTATAATGGATTGGTTGGAGTCTAGTCCTTTTCGGATTTGTTACGTATCTTTCTGTTAAACATTTTCTGGTTTTTGCTTAGCGAAATGCAAAAAATGGCAATATTCGGACTTTTGTTGCTTGAGGTTATTTACTAGATTTCAAATAGATAAAAAAAACCATTTGTGATTTATTCCTGGGACTTAGAAGTTTATCCGATGTAATGTTCTCTTGAAAATCGCGTTCGAAGTTGAAACTTCGATTGCATTTTGTGCAGTTATGGTTACAGATAATCGCATTTTATTAAAGCTCAGCATTGCAATTTGGATGAAAAACCGGAAAATAAACTTATTTCGCTTGACACCATTTTCTTTACTGTGTAAAATCGGCCATTTCGATTTTTTATTTAAGTTCTATTTTCGAACAATGGAAATAGCTAAAGAGCTGAAACTAATTTCAAATGACACAGAATTGCTGGGGAATATCAACAAATGTAAAATTTTTGTAAATTTTTGGCTATTTGCTTAGATATTGGACATTTGTATCAAAACTTTGAGCCTCGATAGTTCGAGAATAGTATCACTTATGGTCATCAATCTTTCGGTTAATAAGCAATTGAACTAAACACTATAATAAAATATGAGTTAATACGAGAAACATTAGTTCTAACCTACTGTACCAACAAACAAAAACTGGCGAAGCTGAAAAAACATTTTTGTTTGTAAATCAATTAATAAACTGACAACTTTAAGAAACATTAAGAAATAAAATGCTATAACTTTATGTTTATACTCGTGAGTGACCTCGAACTTCCGTATATTATAGCAACTAATGCAATAGCATGTTTAAAAGAAGATTTGTGATTATAAGTGTTATAATTTTCTAAATATCGAGACTCGAAGTTTTGCAGCCAACGGCCAAAATCTAGCAAACTATAGATGAACCGACAAAAATTTTTAATTCTTACTGTTCACCAACAAGTTTTGTTTTTTAAATATAAGTTTCAGCTCGTTAGCTATCTCCATTGTTCGAAAAAAGAACTTTAAATAGAACATCGAAATGACCAATTATCCAGAAAAAGAAAATTATATCAATCAAAAAAAGTCAATTTTCTGGTTGATCACCATAAGTTACATGGTAAGCATCAGTAAGGTGCTGTGATCCATAACCATAACTGTACAAAATGCAATCGAAGTCTCAACTTCGAACGCAATTATAACCAAAACTATAGATCAGAGAAATTTTTTCGCTGAAAGAATAGATAAAGATTGCCTTGTTCGATGCATTCGCAATCTAATAAATAACTATATTGCAAGAAAAGTCCAAGTATTTACATTTTTCTATTGCAAACCAGAAACCAGAAGATGTTTACCAGAAAAGATGCAAAACTATTGCTTTTCTTGCTTTTACTTCTCAAACTAACACCATTTTCGGTTAAACCATCTAAGTTCACATACTGCAAATGATTTTGACGACAAATTCTGACTTATTGGCCGTGATGTAAAAAAAATGTTAATCATAACAATGTTCCAATCACTAACTAACCCTAAATTGCCCCTAAAAGCTTGTCAGATTTACTAGTGCAAGTAAGTGTTTAGTCCTTTCCAACTTTTTCGTAGATTTGCTTAAACTTTCCACAATTAAAAAATGAAATCATAACCTAAGTGAAGTTTCACTGTACCAACAAACACAAACGGGTGAGGCTGAAAAAGCATGTATTAATTTAGCCAGAAACCAGAAAACATTCACAAGATACTTAACTTGCATTGTTTCACTCGCCTTCATTTTTCCGAGTTTGATGTCGTCTTCTGCAATCGAAATTTCTGCAGTCAGAGTGGATTATACACTGTGAGTGAGTCTTAACATGTTAAGACTCACTTAAAATTGATTGAAAAATTGATATTCGCGATGCTTTCAAATTGACTGGGCAATTACGGTCGTGTTAGTCATAAAATGTTTGTATGTTTATTATGTCTTAAAATGACTGTGATCACGTCAATATTTTTTCATCTGGTGTAAGTGTTTGCGGTAGCTTAAAAATTGTTACTTTGGGACAAAAGGAAGTGAAGCTACATCTAGTTGTGGATCTAGCGATTTATTGAAAAACCAAAGGAGATGTATACATTACAGTTGGTGGAGTTTCTCACGATTATCACAAGGATCACCCTCCTTTAATTAATACCACATGAATTACAGCTTCAGCAGAATCTACCATTGGCGCAAATATTTTACCGGAATCCCAATCTTCTGGCGTTTTTTTGCTAGCTCAACTAGTATTGATAAACATATTGAAAGTTCAGTAAATCGCGAAGGTTGTGAGCGATGTAGTGTTTAGTGATATTTGTTTAATTAACTCTTTTAAATTATTATCATAATTTCAATGGATGTTCTCTTAATCACAATGATATATTGCAGTCAACCCTGTGTTGTTACACTTGGACTTTTTGTTCAAAATAATTGCACTAGAATCAAAATCTTGCAATTTAGGTGCCATATACACAAATCTAAACTGTTTTCATAATGATTGTATTAGCTTCAATAGACTGAAAGCAAATAATTACAATTTTTCTTGTAGTTTGTTTGTTGATTTCTGATTGTTTAGAAGCTAAACTATATTAAGATCATTTGAAAATGTTCCAATCACTAACTAACCCTAAAAGCCCTAACCCTGAATTGTCCCTAAAAGCTTGTCAGATTTACTAGTGCAAGAATCAAAAGCGCGGATCACCTTCAATCACACAGAGAAACTTGTTCAACCATGTGGACCGCCACCAGAAAAGATTGAAGATTGAATTAAACTTTTATTTTTATTAAGGATTCCACTATTGTAATCAATTCATCTTGATTGTGATGGATTAATTCAACAAACCATTACAATCCTTCAGATCTTGTTGCGATGCATTTCAAATTTATATTTCATATTTTTATAGTCAGTTTTATACATTGATGATTCGTATCTTCAAAGAGATCTTCAGTCTGGCCAATCCTATGTTCATGTATGGCGAAGTACAATACTATCTTTTTAAAAAAATGAATTTTAGCGGTGTTTTTAGCATAGTTTATGCATACACTTTTCTCAATTTATCAATCCATTACAATTTTTCTCGTAGTTTGTTTGTTGTTTTTTGATTGTTTAGAAACTAAACTGTATTAAGATCATTTGATAATGTACTCCCAAAATTGATCTTATTTAACAAGATCCTATTGAAAGTAGCTATATAAAATCATTGGATTGGTCAGGCTGAAGATGACAATTATTAATATAAGTTTGACATTTGAAATGTACCAAAATAAGATCTGACGTCTTTAATTTAGTTTTTGAGTTTTATTGTAAAAATATTCAAAAAATACATTGAAACTTGAAAATAGTGAACATGTGTAGCATAAACATAATTTGATTTATTATATTAGTAATTATTACAATATCGATTACAACTTCGTATCTGTACGCCAAAGTAATCGTTTATTTCTTTATGATCAATCATAAGTTTATGAAATAGCGACATTTCCTGCTAAGCTGGTTTAATCCAGGGAATCAAGTGTTTTCGTTTAACAATGGCTTTGACATGGTTTTAAATGGCGTCAAAGTGTAATAATGAATTGCAAGGGATAAGAATAATGAATGATGAAAAAATAATCATGGGCTAAAAGCTTAATAGTTGGCCAGCTCAAATGAACTTAGAGATAGAATAATTCACTAGATTGATAAAAAAACGGCAAATGCTCGATGAAAACGTTTCATGGATTTTGATTTTCAGTTATTGTTTGTCCATAGCTTCAGATATTTTTGTATCACCAACTAACTGTCATTTTCCATGTTTCGAGTTCCAACTTGACATTGGATTCTCTATTGACAGACTGTCATTTTGTAAACGGCTTCATAATCAGTGTTTACAGCTTCTTGAAAAAACTTACACATTAATTCACCTTCAATGAAGAATGGTCTAATTGTTCTTTTCTTTTCTTCGTTATCACCAACAAAAAACACATTGGTACTGACAATAGCATTCAATATTTTCCGCCTTTTTTGTCGTTCACTCACTCTGATTTCAATAGTAGAATACATTTTATCATTAAAATGATTCATTAGTGTTTTGTTTTATATGGAACTTGAATTTTATTGTTTCAAGCATTTAGCTTCATAAAACCAATTTTGGTAAATCGATTAAATCATCTCTACAATTAGCTCATTAAATTTGAGCTTAAATTTGGAAAAATTTGTATTTAAAACAAGTTATAATTGTAGATAAATTTATTTTATTGCTTTGTCTCTTATTTGAGCAATCATAATCATTGTAGCAAGATATTAACAAAATAATTTGTTTATTGCAACATTATTTAACCTTGTTTCTGATTTTTTTCAACATTCAAAGTTGAAAAAATAGCTATCTGATACCTTTTCATGGTCTTTCATTTCAAGATCATGGATGAGTGAAAAGTACAACTCAATAAATGCGAAAAATGATAAAAATAAGAATCACTTTTGTAGTCAATATTTGTTTAAATTGTATTTTCAAAAATGCGAATTTCAACTCTTCAAGTGAAATCATTTAATTTATGGTAAAATAATGCCATCCTGTTGATTTTGATTATTGCAAGCAATATTTTTTTGCTTTCCATGATTAACGAAATTAGAATTATTGATTTGACTTTCAAAGCCAAATAATTTGACTTTATGGTCTGACTTTTTTACAGTTGACCGTTTTTCGAGTAATTTAATCAAAGCCATGGTTTTTTCCTTATATCATTTGATTGCGTTTTCATTCGTCTGGACTTTTGTAATGGATATTTTGAAATGTGTAACATAAGTATAATTTTGGTGGTTCCAGAAGGCAGATCACCTTGATAAAGCTCTAGATCAAGCTCCAATTTAGCCAATTGTTCACCTTTAAGCGGTCTAATCAATGAGATTATGGCTTCATTATAAGCTGATGTTAAATGAAAATCATCTCTTACAGCAGGCTCGGTTGAATTATCAGCTTCGATTGATGTAACATTCAACTTGAACAACACTTCTGATCCTGGTATAAGGGGTCCCCTAGCCGTGAATAAAGCCAGTTTACCAGAAGACGGAATCGAGACCTCAGAAGGAAGGGAAATATAGCTATAAGAATAAGATAACGGTTTCTTGTAAATCTCGTAGCATTGATCACCAACACATTGAACGGCTTTCCGCGGCTTCTTGCATCGACTGAATGGTAGGGTAAAATAGTGCAAAAACAAATTTAATTAGTCGAGTTGAAACAATTGAAATTATAAAATTTATAATTAGAGAGAGAATGGTTTTAATGGCAGCATTGAAAAAATGGGTAATGAGGAAAATGCTTGAAAGAAATTCTTCAAACTAATCAACCAATACTCAAGGTCTATTTATAAATTGAAATAGATCAATTTGGATAAAGTGAATCAGATAAACTGTTAATGGCAATGGTAATCGATGAGTGGAAATCAATAAATGATTATTCATTTTCTAAGATTGAATAGGTTCTGAGAAAAGTAGCTCAAGGCTAAGAATAATCTTACAAGTGTTATTAATAAAATTATTTAAATAATTAACATCAGCAAATGATGAGAAAATAAATTGATAAATGTCTTTGATGAAATTTATCAAACAGTTTTTTTGGTTATTTAACATGATTAAAATAAATTATAATTTTAAAACCATATAACCATTTGATTTTGAATAATTTCCTTCAAGTTTACTTAAAATTCATTTTTACAATGTAATACTCACTGAGTATGAGCTATATCTCTGATATAACCTTCTGGACAGTCTTGATTGAAACATTTGTAACCTCCAATTGTATTCAAACAAATTGATTCCCCACAAGGTTTATTGCGTTCACACTCATTGACATCATCACAGAATCTATTATCTCGAACTTGAAATCCTTCTGAACATGAACAAACGTATGAGCCTTCAGTATTATTACAGTGACCTTCACAGAAGAGTGCCATTTTGGCAATGTTTTCAGCGCACTCATCAATATCAATGCATGTCTTTCCATCGTCAGCTAATCTGTAACCTTAAAGTAAGAAAAAAAAGGAGAGAAAGTTATTAGTTAATTTTGAAAAAAATGGTCACAAGATTTAATTTAAAATCACTGTTGGACATACCAGGTGAACAAGAGCAAATATAAGAGCCTTGAGTGTTGATGCATTTATGTGGACAGACCCAGGGAGTCTCTTCACATTCATCAACATCGACACAGTCATGTGAATAAGTCGATTTACGGTAACCTTTTTGACAGATACAATCAAATGAGCCTTGTTTGTTCACGCAAATTGAATTTACTGGACAAACTTCAGGACCATATTTTGCACATTCATCGATATCGATACAACGCTGATATTCATCTAACTGTTGTCCCATTGGGCATGAACATGAAAATGATCTATATATATTGGAACAGGTTTGGCCCGAAAGACAATTGTGTTTTCCTTCTGCGCATTCATCAATATCAAGACAAGTATTACTGTTAACGTCATAACGAAGTCCACTTTCACAAACTGAGCGACATTGATAAGTACCAATCAAATTGACACATGAATGACCAGGTGGACAGCGCTCAGGAATAAGGCATTCATTGACATCTTCACAATTACCCAAGCTGTTTCGCTCAAATCCATTTGGACATTGAATTGATTGACAAGTTCCATCAGGTTGGAGACTTTGACCCGGTGGACATGCTATTCGAGTGCATCGATAGGTTCCTGGTGTGTTGATACACTTAAACATAACCGATGAGCCACATATTGTTGGTGTTGACTCACATTCGTCAATATCATCACAATTATCTGATGTTACATTGTAAATGTAACCAGTTCCACATTCATTTTTCCTTATACACAAATATGATCCTGGCATATTGAAGCATCTATGTGTATCGGGACAAAGACTGAAATCAACGCATTCATCGATATCTTCACACAATCCTGAATCAATGTTACGATTATAACCTCGATCACAGTTTCCTGATTGTAACCGCTCAATTCGTGGGCGACATTCATAGGAACCAGGAATATTGATACAATCTTCAACCGTTGGTTTACATCTATGCATTCCAATCAAGCACTCATCGATATCAATGCACTGAGAATTGATTGAGCGATAACCTGCTGAGCATTGAGATGGATCAACTTTTCGTTCACAACGGTATGAGCCAAGTATATTGACACAAGTCTCCAACCTTGAATGACAAACAGGAGGCTCAAGAGCACATTCATCAATATCAATACATTGGCCTGAGTTACTTCTGGTTAATCCTGGTGGACAAAGAGCTTGTGATGATGAATACTGATTAAATCTTGTTAGCTGATGAACTGGTTTATTAGTGCAATTGTACGAGCCAGGTTGATTGTTACAATTTTGCCATGGTGCACAAGCTCTGCTAAGCTCTACACATTCATTTATATCTACACACGATGATCCGGAAGGATTCAACTTATAACCTGAATTACATCTGCATCTTTCGTTTGCTTCTTGATAACCATTTTCACAGATGCTTTTTGTTTCTGATGTATCTGCTTCACGTTCACGAGAATCATCTTTGGAGGATGTTGACTCTGCTTGACAGCATTCAGTAAATGATTTTATCCAAATGTTTGTAAAACTTAGTCTTGTTGTTAGTGAACATGGTCTTCCTGCTTCTCGTGCAATAGATCCTAATTTACATGCTTGACAACATTCATAGACAGCACTTGAATGTTCAGTGTAACGAGGGAAGCTAATGGATGAGATACACTTTTCGTTTGATGATTGAGCCAGTGATTTACCCTGGTCACAGTTGACTGATTGATGACGAGCTGAGCAGCAGAGACTAAAAGTTATCTCACAGTCTGTATAATATCCACTTGTAACATTAAATCTAGGTAAAAGAGCTGGGTCACTTTTTGAGCAGCCAACTGTAGGCCAACGATCTGCGAAATCTCGTCCTAGTTTACAGCAATCGATGATTGTCTTGTCATAATCTGCAAAGATATCAAAGATCGGTTTACCGGATAAAAGGTTAAAATTAATCTACCATCAACAGAAATAAATAACTCTAAAAAATTAACAATAATGGTTATTATTTGGATTTACCTTGTGTTGAATAGCCTATTGATAATAGGACTATTGTCACCAATAGCTTTATTATCCAGATCATCTTCAGGGTTTCCAGTAAATACTTTTGATCAAATTGATCAGTTAATATGCCATACTTATTAGTTTTGATGTGAAGTGCAATTTAATTTTATCTCTGTTGATAGCTTATCATAAGTAAACAAAATTAATTAATTGAAATAAAATAAAAACAAAAAATAGACCGTGAATTGTGAAGCGCAACTATAACCAAAGCACATGTAATCCATTGCAATTTTTTTTACTCACCATATTTCTTGATTTGATTATACCAGGCCAATCAATTGAAATGTTGAAACTCTTTAACTACAAGATAATAATGCACTAATTGCCAAGTAAACAGTCTCAAGATATACAATTACACAATTGAATATTGATTAAAAAAGGGTAAAATTAAAATCAAAATGGTTACAACTTATGACCAAGACCTATGTGCGTCACATTATGCTATTTTATCTATGCTTTATGCTAAATATGTTTTTAGCTATTTTTAGACACTTTGAGATATTGAAACAAAGTTCAATGTTAAAATGGTCAAATTAAAAACTGATTAAATCAATATAATTAAAAAACCCATTCAAAAATTATCAATATTAGAGTCTTCAGGAACATTTGAAGTTGGTGAAAGTTATTTTAAAGAAACCAAAGCTCTTAACCCAATTGACTTGAACCAAGCAAATCAGTACAAGGTAAAGGTAAAGGCGAAAGTTAGATTACAAGCTTTAATTGTTCAATAATTGCAAAGGATAAATCGTTTAAAACCCTTTTTTTCTCAATCCTTTCAGGTAACAATCATTAAATTTAATACATTAATATTGATGTATAATTTGCGTTGAAACGCAAGTCAGGAAGACAATTCAAGACTCAAAATGGGATTGTAAATGGTTGAAAGATAATTAGTTAAATGCGTTAATTCTAATTTTATGATGTAGTTCAATGGTTAAAACCTGATAACGTGTCACTTTTTAATCAGTATGCATTTATACTCATATATGAATTCAAAAAAAGTGAATATTTGTAATCGAGCCTGAGGATTGATTTCTAATTAACATCACCCAAACTGTTAAAGGCTGTAAGGTAAAATGGTAAATTGAATGAAAGTAATACAGATTGACTGAAAATTGACTGAAGATGTTCCAAGACAAAAACATTATTCAAGTCCTAGCATGGTGTGAAATGGCTAAATATTGGGAATACCCGACCTCAAATTAAATTTTT
Organism: Tetranychus truncatus; assembly: GCA_028476895.1. Classification (NCBI taxonomy): domain Eukaryota; kingdom Metazoa; phylum Arthropoda; class Arachnida; order Trombidiformes; family Tetranychidae; genus Tetranychus; species Tetranychus truncatus. The sequence goes on from CM052060.1 coordinate 15,423,654, forward strand.
TTTATTTTAATTAAACTTTAACCTCAGGCTTAGCTAATTTATTGATAATTTTGGATTACATTAAAAGCCTATTGACAAGGTAAGGAAGAAGGCGAAGAAAGCGAAAAGGAAGAAGGAAAATCAACTTTTCGCTTTATTCCTATTTGGTACTGTCATCAGTCAATTGTCCAACCCAAACTGATTAACAGTAAACATTAAAAGGCCATTAAATCCAGGCTTAAATAATCCGTCCATCAATTGTAAATTGTCTTACAATTAGTATACACTTTAAATACATTTAACTGTATTGATAAAAGACACTTGTCATTCATTTCAACAATTTAAGCTTTTCTTTGTGTTAACTTTGGGTTTTGCTTCACTTGTATTTGGCTTTTGTGCTTGGTTTTGGCTTATAATTTGATTCCGTCATTGAAGGCTATTATTAAATGATGATATATTTGCTAATTAACTCATGTTTATTTATACAATTATATGGTAATACAATCGATAGATGGCCATATCAGATCTCAGAGTGATCAAAGATTATCATTAGACTCATCATCAAACTGGTGTTCATTTTTATTTACCATTTCTTCATCATCATCATCCTTCTTTTTTCTCTTCCTTTTCTTTCTTTCTTCTTTTTTGTTTAACTAAAGATTTCAATCTCTTTCTTTATCATCCTCTATATCATCTTCATCCATTCATCCTCCATTTTCTTTGTCTTTTTCTTCCTCTTCCATCTTTTTTGTTCGTTTATTTGGCTTTTTATTCACCTAAACCTGAGTTACACCCGAAAATGGCTACACTTACATCAACTCGACATTCTTGCATGCTTGTTACACTTTCACTGGACTTTATTTGGCGTTAATTTACATTTTTAAATAATCTTTAGTCAAATGGGTTTTAATTAAAAAGCTTTATTAAAACCATTAAAAGCTTAACTTTTGTTTAAAATCAATCATTAGATGGCGTTTCAAACATTTCATTAGAGGTTGCTTTTTAGTTAGGCCGCAAGGTGGAGACTGGCGTGCTGCAAGGAGAGCTGATGGAGTTGTGATTCTGTTTTGTTCAGCGATGCTGATGAATTGCAATTCTTGAAACATTTTGACAATAAGATTCACCATTTAGCACCTTCCAATTTTTTTTTCATACCGTGTTGTGTAGATAATATATACTATTATGGCTAGTTTGATGACCTCCACCCAGCCAGAAGCTCATACTACTGAAAAACCTGTAACAGATTTACCAAAATTACCCAAGAAAAAAAAGACCCGATGTACTCAATGTAAAATTAGTGTAGGAGTCATAGGTATGTTTATTCAAAAAAAGCAAAAATCTCCTTCTAATTGTTCTTGTGATTTCTTTTTCTATTTTTCATTAAACTAATCAACCTTTTTTATTCTTTTGTTTTGGTTTTATGCTTTGGCTAACCTTTGTGTTCATCTTTAACCACCAATTGTGACCAATTTGGATAATTTATTGTGCTTTATTTTCGCTGGTTATTCATTGATGTTTCCCTTCTTCAATGAAACATTATTTGTTACAAGGTTTTCCATGTCGTTGTGGAGGAATATTTTGTTCAATTCATCGTTATGCTAACGAACATAGCTGTAGTTTTAACTACAAGGAACACGGAGCCGAGGAAATTCGCAAAAATAATCCACAAGTGGTTGGAGAAAAAATACAAAAAATTTAATCCATTATCTTTTTTTTCATTATTAAACGTGAATTTGACGCATTTTTTCTGATCAAATTAATTATGCTTCGATGAGACAACAAATGTATACATTAAATGCTAGCATTTGAAATTAAAATCAGAATGCGTTGGTAATATTTCGATAACATTTGATCATGATGACATAAATGTAATCATATGACTATTTAAAGTCAATTGCATTTGCAAATGTTAATTTTGTGTCAACATTCTACATAAGATGGCGCTTTGATCATTAAGGTTACAGTATGTAATGTAAAGCTATGAGGTGGAGTTTTATGTGCTAGCTCATTGATTTGATTAGTAAATTGTTTTTTATATTTAATTTATCTTGCAATTTAATTTCTTCTTATTTGTGATTACAAGTGATTTTATCAATTGGGAAGTGTTAATAATTTATTCTTTCTCAATCGTACCAGCCACTGTGATTCATAGATGGAAAATTTGCAAGAGAATTTAATTGAAGATCTCAATAATGTTGATGTGTGTGACTCGCTAGGATTAGCTGCCAAGCTGGGCGTTAATCATCAACATATTGTTGGTGTGCTCAAAAGCTTTGAAAATATTCCTGGTTTCATTGAAACTACAATTATCAAAGAGACAAAATGGCAGCTAACAGAAGAAGGACAGATGATTACTGAGAAAGGCTCCCATGAAGCTTTAGTTTGGTTCAATACTCCGGATGATGATGATGGCATCGAGATGACATTGTTAATGAACAAATTGGACAAAAATACTGGTAAAGTAGGCCTCAGTAAAGCTTTGGCATTGAAATGGGTAGCCTTGACGAAGAAAGAAGGTAAACAATATGTTCAAAGGAAGGTTAAGCAGATTGATGATAAGGTTAAAACATACCTACTGGCTATCAATGAGGGTAAACTTAACGAAGTAAGCATTCAACGATTCATCAAAAAACTTGCATCCATTAACTGATTTATTTTTTCTATGGCAGATTCCGGATTCCGTCAAAGCTGATCTCAAGAAAAGAAAACTAATCTCTGAGATTCCTTTCTCACGATATCAAGTAAAAAAAGGACCGAATTTTTCTTGTAAAATTGAGAAACCAGAAACAGATATCACGGCTGAAATGATATTGAAAGACACTTGGAAGACCAAAAATTTTAAAAGCTACAACTTCAAAGCGTTAGGTATTGCACCAGATCGGGGACATTTACATCCTTTGTTGAAAGTTCGTGAGCAATTTTGTCAAATCTTCTTGGAAATGGGATTCCAGGAAATGCCCACTAATAACTTTGTTGAAAGCTCTTTCTGGAATTTCGATGCTCTCTTTCAACCTCAACAACATCCAGCCCGAGATGCTCATGATACCTTTTTCATTTCTGATCCACAATTCTCTGACAACTTTCCTAAAGATTACCTCGAGAAAGTAAAAAGCGTTCACTCTACTGGAGGATTCGGTTCTCAAGGGTACAAATATGAATGGAAAATTGAGGAAGCTCAAAAAAACTTATTACGAACTCATACTACAGCTGTTAGTGCTCGAATGCTATACAAAGCAGCTGAAAAATATAGAGAAAATCCAGACGCACCTTTCACTCCTTTGAAATATTTCAGCATAGATAGAGTATTCCGAAACGAAACTCTTGACGCGACTCATTTAGCTGAATTTCATCAAATTGAAGGTGTTGTAGCTGATGTTGGGTTAACATTGGGAGATTTAATGGGCATTTTACAACAATTTTTCCATAAACTAGGAATCAAAAAATTGAAATTCAAACCCGCCTACAACCCATACACTGAACCTAGTATGGAAATATTTAGTTATCACGAAGGACTGAAGAAATGGGTTGAAGTTGGCAATTCTGGTGTTTTTAGACCTGAAATGTTATTGCCTATGGGAATACCAGAAGATGTGACTGTTATTGCTTGGGGCTTGTCTTTAGAAAGGCCAACTATGATTAAATATGCTATTAGTAACATAAGAGATTTAGTTGGTCATAAAGTCGATCTGCAAATGGTTTATGATAATCCTATTTGTATCCTGGGAGAAAATTAATTTTCATAGTAAATACTGGTTTATTTAATATCCATTTAATACCATCTATTTTTTCCAAGAGCAATGACTAGTACTTTGTGACGGGTAATTGAGCTTTTTCACCACTCTCCTCATTGTAGAGTGCATTTATCTAATGAGGAACACTACTTCATATTCAGACAAGTTATCATTATAGATTCAATTAAATAATCTACTCTTTAGATTAAAAACTCTTTTCTAATTGAAATCTACAACGTAATATTTTATTGTTTATTGTATTTTTCAGACCTCCTCAACTTATAATAGATAACTTGTGAAACTAGATTGTTCTATGACTTATCACACAATTCCGTCTCCTTTACACCAGTAAACCTGAATCAGGAAAGACCATGAAACTTTTATCACTCAAATAATGAGTAAGGGTTGTTGATTGCTTATCACCAGATCGATTTATTACACAGTCACAAACATGGCTTATTAAATTCACCATCGACTAGTCCTCATTTCCACTTCGAGCTGAAATGAATTGAACAAGAAAAATGAAAATAAACCTTTGCACCAGAGCTTTTAGGTTACTCATAAAAATTCAAACTAGAGTTGATTCTGATGTTATCGTGTTTTCATTGAATAATTATTGAACAGTAAATTGGCGCTCAGTTTCCACAGTTTACAGTAAAACCGTAAGATGGAAGCTCAACTCTCTACGAGTCAATTTTTGCTTTGATGAATATCAACATTTAACTGTTGCACTAAATTGTTTATATTACTATCAGTATAAAGTAAATGAGCTGTTTGTCGGTTAATTTAAGTGTTGTAAATAAATTTGCCGTTGTTATTGAAAGGCATAGGGAAAGTAATCAATACTGTTAATCAAATTAGAGCTTGAAATCGTTTCATGACAACTAATAACTTATGATAGCAACTTTACTTTCCAATCCCAAGTTGAAATGTGCGACTTATGTGTGTTCCAAATGCATTCATTAAAACCTCATGTGGATTAAATGAATCATTAGTACAACAATATTTCAAATCAGTGAGAAAAATCGACCTTTTTAACGATAATTGTGATTGAACTCAATGATAAGTACAACGTAAGATCAGCGTTATACTGATACTCATATCGGTTAGAAAGGAATCCCAGACTCGGATCTTGTGTACGTTTAGGCTAACCTTTTTTTTGAAGTTGAAGTTACTAAAGCTACTCAAACTATGTTTTGATTATTGGAAATTGTGTCACAAATTTAATTTATTTTGTTATTCGATTTCTTCCTAAGTGTGATTTCTATTTAAACCATCATGGGCTTGTTGCCAATAGAGTTTACGGATTGCCTCACGGATTCACCATATTTTCGGGAAAATTTACATGCCCATGAAAAAGAATTGGACTTGACCTCACAACAAATCAAAGGTTTAATCAGAGATGTCAACTATCTTCTTCAAGCTGCATCAGGTACACATAACTCTCTTTTCACCCTTACTCTTGACACATATGTTTCTAACCATGTTAGCAACAAAAAGAAACATCGTTTGTTCAGATTTGAATCTAATTTTAATTTTTTTCTATTTTCTATTTTCTTTAACTCTTTCCGCTTTAGCTTTATCATCTGCTCAAAGGAAACTGGCTAATAGTCTTAGCCATTTTAAATTCGAGTGCATTGGAGGCTCACAAACAGATGATGAAATCGTCATTGGTAATTTGTTTTTTTTCATACTCCTAAAAAGTTTATCACATTTACCATTCTTGCTAGAAGAATATCCAACCATACATGTCTAAATTTAAACAATCAGATTATGTTGCCTCTAATATTGTTTTAGGGTAGCTATTGAAACAATATCTTTCATCGATAATCAATAATTAACATCTTTAATGTATTGTCTTTTTGACTTTCATTGTTTACAAAAAGTTTCTCCATCCGTTTACAGTATCTATTCAGCTGTGCAAGTTTCAACTCACCGAAAAAAGATACATTGAAAGTCAACCAGAATTTATATTTTCAATTTTTCTGTCACTCTGTTGACTGTTATCAGTCCAGTTAAAAGTTACATCTGAATAGCCGGGCAAAAAAAGTTGCCTCTCAACCAACACTGAAACCAACCCAAAATCTATTATTCCTATTTTGTTTATTCTGTGTGTTTTGGGTAAAATGATATTATCTTTTATCCTTCCTCTATTTTATAGCTTTTCATCCTTTCACTTTCACTAATATATTTACAATTTGCCATTTCTCTCTCATTTTTTTCTCTTCCTGCCAACCTTCCTCTTTCATCAGGTATTATGATTTTCACATAAGAATGGCAATTATACATATGAGTGTAGTTAATTTAGCTTTTCTCTTTCCTCCTGTTAACTTTTTGTGGTTAAATTTTGTAACACCTTACACCATCAATAACCAGAGAATCTATTGTAAAGCTAATCCCATGTTTTATCGCACCTTTTTTTAAATACATTCCTTCCTCATTTTGTTCATCATTGATATTCACCATTCACAAATTCAACCTGCAATATTCTTACACCAAAATTACATTCATAATTCTTTTGTTTCCAGTGAAATTAATACTGGCAAACTTATCAATCAGACCATTATTTCAACTCTGCTGAGAAACATATCTTATCACCATTTAAATTGCAAGAAAAGGTTAAAGTGCAAAACTATTCATTTTTTCTCATGAAAACCTTTCTCAAAATTTAGTTTCTTGAATCTACAATCTTTACCAAAATCTTGAAATGATCACCCTTGATCAAGTTAATGCCCTAAGGTCTGTTATAACGGTAACAAGACCAAATAAACAACTATTGCAAAAAAAATAATAAAGATCAGTATTTAATAGTTGGATAAAACCAGTAGGTAGCTTTTTATCAGACAAATCATTATTGTTGGTTTACCCTTCAGCAACTTGTTTATCTTATTACTTTTGTCCAGTTATTGTTTTTATGCATATTTCATGTAATCATGATTCCAAGTTTCTCATAACTTATCCGTTTTCTCTTTGATTTACTACTACTTTAGCTCGGTCCTTAAAGGAATTTGGCCGTTATCTGAATTCCATCGAAGATGAAAGAGATCGCATGGTTAGTAATTCATGGTTCACTTACGCTTCAACCTTATCCTTCTACTTCTCTCTTTTTCTGATTTTTTCTTCATTGTGATAACTTCTCAATTATTTTCTCAATTTTAATCTTTCCTTTGTTTTCTTTCTCTTATTTTTTGCTTCTTCAAGCTTGATAGAGCTTCTGCAACTTTTATCAAACCCATCGAGAATTTCCGTCGTGACCACATTGGTAGCGTCAAGGTAAATACCTATCTTCAAACTAGATCTCAATAACTTTAGGACAATCTTTCATGCAATTTGACCATTTATTTCGTTAATTTACTTATTTTTGCTTTTTTTTCTGTTACTCTCTGCATTTTTTTAGGAAGGAAAGAAAAAATTTGACAAAGAAACTGCAAAATTTTGCCAAAGCTTGGAAAGGCATTTGAACCTATCTACAAAAAAAAGTGAAAATCATCTTCAAGAGGTATGTGTGCTGATGATTAAATGATACTTTTAGAGAAAGGTAGAAAAAAAAGTGACAAAAAAAACCAAAAACCAACGTGCAACTTGACATTAAGGATAGCTGAATGAAGCAAAAAATGACGGAATCGCTAAAATTTGCAAAATACAAAACAACTATAAATATCTCTAAATTATCCTAATTTTCTTACCTGTTCCTCCTCTTCCTAGTCATTACTAACACAATAAGCTGAAGTATGCATCCACTTTTAAGAAAAGGTCGGAGGTAAATGTCAAGACCTGTAAAACGTTTTCGTCTTGAACTAATGACATTTCCTTCAAGGATCAATCCTCTCCTCGTGGTCTTTCTCCCATTCATACATAATTTCCTGTCTCGCGATTCTGCGTAACCTGTTTTAACCATAAAAAAGTAGACCCAACAAAAAGAAAGTGTCCAAAAATGATGTCATCCGCGAAAAGCCCTGTCTTCCTGATTTCCTTTCTCTCACTCTTTCGCTATACTTTTCCAAGCCAGTACACTTATCCATCTCTTTGCCTCATCTTTTTCATCCTCTTTCTCTCTATCTTTCCTTCTTCTCTCTCTCTCTCGCTCTCTTGCCCTCTTTCATCTTTTTTTAACCATTTCTCCTCCATGATCAATAATTTGTTTCTTTTTGAGTCATCCTCTCCATCTTAGTTTAGCTCTTAGCATCCATTGTTTTCCCAATCATTTTCACCTCTAATATTTTAGCACTCTTCCTTGAAAACTTGATTTTTTTGTACAAATCTTGTTCCAAGCTTCAGGGTTTCATCTCACTTTACCTTTTTCTTACATCTTTCATTATATAAACTAATTTTCATCGTAATCATCATCATCACCATCTCCATACTATTCATGTTGATCAAAATGTTATTACGCGGTACTCGTCATGCTTCATCATCTTTCAATTACTTACTATTTAAACCTTCATTTATTCACTTTCTTTCTCATTCCCTGTAGTGACCTCCAATCAAATGTAACTATTTTTATTATTCAAATTTACATTTCCCTCTTTTTTTACCATCAACATAAAAACACACAATTTTGTTCAATTGAAACAAATTGATCAGACCTTCTTCACTCTTTCATCCTCCTTTTTCTTTCAGGTTTTTCATGCCTTTCTCAACCGTTATTAACCCAATCATACCAATTAGTAACTCCTTTGTCCTACTGTTGAGTCATTTTCACTTACATGATTTTCTTGTTGCAAAAATAATTCTTAGTTTTGTTTCACTTTTTTTTCTCAACTCCATGAGAACTTATTATTATCATTTTTACTAATAATTGTTTTGATCTTCTTTATAGGCTGATGCTACCCTGTTAATGGAGCAACGTCATTTCATTTCAGCATCATTGGAATATGTCTGTAAATTACAAGAAGTCCAAGAGAGGAAGAAATTTGAATTTGTCGAAACTGTGAGAATCATTTTTAACACATTCATCGTATGAACACCTTTTCATCATCAAAATGTATACTTAACGTGTAATGGGAGTTATATTTACATTGTTCAACATTTTATTTGTTGCACTGGCGCATCTTGATCAATTTGTGTAATTTTCAGTGCTAGTGTTGATATTGGTGTTCATTTTGATGTGACAACAGAGAAAAGTGACTCAAATGGGAAAATTTTACCTTTTTCTTGATTTCTTTTTATTCTAGATATTGAGCTTTATGTACGGTTGGTTAACATTTTATCACCAAGGTAATTATTTAATTTAACACTGATTTGATAATGATCATTATTTATCATTAAATTTCTTTTCTTGTTTGCTTTTAATACTCAGGCCACGAAGTAGCCCAAGATTTCAAATCATTCATGAGGGATCTTCAAATACGTCTTCAAAGAGTAAGTTGATTATTTTCATTTGTATTATTTGTTTGTCTAAGAAGAGGAAAGTCAATTTCATCTAAAAACAATCAACAAAATAGATTTTCTTATAATCAAGATTGTTCATTTTGATTGTGGCAATTATCTTGTTAGCCATTCTTTTTTGGATTGGAAATTTTTTGCTCATAAAACAAATATATCAATAATTAAATTGAAAATTGAAATCAAAAAACAATCTTAAAATTAATGAGATCTCAAGTTTAGGTCTGAAGCTACTATTTATAACAAATTATATTCAATCGTGAATTCATAATTAGATATTTCATGATTGTATTTTTAGTGAAAATAATGGCGGGAACATGAAAAAACACCCGAAACATGTTTTTTTTATCAGACGATTTATGCTGATCAATTTCAGTTATTATCTTTCAACATTTGAATCAACATTGATAATAAACAATAATTTGATGAGAATGTCAAAATAGAAATGAAACTATCCATTAAAGATAAAGTATCTTCTAACATTTGACTATTAAAGGTGAGAATTAGAAAATTTTCAAGGAAAATTGATGATATTTAACTAAAAATTGATTGAAAAATAAAATCTTCGAATTTATTATAGACATCAGATTTTATATTAAACCACTTCATGAGTGATTGAAAATGTAGTTCTGCTTTTATTAGTCATAGTTTCAGATTAAATTTGTATAATCATGTATTTCCTAAATTAGGAACACAATTTGCTGTTTAATCAATATCAATTGTACAATTGTAAAACATTAAATTCACGATTGATATTAACATAAAAAATCACTCAAATGATCATTCACCTAATAACTGAAAATTTTATCACAACAATCATATTAATTTTAAATGTTATTATTTCAAGTCAACATTTAATATACTTTGTAATATTTTGATTAATATATTAAATTTAAATTGCTTTTATACTGACCTAATCTTTTCTCATTAATCTTCTGTAAAATGATAATACATTTTCCATTCCAACTCACCCTTAATCTCAAGTTTCACTTGCACTTTTCATCTTCTTCCTCACTTGTTATTTCAACTCATCCCTGACTATTTCATTTACTTTGATTTAATATGTTTATTGTTTTCTTTCCTAATCTTTCCATGTTTTTACACCAACAGACCAGGGAAAACTATGAAGCCACTCAAAATGAAACTCAAAATTTAATGAAAAAGATGCTTGAAGTCAGAAAAAATGTAAGTCCTGAATCAATGATGTGATTATCTTAATTGACTACAACTCCTGAATGAAAAGCAACCCTGAAATGTTGCTTATCATGATGAGCGCAAAATAATCTTAATCTTTTAACCTGCAACTTGACCAATTTCACTCAACTTTGCTAACTTACCTTACATCAACACCTCTTCCTCCTCCTCTGATACTTACCCGTTTGCATCTCCCTTAAAATATATTTTTTTTACTGTTTTCTGCTATTTTCCTCTCACAATTTATTTTTTATTTTTGACTTGAGCTATATTTTTTTCTTCTTTTCCTTCCTCTCATTTATTTGTTTATCACCTGAACGACATTCCAGAAACCTCAAGATCCCGGTTCTTTAAATAAAATGTACACTAGAGAAGGCTATTTATTTCTTATGGAGAAGAGTAAGTTATCATATTAACCTTTCCTTTCCTTTAATCTCCATTCATTTGATAAAAAACGGATCTCATGATGATTATCATGAATATTTTAATCTTTGAAAATATTTCATTCTAATTTTTGTGTTTTTCTTTTTATCCTGATTTTCCAAATACCTTGCAGAGGCTTTCGGCACAACTTGGATTAAAACATTTTGTCAGTATCAAAAGGAATGTCGTCGATTCACAATGACTCCTTATAATCAAGTGGTTGGTAAAATTGTAAGTCATTTAAATTAAATTCCGGTTACCCTTTCTTAACCCTTGATCAAAACTTTAATGCTTCCTCATTAAATGTACTCATCTTATGAATAATTTGTAAATCTGATTTTGTTTCTTTTCAACAACTTTTTACAGGGTAACAAAGAGACTATAACTCTGAAAGAATGTATTAGACGGATGTCCGATTCCATTGATAAAAGATTTTGTTTTGATATAACACCGGTTGATAAACCTGCAACCTATACATTCCAAGCATTATCCGAAGAAGATAGGAAGTTATGGCTTGATGCCATGGATGGCAAAGATCCAATACAATTGAATAGCGTTACAAGTACACAAGGAGGAAAAGGTCAAAATAATGCACAACAGGAGCAGTATCAATTGGATGATTTAGGATTTGCTTTTGTTCGAAAATGCATTCAAGTCATTGAATCTCGTGGCCTGGAAGATCAAGGATTATATCGTGTTGGTGGTGTAAGCTCAAAAGTTACTAAATTGATGCAACTAGCGTTGGATCGGAGAAAATTAGCCAGTGACGGCGAATTGATGCTGGAAGTGGATAATTCAGATGAATGGGAAATTAGGACTGTGACTAGTGCATTGAAAAACTATTTTCGTAACTTGCCCGAACCACTGATGAGTTTTAAATTTCACAATTTTTTTATTGCTGCAGCAAGTGAGTTTCCATTGTTAAAGTCAACATCAGCAAAAACAATCTCAAACGCAAAAGGATTCATATTTCCATGTTTCTGTCTACATAGCTATACAAGCTTTACAGAAAACAGTGATATCTTTGCCTGTGATTCATCCTATTTCTATTTATTTTGTTCTCTGATCTTCTTATTAGATTCCAACTTAGCTCTTAGATTGATTGATCAATCAGGTTTATTGTGTTTGTTCTAATAATCCTAACAACTTTTCAATGTTGACATTACTTTTTTTGAATGTACCGATTTTTATGCTTGTTCAAAATTAATCCAGATTAATCCAGTAGATTCTTGGTAGAAATCCAATTCTGATATTGATTTAGCTAGATTAGCTTAGACTTAGATTTTTGATTTAATTTGAAATTACTTTATTTGTCTTAGTAATTGTCGTTTATCGTAAATTATCATTAAAATCTTAACCGAAATTTTCAGATTACTTGAGCAATTTAAAACTTACTTGCATTATTTGATTACTATGACTAAGTGACTATTTTGTGTTATTGTTTTTGTTGTGTTTACTCAACTGAAATTACCAAAGATTTTATTCTAATATGAACTTTTGTGTTTTCTTTCAGAACAAGAAAATAAGGAAAAAAGGATCGACGATATCCATGATTTAGTGCACCGTTTGCCTAAGCTAAACTTTGATATGTTACACCTACTAATGATACATTTAGCTAAGTATGTTTTTGATTTCAAATTAGCCAAAACTGTCGTTACTTAAATTGTTTTCTTTCTTATTTCAGGGTTGCTAATAATTCACAAAAGAATCTTATGAATGTGTGCAATTTAGGTGTTTGTTTTGGACCTACTCTTTTAAGGCCAGAAGAAGAAACCGTTGCAGCTATCATGGATATAAAATTTGGTAATGTTGTCGTAGAAATTCTCATTGAAAACTGTGATAAGGTACGGCAATGTATTCAAGCTATAAATTTATTTGGCACTTCACTGCCTTTCGATTAGCTTGATGGTTGATGAATGTTTCAATAATTTATTTTTTTGTCTTTTTCCCTTTGTTTCCTTGATCAATATTAATCATAATGTGTCTGATCTTTGGGAAAAATGAAAAATACAGATTTTTACCACTAAACCTGATTTAAACAAAGACCAAGGAATTTATCAACAATCTCATTATTCAATTGCATCTGTGCCTCCCAGTATTAGTTACCCATCAATGCCAGAAATGATTGACTCAACCAACAATAGAGGGAACGATAATTTATACATGAGAGTAAATGTCGCTCCTTATCATGATCCAAGCTCGATTAATCTTTCCGGAACTTATGCCACTGTACCTTCAAGAGGTGGATTAATTTCCAGTTCAGTTCATCGAAGTAGTAGTCATGACCAATTGTCCCAACAAGTACAATATAGACCAATTGTTCGACCAACAATGTTCAATTCAAATTCAACTTCTCATCCTCCATCTGCGATCACATCATATCCATCTCATCCAAATGTGTATCAACAAACACCTCATCGATTACCCACCATTTCAAATCCTAATGGACCTCAAGTCAATCGATCTGCCCGTCCTTTAGCAGTTTTCAATCCTTGGAATAGTCAACCAAATATAATTCAACATAATTTGGATAACAATCCAATAAAACCAAGACTTTCATCAGCGTCGGAAGGTAAACTCACTAGCCATGCTTTGAAATAAATTGGAACTGTTTTCCTGGTTGAACTCTATAGCTTGCCTGAAATTTGAAACGTTCAGTACTCTAGTGAACAATTCATATTTGCTTTCTCTAGGCAATCAACTAAAAGTTTTTTTGCTTATTATATCTAATCAATGACAACTTCCTTTCAGAATAAGCTCTTCTGAGTAGTTAACAATTTCCGATTCTCATTAACAAAATGAATTGAATACAATGAATTTTTTGAGTTTTGTTTGTGATTTATATCTTCTCTGCTGATAATTTTCATTGAGATTTTTTGGTTTGATTTTTCTCCTTGAATTAGTCATTTTTATGTTTTCAGTCTGTTGATTATTCATCGATTTAATAATTGAAAGATTTTAGTTTGTATCTATTTCTATTAAAGTATTTCTGGCATTTCTGGGTCGCTAACTACTCGCATAATAGCTTACTTTGATCTCCAAAACTGTCATCGTCAGTATCTTAAGTATACGTTTTGTTTTCGTTGGCCAATGATCATGTAGTGCAGACACATTTTAAATTTTTTTTTTCTAAAATTGATCTAAATTGTAACCCACAATGAATCTGTCAATCAATTAGTGTCATGATTACATTATTTTCTTTGTATAGTTCATTATTGTCCAACAATCAAAGTCTGATTTACCCTTTTTTTCTTTTTGTCTTCTCATGAAATTAAGGTCAAACCAATCCACACAACATTTCGCTGGTAGGACCACAACCTCAATCTAATAGTCCACGTTCATCACCTTCATCTAATACATTGATATCATCATCTTTTAATGCCTGTGGAAGTGGCGCTGGAAGTATCAGTAGTAGTGTTGGCGGGGAGTTGAAACAATCTGCGTCTCAACATTCATTTAACAGCAACAATTATGGTTCATCTCCTCATAGCAATAATGAAACTCCGACTGGTCGTAAAGTTAGAACACTTTATGCTTGTGTTGGTGAAAATGCTTCCGAGTTAACCTTTGAACCAAACACTTTTATATTCAATGGTGAGCTCAATGAAAATGAATTACTTATTTTGATTTGATTTATTAATTTACCTTTTTTTGTTTCTTTTATAGTTCGTCCTTCTAGAGAACCAGGCTGGCTAGAAGGAACTTATAATGGTAAAGTTGGCCTGATACCCGAAAACTATGTTCAGTATATTGATTAACTTTTTTGGCTACGCGAGCTGTATAGTAACAATTGCCCCGTTTCTTTCATGGCCTCAACCAAAGAAGCGATTGTAACTTTCACAGTTGTGGTTAAATCTGGTTTCATCTCATTCCTAGTTTATTGCAATTCAAGCCAATTTTAATGTTTGGAATGATTCGTCAAAAATAATGAATTATCAAACAAAAGAAATATCAATCAATCAACAATTTATTTCGCAAAAGAAATTAAACATTGCAACTAAAAAAGACCAGATCATGAAAAGCTTAATCAATTTCATTCCCTACGTTAAAAAGGCTAATTTGGATGCCATTTTTTATTTTTGCTATATGTAAAAGACCAAAATTATAGATTTATATTTTGATTTGATTGTAAAAACCATTGTATTCAATCAAATGGAAAAAAAGACAAGAGAACAAACGATGAACAATGGAGAGCCCAAAGGGAACTGCAATTAAGTTTCACTGTTAATGTCATCACTTACAAATTGTATAGTTGATCATTTAATCGAGCATATCGATGCATCTTCCATCTCGATCTCATCTCTGTTTCCTGTTCATATTCAAATCTATGGATCATCCTCATTCCTCAATTATGAATCAAAAAGTAACAAATAATAAAGATACAGCAAATACAATCACAAAATTGTCAAAGCAACAGCGAACCAACAAATTATTCATATAAATATTACTTGTTCATGTTCCCGCTTTAAAACCAAACAACTCTGTATAAATGTACTTTATTAATAGCGAACTTTAAATTTACATAAAACGAAAATATCAACAATTTCAAAACAAGGTCCATTTTCAATCATTTAATTTGTGAATAATCGCAATTATCCTAAATATTGCAGAAAGTACAAATTTGTACATGAGACTTTTCTAATATTAGATAAACATTTATGGACAACAGCAAAAGTCAGATCGTGACCATTTTTTTCTAGAAAATGTTTTAATAAAATTTGCAAATACTTAACCCTTAGCATCATTTTGTTGAACTTGAACGTGTAAATTTCTGAATTAATATTTACTACCATTTTTTTCACTCACTTTTAAACCAAGTTGACTTGCACATTCAGCAATCTTTTTATCCATACATTGACACAACTCTTTGGTCATTTCGTATTTGGGAGGCTTACATTCTGTTCCGTTCGATGGCCTTCTTATTCCATCGCTTGGACTCCATGGCCTTCCCGCTCCTTCCTCTGATTTTTCTGGTCTTTCTGGTCTTCCTCCTGGTCTCCCTCCTGGTCTTCCTCCTGGTCTCCCTCCTGGTCTCCCTCCTGGTCTCCCTCCTGGTCTTTCCCCTGGTCTTCCGCCAGGTCTTCCTGGATTATTTCCATGCGGCAGTCCGTATGGTGGACCCCGTGATGGGATTCGCTCTGGTTTAGAAGGGTTAGTTTCTTCATTTGAATCCTCCGAAGATTCTTCTGAGGAACTACAATCCGGATCTCCGAAACCTTCTGCAACTAGAAGTAACAAACATAATAGAACTGAATAGTTTAAACGTGAAAACATTTTGTCAACTTTCAGGGTGAATATCAAAAACATAAATCATTGCCAAGTTGAAACCTTTTTATACTTCTTATTGTAATTTTATCAAAATCGCCTGGTTAAACAAAGAGTTTACGGTTTTATTTGTGCCAATGGTAAATATTTGAATGAAATTTTGGAAAATAATTCAAGTTATAATGAAACTGATTATACTAAAGCTCAATTAGCTGAATTGATTATTGATTGAATAAGAACGATGACAGCTATTGAAAAAGTATCTAAACTAGATTATAAAATCGACTTTATTTCAAATTGTATCAAGGGTATTTTAATTTCACGGCGTCATTATATTTGCAGTTTGATTTAATGCACATCTTAATCAAATTAATCAAGAGATCCAAACATTCAATTAATGGCTACTATAATAAATCAGTAAATACATAATTATAACCAATAAAGGCATAACAGCTAATTAAACATTCTTAGTTTGCGAATTTCTAAGAAGCTTTTAAAGCTCTGTATATTATAATTAGAATAATCTGATAATCATTGACTTTAATTGTTATTGAAATCTCAACTCTTTACAAAATCCTTCTTAGCATCCCAATAAATGTTTAGCAAATCACTTTAACAATAAGGACGCTAAAAGTTTCACTGCAATTAAATTTTAACCTCAAAATTGTAATTGAAATTTATTTTAATTATCATGGTTTTTATATTTGAAAAAATGGTCTTTTCCGTCGTTATGTTTTACCTCTCATATTTTTCAACATTTAATTCAATTGAAGCAAGTAATTTGTGTAATGAAGATTGCATGAGTAAGACTTATTGTATTTCAGCTTCTGGTTCTGGGGATTGTGCAAAAAATAATCTGGTCACTGCTAAGTTCACTGTAATTCAAAAATCTGGCCCGAATGAATACATTCAGCTGACGCTAACTGGCTACAGTATTGAACCCAAAGCGACCAAAACAATTGCAATCGAACTCAAAGATTCGTCAGGACTTGCGACGGCCTATTCCTGTTATAAACCCTCTTCTGGATCCACCAGTTGCAAAGTCGTTAAGGATGCTGTTGACCATGTTACTGGAACATCAAGCTATTCAAACGAAGTTTTATCCTGTAATTGGGTTTTCAACGCTGATGACGATATTTGGCCAACAATTCACAAGAAACCAGTAGACTTGATTAATGATAATTCCCTGTCAATTGTCCTTAAATATGGAGAGAAAAAAGTAACAGTTGCTGAAGACACAAGTGAACTTCCCATTTATAAGGTCAAGTTTCTCAAATGTTGCTACAAAGTTCATGGTAATGAAAACTACGTACTCACCTTTAAACAAAGTGACCACGTTGAATACTTTTTACAAGTCACTAGTGACAATGCACCTCCGACTCAGGCTTCAGTTATTTTGATCGATCCATCTGGAGTAGAAATCATGTTTACCTGTTTCTTTGATGGTGGATACTTGTCCGCCAACATATTAGCTCATGGTAATTCAACCGCTTCTGTCTCTAAACAATTATACCATCAACAGCTTTCAGAGTCAAGGTGTACTTGGGCAACACCTTTAGTCCTTTCATCGGAAACCGGCGTAATCAATACGACTAACACGATGTTTGATCTTCAAGTTGTAGCGGATGATGCTATTGTCTATTCTGAAAAGGGAGTTTACTTAGGCAATAATGCTTCTTCTTTGAGAATCAGTTTTACTATCATAATCACTTTAATTATGACAATTTTTTGTAAAATTCACCATTTCAATTAAATTTAATTCTATTAAAACATCCAGTTTTAAATATTAACTGTCTATTTGAGATTCAAACATTCAATTAACGGCTGCTATAATAAATCAGTAAATACATAATTATAGACAATATATTATAATCATGAGCTAACATAGTGTTGTATTTTATATTGTGTTGTAATATTTTATTTCGCTGGATAGTGCCCAGTATAACAAGCAATATTTTAGACGAATTAACGAGATATCAAACTAACATTAGTCGACTAATGTGATTTGAGCATGAAACATAACTAAACGACGCTAGATGTAACAACAATTGAGTATTTTCGCTTTCGAATTAAATATGTATGTGACATCGATAAATTACTTAATCAACCCAAAAGAACAAATGATGATTTATTCTTGTTTCAATGAAATGTTTATTTAAACTGATCGAATGATGAAGTCATGATAATTTTGAACACTTGAGAGGTGAAAATTGTTGTCGAGATATTTCATTGATGAAGTTAAACCAACTTTTGTTTCTCCAATTCGCTTCTAAAAAAAGAAAAGAAAAAAAACAAACAATAAATTTATTTACACCGACATTTAGTCAATTAGTATATGATTTTTATCATTTATACTCACTTTAATTGCATAGAAAAATCATCTTTCATGTCGTCATCATCCCAATTGTCATCCCAAATGGTGAATTCCTGATCCGAATCTTTCTCATGCCATTCTGTGAAAAAATATGAAAAATAAGTAAATAGGAAAATGTATTCGAATACTGACAAAGGTACATGAAAGAAACAAACCTTCAGCTGGAAACTCTTCAAATTCGTCATCTTCTTCAAATCCGAGATCAATTTTAGATTTATTCGTAGTATCCTTTTTGAAATTTTGTTGCTGTTGATTGTTAGACATGTTTTATCGAAAATGGATATTCAAATTGAACAAACTTTAGCAGTTAAAACAAATGACGCAAATTTGAAACTTGAACAGATGATTCCACTTTATACGCCTTATTTGAAATAAGCGTAACACCATCTCGCGGTTGTTCGCAGAATCTAATCTAGCTGCAATATCAGAGGATGGGACAATGGCTTTATTTCGGCAAGAAATCATAATTTACAAGCGTATTACAAAATATTTGTGATGAATAACAATTAAATTATGCAAATTTTCTTTAATTTTTTACAGAAAATAAACAAAACCGAAGTTTTAGAATGAAATTATTCCACAGGTCATTATAATTTGATCAACTCTACTTTCATTTCATAAAGAAATTTGAAGCAAAGTTGCTCAAAACAACACTTTTACTAGCAAATCATACGAAATTTTAAGCGCAAAAATGAGACAATTGTAAAATTCATAGTTTTCGCATGAAATCGCATTCGAAGTTAAGACTTTGGTTGCCTTTCGTACAGTTATGGTCACGGAATTTGACGTCAAACTAATGTAACTTGCATAGTTAACCCAAAATGATTTTGATTTGAGAAATGGAAACAAAAGAAGTGGTATTATTGCATTATTAGCAATTTTCTGGTAAACATTTTCTGGTTTCTGGTTTACAAGTGAATAAATTTAAATAATTGTCCTTTTCTCGATTGTAGTTTATTTATTAGTTTGCAAATGCATAGAACAAGAAAATCTTAATTTATTAGTGCTACTCAAAAGTTTATATTATCTATAGTTTTGGAAAAATTAGCGTTCGAAGCTAAAACTTCGATTGCATTTTGTACAGTTATGATTATAGCTTTTCACATCTTATTGGTTCTCAAAACGTAACTTATAATTATCAATCAGAAAATGCATTTATTTTGGTAAATATAATTTTCTGTGTTCGTATGATCGGACATTTCGACTTTTGATTTAAAGTTCTTTTGTCCAGTAATGGAAATAGCTAAAGAGCTGAAACTTATATCGACATCGACAAATATTGTATGTTAACATAATCAACCACAAAGTTCTGTCAAATTATCGATAGTTTACTAGATTTTGGACATTAGTCTTAAAAATTTGAGCCTCGATATTTCGAGTACGATATTACTTATGGTCATTATTGTCTCGAGTAATATGAGACTTAATTAAATGCTTGAATAAAATATGTCTGAATACTAAAGATTGTAGTATCTACCTA
This sequence comes from Tetranychus truncatus, assembly GCA_028476895.1. Lineage (NCBI taxonomy): Eukaryota > Metazoa > Arthropoda > Arachnida > Trombidiformes > Tetranychidae > Tetranychus > Tetranychus truncatus. The sequence goes on from CM052060.1 coordinate 15,443,485, forward strand.
CTGCACAGCACAAACAAACTGGTGAAGCTGCAAAAAGCATTTGTCTTATTGAATAAAACAATAATCCGAAAGCTTCAGTAACAAAATGCAATAACTTCTCGTTTGTAATCTTGAGTGACCTTAGATTTCCGTATAATATGGCACCTAATAAAATAGCACATTTATTTAAAGGTTGGTAACCATTAGTTTTATCATTCTCGGAATATCGAGATTCGAAGTTTTACAGCCAATGGCCAAAATCTGGCAAACTATTGATGAATTAACTCACATTTTTAATTTTTGCTGTACAGCAACAATTATTATCGACTAAAAATAAGTTTTAGCTCTTTAGCTATTTCCATTACTGGACAAAAGAACTTTAAATCAAAAGTCGAAATGTCCGATCATACGAACACAGAAAATTATATTTACCAAAACAAGTAAATTTTCCGATTGATAGTTATAAGTTACATTTTGAGAATCAGCAAGGTGCGAAAAGCTATAATCATAACTGTACAAAATACAGTCAAAGTTTTAACTTTGAACGCGATTTTCTCGAGAACTTTCGATTGGAGAAATGCCACCGTTGTACAAATGAACGTATTTTCTACGTCCCTACAAGCCTACAAAGTCTTGACTGTTATTAACTCTTAGTAACTCGAAGATCGAAGTTTTGGTTCTTATTCCTTGCATCGACAATTTTGTGTCAAATAAAATGCTTTAACTCTCCCTAATGATTAACAATTAATTTGGTAAAAATTGTAATGACTTGTGATTTTAATTTTAATCATCTTATAAAGTTCAAGCCCAAATCAGCAGTTAATATTCTCAGTACAATTATTTTGCATTATCATTTGTATTAATTTAACCAGAAACCAGAAAAAGTATACCAAAGCATACTTAACTATGCAATGACATTGTTCCTCTCGCTTTCATTTGCCTGGCCTTAGTACTCATCTTCGTCTATGGTGGAACCTGATTAGATCACAGACTCTGAGTGAGTTGTATCAATATTAACCACTTAATTAATAAAGGTTGGAAAATATTTCAATAAGCTTCATGTTTATTATGTATGTTACTGTGATCAGTCAATATGTTTTTAGTTGGCGTAAGCGTTTGCGGTAGCTTCACAATTGTCACTTTGGGGGACAAAAGGAGGTGAAACGCGAGGATCGATACATTTATTTGTGGACTTGTCGATTGATTTACAAACCAAAGGAGGTGTACACATTACAGTTGGTGGAGTCCCTCGTAATAGATTACCACAAGGATCGCCTTCCTTTAATGGTGTAACACATGAATTACAGCATCCACAGAATCCACCATTAGGCACAAAAACTTTACCGGGATCGCAATCTTCTCGTGTTTTTGGACCAGTACAACTTGTATTGATACAAATGTCATCGGTACATACAATTGCGGTGGATTCACCAATGATTGCAGTTAATATAACACAAATTAAAAATGTTTTCATGATGTTTAACTTTAATAGACTGAAAGCAAATAATAGCTACAAATTTACCTTATAACTGGTTACTTTGTTAACTTTTATCTGATTGTTCAGAAACTAATTTTCTACTCTTCCAACATGTATTTATAACGACGATGAAACTAATTTAGTAAACAAAGCTTTCAAAGGCGGTACCAAAATTTACTCGATTAAGATGTTACGCGTTAAATTAATAAGTTTCATGTTTAGTCATCGATTCTGTTGTTTACTTGCTTATTTGAAAATACATAAAACACAATATAATTTGAAAATGTTTTTCCACTTGTTATTTGCACATTGAAGTATTGAACCGTGCTGAAATAAATCATCAAATTGTTTGACAACAGCACAATTTATGTGATTAATCTAAGTAAATGTTACAAATTACACAATTGTGCAACCATCTAACTGGTCGTTACCAGTTTTTCAGTGATTAATTTGACTAAATTAATTTGTTCATGCTTCAGTTTTATCACCTTGAATGTTTGCTTTCTGTTGAATACAAAGTCTAGAGAAGAATCAGGGAGAGATATACCTGGCCATACTATAGCCTCAATCTCAACTCATGCGATTTCTTCCTGTGGCGTGCGATGAATATCTATGTTTTAAGATAACTCAAAAATCTGAAGTACTGGGTCTGGTCACAAATCACATGGGAAAGATTTCAACCCCGATTCACATGAAAGTGTTGCTGTCAACTTAATTGGTCGGATTTGCTAAGCCAAAACAAAAAAAGCAGCCATTTAGGTAACTTAAAGCAAGTGAAAAATATACAAGCACTATGATAAAAACACCGCTAAAATTCATTTTTTTAAAAGATAGTATTGTACGTCGCCATATGTAAACATAGGATTGGTCAGACTGAAGATACGAATCATTAATGTATGATTTTAAAAATATGAAATATAAATTTGGAAAGCATCAAAACAAGATCTGAAGGATTGTAATGGTTTATTGAATTAATCCATTACCATCAAGATGAATTGATTACAATGATCGCATGGAATGCAGAAAAAACATGAGAATTTAATTTAATCTTCGATCTTTTCTGGTGGCGGTCCACATGGTTGAACAAGTTTCTCTGTGAGATTGAAGGTGATCCGCGCTTTTGATTCATTTTCTGCTATCGCAAAGTAATTTATAATATCGAAATGTCCCAAATACGATGCATATGTATCTCGGTGTTGATTAACCAGCCATTCGTATTTACTTGAATCAGCATGACCAGTACCAATATATTTAGATTGTAAATGTTCCAATTGTGAATGAATGTTATATCTTTCAGTCATCTTGATTCACTTTCTGTAACAAGTATAAACATAATTTTAGTTAATTATTACAATATAGATATGTTAACTTCGTATCTGTACGCCAAAGTAATTACTTATTTCTTTGCGCTCAATCATAAGTTTAGAAATTAGCAACATTTATTGCAAATTTGGTTTAATCTAGGGAATCAAGTGTTTCGTTTAACAGTGACTTTAACATGGTTAAAGATGGCGTCTATTCCCAAATTAAAACATAATAAAGATTAAATTATTACTCACCTTAAATAGACAAACAGAGAATATCCGCCACAATAATAAGATCACTTTTTGGTTTACAAGTTGAAAATTATTTTACAATGAATAACAAGAAAAGACATCTTTTGAAAATAAACAACAACTTCCAATGGTAAAGAAAGGCGCGCAATATCAAATACTAAATTTCATCATTTTTCTAATTCTGTCTTCTGCATTTAGTGATCGACTATTTAACTGATTAGAGTTTTTCTTCATTTGCACTTATGAGATTTATCTCATTGAACGCAAATAAATCATTCAAAAAAGGCATTGTAATATTTTTTTAATAAATTTCTTTTTTTGAAAATTCATCTGACACAGATTCTTAGTATGAGTTTTCATTGTTAAAATCAAAAATAAACTTGAAAACATTGCTTGATTACTAGATTAAATTTTATTCGCTGTTGACTAGAAATTACAATGTGTCTATTTTTAAATCGACATTCAATTTTGTTCAATTTTTCATACTTAATTATTCAATAAAAGGTTTGTCTTTCTTTCTTCCAGTAATTGCGTCTCGAAGTTGAATCATATTTTTTTGTAGCCCAATGAATGGCCAATTCAAGAAATTGAATCAAGAATGTTATTGATATCAAATAAGCCCAAATTCTGATAATATTTTTACACCCAAGTAAACTCAAAGAGGAAAATGTGCGAGACTCATCTCCCGAACTGGTTTTAGTAATAATCATTTTATTAGGACTGATTTTCAAATATGATTTTACCAGCAATTCATTGATTATGCTTCTCAAACTGTAAATAAACATTTGTCCCTGGATTTGAAAGATGGCTCTGTAATAATGAATTGTAAAGGATAAGAAAAATGAATCATGTAAACATAGTCATGGGCTTAATAGCTAACCAATTCAAATTAACTTACAAATCTTGTATCCTCCTCTTAATTTCAATGGAGTGATTTACTGGATTCATCAAAAAAGCTGTCAATGCTCGATGAAATGGTTTCAGGGATTTGTGTTGATTTTCAGTGACTGTTAAACCCAAAGCTTCAGATATTTTTGTAATTGCTCTGGCAATTTCATTTGAACAGAAGTAAGCAATGTCATGGTCCATGTTTTGGAAAAGTCTCAGTGAACTGATTGGAATTGGATTTTTTGTCCCTTTACGAACTGCCATTTTGTGAACAGCTTCATAATCTGGGTTTACACCTTCTTGAAAAAGCTCAGCCATTGATTCACCTTCAATGAAAAATGGTTTCTTATTTTGTTTAACAACATCCTTCAAAGTTTCAATCTTTTCTTCATCATCACCAACAATAACATTGGTACTGAAAGCAGCACTCAATACCATTGTAATCAACATTATACCAATTACTTGGGTTGATCGAATGATTGACCGACCAGGAAGATATTGGTTGAATACAGTGGAACCAAGGTTTGCCAATGTTTCGTGCACATTAGACATGAAATTATTGCATTTAACTTGCTTAGGTCTCTTAAATTGCTTCAGATTTGGCAAGTATTGAGTAAACAGCTCAAGGAGAAAAGTGATTCCAATCATCGCAAACCAGATTGAGATATCAATCGACTCCAGGCTTTTCCCAATATTCTGAGTGATGTTTGAAGAAGTTTCAGGAAAGCTGTAGATGTAATAAGCATCGTCATGGATTACGGGACTAAAGTAACCAGGAGCATTCGGAATATCCAATGGTAGTGGTAGAAAGCAAATGTCAATTTCCTAAATGAGAGGAAAAGCATTGACTATTTAAAACTGAGCAATCACTAAATATTAACCTTTATCTCGATCGCTTACTTTAAGCTAAATTGTTTTAGGCCCATCAGATGAAATCAATCATCAAAACATAGTTAAATTGAATCGTAACACGTTAATAACAACAGTGTAAAGCAATTTTATTTGTATTAATAGATCACATTATTAATCTTGATTGGTAATCTCCTTAATAATATCTTGTATTTACTCTTTTATTTATTAATACAAGGTAAAATGAACCCAAAACGCATAAAATCAGATGAATAATATTTTTCCTTTTATTACCTTATTGTCGTTGAATCATGATTGTTATTAAAGTTTTATGGTTGTTATCATTTCTTATCAACTGGTTACGAAGCAACAGCATCAAAATTACACAGTTAGTCTTGAATTAATCTTGAATCATTTGGAACAATTGATTCAAAAGCATTTTGACTGATTATTGAAATTTTGTGTCGGATATTCGCACCATAATATGATTAAACAATGACTAAAAGAATGGTTCATCACGCTATGATAATCTCGATTCTAGGTATGTTAATAAGTTTTGAAAATATTAATTTGATGAAATAATCATCTAACATTAATCTGTAATCTTATTCTTCAATAGTTGCATCTTTAATTCACCAATCATATAGCCAAGGAGCTTATGATCCTTATACAAGTTTCACTGGTGAAAGGCGAGGTAAGTTTATTAATAACGACAATTAATGAAATAAGCTAACAAATGTTTTACTTCAAAGGTTCATTCAGTGGAAATCAAGTGGTTGGTATTATTTTTGGTTCAATAGCCGTTGTGGTTGCTCTTGCATTGACACTTGGATTCTGTTATTATGTTTACCGAAAGGAAAGTCAAAGATCTAATGGCGGTCAATATACACCAACAGGTATTAACAGAAATCTATTAATCAGATTGTTTAAGAGTTAAGTCATTGATCTTAATCAATCAATTTGATCAAACAATGTTCGACTATAGTGCCATTGTTATGATATTTTTGCTGTTTTTATTTTAACCAGCTTACTGTTCAATATTCACTATTGTTACTGTTATTAATAATTTGATTTTTCTGTCTTTTCTAGCTGATCAAGAAATGTGATTCTTCAGCAACCAAATAATAAGCTTAATAAGGACTGCCATTGATTAAATAAAGCTAAATTTTTTGGATAGTAAACGGAAAAATTATAAACTCAAGATAAAGAAACATTTTTTATTCCTATGAATCAACTACTTTGATCGAAAAATCATTCTGTGTATTATATCAGATCTTAATGTACATGTTAATTGCAATGAAATCGGTCTGAATTAAAAAAGTCTTCCTCTTTTCAATTAAATGACTTCCAGTTAAACTATTATATAATAGTTAGTATGCTGATACAGATTTGATTGAGTTGAGATTTGAAAATATTTATGTCAACCTGAACATGGTTTAAACAGAGTTCAATCGCTAGACTTTTTGATAGATTTTAAATATTTCTAGTTCGGAAGATCGTCAAAAGATAATTATACTTATCATTGGTCTGAATTATATTCAGTCCAACAACTCACCCTTCGTTGTAACATACCGAGAACGCCTGTTCGGTAATCATTTCCATCTTCAGCCTGACCAATCCGATCTTCCTTAGCTACTTTCAATTTAACCCTGTTAATTTAAATTAATTTTGACGGTAAATTAAGCACAATATATTCAAATTTTTTACTTACTCAAAGTTACCAAAATTACCAATTATTCCCAATAGTTCCTTCAAGTTATGCAGATCAGGAATCACTTGATCATCTTCCTCGTGAAACATTTGTGAAAATTCAAACTGTAAATTCAAGAATATCAATTAATCCATTATTTAAACCCTGATTTGTATTACTAACATTGAATACACCAATAGTAAGATTCAACCTGTCTTTATTAGGCATCTTGATCTCGTCTCTAACCAACAAGCATAAAATGAAAAGACTGGAACAATCATCAAGACAGTTATGATTACAAGCGGAGTGTATTTTCAAATTTTTTTTTGCCATTTCTGATTGCTATTACAGATTTGTCAACAATAAATCTGGACCATGGAGCAATGTAGATCAACAATAAAATGTAACAATGAAATATTACAAATCATTAAGGTGAATGTGAAATTGAAACTTAATAAGACTCTGTTTAAATACGTCAAATTGCTTGAAATGAAACATTTCAACGAAAGAGCAAACAAAACACTTTGTTATTTATTCAAAGGGTTTTACTGATTTTTGTATCAAACAAACGTTAATAATATTTGATCGTTCAATCATAACGTATCATTGTTAAGTATCATACAATATTACAAAATCGATTATATAAATATAGAACTGTCAAGATCGATAAACAATATAATTAGAAATGAAAAACTTCCGATTAATTTGGAAACCAAAGAGACTGTTTGATTTTGAGCTCAACAACAAGAACACATTCTATAGTCATTAAGTTGCAGCATGAACAACCAGCAAAACAAATTAATTTAGTCATATTAATTACTAAAAAACTGGTAACCATCAGCTAGATTGTTGCCTAACAGTGTAATTTGTATCTACCTTTACTTAGATTAATGACACTAATTGCGTTGTTGTCAAACATTTTGAAGATTAATTTCAAAACGATTCAATACTTAAATGTGCAAATAACAAGTGGAAAAACGTTTTCATACAAATGTATTGTCTACTAAGCAAGTAAACAGAATCGATGACAAAACATGAAACCTATTAATTTAACGCATAACATCTTAATCAAGTAAATTTTTGTACCGCCTTTGGAAGCTTTTGCGATGAAATTAGTTTCATCGTCATTATAAATACATGTTGGAAGAGTAAAAAAACTAGTTTCTAAACAGTCAGATAAGAGTTAACAAAGTACAAGGAAAATTTGTAATTATTTGCTTTCAGTCTATATAAGTTAAAACAACCATCATGAAAACATTTTTAATATGTGTTATATTAACTGTAACCATTGGTGTAGCCACTGCAATCGTTTGTAGACCCAATGTTTGCGACACTGTTAGATGTGGAAATCCAAGAACACAAGAAGATTGCGAGCCCGGTAAAGTTTTTGTACCCAATGGAGGATTCTGTGGTTGTTGTAATTCCTGTGTTACACCATTACAAGAAGGTGAACTTTGTGCAAATCAATTTCGAGGGAGCCCACCAACAGCCGTTTGTGCATCTCCTTTAATTTGTAAATCATTCGACAAATCACCACCTAGATGTATCGATCCTTACGCTTCACCTCCTTTTGTCCCCCAAAGTGATGAATGTGAAGCTACTGCAAACTCTTACGCAAACGCTTACGCCAACTGAAAACGTTTTAACTTTATCACAGTCATAGATGTTTTTTAATAATATGCATAATAAACATAAAGCTTATTGAAATATTTTCCAACCTTTATTAATTACACGGTCAGAATTGATACAACTCACTCAGAATGCATGATCTAACACTCTTGACATAGTCTAATATTACTTAATTAAACCGTTACTCAAATTAAAAATTTGTAACAAATCTAATAAGGTTAAGGATACCCATAGAGGAAACGTTCACGGTATGCATATAAAGAATCTTTAAAGTTTTGAATATGTCGTCCGAATGGATCCATATCATTATAGCATTTTTCAAATACTTTATCGACAATTTTGTACGCTTCCGTGTGATCTAGCTCAGGGAGTGATGCTACTAGAGATAGAAAAGCCTTTTCTCGAACACATTCCTAAAATAGAAAAGCAATAGAAATTTATTTATTAGAAAAGCATCAAAATTTTAAATCAGGAAATCAGTAAACTGATGTGAAATAAAGTATTAACCTTTTGTGTATCACTCCAACGATACAAAGGAGTTGTGCCTTTATAAATTGATCCAGGGATGGAACAATGCATTAAATTAGCTGCTCGAATCTGTTTGGAGAGTTTCAAAAGAATTAGAAATAAACTAAAATATGCAAATAAATGTTCATTAACTTAAATACCTCAGTACAAGCAACATGTTCGGGATTAGTAAAATCCAGTTTAGCTCGGCATGCATCGTACATGTGAATCATCTCGTGACCGATTGTTCCCATAAATTGTCCTTTACTCATATATTTGTTGGAACAGACAACAATTTGATTATAAAAAATATCATATCCTCCAGTCATTTTACCAACACATGGTTCACAGCTGAAATGACGCCGATAGTCAAGTTCACTAATGAGAAAAGATTTCAACAAATTATTTCACTAGCAGATTTTCATACTTGACTAGCTCAACAAGATAATTACCACCCATGAGCTTTCATAGCCCGTTCCAAGAGTTTGATCAACGGATCTATTTAAAATAAATGACAAAAAACGCAAATGAGAATAAACTTTCAAATTATTTTGGTACATGACTTACAATTCTTGATTACAGACAGTACTTGGTATTCGCACATTTCCCTTTGAGACTTATAGTCTCTTAAAACACTCCTATGGTATATTGCACCTCCACGACGTTCAGGAAAGTTTTTCAAATGCTCCTCAGTCACTGGATCTATGGAGTTAGGCTCATTTTTTGAATCGTTGTTTTCCTGACTATTTAGTCCTGGTTTGACGGACTCTTTCTGCTTTTGTTGGTTTTCATTTTTATCATTCGACATTATTACAATGGAGATAGCCACTTATACTTATCAGATAAAATTGAGTTCAAGTTGTACAGTTCATAATTTATTTGCATAAAAGTTTACAGTTAAATTCGAGCAAAAAACATAAACATGAAAACTCATGGAGAAAACCAGATGCGAGTCAATAAGGATCGGATATCGGAATCGATACCTTTTCTAAATAGAGATCACTGGTTACTAATTACTTGCAGCCAGAGCTAAGTAATCATGATTAATAATTATAATATTGATTTATATTTAACCAAGTATGCACTACTTTTGATTTCCAATTAATTATTTAAAATTTCCAAATGATTGCAAGCCAACATTAAAAGGAAACATTAAGCTATTACCGCAACTTATTCGCCTATTCTAAAGTGAATATCGCATTTGGTACCTGATCCAGAGCTTTAAAGTATCCGTATTTTTTATTCATGTTTCTAATAATCTAACAATTGCAAAATTATAAAGCAATTACATAATTTAATTTCAAATTTAATAAAAGACTAAAGCAAGATTATATCATTAGCTAAGATTTACTGAAAATCTTATAACATTCTACATTTATTTACATTTGAAGAGCTACGCAATCAATCGAGTTTATTTCAACTGACATTGTAGACTAAATCTTTAAATTAAATCTTATTTTTGAGTGTCTTCCGAGTTGCTTTTTGCGTCTTTAGATTCTCCAGGAGAAAGCTTTTGTCTTTCTTCTTGTTCCAGCAGATTAGTGTTTTCTGGAAGATCAGCAATATAAAATCCTCTATTGAGCAAATATGTTTGACCTGGGTTTACTTCTAAATCACGATACAACGGGAAGAAAGATTTTGGATGAAAATCTCGCTCAGCTTCGATAAGTCGCAATTTCGCATCTAGTTCAGGCCAATTCTTTCTCTCTTCCGTCTCCAATTCAGCAGCTTTTTGTTTTTTAATCAAAGCAATAGCAGCATTTCTAATCATCTCTTCTTCCGTTGGTGGCTCATCACGGGTTTTTCTGATTTCCCAAATGAAAAAAGGTTAGTTAGTAAATTGTAAAATAAAATTGTAAATTAAGATTGCATACCTCAACCATCTTATCCACTCTGGTGAAATGTTGATTTCTGGTATCATAGGGATGTCAGAAGTTTTTAAATTTTTGGGCTCAACAAACCGCATTATTCGCCCTGACTTGTCCATGGTCTCGAAATAATAATTACCATTTAAATCTTCTCCTTTATACACCATTTGGCCAGCAGATTTATCTGCCGATTTACTCAGATTCCACCATTGTCTAAAACGAGCCCAAAACCCAGGCAAATACTTGACACTGGTCATTGGAGCTGAGAAGAGGTAGCCCAATTCAAAAGAATCGACCGATGACTCCACTTCTAATATTAATCAAACTTTGATGATATGAGAATATCAACACACTTTACACTTTCCATTATCATCTTTGTTTTTGTAAACATTGCAGTTCACGTGATTCATCAGCTTATTAAAATTAGTCAACGGCCCCCTAATTTTAAGACGTATAAAACGCTAACTCGCTTTGTTGAATCTTTCTAATCCGATATTGTACGTCAGTTATAATTAGTGAATTCAATAAAAATGTCTAATAATCAACAACAGCAAAATTCCAAAAAGGAGACTCAAGATAAATCTAAAATCGATCTTGGATTCGAAGAAGATGATGAATTTGAAGAGTTTCCAGCTGAAGGTACGTATTTTGACAATATTCACATTTGTGGATCATTTTCAATCAATTTTTAGATTTTGTTTTCTTAGGCTGTTGATTTTCATTTGTATTCTTTGACTATTTTACTGTTTAATAGAGTGGAATGAGAAAGATGCTGATTCAGAATTCACCATTTGGGATGATAATTGGGATGATGATGAATTGAAAGATGACTTTTCATTACAATTGAAGTAAGTAAACGCTATGATTTGGTGTTACAATTTGGTGATGAATCTATTCATAATCTAATGATTTATTTCATTTCAATTCTTTATCTACAGGGGAGAGTTGGAGAAACAAAAGTTAACATAAACGAAGGAAATTGGTTCTTGTTAAAACTCAATTTTCTACTATTAATGGTATAATTTTTACGATGGTTTTGAGTATTATAGATTGGTAGAATCATTAAAACTTCACCAATTACAAATAAATACCAATGTTTGAATGTTGAAAGTCACAAAAATTTGAATTCAATAAAATGATGAAATTTAGCATTTGATATTGCGCGCCTTTCTTTACCATTAGAAGTTGTTGTTTAAATCGAGAGATGTCTATGGTTATTCATTACAAATGAAAAGTCATTTTTGACTAACTCTATAAGTGATCTTATTATTGTGGCGGATATTCTCTGTTTGTCTATTTAAGGTGAGTAATAATTTAATCTTTATTATGTTTTAATTTGGGAATAGACGCCATCTTTAACCATGTTAAAGTCACTGTTAAACGAAACACTTGATTCCCTAGATTAAACCAAATTTGCAATAAATGTTGCTAATTTCTAAACTTATGATTGAGCGCAAAGAAATAAGTAATTACTTTGGCGTACAGATACGAAGTTAACATATCTATATTGTAATAATTAACTAAAATTATGTTTATACTTGTTACAGAAAGTGAATCAAGATGACTGAAAGATATAACATTCATTCACAATTGGAACATTTACAATCTAAATATATTGGTACTGGTCATGCTGATTCAAGTAAATACGAATGGCTGGTTAATCAACACCGAGATACATATGCATCGTATTTGGGACATTTCGATATTATAAATTACTTTGCGATCGCAGAAAATGAATCAAAAGCGCGGATCACCTTCAATCTCACAGAGAAACTTGTTCAACCATGTGGACCGCCACCAGAAAAGATCGAAGATTAAATTAAATTCTCATGTTTTTTCTGCATTCCATGCGACCGTTTCATCAATTGTACTTTAATATTCTTGATCGTAAGCTTTCAACCCATTAAACCATTTACAATCTTGTATAAAAATATTGCGTATATTCTCTGTTAAAGTTTCAATGAATACTTTTCAAAACTATAATATAAAAATTCAATTAAACACGCCAGATCTTTTCGATCTCGATATATGTCAGAAGTCATATTTGTTTAGGCTTTATTAATTTAAATCTTCAGCCTAACCAATCTAGTATCCATCTATGGCTACTTCCAATTTGATCTTGTTAATCCAGATAAATTTTGGCGGTACATTTATCATTGGACGTGTACATTTTCAAATAATCGTAATAAATAGCCATGAATTGCTGCTAATTGGGCCTTTTCCGAAGTTTTGACGTCAATTTAGAAGTAAATATCAGAATTTGTAGCAGATCCAAAGCTTGACCTTTATTGCACAAGCATTTTATCCGTAGTTTATTTTTACAGTGGTTTTAGATTGAAGTAAATCCGTTGTTTTCATAAACAAGAAATAATTTAAATAGCAAAGCAATATATAATTTAATTTCAAATTTAATAAAAGATTTTCAGTTAAGATTCACTGAAAATCTTATAACATTCTACAATTTATGTACATTTGAAGAGCAATGCAATCAATCGAGTTTATTTCAATTGACATTGAGGACTAAATTTTTGAATTTAATAATCTTAATTTTGAGTGTCTTACTCAACGTTAGATTCTCCAGAAGAAAGCTTTTGTCTTTCTTCTTTCGTCTTGTTCTAGTAGATTAGGGTTGTCTGGAAGATCAGCAATATAAAAACCTCTGTTGAGCAATTATGTTTGACCTGGCGTTACTTCTAAATCACGATTCAATGGGAAAAAAAAGATTTTGGATGAAAATCTCGCTCAGCTTCGATAAGTTGCAATTTCGCATCTAGTTCAGGTCAGTTTCTCTCTTCCATCTCCAATTCAGCAGCTCGTTGTTTTTAACACAATCATAGCAGCACTTAGAATAATTTCTTCTCTATTGGTGGATTCAACATGGGTTTCCTAATTTTCAAAATAAAGGAAAAGTTAGAAAGTTACACAATAAAATTGTGAATAATTATAAGAACATACCTAAACCATGTCATCCTCTTTGGCGAAATGTTGATTTCAGGTATGATGGAGATGTAAGAAGTTTGTAAATTTTCTAGCACAAAAATCGCACTGACTTGTCCGTGGTTACGAATTAAGAGTTAGTGTTCAAATCCTCTCTTTTAAATACCATTTGGCGATTGATTTATCCGTTGACTCACTCAGGTTCCACCATTGCCGAAAACGAGTCCAAAGCCCAGGCAAATACTTGACACTGGTCATTGGAACGAAGAAGAGGTATCCCAATTCAAAAAGAACTGATCGATAACCTCACTTCTAATATTAATCAAACTTTGATGATGTAAGTATATTCACAACATCCAATTTGCATTTTGAAACAATAAATAACCATTTAAATCTACACCTTGATAGTCCATATTGTCATTTCGTTCATGTATTCTCATGACCTCTCCTTTCTTTATCTCTTTGCGATTTGATGATTAAAATGGATAAATAAACAAAAAGAATCATAGTCAAAGTAAAAAAGCCAGCAATATTGGCCATTTTGATGGTAAATTTTTCCCTCGAAGGCATATACGATCCATCTAGATCCTTAAATTCACAACGTTGCCCCATATATCCGTGAGCACATTCACAATTGTACAAAATAGATTCACCTATTCGAACTGAGAAGCACGTTGCTCCATTAAGACAGTACCATTTAGCATATGCTTCAGGACACGCATAAGTTTGAAAGGTAATATTTGGTCTAGTTGTAGTGGAAGGTTGCAAAGTTGAAGGTATCCTTGGTTTCGGTGTAGACCGTGATGAACACGATTCAGTAAATCGCAACAACAATTGAAGAATAAAAAATGGTAACATTTTGCTCATTTGATAATGATGATGGTAATTCCAACTGACAAACCAAAAAGATAGTGAACAAGAGAATAGGAAGATGAGAAGAAATAGAGGTGAAAATAGAGAAAGAGGGAGAAAGAGAATAAGAGAATAAGAAGAAAAAAAAATTAACAAAATGAGTTAAACAGTTGAAACAAAAATTGAAAACAGAAATGAAGTTAACTAGAAAGCCATTCGACTTATACTAACCTGAAATCTTTTTTTGCTCGCCTTACCCTGTCAACATTAAATTTACTCTCAACGCCATCTATCTTTTCTTCCTTCCTTTTTTTTCTGCAGCTTTTTATGACTCGCCCTCTTCCTCTTCATTCATCCCTCTCTTCATCTCTCTTCATCTCTCATCATCTTTCTCTTTCTCATCCTTGGCTCGCCCTCTTCCTTTACCGTATATCCAGCAAAAAAAGTATATAAAAAGTGAAAAAAGGTATAAAAATCTGATCACAAAAACATAAACTCACACAGAACTTTTTACAGGGTTGAAAGCCTTTTTGCAACTATTACGGCAACAATGATAATAACAATAACAAGAAGAGGAATCAACAATTTACTGAGAAAGTGAACAAAATGATGATGTTTTTGAACACTAATCAGTGTCTGTGAAAATAGACTAATAAAAGTGTGTAAAAGTAAATGATTAACTATGAATTGGTTTTGAGCTTCCAAAAAAAAGGTCAAACAACAAAAGTATATTTGTTATAATGATGAAGATGATTCTAAACATTTTAAGGCCGCCATTGAAGTTAATATTTAGTTTGTGTAGCTAATACACTGCTACTACCGATGAGAGCGGCCTAAGGATGATGTTGATGTTGATGATGATGATCAACAATTGGCTCTGTAAACCGATGAGCATGATCAGTCAGTTGAAACTGAACAATCAAAAGGTAGAAGAGAGAGAGAAAAAAAGGTAAAGTTGAGTAAAAAAAGAGCATCATTGAATGAGATTAAATTTCTATGAACAAAAAGCTGGATGAGAGAGAAACAACAAGTTTACAAGTAACAATAATAAGAGTTAGCAATGATGATGATGAGGATAGGGATGAAGTGATGATAATGATGAGAGAAAGAGATGGAAAGGGAATAAGTGAAAGAATGGATTGAACAGCCAGATAAGATGATGTAGCTAATGTAGCATCACTGTCTATTTACCCAAACAAGCTCAACAGTTTTGTTGGTAATTGTCATCCATCAATCAAAAGGTAAAACCCATAAATTTCATGGAATCAAATGATTTGAAGAAAAAAAAAAGAAAACATTTTTATCAACATTCTCTTTTTCATCCTCATCACTCGTCTCACTTCGGATAATCTTCTTTGCCTTTCGCCGATATCCTTATTCACCTTCTTCCTCCTCCAATACAACAACAAAAAAGCCAACAACAGAAATACCACTTTTCTTGTCCAAAAATGCGTTCTCAGCCTCAAAGACTAAAGGTACCTTTTTTTACTGTCTTTTGTGTTGTTTCTACTAATAAACACATCATCATCACCACCATCATCACCACCAACACCATCATTTTCATCTGGCAGCTAGCAAAATCATCTCAATCAACTATTACTTAACAGTCCACTTTTAAGCTCCACTTATGAGTTTTCAGAAAGGTTTTGACGGGTTTAACCATTTTTCAGACTTTCAAGCTGGAAACGATGTTAAGATCGTTTCAACGTCCAAACATGTATTCAGGTTGATTCCATGTTTATGTTGACTGTGGCCAGTCATCTGAATAATTGCGTGTAACAGCAGGATGGAGGGTGAAGAAATGGATTGCAAGGTGAAAAATTGATGCAATTAAACCCAAATTGTCGATCATAAGCTGTTTGATTTGTGTACATTTTAATGTCGCACCGACACAATTTAACCTTAAACTTGTCATCATTGATTATTGATTTTTTACTTACATTTCAATTGTCCATTAATCTGGACAATCATGTTTTTTTGCGACTAAATTACTAACTTGACTGTTGTAATTATTGTCTGGTGTAACCGTAAACTTGAATGCATCTTGACATGAAAATGAACATTAAAATAAGAGTTTTCATCTCAATGTAAAGGTTAATGGGAAACAATTTTTTCTTTCGTTGCTCCTTTGATCATTACAGTTTAATTAATATAATAATGTTGATAATAATTAACGAATTGGTTAATATAATTAAGGAATAATATTGAATTAACTGGAATGGTTAGATGGGAAGCAGACTGCAAAAAATAACATAACCATAGTAAAGTTTGGAAAAAAATGAAGCAAAAAAAACAGATTAGTATAAAAGGAAAAATATAATTAGTCTATTATTATTATTATTAATATTTTTTATTATTATCATCATTTTTTTGGTTAAATTGTTAGCTCATGTTGTTCATTAACTTTGATATAACAGTCAATCAACCCTCAAAGGTAAACAACCCACACTCTTTGATACTATAAATCTCAATGAAAAGCCACCCACCTCATTTTACCTTTTCATTTTTACTATTAATCCATTTCATTAATCAAATGGCCTACTATTGTCTTTCATATAGCATAACCATCATTATCATCATATTTTCGTAGTTTAATCAAGTCAAGAGCCACGAGACAGCAACTCTCCAACCTAACAAAGTCACTCTCGTCCCATGAAAGATAACATAGAGATAGGCCTTTCCACATTGGAGCATTTCATTTCCACTTCAATTTTCTCATCACTTTCTAGATAATTGTCAGTTTCATCATCTTGATCATTGTCTTCAAAATCAACTTAATATTTTTACTAATTTGATCTAGTCTAATCAACCTACAAGACCTAAAATTTTCAACCTAAGAGAGTCACTCTCGTCCCATCAAAGGCAGCATATGAAGAGATATTTTTCACGTAAAAAGTCAACTATTGTAACTGACTATTTTATATGTGAATATTATAAATGATTGAAGTAGATATTGAACACTTTTTGACCTATTTTTTGCGTTGTTACCTTTTTATTTTGATATGATTATCTTTATCCTTTGATCATTAATTTGGATGCTAATCAAATACCAATCAAAAGTAAATGCAATTTCATTGTAATGCATCATTTGTTTGACTACAACTTGAAACGGAAAACTTGAAAGATGCTCTTTGATTGTCAGATTATAAATTAATCAACTAACTGGCTCTTCATTAAAACATTAATTGTAGAGTAAATTATCTCATGATAATTAACATGAACTCGTATTGTTTCTCATGTTATCTTCAGCCATCCATTATTTCAACAATCATATACACTTTTGAGATTTCAATGAATTCATTAGAGATGTTAAACTTAAAGTTAATTTAAGCTGCCTCATTATTCAATTTTGTTTTTACCGTAATAGCATTTCAATGATTGAAATTGTTCTGGAAACTGTTTCAACCAACAAAGACTGTTAATAAAAATAACTTTCATTGTTGACAATCTTGTTTAACTATTCAAACTAAAGATGTCCATCTTCATTGGTCATTTGATTGAGCCACAAATTGTGCCAGCCGTTGAGCAAATTCAGTATTTGCATTTGAACAAACAGTAATCACTTTTGATTGTATATCGGGTGAAACTTTAATCAAATCCATTCCCATATTGTAAATCAAGCTGTCCTGATCTTGTGGGGTTAACATGCTCCAGAATTGGCTTGGCTGTTAATTGAGATAAAACAACAAATTGAAAATATTTATACATAATTGTCTTAATGTAATTAAATAATCGTTCATCATCTCAACAGTACAATTAAAATGATAAAAAATGTTAATATTTTCTCATTACAATCATTAACATCACTTATATTGTATTGTTATTCAGCAAAAAAAGGCAAAAAGTTTTCACTTACAAGCTTCAAGAACTAGAAATGATTTATCCTTAAAATAGTTGTATATTTATATAAATGCATACAACAGTTAATGTTAATATGGTTGTTATATGATTGCGGTCAACGTAACGTTACCTTAACTTCAGACTTTACCTTCTCTCAATGATAATTAAAAACTAAAAAATGAGACTAGCAAAGCAACAGTACAACAAGTAATCTCCACTGTCCGTTGACCATGCTTAACAATAATAATGTTAATGTTAACAACAGTTACAATCTCATGAGAATCAAGGTTAACCGGTAAAAAACAAACTGGTCAATATGTGAATACATGAAAAGGTTGTTACCATAAAAGGTACATTTGTATACAGAAATGCAAAGATGGCTACTCTTTTTGTTTCTCTCTTTCTTCCCTTTCTGTCTATCAAAACCTTGGTAACGGTTCACTTTCTTTTCACCACGTGATTTGCGCCTTTCTTTTGCGTCTTATGTAATTCATGTGTTTCTATTGCCATCAATATTTATTCGGTTCAATGGCCTTTTACTGGTAACTCAACTATTAATTTGATTGATCAAGGTTTGTATATGACCAACTTTGACATGTCCTGCAGGTGAGTTGAATTTTCTTAAATCTTATTGTGTCTGTACTGTTAATATCTTTGCTTTTGTGTTTGCTTTTTCAAATTACTGTGGTCAAGTTGGTCAAATTATTAGTACTCATCTAATTACCTGGCGATAGTTATCATTGTCCAAGCTGTTGTATCTGTTTACGATTGCGGGCTCTGCTGGTGTCCATGGTTCAGTGTAATAGGAAGAATCAACGCGATATTGTGGGCTGTATGTATTGGGTAGGAAATTTGGTCTTGATCCAAAGTTGGAATCACAAACCGAAGCACCATCACGAGCTGTTGGGTTAATTATTGGACGAATTGGTTGATTAACTGGTAGTTTATAATTATTGGCTCCTAATCTGATAATGTAAAGAAGCATTCCAACATTTCAACATGATATACACAAAAGGAGTAAGAATTAACTTTTAGTGTATTGATTTTTTGTTTAAAAAAATCTTTTATTGTTGAAAGTTATTACCTGTAGTTTTGTGTATCTATGTAAGCCAGAATACGTCCTTGGATTAGTTTATCTGGAGCCGGATATATTCCAGGAATTAAACTAGAAGGTTTGAAAGCTAATTGTTCAATTTCGGCAAACTCATTTTCTGGATTACGATTTAATGTTATTTTACCAATTTCAGTTGATGGATAAAGATGTTCCCACCAAGTCTTTTAAAGTTGAATGATAAAAAAAAAGATAAACCAGATGATTCTATTATCTATTCGATGATTGATAAATTGATTGAAGATAATTTACCTTTGTTGAGTCAAGTATATTAAAGTCAGCTTTAGAGGCTTCTTCAAAATCCATTATCTGAACTCTTAGAGACCAAGAAGGAAACTTGCCTGACTTAATTGCATTATACAAATCTTTGGATGAATATGCTGGATCTAAACTACAGATTTGCATGGATTGACGTCGAGTTAAATTACGTATTCCAAGTTCAGGAACTAAGTTGAATCGAGCAAAAACCATTCCACCAGTAGCATTCGTTAAACGGAACGTGTTTACACTGAAACCAGGTAGATAACGGAATCCATCAGGTGTCCCAGCATCAGAATAAACACGCATGAAAGCATGAAGAGATTCAGGGTTGGCTGCAAGGAAGCTAAAAATGTTGTCTAGATTAGGCCAGTTACCAACAGGATCAGACTTCTGTGAGTGGACAAAGTAAATGAAGCGAAATGGATCTCGAACGAAAAAGATTGGGATAGATAAAGTGAGCAGATCAAAGTTTCCTTGATCCGAATAGAAGCGGATCGCGAAACCTCTAGGATCACGAGTGGCATCAGGTGAACCTCTTGAGCCCATTGTAGTTGAAAATCGAATGGCCACTTTGGTGTCAACATTTGGTGTTGTAAAGAGTGGAGCTTTAGTGTACCGTGAAACAACCTGTGTATTTGTGGGCCTGAAGACGCCAAAAGCCCCATAGCCACGTGCATGAACAACCCTTTCAGGTATCCGTTCACGGGTAAAGTGGGTCAACTCTTCAATAAATTGGCCATCCTCCATAAGAATGGGACCCGAAGGACCAACAGTCAATGTATTGTATTTATCGGAAATGGGACATCCGTTTAAGCGAGTCATAATGTTACTTTCAGATGAAGCAGGCGAAGATAAAGATGAACCTTGTAAATTCAACCATGAAAATTGTCCAGCATTTTCATGAAAACAAGTTAAAATCTTTGAAAGGAAGAAGAAAAAGACATTTTACCATTAAAAAAGCTACCCTTTTAGCATCCAAGGCTATTATAATTTTGATTAATTATCCTACTAAATCACAAAGGCCAATTGGATCATCAAGCCACTTAAACTACCTTTGACATGGTCTTTCAATTTCAAGCCAAACAATCTCTCCTTCATTCAGTTCAATTGCAAATGATAACAATACAATAGCAAAGTTAAGCCATACTAAACAATGTCTAAACAATAAGACTAAAAAATAAAATGAAATAAAAAGTCTTTTCAGATGAAAGGAAAAACTCTGAAAATGATGATTATTTTCTTCTCTTCTGCAAAGTAAATGAAAAGCGAATTTAAATAAAAGCAATTAACTGAATTATCCAAAGGGATCAATGAAGATCAGAGGAACGAAGAGAAAGCAAAAACCAAAGAAAAGACAGAAGAAGATGATGAAGAAGCAAAAGGAGAAAAGTAATAGAATGAAAAAGATGCAAAATATACTATTTTTTTCCTCACTCTTAGACAGCCTTTTAAATATATTTCCGTTTCCCGCCCATGGTGAAATGACCTTTACAGTGGGTCTTCATCCCTCATTCAGCAACTCTCTTTCCCTGTCTGTCTCTCTGTCTTTCCATCTTGCACTCTCTTCAACTCTCTTCCTAACTTCTTGCAATGTAACAGCCTATTGAATGAGTATTAATAAACAAGAAACACACGAGACTCTCGACACGGTTTCGCTAGCTCAGTTGGCCTTAATTGCCATTACCAAATACACAGAGAAAGAGTGAGTGGATGAAGATGATGATAGAGGAAGGGAGGGTTGAGGCTATTTTTCATTCTCACTCTGTAACAAGCCTTGGGTGAATTATCAGCCTACGCCCAATAGGAAACGCGTTTTTTTCACAAAAAAAGTCAATCGTTAGTCACCTTAAGGAAAATGAGTTTGATGATGATGAGAATTAAAATGATGATGATGACTGACTGACTGACTGATTTAAGGTGAACCTTACATTGCTATTAAACGGTATAAAACTAGCTTGTCCCTAGACTTTTATTATTTGAGTTGATCATTTTAGTTGATCAAGATCGTTGCATCCGTAATGATACCATTATACTAATAGTTAAATGTTACTGCTGCTGTTGAATCTCGTTTATTATTATCATATTATTATCAGTGTAAAATGAGACTAAATAAAGGTTTTAAACTCCCTCTTATAATGATATTAATGACAATCACACAAGATAGTAACTACTTCATCTCATTAAATTACCTTGTTCATTAATTCAACATTTTGATCCTCTTTTCATCTGTTGTCTCATTACCTTTCTTTACAATTAAACTTTCACTCTTTGCAGGGCAAACTTAACCATTCAACTATTTTATGCTCATTTTTCATTTTAAACACTTTTTGGTTAGCATTCAAATCAAAGTTGAATTAGTTTGATATTACAATTTGTTAGCCTCAATTGAAGTTATGTAAAAAGCCTAATTTGTTTCATTGAAAACAAAAGCAAAAGTGGAAAGGTTAATTTCCTATTTCCTATTATAACACAAGTTTATTTTCATATTTTGTTGCAACAATTAATTTTATTGATTCACTCATTTAATCATGTCCGAGAAAACGTAGAAACTATGAGAAAATTTCCTTTTGAATGGTTACTTTAACTATCCAAGTCCAGCCTAATTGTTCTCATCAGATGAAGTACGTTTCAATGACAACAGTTGATGGTATGAATGTTAAATTGTACGTTTCAATGAACTTAAATTTGCAATCAATAGCCATTAACCCTCAACTGATACCTCAACTTATCGATTAAAATTATTCAAATTAAAGCGGAAAAATTGTCCAAATTTTCAGCTGAACCATAAATTTTAGTCCAAAAGTAGAAATAACGATTGACTGAGTCAATTTGATTATCAATATCAATGAGTTTGACAAATTGGATAAAATTGCATTTTAAGTATTGAGTGAGAAAAAAAAGATAAATATTGAATAAATTAAAATGCTCGGTTAAGTTTGATTAAATTGAAAGATGAAAAAGAGCCAATCAAACTAGTAATTGATCTTTAGACAAATTTTGTCCAATGAAATACAAAGGCAATGAAACTGAATTAAAGTTGAATCCTTTTCAACCCATCAACTAGACTTGTTAACCAAAGAAAAGGTAAGTGAATGAAAAAAAAGTTAACTTAAGCGGTTCAGAAAAAAAAGGTTAAACATTTGCTGAATCATTTCAAGAACAATCAACGGACCATTTAAAACATTTTGCCAAATTTTTGCTTCACAAAAATGAGGTGAAAAAAGAGGCAAAGAAACAAACAAAAACATCGATGCTTTTTCGGTGAAGTAAAAGTAGCAGTAGAAGGTGAAGAATAAGAAGATAAAGATGATGAAGATGATGAAGATGGTGAAGATGGTGATGAAGATGATGGTAAAAATGGGAAAGTAGAAGAAGAAGGAAAAAAAAGGAGAGAAAAGCAAAAGAAAAGTTTACATTTGATAAAATTTGACAATATGTCAAACTCATTTTACCTCTCTCTCTCAACATACACATGTTTAGCTATTTCACTATTCCTAAGAAGAAGAAGAAAGATGAAAAAAAGAGCCACGGGCCACAAGACACGAGCCACGCGCGTTCCTTTAACCTCCCCTTTAGCCTGGCAGCTGTCATAAAAACTATCCGATTCGACCCCCTTACACATGCCGATTCCTTTTCTCTTTCTTTACTCTCTTTGGAAGTAAAATTTTTCTACTCTTGTATTGAAAAGAAGAAGAAAAAGAAAGGTTAAAAGAGACTTGAAAGGCCACGGACCACGAGTCACGCGCGTTCAACGGCCTGTCAGCTGTCGTAAGGCTACCTAACCAATGCAATCCTAAAGGTCTCTCTTCTCTCTCTCTCTCACTTTTCTCTCTTTTTTTCAAATATCTTTTCAATCTTCCATACTCACTCCGTTAAGGTTTCTCTCTCTTAACTCATCCTTATCCGGCTTCTCACTCTTCATCTCCTTTTCATCATCTTCTTGTTTCTTTCTTTTGCTTCCACCTTGCTTCCTGTGGACCTTTTACAAAGAGGTTGACTTGCAAAGGATGTCTTAAGAGGTACGTGGCACGTGGTTATAACACACAAAACAAGTATACCTCATGCCCAGTGTGTTTACGGTTCACCGTGTTATTTACAGAGTTTAGGCTTTTTTTTGCTCCCAAATAGAGAGGGGAAGGTTAGTGAATGAGCAAAGGTAAATGTGGTTTAGGTAAAAGTATACTCTGTCTGTTTAGTGTCTGGGTGCTGAGGGAGGTTGAGAGAGAGAGAGAGAGAAGGATAAGTGCTGATTCAATGAATATCAATGAATCAATATCAGGATCATTTGTTGGTCTTAACAGACGAAACTTGAAAAGGAGCCAAAATCTGGTTGCAAGATGATGACGATCATTATTATTATCATTATTGTTATTGTATTGACTATTGTATATTTTGGTCGTGGGTCAAGCTTGTTGTTTATCATTTTAACAAACATCATATACAAACCAATGGACTTAACAAAAACTGAACCCAATTGACCTTTCCATTTTACTCTTTACTTTCACAACTGTTTTTACCTGTAAAAACCTATTATTAAGGGTCAATAGCACAGTTTTTTTTGCAGTAAAAACCATGCAAAAAGCAAAGATGAAACCGAAATAAAGAAACAAAAATTAAACGTTTCTTCATTCTTCCTCCTTCAATAGTCAATTAGAAACATTGAAATGATAATTCAGTTTAGGTTTTTACGTTAATTAGCCTTAATTCAGTTTCATTTTTGCCGATCAATTTGATTTTTAAATTTTCACTTACCAGGATTGAAGTAACATAAAAATGGGTTTCCATATTTTCAGTCTTCAGATGATTAGATTGAAATTGATGGGAACAATGGCTATTAATCCAATAACTGAGTTGTGATCAAAGTTAAAGCAATTTAGATTTCGATTAAATTGAAGCTTCCAGATAGAAATGATCAACTAAAATTGCAATTTACTAATCATCACCAGAGAAAAATATCATTGTTGTCAAGTGTCGTCTTTTGATTACCAACAAATTATCTAATTGTTTTCAATCGTTTTCATTAGCATTGATTCAATGACAGGTTGAATAGGAAGTTAAAGTTGTCTCCAATTAAGTCAATCAATATGTTTCAACATGAAAAGGTTTAAATGAAAAATTGGTTTAATAATCATGAAATCAAATGAGAGTAAAACTGATTCAATGAAAAGATTCATCGATCACATTTTAAGCTAATAATTGTGACGAAAAGACATTAAATCAAATTGGAATCCAAATGATAATTAAATGCTTTTTCACTTTCACTTTCTTCTTCTATTAACAATCAGTTAATCAGATTTAATAGCAAAAGACCAAACAGAAATTAAACCTTTTTCTCGCTTCTTCATTATTCAGCCCTTTACAGCAACAGTTATTAATTACAAATACAACTGATTTATTAAAGGTTGAAACAAAAGCCACTTTTGATTGAACATGAAAACAATCAACTAAAAACTTGATCAACATTAAAATAAAGAAATGATGAATTGCACTTTTCAAGGTACAGAGACGGTAATCTTACATGATTAATGATTAGACTTGAGTTAAATTGTTGCAAATGGGTTAACTAAATAGACTTTTTAAACCAGTGGTTTTAACCAAGAAATGTCTGGTTTTAAATCATTGTAAAGGTTCCGAGTCGATTTCTGGTTACAATAAAATTTTATGAATTCATTTGAAGTGTTTAAACAGAGTTTATTTCAAAATAAAATGTTTATTGGAATCAAATTAACTGTTAAAATAGTCATAATTATATCAAGTGTTGGTAATTGATCAATAAAAATGTAAATAACATTGAGCTTCAGTTATTGAATGTTGATTGGCAGAAAAAGGTATTTCAAGTTTCTCTTAATTTTATAATTTTGTTACTCGCTTCACCAATTGGATCAATCTCGTGTAGAATAGCAATTTACACAATTAACTGATGATGTCTATCATAAATAAATATGAATACGGATACATAATTAACGATTAATTGTATTTTGACAGAGAAAAGGTCTTTTTTTGCTTCTAAACATTGATTAAGTACCCAATGTGAATGGTTAAGTATACAATAACAATCACTAATCAAGTGAAAATGTGAAGCCAAACAGTTAACTTTCAATAATCAATTTAGCTTGTTCACCTTTTTTTTCATCTTTTCATCTCTCTTTTCATGTCTCACTCTTTGTGGTTCCTCTTCTTCCTTCCTCTCTCTCTCTCTCTCTATCTTCACCTTCATCTTCCTTGAGAGGTTGAAAAATGTTGCCTTTCATTTGAAATAAAAAAGAGCCTCAGAAGTAACGTTAAAGTCACAAATCACGGTCCAATGTTTCTCTTGCAAACTCGAACTTCTTCCTGTGTAAATCTCTTTCCTTCACCTTCACCATCATCCTTATCCTCATCACTCTCATCTTTTTTCAACTCAATTTCCGAAGCGTCCCTTTTCCCCTTTTCATCTCTTCCTTAACTGTTAGATATATATGTTTGCATCGGTATTTTGATGATTTGTTTCGCCTTCTTCCAGTGAAAATCTTTCCTTTCCTTCATAACTTTCCATTTTCATCTTCATCTTCATCTTCTGATCATCTTCTGGCCATCATCTTTTCTGGCCCTCGTCTTAACGTTTCAACTTGAGCCTCTTTACCGCGTCTCAATTGTTACTGACTGTTGTTGTCTTGATCCATTTATTGGGCAAACAAAAGCGTCTGTTAACCAGCTTGTCCAACAGCATCCAGTTTGAAGGACAATCAATAATCAACTTTAACTAGTATCAGTTATCACACAATAAAACATATAACAGTAACAATTTACACACCATTCGTCTTTCAATTTGAACACAAAAGCAAGGTAGAGCAACAAAAACAGTAAAAAGAGGAGGAAAGATGAAAAACTGAACAACGCAATGGAAGAGAAAAGATTGTCAAAACCAAAGTTATAAATAAAAAGCTAATTCAATGCTCATTCAACCTGGAAATCCAATAAAATACAATATTTATTATTATTATTTCATTTCTACTTCACTCACTAACTCAACCAACTCGCATAAATGACAATTAATCAAACAGTCAAAGTTAAAGTTTCCATTGACAACAATGAATGCAAAACAAAAATGTAAAAACTTGAAACAAAATGCTTGACTAACAATGAAAAGGCAAAAAGAGGTGAAAAATAATTGTAAAATGATAGCAAAATGTTTAACAATTAACGCCAATATTTCATCATTAAACACTTGTAGGTTGAAGATTAAATTGAAATTTACTGTGAATTTAATAATGAATGTTAACCTAAACTGATTTTTTGGGTTTACATCTAATTTTGAGTATAAAAAAACAAATATAATTATGGATTGGGTTGGAGGAAAAGGGAAGACATAAAATATTGAAACATTGATCATGATGATGACCTACCCAAAGGGCGTTGAATTTACCGTTGAAATGATCATCTTTACAATCGGTTACAATCTATTGATTTGTAAACAGTTTGATTAATCGAAATGTAATCTGTAAAGTCGATCAACTTGATTAAAGTTCATTATAATGGAAGTGATTTGATTTATTTTTTTTACAATAATTTGCTATTGACATTGTAATGTTTAAATGACAAACCCGTTATTCATGTTTATTCGCCTTTTTTTGTCTTGATTTTCACTCTTTCATTGTATTATTAGACTAGCCAATGTAAACAATTAACTAACCTTCAATATTATTAATATGATTAATCGATTATTACAATTGATAACTGTAATAAATAAGCTTGGCCCATTGAGTTGTTCACTTTGTTTTCAGATTTGCTTGTTATGTTGTTTTATGTCAATGTTGATGTTTACCTGTTTTTGTATGCACACAAAAGATGATTAATATATTAGTCAATAACAGGTACAAACAAACTTAATTGTTTTACAATTAAATGAGCAAATAGAGATGAATGATTAATCGGAATCAACAAGGAAAATAAAGGTAAATTAAAAAGTGATTGAGCTAAGTCAACAAGAAAGGTTGTAACTGTCAATTGGAAAATGCAATATAAGAGTTGAAAAGTTGTCCGGTTGGAGTGAAAATTAACATTGAAAAACTGTCAACGATGATAATGATTTGCAGATTATTAAGATGATGATTAGGATGGTAAATCCAAAAATAAACCTTCTGACCGGGCGACCTCGAAGTGAGGTGACTGAGCTTTAGAAACATATGAAAACATTATCATAGCATTGTAAGTCTTTTAGTTTTCCCTTTTTCTTCCTCTCGTTCACTTCATCTTCATCATTTTTGCAATAAATTCAACTCGGTTTCCGGCCATTTATGAAACAATTCAGTTAACAGGCAAACCTCATTTTTGGTTAACTTTTCTGTCAAAGTCTTTCTTCTTTCTAATACATATTAGTCTGCTTTTCATCACATTTCTCTTCATTTATGTGTACTCGTTGATCCACTTTCACCGAAAAACTGGCTCCTTGGACTTGATCCAACTTGACTGTCAACAAAATTGTCTCCGCTTTAAACTGACCATTGGAATCGAATGCCATTAAAAACGATTAGCTTCCGTTATTACATTTGCAATGGTAATCCAATGTTTTTACCAATGTTGACCAATAAATCAATGTTTTACCTGCGATAATGAAAAGGAAAATAAAGTTATTAGTAAAAAATCAAAATAGGTCGATATGCTTTGGTTACTGTTGTTGGTATCATTATTATGTTATTAGTATTTAGTAGTTGATAATGATGACAGCTGACTCTAGGAATCCCAGTGATTAAAGCATAACCAGAGTTATAATTTTTAGGGTTTCATTGAAGATGATTTGAAACACAT
This sequence comes from Tetranychus truncatus, assembly GCA_028476895.1. Taxonomy (NCBI): domain Eukaryota; kingdom Metazoa; phylum Arthropoda; class Arachnida; order Trombidiformes; family Tetranychidae; genus Tetranychus; species Tetranychus truncatus. Next base: position 15,471,716 of record CM052060.1, read on the forward strand.
ACACAAAAAAAGGAACACAAAAACAAGTAGAAAATGAAAAGAGAGAAAAGAGAGAAAAGGCAAAGTTTCAAATTGATTTGTAAGTTAAACACTCATGATAAACAATGTAATAAAGGAAAGGTAAGAAAGTTAAAGGTATAGTTTAAGGGACCGCACAAGATCAATTTTGGACTTTTAAATGTAACTAATATGGTTTAGGATGATGAAGAGATGATGAGGATAAGGATGAAGAGGAAAGGTAAGAGAGAGAGAGAGAGAGAGAAAGAAAAAAGAAAGGTAAAAAAGACGGAGAAAGGAAGAAAAGGAAGGAAGCAAGAAACTGATGATAATAATAAAACGAATTCTTTACAAAATAATAAAAGGTAAAATATTGAAAATCATGGAATATCATCAGTTCTCTTTATTATCACCTTTCTTCTTCAAAATTCTCATCTTATCCTTATTTTCCTTCTTTTTTCCTTCCTTTCCTTTCTTCTCCATCTTCTGGGTCCAAGTGTGTTTTTTCAGTCATTCAATATCAAAGGTAACATTTTTGTGTTGCAACACAAAAATGTTACCTTTTATTGTAAGAATTTTTTTTTCTTCAAATTTTCTCTGGCACTTCATTTGTTATGAAAAATGTGCTTGATCATGTTACAGAATTAATTAGCTAAATGGCAACGCAACTGCAAAATATCAATGAAAATATGACTTATGGGAATCGCAAGACATCAAGGTAAAACAAGGTCAAAAGTGACCTAAAAATGATCAAGAGTAGTACAACCTTGTTACAACTGAATAGTATTTTGTGAGCATTTTTTTTGTTAACATTTTGTTCTCAATTAAATTTGCTTTTCTCTCAATATGGATTGATATCTTTTCAAGTTGACAGGTTTGTGCAAAGGTAAAGAGTGTAAGATGAAAATGAAATGAGGAAAGGGAAGGAATCTCCGAATAAGATGGTTAAGGATGGAAAATGGGAAGAAGATGAAGAAAGATGAAAAGATAAACTTTTTTTTGTTATATTACTATTCTGAGTGGGTGGGTGAGGGTGTGTTTCATTTAATGGGGTTTGTTATTATTAGTGATTTTTAACATTATGATATGTATTAGTGTTATTAAACAAGGATAAGGAGGTTAGGTAAGTGCATAAGCAAGTCACTAGGTTTTCATGACTAAATCAAACATTAATATCATTACTTTTTTATATTGTGTTTTGTTAGCTTCTTTTTGCCTTTACTTTATCCATTTTTGTCCGATTTAACGAGAGGCTTTTCAAGTTGAAGGTCACTACAGGTCATTTGGATATTGAACCATGGCAATATATATGTATAATGATAGGAATGATTCGGTTAACTTGATAAAGAGTGAGAGAGAGAGAGAGAAATGCATAAAGGTAGAGAGATGATACCAGGTAGTTTCAGTGTCATCTTTGAGACTGTGTCAACTCAAGCGTTTTGTATTGAGAGGTTACCTAAAAGATGATGAGGAGAAGAGAAAAAAAAGAAGAAGACAAAAAAGAATATAAATGAATGAATATAATAAAAGAAAGAAGAAAGAGAGAGATTTTGGTTGCATAGCAATTGTGTAAAACCGTGCAAACATCAACACAACTTGCGATGTTGAAGCAAAAAAGTAAATAATCTTCATTACATTGGAACAATTTCTTTTGGTTACTGTTGATGATAATGATGATTGTCTTTCTTTCTTTCCTTTTTTTGGGCTCTTTTCTTCCTCTTTAATTGTTCTTTTATTAGTGTTGTGATTAATGTGTAATCGGGTATTGAAAATAATTAATGTACCCATTGCCAAGGAATTGATTAAAATGCCCGGGAATTGATAATGATAATGATGATGATGGAAGTGGTGGCGTTAAGGATGATGAGTAAACTGGTCGGGCCCTTGGTCGTTTCGGTTCAGGTCACACAATTTGGGATTCAGTCAAGAATCAGCGAAAGAACCAACGAAATACATAATAAAAAAGGAGAAGATAATAGCAAAAAATGGGTTTACGCTTCTTTTTTGTGCTTGAAACACTCATGCAATACTTACAATAAAAAAAAGTCTATTTGTTAATTACAAGTTTCAAATCACGAATCACAGTTTATCAACAAAGATCAAATTGAATAATATCGGTTTGCAAGTAGATTCAAATTGTCAATTGAATCTTTGCCTTTATTGAATCCATTGCTGCATCCTGCAGAAAAAAATGAATTCAAAAAAAAAGATTAGATTAGGAAAAATTAACGTTCAATGTAGAGGTGAAAAAATGCATTTAAATGGTTAACTGGCAAAAGGCCTGATTAAGTTGATCAATGCATTTATGGTCAATATTTTCATTTGCATTTTATTTATCTGTTGATTCATCTATCATTACTGTGCCATTAACTTGCGAGGTTTTTTTGTCACTATTTTTCCTTGCAATAGTTGACATTGTTTATGAAAATCCGTTATAATGTTGAGAAGGGTTTGTTGTTTTTTATGACTGACTGTGTTACTGCAAATATTGAAAAGGTGATTCGGGGAAAAAAAGTTGAACCAAAAAAAAAGGTGCTACAGTAAAGTGTTGAACTACTAAAGGGTTGGACTTAAAGTACATGCAGAAAAAAAGGTTAGACCCGCAAAAGATCAACATCTTGAAGCCATGTCACTTGAGTAAAGTATATACAATACCTGAGTGAAAAAATATAAGAAAATACGAAAACAAGAAGAAGAAGAAAAAGAAGAATAAGAATAAGAAGGAAAAGTCAAGCAAATGGAGACATGAGGTTAGATTAAGACGGTGAAACCATCCGAAACATTAGTGTAGAGGGAGAGATGGAAGAAGAGGAGGAAAGAGAGGAGAAAAGTAGAAGAGCCAATGTTTTTCTTAAGGTGTCTTAAGATACATTCACTTGGAATATACTTCAAGTCTGCCAAATGTTGTCTTTCATCATCATCTTGATCATCCTTTTTCTGTATATTGATTCCAGTGTTGTTGAAGCAAGGGAAAAGTCTCTGAAAAGTACATCATTTTCATCATCATCGCCATGATTGTCATCTGAAAGAAGAAGAAAAAAGAAGAAGAAAATGAGTGTAAGTCAGGGAGTCAAAAATAAAAGGGCAAATTGGTATGAATGGAAAGATGAGGATGATGGTGATAGTGGAGAGGAAACAAGATGCTGATACAGATGTTGATGAGGAGAGGAGGCAAGGAAGATGAATTAGTGTTGAGCGCGTGGCTAACTTAATATTGTTTAGGTTAACAAGAATCACATTTATCTCGTTTAGCTTTAAATTTTGGTCTTTATTTTGGTGAAAGAAATTAAATAATTAAATTGAGATCTAATCAATGCAAATTGTTGTCTATTTAGCCATTTTTTTAGTACCTTTTCTTGTCTTGTTGTGCGTTGATTTTTTTGATTGTTTGATAAAATGAAACGATCAAATTTCGTGTTCAACTTTTCAACAATTTGATAAACATTGTGATACAGTCAAGTCTGACAAAATGATTAATATGAATATTTAATCGTCTTATGTTAGTGTCAAGTTTTTGTTAAGAGATGGGGAATGGTAATTACGATTGGTAATGACAATCAGCCTTGAGATGGTCCGAGTCATTGCTCTGAAAGAGTTGAGTAAATTAAATTTATTGGGATTTCCTTCGTTCAGTTGGCTGTTTGATTATTTTGTTGCACTCAATGTGAGCTAAATTATGTATAATAGTGGTTAGATTGATTATTTAGCATGAAATATTGACTGTGATTGTGAACAATCAAATCTTTAAAACAATATTGTCACTTCAATAATCATGTTATCAACTCTTGGAAGGTCAATTTCTTGTTTTTGTCTAACAATGCTTCAAGATGCTATCCATTAGGCATTGGAAACTGATGAAGCTCAATTATGATTATAAAAAAACAAGGTAAATAGTAATTTAGAGGGAATTAAATTGTGAAGAAAATGGAAAACCGTTTCACAATTAATAAGTAATACGAAAAAATATTGAAATAAGTAAAGATGGGTGTTAACTTTATCACACTTGGTTGCAAACAAAATTAACATTAATCAGCTTTACAGTTGAATGATTGTTAATTTGAGTACGACAATCTAGAAATAAAAAAAGCAAAAGAAAACAAGAAAAATTAAATTAAATTTAATTCAACGCCATTAGTGCCATCTATTAAATTTTGAGGCAATCAGAGTTGACAATTGACTAAAATGGAAAGGAAAACTTTCAAGTGATTCAATGGCAAATTGATTGGATCAACTGTTTTCATATTTAAATGAAATTTATGGGTGAATCAATTTGACAATTGTTTTTGATAGTTTTCAAGGTTAGTTAATAATTGTGCGCTTTGTTTTGATGATTTTGGTTTGTGTGAAAAAAAAGGTATGGATCATTAAATAAAATTAAGACGCATCAAAAAGTATAGGAAGCATGTAATAACATTATGATGTCTGTATTGTAGACGAGATGAGGTGACACTTACAATTGGACAATCGGTTCTTTGTTTTTGCAGGAGAAGAAGAAAAGGAAAAAAAACTGGATTCAAAGTTGAATCAGTGATGCTTTTTGGGAAAAGAAAGGAAAGGTTCCTGTTTATTAACTGACTGTAACTGTTCATTGGATCGTGTTGGGGTCATACGAATGGCACAAAAGTTTCCTTTAGGGTCACCCAAAATCATCTGGCTCTTGGAACACTGGTTATAACAGGAATGCCTGTTGAGATAGTAAAAGTTGATTATATTATTAGTAAAATGGATGGAAAGAAAGATTATGTTTGAAAGTCATCTTGTCTGTACTTACAATTATAATTTCCATATACACTTTTATATCCTTACTTCCTTTCTCTTTTCGCGTGTGTATCTAGTTAAATGTACGAAGGAGAGGGTGTGATGAGGTTGAGGAGGAGGAAGAAGAAGAAAAAGAAGAAGTAAATGAAGACGAAATTTGTCAATTGTAGAGTGAAAACTTTACACAGTGCAGTAGGTTTAGGAGAGTTTTGCGGGTCGAGGTCAAGTGATGTGACGCGTTGAGACACGAGCCTAGTGCCTATGCATGATTCATTGATAAAAAGGGAAGAAAAAGATGAAGAGAAAAAAATACTTTCAAAGGGAAGTAAAAGTTAAAGTATCGTCTTACTTCACAACTTCCGTTCTCTTCCCTTCACCTTTTAACTTATCCTCCTTACTTGTTCATTTATGCTTTCGCCATCATCTTTATCCTCCCTATTGGATATTTTTTCCGCCCTCAATTCTAAGGCAAAAAAAGTAATGTAAAGTTAACTTTTGGTGATGATAGAGCATGATGATGATTACCTTGAAATGAAAATGGTGGAGTAAATATACAAATTGACTTTAGTTTGGATGCAAAAAAAAGCTGAACTTCCTTTGTTTCTTGATGCACATCCAGGATGATATTAATTGATCCTGATTACTATTAAAAGGTGAATCCAATTAGCTGTATTGATTGAGTTGATTAGATTTCAGTGAAGCAGGTTGTTTGCAAACAAAGTGGTAAATGTTGCCAAGGTTTTATATCTAAACCATTTCATCATATCCATTCAATGGGATGGAACCAAAATTATCGTCTTATCATAGATTTACCTGGGAAATGAATGAGGAAGAAAAAATACATTAGTTGGTAAAGAACGGATAGTAATCAATCAAAAGAGCTAAACATTGCTAATAGAGTAACCTAATCTCACCGAAAACCTAGTAATTATTCTTCACAGGTAACATTTTCCAAAATTTCTATAGTTGTAGACACATTGTAGCTTCAGTTTGTTTCGCCACGGCAGTAAATCTAACAAAAACAACAAAAAAAACAATATTTAATAAAATTTGAAAATTGAAAACTAGCTCAACTAATCAGTTAAATTGTTGCAATTTAATTGGATGAGATACTTAAAGATCTGACCAGGCAATCAACGTCAAAAAAGGGTTACCATTACAAAAGGACGCAAATCCAATTCATTCAAAGGTAACAATTACTTTGTCCCTAATCAGCATTCTCGCAAGCCTTTGAAACGTTCGCTAAGCCATCCACAAATTCCCATGTGGTTAGATACGGACCTCTTGACATTTAACATGACCTTGCCGGCAATTTGAACCTTCTTCTTTAACCTTGACAAAGAATAAAAAGCATAAGATTATTTATCTTGTAAAAAGATTGAGTTTTCGCTTTCAAGTTTAACAGATTAAGTACATTTCTTGGGGAATAATTACCAAACAATAAAAAATCAAAGGAAAGCTTATATCCATGTTGAGGTGAAATTTGACAAAAAATAAGTTGTAATTGAGTTTTTGCTTCCTCTAACTTTAATAAAGTTAAATGCGTTAAACTGGTCATCTTGGGTATTATAAAGGTTTGATAATGATGGATCAATACAACAAAGAGAAGTTTGCCTCTTTCCTTATCTTTTTGACAATCAGCATCACCAATTGACAAAGTCTCATTAGCGAATGAGCAAAAATTCATTGACAACAACTACCATTGAATACTAGGAATTGTAACAGCGGATTACCAAAACAAAAGGGTGAAATCACACAAGCAATAAATAACGAAGCTAACAGATTAAGCGTTTGAACACCAAAAATTGAGGATTTACTCTTTAACTAGAAAACTGTACTGTTGTCCTGTAAAAGAAATACAACTTAATTAAAATTTGTCACCAGGTAATTATAATAATTTCACATATAAACATAGCAATAGCTGAACCATTTCGAGTCCGCCAAAATGCCAAGATAGAGATAACAATGCCATCTGGGAGACGAAAAATAAACGATTAGAAAAATGAGAAGAAATAAAAAATGAACATTTTGCAGGGTTAAAGATATTCAGATTGTTATTGCGACCATTTTTTACATTGTTAATTGTTTGATTCATCCATGAGGTTCTAATAGGTTTTTGCGACTTAAAACAACATTTTGACCTACTTTTAAAACTCAAAAGTCAAAGTGATCTTGAATGGTTTGTTCAATTGCAATGGAAACCGACTCTTGATACCAACAAAGTAAGTCCAAATTATGAGTCTAGTTAAAAAATTTTCGGCATTTTAGCTGATTTTTATTGGTGTTTTCTTACACGATTGATTTGCATTTTCATCAATTATTTGAGCGAGAAAATGTTTCAATTGTAAAATTATAATTCACTTGAATTTAACATCAATTCAACTAGTTATTAGATAAGAGGAGTTACCAAGAAAAGAGGGAAATCATCGATGGTACATCAATGGTTAATATCAAGCTGTGATTAATTAATAATAAATGAAATCAACACTACAGACTTGTGACTACTGAAATTGATCATTTCCATCTTTAATAAAGTTAACTTTATCAGCAACCAGAGCAAGTTGAAAGGTTACTTCAAGCTGTTAATCATCATCCTGTAAACCATTTGAATAAATCAATTGAATAGAAAGAAAAAGAGAAAGAAAGAAACCATTAAACCTGACAACAATCAACATACCATTCACCATTGATTAGAGAGCAATCACAGTTGGAATCACCAGGTAAGACTACCTAAAATTTAAACCAAGAAAGAAAAAGAAACAATTCAATAAAATTTTGCTCCGTCATTTGTAGAGGTACATTCGTACCAGGAAAATGTCTGGTAAACCTGTTATGGTGGTGAATTTGAGTGGAAAACGCAAAAGTGGTAAAGATTTTCTTGCAGGATTAATCGAGAAAAGGTAACTACTATAGAAATCATATGAACATTTTAATATTTCAATTACTCAGGTACCACAATGGACTGTTTGTTATTCATATCTCCAAGCCAATCAAACAAAAATATGCTAAGGTAAGTCATGTTCATTTTCATTTTTACTTTATAAAGCTTTGCAAATAGCACTTAAATTTTTGTCTTGATTTAAATATCCTTTAGCTTCATGGGACAGCTTTCGAGGAACTCATGAAAGCATCAGAATACAGAAAGCAATTTGACTTGATATGGTTAAATGGAGTGAAAAAGAAAAGTTGGATCGCAATGATCTGACCTATTTCTTGAAATTAGCCATTGAATTGTCGAAAGCTCAGGAGAAAAAAATTTGGTTAATCGCTGATGCTCGAAGACCTGCTGATATTGAATATTTCGATAGTCCACAATTTGATAGTGTGGAGGTAATCAAAAAAAAAAATAAAATAAAAGCAACCGATGAAACTCGTAAATCGACAGGCTGGATATTCACTAAAAACGTGGACTTGATAATTTCACTGATTGGACACTTGTTATTTACAACAATGGTACTCCTGATGAACTTATTGAGAGATTAAATGTAATTTTTGATAAAATTGATCAAGCTTTAAGATAGTAGTTCTAATTGTTAAATTTCATAAGAATATTGAATTTAAGTTAACATACCTAATCTGTAAAGATTTGAGAATTATTTGTATCGATATCTGTATTGAAATTACAAATCAACTGTAGAACAAGTAAAAATTTAAAAGATTGCATTTTATTTATAATATTGCAGTATAGACAATTTGCGACAGGTTGAATACTGAATTTAGAAACTAAATCTATCTGTTTGATAATTCGAAAAATAAGAATCCAGGAAGTTAGTTGGTTTGACAATTCGTTTTCCATTTTCGACAAACCCAACAGTGTACAACAAGTGTAGTATTTTCAAGTGAAATGTCCTTTATAGTTTTTTAATTACAGTATCGGTCAAAAAAAAACTGACAGTCTTACTTTCAATTTAGGATTTCCGATCAGGTGATCGATCGGAACCGAATTTTTTTTGCATTTTACAGACCAGACCATAGGGAATTAAGATGCACCATTTTATTGTCGACCATTTATTCAATTTTAATTGCACTCATGATTTCTAAAAAACTACATAGAAATAGCATTAGATTTGATAACTTCCCTCAACAATTCAAATGCCGAACAGAATTCATGCGTGTGTTTACGCTGATGGAAGTCACACAAAATATTGGTTCTAATGAATTATTGTTCAGCAAACATCATAGAACTGATTAACTGAGTTTCAAATTATTTGATCAATCGCTGACTGAGTTACTAACAATTGATTGACTGTCAGTTTTTTTGACCGCTACTGTATTTTATCAGCTTTTGCTAATGTCTCTAGTTTTTTGAAAAAGCAGAAACGAATGAAATTTTCAGCCTATTTTTGATGATCCTCTGAGTGCGCCACAGATCAAAGCAAATTACCAAACACTTAGCTTGTGCCCTTCAAGCCTATCAGTAGACTTAATTGGATCAGTATCAGCAGACATTGATTAGAAATGAAACGATACCAAAAATTTAGTTTAAAATTAGATAACATAGTAATATTTAATACATAATGATTATTGTTTTTTTTACCTCATAATTGATCAATAAAATACAATCAAATTTTCAACTGTTAACTTGATTTTGTTGAGGCCAAAAATAACAAAATTTTGAGCTGTAAGTTGAATAAGTCACTCTTTTGATCATGATTTACTTGATGATAATGATCGCCATTTCCGTTTCTCATCATTATTTTTCAATATTTTTGATTTAATGTTACATTATTTGATTAAATTTCGGCCAATGCACTTTCATTTATGATTATTTAACCCTAATAACCGTAACCTTTATTTTGCAGGTTCAGTTGGAAACCAAAATTGAACTACAGTTACAAGGAAAGGCCAAGCAAAAGCCTCTTATAGCTCCAAATAAGGTCGAAAAATTATCTTCAAATGAATGGCTATTGTTAAAGGGTTTTGGGTTTTGTGTCAACTGGTCTTTTCCTGGTTAATGTTTGCTTCTTCTGTTTGTTTAATATGAAAGGAAAATAACAAGGATTATATGGAAAGATCAGGTAAAAGGTAAGCAAAGCAACTATCATCAAGTTGAAAGTAAAAATTATGTACGAAAAATGGAAAAGTCTTAATTGAAAGTCAACCGGATTTACTTTTTCCATTTAACCTTGTAAACCGGTAACAGGTAAAGATACTTTCAGTCTTCTCATTCTTTGAGGATTAAAAATAAAGATGATGGTGGGAGGCAAGTGATGACCTATCCCTTTTTATCCCTGTATTAAATGTACTATCTCTTTCTCTATCGCCATCATCCTAGTAATCATCATTATCATTCTACTCATTCTCTTTGCAAATTAAATAAAGGAATATTGGTTAAACTTCCTATTAATTTATTTATTTGCTTTTCTTACCTTTGACCTTCGTTTACCTACAAACTACCTATTAATCACCATTAATGTTATACATAGCCTAATTAAATAGGAGTTTCGGTTTCTTTCTGTGTGTCTATACAGTGTATAATTGTTACCCGTAATGATTTTAAGGCTAATTAATGAACTCAATCCATAGCATCGATAATTTTGATTCATTTGAACCATACTTTATCAAACCAAGAATACTTACATGATGATAGATGATCAAAACATTTGTTTCAACTTATTGGTAACCAGAAATCGATTAGAAATTTTAATAACTGGTTGATTGAGGAGTTAGATGAGTGACATCTTTGGACATCTCGGACATTCTGAATAAATCCGAAAGTAACAGTGATTTCAATTTTTTGTGGTTACTTCAACAGTTTTGTCTTGAAACACAGTTAATGGCAGTATTTTTGAAAGAAACTGTTGACAGTCCGATTACAATTGAAATAAAAATGAACATTTAAGCAATTAATTTTAAAACGTTTTTAGTTTAACACTGAAACAGTAACAAGGAAAGAAGAGAAAAGGCATAAACAGTAGAGAAATCAAGTGATTGGATGGAAGAAAAAGGAAAAGGAGGGAAAAGAATGGTAAGAGTTAAGTTGATAAGAATAAACTTTTCGGTCATTTCTTTTTTTAATGTTATTTTTATACTCCTTTTTCATCGGCAACGGTTTAAGATTAATAATTTAGTTTGATCGCTGAAGTCACCATCTTAATCTTTCATCTTTAACTCCATATTAGTTTTTATATTTTGGTTTGTATCCTTTTTGCTCTGGTTTCAATCTTTTTAGTTTGTTAATTTGTGATTGTTCAATTCTTCTTCTCCTTCTTTTGCTCGTTGTAAGTTATATTTTAATTTCGTTTTTATGTTTCATTTTGTTATCTTTAGGTAACTTTAATTTGGAACGGAGAACCGGGAACATGAATCTCTTGGAACTTGAGGTGAAGCTTGTAGTTACCGGGTTGGGTTGGTTTGTATTGGAGAATCAGTATACCACCTGAAGTGTTTTTAAAATTGATTTCCGGTTTAGCAGGACCCTCCATGGAAACATTGAGTCCACCAATGATTCCTGATTCCTTTGTGTCTACTACAATCTCGTTGGTAACATGGGTTTTACCCTCTTTCAGAGCAGCGCCGGAACACTTTATCTTACCAACTTGTTGCTTAGCCAACTCTTCACCGCCAGTAATTTTACAGAGGAAAGGTGATCCTGCAATCTCTTTATCCTCATAACGAACATAAATCTTATAATTTCCTGGTAGCTTTGGAGTCCAGGTACACTCAACGGTTCCATCTTTGTTTGTCACAAATTTTATTTCTGGCTTGGAGGGACCCTCAAAAGCGACAGAACAAGATGCAGGATTGAATTTAGATGAACCAGGAGGGGAAAGGATAGTGAATTTACAAGGTTCACCGGCTTTTCCTGAAGAAAGACCAGGTCCGTTGGCGAGGATTGAAGACATGATGAACTATCGAGATATAATTCAAAGATTGAATAACAAAGATGATGATTTCACGACAGAGGAACGAAGTTTAATAGAGAACGAGTGAAAAAGATCCTGGCGAAAAATGGAAACGACTGAGCTTCGAGAAAGATAGAAAGAAAAATGATGATAAGAAAGATGAAACTTATCTTCAAGAGTTCAAAATAAGTGATGATTTCATCTTAAGGCTGGCAATAAGTATTCTTATTTTTACATGGAAAGTGCGTACAAACAGTGGCTCATATTTTGGAAGTGAGGGTGGGAAGGATAAAGAAGAGGTAAGGAGTCTTTGGATACATGGATATAAGGATATAAGTTGGAGATGGCGGATAAGGTGTAGGGGGATTTGTTTCCAGTTGCATTGAAAGTGGAAAAGTTTGGCGCAATGATGTAATGTATGTCACAGCATCCAATTCAGTAGATGAAATTTCTCAACTCAACTCAATCTTCTCTTTTATTTTTCTTTTTGCCATGTTACGTTGAAATGGTGAACAAAGATGCTGATGAAAATGGAATCAAGAAGATTCAGGGGTGTAAACTGAGGGATAGCAAGGGAAGCTGTTTTAGATTCGATGAAGATTATTTTAAGATCATTTGAACTTCCTCCCATGTCTATTTATTGACATGAGTGGGAATTGGTAGTAAATAAGGAATCGTTCCAAGAAGAGAGACGAATATTAAAATGATGTTGATGAAACAAGTGAGCAAAGATGAAAAGTGTTTTCATGTTTACGTAGAAAGGTACGGAGAAAGGCGAATGATGATGAGGGGGAGGACATTTGGGAAAATAGTTTGAATTTGATTGAAATTTGTGAATTATACTATTAATGAAAGTTTAAGTAATATTTTAACATTTTTTTACCACAACTTTTCCCGAAAATACTTACTAATCTTTCTTTCTGATTTAATTTTTTTTACAGTTTATCGTTTTTTGGTCGAACTTTGATCAGCATCTTTTAAACTTGGCCCAGACTGCTAAATAATCTTGGATAATGAGCAATGAAATAAACTGAAAGAGTACAGAGAAGACGAAGTGAAAATTATGTGAAGATGAGAGATGAGTAGAGGTAAAAAAGTTTTTGGTTTGATTAATTGGGACCTAAAAAAGCACTTACGCCTGTAATCAGTGAACAGAATAAGTTTGGAAGCAATTTAACTTTTTTTCTCAACTTTGCTGGTGTTTACCATCATTTATGTAAATATATAACTCTCGAGTATGTGCCGTTGGTTGGTTGAACTAGCAAAACCAAAAATACAATTTCTCACCAGATTACATGATAACAAATTTATCAATACCGAGTTGACAATAACTATATTCATTTCAACTCAACAATATATTGCTGACTATTTGTTAACCATTCAATGGTAATCTAATTGAAACAAATCATTCAGTCTAATAATAGTTACCACAAGTTGACATACATAACCCAAGGAAGCGCGTTCAGTGTGTATTGATAAACAATTGGAAGACGAACTGATTGACTAAAGATGTCTAACATATATTTTGCAAGCTAAAATGCTTGTATCAATTTGATCAATCAGTTTGATATTCTCCTGCCTTCGAGTAAAAACTAAATTTGAATATTTACATTTAGAAACAAGATAACCCTAGACTCTCTAAATTAACTAATTACCCATGTAATTTGAATGATGCTTGTTTTATTAATAACAGTAACAACGCGTTGGCATATTGATCCTAAATAGTCTAATTGTTTTAAGAGTTGAAGCCAACAAATTCACATTGATCGGTTTTAAGAAAGGATGGAAAGATGAAAAACAATATCAGTTAAAATTTGTGTCTTTAATCTTCTTTCATTCAGTTTCACCTTGTTTTCCAAAATTTCAATCAGATTGAGTTTCCATGAAAACGTTAGTTGCATGGAAAACTAATACTTGAAATAGATGCTGAAGATGAAAGGAAAAGCATGAAACAGATTATTTAGAGCAATGAATATAATTATAAATAATCAAATGAATGCTTTCCAGTTTTTATAAAAGTTGCCATAAAAAAGAGCAAATGATGATATTTTCAGAGACAAAGCTATTTAACCTAAATTGTGACCAACGATACAATAATTGATTAGATAAAATAGAGATCGAAAACAAATTAACTGATCTGATTAATAAAGACAATCAACAATGAAGACTCAAGTTGGAGGCTTTGGATGTAATTGCACTCGTTTATCTCTTGTAAACCTGATGATTTATTTTCTCTCAGTAACTTTAGTTTTGGATGAAAATTAGAAGATTTGTTGATATTTCAAGCCATTATTTACTAATTTTTGTCTAAAATTACAATTTTAAGTAATAAATTAAACCATAAACGTGTTGATAAACCACTAAATTTAATCCCAACTAACAATATTTCATTGATAGTGATGATTGTTTGAGTTTTCTTGCATTTCTTTTAGTAAAAAATTTACCTAAAAACAGACAGAGATCAGATATTGATCAAATTATTTCCATGATTGGAGTGACTTTTCATGGACTGTAACTGAGCTTTGCTACTCTCTGTCCACAGCTATTTAATAAATTACTTGTCTGATTAATTATACAGTTTCCTTTCATAGGTTTCCACAAAATTTTGAATGGTGAGAAACTCTTTGAAACCATTAACTTCATCCGTTGACCATTTTAAGTCATATAGTAAAACCAGGAATCCTCCAATCATCTACAGATTGAATTGAAAGCCAGTTCTTGTTTAATCTTTCAATATATAACCAGCAGCTTTACTAGATAATTGTCAATTAGTGTCCAATTAAATATCTTTGTATTTTTTACAATTTAATTTTGTTCATGAAACTGCTTCTTGAAATCAGTGATTGATTGAAAGTCAGTTGGGCCACTGATCAAAAACTCAACGTCAATAAAGGTAAACCTAATTTATTTACTCCCAACCTCTAATTTTCCATCAATTCCTTTTTTATATTGAAAATTAGCAATATTTTACTAATAGTTACAATCAAAAATCCTTTCAATAAATGTAAATGTAATGTTTAAATGAATCCAAGTAAAAAAAATTCAAAAGAGAAAGATAATTCAAATTTACATGAAAATTGAGATTGAAATGGGTAAAAATAGCCCTAAACCAAATTGATGGACCGATATATTTAGGAGCTTTCCTGAATTAACTAAATCAGTACAGTAATGTGTAAATAGATATTTAATAAATAGGTAAAAACTATTAAACATTAATCATAAACAAAAGCTCTATTAGTCAACAGTCACAGTTAATTGAACAGTTATGACTATATATTGAGATGACATTAGACTTTCTGAGATTGTCTATAAGTTTGTAAATTGACAATTAAGTTATTGATAGTCAACTTTAAGACGAACAATTAATCTGAAAAATTGCTTGAAAATTATCCATTTTATTGATGTTCCATTATCTTACTCCTTCGGATGGGTCCAAACATCGATTATTACAAGATTGTATTCAATTCGATTCGCTTGATTTTTCCATTGAAACAATTGTCTGTTGATTTGTAATGAGCATCTACGAGAACAAAAAGTAAACATAATTAGAATTAATTGAAAGAAAAAAGAATCAAAAACATTTGTACAAACCTTGAATTTTGGACTAAAATATCTTGACAGTTAAAATGATAATCGGGTGCTTCAATTGAATCAATAAATTTTGAATTATTGGATCAATCAATAATGTTCAACCAATGATAGAGTTGCGAACAAAATCAAAATGTTTAAGCATGATTTTGAAAGTGGTTAACTTACAATTGGTTTGAATAGATAAGAGTAAGAAGAGTAAATTGTTGACTTTGGATTATTGAATTATTATCATGATTCAGATAAAATTAGTTTTATATAATAGTTGATAAAAAGGAGCAAGTCAATCAAGAAGTGAAGATAATTGAATGATAATTGAACACATGAAAAATGATGATGTTTGTTGAGGTTTTTGTTGTTGTCGATGAAGATGAAGATGATGATGGATTTTTCATTCATTTTTATCCTCAACAATTAACTAATTAGCAATATTAACAGTTTTCATATCTTTCTAGCAATGATGATGGAGATGGTGTTAGTTGATGATCAGGTTGGTCAATTTACAATAAACTATTTAAAGATGTATTCATAATTATTATTGTTATTGAAAGTAAAGGCTTGTGATGAACGCGATAAAATTATGATTAAGAGAAACAGAAAAAATGTTTTTTTTGTAAACAAATGAGTAATCAATATATCAATTAATGAATAAAATGAAATTCAAAAATGAAAATTGAAAGATTGGACTTTTTTTAGTGAAATGATTTATGTGAAATCGGAATAACTAAAAACATGATGACAATTCATTGTTTTCAGAATGAGGAAAGAATTGAGAGAGAAAAAAAAATGAAGATAAAGTAAAAGACAGAAGGGAAAGAAAGAGAGGGAAAAAGATGATGATGATGGAGAGCAAAAGTAAATTAAGAGTCGAAGTGGACTGGCTAAGTACTGTATAAATTAATTGGAACCATTGCTCTCTCTTTCTCGCTCCCTTTTGTCCCGAAACTGGTGTTGATATAAACATCGGTTGATCTCATCCAAGCTTGTAAAAATTGGAAATGGCGAAATTCATCTGGACTGGGAGTGATTTCATTGACTTTTTTGTATTTTTAGCTTTTTTTGCTTCTTTATGAGTGCATTGATTGGAAAAGTTGGTTTTCTTTGATTTGATTTTTCTATTAAGATTGAAAGCAATGAAATTGTAAAGAAAAGAGGACAAAGGCTGATGATTATATGATAATGATGGGTTTTGTTCACGGAGGAAAGAAAAAAATGGAATCCGTAACCACAAAATGTCAATGTAACGCCGAGTGTGTACTTTTTTTCATTTCTTTCTTCGTCTTTATGTCTCATGGTTTTTATCGAGTCTCTTTTTGATGTTTCAAAAGGAAACGGATGTACAGTTAAGTTGATTATAACTTAGAGGCATACAAATGACCAGAAAACGAGGAGGGAAGCGGTGGTCTGATTAAAGATCAGGGAAAATAATAATTGTTAATAAAAGTAAGATTGCTTTTTTTAAAAAAACAATAAAAGAGTGAGCTAACGAACGAGCTTAGAGATGGGATTTTACTACATTAAGGTAGTAGAGCAGCTAATCTGGTAATAGTAGTAGCAGTAATTGATTTGTTTTTGTGTGAGCGAAACTGATTTCTACATTGGGATTTAGCAAGGAAATCGATCATTATTTTAAATTTTATCAAGCAATCCTTCGAAGGGTCTTAAATAATGCTCACATTATAGTTGAAAGGTGGATGTAGAAGGGAAGAGATAGAGATAGAGAGAGAGGGGAGTCTGCAAGATGTAAGAAATAGTAAGAGGAAGAGTGAAAGAAGCGTAAAAGAGATAGATGATACGAGAAAAAAGGGTAAATGTGAAAGTGGTGGTTTTGAGTTGGTGGAGGTGTGATGGAGTTTTGTTTTGTAGTTGATTTGCTTTAGTGAATTGTGTATGTTTTAAGTTGGTGTCTAAGCTGGATGATTAATTTATTCAATCGTCTTCATCATCCTCATCGTCCTCATCCCCATCATCGTTTCCATCAGCACCACCCTGGTTACTCTCATTGGCGTCGTCTTCTGCATCATCTGCATCACCAGGTCCGAAGTCATCTTCGCTACCCTCATCATCTTCGTCGTCTTCATCGTCATCTAGAACATCATTGGAGACTAGAAACAAAAACAAAACAATTAGAAAATGTTCAAGATATGATGAAAAAAGTTTTTATTCAGCATCAGTCAATTGAGCTAAAGGTTTGCATAAGAAGTGCAAATAAAATCAAAGCGCTCAAAATTTGATAGTAAGAGTTTAATTTAGCATTAGACTAGTGGATTCTCGTCCTAATTAATACATTAAAAGTATAAAAAAATATATGAACCAAATCGAAAAGGATGAAAGATAGAGGTTTATCAATGCTTTCGGTAATGAAATTGGCAATGTATTGAATCAATATGGCAATAACTGGCCTTGCTAATGATAGATGACATTTATTTGAGAAATGATTGAGTATGATATTAAGGTCCTAGGTAAGTAAACATTCAAGACGACAAAAAGCCTTAACCCAAAAAGAAGAGTTAATTAATAGATTATAACTAACAAATTGCTTGGTAAATTCATTAAGACAGAAAATACAAAGAGAAATCACACATTGTTATTTTCTGACTAATTAAATACTGATGTATGAATTGAATAATAGATAAGCAAGCTTTGGATGAGCTCCATGACACGTAAACTGATCCTAAGTGTAGGTGAAGGCTTTTCTAGGTAACATTTTAAGTTACCGCGATTGAAAACAAATTTTCAAATCAACTATATTTGTTTATAATATAATTTTGAGTGCATTAAATGCTAACTAAATGAGACAGATCAAGACAACCGTAAGGTTTTTTCCTTCAGGAGTATAGACACAAACTTAATGAGCCCTAAATAAATCATATCTCGTAATTATAGACGGAGACAGAAGTAATTAAATTAATAATTGTGACAAATTACATAAACAGTAGTGATGAGAGGAAATCTGAATTGTTACTTCTTTAGAAATGTTAATAATTTGATATAATTTTCAATGGTCATTTAACAGTGAATGTTAAAAGTCAAATTCATCTGATTGGAATCTCATGCATCATTAGCAAATTGAAACATGGGATGGACTGAAATGGATGAAAAATTTATTCATTTGTTACTTAGCTGTTAAGGTAGCTAAGATACAATAATTAAGGGATTATTAACAAATTATCACATTATAAAGATTACTGATAAACAATGATATGGCTAATAAGATTAAGTCTATAACAGAAACGACAAAAATGAACTAAAACAGAAATGAATATCTGATTCCAGAAGGCATCAGAATGCCGTAAAAGAGACAAAATGCGCAAAGCGATAAAAAAATATCAACTAGCAATCATTGGAATGAGTTTCAACCAAATGCAAGAGGCTTTGATTAATTGGAGTGAAAATTTTGAATGAAGTGTCGATTATTAATTTTTTAATTACGTCAAAATACAAAGAAAATAAGGAAGTAACCAAGAATGATGAACTTTTTAAGGAAAAGAAAAAGAATCGAAAAATGATGAATGAAAAAAGTTCCTTGTTCCATGTGCGACAAAAGCTTAACTATGTATCACAATCACACAGTAAGCAACGATAACAAAATTAAGATGAAAGATCTCCGCCTGTTTGACGTAACTCAAAGCTGCTTTACTTCATGTGCCCTAGATTCATTTTCACACAATGTTAACACTTGAAGACAAAGAAAAAAACACCAAATTAACACCAAGAAAGAGAGAGAAATTAAAGAGAAAGGAATGATTGAGGCAATGAAAGTTATCAATAAGGAGGACGGAGTCATTCTAGTTTTAATGAGCGATGGAACAGGGAAGATCAAGAATGAGCTCATTTGTGTTCTTGCCTTTCCTTGCCTTTTGTTACTTAAAATGTGACTCAATAGGATCTAATTGATAGCGGGTCCACTAATTGATTGGTAGCCTTTAATTGATTCCCTTTCAATATTCAACCAATCTTTCAACGCCAAGTTATCTAATGAACAAAAAATTGATACCACATCAACCTTAAACATGGAGAGAACTCTCTCAATCCCCTTTACCATGCCTTGAACGTATTCTCACTCGTCTATGATTTTCTCTCTCAGAATAGACAATAAAAAAGCAGATTCATGGCAGTTATTTAAAGGCTTATTATGCCTATTAAGGTAACCAACTTTATATTCAATCGCAAATCTCATCAGTATAAAAACGTTGCCATTACTTGTGCAAAAAAGTTTCAAGTTATGCGTTTCAATCACTTAAAAGCCATAGCAGTTGATGAATAAGTTTAAGGATTGATAACTATTCAGTGATTGGACTTGACATAACATTTCATCAAAATTTACTTATATTCAACGAGTCAATAAGTTTGTGTTTCATTTTGTGTTGATTCAAATTACTCAGAAAAATGGTTCGACTTCGGTCGATTATATACAAAAAATCATCATACGAACAAGCAAATGTTTTTTCAAAGTTTGCTTTCTGGTAAGTGTCAATAGTGTATTGCAACTCAATTTGATTTCCAGCTAACTAACTGATGATTGTTTCGTTCAAACAGGTGGTTGGTTAAATTTTTCGTCGAGTTTCAGGATAAAAAGTTGAAAACAAGTGATCTTGAAAAGTGTCCAAAAAACGAGGAATCTGAAAGGATCGGTGATACTCTTGAAAGGTGAGTTGATCAATCGATCATTTTTACTTAGATCTTTCAATCAAACAAACAAGAAAGTTGTCGGTTTGATTTGCGCCATTATTCAATATTATATTTATCCTCGCGTTCCATGAGATTAGGAAGTGGAACGAAGAACTTCGCCGAGCCAAAGAAAGTGGACGCCAACCAAGGCTTGGTTTAGCAATTACAAGAACTTTCGGTCTTCGTTATTCTTTTACCTTCATACTTCTGGCTCTATCGGTAAGTTTTGTTATTTCCAAATAATCTTTAATCATTGAAAGTTTGATCAAAGATTAAATTAGTAAAATAAAAAAGCACATGAAAATTAACAATAACTGCATGTCTATGAAACATGATATGTCAATCAATAACTAAACAATAGTCCAATTTGAAACAGATCATTGAGCTGTCTGAATTTCAAATTATTCTGTTACATTGTATTGATTCCAAGTTTTTTTCGTATAACTGCAAATCTTTAAATCAATATTCAATGACCTAACACGTAAAATGGTTCAACTTTTTCATGATTATAACCAGATAATCATGGATTCGAGCATTAAAATTATCACAACAATATTTGTTCACAACAACACAGATTCAACTGATTCATCAAATAATAACAGAACATGTTGTAAAATTTGCGCGCGGGAATTCATTTACTAAAAATAATCGATTGTCTAGTGCAATAAGATTGCTGATATTGGACAAACTGAGTGAAAAAAATTAATTAAAATGATAATAAATGATAATTATTTCAAGAGAAATCAAAATTATGAAAATATTCAGCAATAGATGCAAAAAACTTTCAAATTAAATGTTTCAGCAAATCAGTCGTCCATTCGACTAATTCATCAATTCATGCAAAACTTGTTGTTAAAAAAACTTAATATTAATTTTTCATCTCAACTAATTAATTGACTAACCTTACTTTTAATTAAATCCCTTTAACTAGATGCATGTTCTAATGACATTCTTTATCATTAGAAATTGAAAATTCAAGCTAACAACTAATTGATTATTTCTCCATTTATACAGACGGCATGCAGCATAATACAAACGCTGTGCATGGGAAGTTTAATTAATGATGTATACACATTGACGTTGCATGATGTTAAACCAGGAATAGTAAAGAGGCGAATTTATGCGGCTGGAATCGGAGTGATATTAACACAATTTTTGGGCTCATTTGTACAAAATTTGTATCTATTTTTGGCCCGAAAATTTGGAATTGCAGCTCGAGTAGCTTGTTCTGTCTTAATCTACCGTAAATCTCTTCGATTGTCCCAAAAAGCATTAGGTCAAACAACAGTCGGTCAGATTGTTAACTTGTTGACTAACGATATAACTCGTTTTGATTTTGCTTCTGAATACCCATTCTATCTGATAGTAGCTCCAATTCAAGCACTGGTTTGCATCTACATAATGTGGCCTCTTCTCGGCATTTCAACCGTTGTCGGTCTAGCAGTTTTCCTATTCTATGTGCCCTTTCAATCAATCATGGGACACGCATTTGCTAAGCTTCGTCTTTGGGGTGCTCTTCGTATGGATGAACGTATTCGTTTGATGAATGAATTTATACCAGCCATGAGAGTTATCAAAATGTATGCTTGGGAAAAGTCGTTTGCAGGTCTAGTTGACAGAGCACGACGTCGTGAGATCAACTGTGTGCGATGCGCTGCCTTTCTAAGAGGTCTCAACTTAGGACTTGGAACTGTCGCTGAGAAACTTATCATGTTTGTCACCCTGGTAACATTCGTTCTTTTGGGTAATCGTTTGACTGCTGAAACTGTGTTTGTCTCGATGGCACTGATCAGACAACTTCAACAGTCAATTACTGTTTTCATTCCAGCTGCTATTACAATGGGATGTGAGTCTTGGATTACAATTGGAAGAATAGCAAAATTTTTACTTCTTCCTGAACGCGAATCATCTGAACCAATTGGAAGATCAATTAGTTCGTCAAAAGAGACTAAAGTAGTTTTTGATAAAGTATCAGCAAGTTGGAAAGATTCACCCGATGAGCTGTGTTTACAAAACATATCTTTCGACATTGCACGAGGTCAGTTAATGGCCATTGTTGGAACAGTTGGTTCAGGTAAATCTTCCCTACTTATGGCTATTCTGGGAGAGATTGGAATCGTTTCTGGCAAATCAGAAGTACGAGGTAATTTATCATTTGCTTGCCAACAATCGTGGATTTTTGAAGGTAAGTTGTGAATTAACTCGAAGATTAATAAATAAGACTGATAAATTACATTTCCCTGTGAAGGTTCTGTTCGAGAAAATATACTATTCGGTAGATCATACGAGGAAGAACGATATAAAAGGGTGATCGAAGTATCTGCATTGGAACGAGACTTGTCTATACTTCCTATGGGCGATGAAACATTGGTCGGTGATAAAGGGACATCATTGAGTGGTGGTCAACGAGCAAGAGTCAACTTGGCTCGATGTCTCTACGCTAAAGCTGATATCTATCTACTTGATGATCCACTTTCAGCTGTTGATGCGCCGGTGGCTAAACATATATTTGAAAAAAGCATCAAAAACTATTTAGGCGATAAGATAACCATTCTTGTTACCCATCAATTACAATTCGTTAAATCGGCTGATAAAGTGTTACTATTGAAGGGAGGTAAACAAATATGTTTTGGTGATTATAATTCATTCTTGAAAGAAGGATCTGAATTCACCAGCAGCAACAAAATCTTACAATTGGAATCTCAAGATGATTCCAACATTGCACGTCCACCTATTCCTCTTTTAAGGCGATTAAGTCGCCAATCGTCTCGACTTAGCGACATTACAGCAGGTTCTGTAATGACTCTACCTGAAATGCCAGATGAACCTCCAGCAGCACCAGATGATGATTCAGATGAGATTCCTCTTGCTGACCAAACTATTCAAGAACTGGCTGGAGTCAGAGGCAATGAACATCCTCTTTGGACTTACTTTAGAGCCGGAATTCATCCACTTTTATTCCCTGTATTAGCATTTTATGTTATTGGTGCTCAAGCATTGATTGGTTTTGTGGAGTATTACTTTTCACTTTGGTCAGATTCTGAAGAGCGAAAAGCACGGGCTGCTGATGAAGCTGCTGAATTGGGACTCAATGATACTGATGCAACATTTAAACCAATCAACTTTGTGGACACATTCACTCGAGATGACAATATATACTTCTTTACTGCTTTAACGATTGGTATATTTATTTGGTGTCTAACTAGAAACATTGCCTTTTTTGCAGTTTGCATGAAAGCCTCTGTGAAACTTCATGATCGACTTTTCAAGGCAATTGTTAGAGCGCCTATTGGATTTTTTGATACAAACCCTATTGGAATAGTGCTCAATCGAATCTCTCGTGACATGGGATTCATTGACGATTTCCTTCCTTCATCCCTTTTTGATACAATTTACATTTTCTCTAATAATGCAGCATCAATTGTACTTATGGCTGTGGTCAACCCTTGGCTACTTTTGCCTGCTTTCTTATTATTAATTGCTTGCGCTTTTGTCAGGTCTCGCTATGTTAATATTGCTTTAGATACTAAACGACTTGAAGGTGTAACCAAATCACCAGTTTTTTCACATTTATCTACATCTGTTTATGGCTTAAGCACTATCCGTGCCTTCAGAGCTCAGGAAAAATTCAAAATGATATTTGATATGTATCAAGATGAACATACATCTGCTTACTTTACTTGGCTAGCATCGACAAGATTTTTTGTTGCCGCCATTAATGGTTTATTGGTTATTTTCACTGGGCTTATCGTGTTTACCGTACTAATTGCTCTTGATTCCTTAACTGGAAGCTCCGTGGGACTAATTATCACTTCAACCTTTGGAATTGCTAGTTTAACTCAATGGGGTAAGTGATGCCTACTTTGATAAGTTAACCAATTTTAATCAATACGTTATTTTTTGATTACTCAAGGAATGCGGCAGTTAACTGAAGTAGAGACATTATTGACTTCCGTTGAAAGAATAGATGAGCTGCAATATGTGCGACCAGAAGCCGAATTGGAAGCAACCTTCGATAAGAAACCACCACCGAACTGGCCTCAACAAGGACAGATAACATTTAGACATGTCTTTTTACGTTATGACCCTGCAAAACCTCCTGTCCTCAATGATCTAACATTCAGAATCGAACCTGGTGAAAAGATTGGAATTGTTGGTAGAACTGGTGCTGGAAAAAGTTCAATCATGTCAGCATTGTTCAGATTGAATGAGCCAGAAGGACATATTTACATTGATGGCATTGATATATCGACTATTGGTCTTCACGATTTAAGACGAAAAATATCAATTATTCCTCAAGAACCCGTTATTTTCACAGGAACAATGCGATATAATTTGGATCCATTCAGTTTGAGAAAGGATGCTGAATTATGGGATTCACTAGAGCAAGTGCAACTACGAAAACCGGTTAACGATATGGGCGGTTTGGATGCTATGATTACGGATGGAGGTTCGAATCTTTCGGTCGGTCAGAGACAACTAGTCTGTCTGGCTCGTGCAATTCTAGCTGGTAACAAAATACTTGTGCTTGATGAGGCAACAGCTAACATTGACCCAACAACAGATGAATTGATTCAACACACAATTCGGGAAAAATTCACTAATTGTACTGTTTTAACAATCGCACATCGCTTACACACAATTATGGATTCAGATAAAATTTTGGTCATGGATGCGGGACAAGTGGTGCAATTTGGTGAACCAGCTGATCTGATTGAGGACAAATTGGGTCATCTTTACCCAATGGTGCAAGCTACAGGAGGTAGAACAGCTGAAAGTTTGGTTCAAATTGCAATGAAAAACCGGAGAAGACGTGAATCAATAACAGAATCTGCGGGTCACAATGATTGCTGTGGAATCGATTCATGATTAAGTGCCATACTTTATAAAAGCGATCATTGTAAATCAATTATAAATCATATTGAAAAGTATACAAAAATTTGATATACAGGTAAAATGAACATTTAAACTTCACTAATAACGGAACATTTCTCAAAATGTCTCGAATCTTGAAAGCGTGTAATTGTACATTAAGCTGGTCTCAGAAACAGGTTGAAGTTTCGAGAAAACGAGTAACTTAAACAAAACTGCATACACAAAAAGCTATCTCTGTGCATATATCAAACAGACTTGGGCTCATTGAATAAACAACAAAAAATGAACTTGGTTGGAAATATAATATCTTAACCCTCGGAATACATTTGATGCGATAGTGAATTCAATTATCAACAAGATATTTGATCTTGAGTTTTGCATTCGAGTTTTTTCGAGTAAAAAAACGCAAAGAAAATTGTTGAATGTGTAATGAAATGAAATGAGGAAAAAAATCCAATTTAAAGTCATCTAATTCCTGATAAACATGTAAACTATCAAAAGTGAAAGCTGAATCCATTGATCAACTGTAAACTTTTGACTAAATTAAAATCAAAAACGATTATATTAGATTATAATTAGCTCTAGTAAACAGCAGACGGACATAAATTGAAAAAACTTGAAGCGCCCACAAAATTCAACCCAAGGTTGAAATGCAAATTTGAAAATATAAAATTATAAGGAGGTGAATAAGGCGCGTAAATCGTATAATGGCGGGAACTCAAGACTGATGCTGAGTTACAATTCAAAAGATTAGGAAAAATACCTGAATCTTCTCCATTCTCTTCATGTTCCTTAGTCTTCTGTTTTTTGCTCTTTGAATTATTGAGTTTACCCTGAGCTACATTGGAGTTAGAATCATCATCAAGACCATCCAATACAGAATTAGAGTCTTCTGAAGTAACCTAGAAAAGATGAAAGAATAGTTATAAAAAGATAATTAGTACATGATAATAGTTATAGCGGAAGTTGAGGGAAAGGTGAACAAAACAAATAAAGATGAATAATGAAAAGAGAAAAGCTAAAGGTGGTAAAAGAAAACAGAAAAAAACACTGAAGAGATGAAAAAAAGTAAATGGAAATGCTAATTTCAATCATTTCAGTTGTTATTAACCATTTAACCGTAAAGAAAAATAAATGATTGTGCAAATGTTTAAAGTGAAATTCAATTTGAAATTCATACAGTGTCAAGAAATCTCCTAATGGGATATAGCAAAAAACACATCTTCTTTCAACAGCCAGTTAACTAGCACAAGTCAAACTTATTTATACTTGCCAGCTTAAGTTATTTAATCAAATTGAGCGCCATGTCTTTGCGCAATTAGTCTCCACCTACCCTCAAAAGCATTTTCAACAACCTGTATAACAGAACCAGAATACAGTGAACTTAATCTCAATTGACATCAAAGGGACTACTGCGCCACCTTTACATTAATTACAGGATTGATTCTTAAATATGAATGATGCGATGGTTTAAGGTCTCAAAAAATCTAAGGAACCACTGAATTTGAGTAAAACTGTGACTTGCAAACAAGCTGAACATGCTCAATCAGAATATTTTTCATGAAAAAATACCTTCAATTCCCAGAGTTTTTTGCTTTATCTCACTATCGCCATCTATTGTTTCAACCTTTCTTGTTAAAGGGAGTTAAAAGAAGAGACTGGGAAAGTCTGGAAAAGGGATGAAAAGAGGGGAAAAAATGCTCTAACTGTGACTACCTCTGTACTTCACTTGTTTGTGCGATTGCTCAGCTGCGATAATCAATGGAGTAAAGATGGAGGGTAACAAACGGAAAGGGGGGAAGAGTAGATCGTAACAAGCATCATGAAAGGGAAAGACAACGAGGGAAAAAGAAAGAGAAATAGAGTAGTGATGGACGGTATTCAATTTTTTCACTCGATATTGAAATGAAAAGTTAACATTAACTTCGATAAATGTCGATAAAGAATATCATTTTCCACTAGTCGGGTCAATAATTATGTAACCAATAAACCATAGCATCACAAGTCACTAATAATGATAACAATTCGATCAATTATCTAAATCATTCAAATCTATGATTAAGATAGAAAGACACTGTTGATATAATAGTGAATAATGGCAATAATAATAAGGTGAAATTGGATGAATGGGTAACATGGAGAAGAAAAATAGCAAAGTGCAACAATAAAGCGCAAACAGTGAAACGATAAAGATTTAAAGAAAATCAAAGAAGATTAAAGAATTGAATAGATTACTTACTTCATTGATACTTCGTTTTTGAGATGTTACATCTTTGGTTTCAGTCTCTTTATTGTCATTCTTAGCGATCACTTCTTTCTCAGACATTTTGTATGACATGACAAGACGGATAAATTTAAAATGAAAATTTAACTTGGAAAGTTGGACAAAATTGATTGAAAGGTTATTTTATCCGGTATATTTAACCACCGTTGGTTGTTGTTGACAAACAAAAGTGAAAGTTTACTGTTTATAGAGTGTTGTCGCTAGAGTTGAACTTTAAAGATGATTTGCAGAGTTAAACTCAAGACAGAATATCCCAACAAATTTAAAAGTTGACTGCTTTTAGTCTAAATTGAAGTTAATTTTGTTTTAATCGCAATGAACAAAGAGATAGAACACGTTTTCGCTGAAACTTAAAGACTTGTAGACAAAGACAAAGTAACAAAGATGAAGAATTGAGTCTGCGTTTAAAAACTAGCCCCATCTAGCGGAATTATCTTTTTCTTTTTAGACATTTGGTAAAGACTTTTGTTGTCTTTACCCAGAGAAGTAAAGACTCTTTTCTTCCGTCTGTCTATTTTTCCTTTTCAACAAGTTTTGTTTCCTTCCATTTTTCCTCATTTTGCAGACAGAGAGAAACTCCATTCTTCTTATACGACTTTCCATTCAATGTTCATCCCCATAATCATCTCTCCTTATCTAAATCTTTTATTCATCTTCATCCCTCCTCTTCTCCTCTCCTCTTCTCTACCCTCCCGGTGGATTCCTAATATCAACCTCCCCACTCCTTCAGTCTCCACCTTTCTGTTGTCTTCACCTCTGCCTTCTTCTCCTCATCACTTCCGGCGGGATATGTAAGCTACGCATTCTCAGAGGAAAGAATAAGAATACGCATAATATAACTCATTTTTAGTACAGTAAACTCACTTTTGAAAAAAAAAATCAGCGCCATCTGAAGATTTAATGGTTCAGATTACGATGAAATTATCACACAATTTATCGACTAATTTCTTAATTAGGGCTAATCATGATTAGTTCAGTTTAACTTGAGTGAAAACTTGAAAATAAATAATTATCATCGATAAAAGATCAAAATTGGAAAACAAAAAATTATGATCGCTCAGTTGCCAACTGATTTAAAACTAGATGGAGCTTTTTTTTGTCAAAATAAGTGAGTTTACTGTATTGAGATATAGAGTTGCATGATATCCGAAAAAAGTAATTATTGAAAAACTAATATTATAAAATATTTTGAAAAGTATTGCGATAAGGAAATTATCATTTTGCTAGGTAGAGATCATGACATTAAAGACAAAAGTCCAGTTGTTAGATACTTTGTTTTAGCCTTTTCCATGATTCCACTAATGATTGAAAATATTTATGCTCTATAGATAGAATTAATTTAGCTATTCCTCTGCGAGTTCCCAAATGAGAGACCAAATTTTGAGAGTTTGAGATTTTCGCAGTGTAGAGACACCAAAGATGTCAGAAATGTCAAAGAAAAATGCATCGAAAGGAACAATACTATTGCAGCAAGCATCGATGATATGACTCAAAAATATAATATTGCTGCAACACTGCTATGCTAAGCTTGAGCACAGAAATAAACGGGAAAAGGTCATCTTTGATTGTTCAATTTTTGAAAAGCTAGTTATTATTATTATATTATATTATAATATTATTATATTATTATCATATTAGTAATAAACTTATTTAAATCTCTTTAATACGCAATTAGACCAGAGGATAACTGGCTGATGAAGCAATTCCACATTGATTTTGCTTGTTTCGAGTCATTTTAATGTATCCTTTTTCACCCCAAGTATCACTCCAACTGTTTTTAACGATCCAGTAGTCACCGCCTTTGTCTGAGCCATAACCAACGACAAGAACACCGTGGTCAAGCTCTTCAGAGCTACATTCAGGTTCATCATAAATTCCGTGGGAATAAAATTGGAAGGACTCATGACTTGCATCAATGGCAACTGAAACAGGTCCAACAGTTGCAACAGCTTCCATCAACTTTTGTTCACTTCCAGATTCAATGTCAACAAATCCAGTGTCGGTGGCACCAATGTCTTTACGAGTGAATCGACATCTATCATTCTGAATAAATAAAAATATTTAAAAAAAACAATACAATTAATAATTAATGCAACAAAATTTATTGGAAAAAGGAAAGAATCGTCAATTGAATTAAACTAGTGACATCTATTGACGTAACATCAAACTCTATCAAGTGTATGTTACACTAGTGGAGCTCGTGAACCTTTCTCCCTCTAATAGATTTTATATTAAATCTGTTTGTTATTGTTTTTTTATTTAATTAAATCCTTATAATTCTACATTAAACTAGTTCTTTATTCTATTTGTCTTCAGT
Organism: Tetranychus truncatus; assembly: GCA_028476895.1. Taxonomy (NCBI): domain Eukaryota; kingdom Metazoa; phylum Arthropoda; class Arachnida; order Trombidiformes; family Tetranychidae; genus Tetranychus; species Tetranychus truncatus. The sequence goes on from CM052060.1 coordinate 15,501,051, forward strand.
TTCCTTTACAATCATCACCACAGTTCATTAATACCATCAACGGATTTAGCTTTGATAAGATAAACTATCATCAATACTATCAACTGTTCCGAAAATTACACAGCTTCATCTTACAGTATAACCAAAGGATTGCTTTTTAGAATGTAAAATTCAGTCAATTTAAAGTCCAATTGTTATCTTGTGTGACCTTTTTTTCTACTTCACTTCATCACCACGAACTTCAACCCAAATTTGTAGTTCGAAGTGATCAAAAGTCATAAGTTAATAAGTTAACCCTATTGTCCTTGGAGCAATTTCAATATTAGCTATAAACTAAAGATTTAAAATTTAGCTCTAAAATTTACTGATATAAAGTCAATATTGTAGAACTTAAAATTCAATTTATTCAACATCCAAAATGACTTCTTGGACGCTACGAAGAATAGTATTATGGTCTGGAGGTTTAGGTTTGGCTACCTACACCGGTCAGCAATTATTAACATCAGAGGTAAGTTAATGCATGATTTAATATAAGATAAAACCATATCTGTTTGAAAGGTTAACTCAATAATTATAACCAATCCTCAATTTGATTCAAATGACCTTAAGACAGTTCAGACATATCATAGCCAAAACTCAAAGTGATCGCACATTTTAAGTAATCTATCTGTTCCATTCTGTTATTTATAAGAAACTGGATTCATGCCAGTAATTATTACGAACTTCTGAACAATTCGTGTTGTTCAGAAAAGTAGGTTTAATGGCTTTTGTGGTAAAATAGATTTTGATTTGCATTAAAATTGAGTGAAAACTATTCGTTTGCTTTGCATTGATTTAACTGTGTATTGAAATAATAAATCAAATAGTTTCAGTTACACAATTCATTTGAATTGTTTTCACTTCAATGTCTGTGTGTCAGATTCACACAATATTCAATTGCTGATTAAATAAATGTTGAGGCATTTGAAAAGATCTACTATCAACATGTGATAAACAATGTAAGAGAGATCACAATCCTGAAGGGTAAAAAAATCCAACACGGTTACCCCACGAAGTTCACAATCTGGAAGCATGATAATTTACAATTCATTTTCAGCATAGCATTCAAAAAATCAAATCAAGAAAGTAAAAGTTAATTTGAAAAATAACAATGTAGACCTAATTAATGTGAAACGCATCTCAAATGATCCTTTCAACATGCCTTCACTTGTGTACTTTTATAAATCATGATTATAATGAGTATTTGGACCAAAGTAATATCGATCAGTAAGCAAGGTCAATTTTTGAGCAAATTTCAGATTTAGTGCAATTTTACTGATCACACCTTGTATCATAGTTGAGTTTAGAGCTTCTAAAGTCTAGACATAAGTCTAAAATGTATTCATACTTTAGCTAATTTCATCATCTAGATTTCACATTTAATTTTTAATAGATTTTAGACTATGAGTATTAATTAGACAAAACTAATATCACTTCTCATATCAGAGCCTCTAGCTGAATTATATTGAGTATACATAAAACAGATCAAGTTAGCCTTGAATTAGTGCAAATGAAACATTTCATGAATGAAACGATATGCTAATAATCATGCTATTTACGAGTGTACAGTAGTAATTGACTGTAGCACACTGATATGAATTTTAATATTAAACTTGAAAGGACAACTTGCATTGTTAGATCACTCCAACGAGGAAAAAACAGCGTTTTAAAATCTGTAGTTAGTGCGTCAAAACAAAGTAAAGTTAAGTAATGAGACCAAATAAAAATAATGAATATGAAATATGAATAATAACTAGTAAAAATCAAAACGATTTCAATTGACTAATCATTAAATTAATTATCTTATTTAAATTAGAACCTATCCGCAGAAGCCAAGCGACCTGCTCATTTGAAAATGATCTCAAAAAAAGGTCTACCATCACGGGCAGATCACATAAAAGCGCTTAAAGAAACTCCTGAATATGATGTACTAGTTGTTGGTGGAGGTGCGACCGGTTCTGGAGTCGCTTTAGATGCAGTTACAAGAGGTTTGAAGACAGCTCTAGTCGAAATGGATGATTTCTCATCAGGAACCAGTAGTCGATCAACCAAACTAATTCACGGAGGTGTCCGATATCTCCAAAAGGCTATTCTTAAACTTGATTATGACCAATACAGAATGGTTAAAGAAGCTCTCCATGAGCGGGCAAATCTACTTGAGATTGCTCCTCATCTTTCTTATCCATTTCCAATTATGTTACCAGTTTACCATTGGTGGCAAATCCCTTATTTTTGGGTTGGAATAAAGGCTTATGATTTCGTTGCTGGTAGTAAGAATGTCAAATCGAGTTATTTTCTTTCAAAGAAAAAGGCACTCGAACATTTCCCAATGTTAAAGAAAGAGAAACTTTGTGGAGCAATTGTTTACTATGATGGTCAACACAACGACGCTAGAATGAACTTGGCATTAATTTTGACTGCTGTTCGTTATGGGGCGAACTGTGCTAACCATGTAGGAGTAACAGAATTGATTAAAGATGAAAATGGTCAGCTCTGTGGGGCTAAACTTAAAGATAACTTAACAGGAGAAGAATGGTCAGTAAAAGCTAAAGTCATCATCAATGCAACTGGTCCTTTCACTGATTCCATTAGAAGAATGGATAATCCAGACCAAAGATTAATTTGTCAACCATCAGCCGGTGTACATATTACTTTACCAGGTTACTATTCACCTGATAGTATGGGTCTATTGGATCCAGCAACTTCGGATGGGCGAGTTATTTTCTTCCTTCCTTGGCAGAAGTTTACAATCGCTGGAACAACTGATACTCCATGTGAAGTGAGTACCAATCCATCACCATCGGAAGCAGATATCCAATTCATTCTACAAGAAATAAAAAAGTATCTCAACAGCGATGTCAATGTTAGACGAGGAGACGTCATGTCAGCTTGGTCAGGAATTCGTCCTTTAGTTTTAGATCCATCTAAAGGTAATACTGAGTCCATTGCTCGTAACCATATTATTGATATCAGTGAAAGTGGTTTAATCACAATTGCTGGCGGTAAATGGACAACATACCGATCCATGGCAGCGGAAACAATTGATGCAGCAGTCAAAAAATTCCCTGACCGACTAAAACCATTATCTGAGTCACAAACTGATGGTCTTTTGTTAGAAGGAGGCGATGAATGGACACCAACCATGTTCATAAGACTTGTCCAAGATTATGGTATAGAGCCAGAAGTAGCAAACCATTTGGCCAACACTTATGGAGACAGAGCTTTTGCTGTCGCTAAATTGGCTGAGTTGACAGGCAGAAGATGGCCAGTTGTTGGAAATCGATTACATCCAGAGTTTCCATATATTGCTGCTGAAGTTCGGTTCGCCATTAGAGAATATGCTTGCAATGCTGTAGATGTTATTGCTCGTCGACTTCGACTTTCTTTTCTTAATGTAGAAGCCGCTGAAGAAGTGCTTCCCAAAATTATTGAGATAATGTCTCAAGAACTTAAATGGAGCAAGAAAGAAGCTCAAGCTCAATATGACAAAGCTATTGAATTTCTTCATACAGAAATGGGAAAAAGTGCTAACAAACAAGTTAAAATGGTTTCACCGTTGTCCTTGTCAGCTACTGAGATCAATAAATACACTTCTCAATTCCATTCAATGGATAAAGAAAAGAAAGGTTACATTACTATAAACGATTTGAGACGTAGTTTCAAAGTAAGTGATTATGATCTATTCTTATTTAAACATACTTCAAAACTTTTCAGTTGTTGATCAAAATAGCATGTTTACACAGGAAAAGATGCAATTTTTTGCGATAAGTACTCATTAATCAACAAAAGTTAAGAGTATCTTTATCAACTTTAACCAAGAATTATTACAGTGATCATCAACAGATTATTTATCGGAAATCGATCAATATCTAATTTTTTCCATTAAAATTTTCTTCGCAGGCTTTAGGACAGAAAGTTTCGGACGAAGAGTTACACGTATTGTTAAGTGAAGTTGATGTCAACAAAAACGGTCAAGTTGAATTGGGCGAATATTTATGGCTGATTAGCGCATTGAAGAGCGGAGACGTTGCCACTAGCGTTTTTGCTGCTGCAGTTGAACTTGAACATCAAAGAGAGACTGGCTATAAGCAAATATCCGTCGAAAGAAGTGGCGGAGGAGTGTAAATTTACTTATTTAAGAATTGTTTTTCGCCTATTCACACCTTTTAGAAATGAAACTTAACAGATGAAGATTGAAATTCCTCGAAAGTTATGAGGCTAAATAATGAAATCGGAGTTATAAAACAAATCACGAGAAAGTTGCCTATGGTTAGCATTATCGAAGCTACCTGTCCACAAAAATTGAATTTATTTAATTTCATCACGCTTCATATTCATTCATGGAAAACTGGAAGAGACTGAATTTCAATCGACACACTAATTACTCTTTACTTTGGTTTTTGTTTCAATTATTTTAATTATTTTATTAATTTAAAATGTCAATTCTGCTGCACTCTAGAGATCATCGAATAAATTTCATTTTAGAAATTGAAGTAACATATTGTTGATTAATTGCTCCAATCATTTGAACATAAAAAGGGGGCTGAAAATTGATTCTCAGCTTGAATATGACTCTTCCACCAGAAAAATTTCAACTCAAAAGTTAATTGTCTTGTGGATTAATGTTACCAATAAGAAAACAAACTTGGTAAACAGTCAATAAGCATCTTGTGACAATTTTCTCAAGAGGGCAAAAACTGGTTCTAACATGAGATGAAATTAAATATTTGATACTACTGATACCCTCATTACGGTGTCAAATTTTATAATAAGAATCATTCTCCAATTATTAAGAGATCGTATGATCACACTTAAATGAACGTGATAATAATCATATATACTCGAGAGAATCTAACCTCTTGAGAAACTCTTTTGCAGAGTCAACAAAGTTGATAAATTATTGAACCACTTAGTGAACCTAAAAGTCAAATGACTGATTTGGTAACAAAAAAGGTACCAAAAATAAAATGTAAACAACTAATAGTTAAAATCTTTTTACACTCTTGAATAGTTGATGAACTCTTAATAAATTGGCATTTCTTGGTCAACTAAATTAAAAATCAACTTACGTGTCCTTCATATGGATAAGCAGATTCTGTGTCAATACCATGATTATGGCGAATATAAGAGAAAGCATTGTCCATAAGTCCACCTTCACAGCCATTATTACCAAACTTTTTGGAGCAATCGACAAGGTTTTGTTCGCTCAGAGAAACAAGTTTTCCACTCTTTCTATAGTTTTGTCCTTCAAGAGCTCCAGTCTGGAAATAGAAACAAATAATAAGACGTAAATAAAACTACCTATGTAAATATGAGCGATGAAAAACAAAGAAATAAACGAACCGTGCTGAAAGCCCAACAAGATCCACATTGTCCTTGATTCTTAACCTCAGTGACATAACCCTTTTCTCTCCAATCTACTGATTTGGGAAGAGCAACGTTGTGTGGGGTGAGGAAAGTTGAAGCATTGTATGTATGAAGTCGCAAATGAGCCTTAAATCCGTTCATTAGTTTGACAAATTCATGATGAAGTAGATCACCAAAATGGTTCATTGTCAAGTGATAAGTATGGAATCCATTGGCAGCACGAATATTGTGACGAGCTATTTTCCTTTTGTTTTCCAAGAAAATTTTCATACGGAAATATTCCTCCGTTTCATTTGAATATTGCTTTCCGTACATTGATTTGAAAGCTTCCCATTCATCTTGAAGTAAATCTTTGACAGTATTACCAGTATTGATGCTGTTATAGTTTGAGGTAAACTTGGATCCAAACTCATCAAAAGAAAGAGAAAGTCCGATGAAAGAAAGTAAAAATAGTACAAGAGTAATCTTCATCTTGAAGTGAAAGTTGTATTAAGTTGAACAAGAGAACACAAAAAAAATAATAAGTGATAGATTAACAGTGGATCAACCAAATTTAAATCAAAACTTTTTCTAAATCAAAAGATTCCTTAGAAACGGGTTTTCATCTCTCTGGTTGCACACAAAAAAGAGCCGCCCATAAATATTATGCCATTGAACGCCATCTATTGAATAAATGATACGAAAATAAAACCTACTAGCAATAATGATAAACCTTTTGTTAATTCCGATAATTATTGCAATAAAAATGTAATCAAAAATAAACAATTATCAATTCAATATTTTTGTCTTTATGCATTTCTAATTCCCTGTAACCCTGTTTTTAAGTTATCACAGGTTATCTTTAGTTCAATGTTGACTTCAATGCAAGTTTTTCGATCCAAGATCATTTTGTTACTGCAATATGTTTCGGTAACTAGCAGCGATTTCATTGAAAGCCTGAAAATTTTGGATTCACAAATGGACTCTGTTTAGAGGCATTACAAGCTCTTTCAAGTTTAAACTCTTTGCTCGAAAGTCAAAGTTTACATTTATAATATAAATAATATAAAAAGTTTCTTAAATATAAATATTTAGCTTAATGGCTAGTTAAGTAAATCTTCATTTCATTTCAGCAGCTGTGTTCAAAGTTGTAACCTCGATTGAATCTTTATCCGCTATCAAACAGATTTTTTGGTTTATCTAAATTCCCTGTTAATATTGGTAGTTACACTTACTTTTTGAGATAAAAGCAAGAGAAGCAAAAGTATTGCATTATTGAGTATCTTTTCTGGTAAACGTCTTCGGGTTTCGGGTTGACTTGGGCTATTCTTGATCATAGATTTTTGATTAGATCGCAAATAGTACATGGAACAAGACAGGCTTAATTTATTAATTCCACCGGAAATTTCTATGAGTTTTCGTTAAAATTTCTTTCGAAGTTAAAATTTCAATAACGTTTAGTACAGTTGTAGTTATTTATTTTCACACCTTACTGGTGTTAGAGGTACAGCTTTTGATGGCCAACAGCAAAATACACTTACTTAGAAAACATAAAGTATTCTGTTTATGGTTGACTATGTTAAAAATTCTCATTTCGATTTTAGGTTCAAAGCTCTATTTTCGAGCAATGGGAAGTACTGAAGAGCTGAAACTTGTTTTGCATCGACAAAAATAGTTTGTTAACAATAACAACTGGAACTGCTGACAATTTAACAATAGTCTACTAGATTTGACTACCGACTGCAAAACTTCGAGTCTCAATAGTTTAAGAATGATAACACTTATAGTGAACAAATTTTCGGTTTATTTGAGTTGTCACAGAAAGTTGATATTAGCCTCTATAGTATTTCAAAAAATTAAGATGGTTACCATTAATCTAACACGAAAATAATTTTATGCTTACTGTGTTAATTTCAACTGAAAGCAAATAAATACACATTTTCTCATACTTTGGTTATTGTTGCTTGATTGTTTAGAATGAAGCGTTAGACGTTAAAACATTGAGTGTTTCTGTACAGTTATGGTGATTGAGTTTCGTGTCAACTAATTTTTCTTCTGTGAATTTCAATAGTTTTCCCGAAAATGGCATTGATTCGTGAAATATACATCTTACAAGCAGAGGAAAATCATTGTAAGAGCAAGAAAAGCATTAGTTTTGTATTATTAGGTATCTTTTCTGGTAAACATCTTCAGTTTCTGGTTTAATTGATATATTCGGGCTTTTCGAGATCTTAGATTATTTATTAGGCTTTAAATACATCGAACAAGACAATCTTAATTTGTTGGTTCAACTAAAAAATTTTTATGACCGATAGTTTTCGCTAAAGTTGCTTTCGAAGTTAAAACTTCGATTGCATTTTGTACAGCTATGGTCATTTATTTTGACACCTTACTGATGGGCGGGATACAACTCTGTATTGCCAATCATGAAATGCACTTATTTTGGTAAATTTGATTTTCTTTTTTTGTACAAACGTTCATTTCGATTTAGGATTCAAAGCTCTATTTTCGGGCAACAGAAATAGCTAAAGAGGTGAAAAGCATTTTCAATATGTGATAAGTGATGACGAACTTCAACGATCGATTTTTTCTGTAAAACTATTGCTATTTCGTTAGATTTTGGCCATCGACTGCAAAACTCCGAGTCTCGATAGTTAGAGAATAATAACACTTATAGGATTCAATCTTTCAAGAAAGTCTTTATTTTATTAGGTTCTATACTGTACAGAAATCTGAGGTCACTCAATTGTATAAACGAAAAGTTATAGCATTTTATATTTGAAGCTGTTGAAGCAGCGCCTGTTTTATAAAGATAAATGCTTTCTGCAGCTCTACCAGTTTATGTTTGCTAGTACAAAGGTTTAATTCCAACCTCAATAGTATTTAACCATATTTTATTATTGCAGCTAATACGGAAGCACATTACTCGAAACATTGATGATTATAAATGATACCATTCTCGAAATATCGAAGCTCAAAGTTTTATGACCCATGGTCAAAATCTAACGAAATAGCAAGTGTTTTACAGAAAAAATCGATCGGTGAAGTTCGTGATCACTTATCACAAATTGAAAATACTTTTCACCTCTTTAGCTATTTCTGTTGCTCGAAAATAGAGCTTTGAATCCTAAATCGAAATGAACGTTTGTACAAAAAAAGAAAATCAAATTTACCAAAATAAGTGCATTTCATGATTGGCCATACAGAGTTGTATCCCGCCCATCAGTAAGGTGTCAAAATAAATGACCATAGCTGTACAAAATGCAATCGAAGTTTTAACTTCGAAAGCAACTTTAGCGAAAACTATCGGTCATAGAAATTTTTTAGTTGAACCAACAAATTAAGATTGTCTTGTTCGATGTATTTAAAGCCTAATAAATAATCTAAGATCTCGAAAAGCCCGAATATATCAATTAAACCAGAAACTGAAGATGTTTACCAGAAAAGATACCTAATAATACAAAACTAATGCTTTTCTTGCTTTTACAATGATTTTCCTCTGCTTGTAAGATGTATATTTCACGAATCAATGCCATTTTCGGGAAAACTATTGAAATTCACAGAATTTAATTGGACTGAAATTATTTGACACGAAATTCCTTCACCATAACTGTACAGAAACACTCAAAATTTTAACTTAGAATGTATTAAGATTGTAGTTTCGCTATAATAAATTAAGCTTATTTCATGCCTCTAAATCAACTACCAAATGTTATGTTTGGTCATTTTTAGTTACGTTTTGAATATTATTTTTCTGTGAATTAGCTAAAACTCTCAATAATGTAATAAAATAAATCACAATCCGCAATAAAATTGATCAAAATGTAATGATTTGTATAATAGTATTCAATTAGCTCAACCGTTTCAATTTCGACCTTAAATAGCTTAACATTAACAAAAGCTACTTACGTTTCAATGGTAACATCATTGAATATGCTTCGGCATACAACACTCAATCCTTAATACTTGATGATTTAACCAACAATCAAAAGACGTGAATATTGTAAATGTGCTATAAATGTAGTGTAGTGATTAGTGTAAATTATATTAACAACTGGCCCACTCTAAACTCCCACGAAAATCTTAATCACAATTGAAAGTGCAAAAAGATGAGGAAGAAATTAACTCTTTTGTTGATCTAAAATCAAAACCGATGCCCATCATCATCATCTAAACCTTTTGACTGTTGAACAGATTAAAGGAATCGTCTTTTCTCAGACCAAAAATACCAAAAATATTCATCAAATTTTATCATGAACATAACATTTTCTCTCAACGCATCAATTGGCCAGGTCAAGAATGAAATCGTCTGGTCAACAATCACGATTAAAACAGATACACAAACATGATAATGACTTGCATGAGAATGGAAAACTAAATCGCAAAATGATGTTTCTCTATTTTAATTGCAATTCAGCTCATCATCATCAATTGTAATTAATCTTGTTGAACATATATAATTATATCAATTATCACTTGCCAATAATTATCCACTTAACGATTGAAATTTAAGACTCAATTTGGTTCATTTTTCAAAACAACTGCAAAGCAACTCTAAATTGTCAATGGAAATTGATTAAGAGAGGGATTGCAATTTAAAAATGCTCATTTACTTTCGATGTTTAAATCGGATTAACAATGAAATAGCAGGAGATCAATTTGCTAGTTTCTACAAATAAAACAATCGCAATTAACTTTATGCTATTTTATTGGCTGTAATTTAGTTTGAATATTCTCGATTTAGAATTTAATTGTTCGATTTTTCTAATTTTATTAAACTCTCAATTGGCATTTTCAAGTCTAATTTGTATTTTGTATTGAAATTTGAACGCTTGTTTTCTGTATATAACTGTGCTGCTCATTAATGGTCAACTTTTGCAGCGGTTGACCATTCATTACTATCATCATCATTATGGTAATCAAATTAATTAAGTTGTTTCTATGTCTGCTTGTCTTTTTTGTTTAATAAATAAATTCATATTTAATGGTAATCCAACCTTGTTACATTCATTTTTCATACATTCTGGTCTTACTGGTTAGCTGGTTAGCATTTGAACCCGAAAGTTGTTGGAAATGAATATTATTACAGGCAAACTTTTGAAATTAAGAAATGAAATCTTGAAAATTTTCTTCAGTTTCTTTGCTCGCTTTAATTTTAAAAAATATTTTCATCCAACAATTATGAATGTAAATGACGAAACTGGATCAACATTAAAGATGTTACTTTCGATATTCTGACACAATAATTATAATTTTGTTGAAATATTTTAATCACTGGTTAACTATACAAATTTGATTCACGATTCAAAATCATGATGAGATTAATCAAAAAGTAAATCAACATTTGAATCGAATCTTCTCAATAATAAAAATTTACTTAAGTCAGTCTAACATCGATCAATCTTTAGTGTTAGAGTAGCAGCTTCTCCCATCAAAAAAGATTCATCACTTGCTTCTCAATTTTTACAGTAAAGTCACATTGCTTTTTGTTTTAGCAAATGTATATTAAGTCCATTCCTTTATGACGGACAATTAAATAACGAAACTGAAGTTTTATCATTTTATAGGGAGAACCAAAAATATCCTGAATCAATCATTCACTGATCTACGAGTTTCAATAAAATTGACGGCAAAATGAGGCAGAAAATGAATAAATGCAAGAAATCAATTTTTATTTACTGATTGAATTACATCTGAAGATGCCAATTAAAATCAATTTAAATATAGTGAAAGTTATCAAGTGAAGATTGGAAACAAGGTAAATGATGAAATTGAAATTGAACCGACCAAATAAGATGAACGGAAGCAGATGCGAAATGAAATTTTCTCTCATCGTGATTATTCTGATGAGCATTATGAATACTTTGATGAGTATTCTAATTAAAGTTGAATAAATAAAGCCAACCCTTTCACTCGTATCATCCTCATTCACTTGAACCTTGTTTCATAGTAAATTTCATTCTTTTCGTTCAACCTTTTCCTTCCTTCCTTCCTCCAGGTTAATGATAACATTATACTAAAGTTAACCAGGTAAGAAGCATCACTCACTAACCTGATGATATTCACAGTTATGGACAACCTCAATCTCCACCCAACTAAAAAAACGAAAGTGAATACATTTCTCACTTTTATATTCAATATTGACTTCACTCTTCATCAAGTCCATCTTTACCGAGTTTAATTTCACCTTAAATTTTCCATCATTCATTTATTCAGTTAAATTGAACAAAATATGATCATCTCATTACCATCACACTAAAGCCATTTGGACTAACAACTAAAGTCAAAAGTTTACTAATCGCTCAACAGCTAACAATCAATATGAAATTTACGTTCACCATCTTGGGTATGTTTACTTCATATTTGACCATAACTTCGATTGCTGTGTAACTGTGCTTTAATTGTCCACTAATTGTAATTTCCATCTTTTTCTAGTCCTACTTTCATGTACAGCATTCACTTTAACCAAACCAAGAGTAAGTCAATTTCCATTAATCAATTTTCACATTTCCATTGATCTTTATTACTGTGAGAAGCCTTTTGCCAATTCAATTGTGATCCGTTCAATTGAACTAATTGACAGGTTTCAAATGTTTCAAATGATATTATTTCATCAGTTGATTGACAGTTAATATTGAATATCTTGTATCGATTGATAATGATCGAGTGTAACTGTTTAAATGAAAGGTTACATGAGAAAAAAAAGAAGAAAAAATTGGTAGCAAAACGAAAGTGAAAACAAGAGTAAAATTTGATTAGAATCATGGTGATTGAAATTGGTTTTCATGTAATAAGGAAGATACAAGAAGATGATAATAAAGTTACTTGTTATTCAAGTGAATTTACAATGTTTTACTTCGGAGTCTTCCTTTCTTACCGTTTTCATTATGCTTCTGTTTGGTCAGCTCAACTGGTCAACAACAATTAAGGTTAATTGAGGTCAGCAGTGATGTGTAATGTGTACATTAAATGTTTGTAAAAGCCAAAATTGAATTAACAATAAGCCTTGTAATTGTTAAAAAATGCAAATTGATTTTACAAAATTTTCGGTAAACTTAAGTAATAATTGAAAAGCTTCACAAAACGTCAATTTTTGCAAATCTTTTCAATTTTACAAGTTCCTCTTTTAAAAAACCTTTACAAGCACTTTGTTAGAACTTTTCATTTTTTAAAATTTGGCCTTTTTGAACTTATTAACGTTTCGAAGTGTTGGACGTCTTTTCCTTTTACAATTCTTATCGACTTTTTTGGAAAACTATGAAAAATTTCGAAGTTTTTCTGTAAGGATTTTACTGAAAATAAATCGATATGAAAGTTTTGATGAAGTTTCGTTATGAAGCAGAAATGTGATTTAAGTTTTCGATCTTTCCAACTTTTATAACAAAATCTTTTAAGATTGATCTTCAAACATTTTACTAATATAATAATAAGAGCTGAAAGGCAAGATTCGAAACTTGTAGATCAAAATTTTACTTCTGATTCTTCACGAGCTTTTGTGAGTTTTCAAAGTGTTAAAGGCTATTTAACCTAACAGAATTCATTGGAAAATTCAGTCATTTCTGGAAAAATTAGGAAACGTTATTGAAGAAGGCTTTTTTGAGAATAAAAAATATCGATTGTTTTGAGTGGAAATGGTTTTTATTTATGGATCGAAAAATGTTTTCTGCAAAGCTATTGATGTGCTTTTACAGTGAAATTAAGAAAGACTTTACAAACGGTAATGATTTACATGAAAATATTAAGACTATTATCATTTTAGTTATTTAGAGGTTCTTTTAAGATCGAAAATCTTGCGATTACTTTTGATTTTCACTTTTGAAATGCATTCTTTGAAATATTTGATTTTCTTGATTTAGATGAAGCGTTCGCCATACGAGTTAGCAATGGATGCTGACTTGTTGTTAACTGAACCAATCAAGGAAACTTTCTCATGTGAAGGACTCAAGTATGGTTATTATGCTGATGTTGACAATGAATGTAAAATATTTCACATTTGCTATCCTCGACAATTGGCTGATGGAAGTGCCATCATGGAGCATTACAGTTTCATTTGTGGAAACCAAACCATCTTCAACCAATACTCGCAAACCTGTTCACATCCAGACGAAGCTGTTCCTTGTGAACAATCAAGGTAATTATTATATCAACTGATATTTAACCATCCAATACAATCTTGACATTAACAGTTTAATTGAAATTGAAAGCCCAACAACAAAAATAAGCAATCTTTTTTTACCTTTAAATGTTCAATTCAATAACAAACATTGAACATCTTTAAGGTAACTCTTTGCATGATTGATTAAATAATCAGCGGGTGATTTAGCATTTTAAGTGATTTCATTTTAATCAACTAAATTGTCTACCTTAAGGGTAAACTGTTTGATTACAATTTTTAATTTTTCAATCGTTCTTCTCATTCTTTCCATTTTATTCCAATTCCAGGGAATTTTACTATCTAAATGAACGTTATGGTGTTGCCGAGGAAAACTTTCATCGTGATGAAGACGCAAATGCATATAATAGCATTGTAAGTGAATATGGTTCAAGAAGGCGAACATGAAATTAAATTTGAGTTACAATACAAAGTATCAATGGTCAACTCTGTTTTCATCATACTGTACAAATGATGACTGTTTTTGTACACATTAAAAGTGATTATTGTTTCAATAAAAGATGAAAAGTGTTTTTGAAATTTCAAGGTTTAATGATTGTTAAATATTCAATATAATCTTAAGATTAAAAAAGGTTTATTCATTAATCAATTGTAAATCGCCCTTCTTTCCAATTCGTTGTCCAACCACCGCTTTGAAAAAAACAAGAATCTGTACAAATTGTTGTGATAGACACTCATGGACTTTCATTAATCATCATTTACACAGTTGCTAATAATAATCCAGCAGACTATTGTTTAATATTTTTGATGATAAAAGCTTTTTTCTGGTTACTTTGCCTCCGACAGATCGGTAGATACCAAGGTTGACTCCAGTAGAGCTGTCTGGTTTAGTGTTGAGCCTAGCATGAGGTTTAACATCAAACATTGTACCAAGTCTGGTCCGAGACTTGGCTTTGGATGTTGGTTTAATACCAGTCTTGGCCTTAGATTTAAGTCTCAACTTTACTGCTAATGAGTTGCTGGTTTGCGTGAGTTTGATACAAACTTGCTCATAACATGAATAGGCTGACAGCAAGAGTGAGTTGATGATTTTGTTGAGAGATAGTTCAGTCCATAAAACGATTGTGGATAGTAAAAAGATTAGATACTCGACCAGTGATTGAGTTAGACCATACTGTATTATTATATCAATTGTTTCTGGATACAAGATTGAGATTTGAAAAATATTGGAGTTTCTGTAGGGTGACTGGTATTGACTTGTAAGTAAGGGTTTATACCGATGATATGAACAAGGAATTTGAGGATACCTGGCCATGCATTTACGCTGAAACTCGGATTTATCAAGGAGGGAAAATCGAGCATCCGAATATTGGTCCGTAATCTTTATAAAGCGTCTAAAGTGAGTCGACCTGGTTTCATTGTAAGAAGCTTGAAAGAGGCATTGATTGATGCAGGCTGAGATTGAACTACAACCAAACTTTTGATACCCTTCCTTTACATAAGGGAAACAGTTGGAATAAAACTGGGACTGAAACTGGTAGATAAAGATGGATTCAAATGTAACTGTTGCTTGATTACTATCGGTTGCATCAAATTGTATAAATGACGGGTTACTAAGAGACTCATCGAGTTCTTCGAAAGGTGACAAAATGTATAGACCAAGACGTTTACTTAGACTCAAGTTGCAAGTGTTTAGTCGTATATCAATCAACGGTGAATCTCCAACTTTGTCACGATCATAGCTGATTGTATCATTAAATCCACTAAATAGTGTGAAACATTTTAAATAATTAGATAAATGTTCCAATATAACTGGGGGTTGATTTGTGTTGTTGATATTTTCCGGTTGAACCATAAGAGATTCACAATCGACTTGATTGTAATTGACATCAAGTACCTTGCAAAAGATAATCAAGTCTTCCCATTTCAATAAATCATCGTTGATCTGTTTGATAGTCAGCGTTGATACTTTAACTGGATGGGTTGGATGATCGATATACCTTAAACCTTTCCTTGAATAGTCGAAGCAAATTGAAACCGAAGGTAATAAAAAGTTATTGATTGTTTTCATTTCAAGACTGGCTCCAATTGGATGAAGTAAATAATTCAAGCTTATTAAGCCTGTGTGAACAACTGCACCAACTATGCAGACCAAAGATGCCCAAAACCGCGCTGATTTACGAAATTTTGCGACTATCTTTTGACTGCATTCAAGCTTTGGTTTTATACGAGCCATAATTTCAGTAAAAACACAATTTGTTTTCGTTACTCAAATGATGTAAAGTTGTTGAGTTTTGATTCCGCATCACATTAAGAAACAAAATAGAGTTTATTTCACACCAAATGACAATTTGGTTCTTTCAAAGTGATCTGTTCTAAACAATAGCATTTAAAGATGGTTCGATTAAAAAATCAAACAATTTGAGGTTAAAATAATTTTGCATTATTATTGTGGCAACAAACAGTGAAAAGATATAAAAGGAGTCAATAAGGTTAACTCCAAACACCAAACAAAGCATTTTCTCGGTCATATTTTTGGTGACACTTTGATTCAAAGGTCAACTGACTCACTTGGCCGATTTGAGGTTTGAAGGTTATTTTTGAAGACAAATGGCAATGAAAACAGGGTTGATTTGATTCTGATGAACACTTCATAAACATTAAAACTATGAGCTTGAAAGTGAAAATGAAATAATGGAGTGAAATTTATTGAACAAATGAAGAGACACTTTTGGGAAAATGTTTTGATTTGATTTTAAATAATCAATCAGTGGTGGCATTTTAATTATATTCAAATGATCAACTTTCCAGAACAAGATTTAGTCATTGTTGTCTAGCTGTTGATTACAATTGGCTTTGATCTTGACTAGATAAAAAAATTGACATAAATTACAATTAAGACACAATAATTCACAACCAAAGAGGGTAACTCAACTTAACAAAGAAACATCATGCTGTTAACTGTAATGATTTTACATTCAAAAGTTGATTACAATAATTCTTGGAAAGTATTCAGAGCAAAAAAAAGATTGATTAGACAGTTATATTGATAGAAATTTGAAATTAAATTTGACCAAAAATTGAAATTTGTTGATATTTCGGTGTTTGTTAGGATTAAAAATGAGACAAAATGAACAAGTAGCAAATGAGTTTGATTCAATAAACTGATGATTACCAATTTGAATTGAATCTTCAATCTTCGCATTATGACTTGCAACACTAACTGTAATTGCAATTTGATTAAACAATTTAATTTTAAAAGTCAAATTAATTTAGCGCCATCTACTGACGCTTTGGTTCACAACCTTGATTAACGGTTTTTTTAGAGCAAAAGATATTTTTCATGTTTACAAATTTGATTTAAAATTTACAATTGAAGTCGATTTGATTATTGATATGTTTGTTTTGTTATATTTTGTTTTTTGATTGCTGCTTACAATCGTTAATGGATTGTTACACCAATATTGAAAATCATCAAGTGTAAAGAATTTTTTTTCAAGAGTAAATTTCATTTACATATACAAATGGAAACCTTGCTTGTTTTACCCTTACAAGCGATGCTTATTTACTTTTCTCACAACCTTTAGTTAATAATTTTCTTTTAATTTTGTTTTCTTGTTTGTTTAATTGTTGAACAACAGTCTGATTAACCTGTCGTTCAACATTGTTAACTTGATTGAAATTCACAACCTTCAAGTTTCTATGAGTAACTTTCTTGTTTCTCTTTTTTTAGGTTTCCCAATATCCATGGTAAATTTTATGCAAGTAAAACGAGAAGGAAAAAATAACTCAAAATTAAATAACAATTGGTAACAATAGTTATTTTGGCCTCTCAAATGGCTCATTTTTCACAACCTTAAAGTTTCATGTTTTGTAAAAGCATTGGTATCTCTGACAAAACTTAAAAGACATCATGTCAATCTTATTTTGGTTTGGTTTGTCCGTTATTTTTCTTTGATGATTTACGCTGTTTCGTTGTAACCTGTTTTTGGAATCTACTGTCATCATCATCATTAATATCATAACCATCCATGTTCATCATTAGGCTGGATTTTGGTCATACTTCAGGCCAATCAAAGTTTCTTCCCGTCATCTTGTAAAATTGGTAATTGTAAGGCCGATAGAAGCGTCTAAGAATCCGAATCACTTGAGGATTAACTTGAGGATGAGGACGTCCTTTTGATTCGTTGAGGCACTTTTCAAGGGTTCCATTGATTCGGACACAATAAAAGCCTTTAGTTGCATTGTAAATGAAATTATCACGACTTATCTTGTGCTCTAATCCTAAGAAAGTTTCAGCCTTTTGAACTTCTGGGAATGGATCGTAAACCAGACGATCTCCATCAACAACATGTAACTGATGAGCTGGAAAAAGCTGTTTGATGCGAAACAAAAAAGAAGTAAAAAGTTAGATTTGGTTAAAAATGGTGAATTTTCAATGATAATAATTGAAACATTGGGACTGAATAAAATTCATGGCAATATTGGAAGCAATTACGGACCCAAAAGACTCAAACAGTTCATGAAAAATTGATGAAAAAAGCCTGCAAAATATGCTTGGATCATCAAAATACATTTGAAAAGCTGAACACAAAAAAAACTGATGCAATATTTTTATGCCAACGTTATTAATTTATATTGACCCTTAAGGTAAAAATAATTCATTATAAACTTAACCTGAAAAGGAGCCCAGCGAGGAAACAATCCTGATAAATATCGTTTATCATTATTTTTATTCTGATAATAATGTAAAATGTGGTTAAAAGGTACGTGACTTTGCTGTTAACCTTTTCTTTTTTATTTAATTTTCTCTTTTTCTCTCGTCAGATTATGTTAATTGCTGATGATACAAAACAATATTAATAATAATCATTGATGCTGAATTGGCGAATATTCAATGAAATTTTATCATTAATCAATCAGACAATTGGAGTAATTCAGAGATCCAGATTTATCGGATTGAAAACAAAAGGAAGCGGAAAATTTGTTTACTTGTTTTTCATCAATTTAAAGGTAAAGAATGAAACATTGATTGTTTGCTTTTTCAAATTACAAATGAAATGATACATGATTAGTTTAATACACAAAGTTTACCAATCTAATGATAATATTTTTTCTTCTTTTTATTTCTAGTTTATTTTCACTCCCTTCATCAAGTTCAATGGTAATCGTCAGTTATTAACAAAACAAGGACTAAAGTGAATCAAGTGAAAAAACAACATGAAAATAACATGAAAAAATGGCTCATTATGCTGTATTATTATTGTTTAGGAGAAAAAGAAAAAGAAAAAGAGAAAATTTTTTTTTCTTTTCATTCCATATTCAACTTGTTCATGTTCATGTTGATTATCTGAGATATAAAGTAAGGTGATAAAAAGAAAGTGCAATATTATTCCGAGTGTTTCTTCACTTAACTTTACTTGCGTGATTGGTAGGGTTGAATAATGCGAAAGAGTTGAAGACTTTAAGATGCTATTATTATGGTGATTTAAAGGGAAAGACTGAAAATGAAAATAAAAATAAAATTCCAGGTTCCAGGTTCCAAGTTTCTCAGAGTTCTTACATGTAAGGCATGAAAAGTATGAAGAGAAACTTGAAGATAAAAGTGAAAATTGATTAGTCAATTATTTGAGAATCAATTTTTCTTCTCCAGCAAAAAAAAAATTCAAGTTAATCATTATTATTATAATGATAATCATTATAAAAGATTAACCGTTCAATTGATGTTTTAATGTTTCATATTCATTATGGTTGAGCAGATCAAAATTGAATAGAGTTTAGAAAGATTATGAATCCTTCAAAATATCATGATTATTCCCATGAAAATGACCATAATAATCTTCATCTTTTAATAACCATTTCAACCAAACTCTTTCCCTACAAGATTAGTTAACTTCTCATATTTTTCATCATTTGAAGTCTTAGACACCAACAGATAGATCATGAAATTTTCAACCAACAAGTAATTGGGATGAATGAACTGAATGACAATCAAACTACTGAAATCGTTATTGTATCTTTAATTAAATGTTAAAAATTTGATTAAAAGTAACTCTAAAAAAACGAAGCCTGAAGGAAATGTTTGCCTTTAGTTTAAAATGCCTCTCAATACCAAAGCATCTGTTTACTCTTGTCTTTTCATCTTTCCAGTCAACTAATTAACGGAAACATTTTTTAAACACAATTTACATTTATTCATTACCTTAATTCAGAAAATGTAAATATGAAATAAATGATCTAAAAAGATGATTAACAGTAAATCAATAAACAATCAGTTAGAGTATGGCTCGTCAAAGATGTAGATGATTTGAATGATTTTATTTTCATAAAATATTCAAATGACTGTAAAATCGATTGAGATTAAAAATGAGATTGTCTAAAATTATGAGTAACGATTTATTGAATTTTACATAATATAAAATTGAAACCAGAAAGCAGGTAAAAGCCATCAGTTAGATTGAAAAAAGCATCAAATTTTAAACCGTAAAAATTTTTCACGATTTCACGATTTCACTTTTTAGAGTTGAACTTGGAAAGCAATTTCACTTTTGATTAATCAAAATCAATCAACATTAAAATCCTCATCAATACGTAACCAAACAAGATCCATGATTTGTAGGCTATTCTTGATAATAGTTGACCTTTCTCAGTGTTTTGCTTCGGTTAAAGAAATCCTCTTTTCTCTCATTTACCTTTTGTCCAAATGATTTACAAATGACCTTTTGAAGATGATTGTCATTCTTGATGATAAGCTGACCGATAAGAATGGAAGTAATCTGATTATTGAACATTGATATTCTGAATAGACCAGGAAACCATTTAGAAATATAAACTATTTTCCATTGAATTTAAACAATGGCTCAATGTTTCACTGTTGATGGATTCTCGATGAAAGTTATGGTGAAAATGATTGTTATTCTGAGCTGGAAATTTGAGAAAATGTTTCAAAGACCATTTATCTTATTTTTCATGATAAATATTGAATTAAAGGAGAGCAAAAATTTGCAAATAATAATCGTAATGATAATAGGTGCTAAATAATTTATAGTGAAATAACACTTAGAGTTGTCATTGATTACAATAATATTGATGGATCATGATCATTTTTGCGAGTCGATTGAAAGTTTATTGTAATCATTTTTGTTGCCAGCAAAGTTATCAATAATGTAATTGTATTATAATATTTGATTTTGTATCATGTTCACTAGTTTTATAAATGAATTTTTTCACTTTCACAGCGGATCAATTTTTCAACTTCAATTGTAACTTTGATTGTACTTATAACCTTAGGCATAAGGCAAAGTAAACCTTTTCTGATTCTTATTTTTTTGTCCAACCAAATATTGAATTAAGCTTTGGTTTGCAATCCTGTTGATTCAAACAATTCAATTCAAGTGAAATGCTCACGCAATTCACTGTCAAAGTCTTTTGCTCTTTTCTAGACTTGAGACGTATTTGGAGTGAAAAAAAGTAAGATCTCGGTAAAGGTAATCTGATGAAAACTGTCCTTTGCACACAGAAAGTGAAATCAGTGATTTTAAGTATTTTAATGGCTCTTTATGTAAAAGCGAAGGCATAGAGGTCAGAAGGGTTTCATTGCTGGCCGAAAAGGTCAAATCAAAATAAGGCAAAGACATTTTGGATACCAAAACTGGTAGATTAACAGTTAGTGTAACAGTCATACTTTCTGGTTTTGAAAATCTGGTAATTTTGCAATTTCGTCATTTATTCTTGGATTTTTGAAAATGAAAGCAACTCGTGTGACCTTTGTGTCATCATTATACTACAATTTTTGACGTCTTTCCATGAAGATAATTCAAAAATTTTTGAATAGTTTAATAATATAATAAAAACTGGTTGATTTGTGGCTACCAGCATAATGTGCCTTTTTACAGCTCTGACAAGTTGCCAACATATGTTTTGATTTTATTGGATTTTGTTTAGAGAAAAATCAAAATTTACTCTATCGGTCAGTTTCATGACCTTAGATATCAACTCACGCAGGGATGGCTTATCACTGATGAGTAATTAGCCCTCGAAAGATGATATCATTAACTGAAATTTTCATTCTTTCATTAAAATCATTGGTGAAGTAAGAGGTTGCAATTCATTTTACCTTCAATTTTTCTCAAATGCTTCAAAAACTAAAATAGCTTCAAATCCATAAATTAATCATTCAAGTTTGACAATTTATTATTAAATGGAGATAAAATTATATGCAGAAGGACTCACTTAATACTCAAGTTATTCAAGAAAAATAGAGATGAGACAACCATAGCATCTTTCAATGGTTACACAAAATTAAACCAAAATTTCATTAAATATTCAACTATTCCTCAATTTCTCATATCACTTCGATATACGATAAGCTACATGATGAAATGGATCTAGATATTCTGAGATGATTCACCAGTTCACCAAAAAGGACATGCGATTCCTTGTGAATCAAACTGCCTTTTAGTCGATTTGATTACACCTAAACATCAAGTTTTTCATCGCTTCTAATCAAAACACAATTAAGGTTGTTCTCACATTTAAATTGAACAAATTATGAAGCTACAAAACAATTAATGTTTAAAAATTTTCATAAACATGAAAACAGTAATCAAGTAATCTTGTAATCATTTTGTTTACCACTTTTAATGCAGCTTCACTACGAGAAACGGAAAGTAAGGAAAAAATGGCGAAGAAAAAAAGGGAAGAAAAGATGAAGATGAAACATCTCATCCATCTTTTCATCTGTCAACACCACTTTTCATCTTTCTGTTCCTGAATCCACGCAATCAATTAATACTGACAATAACAACCCTTAAACAGTACTTCTGAATAAGGATAAACAAAGGATAACAAAAAAGGACGAAAAATGAATCGAGAAAAAATTGTCTGAAAATGTTTTTTTTCATCTTTTTTTTTTGTTTCCACTTTTCTGTCCTAACATTAAGTCTGGTTCATCGTTTCTTTCCTGTTTGTCTCTTGAACATTCACGATATTTTTCATAACTCTTTCAACTTCACATGATAATTAATCATGTTGATGAAGTTTATCGGCTACAGTGGAAACTAATTGTCAGTAAACTTGATTCATTGAAACAGTTTTTTTTTTGTTCTTTGCGTTTTTACTTGATCATCACTTGATTACAACAATTTATCATTTCTCATCGTTTACAGCAATTAATCATTGCTCTTTTTGATATTCATATTTTACCATGAAAATGGTGAGATAATTACCTGAATCCATTTTGAATAGAAGATTGAATAAAGGCTTGTTCGCACTGGCTTGTATGCAACATTAACGGCTCCATTGGGCTGTATGGCCATCCGTTCAAATGAGGCCATTTTACGATCTCTTTTAGCCTTGTTCTCAGCCAGTTGGGCATAATCGGATATTAAACGGGTTACTGGATCACGAACAATGAGAATCAGTTTAATTGAGGAATTCATTGAGTGAATTCGATGAGGAACTGAATCGGTAATGAAATAGGCTGGTGTCTTTTCAATGGTAACTTGATCAGGGAACGAGTAAGGCATTTGTTTACGGTACCAGGTAAGACCATAGCCGTACTTGTTGTTGTCATCAAAGAAGTGAACCTCATCGGAGGCTTTTTGTATTGACGGGTGAAGGTTAAGAAATTCAAGTAAAGCTCGAGTTCCACCTTTACGAACTCCAATTATAATGCAACCGGGAAGTCGACGTCGAGTCCGAGGAAAGTGTAACGATGAGTCAACTAATTCAACGGATGATGAAGATGATGAATAATAAGATAAGGTTGAAGTGGAAGATGCCTGATTCTCGTCATTCTGTGATTCAATATCATCTCCAATGTGTCTGTTAAGAGATAAAAAAAATGTTGTTATGATTCTCAGGTTTCACCTCTTTTTGAAACATTATTGTCATTAACTGTCAACACAATTTCAAAGAGTGCTTTTTCACTTTGAACTCCAGATTCAATCACACACAGAGCTTAATTGAACGAATCCAAAACATTTTAACAAAAATTGAATAGATAAGATCCAGCTGATTATGAATGTGCAAGTGATATTGACGCTGATACCATTTGTTTACTTTATAATTGTGTGGCAGATGGAATATGTGAAAAGCTTTAAAAACGCTTTTTCTATTATTCAATTTTAGACTTCGGTTCACAATATCAGTCCACCAGTCCATAATAATTGTAGCTTTGAAGAGCAATAAGGTTGCCCTTCATT
Source organism: Tetranychus truncatus (assembly GCA_028476895.1). Taxonomy (NCBI): domain Eukaryota; kingdom Metazoa; phylum Arthropoda; class Arachnida; order Trombidiformes; family Tetranychidae; genus Tetranychus; species Tetranychus truncatus. The sequence goes on from CM052060.1 coordinate 15,524,733, forward strand.
TTGTCGGTTCATTTGGAAAATAAAAATTACTGTTAAATGGTGGTTACATTTAGTCAACAACCCCTTTAACTTGCGCGCCTTTTTTGTTCTCATGCAATTATGATCACATGTTTTGTAATTATTTTATTTGATTGTTTTCTTATGATATGTTGTCTTTTTTAGATTTAATTAATGGCCGTTCAGTCATGGAATTAACAGGCCCACATGGATTAGTAAACAGTTTCTTTGTTTAGGGTTGGTTCAACACTCAAGATGGTAAGTAATAGTGAAAACAATATTTTGCTGAAAATGGTTTTCGTTTAAAATGTATATTTTACTGGTCCAATTTTAGGGTTTATCAATCTCTAACTGGATATAACATTATATTGTAGTAATGTATAAAATCCTAATCTTAATTTTGGGTGAACGGACAGCTGAATCTCTTGTGTTTCTCGATGTAATGTAAAAAAATCGTGTTTTATAGAGTTCCATATGAAACAACTTCAGAGGCTAACCAATTTCCTACTCTTACAAATGATCTTAAGGTTTTTGTTTTGGTGTTTCTTGATTCATTTATTTTTCTTAAAAAATGATTAATACGTCTGCCATTGTGTTCAGTGTTAAATTTTCTTCGATGAATCATCCTGATTCTTATCCAATTTAATGTCTCAATTGGTAAGTAACATAAATACTCATCTTTCAAGTTAATTTTTACCTCAAACAAACAATATAAATTATACTTTACTAATCATTTGATGTTTTTCCATTTAGGTTAATACTTGGCAATAGAGCGATTCGAATAACCAGATTGATTTAATGGTCAATGAACAGGGATGAGGAGCTATAATGACCAAAGCAAGAAATGAAAGTGGAAAAAGCCAAACAAAGAAAGCAGTGTAAAGCAATCTGAATTGGTATTTTGGATTCTCATGGTTATGAGATAATTATGAGAATGCTCAGAGTGGTTGTTGATGCTTAACAAACAGAAGGGTGAAAGCAAAAGAGGTAACTGATTACAACTATCTGATTACATATTTCAGTTATATTATCAATAAAAAAAGTGAATGAAGGAACGCACAAACAGGAGAAAAAATTAATCAAGAGCTTGAATGGTAAAGAATTAACTGAATAAAAAAAGGAAATGATAGTTAACATTTGATTTTGTTGGTTAGCGTTTGCTTTTTTGTATTCACTTTAATGTAATCATTGGAATGAATGGTTAACCTTAATAAATTATTTTAGTGTCACAATAAGATGATTAGCTAGATTGATGGAGAGAATGTGAAAGGTTTTGAATGAAAGGTAAGAAAATTGGAAGATGGAAAGAAGACAATTATTCCAATGAGAGATTCAGTTGTTTCTACTTGAAGATCAAAAACTGAAGCCAAGAAAATAATAGTTTCTGGGTAAAAAGGGGAAAGAAAGTGATGAGAGTTACAAAGGTACAAAACTGTATTATTGTCTGATTGTATTTCTGATTCAACAACCATTCTGAATATTCTGAGTCTCCTGAGAATTGTGAATATCGATCGATAAAAACCAACCTAAGAAGGAACCAGCAAAAAAAACACAAAATTGAATCTTAACATTGTACTTGTAAACCTTTTTCATGATTATTATTTTGAAAAAGAAGCACAAAGTTGATCTTATTTTTTTTCATTTATTGAATTGCCTCTCGTTCGCCATTCTTAATAATAATTTACAAGTTCAGTTTTAATGATTGTAAAAATAACCCTGACAAGCTGAAGTAAGCAGAAAAAAATAGTTTCAATTTCATGTTAGATTAATTGTTAATGTGAACATTTTCCTGGCCAATTGCTGATATAGATTTCAATTATAAATTTTTCAAATGGCAAAACGATGCAATGGATAACTGATTTTGATCATTTTAATATTAATAATGGAAGAAATGTATTAAGAATATTGAAGGGAAAAAATGTTACATTTTCTTGTTGAATTGAACAAAAAGGATTACAAGTTTATTTATGACAAGATAAACGGATAAACTGAACTTCAGTTGCTAAATAAATGTAAAACTGAATTAATGAAATGATTTAGAAGGAAAAAGATTGGAAAATTGAGAGTAAAATTACAAATGTATACCTTGGATATTTATTTCTTATACATTTATGTAGATATACTGATAAACTGATATTGAAATTGTGTAAATAGTCAACCGTAATAAGATGTAAAACTTGAGTTGAGATAATTTACTGAGTACATTGCATATTTTTCAAGAGCAGACTTGAATACAATTGAAATTGAATAGCTAATTTCACAGACAGTTGATTTCAATAAAATTCAAGTTGAAACCTTTTTTTTGCTTGTCGCTAAGATTTACCTTTTTCAAACATGAAATTATTAGATTAATATGATCATTTGAGATTGAATATTGAATGAATGTGCAAGGAATTGTAATAAATGTGATTAAATGTTAACATTTATTCACAATCATATTCCAATAGCATATTTATTTATTTATTTTGGGCTTCACTTTTTTTTCTTCCTATTTGAACCAAATAAATATTATTTAGTTGATTCAAGGGATTCCATGGGCCAGTCAAGTCAGTCAAGTGATAAAAAATATTATCTGCTTGTTGATGATAAAGATGATGAAGATGGGAAAACATGAAGCAAATGTAAAGGCTAAGGATGTAAACAAAACTTGCAGGAATCAATTTAGGTCTTGATTCGGATGAGATTCTCATGAGAATACAAATAAAGTTCAATGAAAGCACATGATTTACGGAAAAGTAAAGAAACACTTAAACACCAAGTTGATTGCCATTTTGTGATGTTAATAATTTGCTCATCAAAATATTCGCTATTTGGCTGGAAAACAGGGAAAACATTCATTTCAAACTCATCTTCACTCAGCTTCACTCAGCTAAACCATTTAATCAAGTTAACTGTTGGTCAAAAGTCTCGGAAGGTTATTAAAAAGACTCGGAAATTGGGATCAGTTACAAGTTAACGGTTAAACACTTACATTAGTGTTAAAAGACTGATCAAAATAGTTTCCTAAATAGAGTCTACATTGAACCAAACCTTCCGAGAAACATTTATCCAGACAAACCCTTCCAGCCTTTTATCCTGATCAATCCAATTGGATAATTTTTCATGCAAAAACATATTTTACTCAAAATTTTGTTTTCAAATCAACTGACTTTATATTAAAAAATGATTAGCGTTTCACAAAGGTCATAGAAACGGTGGTTTTTTTTGTAGTCAAAGCTGACATGGTCAATAAGACTGTAATCAAATGAGTTTAAATTTTTGAGCGATCAAAGTACAATTTAAATTTGGGTTTGCTTTGATTACCAACTCAGTTTAGCTAAAGATAGATTTACAAAAATTTAACAAAGGTTTAGCTTTTCTTGACCATTGCTAGAGAAGAGGCTGACAGTAAATATAAACAATCTATAGCTGCAATTAGTATTCCCAGATATTCTGGATTTATATTGAATTAATATCCAAGCTAAAATTTGTCTCCAACAATTATGACAACAATAAAGGTAAATGTTTATTTAAATGCTATCAAATGGTTTGTTGATGAATAAATTTGAGTTGCTTTTAACTTTGTAATTTTTTGATTCTTAAATTTTAAAGCTTACAAAATTTTATGCAAAAGAAAGCGATTTCTGAGATCTTTATTATACTTGAATCATATACTCTTGATCTTGCTTTGATAGTTCAATGATGAAATTAAATTAAAAAAAACATTTTTCATTCAAAGGTTGACTAAAAAGGTTTGTTAAAGCTTGAAGACTTAAAAATCAGTGAAATATAAAAACTGCCAGAAAGTCTGGAAATAATTCAATTTCAGTCAAGTCTTTCACTATTCAATGCATGTGTTTTGGTAAAATGAATTGTTAAAGACAATAAAATGGGAAACATTTGAAAGATATTTTCATATTTTTTTGGCACAAAATTGTAATTGAAAGATGTTTTGAAGAAAAAACTCTTTTAAATCGGTTGAACCTGAAATAATGCCTTCTTACCTGAACCCATAAGTGTTATCAATGTTATCCTCAATCCCATGATTAACCTGATTATTTGCATGGAAGCTTTTCGATCTTGTTGCACCTTCCAAGCAAGTAGCCAAAGATTTGAAGCCATAGTTATTGAATGAAATGAGGTGAAACAAAATACAAAAAGATGCCAGAAAAGCCAACAGAATAGCGATGAAATTACGATTCCTCAACTTGGAACGTGATTTATATCTGAAATGTGAAACAAAATAGGGGGAAAAAAGGTCAGAATTAAAGTCAACAGACGAAGAAGAAGAAGAAAAGTGAAAAATAAAAAACAGATTAACACTCTTGTATTATATCCAAAATAACTTAATTTAATGTAATAATAGTTCTTACAAAATGCCTCTTTTACCTTCCCTGCTAATAACATGTATAACAACAAGAAATGGTTAAAATATTGTAGCAAAAACATGATAATAATGTCTTAATGATGATAATGATAAGTTGAGAAGACATTTTTTACTCCCTTTTTCCTCATTATTATCTAGTTGATTACTTTTCTCTGTTCATTTTTCAGGCTGAAAAACAGTTGATGGAAATGAAATGAAAGAAAAATTTTTCTCAACAATTTTTTGTTGCTCATTTCAACCTCTTGTTAGTTTCAGATCGTTACATTTATTGGATTATTAATGGACAAAATTGTATTTATACTTGAGTTACAAATGATTCTCATTTTGTTTCTTCCATCATTTCCATCATTTTCATCATCATGAAAAGATTATTTCATCTCTTTTCTTGTTGTTTTTGTTGATCAACTTGTCAACCGAAAGTATCACGGAATGGATTGAAAATGTAATTTAATAAGATATCACAATGTAGTAAGCTCAACAATTAAGGTTACAATTGAACCTCTTCTCTTCTCTATTCTCTACATTTCCACTTATCAAGCTTATTCAGTTGTTTTTTTTTTACAGATTTTGTTCAGATTTGCTCAGATTTACTGCAATTTAATGTAAAAATCAGTTCTTTTTGTCCTTCTTTTTACCTTATTTCTCAGTTAATCCCACCAAAGCTTTACAAGCAAACAAGCATGAACAAGCAAATCTATATATTTAGACTAACATTTGTTTGCTATAAATTGCATTTGATTGTTGATAAAGTCATTGATTCAACTTTCACCAGTTTCAATGATATTGGGTTCAAAAAAGTGCCATTAAAAGGTGGACAGATTGGCCTTTAAAAGTATAACATTGTATGCCAATCGACACCAACATTCATCTATTTGATTGAAATTGAAATTGACATTTTAAAGATGAGGATAAGATGAAGCTTTGAGAAAATAATGGAAAAGTTAAACTCAGAGTTTCAATTGTTTTTATTGAAATTTTTGCTCCTTTTCTTGCCTATTCATTTTGTTTCCTATGAGACTTTCAGATAAAAGTAAAGGTAAGAATAATACTGAAAACTCAGTCGATAATGATGATTATCATGATGATGAGTGTGTGCCTTTAGGTTATAAGCTAACAAGCCAGGTTTGACTTGAGCCTGGAGTGTTGAAGCTAAAAGTTGAGCATGTTATTGGGTTGAAAGTATTAAAATATGAATCAATTGTTAATCAATGGAAACACTAATAATACGCCAATCAATAAATTACAATTAATTTCTGGTTCTCCTTGTTGACCAACAATCTAAATAATTTTCCAATTAGTCTCTTCTCTTTCAAATATTGACTTTTCAATCTTATTTTAATGATTATTTTCATTGTTTTGCTTTTAAAATTATCAATCTGTATATTCAATTTGATCTCAAAGGTTAACTTTGATTTACCTTTAGCTCTTTTTTATTTCTTTATTCATTAATATTTTAATCTTAATTGTGTATTTTATTATTGTACATTATCACTATTGGCGTTGCTTTACTGGTTAGTTTAATGTTTGCTATCATTCCCTTGATGGTTGAGTGTAAATATTGTATTAAAAATACAGTTTTGATTTATTTACGTGATTCACTTTATCCACAAAAATGACCAAGAATCACTTATCATGATTAAAGTTAACCCTTGAGAGGTTGAAAAATGAAAGTAAAAATTAATTTTAAATATTTATGTTGAACAGACTCAATGTTGAACTTAATGTTAGACTAAATGTTACGTGCCTTTTCATTGGACAATTAACCGAGACAATTGACTGTCTGGTTGCAAATTTGAAAAGACAATCAATTGAGTTGTGGTTATTAAATTAAAGGGTACAAAAAAGGTATAATCATGTTATCAACGTTATTGTTGATGACATTATTTGAAGGATGATAAAATGGTTTATAATGAGAGTGGTAGGTGAGAGGTAAAATTATGATGATCAATGGAGGTGAGAAAAGAAGGACAATTAACTTACCTTGATCGATATAAACCAATCGAAGGCATATTCATAATGATCATATTGACCCTGTATGAGTATGCCAATTGATGTATTATCACAAGTTAATCGGGGAAACATCAATATTAATAACTACTGGTGTTGGTTGAAATAAAGGGATGTAAACAATTTGATTTGAAAGGATAGAGACATAATTGATTTTCTCATGTTTACTTCTATCATTATTATTATTATAATAATGAAATTTTTTTCATATAATATGACAATTGAAATTAAGATGTGAATATATATTGTAAATTGGGGTTTCGCAAGGATTGAATCTTGAAAAAATCACTTTATGGGAATGGATGTTGATATCAATACAGACACGGTAATACTCGGAGTTAGCCTTTGGATTGTAGACACAGATGATGACGATGTTGTTTAACCAGGATTGCAATTTATGTTGATGTTGTTGTAGGTATTTTTGATCTTTAAATGGACTTTATTTAGATGATAACGAGGGTAAAAAATCTGGTTTCGCCAGTAGATCCAATTGATTTTGGTATCATGGATGGTTACAACAGGAGTTAAACAAAAGAGAAATAACGAACGATTACAATTAGGAATGGAGAGAAACTAATAGTTAACTAATGGAAATGTCTAAATAAAAAGGGTTCATACACAGTTTTGGTTCAACTGTATATTTACAGGTTTAGGAAAGGTCCTAATACCTACGAGATTGGACCCATGGCTTAAAAGACATGTTAAGCCTTGGAGGTAAAAAACGAATCGCATATCAAAACCATCAATCCATGTTTATACGCATCCTCAGCATTCAATTTTTTCATCCAAAATCAGGCGCCCTCTCTCGAGATTGTTCATGATATTTGTATTATCATGGTATTCAGGGTATAACAAAATAACAATGTCAGTGATATTTTTCATCAGCTAAATCGCTTGGAGAGAATCTAAGGTGCCAGAGTTGTAAATAACCATTGCATTTGTCTCAATAAATAATATTAGAAGGAAAATCTTCAATATTTCTATCAATAAGATTTTTCTTTCGATAAAATATGAAAATTTAAGAGTTAAACTTCCAAAGCCAAAAATTAAACGGATAATGAAGAAATAATTTTTAAATTAGATTAGCGATTAACTAAATTACAATTTCTAAACTGGATGGTAGAATTGAAGTTTCCTTTTGGTCAATATTATTGCCACTGACATCTAGGATTTGTAAAAGTGGACAATTTCCGACAGGTTCAATGAGATTGAAGTTTTTGATACCTAATAGAGAGGAAGAAATATTAAAATTAGATTAAATGATCGGATTTAGGGAAATACAGTCAATTTTCCAAAATTTCTCATTGAAATAGTTGCTGAGTAAACACATTTATTATTCATCGTATTTATCATAATAGTTTATAAATTTAGACTTATAAAATTACCTGAAAATATTTTTAGTTAAGTACTGATAAAAATAGTTCCAAAGGGGCATTATGAGAACATTGACTGCAATAGGAAAATTTTTATACTTACAATTGCTTTTAATCGACAACTTTTTAAGGGATAACATCTCGAAGCCTTTATCAACCATTGATATCTTATTTTTGTCCATAATTAAAGTTTCCAATAAGATAAGAGTATTGAAAGATTTGCTAATTTTGAGGAAATCATTATCAGAAAGATCCAAATATCGAAGATGTGTCAGATTATTCGTGAAGTAGAGGCAAGTCAAATGGCGGTCGTTCAATGTTAGTCGAGGATTTAATTGGTTATCCTTTACATGACTCTCCCAAATCTGTTTGCTTTCTGTAAAATGATTGTAATTTAAGAGCATAAGAATGATTTAAAATAAAACAAATTTCATACACTTACTCTGGTCATTGTAATAATTGCACCGTAAATTGTCAACAGCGATAAGCTTATTGAAAGCAGTTTCATCAGGTCCGCCTTTAATTAATGCCAATGTTAAATTAATCCCTGGTTATTTAAATAAACAAATAATCAATAAATAATTTTAACGTAAACTCTTAAGTTATAAATACTAACATTTGTTGTCTGGTTCTAATTCGAGCAACAGATTCAAATTTTTCAACTTATTTTCATCTAATTTTGACTCTGGATTTGAAGTATTGGTCCTAGGCATTTCTGATACTATATTTATTTTCAAATTTGATTCACTGTCGAGGCTATTTAAATTTATTGCAAAATCTTCTCCCTCAAATTTAAAGTTGACTTGTTTAATTGAATAGTTTCCAATTTGATGATACCAGATATAAGATGAAAGAGGTTCGATTTTTTTCCATTCAATATTAGTAAGAGTCACATTTTGGTCATCATCAGTCGTGAACGAGCTCTCGGTGAAAGGGGGTTGTCTTAAAGGTTTGTGGAATTGATAAATAATTCTTGCATTGGACTTGTCGAACACTATTTTATGTATGAATGAGTCCGGTTTACTATGCTGATAGTTAATCAACTGATCAACTGCAAGTAGCCATTTATGATAAAACCAAGGTGACTGGTCATTGGGATCAACGAAAATGGCATTTGAAACAGTCTCATATTCAGAGTTCCATACATCATTGATATTCAAAATCTTTTCTTGATGGGCCATTGTTAATAAAGAGCTTCGATAGTAAAATGAAGAAAAATTGGAAAAATTTTGAGCAATTTTTCGCTGTGTGAATTGCAACTCATTCTGAGGATCAATTTTTCCACAATTACAGATGAACCTACGATAATCCCAACAATGAACTGCAAAAGAAGCAAAATGAAAATTTTAATTAAAATGCATTCATTTTAAAAAAAATATTAACTAACAGTTTCTTTCATCAAGATCTAAAAAGTGATCACAAGCTTGTATTTCCTCTTTGAAGGGAGGGTTTTCCATTAAAAGAATAATATAACGACGATGATACCATGTACCATATGATTTCGGATGTTTTATAAGGCAAGACGAAGTAAATTTTAGTTCTTCCATGTATACTTTTTCCATCTCAAGTACACTAGCACCAGATACTTCATCGTTGTATTGATTATTATCACCGATTGCATCTCCACTGATCACTGAATCGAGCTTTTGATCATCACAGTCTGATAACTTAGAACCATTGTCTTGATCACATTTGCCTAAGGTAACATTGCTATCGAGTTTGACAGGTTCAGAAACTTTTATCGGTAAACCATGATCCTTCCAGTGTAAAATTATCTCTCGCCTGAAATTCCAAATGGTTTGATAATCAGCATTTTGAAGTAATATTCTTCCGGTCAATTTGAGTGCTTCTTCATCAAAACATTGGTTTGATCTCTGAATACAATAAAAAATGGTATAGGTTAACAACATGAAACGCTAGTCCGTCAAATTTTTTGTCACCTTAGACCAAGCTTTGTCCAAATCTGCTGTAAATTTTGCTGCTAAAGCTCTTTCTTCACGAGCTCTTTCAGCCTGTATCTCCGCTGGAGCCTTAACTTTAACACGACCATGCTATAAAGAGAAGAAAATGTCACAAATTGTTAGTTTATGAATTTAATCAAAAACATAAAAATTTACCATTTTTAAATGTGTAACAATTTACATGCAAAAATCTTACAAAAAAAGATAAATTAGACTTCAAGTCGGGTCTTGTCAAACAAAATAAGAAACTGGAAATGTATCCTTGTAAACAAATGAAAATCTTACAGCGAGAGTTTATTGTTTATCTTTTTACAAGATACACATACACGTTACCATAGAAACAAATAGTCAAGGTTCGCAATTTGAAAAGTTAATACAATACATGTATTTTATAGCAATTCTAGAACCAGTAAGTTAATGCATGCACATGTACTTGGTTAATTTAATATAATTTATTCACTAATCATTACTTATATTTACTGATCAGAACCTCAATCAGTCTTTGGAGCTTAACCTATTCAAGTTCTGCAAGTTTTGGAGTCCAGTTTCCAATAGTTTTCATTTCTATGGTGTGAAAATACATGAGTTTTGAAAATAACTTTCATGAATTTAAAAGAATCAATTTTTTAATTTTAGTATGATTTTCACAAATTTATACACGGATATATCTTGAAATTTTTACATATATTATACACTATTCTGAAATTTAAATTACAAATTTACAAGAGCATAAGAATGAACATAAAAATTGCAGCCAGCTTAGCGAGTTTAAACACAATTAAGATGTGATTATAAGGGAAGTTGGGCTTGAGCAAATAAAAATGTAAAATGGAAGATCAGTGCTCTAATTTAACCGGGAAGCTTATGAATGTCGATACAAGAATAAAATTATAATAAATTTCATAATAGGCAGAGGTGTTTTACGAGATACATTCTATAAATAAAAATCGACTGAATCTAAGTCCTGAGATAGTTATTTAGCTGCATTTTAATTTTTGTTTCTCAGTGGTTCACTTGGTGATGCAGACAGAAAAATTATGATGACAATGATTTGGTACGATTGTTAAGGTCTGTTCGAACATTTGATCCAGCACTGGCAGAGAGTGAGTGCAAACTGTTTAAATAAGGATTTGGAGGAAACATTAAAACAGATGATGAAGATGGAGTTGATTGACCTGGTGAAGTTTGATTAAGGTGATGTTGTTGGTGTAGCTGATGATGGTAAGAGGAAGATGGATGTGGATGAGATTGTGATAAAGGTGGTAGAGGTGGAGGTGGCAGTGCATGTCCTAAGCCTAGATTACCTGGTCCATGAACTAATGAGCTTGGACCAACGAACGGTGAAGCTAGTGAAGGCGCATTTGGCGGAGGAATTAAGTTAGGAAGTGGATATTGAGCACATCTATCAAATCCAGGAGGGAATGCAGCCATTTCTTTGCCTCGTGTTTCTTTGTCTAACAACGATTGGAATGGTCCTTCTTTGGCAAGCTTCTCCGTCAATGGCGCTCCTCCGCCTGACGAATTGAGAATATTATATCGTTGAAATATACGTTCTTGTTCTGCAAAGTGACTGGGAAAGGGTTGACTAAGTGGATCCCAAAGCGCATTTTGGTATTCCCTTGGCAGTGATACTGGATATGGCATCATACCAGGAGCCATAGGCTCAGTAAGGCCAGCTAACTGACATCTGTACTCCCAATCTCGTTCCGCATTCAAAAAATCTGCAGGTAAATTGGATACATTGGAAGAGCTTGCAGTTTGACGATCAGAAGAATTTGATGAATTTTTATTACTTCGATCAAAATATTTGTTATAATTATTCATTGATTCTTTACGATCATCTTTAGCCTTTGATTCATTTATGTGAGATGATCTATTATCATTAAAGGCACTACTACTTGTTTTCATCATTTTATTACCACTGGATAAACTACTAACACTAGATGGTCGTGAATGTTCACGTTTATGGCTATTTGAAATTTTATCTCGTTCACGGCGATGTGATAATTCATAATCACCATTATGATTGGATGATGATGACGAATGCTTTGATCCAACAATTTTACTATTATTATTGCTACTACTGCTAGTACTATTATTACTACTACTACGATGATGGTGATGTGAATCACTTCGTATCTCATCTTTAGGACGTGAAGAGATATTTCGACTTGTTCCATCTTTATGTTTACCAAATTCCGATTTTTCAGCTTCAGCTTTAAGGCCTCCCCACGATGTCGATGTTGAAGATGAAGATGAAGAACCAGATCCAGGAATTGAGCCACAACCGGAAGAATTTGATACTGGAGGAAGATGTTCTTCTCTTCCTAATGGCGGAAAAATTGAACTACCAGGACGACCAGGTGTATTCATTAAAGAATCTAAATTTGATGATGATATAGATGATGAAGATGAATGTAATGGTTGCGGTGGTGGTGCAAGACTTGCAAATAAATTATTAGACATTGAGGTTGGCACAGAACCTGGTAATCCAAGATTATTGTGTGTTGAATGTGGATTAGGGTGAGGATGAGGAAAACCAGGGAAACCAGGTAAACTAGAACGAATAAAATTATGTGCAGCAATTGAAGACATTCCTGGTCCAGGAGCGAATGGTGAATTCCATGCTTCTAAATTTGGTCTACTGAGTCCATGGCCAGCAGCAGCAACTGCAGCATTATAAAGAGATGTTGAAAAAGATGTCATTTCACCAGGACGAGGTGGAAGACCGAAAATTGAATTTGAAGATCTTAAAATATCAGTGTTTCCATTTATTTTACCTAAAGAGGATATCGGAGCAGTTATTGATGGTGTTGAAACTGAAGATGTTGAACTCGAAGATGATAATGCTGTGGAGGGTGGCATAGAAGAACCAGAGGCATATAAAGATGAAGACGACAACGGTGCTTGAAAAGATGGATAGGGAAGATGGCCACTAGCTGTAGATACTGGACCAAATTGTGATCTATGATCCCAAGGATTTGAATCAAGGGGTAATCTTGTATTAAGTCCACCAGAAGCAGCATTCATTAATGATGCAGAAAATGATGAAATCTCTAAAGATCGTGAATGAGGTGTCGATAGTTGAGGTCGATTCTGTTGATGGTAGAGATGTAAAGGTGGTAGCTGCGAATGTGGATGTGATTGAGGTTGAAATTGGTTTTGCTGTTGCTGCGATTGTGATTGCGGTGTTTGGAGACCTGGCCTTAGATCTCCAAAAATATTAGTAGCTGGAGGTCGAATCAGATCATAAGGTAAATGACTATTTTTACTCAAAGTAGGTAATGAAATAGATGATGCTGATGCTGCTGATGAGGAACTTGGTGGTATAATGGTTGGAGATTTTAAATTAAAAGATCTTGATGAAGGTGTAATTGTTAAAGGTGAAGATGAATTTGTATTTGATTTATCTCCTTGAGAGGCTTTTTGTTGCCTCAATATTTCCCATGATATTCTTACATGCATAGTATTCCATCGACCAGATTTCTAATGGATAAATCAGAGAGCAAAAAGATTGATCGTTAATCAAGTACAATAAAATAATAAATGTGTTACAACTAAAATTATTCCTGTAAGTTATGTTACCCGAAATTAACATAAGAACAAGAAACATAAAAACAAAATACTTTCAAAGAAAATCAAAAATTAAATACCTGCAATGGTAATGAATCCAGATCTTTTGGAGATGAAGACATGGTAATTATATCATTTTTAGTAGATGTTGGTTGTTGAGATGACATAGATGGACTCGAATCGAGACTGGAAACAGAATTTTCGATACATAAATTAGGCTGAAGAGTTTTAGCTTTGCTCAAGATGTTATCCAGTCCAAAACTGATGCCTTCTACAGCTGGCTCCATTGTTGCGCTCAAGGTTGTCTTTGTTGTTTCTGCTTTAGCTATAGATATAATAGTTGATGTAGGTATTGCTGAACTTTTTTGTATTGGAATTCCTTCTGGATCAATTTGATCCTCACCATCATCATTACTATTTTCATGATTTTTGGTGTTTTTATCGTTATCTTTAGAAATATAGGAAGTTGAAAAATTGGACGTTTCTGTATTTTTTTGTACTGTTTTTGAAAGCAAAGGTGAACTTTGTACTGATTTTTCAATATTCACTGAATCACCATTTGAAGATTCACTTGAACTTAATGCAATAATTGAATTACATTTTGTATCATTGATTGCAGGGGAATTGGTTGAATCTGATGAACATAATTCTTGCTTTTTCAAGTCATTAATATTACCATCACCACATTCATCCATTTGATTAGATCGCATTTCTTCTTTAATAACAGTTATATTTACATTTTCATGGATTTTATTCTCGTCTTCTTGTTTAGACTCATAGTAAACAGTTGTCATTTCTGTTGAATTTGTAGTAACGCTTCTGAGTGAATTTTCTGATGATAACACGGACGATTTTGTAGTGGTCGTTGTTGATGCGGTTGTTGATGTTGCTGATTTTGCTTTCACAATTACTGAAGTAGGAGATTTCGTAAACTCTGTGGTAGTTGTATGACAAGGATTTACAGCTTCATTTGCTGTACTTGGCTCAGATAGCGAAGAAACTTGTATGCTATGTCCAGATTCCTCTTTATTTGAATCCTTGGACATCATTTGTACTGGTGAAGTTGCCATGTTTGATGATTTAGTTGAATATGAGGTTACTCTCGATGAATCAGCCTTTAATGGGTCCGTTTTATCTGAAGATTCAGTTTCACACAATGGCGAGTCAACTTTTAAACTTATTTGTTCATTATTAGATTCAACATTGTCACAAGTTGTAATCTCATTGTTCTGATGAATATCAGAGGAAATCTCATTAGCATTTATGCATTTTTTGTTCTCATCACAGTTGCTTGTACCACGATTTTTACAGGTGTTTGTTTCTTCAAAATTTTCATCATTGGAATGACATTTAGACAACTGTTGATTATCATTGTTCTTTTCCTGATCATTGATTGGCGACATGGTTCGACGTTTTTTTGTCAGTTTGTTTGTTTCTGATGACAAACTTGATTGTGAACATCTTTCTGATTCATCTTTTACTGTTGAAGTTGATATTGTAACAGTTGGTGCTGTTGCTGATGAAGTCTTTACTGTTTCTGGTGAGGATATCTCACGATTTCCTGTTATCTTTTCACAAGATGATTCCATTTTGTATGAATTTGAATTTAACCAATAAAAATTATAAAAATTGATAAAATGTCAATTTAATGCTCCAAGGAATGCTTTTCACTTTTGTTTAGCTTCTCGTCAATCCGAGCTTGTAATGATACTTTCCACAATCTTTTATTGTAACATGGAAACTGTCCATTTCACAGATCCAGAATTAATGATAGACTTGAGTTTTTTTCTGTAAGACAAGAAAGAAAGCATAATGAATAAATGATGCGACAATTGTTTCACATAAACTGTTATTCAGTTGATACATTTGAGTCAATACAATCAGTTTACACATTGAAATTTCATGATACTATTCATACAAAGATACATGAATAAACATGCGTAAGATCTGAAGTTAAACTCAAATGTATCAACCGAATAATTACAAGCAAATGAAGTAAAGAAACAAAGTCTAGACAAAATTGAAACTTAAAAACAACCCAAATATCAACTTGATAAACAAAACAGAGTCTCTCAAGAATTTGAAAGACAATTAATTTTGTTCTCAAATCGATTCAACAACAAAATTCAATCTTTCATGACTTATTCCAGCCAATGAATATTACATTCATTTGAGTCTTTGAACCATGCTAACTACCACTGAATAAAATAACATCCATATCATTTACATTTAGTTATTGCTATGACTATCATAAAAAAAGTGATCATGAAATGATAAGCATTTCTCTCAAATCAAACCCTGGCATGAAAAATGTATTATCAATGTAAACAAAATAGCTTTTGTTTGCTTGCTTCTGAAATTGCCACTTGAAAAGGTAGCAAGCTGAATTACAATAGATAATCTTGATTTATTAAAATAACATGTTCTAGGATGTACTTTCACACAGTTTCGGCACACTTTGGGTATTTTAAGTGCTCCTTCTTAGTGCAAACAGCTGGCACCACGTGAAGGTGAGGAGCCTAGCCAGCCAGAGATGAGAGTAAAGACTCTCATCTCACTTACCTGTATCCAACAGCAATGAACAAATCACTAATCATTGATCTGATGAATTTACTCCAATCCTTGGATTAATCTAATGATAAATTGTGGACAAAAAGGTTATAAAATACAAAAACTAAAAAGAGTCTAAAAATGATATCAAACTAACGACATTTTGTATTTGAAGAGTATTTTATATATTTATTGGTTTTAGATTTATATTTTTGTTTTTTTTTCATCATATATATATATATTTATATATTTATATTTAAATAGTAATATGTTCATATTTATAAGGTAATTATTTTAAGATGTCTTGATATATTAATAGTTGCCAACATTGTGTGAGAGTTTCAGTTTTTGGGATAAAATTACAGTATCGGTTTGCAAATGCGAGGGTTAATATTGAACATGACATACATAGGGATGAAAATCAAGTAATACAATGGCCAAAAGAAGGTGTTTTGGAGTGATTAAGGGAAAGGTTTAAATTACAATCACCGGGATCATTAAATAGGTAAATAGGGACTTGAATGGGTCAAATGTTAATATACAGTAATAAATAGGTGAAAAGGATTTGTTCAATTGTGTGTGTGTGTTTGATGGGTTGAGTACAAAGTTGCAGTTGATAAATAGTAATCAAAATGAGAAAGGATAAAATCTGAAAATTTCAAGCTTTTTTTCATCCTTTCATGATACAATTTCAAGTTAATTTAAATACATTGTGTTTGAATTGCAATTTTTTACAACTCTTTGATTTTTTCACAGTTAATTTGATTGCTTGTTTATTTCCTCATCATTGCTTCCTAATCAATATCCAAACGATTTGTGTCTTTTGCCCTTACTTTTCCTTCATCTTTAGTTAAACCTTTCACGCTTCTTACATTTCAAGTTTACAAAGTTTTGCTTTTTTATATTATTTACAATAACAATTAATAATAAATAAAAGTAATAATGTTAATAGCAATAGTATTAGGCTTTTCAGAGCAATCCTGTGAGACTTAAAAAACGCACATTGTGATCAAACGGCTGTTTGCTAAAGCTATTATCTAAGTTGAAAGGTAATGTTGCAAGAAATCAATCATCAAAAGATTGTCAACTAGATTTTCATGGTACATTGTTGATTAATTGTTTAAAATTTAAGTTTTACTCTGAACGTAAAAATAATGAAATATGCTTTGTTCAATGGAATCTTGATTGTTCGATTGATCAAAGCATTTTTGGTGTACAAAAAAAGAGTCTAAAGTTAGGTCTGTGAGTGTTAGGTTTTTTTTCAAAGGCTAATTACTAATCTTGACAGTGTAAAAATTGATCATAAATAATTTATATTAATCATACCAATATGATACCATATGAAAAACTATAATCAGTATCACCACCGAGGTTAAATTTGATTAACAAGTTCATCATCTTGATTTAGATTCTTTAAGATCAGCTAAACTAATTCCACTTGCTGGTGTTGATGGATTAGACATCGATATTGTTGATCTATTAACACAATTTACTTCAAATGAGGTATCAAGTGTTGATAATTTACTATTAACTAATGGTGCTGGAATGAATCCATGTGGACCAGTTAGACCGTTTAACGGTGGTATGAACATTGGAGAGGGTGAATGGGCTGCTCCATGATGAGGATACTGTTTAATTGATGGTGCAGATGAGGGTGAGGCTGAAGATGACAATGATTTGGTACGACTGTTGAGGTCTGTTCGAACATTTGATCCAGCACTGGCAGAGAGTGAGTGCAAACTGTTTAAATAAGGATTTGGAGGAAACATTAAAACAGATGATGAAGATGGAGTTGATTGACCTGGTGAAGTTTGATTAAGGTGATGTTGTTGGTGTAGCTGATGATGGTAAGAGGAAGATGGATGTGGATGAGATTGTGATAAAGGTGGTAGAGGTGGAGGTGGCAGTGCATGTCCTAAGCCTAGATTACCTGGTCCATGAACTAATGAGCTTGGACCAACGAACGGTGAAGCTAATGAAGGTGGATTCGGTGCAATTAAACCTGTATCTCCGGGTCTTAGATGTGAATGATGAGCATTAACTGAAGATGAGGTTGAGGATGAAGTTGAAGTTGAAACAGAAGAAGAAGCGAGTCGATTCTTATCAAATACAGAGGCAAATGCGGCTTCTTTATCTCGAGATTCTTTTTCTAATAACGCATGAAGTGGCCCTTCTTTGGCAAGTTTTTCAGTCAACGGAGCTCCTCCACCGGAAGAGTTAAGTATATTATACTGTTGTAACAAATGTTCTCGCTCTAAAAAATCATTTCTAGGAGGGAATTCATGGAACCCTGGATGTGGCTGGAAAAATGGACTCCAAAAGGATTTTGGAAAATCATGTGAAAGTCCAGAAGGAATTCCTGATCCAGGATTGGGATGAGATAAGTGGCCAGGTAAACCATGAGGTGAAGGTGGCATAGAGTGACATAATGATGGTGTTGATGGTGGAGGCGGTGGACCATGTGAAAGACCGAACAGGCCCATTAAACGAGCTCGATGGTCCATTGCATTGTTCACATGAAGATTCATAGATGCTAGAGAGGCTGCTGATGAGTGATTGTTTCCTGATGTGATTGAAGGTGGCAGTCCAGGTGGTGTAGGAATGGACATAATACTATTATTAAAAGATGCTGTTGAAGCGGTAGAAAACAGAATTGCTGAATTGGAATTGTTAAAGACACCAATAGAGCTTGATAGAAGGCTTGCAGATTTGAGGTCCCGATGTGAATGGTCAATTGAATTTGATGAATGTTTATGACTTCGATCAAAATATTTGTTATAATTATTCATTGATTCTTTACGATCATCTTTAGCCTTTGATTCATTTATGTGAGATGATCTATTATCATTAAAGGCACTACTACTTGTTTTCATCATTTTATTACCACTGGATAAACTACTAACACTAGATGGTCGTGAATGTTCACGTTTATGGCTATTTGAAATTTTATCTCGTTCACGGCGATGTGATAATTCATAATCACCATTATGATTTGATGATGATGACGAATGCTTTGATCCAAAAATTTTACTATTATTATTGCTACTACTGCTAGTACTGTTATTACTACTACTACTACGATGATGATGATGATAATGTTGTTGATGATGGGCAGCACTTCGCATTTCATCTTTAGAACGTGCAGATATATTTCGACTTGTTCCATCTTTATGTTTACTAGATTCTGATTTTTCAGCTTCAGCTTTAAGGCCTCCCCACGATGTTGAAGATGAAGAAGAAGAACCAGACCCAGGAACAGAGCCACAACCTGACGAAGATGATACTGGAGGAAGATGTTCTTCTCTTCCTAATGGTGGAAAAATTGAACTACCAGGGCGACCAGGTGTATTCATTAAAGAATCTAAATTTGATGATGATATAGAAGATGAAGATGAATGCGGTGTTTTTGGTGGTGCAAGATTTGCAAATAAATTATTAGACATTGAGGTTGGCACAGAACCTGGTAATCCAAGATTATTGTGTGTTGAATGTGGATTAGGGTGAGGATGAGGAAAACCAGGGAAACCAGGTAAACTAGAACGAATAAAATTATGTGCAGCAATTGAAGACATTCCTGGTCCAGGAGCGAATGGTGAATTCCATGCTTCTAAATTTGGTCTACTGAGTCCATGGCCAGCAGCAGCAACTGCAGCATTATAAAGAGATGTTGAAAAAGATGTCATTTCACCAGGACGAGGTGGAAGACCGAAAATTGAATTTGAAGATCTTAAAATATCAGTGTTTCCATTTATTTTACCTAAAGAGGATATCGGAGCAGTTATTGATGGTGTTGAAACTGAATATGTTGAAGAGGTTGACATCGAAGAAGGCAATGAACAGGCTAAAGATTGTGGTATAGAACTAGAAGAAGAAGAAGCAGAAGAAGAAGGTGCTTGTAATGATGGATAGGGAAGATGACCACTAGCTAAAGATACTGGACCAAATGGTGATCTATGATTCCATGGAGTTGAATTGAGTCCACCAGAAGCAGCATTCATTAATGATGCTGAAAATGATGAAATCTCTAATGATCGCGAATGAGGTGTTGACGGTTGTGGTTGATTTTGTTGATGATGTATAGGCTGAGGTTGCGGATGTGGTTGAGGTTGGTTTTGCTGTTGCTGCGATTGTGATTGCGGTGTTTGGAGACCTGGCCTTAGATCTCTAAAAATATTAGTAGCTGGTGGTCGAATCAGATCATAAGGTAAATGACTATTTTTACTCAAAGTAGGTAATGAAATAGATGATGCTGATGCTGCTGATGAGGAACTTGGTGGTATAATGGTTGGAGATTTTAAATTAAAAGATCTTGATGAAGGTGTAATTGTTAAAGGTGAAGATGAATTTGTATTTGATTTATCTCCTTGAGAGGCTTTTTGTTGCCTCAATATTTCCCATGATATTCTTACATGCATTGTATTCCATCGACCAGGTTTCTAATGAAAAAATGAGGGGAAAAAATAAAATTAGAAGCTGTGATAATTTATTGTACATCCGAAAGTTAAAGGCAAAAATTAAGTTTACCTGGAATGATGTTGAATTCATTTGCATTGGTGGTGTAAACATGCTAAAAACATTATTTGTCAAGGCTGAAGATGGTTGTGGTGTAAAACTAGGCATTAAACTTGAATTAGGACTCCGTACACAAAACGGTGATTTTGAAGGTGGAACTCCACTCAAAAGATTATCCAGTTTAAAGCTTATTGCTGCTTCAGCAGGTTTCATCTTTGGAGTAGAGGTTGATAATTTTGATGAACTTTTTGTCACACTAGTTGATATTAATGGAGTAACATTACTAAATTGGTCTTTACTATTACTATTCGTATCACTAATACTATTACTAACATTAGTTGTGTCAATTGATTTACTAATACTGCTAATACTGTTATCGCTACTATTGGAATTGGTGTTAGAACTGGCACAATTTATGTTACAACTATTATTTACATGATCACATTTTTTACTAGCAATGTTAGTTAAACCACGCTTGGACAAGTTTTCATCACTCATTGAAGGTGACGTTTGATAGACACATTTTTCATTGGATACTGATGAGGATGAGGCTGATGATTCTGTGGTTGGTGGCTTTGAAGGTAAACTAGGCGACACTGGAACCGAGGATGGTCCAAGTTTTTCAATATTCACTGAATCACCATTTGAAGATTCACTTGAACTTAATGCAATAATTGAATTACATTTTGTATCATTGATTGCAGTAGAATTGGTTGAATCTGATGAACATAATTCTTGCTTTTTCAAGTCATTAATATTACCATCATCACATTCATCCATTTGATTAGATCGCATCTCTTCTTTAATTACAATACTATTTACATTTTTATCAATTTTACTCTCATCTTCTTTAGACTCGCAGTGAACATTCATTGTTGTTGAATTTGTGGTTACTGTTTCCAGTGAACTTTCCGATGATAAAACGGATGGTTTTGTTGTGGTCGTCGTTGTAGTCGTAGTGGTTGCGATTACTTTAGATTTTGTTAAATCTGTTGTTTGACAAGGATTTTCTGGTTTACTTGGTTTAACTGAAGTGAGTTGCGATTCTTCAGATGAATCGCATGCATTTAATACTTTGGTCGAGAATGTTGTTGATTCGGTTGAAACTGAATCACTCGTTGTTACAGGAGTAATGATTGCCAATGATTTACTTTCAACATTATCACAACTTTTAACCTTGTTATTGCGATTAGAAGAAACAGATTTATCAATATGTTTATCATAACTACTGGTATTGTTACTGTTGACAGTATTCTTATTGTTACTGATATTGTTGTTATTGATATTTTTACCAACACTTTTACCATTGTTGGTATTAATTGTTTCATCTAATTTTTGCTCTTGATTTGAATTGCTTTTAACTGGTTTAGAATGGTCATTAGTCGAAGATGAGGTTCGCCGTCTTTTTGCTGGTGTTGCTGAAGGCGAGCTTAAATTTGACTGTGAATATCTTTCAGGTTGATTTTTTACTGTTGAAGTGGTTGATGTAATTATTGTTGTTGTGGTTGTTGATGGTGATGAAGATGTTTTCTCACAATTTTCAGATCCCTTTTCACACGATATCTCCATCATGCATGGATTCAGAGTATTATCCATTGATAATTTAGATGAGAATAAAGATGAAGACGACAATTTAATACTTTTACTAACAGATGAAATTAAACTTTCCGCTTTTTCCTTCTTAATCGATTCTTTAATCAAATGATGTTTAGGCTTATTTTCACGATCATTGATAAATTTGCTTTCACATCCAATTGAATCACCATCAACCTGAATACTGATTGAGTTTGCTGTTGAAGTTACTTTGGATGTAGACAAAGCTGTTGGTGTACAAGTGATTGGTGTTGATTTTACTCCACTTAAAGTTGAATTGGATGAAGATAGTGAGGAAGAAGAGGAAGATAATGAAGACGATGAGAGAGAGGATAGTGAGGACGAAGAAGAGGACGAAGATGAAGAAGATGGAGAAGCTTTAGAGGTATTGGATGAAGTCGTTTTGGAAAGTACAGCTTTAGATTGTTTCTGTAAAAAATGAGAAAAAGAAAGAGAAAGAGAAATGTTAAAATTAGATAATTTGAAAGCACATAAAAATCAAAGTCACGAAAAGAAATTCATTTACCTTTTGATTCTCCTGAGATTTTGGTGAAGATATTGATTTCTTTTTAATCTTTTTCGGTTGACAATCCGCTGATTTATCATTGAGATGACTATTACTGGCCTTTAATCCATGTTTACCTGTTAATTGTGATGAACATGATGAGTTACCTACTCTATGTGTTTTCATAGATTTACTGTGATAACTTTTGACAGACGATTTACCTTTATTAAGTGATATTGCTGTTGTTGTAGCAGTTAGTACAACGGTTGGATTAAGATTGTCGCTTGGTACAGAGGATGATTTACTGATTGAATAGTGATGGGTAAGAGCACCGTGTTTATCTTTGTGATTAGCAATTCCAGAATTGCCGGTGTTGCCGTTACTTCCACTGTTTAATGCACAGTCTTTAAGATATGAACTCTCAGACTTGATATTATTACTACTTTTATCCCGTTCTTTCAGTTTCCTCTTTTTGGTACGCTTGGTGACAATAGTTACACTTTTAGTATCACAATTGATTTCATCGGATGAAGTGTTAATGGGAGATCGACCTCGACATGATGAAGATGGTGTTGATAACCCTGTTGTCCCATTGTAACTTTTGGATTGACTTTCTTTTGATTGGTCGAAAAGTTTAGACTCTTTGAGATGTCCATTTGATTTGCATTGTCCACTTTTATCCTTATCTTTTGAATGAGACGGTTTTCGACTTTTAACCTCTTTATGACTTTTCTTACTAGATTCAGTATTGTTTTGTTGTCCTCGATTGCGTATTAATCCACCAGAAGATGGATTTTTTGAACTCTTTTTCAATCCATCAATGGAACGATTAGATTCACTTTCATCACCAATTGATTCGTTAAGTTTCTTCTGAAGAGAAAAAAGAAAAGAAGAAGAAAAAATATTTAGATATTTTCATCATTAACGCGTCAGTTTTCAATCTTTTCCCAACCTAAATTAAGGTATTTTATGTTAAAATATACACTAATTAAAAGGTTCATTAGAGTCTGGAGCATTTTTATTTATCAGATTATCAATTGTTATTCAACAATTAATCAGGTTATAAAAAGGATGAGAACATGTTTTGCTTTCAAATTTCGTTTGCTGGAAATAAGTGTTCTGGAATAATCACTGAACAATAGTTGAAATGAACAAAAGCCTCTGAAAAAGTATACAAACAGTTCGATCGATATTGCGCAAAAAATGATAATCATTGTTGACCATACAAAAAAAGGTGGAAATGTTGGTTATTTCAAGTTTCAAAGGATGCAATTTCAGATATAATCAATTCATTCTGTTTCATTGAATTTGTTACACATTTACCAATATTATTATCATTTTTTCTTCTCGCATTTTCAGAGTGACTTTCATTCATTTTTCTTCTTCTTTTTGTTCTTCATTTTTCATGGAAAGAAATTCTGCTTTTCTTGTTTCACTTGTTGTGAATAAAAGGCAAATTAATTGTTTCATGCTGTTACTATTTAATTGATCATACTATCTGACTTAGATGAATGAATGAAAAGGTTTCTTTTTTCCAGCTTCTTTTCATGAGCATTCAAATGCATGTTAAAGAAAACGATTTACAAATTGCTTCTTGTTTCTTTCCTTTATGCTTTTTGAAATTAGATATTATCATTTGTATCATCATCTTCATCTCCAACACCATGATAGCAGAATCTAATACCCACTTGAGTTTTCTTTGAGACACAATTCTAATCGTACCTTCACCATTTTACAAGTGATTAGTTACCGAACAATCCAATTATCAGTTTAATTCACACTTCACCGAGAAATTATTCAATAATAAGATAATAATCTTAATTTGTTTTCCATAATTAGATAAATTTTCAAATTGTTCAATTAGGTAAATTTGCATAAAAATGAATCAAAGATACAAAGAGAAATGTTTTTTTTTTCTTCAAATAATTCGTGTTTACATACACTTTAATAGCAATTGTTTGCAAGAGTTTATTTAAACAGCAAGAGAATTGATGAAAAGGTTATTAATACTGTTATCAAATATTGATAAATTCAAAGACTAATAGACTTTCTTTCCATGTAAAAACATGAAAAAGCTTATGAAAAAGTGTTGAAAAAATCGACAAAACATTGATCCATCTAATTCAATTAGAATTCCTGTGAAAAGTTTCAATATTAAATTGTAATAGGTTTGAAATTGAAGATAAAAAAAGTGTCAATATAAATAAAATTTCACCTTAACTTGATAAAAAATATGCATGGTAACTGAAGCAATTTAATACCATGAAACTGAACACGTAAAATAATGTTTTGCCACTTTCATTTTTAAAGTTAAATAAATCAACTCGACAACCAGTAAAAATACCTGAAAACCGGAATTGAAGAGAAAGGTAGACAAAAAGAGTAAACTTATTCAACATTTAACTGAATTGAACAGCATCAAGTGTAAAGTGTGATCTTCAATTGTATGAAAATAATATTTATAAATGATAACAACAATGTGAATAATGATAATAATAAATGAAATAAAGTAACAGTAATGAAAATGTATAGCAATTAATCAAAGGAGCAAAAATTATTGAATCAGTCAACAAGAGGATGAAAAGTGAATCAATGAAAACAAATAATAACAAACAATAAAATACAATCTTGAACTTGCTCCTAAATAATAATTCAATTGAGATTTATAATCATATGGTTATTGTAAAAGTTAACATTGAATGATTTTTCCTCTTCTCTCTCTGTCTTCATCTTCTTGTCCTTCTTTTTACCTCTTCTCAGTTTATCTTCCAATTCATTTCCATCATCTTTTCCATCTTCTTCTTCTCAGCTTATTCTTATTCTTCAGGCTTCCTGAAAAATCTTTACGAGAAAACCTTTCTTTTTACTTTTCTTCAGCAATCTTGTTCGTATCTTTTTACTTGACTCTTCTTCCTCTATCTTTTTTTGCTCTTCCTCTTTCTCCATCTTCTCCATCATTTTCTTATTTTTCTTTCTTTTCAACTTTTTCTACTCAAATTTTGCCTCTTCTCCTTTTTTTTGTTGATTTGCTTTTACTTCTGTCTCTGATTTCTTTTCTTTCAAATTTGTTTGCATGAGAGTGTCCTGATTCCAATGTTTCACTCATCTTCGATCACTCACTTTCAACTATTATACCTTTCGATTGATCTCTTTGCTTCTTGTTACTGCACATTTTGTTGTAACTACATTCATCTCATTCTGTCTTCAGATTTTGTTCAGTTTTAACATGATGATAAATGTTGGATGTGAAGGGAAAAAAACTCTTAATCCACAAAGGTCGAATCAATATCTCAGGAGTTAACAATTGGTTTTTGTTTTGACAATGGAAATGTAAAGAGAAGTGAAAATAATCATCAAACAAGAGGAGTAACAATATATTGAAGTTGAAATGAAACTAAAGTCAAAAGAGAAAAATCAAGATGTTAGAAAGAGGAAGAAAGAGGAAGAAAAAAATTGCTTATTTTGCCCATTTCTTGCAGAATAAATGTTTTCATCACTAAAAGACCAATCTGACTTTAACTATCACTGTTTAATCTCGACTTTACTCTAGAAAGTCAAAAGTGTTTCAATGAGAATCTCAAAGCTCAGGTAACGAAATAAATAACACATGAAATAGACCAAGAAAAAACATTTGAAGAGGAAACATGTTCTTGATCAATTTTCACAATATCTGAATGCTAATGAAGGCACACACACACACACAAGTATAAACATTGATGAAAACAATAGGCAATGTATTTGATTAAAAAAGGTTGATATAAAGAAGTGTTAAGGAAAGTAAAACAGAAGTCAATAAGTTGGAAGAATCAGATTTGGTTAACACTGAAGCTCAGGGGAACAATTAATCAGATTGTATTTATCAAAATCTACAATTTTATTAGCACGTTTGGACTGGAAAAAACAGATTAATTTAGTTGTTATACGATTGAAAATAGTTGCAGGATTAATGACTGATAAATGCTATCTATCTTGCTAAATATATTACAAGTCAATTATATTGATAAGTTATTTGAATAATGAAAATAGAGTAACACTGATTAATGAAATAATGATAACTTTTTTCCGCCAATTAACGTTAATTCCCAGTTAATGTGCTAAGAACATTGACTCAGTTAATTGATAATTACATGGGCTTAAAATTGGTTTAAACATAAGGGACAAAAGTAATGCTTTCAAGGGTAAAAATGGCAGACAATTGATATCGTGAACTTGTTTTCACAGTTTTTCAAGTGCTAAGCGCCATTGTCTCATCGAGATAATAAAATAGTTGAAATGAGGATTCTTGTTATATAAAAATATCAATAAAGATAAATGCTAGTTATCAATCATCAAGCTCAGTAAATTTTACACCATTTCTCATGATTGTGGAGAAGAAACAAGAATCAATTGAACAAGAATAATAATCGTTTTCGGATGAAAAAATATGACCACAATTTTGTTAGAAAATTTAAAGTTAAAAAAAAATGTTAAGTTGACCATCTTCTTACCTTATGATTTTCATCGGTCATTGACTGTGATTTCTTTTTCATCTTTGATGGTGGACTAGCTTTACAACCTTTATCCACATGAGAACTTGATTTTAAGCTGTGCTTTACTGAACTCATTGTGCCAATTGGTGTAACAATATTGGTTGTTGTTGTCGTGGCTGATGAAGATGAAGATGATAATGAAGATGATCCTGAGACTGGTGAAAGAGCATCATGAATTTTAGATGATTTGTCATGGCAAATTTTATTTGATGATTTACCCTTACCAGAAGGTGTTGATGATAAAATGGTTGAACTGTTATTACTGTTATTTGCGGTTGACGATGATTTGGACTTGTTAATTGAGTGATTACCATGTTTCAAATTAACACTATTTTTGTTGATATTGTTGACATGGCAAGCTTTGGAAAGGTTCAATTTATCTTTATTATTGGTATTATTACTGATAACATTTGTAGAGGCGGTTGAAGTCGCATTACTACCGGTTAGACAACTGCTTTCATCTCGTTCTTTGCCTTGTTTACGTGCCTTTTCAGGTTCACTTTTATCATCTGAATGACCAGTAATGCCTGGTCCATTAATCGAGGTAACCTCTGGATTGTTACCTCCATTACCAGGAGATGAGGTTAAAGATGTTACATGTTGCTTCTTATTACCTGCTGATGAACTCATATTGTGTTTAACATTATTTGAATTGTTAAGGTGATGATGTATATTTAAATTAACTTTATCTTTGCTCTCTTTATTTTTACCAATTGATTTGGTGTGATGATGATTTGTGTTGTTATGATGATTATGGTGAAGATGGTGATGAGTACTTGTTAAGCCAGACAATCCTTTACCGACAATTGATGACTTTTTGCTCTCTTTGTTATTACCATCTTTATGATTATTATTATTTGAATGATTCTTCTTTGAACGATTCCTTTGAACAGTTCCACCGGATGAGGCACTTTTACCAGTTATATTTGATGTCTTCTTGTTGTTACAACCATCAATCTCTTTACCTTTACTATTTGAATTATTATTTGTAACAATATTTTTATCTTCAAGAGCTTCTTCTTGGTCTTTAACAGTTTTCTGTGAATAATAAGAAAAAAAAGAATAGAAAAAAAAATTTAAATTAAAAAGGTTGAAATAATAATCAAGATAATTATGAAAAAGTGAGAAAGCTTTTTTACAAATAACCAAAAATCAAGGGTAAAATGAGCAACAAAGTGGCACATTAATTGAATAACAAGACAAAATAAAATGCCTCTCATTGTTGATGTGGGATTATCTGGTTTTTCATATTAAGTATCTTGTATTTGTATATTGTGTCTACACTGGAGTTGTATAATGTTTATGGATATAATATTATCAAATATTATATATATTTAGATGGTAAAAATGGATGAATATGAATAAGATGATAATATAAATATACACACATTTATATATATATATGAGAGGAGAGATGAAATGTTATTTCATGATGGTTATTTGAAGATACAATCTTCACCTTAACTTAAGCCTTTAAGGATGAAGATGACGAGGAGGAAGAGTGGAAAGATAATGAAGAGAAGAAAAAGAAAAGATGAACAAAAAGAAATAAAAAAGGAGTGAAACAAGATTTAAGATTAGTTTTAAGTTAAAGATTTCAAGTTACAAGTTACCTTAAACAGTTATTACAATCAACATATGACTACAGTTTTGCGTGCAACTGAACATTCATTTAAATATGTTACAAAAAATGGGTTAATATTTGTACATTTTCAACTTTCAAGAATCCCTGTGCTTCATGATTCTCAGATGGTTGGCTTGGAATTTTTTTATCAATTTAATAGACTTTGCATGATAAAATATGTTGATAGATTTTTGACTTTCAGATACTTTGGGATAAATGTTAGACTTTGATATTGACTCTGTTAATAGACGACTGGTTTGGGTTGAGGAATTGGTTCATCTGAAGCAATTGTTCGGACACTTCCCAGTGATATTTCAGGATTTTTAAGACGCTTCAAATGCTCAGCAAATTCAGCTGCTGTAAGCTCATTCTTTAATTCAGAGGCTAATGAACTATTGGGACCCAATTTGATTGAACTTAAATCAGTGTTGGGTAAAGCTTCTGCTACCAATTTTTCACATTCACGTCTAATAACTTTGTTAGCTTTAACCAGTTTTTGAAAATTGATATAAATAACTGTCATTACTGCACAATTGTAAAATAATAAAATACAAGCCATTCCACCAGTTTTGAAACATTGCAAAAATGAAGCATCTTCATTTGGATCAGCACAGGGTACAGCTGTGTCAAGATTGGGAAGGAAAACAAAAAAAAGATCAAATAAAATGAACGTTTAAAAGAGGTGAAAAAATCTTAAATATTTAGTGACTAAAAGTGATTTAATCATTGGTCAAGAAGTAAACAGTTATGTACAGTTATGAGATTAAAAGATGTCATTTTTAAGTTGCTTATTTGAGTAGTGACTTGAACTATCTGAGTGAATAATTTGACTATCTTTTTGTACTGATGGTGAAGCACATGATAATCGTAACAATGAAATCGTCGATCTAGTGATCCAACATTTACTTAGATGACTAATGATTTATCACATTGAATAATAGAATGAATTTTACGAATGAATGCATCTGAGGAGGGACAGTATAATAACCATGATTGTTTTGTATTAAAATAACAGATTGAGTCAATTTAACGTAAAGCATTTCAACCACTTTTTTTTCACTCTCTTCAAATTAATCTTCTCAACTTTGTTCAAGTAGTAGTAAAAATAATGATAACAAGTGAAGAAGTGCGTTTCTGATGATGATGTGTCAAAAGATAAACAGAAAATGATGGTTGGTGAGGAAAGGCTTCATTTTTCTGTATATATATTGTACGGTTAAGTAAAAAAGTGATCATTTAGCTGTTATAGTTTGCTTGTGATTTTGCTTGCTGATATTGTTTGTGTTGATGTTGTGAGAAAGCAGATACATTCATTAATAAAATGGTGAATTGGGGAAAAGATGTGAATGACAAACCTAATGAGATTAAAAATAAAAGGTAAAAAAAGGATAACCAAGCCCAAGCAGTGTTGGTGTAAAAATAGAAAACAATGAACTTTGAATTAGATCGAAGTATACCAACGAAATTGGATAAGAGTCCACAAAGATTGACTGCGTTAATAACAAGATAATATAACTGGTAATCCAGTTTGTTTGCATTAGCCTCTGGACTACCCTCGATATAATCATAGTTTTGCGTTGATATATATAGAACCCAAAGGATGTAAAATAGATTGAGCATAAGTGAAATAATATTGAAATAGGTGAACATGGTTATTAAGCGTAATTTTTTTTGAGCCTCTTTCCGATAAAAAGTGATCTTATCAAATGAAGCCATGGTTGTTGTTGATGGTGATTATGGTGATGTTGGTGATGGTGTTGCAAGTGGTAATGGCTATAGTTGTTTTGGAAGTAACAGTTTACAGTTGTACTTGGATTAAATAGGAAATTGTAATTTAAGAGTATACCTTTACCTTAAAAATAATATCACCTTTTTGTTTCTTCAACATGCATCAACAATGAAAGGAAAGCAAAAGGAGAGGAAGAATAAGAGTAAAAACAAAAATATTTGACGACCTGAGGATGAGCACAATGATGGGGTGAACACAAAAGTTTAAGGTTGAGAAAGAGGTTGAAATATATATATAATGTGTGTGTATATATATTTATTAATTATTAATATAGAGCAAAAAATGGACTTACTTCTAAATCGGTGTAAGTAAGAAAGGAGAATATTGCAAATCCATCAACTATTTCTTCTTCACACAACCCAGTATATTTATCCTTATCCTTATCCTTATCCTTGTTGTCTTCCAGTGTCTTAGACATGGTATTGAAAGAAGGTATTAACAAACCATTGAAAGGTTTACAGAAGTTATACTAATTGTATCAACAATCATGCGGTGGAGAGTTTCATGTTTAACTGATTTATAAAATAAAAAACACAGGAAAATAAACAATGGTGATGATTATAATAAATTAAAAAGAGAAAGAGAAAAAAAGAATGGGAAAGAGAAGTATCAGAAAATTGAAGATTAAAGCTAACGCCATTCACCACAGGATCAACTGAGCCTGAATTACTCCATCTTTTGGTAATAATCTTAACCAATTTAAAAGACCATTTAAAATGTTTGCCAGTGTATAAGCCTACCTCTAGATGGAGACATTTCAACTCATCATATGTTTACCAACCAGCCACGCCTTTTGATAAACTGTTTTATTTCAAAATTATTGATGTTGAATTGTTCAACTTTAAGGCTAATAAGGCTAAAAATTATTTTTTATTTCATTAAATTGAAATTGATATGTATTATCAACTAATAAGTCGATTCTTCATTGGTATTCACTCTGGTTAAAGGTAATTAGATTTCTTTTTTTTCTCTTGTTTACTTGTCTTTCAATGTTAATCACTCAACTTCATTCTCATATTTTTACTTGTCACTGACAAGTTGTCAGTCTCTTAGTTTTATCTTTCACTTTTCTTGCGACTGTCTAATTCAATTTAACTTGTGATTCAGTTCATCTTTAAATTCTGTCAGATGATTTTTCCAATCTCTATATTATTGAAGCTATTTTTCAATCAATTAGCGAAGTCAATTTGTCTTTGGTTTGTAAATCGATTATTCATATGTTCGTTTAACAATTAGAAATGCACATTTCTGTATGTTTATAAGTTTTAACCATTAACTTGGTCTATCTTTGTGTTATTTTGTGCCCAAAGACATGGACAAAAAGACATCAAACTTTTAATCTTGATGTGTTCAATGTGTTTAAAGATCTACATTTTAGTTCAAGTTTGGCTCGAATTTTCTGTACTTAATTTGATCAATTTTTCTGAAAATTATTCTCAATTTATTTTCAACTTCATCTTTACTTGTCAAAAAATAAGATAAATTGCTTTAATTTTTGGATAACTTTGTATCAATATCAGCATCATGAAAACACCAAAACAACCCAAATTAAACAAGCTCGAGACTTCTCTCATTCAATAGGAACCAACCACAAGTTAATTACTTAAATCATTATTGTTAGCAAAGCGAGACAGCAGCTAAAATCATCAATTACCAAATCTTGACAAAATTTAATTATGATTGACATTTCTGTGATTTCCAGCTAAACCAACCATGTAATTTAAGTCAATTAATGAGATGAGAATTACCACAGACGATCAAGTGTAATTCAATTAGCAAAGTTTTATTTCACAATTATAAAACTTTGTTAAGATGCAAAGTTGCTTAGATTCTGTGTATTAGTAAATAATTACTTGATTAAGGTGAGATTCCCTCTCAGCCTAAGAAAAAAGTTATTGTGTTCAAGAAAAAAATTAACATCAAATTAACCGGAAGAAATAACAAGATGTTAATAGTGATATTAAACTTGAACTTTTAAATTGTTGGAAACAATCTTACCAAGTATCATCAATTATATTTCAACGAAAGGCAGCTAAAAAACATGAAATGACGGCAAATTGGAAGGAAAATTGATGATAGAGATTAGAATGAAAAAGATGTAAATAATCAAAAGCAAGTAACTATCCAAGGCAAGATCTTCTGTCATCATCTCAAGAATCATCTGAAGCTTCTATTTGAACGCTCCCAGACTTGATTGCTTTTAATTATCTTAACATATCTAGATTATTCAATATGTTTGCCCAGTGATTTAACAGTATGTTTCTTTGTACTTGTAATGGTCTATTGTACTTTAAATAACCAGATCGACGAGAAAATTATTTGTTGAACAAAATTTAAAATGAATTTATGACTAATGTGAGTGATTTTGATAGCAAGCGACTGTAAAAATTGAATTTATCTCTATCCAAGCCACTGAGAATGCTAATTAATAAGATTTATAATACATATATTCAAGCTAACAAAATTCAATAAGCTTAAATTACGCACAATTGTTGTTTGAAGAATCATTAGTCTTATAAAATCCAGAAGATGTTGCGTTTTCAGAGTGGTGAAAATTTTTTGATTTCATTTTATTATTTTAATGTTGATCTTTGAAGTTTAATATAAAATCATTCGTTTCATTAGTTATAATAATCAGTTTCTTTCTTCACAATTTACTGCTCAAAAAATATTTTATTATTCGTTGTTTAGTACAATTTTCGATGAAATGTCTTGATTCTGAATTTTGACTCGTACAAACATTACGAATTGATTAATCATTACATTTAGATTAATTTTATTTTATTTCAATTGAATGGACAGACAACTCAATAAATTGGACTAAACATTTGGTAAAATGAAACAATGAATGATTAGTCTTAGGAGGCTGGACCAAAGTCACTGATAAATGCACCAAAGAGTTAGCAAGCAAGTCAAACGGTTGCTGTTTCAATTTCACCAGCTTCAGCTTTTTTAAGTTCAGTCACATGTTCAATCATTTTTGCTATTGAACACTCCTGGATCCATTAAAAGTATAGTTGAAAGATTATTAGTTTTATGTCATTTGTCAAATTTAATGGAAAAAGATCGAGATTAGCTCACAGCTGTCAACTTACAAAAGCACTTTTTATCCTTTCCAAAGGTGGTTCATTTTTCTCTCGACATTCTCGGAACTGTTACAAAAATAAGTAACTATAATTATTCTGTTTTATTTATTCATTTAGCTTCGTCAAAAAAGGATAAAGATGGACTTATTTACCTTAAGATATGCATCCTTCTGCTCTTTACTTGGACTTTTACACGCATTTTCAATTTCATCGCTGGTCTTAATTGTTAATATGTTGGCGCATTCAAAATTAGTGTACTCATCTGGTGTCCATTTTTCTTTCTGTGATACAATAAAGTAAATTTGAGTGATGATTGGCAATTAACCAATGACCATTGACTTACCATACATTGATCGACAAACCGATAATAAACAGGGTTGAAGCCAAACCATCGGAAGTATATGTAATCACAAGATTCCTCCAAGCTATTGGGCATTTTAGGAACTCCTTTCCAAACAATTTGAGAGTCAGTTAGACAAACCTGATTAAATTATAATTAAAATAACGAGGTAATTAAAATTAGCTTCATTAATGATAATTTTTCAACTTACTTTAATGTTTTCCTCTTCTTCTTTTGTATATTCATTATTTGCCAAACAGGTCATCATCTGGAATCAAAAGACAATTATGGAATGCAATTAACTGGAATATACTGAAACATTTCTAACGGACTTACCTCTTTGAATTCACCGTCTTGCTTTTCAATGCATTTTTCTACGGAATTTTGATCAAATATATCAAAGGTTTCACAAACCCATCGAGCCTCCGTTTTGTTTGGATTAATTTTCATCTTTGATTGATAAAGAACATCAATTTAGTTCACAATTGACTCCTTAAAGACTTTAAAATGTACTTACGGAACAAGCTTCAAATCTATCTTTATAGATTTCATCTTCATCATGCCAGTAATTTCTAGATTTAATACAGAACTCATCGAGATCCTTGAATGGCTTGTAAATCAGAGCTGAATATGATGTGTAAATGATTTTAGTCAAATGGCTTGGTCACTTTATGAACAGTTTAACTAACCTTGTGCAAGATACGCTTTGTCCAGTTTTCCCAAAGCTTCAAAAGTACATATC
The DNA here is from genome assembly GCA_028476895.1 of Tetranychus truncatus. NCBI lineage: Eukaryota > Metazoa > Arthropoda > Arachnida > Trombidiformes > Tetranychidae > Tetranychus > Tetranychus truncatus. Next base: position 15,559,280 of record CM052060.1, read on the forward strand.
TGTTTCAAGAATTGCATTAAATTTGCATGAAAAACAATAATCGTCTAAGGATTGAATTAAATCAAAGACTCACCATTATGTCTTCTTTTTCTTGCTCACTTATTTTATTCTGTTCAAAACACTCGGCGGCCTGTTGGTGTAAATAATACAAATCGATATTTAATTAATAGAATTGAATTCATGAAGTAAACAGAGATGAGGATACAATATGAAACCGATGAATACTTACGGCCTCGAAATCTGCCTTATGCTCTTCAGGCTTTACACATTTATCTTTGAAATCATCGTAGCTTTTAATCGGATATTTTGAGTGACAAGACATACGTTTAGCAACACGTTCAGCACCAATGATTTCAACCTATTTATAAATAGAAGTCATTAATATTATCAATGAACAAAGTAATAAACTTACTGTGCATGTATGATGAGCTTCATTGTGTGATGGATGGTTGAGGTAATAATTAGTCATTGTTAGACCACAAAGTTGAGTTAAATTGGCCATTTCGGTAGTTAACCAATGAAGATCTCGTTTTCTTTTCGATTTTTTCCCTCTGTATCCCATGCATTCCTAAAACCAAGCAATCTTGTGAGCAATCTTGTCCACCAAAGAAAGATAAATTTACCTTCAATCGTTCGGATTCCTTCTCGTCAAGTTTAGTCTCATCAAGGCATTTCTTCAGCTATACCAATGTAATATTGTGAAAAGATGTTAAAAAAACTAAGATTATTCTAATTTAATTAACTTACTTGATCAAAGTTGTCCTTATAATTTTCTGGAGCCAAACAATAGCCAATGTCTTTAGGATCCATAGCTTTATAACAGTCTTCTTCACGTTTCTTGTATTTATCCAGCGCTATCTGAGACTTGAGTACAAGTTAAGTTAAATTGATTCTCGACAATTCATAACATTGAATGCAATTATCTTACCATACATGTTCGGTATTTCAACTCATATAAATGACGAATATGATTTGTTTCCAGAAACCATTGGTGTCTCTTGCAGAGTTCAGTCATGTTTGCGGGCTTGGAATCTTTATTGTAAAGATGAGGATGATGTGGATCACATTTTACTAATTGTAGGCAACTTGTGGTTAAGAAAAGCACTATTAATTGACAAGAGTTCATATTTGATTCTTAATAAGACCAATCTACTCTTCCTATTGGTCTGACTTGTTGTAAAATAAGTGTCGTTAAGTCTTTGTTATAAAAACAAATCTATCATTTATTTAACCCTACATTTTCATTTTTTAATATTTGTTACATTATAATTTTGTTACTGTTTAAATATTTGATTGGATTAATGATAGATGGTTGGTAAATACATTGAAATTTTGAACTAATTAAGTATAAAAATACGATTTACTCTGGTTTATCGTCCTACCGTAACAGTTTTTTACTAAATTTTATATTTACTTACCTTGAAACTGTTTGTCTAACTATTCCTTATAAATGGATTTACAGCTATTATTTAATCAGACTTTCGATTTTAAACAATTATACATTTTTTAACATTAGACTGATAATTAATTTAATATTTGCACAAGAAATAGTCGTGTATTGAGTTGATAATACACTATAAGGTATGTTTTTGATTAAACAGAATGTTTCGCGCTAAATCATTTTAGATTTGTGACGAATGATGGAAATGATTTATTGGTTGACAATAAGGATTCAGCTAAATAATGAAGGTTCTCTTTTTTATTTGAATTAAAATTACAAAAGCTTCAGAATTATAATATTATAATTTTATAACAGTCATAGAGATTGGTTGATTAAAGCTTATTATTACATTGTAAAAGAGAAATAAAATCTTTGTAATATTAATTTAACAATAATGTGATGATTAAATTTTTCGCGGAATCGTTTTAGATTGAGGAGAGGGTTGATGGCAGAATCTTATATTTGTACATGAATTTACTTTGTTAATAGTGCTGATTGGCATTTGATAGTTAGCCAAACCAACATATTTTGCGATACCAGATTTAGTTTTGCTAAATCCAGGTCTTTGATTAATTTGCTTATAGTTGTTGTCACAATTAAGGTTTATCGAATGGTTTCCTTGAATTTTGGAATGTAAATGGTGGAAATGGATAGTGTTGGGTGAGTTTAATTGGCCAGTGCTCAAATGATGTAGGCCGCCAGTTGAACTGCTAATTGAACTACGAGGACTAATCGAGCTACCAACAGTTGAAGATGAAGTCGAATCATCTGAATATTGAGATGATCGAGAGGGTTGACGGTCACTTCCTTCAGAGAATGAATTGAGTGAACAAGATGATTCAGTTAAACCAATTGAATCACGTCTTTTGAGATTAGGATACATCATCGAGTTAGAGTCACAGCGTAAATTGTCAAAGCTTGTGTATTGAGGTTCAGCTGGATAAGGCCTGGATAATTAAACAGGAAACAAAGTAGAGATTAGAATAAAAATAAACAGTTGATAATAAAGATATTAAGATGAACTTACCTATTGTAATTAACCCAAATTTGCTGTCCATTAGATGTATTTCTTGACAATAATGATGACTTAAGATTAGTGACAGTATTATTGTTATTATTGTTTTGGGTTGATTTGCTTCCAACTCGACATCGACAAGGATCATGTCGATCAAGGTAATGACCCAAAGTATCCCAGCCGCCGCCAACACGCACCATTACATGATTACGAAGAATCTAATTTAACATGAAATTATAATTAATTAATTATGATAAATTGAAAACAAAAACAATGTAAAGTTTAATAAAAAAAATACGTCCGAAACGATTATTAATGCCATCTAATGTCAACTAACGTATCTAATTGAGCCTAACCAATCAAAATTAAAAAAATATTTTTTTGTTTCAATTTGCTTAAAAACCGTTAAATTTTGAATCGTAATTAGACGTAACAATATTAGATGAAATTTAATTTAAGTAAACAATTATATCAACTATACTTATTAATTAAATACTTACCCTGACATAAATTAAAACTTTTGGATTACCAACTCGATATTTACCGTCAGCCACTTTTACCATTGGAAACTGTGATGGACAAGTACATCTGTTGAGTAAATCAACAACCTGTAACAAAAGAAAGGTAAAGTAATTAAATTTTGAGTTATTCAATGATTGTACAGTAAATTAAACATGAGCAATAGACTTATTGAATGCCATCAACAGCTCTAATTTTGTTTAATCGAAACTAACAACAATTAATCTTATTTTAATGTGTCAGAATGAATATCAAGATTGATATCACTTTTCACTTATTTTTGTCGAAAATATTATTCCTATAATTCAGCAAATTCTGTATCATTTCCTGGTTGATTAAATATTGTCATTATCAATTTTTATCAATTAGAATAGAAATATTAACCATCCATTATCATTGAAATGGTTATTACCATTAGTTTTAATTTGTTTTGAATGTAAATCCTTTCTGGTTAACTTTTTTGGTCTGAGATTGTAGCTTCAAAAAATTTACATTAAACAGCATTAAAATTAACAATAGATTCTCATTGAGTTAAATGCATTATTGCGATATAATGGTAATAAAGATTTAGTTCGTTAGTCAAGCTAGGTTTCATGATTCATAATTATATTAAATAGTAATGAAATGATAACAACAATATCATCATTAATAGCAAAAAGTATAATAATAAATTGTGAAATATCTTTTCTCTCTCTATTGTTAACAGATATTGTGTAACGTGTAATGCGATGGTCAACAAAAAATGACAGCAAATGATTGCGTTGGTTGAATTAGATGATGATTATGGTAAAATAGTTATTAATAAATAACTAATAAATATATATGTTGGATAAATATGAATGATTAAAGAGAAAAGATGAATTAATGATCGTTTCTACTACACAAGAAGAGTTAAAAATTATAGTAAGTATGAAAAATAATTACAATAATTTGTTGTTGCTGTTGCTTGGAATTAGATTTTCGTGGTTTACAGATGAAAATCAAGCTAATAGTAAAGTTATCATTAGATTGGGCTCCTATTAAGGGACAGCAAAAAGCAACAACAATCATTGATGTTAATTACTATGTTTGCACTAATCAAATCTCTTCTCTCTTTTACTAATCTATCAACAGACTATTAAATTGTGGACCAGAGATGATTAAACTGAACGTGGACAAAGTAAAATGCAAAAGGAACTTAAATTGTTGATCCTGGTAAAACTAGTTTAATCAACATGCTGATGGTGACGGTGATGAGGTTAATCAAGAAACCTGACTTTAAATATAAAACACAGAATCGGATATTATTCGGATATGGTGGAAGTGATAAACTGAATTCACCCTAAAGGAAGAATCAAGATAATACTGAAATCAAGGAAAGAAGAAGAAGAAAAAGGAACCTCAAAAGAAGCTAAATTAACTGCTAATGGTAACACAGAATAATGATTATCGTCTTTTATCAACGGTCTTTTTGCGTCGTAATTACGTTGATGATGATAATACTGATTTTTGTTGGCTTTGATAGCGATGATGATGTTGCTGCTGATGATTAAGTAGGAAAGGCTCACGCAACCACAAGTAAAAGGATAAGATTGTATTATTTTAATTTTGGTGATTTACTGACCCAAACAAGGTAATTTTTTTATTTAGAAGTTGTTTAGTAAAGAATAATTACATTATTTAAATTATTATCATTATTATAGTAAACAGTAGCTTGAAAATAGGAATGGCAAAAAAGGAGAGAAAAAATTAATACTTAAAACTGAGTTTCGAACTTAGACTGTTTGAAGCTCATTTTAGTTTCTGAAAATTTGTACAGAATCTCAACAAAATCTCTTGGCTGAGTAGACAAGCGTAGATGACATAAAGAATGCTCATATTGCTTAATTTTACGCCAAAATTGACAATATTAGCCTTTTGAAATAAAGCTGCAATCCTTTCGACGAAGACAAAAACAGAGTTAAAAGGATGTCAGGATGATGAAAAACATGAAAAGCTTTTCTCTTTCACCCTTCTATCATCTCCGTCCATACATTTAAATAGCATGAATTGAATTGATGATAAATCTAAAACAAAAAGACCCTAAACTTTCGCGATTGAAACAGAGTTTACTTTGATTTTTGTAGTATAAAAAAGGATTATCTGGTTCCTTTCTTCATTCTTGTAGTCATCAATCCATGAAAGATACTTTTCTTGGACTGGAATACTTTTACTTTAAGATGTAAAAGGAGCGATTCAACGAAAGGAGATCAAAATAATGAACAATATAGCAACAATAAGGTGATTTTCGTGGCTTATCAATGAAAAACGAGCAAATATTTTAAAGCATTCAATGTTTTGAAGTGGCGATAAAATATTGAAAAGAAACCCCTTTTTTGTTAAAAAAGACATTAGGCGAGAATACAATTAAACTTAGCATCTTTGTGAGGACCACTTTTAATCACATCATTATCAGCCCATATAAACATCAGTATCATTGAAACACCAACAATGATGCCAATAAGGATGAGTTTATGTTAAGACAGTTAAAATAATGATACACTTGACTCTTTACCTTTTGATCTTGTTGTTAACCTTTAGTCAACTAACAACAATAATTATCATTGTTCGAGAATGTGTTTGTCAATTGTAACTCTATCACACACACACAACATTTAACAATGAAAAGCCAGTATCTTCAGCTTGATTTTTTTACTGTTGTCAATGATTATTGGGAACGGGTTAATCAAAGTTAATTTATCTTCCTTTTACATCAATTGCAGCTAATTGTAGCAAATATTTCAAATTTGAAGACCATTGAGAATGATAAAATTCAATGAGGAAGTAGGTAAATCAATCGAGTCATTATATCTACATGCAAATGATCAATTTAACACAATAACATTAACACTTGTAAAAATACAATTTACTAATAACAATTTTTATTCTTCCTTCTTCTTCTTCAGATATTCCTTCCCAGAACACTCAATTGCAAAGTTAATTATCCAAAATCTGGTTGACTGGTTATTCAGATTAACGTTGTGAAGTTACCAACATTAACATTGATCCACTGAGAAACAAGATTCAATTGTAAACCAATTAATGTTGACTATAAACAAAATTGTCAAATTGTTGAAAACCGTTACAAATTTTGGCGAGCAATTTGGATCAGGACGAGAAAACAGCCAGTGATTAACTTAACCATGAAAATATACATTACGCAGGTTAATTATTTAACAGTGAAATTTCATTTTAGATAATTTTTCATCTCTTATTATTTAAAGCTACTTGGATGTCTTAAAAGTCTAACTTGTGAAGCAGACTTATACCAAGAAAAAAACAACCCTTTTTGGGTATTTATGTTAATATCTAAGGTTAAAGTGCATTAAAATCATTATCTTGATTGTTACATGTTTTTGTTAACTTGAATCTTATTATAATATGAAAATATTTTTTTATTACTATCAACATGACACTTAACCCCATTCAAGTTTTCATTATTAACATTTATTGTTTCTCTTCTTGTTTCAGAAACCAACTCTTTCAATCATCTTTAACCCTGAAAAATTATCTCCCCGCTTAATCAATGTTTGATTAATTTAAAGCCCAAGCCCCTCTGGTCATTGATTGTATGCAGTTTCCCTAGTTAAATGAAGATTCCCGATGAAGATTAATCAAAATTGATCCAGGAGGATAACAATTACAGAAAACAACAAAACAGTTCAACCTAATTATGAATCTAAATCATGATCAAGACTAGATTTGGATAGATGCTGAAAGAGAGACGTTAAACAATAATCAAAAAGCCAAATCATTATCATTAACCAAGTCAAAACCAAGTGTGAGCTGATAATCATTTCCAAAAAAATTCAACCCAAAAAATGGTACGAATCCTTGGGAACAATCAACATAGAAACCACGCATTATTATGCACAATCTACTATGATATTCAAGACAATCAGGCCAAGGTTGGATAAAACTGAATCAATTGTTTCTTTAATAGTTTGTTAAACTGTTAAAAGAAAGCAGTGAAAATGGATGAAAATAATCATGTTAATGATTGTTTCCCAAACAACTAAACAGCAAGTCAAATTGTTCCTGATGATAATAAGTGAAAAAAGGCAACAAAAAGATATTCATGATCAACTGATTGAAATAAATTCAGTAATAATGCACCAATAAATGAAACTCGAGACTACCATAAATGGATGAAAATTAAAGCCAACATTTGATTACCTTGCAATTTGGATAGAGCAAAGTCATGAAATTAAATTGCAAACCTGAAACAAGATGATCTAATTAACTTGATAATCCTGATACTCAGCTCTTCCTGTCTCTACAGTGACACAAGAAACTTGATATAAAGACCTAAACCTGATCAATCCAAATTCAATTCAATTGAAAATCTTCACGTTTCCCCAATTCATTATCATTCAACCTATTGATGGTACCAAATTGTACAAAAAAGCTCATTCCAAGACAATCAATAATCAAATATTTGTAAAGGTTATAAAGCAAACCTAAAACCAATAGTCTAGTAATCAGTTTACCTGCAAACCCAATTGAACCAACATTCATTAAATTGGAAATATTGATGATTAAACTATTATAAATATTTGGATATCCGGTTATATTAACCTGGTAAAACTGGAATCAAATCATTTTCAAAGGTTACAGGTTCTTAAATCACATAACAAAGTGGAAATGATCAACTCTAATTGAAGCTAAAGTCAAACCTGTGTTAATACAATCAAGTAACAATTGTAAAGCATCTCGAATCCAGGTTTACTGCTTTATCATTGATTTGGTCAATCTGTAAAGCAAACATTCTCCTTTCATTTGATCCAACAAATATTCATAACAACAATCAATTGACTTGTAATATTTAATCATCCCAAGTTATCAATTATCAATTAAATAACTGTAGCCATGTTCAGTAGACCTTGGCTAATTTAATTTGCCATCCAGTCCATAATCAACATTTGCGTGACACTCATAAATGTACAGTGTTGTTGGTTTTTGTTAACCAACCATGTTGTTATGGGCTTACCAACATCAACTAATTGTTGTTTAACATTTCATTTCATCCTTTACCAACCATAATGATAATATAATTAGTTAATTTGTAATCCTCATCAATTATAATAAAAGTTAACTCAATCATTACTAAATCATTTCATAAGCATTATTTAATAAACTATTAAAAATACCTTTTCAATGAATTAAGTTATAAGAGTGACTTTCCTCTTTTTTAGTTTCTTGGTTGATATTTAACTGATGAAATTAGGTAAAAATCAGCTTCTTTATAAAATTCAATAAAACCAAATGTTAGCTAAAGTCTATTGTGGGTTAAAGTAAATCATTCAATGTGATTAATTTAATTGTTCTGTTTCCACTACAATTGAAATAACAATTTTGTATTCATACTTTGTGATAAAAATGAAAATTGAAAACGGAACTGATTGTTGATTGTCAAGAAATTGGCGTAAAAAATCACCCAATAATTAAGTCAATTGACCTGAACCTGAAAAGTCAATTGATTGGAAGTTTAACAATAAACTCAATTCACATCAAATAGAGTTGATATATAAAACAAATGTAAATCAGAAAGTCAAGATTAAATGATGAGATTATCGATGAAGAAAAAATTGTAGTCCAACAATTTGTTAATTGTAAAGGGATGAAAGGAAACGTTTTTTGGTTAATGCAAAAATGAATGTAAAAATGAGCGTGAAAATAAATGTGAAAATGAATGGATGAATGGATGAATCAATTGCATTGTATTTTCATCATTTAACTCCAAACCATTATGATCATAATCAACTTTCACCTCAAAAAATTTGTTATAAACATTTAATCAGGGTTAAAGGGTTTTTAATGGGTCAAAAACATTTGAAAAAAGGTTTATTTTGAGGGTCATTTAGGTGAACATCTCAATTTAAGACCAACCATGAAACTGTTAAATCATTTCATAAACTATTGAATTAAATATAAATTAAATCTCTGTTGAAGTTGATAGCTTTTTGGGTTCAATTAGAGCAAAAACATCAAAACAAACTAGATTTCTTGGTTTGATTGGTAATGGAAAAATGAATTGTAAAGACTTTTTCTTAAAATTGTTACTTTCATTTTTTGTATTATAATTTAAGTTGTTTCGTTGTGAGCAATTGAATGTTAAAGATGGACAAGTTTGGCTAATGATTAAGATGAGATTGAATCAGTTTGAATCAGTTTTGATGAACATTAAAATGATGGTATTAACCAAGAATTAGTACAACAGTTTAATCTAATTTTGATCACACCTTAATTTGTTGTAATTGCTATTAAAATGTAATAATTGTTTACCTTAAATGTTCAATTTAACGTTATAAACATGAATCAATCAATGATATTGACCTTTAAAAATGAGGATTCAATTAATAAACGAAATTGTTGTCTTTTTATTTACAATAGTCATTAACTAATCAAAGTAATATAAATCATTATTGAGATTGAATTTTCAAAGAAAAAGGCAAATTAAATTGTAAATCATTCGTATTCAGGAATGAGGGTTAAGCAGTACGAATATTGTTTGAATTTAAGAAGATTATCAATTCAAAGTAATTCAGAATCAACAATTAGTTAATTTCAAAGTTTCTATTATTGTGAGCTTTAATCAGATGAATGTGCATTAATATGTGGCTTTAAAATCATTTGTAGCTGTTAAATAGGGCAAAGGATTGTTAACCATAATTGTAAACATAATTAGCTTGATTGGGATAAATTGCATTTAAGGAGAAATGAAATACAAATAAAGTTAAATAATTAACACATGATAGACTCAATGTAACCTTAAATTTACCAAACATTTAGGTTTGATTATAAAAATTGACGAAACCCAAATTTTACCAGATTAATGCACATTAACAGTTTACAATAAAAGTCAATTAATCAAATGAAATTAACCTTAATCAAATATGAAATGAATTTCACACTCAAAAAGGGTTTAGAAAGTGATTTTTGTTGAAAGCACAATTTAAAAGGCTGGAAAAACTGAAATTAAAAATCTAAAGCTAAGAGACAATCATGAAAATGATAAATCGAGTAAATTTCCTTAAATAGGATTTTGTATTAATTCAATAAGTTCAATTAATTAAATGTTAACCTGAACAAAAAATTGTCATGAAAAGATGTTTAAGTTGACAATTGAATGAGGCTTTTTTTGGTAAAGTTATATTTGTAATGTAAAAATGGTTTTCAACTTGTTCATTGAAAAAGGTAACAGAAATGTAGCAATATTAATTGGATTTGATACTATTATTAATCATTTTTTGATGCATTTAATTGGTTAAATTTTTTCTAAAACAATATAATAAGCTTGAAAACAGCCTGAGATGCAAGAGTTGATTAAACTGTTGAAACTGGTTGAAGTCAAAGTATGACCAACAACCTCTTTGTAATTCAGTGTATTAATAGCTGAAGGAAATCTATTCAATAAGTAAAAATTAAATTAAAATTATATCTGAAAGTGTGACTTACCCTTTCATGGAGACACTTCAAATTATTGGTAATTATTTGAGATTCACTTTTAATTGTTTCCTTGTCCTTTTTGGGTTGTACAGTCTTGTAAGAGCCCTCAGTGCTGGTATCACTGTTGCTTGAAACATTTGATGTTAACGATCCCATGTAACCCGAATCGGGTGAAGTTGATAGAGTTGTCAGGTTATCTTCATCAGTCTCTGGATCCAACTCCATTTGGACCCTTGATTGACCCAACCTTTCCTGGTCCAACTCTCGGTCAATCTCTTGCTCCATTTGAACAATTAATGGCGCAGCAAACCCAAAAGCTGTACATTTACGAGCCACTTCCAGTAAACAGAGGATAAAGCTTTTCTCATTTTTACCCAAAACCAAGTCATCTGTTTCAAATAACAGGCATTCATGAATTTTCAGGGATTTACACCAGGCAATGAAATTGGACACATTATCTCTCGCCTGAAAGGTTTTGGGTTTTGCATTGGCTCGGTAACGTAACTCATCTCCTTTGTATATAATGTTACAATCCTTTGAATCAAATTTATGGCCACTTGAAATTGCTTTGCTAATAACATTGTTGGCATGCCTGTAAAATGATAGAGTAAAAAGATATTTAGTATTTTATGAGCGATTGAGATGTTTGAAGATCGTGAAAAAAGGTAAAGTTGATTCCCGAGTAACGCTTATTTTTGTATCATTTGATTGTTGTAAATACAATTGAAGTACAATTGTCATTTGATTGAGTTGATATTGGGTTTCATTTGTTTATCTTCTTACAGATTGAATTGACACTCACCGACACAATATAACTCCAGTTTCCAGTACTTCAATGAAATTGTCAGCATTAATGTTGATGTCATACAAAATGTTTAACCATTCAGCAAGATCTTCCTTCATTGCCCAAAGATATTCCTCATTGGATCTAAAATTACGATAGGCTCTTGAATAGATTGAAGGATTGTCATCAGCATAATTTTCACAGGAATTAATGTTGATCAATGAGACACTATTTTCAAATGTTGGTCGTTTCATCTCTGATGCTGGAGACATAATTTACAAAATTTCAATAGGACTACAATTTGATTTACAAAACACTGGTTAAAAGATAAAGAAATTATAGTTTGTTTCAAATGTTGAAAACGTTCAATGACTGGATCAAGAGTTTACTATGAGCTGGTTGTTCAATTGTTTGAGAAGGTTAAAAAGTGATTAACACTTGAGAGTTATAGTGATGAATAGGGCAAAATTTAATCAGTTTAAGAACTGGTTCTCATTTGTTTCCAAGCAATCAAAAGGATTCACAAAATTTTACGCGTTAGATTCAATAAGTCGGATTAGTCTTCGCAGCCTGAAAGTAACCTTTCAAGTAACTTTTCATTCAGTAATATCCATTTGTTAAATCTTTTCAGGCTTTTGTCTAATCCTGTTAACGAATCCATTAGCTTGTAGTGATTTCCAGGAGTATAATCATCAAATAAATGGATAAATATATTAATAACAATCTAATCCAGAGTGCATTTACACAGGAATTAACGAGGTGAATCTTGAGGATAAAAAAAGAGACAAAAGGTAAAAGTTATTATTTAATAGGAAAGGTAATAACAATAACAATAGAATAAACAATTTAAGATGATTCAATATGTGTCTTTTCACTTTTCACCAATTGTAACAACCATTTGATTAGCAATGAAAAAAGGTTTGACAAACAAACCAAGACCAATGTTAACCCGAAAGGTAAAGGTTAAAATGGTTTTTGGTTTTTTGGTTAAATATTTATTCTAACGATTATTTTGATAATGTTGATTATCATTCATATTATATTATTTATATTTGATTAAAGATTCCCAGTTAATTAAGGATGTTTATTATTAAAATACTTGATCAGGTCAACAACAGCCAGTAACCGGACTTGAACCAGTGAACCAGGTTTGGATAAAAAGGTATTGAATTATTGTAAAAAGGTTCATCATTTTTGTTTAATCTTTAACTTCAATTAATAGATTGTTGATTATTAATTGTTTGATGAAATTTTATTTTTTTTATTGTTGTTTTCATCAATTAATTGTCCTTAAAGTGACTTGTAGGTTGATTGATTGTAAAAAGGCAATCTAAAGATTGACAATTTCTGCTGGTAACTAAGTGATCTTTCATTTGATTGTTGTGTGAGTGTTTTTGTGAAATGTAATCATGTTAGAGACTTTATTAATCAATCATTTCATTCTCAGTTATCCCACTATTAATACCTGATCAGTGATCATAATAAACACACATACACACAACCATATACATACATGTACACAATCAAAACACAATCAACACTCACTCACAATAACCATTTACAATGATAATCAAGGTTAATTTAGCCAACAGTTTAGGCACACAATCACAATTGGAGGCCAATTTGTTAAATGTTTTTTCCCAATTATTAAAATCATCTACTTTTTTGTTGATCAATTTCAACTTAAACATTTCTATTCCCTTTTGTATCATCATTATACTTGTTCACATTGATTCACATTTATAAAAGGTTGACAGGTTTAACTTGTTTTTTTTCACATTCAATAATTTCATTCCTTTGTCATTTAATTGCTATTAATTTCCATCATTGTCTGATCATCATCATGTTTGATTAACCATAATCATCGCCAATTGATGATTGAACTTCCTTGTGACTTGGTTATTGGAATCAAACTGTTGCTCCTTTTCATTTCACTTTTTTGCTTCCCTAAATCACAATACACCTAACAATTGCTCTAACAATGGTTATGACAAATAGTTATGGTAATGATGCTGGTAATTGTGATGATCAACTAAATACTCATTGGAAATATTACCAGTAATTCCCACTCAAATTGTAGCATGAAAATTATGTGTATTTGGTTAGATGATTGTGCGAAGGAAGATGTCACCTACCAATTTAATGAAACCAACATTTGGGTACAATTTCAATGTGTTTTACTTTCACTTTGTTCACCTTAACTTCACTTCAACAAACAACTGTCACAAATATACATATTAATCAATTAATCCTTGAAAAATTAAATGTGAACAAATTAAGAAAAGCAATCGAGTTAAAAGGGAAACAATCAAAACAAATTGATTTACCGATAATGAAACAAAATTGAGTCAAGTAGGGCTGAAAGGTTAAAAAAGCTGCAAAACACTTACTGTAAATTGAAAATATCCAATGTAAATCCAGAGCAACTTCAATATCAGATTTAATTTTCACCTCAATCACAGTAAAACAAGGTTTGACATGCACTTAGGAAGAGTTGACAAAATTAAAAAGTCCAAATTTGATAACAATTTAAATTGTGAAATGGGTGAAATATTGAAAATAAAAATCACAACAAATTGTCCATCTGTTTACATATGCAACAAGTTACCAGTGATGACAATTTTGACTTTTAACCATAATTGTTTAACGATTTAGCTTTGATTATTGTATTGTCCTTTGATGTACACAGTGAAGATGATTAAAGATGAATTTAAGTTGAACAAATAAAATAAAATTAAATGTGAAACATTAACCTTAACACAATCAAGTTGTGAAAATGATTCTTACCTAACAGCAAGACACATTGTGAGAGTCTGTATAAGGATACTCAAGTATCAGTCAGGTTAAACCTTTTCCCACTTACTGACGCAATCTATTAGATAACCTCCTCTTTCCTTTCGTCTTTACTGTCTAATTTACTCTCTCATCATCATCATCATCATTAGATACAATCATCATCGCATCTTTAAATTATCCAAAAATGTTCATCTTTTCATCTTTTCCTCGTTTTCAATCGTATTCAAAATGAGCGCCTCATGTCCAACCTAACTCTTTACTTCGTTGTCATGGTTTTTCTGGTTATGTAATTTTAAGTTTTTTTTTGTCTTTCCATTAATTATTAACCAAGTTTACTTTTTGCTTAAACCAACAAAATTTTTTTAGCCAACAATTAACCTTTTTAACTGTTAATTTATTATTATTGATATTAACGTTACCTTCAAAAATGAATTATATTTATTGTTATATGTTAATCAATTGAAACTTGACACTGTTGGGTTGTATTTGAAAAAACCGTTTGCACCAGTTTTTAACCTTACAATCCGTTTTTTTTTGCACCAAAGCAATAATTGTTTCTATCTTGTTAATTATATTATTTCCGCTACTCTTTTTAATCAACCTTTCATCATTATTTGTTATATTATTTCATCTGTCTGTGAATTATCGACCTCATCTCTTTAAACCAGTTTCATATCAATAACATCCATTTGATTTGCTTCATTGAACAACATGAAATGAACAAAAAAAACAAAGGATCGACTTCAATAGATCAAAAGTAGCATCTTTATTAACCACTTTCATTGTTATTAAAGATGCTCTTTTTTGTCATCATCACCGTTGTTTATTGTTGATATTATCAACTATCAATCTTAATTGACCGTTGCACTTTAGCTTCATCATCATTTAATACAGTTCAAGATGACATTTTGATTTAACTTCATTATTGACTTTGACAGAATTGCTCTTATTTTTGATAACTTTTTCATCGTGTTCCTCTCTCAAGCTAATTAAATGGACGTGTAAAACCTTTTATTGTTGACGTAATTAGGTTTTTGGTATTGAAATTTTTTGCCTTCCAAATGTTTAATTATTTACACAAATCGTTGTTTTACCAATCAATTAATTGCCTCTAATGATGTTTCCTAGCTTCAGCAATTTCTCGAAAACATGTTTGTACACCTTTTGTTTGAATAATTTATTATTACAATGCTTCATACATTGCTGCTGAATTTATCGTTAAAACAAATAACGAAGCTAACAAGAGCCTAATTAATTGATATTAATCTTTTCAATTTCAAATGGTTTGTTACAATTGATGGTTCAAATTCTTACAGTTAAGACGTTTGATTGATTTGCGTTCAACTTTCAATAAAAGGTTAACTGTTGAAGCGCAAAAAAATGAAAGTGATTCTTTCAATTGATTGGATTAATTTATCCATAAACAAGGTTAAGATAACTTGTAAGTGATTCAAAATGAATTAAATCTTAACCGTTTTTAGTCCATCATTAGTTATTAAGACTTTATTTTCAATAACTAAAAAGTTTCTAGATATTCTTAAAATGTCTTATGTATGTATTTCAATGGCTGCTTTAACAGTTTAACTATAATCTAATTTAATTTGCTAAATTGATTAAAACAAGAAATTCTATTGATTATATATTCGTTGATAAGTTTGCTATTTATTTTGAAAGAGACTCATAATAAAAATAAGGGATGCTTTTGGTAAACGCTTTCTGATGGTGAGACTTGTGGTTTACATTGGTTGTAAGAAGGGTTGATTTGATTAGTGATCTGTGTTTTTTATGTGAATTGTCTGAATTAAATGTTAATTCGTGATTTTCCATCAGGGGAATCATATGTTTTGTAAAGATTTAGTTCATGAATTCATAGGATCTAGAAATATTGTTTTTAAGGACGAGGTAAAGATGTTTGAAGCTGTTATTTGTAGTCTTTGGTTCTTTTGAGTTACTGGTGTTTACAGTCAATATGCAGTCTGCTATACATTATCATTTTTTATTTTTATGTTTTGCATACAAGAAAGCAGTTTTGTGAACGCATTTCCGTTAATGGTGTTGGGTTTGGTATTATCGGGCTTCGAGTGTAGCTTATAAAGCGCCACACGGCCGATGATTTTATTAATTGATGTTTTAAAGCGGTATGGAAACTAGCGTCATCTATTGGTACCCATTCAAAGTAAACAAATTACTGCGACTGGATACTTCGCTAGTCAATTGATATTGGTATTAAATTGTATTAATGTTACAGAATGTAATACTTAGTTGTTTAAGATCATTATTAATTTATTTCTTGCAATGGTGGCGAGTTATAGATATTTTACATTTTGAATAGATGGGATAAAGTAAAATTCATTGAAATCTCAACAGCTTTTTAAGTAAAACTCGAAATTTTTTTGTTTATTTGCCTTCTTTTGGAAACCAAAGTGAAGTTTTATTGAAGTCAACTTTTATTTTGTCGTTGATTTGTTTATTATTGATCGTTGAACAGTATGAATTTTGGTTTTAATCAAAGTTGATGATAATTTCTCTATTCTTCTGATTATTATTTTATCCTCTTTCATGGTGGACTAACCTTCAATCAATGAGAAACCTTGAATGAGAAATTTGGTAACAAATTTTGAGTCGTTTAAGATGTATTTTGACCTCACTCGTTCTGATTATGATTGGACCGCTAAATCCAATAACAGTAAAGCGTGAAGAGTGTAAATCTAATAGTTTGACCTCCATTTAATAAGTAAAATACTTGACCCAAACCAATCTAAAAGTCTTCAATGATTGTGATAACATTTTCTCAAGTAAATGTAATTCCTCTTGTAATAATTGTAACAAAATGAAGTCAACTTAAAGATCAATCCTAGATGAGATAGATTTGTTTTTTCCTCAATTGCTTGGTTCCTCAATTGATCAAGACTATCAATATATATTCAGCTAATTCACGTTATTGACTCTAAAACCTTTCTAATCATTTCTGATTAATTTCAAAGCATATGGATACAAAAATTATCATGCATTCAAAATGAGGCAAACTTTAAATCGCGCAATGATTATTTATTCAAGCAAAATGTTCAAGATTGAACATGGAAAATCCAAGGCTAAATGATTATAGTTAATACCAGATTAAATCACAGTCGGCTCAAGATTTCGATTATGTTAATCACTTATGAAGTCACCAATATATTTAATTGAATTGCATATAAACACCAACAGTTAATCAAGTCAACTCTGGATGGGGTATTTTGTTTTCAGACAAACGAGTATCAACGTTAATCTGATTGTTAGACTTGCCCTTGAATGCTTGATTTCAATGATTAACAGTGACTGACAATAATCAAGGTAAAGATGGTTTGAAAAGCGAACAATTAGTGGTGACTTTGATTGTTGCTTGAATAATAGCCATACATGTATGGCCAAGAAGTCGTCAATAGACTCGTAACCTAGAAATTGATTGTGAGCAAAGCAAATAGCTGTGAAAGTGTTGATGAAAACATTGGGAAAGGAAATGGTTGTAAGATTGATCAAACAAAGTCGATATTGAGCTTTACATTCCTTTTTTTATTTAATTGAATGCAAGGTATAGTGGTTGGTAGTTTTTTAATTGACAACCAACATTGAACTATACATCAAATCTCTAATTGATTGTTTAACTACAATACTGTTGTTAAACTTAACCTTAGTATTGCTTTATAATTTGCTCGCACCAAATCTGGATTGTTTCGTTAAAACAGTAACAAACAAATTCAATACAAATTCAATGTTTTCCTTTTAGCTTTAATTTAATTACAAATTCAACGTTAAGAAAAATACATTCATTAAGGTATGTAAAAAAACAATAGTATAAAACATACAAACAAGTTAAAGAAGCGACCATCAAATAACTAGTTTTATCGAGTTAACTAATAATAAAATGATTAGTTAATCGACTATTAGTAATGGTGGTGTTTGTTAATGGTTAGATTTCAAGTTTTGTTGCTATCATGAGAATGCAAAACAGTAAGAAATTTGTAAAATAGCCAAGAATTGAAAATTGATGAAATTGCTGAAATTGCTGAAGACAAACGCAGTCAGAATCATTGATCAGCAATATGGTGGACTTGTCTTGACTTTTTGTCCTGATTATTGGGGAGATGGGGCACCAACAATTGTTATACCACAGATTTGTGAAATATGATAATCCATACAGGCTTGATATAGTTGAACTTGAGCGATTCCAGAAGGAAATTGTCCTTCAGCTTCTTTTCGACATTCTCCGTGTTGACGCAAAACTAAAGGCTATGGGTAGATAAAGGCAATGGAAAAAAAGAATTGTAATTAATAATTTGCAATGAAAATAGGATAGGATTGGTTAAAATTGCCTGAAGTTGTTTTTCTTCTTCTATTTAATCAAGTTCATGATAATTCTTAAATGCATGTAATACATGTAATAAACAAGATTATTTAACCGAGTTACTAACCATAGATGGTATCAAGGTTAATGTGTAGGTTTGTCTAGTTACAAGTTTAACATAGCTATCAAGACTAGGATTATTTTGTTGTTTTGCTAAATAATATGGTTAATTGTGTTAATAATGATAATAATAGTCTTACCTCAACATCTGAAACCAGTTTTTTGGCTCTAATTTCACTCTCGGCTTTTTCATATCGATATTTACCATCAGTAGAGAACCAGTTTTCAGCATTTAAAGCACATATGGCTACTTCAGTACGATGTTTTTCAATTGATTCTTGGGTAACATTTTCGGGAAGAGGAATCGATTTAATACATGAACTAATGATATCGGCTTTAGCTTTTTTATCACTTTCCTTTGGCTCTAACTGTGGACATTTACCCCAGTTTATTTGAGGTGGTTGAGGTGGACCTTGTGGTTGACCAGGGAAACCTCCTTGTGGCGAACCTTCTAGTTGATCAGAGGTGGGTTGCGGAGCAAGAAACCGTTGAGGTTGACCATAACTTGAGTTAATGGCTAAAACAACTAAACACAAAGTAACTAAGATCATAGTGAAATCAAAATTTTAAATTAAAACTAAGAAAAAAATGTAGAAAAGGTAAAAATATAAAAGGCTTATTGTTACTGCTGGGTTACTGTTGTCTTGGTTTTGACCGATGACTGAAGTTAACCAGAAAACTGTTGAGATGTTATCACTAAACGGGACAACTTTAATTTGGCAAAATTGGACGAGAGCCTATTTGTTATAAATGAAAGTAAAAGTTTATTTTGTTTGCTTACAGGGTGAGATAGTGAGTTTGCATGGGAGAGTGAAATAAATGCATGATGATGGACGATTGAAGAGGGAGGAGACTGAAGTACGAGGAGTGAGGAGGACAAAGATGAGAATGAAATTCATCGAGTGAAAAGCTGGAACCGGTCTAATTGAAATGCATTATGGCGAGGAAAATTTTCAAAATTTTCATTTCGCACTTTTTAATGGACACAATTTGTATATTGGGACATCTTTTCTGACTCGGGATAAATGTTCATTTGATTACTAATCATTCTTTGACTATTTCATTTGATTATTGTCATTATTATTCCTGTATTACTGTTATTATTGTTGATTTGGTTTTAGCTTTGACTTTGGCTATTTGTTGTGCTTGTGATTGTTTGGGTTGTTGCTTTTGTTACTTTTTGGGTAAAAATGTTGTCAATTATGATGTTTCTTATTGTTTAGCTTGATGATTGTTTATTTGATTAAACAATAATTTCTCCTTGACATGATTAATGGTTGGCTTAATCGTATGGGTTTTCACTTTTCAAATTGTTTGACCCAAACAATTGGACCAGAATCACCAACAGTCACTTGGACTAAAGCAATCACATTTACTAAATCTCTTACAATTGATTTTTTCAATTTAACCAACTTCCTCATTATGATTCCCAAATATGATTTGAATAATTACAATTCACAAAAAGTTAATTCTCACCTTTCACATTGCCACTGGTTAATCTAATCGTACAATTAGGTTTTAAGTTGACTTGTTTTGGGTAAAATCTAGAATGACTTTACAGATGAGATTCATTGCTACTAATACCTTAACTTGGATATAAATACTTATAATTTGGAATTATTTTTACCTAGAAATCAGATTTATCACTAAATAATTATAACTACCTTTAGTTAATGAGTTTTGTCAAAAAACGGATTTCCCGGTGAATATTATCAAAGACTGAGCCTGTTCACAACATTTTGTAGGTAATGATGATAATTTAGAATTAATTGAATTTATTGGATTGATTTATTCCAATTTAAAACGAGGAAAGTGCATTAGCTAAATAAGATTGTGAAGAAAATTTGCAACTTAAATTAGTCTGATTCACTTTTTGTATAATAGTTACTTTTCATGAGCTTTTTTCTTGCGGTTATTCAAAAACAGTTGTCATTAAACAATCCTCACCTCACAGTTGTTCTTCATCCTTGTTTTCATTTTTTGTTCCTTATTTTTCTCTTCTTAATTTTATCTTGTTTTCCTTTTAATTGTTAACCTGTTTCCAGCTTTAATTCAATGACAATTGTTTTATCTTATAAATTGTTGAATTAAAATTAATATAATATGGATAGAATAAAAGAAAAAGTGAAAGACATTGATATTACTTTAAGCTATAAATTGTTTAAGAGTTACCCAAAAGGTGTAAAGTACCGACGTATTTTGTCAGCTCTGGAATGGTCCTGTCATGGTATACCTTGGTTTGCTGGTGTAATCATTGCGATTTACCTTTGGCCATCAAGTGAATTGTTGGCACAGTTATTGGCTGGTTTGTTACTAGATGTAATCACTGTTGCTATCGTCAAAGCTTTAGCTAGAAGACGACGGCCTACATATGCTAATCAAGAGGATCAGTTTATTGTTGCTTCGATAGACAAGCATTCTATGCCTTCAGGTCATGCATCTAGAGCTGTTTATATTGCCCTGTTACTTAATAATGGTTCCTTTTGGTCACAATTAACTTGGATTTGGGCCATTGCTGTTGGTTTGTCAAGAATCTTTTTGGGAAGACATCATATTTTGGATGTTACAGCTGGTTTCTTATTTGCCTTTTTCAATTACTCATTACAGTTTAGCTTTGGTGGATTTCTGAACAAAATCATTGTCTGGATTCTTCTCCATCAATTCAGTAATACCAATGATCTGGCAGATACAGAGAATATCAATGTTGGGAATATTGTAGATGATGATTAATTAATTCTGTTCAATAAATGATTAATCAAACAAGTTTAAATTGACAACACTTTTTTGATAAATATTACAGCAGATGGAGATACCTAACAACATGTAATAATATAACGTTACTTAAGTATTAATGGGTTTCAATAGATGGCAGTATCAATCACAAGTAAATCTGAATTTTCTTTAATTTATTTCTGTTAATTACGTTAAAATCAATGAAGCTTTAGTTTATTTTTAAGCGAAACCATATTTCAAAGCTTTAATATACATGGGATGGATAAATCTTGGAATAATTTCACTGCAATCCTAACCAAAAAACAATCCATTTGATCAACTCAATAATCTTGAATCCTATTTAATTTAGTTCAATAACGAAAGTCATAAAATCAGAATCACAACAATCAGAAACAATCAAAGTAGATCAATTGTTTCTGTGATTAAATTCTGTCACCACTCAACTCAACATGTCTTTCGGCAGTTTTGAATAAAAATATGCTTATCTCAACATGGATTCACAAAATTAAATACATTATCATTATTTAACGATCTTTCAACAATTTCTCAATCATTCATCTTTAAACTAATGATGGAGAGTTTTCAATCAATAATGACCTCTCATCAGCTAATCTATCAATTGTTTTCAATTTAAATGAATTTTGCAATAATACTATTTTTCTGAGGCAAAATGAACATTAATTTATTCAATTGGAATTGTTAACAAAATTGTATCACAGCAGTCTTTTATAGCTTTCAAAACAATGCAAAGTAATCTATTCAAATTGTTATAACTTTATCCAGTTTTAAACACAAAATTTCTGCATCTTTTTCACAATTGTGATACATTTTGATTATTTCTGGTTCCTTCTGCATAAGTTACCTAAATAAAGGTAAAATAAAGGTCATCAGTAAAAAACTCAAAAAAATCCTTTCCTCTTTCCGTTAATATTAACAATTACCAATCAAATTTTTTTTGCGAAACAAATCTATTTACGTATGATGATAGTTGAATTATTTAACCGTTAAAACTGTGATTTATGGGCCAATTTTCATTTTACTGCTAAAATTTTTTTTACCCAAACCTGAACTCAAATTTTCAATCATTGAGATGATTTGGTGAAAACAAAAAGACGGCACAACCACCCTAATATACATTTCAATAGAAGAAGCAAATTTAACAATAAAATTAAGCAAAATTTACAATCAAAATTGTAGTCTTCAATATCAAGTAGCTGAAAATTGAAAGATGGAGTCACAATGATGCAAAGCTTATTACAATTGTGATGCATTTAGGATTACGCATTACTCTGAATTAACCAGTAATTTGGTAGTAGCGGATACAAATTGACACAGAATTGGGTTAACATGTGAAATCATAATAAAATTTATTCATTTCCCTTTGGTTGAACTCTAATTATAACCTAAAAATTTGCTTTTTTGATAGTATTTAATAAACGAAACAAAACTGTATGCACATCGAATACGAGGTTAATACAATCAATGCACTTAATTTGGATGGATGCATGGATTTATCACTAACTAATTAGATGAATGTAATAGACATTTTTTATTCATAATTTGCTTTGTTTTCACAACTACGTCTTAAAATTTTACAATTAAGGTAATAACTGTTATTGGATCACAAACAATGCTACCTTAAATTAATTGTGAAGGTGACATCTTATCAACCATATCGATGTAATACAAAATAATTTAACCGTGATTCCTTCAAATTTCTTTGTTGTTTCTCAAGGGATAGCAATTTGCAATTTTTGTCTCCAACTTGCACCTATCTTTTACATTCATCTGTCTAAATTGTCCATCTTACAATTTCTTCTGTCTAATTTGGGCAACATCATTTTCTTTCTGCATTTTTTTTACAGCTAACTGTTTAACACTTTCCACCTTTAACTTCTTTTTATCTCTTTCTGTTGATGTCTACTCTTTTTCATCTTTATTTTGTTTGTTTCCACCTTCGCCATCAACTTGATCAATCAGTTTAACTTTCCCTTGCAACCATTGATGAACAAGGGTAGCCAGACACTTTCATCAATCAATCGAATCTTTAAAAAGTGACAATTATCCTGGACTTTAACGTGTCTCCTCTGGACAAAGGCGATAGCTTTCAATTACGGACTCTAATTATCTCAAATTGTGCCCTTAAATATTACAAACCAACGGTTCAAAGTAGTGTCTTTTTGTTGAACGAAAAAATTATATCCAGAAAAACGAGTCTGTGACAAATTAACCAATGTGTCGGAGTAAATCATTGTTAAGTAACAATTCTAATCATGGACCGGTGACTGCGATTGAGAAATCCAAATCTGATAAATCTGAAAAGCTACAAGAAACCGTTGACACTGGTCTTTATCTTTACATCAATAAAGATGCCTATGGAATTGTTTGGAGAAATGTAGCCATCTTTTTGGTCCTGCATTTGATAACGATCTATTCAACCATAGTTTTGTTCAGAGATCGATCCTGGAATACATGGATATTTGGTGAGTTGTTTTTCTATTGGAAATGAATAAAAATCAGATAGAAAAATTAGAATTTCCTTGCATTTATTTTAAGCTTGTAGCCATAAAATTCAAGCTAAAGTCGTTTTAAACCTAATTGCAATTTGGCAAGCGTTATAAAACCTACTTTATCATCAGGTTAAAAATATTTGACAATTCAAGTTGTCAATGATCATCTGATTGTTGAAAGATTAAAACAAAAGATGCAATTCATCACTTTTTTTCATCGACCATTCACAAATAAGATCAACAATTGACAGGGCAAATCAACACTAAACTGAATACTTTTGAAAGGTTTAACGACATTTTCCACATTTTGCCGATTATTTAATACATTTGTGACATTTAGACATTTAAAATTTTAAAATTTAAGCCAATTTTTTATCCATTTCGATATTTACCTTAACTTTATAGCATATCTTTATGGCTTCCATGGTGGACTTGGAGTTACCGCTGGTGCTCATAGACTTTGGTCTCATCGATCCTATAAAGCTAGACTTGGATTGAGAATATTTCTGGCTTGTTGCTTCTCAATTGCAGGTCAAGATGATTTATTGACATGGTGTCGAGATCATCGAGTTCACCATAAATATTCTGAAACTGATAGTGACCCTCATAATTCACGAAGAGGATTTTTCTTTGCCCATGTTGGCTGGTTGTTGACTCGTAAACATCCCCAAGTAATTGCCAAAGGAAAACAACTCGACCTAACTGATTTAATGGCTGATCCAGTGGTTAGATTCCATAAAAGGTAATTCTATCAGTTAATTTAAAAATGACAAAGTATCAAAAGACTAAAAGCTTAATAATTAATCAACACAACATTACAAATTGTAAACGAAAAAACGATCCAAGCGTTAGAAATAACGCCATCTATTAGAAAAATTATAGAAAAATTGAACGAAAGTTAGGCAAAACTTAAAAATTTAGTTAATTTCTTTAATAATTTACCTAATAGATGGAGTTAATGTTTATCTAATAATCAAAGTTAATTTTTATCTTCGTGTTTCAGTAATCAAGGACAATATCAATAGACTTAAATCGTCAAAAGTCCGTAAAAAATTGATTATAGTTTAAGATTTCTAATTGATTTCAAATTCATTTCCAGATTCTATCCACTTTGCTATGTAATCTTTATTGTGATTATTCCATGTCTGATACCAATCTATTTTTGGAATGAGAAACCTTTGAATGCTTTCTTAATTGCTGTTGTTTGGCGGTACGTACTTAGCCTTCATTGTACCTGGTTTGTGAATAGTGCTGCTCACATGTGGGGTGATCGTCCATATCGCCGGACAATTGGTGCAAGAGAGAATCCATTCGTTTCCTTTGCTGCTTTCGGTGAAGGTTTTCACAATTTTCATCACTCATTTCCTTATGATTACTCGACCAGTGAACTTGGTTGGAAATTAAATCCAACCAAGGTATTTATCGATCTGATGGCAATTTTGGGTTTAGCTTATGACCTTAAAAAGGTCAAACCCGAGACGATTCACCGAAGCAAGGAGAATCAAACTAACAACAATAACACAATGATGTTTAACCATCAAAGTAGAAATACTTTTCACAATAACCACTATTGAAACCCAAACCAAAAACAAATTGTCCTGATTTCTAGTTAAATTGATTTGTTAATCCTAATAACCACCTAAACCTTAACCTCTTGAACCTTTTACTCTCTAAAATTTTCACTTATTAGAGTTTATAATTTAACATTTAAACTACTTGTTGTCTTCCTCCCTCCATTGAATTCAACAAATTGTTTCACGTCTTTAGACATGATAAATTAATGTATACACGTACAATTTGAATTAAAATTTTTACATAAAATAATTGATACTTGTTTAATAATTATAAGGAATAATATTTGTTGTTTATAAAATGCATTGTTGTAACACGGGTGAATGTATTTCACCTTTGTTATAATATTGTGTAAAAGTGTTAACAATTGTAATGGATGACAGTTTATTATCCTTTTCAATGATCAATGGTGATTTAAGAGTCTTTCCTTTGACATAAGGTTCAAGATTTTCACCTCCGTAACTGACAAGGGGAGAGATTTCACAGATAAAGGTTTGATTGTTATCACATTGGTCACCATCATCTACAGCAATAATACCACCAGCCTTTTGACAATACTTTTTGTGCAAATTGTAGATTGATTCCCGAGCAGTCTTTGCATTATCAGATGAAGCCGATTCATTGTTTTTTAAGGGCGAAAACTCTTCGTCCCTAATAACTTCCCAAATAGCTAAATCTCTGAGGAAAAAAGAAAAAATTGAATGTCAATTATAATGTTTTGATTAGATCTTAATCACCTAAGGGGAAGGTGGACAATAAATTTCAAGGAATAATTCAGCTTATAATAAAATTCAACAGTTAAACATACAGTTGATTACCAACAATCAAGCATTTAATATTTTGATCTGAGAATACTGTGAGTCTGGATTTTTCCTACCCTTTATTGCCAAGAAAAAGCTTAACTAAAATTATAAGATAAATTAATCTTAAGTAATTAAACCGGTTCAGTGGGATACTTGGCTATCGATTACAGTCAATCAGAAGCTAGAAAATGAATATTAAGGACAAGGTAATGTTAGGGAGATGTCCGAAAAATTGTGTCCTTGTCTTTACTTTCGTTTTGTGCACTTTTCTAGGATAAATCCCGAAGAAAAATTACCAAAATTTTCTTATAAGCCGAGATAATCAGATTAATTATGGTTACCCTTTCTCTCAAAATGATTAGAAGATAAATTGTTGTAACCTTTATCAAAACATAAAACTTACTGTGTGAATTCGAATACATCGAAGACAAATTTTTCCAGTTTGATACCATTTGGCTTATCTGGTCTGATAGCAACTCCTTCTGCATTTATGTAAGGAATCTTTTTACGAGCAACATGATGGGTAAGCTTTTTCCTAGAAAATTAAAAGAAACAGAAACATTCATTAAGCAATGAATTGAGTAATGAAGATATTACACCATAAAAGTTGTTACTTAGGATTATTCAGACTGTCTGATCTTGACAAAAAGTGAATTATGACAGATGCAGCCATTGATAATTTTCATTTGCATTGCTAAAGATTTTTTTATTATATTGCATAAAAGAGTTAATTATGTGGAAATAATTGGATAAGGTCTATAATTTATCTAATATATGGATCGTCAGAGTTGGAATTGAATATGTTTCACGTGAAGAAATTAATAATAAATAGCAATTAAAACTTACCTGGAAACTTCTTTGAGAAACTCAACAGTGAAAAAGTGATTACAAATGCTTCCACAACGGAAGGTTAACAATCCATCAGGGTTTCGTTTCTCGGCGATAGCAGAGGACACTTCACTATACTCGACAACCTTGAATTTTCCTTGGACTTTACAGATAATTCCGACAGCTTCAGTTGGAGAAGATTTTTCCACGACTTTAGCGCCGGCAGCTGCTTTCTTGGTTACACAGTATCCAATGAAAGTAGGATCAGCCAATTTAACAAGAATATTGTCTACGCCATAAACATGGGTATATTTTATACCGCGTTTATCCATATCCAGAAGAACACCTGTTTCGTCAAGGGATCGATATAGTCCACCATTACCATCAGGGGAACGAGCAATTTTGTAAGGCTTATCCATAATAATCTTACCATCAAAGGTAAAACAAGGTAAAGTTCCTTGTTCAAAGATAATCACATTATCGCGAGAAAGGCCAAAGTAATTATTGGAAGCGAAAAATTCTTCCGTTGCTGTTTTGGTATGTTCACTGGTCATTATGTACCAGGGTATGGATGATTTTTTACCCCATTTTTGAGAAGCTAATTCCTCTACTCGACGAATTCGTTCTCCTTGTAATTGATATAAGCTCTTTCCAGAAGGCAGGCCAACACTGTACATTCCTTTAGGATAATCAACTCCGAGTCTGGTTCCTTGACCACCGGCCATCAACAAGACAGCTACATTTCCTTCTGATATCTCTTGTAGACCTAAAATGGTATGAAAAAGAGATGAGTAAAAATGAAGTTAGAGTAATGTAAAAAACGAAAATAAACAACAATTAGATATAGAAAATAGTGAAAATGAAATAATAAGATAACGGAAACAAAAAAGGTTTACCTCTCTCTCGAAGTTTATCCAATTCGTCCGGGGAACATTTAGTGACACCTGAATGAATC
This sequence comes from Tetranychus truncatus, assembly GCA_028476895.1. NCBI lineage: Eukaryota > Metazoa > Arthropoda > Arachnida > Trombidiformes > Tetranychidae > Tetranychus > Tetranychus truncatus. The sequence continues at coordinate 15,587,147 of CM052060.1, forward strand.
GAATCTCCAGGTGGTTCCAACAAATCATCTTCAATTTGTTTGTTAGCTGATTTATCCTCAGTTGATTCACGGAATGTAGAAATGACATCATCAAAATCAATTGATTTTATGTCATCATAGAGCTGAATTTTTTGCTCATCTGTCAACTGGTCCCAAAACTGGAGTAAATGAGATTGTGAGTGTTTCTCCAATAAAGAAGCAATTTCTGTAACATTTAAGTTCGACATATTGTCATCTCCTGGTTGAATAAGATCGAAGTAATTCTCGCTGCTCTCGTTTTGACGACTACCTTTCTAAGATGTTTACTTCTTCAAGATGATGATGTTGTAAAAGGAGCAGAGTAAAGATAGGGTTGCGCTGGTGATGTTGATATTGATGGCGGTTATGAGGGAATGAAATATCGAGAGCTGAATGATCAGGTAAGATGACGAATGATGATGTTGATGATTGGGCGGATTAAAATGAAAGAGAAAAGAAGCGGGAGATGGATAGTGAGTGAATAATCCAATTGTAGAATAATGAGAAATTAAAAAGTGTGAGTAATTGAGAGATAGAGGGGAGGGCGAGAAAGATAAAGGGAAAACAAGAGCGAGAGTGATAAGAGAGAGAAAGAGAGCGAAGAGAGAGGGAGAGAGAGAGAGTGGAACAGATTGTAACAGATAAAGATGATTTCTCGCTTTGGGCTTAACTTGACTAGTTGTTAGTTGTAATGACACTAACTTGAAAGGAGGCCAGTGGTTAGCATAAATAGAAATTTGAGTTTAAGGAGGTTTGCCACATCATCATAAAGGGAGGAATGAATTGATGGGATGAAACGTCGTTAAAGAAAACAAAAAACATAATTAGTAGACGTTGATTTTATTGAAGGTGATGGCGATGATGAGATTGAAAAAAAGATACGAAAGAACCAAACAATTGAGTAGAGTAGAAGTTGTGATGTCCGGATAGTGTTGGCGGTACTAGTAGTTGTTGTGTTTGTACTTTTGAGCGTAATTGTGATGTTAATGGTAATAGAAGCGTAATACTAATACAAACTGGTTTACAATTGATTAGACAAAAACCAACACCTTTAAATCTTTCCTTTAAATGGACAATTATTTCATTCATAATGATCTATTTTTTTGTGTATTATAACCCTATTACCGGTTATCGACTTGACTATCTTGAACACATAACCAGGAAACACTGTAACTATTTTTCTTGATCCAGCCAAAGTTTACTGTAGGTTGAACGGTAAGGTTTGGTTGTAAGGCCATCCAATTAATTATACTTGATTAACAATACAAAAAAATATTTAAACTTATTAAATATTGGTTTCCATGCTGAAAATATACATAATGATTGCGACTGCATTGAAAAATGGTTGATTCACTCTCATTGTAAACATTGGGTTACGCGCATTATCAATAACTATCAACAGTAAACACACTTTTTTTGCCGGGTTTTTCGTCTTCTCGATTTTTGAATGATGAATGCATAAATAATTTACAGAGTGTTACTTAAAGCATGAATAAAGATTTGTAATGAACTCAAAATGAATGACAACTAATAAATCAACTTGAATGTTATCCATGTTCCTATTTCTATATTTTCATTATTTCTTTTCCTGATTTCTTTTGATTCATTATTCACTTGAGGTAAGTATTTTACAGACAGATCTGTTTCAAAATTGACCTATTAACAACTACTGACGAGGTAAACATTGATGATTAAACTTACAATGATTATCTTACAGAATCAATGTTATAAGAATCACTTCTTCAAAGGTTGTTAACGATATAATATTGAGTTTATTAATTGATAATGAAACGCTAAAAATAAAGCAATGATAATAATTGTTTTGGTTTAGCTTATTTTCTCATCTTACATCTTTATATTACTTGTAATTTCATTTGACATAATTTCTTGTTGTAATACATGATACAATTTAAATTTATCAACCAATTTTAAGTGAATACATTAAATGATATAAAAAGACTAACCACATAATGAAGACTTACAATCAATCAATGATCAGATACTTTATGCTCAACATGAAATGGGATGAAGATGGACGACAGAATGAATAGAGCTACAGAAAAGTTAATGACGCAAATGAATACCAATAAAATGAGTGAAATGGAAAAGAAGCGAAAGATGATGATCATCATTAAACATCAGTTAATTGTTAAAATTACCGATAGTTATCAATAATCATTTGCGTCATTAAAAATAGCATTTCTTCAGTCTTTTTTATTCTGTCGTTGATTTTCATCCAATTTTCCTGTGAAACATTAAGTATATAATCATTGGTCGATTGTGAGTGATCATGATATGATTATTATGATTGTGTGGTTAAGATTTTTGAAAAGACGAGAAAATAAGCTAAACTAATACACAATTATTATCATTTCTTTATTTTTAGCATTTTGTTATCAATTAATAAAATATATGTATTATATTGTTGACAGCATTTGAAGAAGTGATTCTTATAACATTGATTATGTAAGATAATCATTGTAAGTTTAATCATTAATATTTAACACGACAGTAATTGTTCATTAATAGGTCAATTTTTGAAACATATTTGTCGTTGTTTGTCAAATGCTTACCTTAAGTGAATAATGAATCAAAAGAAATCAGGAAAAGAAATAATAAAAATTTAGAAGTAGGAACATGGATAACATTCAAGTTGATTTATTAGTTGTCATTCGTTTCGAGTTCATTTCAAATCTTTATCCATGTTTGTACAATAACCAACATCAAGAAAAAGCAAATTTAAATTATTCATGTTTAAAAAGTGATTTTCTATCCAATTTTCAATGCTCATATTTTAGTTCCTTATAGTTTTGCTAGTAAATTTGTCTATGTGCACAATTAGTTCAGAATATAATATATTCAGTTCATTGTTCAAGTTCTTGCCATACTTTTTCGTAAACGTCTATTGAAACGTGAAGATAAAAACCCGGATGCATCTCACTGTTGTTATTCATTGTCATTACGTGCAAAAATCAAAGAGAGATAATCGATATTTTTGCGACATATAAGTCTTGTTTAATTGTTATGAGAATATTTAACATGAAAGCCAAAATTTAATCCGTTGAAATATTCTACATCTTTTTTTTTGCAGAATGAAGCAATTGGATAGCCTTACAATCAATTTCAATTGTTCGTTTTTGAGCAAAAATTTAGTTGAATAGAGAAACTAGTTACAATTTTTCCTGATTACGTTCTTGAGATAGTCGATCCGATAACCGGTAATACGGTTATACTGCAAAAAATTATTATGATTGATAAAATTGTCCATCAAAATGTTCGATTTAATAGAGTTGATTTTCTGTAAACCAGTTGGTCTTAGCGTTAGTTGCAAATTTAATGAGCTCATGGTACTAATCAGGGTAAAAGGGGTTTTTGGGGTTTCTTGGTGGTTTGTGCTTTTGTTGGAAGCTTGCTGAATAAGTCGGCGGAAACTTTTGATCGACGAGCTCTAATCCTTTCCTCACTATGGAAGTAGAATGGAACTGGCTTGGTTAATGGTTTTGGATCGACTCTCCTTACGCCAACATTCGCGGTTGACAAGTATGTTTTTTTGTTAAAAGGTGTTGCTTTGAAGGGGTTTTTCTTTATGCTTTGAGCAATATTTTCTTCTTGTTGTACTCTACTAACACAAGTTAGTGTTCGCTTTCGTTTACATGCTGTTAGTTTTGGAGAAACTGGTTTAGTTGGAGTCCAGTGTGGCTTGGTTGGCTTACGATTTGGAGCACTCGTAGGTATGGGAGTCTTTTCATCGCTACCAATAGTAACTGATTCTTTGACTTCTTTTTCTTTAGCTTCCTCCCCTTCTTCAGTAGATTCTCTAGCTTCTCTGCTATCTTCGACCGATACTGCAACTGCATGACATTCTTCAGCTGATTCACTAACTGCTTTTTGGTCTTCAATTAATTCTTTGGCTTCCTCGTATTCTTCAGAGGACTCTTTAGCTTCTTCTTCGTCGGTTGAATACTTAGGTTCTTCTTCATCAGTTGATTCAAATTCTTCTCGAACTGATTTTTCAGGAGACGGCTCTGAGATGATAATTCTGGTATTCTCTTTATCCTCCGTCTCGGACGCTTTTTCATCACAATTATTGTCTTTGTTTTCTACTTGAGTTTCGACGCTTTTTGCTTTTGTATCTGAAGGTTCTGCATCCTCATTGTCAATAAATAAAGCTTTTGCTAAATTCTTGACCAAAAGCTCTTCCTCTTCAATTTGTTTAGCATTTTCTTCTATCACTTTAGGCTGGAACGGTGTTCTGCGAGACTTTTTCTTGCTTGTAGTACTTCCAGGAATCCTGTAGGGAGTGGCGCCAGTTTGTGTTAATCTCCTACATTCGGTTATTCGTAAAAAATATTTTCTAGTTGTGTAAAAAACTTCATCCGACTCAAGCTCCTCTCTACCTTCTGGAGTTCTGTAATCTGAAGACGCGCTTCCGGGACGATTAGGTGTTTTAAGAGGGGAGGCCATTGTTTCAGCTTTCGCTAACAGAGACTCAACTTTGAGACAATCAGTTAGACTACGTGAAGAAAAGCTGAATTCATGTTCAGATTCTAAAAAAGACAAAGAAAAAGATGGCGGTTGTTAACACAACTTACAGATTGAAATAAAACGATGTGTAAATGGGGATGCATGTATTAAAGTCATTACTTAAATAACTCATAATTATCTCTGAAAAAGCTAAAAAAAATTAGAAGTGTCAGTTAAACAAAAGGAATGCTTACCAAAATATTTATCAGCTTCTTCGGCATTCAAAGCTAATACTTTTGAATCGGTGAAATCAACAAACTTTGGACAAGCAAACTCCCATACGAAATTATTTTCATCGGTCATACTGAATGATGCAGATGAATAATCACTGAGGAAATTTAAAAATTGGAAGAAATGGTGAAAATTAACAAGAAGAAAGTAATAATCTTAATCCAAATTAAAATTGAAGCTAAGAACGGGTAGAAAACGAGATGAACAGTTTGAATTTGTTATTACCATTTTCTGATTGGTCGATCGGTCGCTTTCCTAGCGACATCTCTTGTGAATTTGTATCTCTATGTAAGTCATATTTTTTTCTCGATTTTCATCTATTTGTGTTTATTTTTCAATGTTGTCACTTTTTTGTTAGTTTCTAATTAATTTATTAATTTATTTTTTTCTCAACAATTACATCATGATAACTGGTAAACCAAGTATCTCACAATTAAAGCTAGTCTACACGACATTAAGTGAATATGTGAGTATCAAATGTACCTGAAAATCATTTCTCCGGTTCTAGATTATCCATTTTTTTCTCATGTGTCTCCTTATTTTATCCTTGTTGAACTTTTTCTTTCAATTTTTCTCTATTATCTAGCTTTGCATGTTTCGGGAGTCATCTTCTAATCATGTATTTTCTTCATTCACCTTTTCCCCCGATTAGTTGCCTAATTTTTTCAGAGGTCCTCATTGTTTTGAAATTTACGCAGAAGATGTTGTTTTGGAGGACAACATTAGAAACATTAAGACTGTTGGTTTACCTGTTTACAAGCAGAATATTAATCTCGTTAAATTTTATTCCCATCTTAAATACCGACATGTTGATTTGAATGTTCTTAAAATGACTGAACATATTGAAGAAAGCTGTGTCAAAGTTCGATGGAGAGTTGTTGGTTCACCTAATTGGACTATTTTGCTTAATTATTTATCCTCACTGCCTTCAGTGAAAGGTAAAAACCTTGCTGATAATGATGTAGAAGTGTAAGTTATCCATTTTAACCCATTATACTTTATAATGTCCAGTTTAATTGAATTCAATTATCTAATTCATTCTTATTTGACTTTAACAGGTGGGTTGATGGTTTCTCAATTTTTTATGTTAATAAAGATGGGAAAATCTGTAGGCATATATGTGATAAGGTAAGAGTCGATTTCAAGTATTATTAAGGAAAATTGTCCACTTTGCAAAATATGACCCACTTGAATTTCTGCAATTGTATTAAAATCTCAGCTGAATCAATCAACCTAAAAAATTATGATTAAAGCAAATCAATTTTTGTATGTTTTACAAATAGACAATTTTCTTTTTTGTGTGATCCATTCTAATATTTTTCACTATAAATTTTCTTACAATTTGCTCTATTATCTTTATTTCAGTTGATTCCTGATGATAATTATGAAGATAATGGAGGACCGAAACGTTTATTCCCTAACTTGACTGGCAAACTTACAACATTTTCGACTCCTTCTAATAGGCCTAGATCCCTAACTCTTTGTTGTTGACCTTGTTTAAAATAGCTTTAGATAAATTATTCTTCTGTACATTTAAGATTTAAAACTTTCAACAAATATTTTGATTGTGACTAATAAGCTAACAATTATTAATATTTAACCTATAGTTTAGATCGATTAGTTGAAGTTTGTCAGTTGCAATATCTACATACCCATATAATGAAACCATGATTTATTTTCCAACCGCTTTGGAAGCAAGAACCCGAAAATAAATATTTAACTGATCAAGTTCATCTTCATTCAGTTTGGAATATGTTAAAAACTATTGACATCTATTTCAAATTCAATAGCTTGAAACAAGTCATTTTCGGAATGGTCAATAAGTACGCAATAAAATTCTCAATTCAAATACAGCCCTAATTTTTTTGTCAATTTTATTTGTTTGACGAAATGCAGATTGAAAATGAAAACAATGATATACTTTGTGAAATTAATTTGCACCAGACAATACAGCATATTTATGAATATCTCTTGATTAGTCTGATAGATTTATTTTATGAATCTATCAAAAATTTAAAATTTGAAATCCCAAACAAACAAACCAAAAGCAAAATAACATCATTTTAAAATATATTTAACAAGTAACAATGCTTAATATAAAAATCAAGCTGGTGAATATGACTAGAAATGAAGTGAGAAATGAGATTCATCTCACTGGCTCTTAATTGTGGAAAATTTTTGTTCAGGCCAATTCAAGGTAACTCTTGACTATTTCATCAAGAACTTCGGAGTCTCTTATCATTTGCATGTGAGTTTTGTTAAATGTGCGAAATTGGAAAGGATAATTCGTATTAGCGTTCCATTTGAGACAAACTCTTAAAGCTTGATAGTTGACAAATGTGTCTCCATCCAATTCTTTGACAACCGTTCGTCTGATATTATCGTATAAATTGCTACTCGTGGTACTCATAGATCGTAAAGTGGGCTGCCCACCACCACCCCAACATTTAATCGGAACTCCAGGGTGGTCAAAGGAGCCTTGAATGTGAGCCACGTCTTTCCACATTTCATATGCTCTTGGTTGCCCAATATCTCTGAAGAAGTCTTCATAATTACATGGCGTATAAGTACCATTTGCAGACGTAATGAAAGGTTCACAGCCCCAGGCTTCTGGTTTAGGTATTAGAAATGCTAAAGAGGGGAAGGTTCTCTCAGCCCGACGAATTATACTTGATAAATAGCCGGGGTAATCGTCTTCAAAAAGGTAATCATACATGTACTTAAAGTTTCCACCGAACGGAGTTGCCAAAGTCCACATTAATCGAACGTATTTATCTTTCCATTCTTGAGTTTGTTGGCGAAGAAAAACGTATATAACACTTCCTCCCATCGAGTGTCCGATCAAAATTACACTTTTATTACCATTACGATAGTATGTTTCTTCTATCAATGTCTTGAATTTGGAAAACCATTCATCCATTTCGTCTAATTGAAAACAAAGCAAGACGCAAAGACATTAAGTTGACAAAAATTTAACCTGCTGCAAAAATCGAGTATATTAAATGGCTTACTCATTGATTTCCTCCAATCGTAGGGTGCTCCACGAATTTGAATAGCTGGTGTCAGACCAACGTCCCGAAAGCGACTAACCATATTTGCATAATAAATAGCTAAGAAGATAAAAAAGCAAATGATTAGAAAAGATTGAATATATTTTGTTGTATTTAACAATCCACCATTCAAATCTCACAATTCAGTAACTACAGGTTATAAAAAGCTATAATTACAAGTTATTAGAAATAACGACTTCTGTAATACGATTGCAGAAGAGGAAAGTTGAATTTAATTCAACTTACAGAGCAAAATAATCTATGATGACAAGAAATTGAAGGACAATGTTCATCTACAATGCATTCAACTTACTTTGTTGTATGATTCCTTCGAACCACGGAGACAAATACTCAACTGACTCTAGACCACCAAATTGCGGAACAATAACAGTGACTCCTTTAGAATTGGTTGTTTTTCGAGTTGTAGGATCGTAATGAAGACGAGCAGCATAATACCAACACTGCCTAACCATAGGCATTAATTCTTTCAAACTGAACCACAAAGTCCAGGTTCCAGTCCTACGTAAACAGTAAACTGGAGCATCAGTAGCTTCTTGCAAAACCGCTTCCAATTTGGTGCCCATATAACCGGGGACTGAAATTAGTTGAAAATGAGTATCATTTCAATTAAAAAGTTAACATAAAAAATACGACATTATCAATATCCACAAATATTATAAAAAGAGATAAGTGTGATTTTTAAGAAATCAAGTCATAAGTTCATTTTCCGAATTAAAACAATGGCGTCTTAAACCAACGGTTATTTTGTAAATGTTTTTATTTTATTTATATTTTATTATTTATTTTTCATTTTTTGGTGTTTATGTATTTAATATTTCTTATTTATTTTATTTTAATTTATTTGTGAGAAATTATTTGAAACTTACCCAAGATAATAGGATACATTTTTGCCGGTACAGCTTGACCAGTAACGTTATCCGTGTTAAAAAATATTGTCATAACTGTGAGGAAAATCATTCCACCAAGATTGGCCAGAGAAACCATTTCGTTGAGTGATTATTGGTAATTCGTTTCAATTCCCTCAAGAACCGTATACAATTAATGATGATATTCAGAAGTTAGACAACTGCAAGTTAGCGTTAATTTAAATTTGATGTAGATGCGAACTGTAAATCACAAAGATAAATACACAATACACGGTGAAATTTACTTTAGTAAAGATAATTTTTGTTTTTTGAGACGAAGAGAAAATTTGTTTACGAACAATTTGTCTCTTTTTCAAGTCATTTTAATATTCACATCACTTTTATATTAATGTATATTTTTTCATTTTTACCTTTTGCTTTTCAGGAAAACCTTTCTATTGAAGTGTTTTTATGTTTCTTAGCAAACAATGATTGAGCTCGGCACTACGAAACCATCGACAGTCAGGTTAACAATAACCTTGAATTTCAATATTCCCCTGAACACCATTCATCACAATCAAAGTTTCCATTCTTTTGATGTCATCTAATTGTTTAAAATGGAATGAAAATTGTCAAACTCACGATTCCACAACAAAAACTTGGCCAATTTTTGCTGGAGATGTTTACAATAAGATTTGCCTCAGTCTTTCCCGTGGATTTGCACTACAAAAATCTTTCATAAAATGGATATCAACAGATTGGATACTTTTTGTCATTACTAATTAGTGTTGAAATTTTTATATAATTAACTAAAAAAACAATATCTGTACTGTCGAATGCAAAAATACTGTTTGGATTCAAGAGGGAAAGGTTGATAATCTGATGCAAAATATCTCAAGAATAATGAAAAAATGCATCAACTCCTACTGAGCATTTATTTTCCTGATTTCATTTCCATTGTTGTTCCTTGGTTTTGTTTTTGGAAAGTCAAGATGATCGTAAAAATTTGCGCTTTACTGGCTCGATTTCGTATAACTTTCAATTAAAAGATACGTCCGAATACACTCTTAAAACCAGTTCATTCTCATTGGCTGTGTGGTTAATGATTACACTCTTTTTTAATCGGATATTCATTGAATTCGCTATACCCATCAAAGTTATGCTATTGTTCATTTTGAATTATGCTCAAGGATTTGGCAATTTGTTGATTTTCAGCTCATGTTGATACCCTCAACATTTTTTGACTAAACCCCATTTTGACAATCATCACCATCATATTAACTCATGTTCTTGAACCACTTTCACTACCAACAAATGATGCAATTTACCGGTTGATTAACTTGAAAATATTGATTGAAGCAAAAAAATCACTGGAAGTATCAACATTCAAGCTCCTTATTATCAGATTTTTCTCGCATCTATTATAAATGAAATTCAGAGTTTCCTGGAATTATTCAAGTCTCCACCGTTTAATCTCTATGCTAACTAATATTTTTCAAGACAATTTTAATCAAGCTTAACGGCGAATGAATATTGCTATCGAATGGGGAATCTGAGTGCACAGAAATATAAACCTTGAGCTCTATTTCAATCTCAATACCATTGATTACCAATAATTAATTACGGATAGCCTTCACTTTCTTAATTGTGACAAGTGCCAATCATCAAATCAATCAATATGAGCTGAATACATGTATATATGTATTACCGACATTCAACTGAAGACTTAAGTCTGTAAACTGTGTATCTTTAGATTTTTTTTCAACAATTTTTTTCACACAAAATCTTCTGATTGTCAACTGTTTTCATATAAACAAAAGGTTGCCTGAAACAATCGACTGAATCAGATTAACAAAAAAAATATAAGCTTCATGAAAGTTTATTTGTGCATCAAACGCTGCAAAAAATATCTCAATTGTAAATCTTGTCCTGAATTTTATAATTTATGAACAAAGATTGTATTTTCCCCTTTTGTCTTATCAGTTAATTGTGTTCATAATGTTTCCTTCAAACTATCTGATTGTATTTTCCTGACAGACTTTCAAATAAATATTAATCTCATTGATTAACAAAAATATATCAAGAATGGTAAATCTTTTTTCCTCAATCATCACCATTCTCATCTCATTATTCTCATCTCGGATGAACAATTGATTGCCTGGTGTAAAATTTACTCAATTTCATGCCCTAATAATGCATCTATTGTTACAAACCTTAAACGATGAAGCTTAACCAAACATCTCACACTAATAAACTTTCACCCCATAATTGTTAATACAATTAAGTATCAATTTTTGTGACAATTATCATATAATTAGCTGGATTTGAGTTGGAAACCTTTACAATACAACATGTGTAACGATAGTTAGCAAAAATATTTTCTCTTGGCATATGACAAATCAATTAAAGCAATTTATAGCTGAGAAGCAAGTTGGCTTGAGTCTAAAAACTGTCAAGTATAAGACATCGGACAATGATATAAAACATCATTTAAATGACTAGCCTTCACCTCTTGTAAGTGGTGTGATTTGTCGACTTTAGGGGCTCAAAGCTCCTAATTAAACAGTTCAAACCCTTCTCGAGGTACAAGGAACTTCAAGAAACTAAAGAAAAAACTTCGGTTGTTCGGGGCTCATCCAAGGTTGGCAGATGGATGGACATTCAGTGAGAATGTAGAATTGTGTTGTTTTTATTGAAATGGATACTTTTTAGTTATTATTATTATTATTATAATTATTAGTTTTTAGCGATATTTTCAATCAGTTTTGCCACTTCTTCTCGGTTATTTGAACTTTTCATTTGTCTTGAAATTTCTTCCATTTTTGAGCGAATCTCGGTATTTTCAAGTAAATCGTCAACAATTTTGTGAATTTCATCTTCGTCATATCCAAATGGATCAACTCGGTATCCAAGTTTCAAATCTTGAATCCTTTGTGCATTATCCAGTTGATCAAAGCAACACGGAATTACAATCATTGGTTTACCAAAGAAGAGGGACTCAACAAATGAATTGTTTCCACCGTGAGTTATGACCGCATCAACCTTGGGTAAGATGGCGATTTGATCGACATAATTATCGTCCCACATGTTTTCAGGTAAAGTCAACTCATCACCTTTTAAACCTTTAGAGACGATGAAACGATGTTTACTCTTGGAAAAAGTGTTGATTAGGCGCTTCATGAAAGGTATGTTCAGAGATCCTGAAGTTCCCATTGACAAGTAAATCAATTTTCCAGACTGATTGATACTAAATGGTGGCACAATGAATTCCGTTGCATTTCGTGTACGAATGGAGGGGTCTATGCGAATCCAATTCGGAGGCAGCGAGCCTAGTTCAATATAGTCTATCGCTTCTGGGTAGATATAGATTCCAAGAAATTTATCTGAATCATAAAAAGAAGTTGTTATGATTCCAAATGAGGAATACCACTGAAAGTATTTCATGAACACGCCTATCAATTTTGATAGTAACTTTTTCATCTTAACTGGCCACAAGCTTTTATCACTATGGACAGATAAACCCAATAAGGCTGGAAATCCTGATGTCTCCGAGTAAAGCCCTAATGGGTTGGCTGAGTACAGAAATATGCTTGGAATTGAAGATTGATAGAAGAGTGGAATAGGAAAACAAACATCACCAATCAGAATATCTGGTTTGATGGAATCAATAATTTTTTGCAAAGTGGAGTTCAACAGCTTGAGCTCATCAAAGAGCAGCGATAAACCGGTAATGAAGCTTTCACAATCATCTGAAGGTGAAGTTGAACTGAGTTGCACGCTTTCCACAACGATTCCCATCCATTTACTTTCATTTTTGGTTTCCATTTTTTTAAATTCATCATTGAAATCTTCAAGAGCAATGAATTTCAAACCATATTTTTGAACTTCGTCTTTATACCTCAATACATTGGCAAAATAAACATCATTACCACGGCTGGATAGTAAACTCGCAACACCAAGAGCGGCATTAAAGTGCCCATAACTGGTGAAAAACAAACGAATCAAAAATTAAAAATAAGTCAGCTTAATAAGATGATTGAAATCGACTTATAAACATGATCAATAACTAGCTATTAATCAAATATTACTTAATAGAAAATAGTTTCTATTGACTGTGTAACATATTGTCACACGTGTGTTACATGTCTATTGGCCGGCCCTTCATCGCAACTTTCGAGAGATTAGCCTGCAACATTTTCTTATATTTAGTCATATTAACGAGAGCAAATGCACTGATGATAACCATTTTTAGTATCATTATGAAATTATCTGATTTAATTCAAGAGATTGGTTAATAACATCTCAAAACATGCAAAGAAAGAGACGAATTTTTACTGCCGGCATCTACGATTAGTCAATCCATTGTGCAACTATTCAGAGATTAGACTGTATTATATTCAAAACTGTCATATGAACGAGAGCGAATGCACTGAAATGCTTCAGTTTTATGCTTGTTTTAGCAGCGCCACTTAATCAACAAAGAAGTTAATCTATTGTTAATCAAGAATGAATTCTTGGTGCTTAACATCTAATTACTTCGGCAAATAATCAAGAAAATTAATAATATAATGATTGTATGTTATTAGGTAACCAATAAAGTCCATAGAGTTGTTAAACTCTCAGCATACTGGTACTTATCAACTCCCTCATGAATTTTATATGAATGTTGGAAATTTTACTCTAAAAGGCACAGATTCAGACCGAGTTTTTGAACAAATTGATAACTCGAAAAGAGCATCATAGAATAATTGAATTTGCATTAATATATAATCATTACCCAACACTATGTGATTAAGTGCCATGAAGATAGCTCAAACGTCAGTGACCAGGCGAAACAATTATTGCATTCACGAAATTGAACGATTAGCCTATCAAATGGGTTTTTAAGGTATGACTTGTAAATAATGGAAATAAATCTTTGAATTTACATGGCGATTTACGATTTAGACATATTGTCTCAAAATTTGACTTTTTATAGTGGTAAATCAATAAGCTTCAATTTGGTATAATTAGTCTGAGCGAAGCGAAGACTAAGCTCTACAAAAATAAATCTAATCTTTTGACAGTTGCAGTCAAACCATACAACCGATTTCAATGAAGTTTCATGCGAGTATACAACATATCTGTACGCATTGCAGAAAGAAGTGATGAAAAAATTCCTAAAGGATATGGGGGTTTAATTGTAAATAGTGTGAGTTTCCAGGGTATTTTGGGCATAAAAGAGCCTGAAATTACGATAAGAATGGAAAAGTCTGCGTTTTTGCATTTTTTCAGATATTACAGTATCGGTCAAAAAAACTAAGGCTTACGTTCAATTTGGGATTTCCGATCAAATGATTTTTTTGCATTTTGCAGACCAGACCATAGGGAATCAATAGACATATAAATTAAGATACACAATTTCATTGTCGGCCATTTATTCAATTTTAATTGCACTCATGGTTTCTAAAAAACTTCATAGAAATAGCATTAGATTTGCTAACTTCCCTCATCAATTCAATGCCAAACAAAATTCATGCGTGTGTTCACGCTGATGGAATTCATACAAAATATTAATTCTAATTATTGTTCAGCAAACATCATAGAACTGATTAACTGAGTTTCAAATTATTTGATTAATCGCTGACTGAGTTACGAACGATTGATTGACTGTCAGTTTTTTTGACCGCTACTGTACAATCGAGTTAAAAACCTTTGTTGGGAAATAATTAGAATGCATCTTTGATCTTATTTCTAACGCTCGCTCAGACTACGCCGGCTCACGGCTGACTAGTTTCTAGGTTAGTTTCACGTTTTCAATTGAAATATTGCTAGGTTCAAGTTATTGTCGAAACCATCGTTTATTTTGCAAGTGATCATTTTGCCAATCTGCTTCAAAGCGTAAAATCATTTACACTAGTGGTCAGGGTTAAGTTAACAAAAAAGGGTCAGACTTAAGTTAATTTTTAAGTGTCGCCATCTCGAGCATTTGCCGTTTTAAGAGACACTAAACAATAGAAATCTGAAAAATTAAGTTCGATCTTAAAGGTACTTTTATTTCTTGTTAGATGGCGACTATGAAAAAAATCTCCGATTTTATTAACTTAACCCTGATGTATTACTGATGTATCACACTAGTGTATTGGATACGATTTGTAAAATTTTAAGACAATATTTTTGTAACCAAAAACTTTGGAAATACAATGAATGATCACAATAAAAGCTTGATTCAGTCAAGAAAATAAAAATAGTCGATTGGCAAAATCAAACCTAACACCCAATAAGATCAAAATAATTATTTGTTTCATTGTGAGCTCATCGGATAAAGATTTGTCTTGAATATGGTCAATATAAAATTTTAACCCTTTGCCAATGGCAAGTGGCGAGATAAGTCAACTTCAGAGGCCTAAACTCCTCTAATGAGACGGTTCAAACCCTTCCGGAGGTACAAAAAGAACAACAACAACAACAAAACAACAACAAAACCAAAAACAACTTCGGTTGTTCGGGGTTCATCTGCAAGGGTGAACCCCGATTTTTTAATCGCATGCGTTAGCATCATTTATTCAATACTGTATTTGTAACTTGACTTTACATCAAAAGTATTCCCAGTCGAGTCAAAATAGACGAATAGAAGAAAATTCAGCGCACGAATTGAAGCGTTTTTCTTTATGCATGCAATACATACTTTTTGTCATTGCCTCTTCGCGTTTTTTTGCGTTTAACGCAAAAATTTTCATCTAAACAAAAGTAACAATGTCAGCTTCCACAATATACTTCAAAAATTAAAACAAGTCTATTTAAATTAACCACTAGCTCAGTGGTTAAAGAGTGGTCAAGTTAATTAAGTGATTGACGAATCTTGATTGAAGTATCTTTTTCAGAAATTTAAATTGGATCGAGCATGTAGCGCATATAAATTTTAATAAGGGCAAAAGCTGCGCCTTATTTGACCAATTCTCTTACTGCTCATTCTTCTGGCGTGTATGCCTACATCGACTGGGTTGGTTTGTAACTCTTTGAATTTGTGATTTAACGATTTTTCAAACATCATTGTAATCTTAATGTCAGCTGAAAATTGACAGACATTAAATAACATCCGATTCATAAGTTCTGATTGTACAAGAAAAAAAAATCAAACTGAATTTGACATCCAGTGAGATTCAATAGGAGATTATTACTAATTAACCTAATGACAATCTAAGCTAATGAAAAGTTACATTACATAGTATCAACATGTTTGGGTGCTGTCAATACATATGGTTAAGTTTTGTGTAATTAACGAGTGGGACTTCTGTTTACTCATCTGGTGAATTGATTGTTAATTTTGCTAGTTTATCAGGTTATTAAATTCGTAGTTAATTTCAATAGATTCAAGGTATCTATGCATTTCAGAGTTAACAAGCTCGTAAAATGAACTCAAAATACGGGTTTTATTGCACTGATTTAGTTGTTACATTTAACTTATATTATGCATATTGATTTCAAAGAGATTAAAGATCTTTTCGTAAATATAAAGTCAAGGATTTATTAAATAGAAATTCATGATATTTATAACAATTAAAGGTGTAAATCTGCTGATAAAAATATCGATTGGATCTCGTCACCCGAATCGCGAAGATAAGTTGCAACGTTAAATTGATGTTGACACTTTCATAGTTGATATTGTAATTGTATCACCGAGATGTTTTGATACGATCATAACACGTAAAATGAGGGAATGCTCACAGGATAAACACCCAAATTGTAACAGTGTTAACTCTAACTAACTCCTATGTTTGAGATTGAATCAGTATCATCAACAAGATAGGGTTTATTTTGTAATAACCCGTGTTGGAAAAAAACGAAAAAATTGATTAATTCATAATATAAATACAAACAACAATAAACTATCTTGGGGTTACTTTGATCAAATATAAATGTAATTCAAACTTGATTGTGATTTTCATTGTAACTTAAATACACTGTATTATAAAATGACTAGTTCAACTTTAAAATTGCTGACTGTTTGTTCATTAATTGTCCATTCATTGGCTTCCACCACTTTAGATGATATTGACCGATCTGATATTCCTCAAATAGTTGAATCTCGTGGGTTCAAATGTGAATCACATTACATTGTAACAAGTGATGGTTACATTTTGGGTAATTATCGTATTGTGAATCCATTGGCTTCCAAGCATTTCAAGGAACCATTAAAGCCTGTAATAATTCAAAGTGGATTCCTTGGTTCAGCTACTGACTTTATCATTAACGCACCAACTGGTCAAATCAATGAACAAATCCTAGCTAATTATACAGATTTAGATTCAGTTGACTTTGACTCGGAAGGACAAAATTTGGGTTTCATTCTAGCCAATTTAGGTTATGATGTTTGGTTGACCAATCCAAGAGGTAACTATTACTCGACTAATCATACAACATTGGATCCAAAAGAAGGTAATGAAAAACGCGAATAATAGTTGTCCATAAACTAACTGGTTTCTCGATCTTGCACCGGCTTTAGATGGCAAAAAGTTTTGGTCTTTCTCACTTGATGAAATGGCACTGCTTGACCTACCAGCCATGATTGATTACGTGCTCAATAATACTGGGCAAAGTGAGTGAAAGCAAATAAGCTGAGATTTTAGATCAAACTACCAGAATCAATAGCCATATTAATATTTCTTTGATCCAACAGGTTCTCTTGCTTACATCGGCTATTCACGAGGAAGTGCGATTATGTTTGCTTTACTTTCCGAGAAGCCAGAATACTCTGATAAAATATCACCATTCATAGCCATGGCTCCACCAGTTTTCCTGAACAATGAAAAATCCTATTACAGAGCCCTTGCCAGTTCAAAGTTCATCCTCAACTTTATCCGTGACCATCCTGGTTCCTGCTTTGGTAGAGCTATAACAGATATAGCAGGAATATGTAATAATATAATTATTAAGCCTTTGTGTCACCAACTCGAGATGAGTTTACTAAGTATTGATCGAGAAACGAGCAACGCGACACGGATCAACATTTACCTTTCTCATCTGCCAGCTGGAGCACCATGTTGGGATCTCATTCATTTTTCTCAGCGAATCACACAAGAAAATTTTACTCACATTGATTTAGGTCCTGATCTTAATATGAAGAGATACGGATCCAAAACACCACCTTTATATAATTTAAGAAACATCGTTAATCAAGATATTTACATTATACATTCAACTGGTGACAAAAGAGCCAGTCCAATTGATGTGCAAAAATTGGTAGACGAGCTAGAAGGTACTCAAATTTAACTCCATGTTGCCTATTGTCTCTTAACAAATTCTTACCTTTGCTTTATTTTACAGTTTTTCCAGCAGATAGGATTACCATTGAAGATGAAAAATTCAGTCATCTTGATTTCTTCCTCGATAAAAATGTAGCCCAAAGAGTCAACAAACCAATCGCTAGAATACTTGATCGATACAGATCCACATAAATGTAAATTCACACTTTGACATTAAATACTTTGATAACAATCTTTGATATTGTGGATATTACACGTTTATTTAGATTTTCCATTCAATAACTTAATCGAGTTTTTATCCACGGAATATTTAATTAAATTTCAGCTCACAGTGTAAAGACAAAACAATTACAGATGATTACACTACTTGGAGTCACTTCAAGACAAGATTACGTATTAAAAAAGTTGTAAAACATAAAGATGTAGGGTTGAGAAGCTAAAAACTAACAAAATTCAATAATCATCAAAATGGAATTTAAACTATCAGTATTAAAAGATTTAGATGCACCGATTGATAATCAAATTTTTTCTAATTTCTAGTCAGAGCGTTTCATTTAAACACATGAATTGAAGTCATTCAAAATAAGAAGACCTTCTTTCACCCTGACAAGTGGTAAGAAAAGCAAAGGCCAGGGGTGACGACCTCAAGGTCTGCGGATCAAACCCTGTCAGGGTAAAAAAACTGACCTTACAAATTCAAATTATAAGAAAACAACGATTATAAAAGCTCATTGATCTAAACTGAAATTGAAAAATCAATCTAAGTTTGAGGAACTCATCCAATAAGATGAGTTCCATTTTTGTCCAATTTACTCAAATGAGTATTGTATAAACCCTTTTATATACAGTAATCCAGAGATAAGTCGAAGTCCCTTTCGAGTTACCATTCCGATTTCTAGCATTGTAACTTATTCCGACAGGTTTATAATCTACTGCTTTTGAATCACTAGATAACAGCAAGCTCGTAAACCCAACAATACAAAAAAATAATTTAATTTTGATTAATTTTTAAGCTCACTAGATGGAGTCGCTAATAATCAAAGGATCTTTAGCGGCATTTGGCGCACATAACTATAGTGTAAAAACTGCTATCTTTATGGTGAATATTTTAAATTGTTGTCTCTGTATGTTTCTTGATTCATTTTTTAATAAACATGCCTGTCGCCAGAAAAAAGCTGCCTAAAGACTGTGGGATCATCATTTCTTTGATGAAAGAAATAGGAATCACGGAATTTGAACTTGCAGCTGTCAATCAATTGTTGGAATTTGCTTATCGATATGTTATCGATATCTTGGGTTAGTATTTTATTTAGCACTATCCCAATGATAAAATCTGTACGAAAACATTCTTATTGTTCTAATAAAATCTGTTTCTTTTACCTTTAATAGAGGATGCCCGTTTATATTCACGATATGCGAAAAAACCAGTGATAACTGTTGCAGACGTCGAATTGGCTATTCAATCTAGAGCAGAAAAAATATCAACTGAGCTTCCACCGCGACATATGCTCATGGATATTGCTTATGATATAAATTTTGAACCCATACCATTAATCAAGTCAAATGCTGGACTACGTATTCCACCTGATCGCTTTTGTTTAGTAACTCCTAATCACCGCGTTAAAAGGCGGAGACATTACTAGAAGTGAAATCACACTTTTAATTCTATGTTTATATAGATTTTATCTGTTGAATCCGAAATGCTATTCTAAATCATTATCAGTTAAATTTTTACCATCATTAATATTGATGATAAACCATTAAATCAATTATTTTCCAAAAAAAAATCATTTTGCCTACATGTCGTAAGTTGAAAAATGCGCCCTGATGTATATCAGCTGTTAAACCTTAGATCTTAAATAGTCTGATGCAATGCAACGAGTTTGAAAAGTCGTTATTCAAAATTTAGTTCCATAATTGACTCAAATCCATTTAATATTTGAAGCGTGTTTGATTATTAAATTTTAACTATGTTGATAACTTCTCTATTGGGATGCAGAAATGCTTCATCCACGTTGAGATCAGGGGTGAGTTAATATTTGTCGATAAGTTTCCCCGTAATTGTTATTGTTTGCAATTTTTGTTTCAATTATTACAGATAAGTGGTCTTGTTGGATCGAATTTCCTAAGAAATCGGATAATCAGTCGAAGATCAACCACAATCATACCTCCTGCTGAACCTTATAGTAAATTTATCGGACCCAGGGATCGGAAACGCGTAGGGAAATGGTTACTTTGTGTAGCAGGAGCCTCTTTCGGTACAGTTGTGATCGGTGGTATTACTCGTATTACTCGGTCTGGTTTATCGATGGTAGACTGGCATCCTTTCAGAGAATTTCCCCCGTTTACTAGAGCTAGATGGGAAGCAGAATTTGAAAAATACAAGCAATTTCCTGAATTCAAATTGTAAGATGAATATTTAGTGATTGTTTCATTATCATATGTTCAAATTCATTTCCATCTTTTTTAGGGCAAACCATGACATGACACTGGAGCAATTCAAAAAAATTTGGTGGGTCGAATACCTGCATCGTACCATGGGACGTGTTACTGGCCTGATCTTCGCAATTCCTTTCGGTTACTTTGTTTTAACCAGAACATTTCCTTTCCAATTGATGAAGAAATTGTATTGTATTAGTGGATTACTTCTTTGTCAGGTTTGTTTACCTCTTTTTATTTCAGAACTAATCAACATTAGATTTTTAATGAGCCCAATGAGCGGTTAACATCATCACGAATGATTCATAAAAATAAATTGTAATGAATTATCTACTTCATTATTTTTTAGGGTTATCTTGGCTGGTATATGGTTAAAAGTGGTCTAGAAGAAGAAACAGCCAAAAAGTACAGTCACCCACACGTTAGTCACTATCGACTAGCAGCTCATTTAGGAACAGCCTTCGTATTTTACTCGTTAGTCCTTTCAACTGCATTTGAACTTTTGTTGCCTCCACAAATGGTAATGCCAAGTTGCTAAATTAATAACCAGAATCTAATGATTTCTTTTAAACTCTTGTCATTTAGGTCTCAATCACACCAAAACATATATTATTTAGAAAGTGTTTAATTGGCTTGACTGGTTTAGTATTTGTCACGGCGATATCAGGAGCATTTGTTGCTGGTTTGGAAGCTGGTTTAGTATACAATTCATGGCCTAAAATGGCTGATAGATGGATTCCAACAGATATTAACACTAAATATCCATGGTACAAAAATGTCACAGAAAATCCAACCACTGCCCAATTCGATCATCGTCTTCTAGCTCATACGGTTGTCCTTAGTGTCCTTGCACTTTGGCTGTATTCTCGTCGACTTAATTTACCTCCTCGATCACGACTTGCTATGAATATCTTTCTTGGAGCTGCTGCTGCACAAACAAGCTTAGGAATTGTGACGTTACTCACTTATGTCCCTAAACCTTTAGCATCTTTGCATCAAGCTGGTGCACTTGGCTTACTTTCCTCTGCTATTTGGGCAACTCATGAGTCAAAGCTTTTTAGATTAATCCCTAAATAATTGTAGTCTCCCTCAGTGCAACTCTTTCAGATAAGTTTTCGAATCATCTTCACATATTTATTAATTATAGAAGTATTCTGTTTTATATTGCGCGACTCGATCATTTTATATTGATACGAGTAAATTTAATAGAAACAGATATCGATGATAGACACATGAAATGATAATGAATGATTAAATTTACGGAAAAATTATGAATTTAATGTAAATATTAAGTGAAAATTGATACATTTAATTCTGTCCATCTATTATAATTGTCATTTATAAATATTTCATCTCCAATTGTATGGTAATTGGTCATTTTACTTCAGAATTTCCTTTTTTTAGAATGATAATTACAGGAGATCAAACTATAACGGTCAGGCGGGAGACAGGGACCAACAATTGACCTGATTGGTGGTAAAGGTTGATTATTCCGAGTTCGAGCTATTTCCATGAGAAAATCTTGAGGAGGTGGCAATGTTAACATCTTCTCCGATTGCGATTGTATAGCCATTTTAACATCATCGACGGTGATCGTCTTCTTATCCGCATATTGTGAATATATACGAGCATCCTCTTTAATATTGAACAAAAATAAATAAAAGATTAGATTAGAATGTTATCCAGAAATTGTAATTATTGCAATAACTAGAAAAAAATACATGAATACAAACCTAGAACAGTAGTAACATATCGATAGGTAAATTCCAACAATTGGTTGACAACTTTTGGCTCATATTCGTTGATTCCCATCTCTTTCAAAATCGAGGTAATGACACCAAAATCCCTTGGTGAAGATTCTTTTTCTTGAGCCATAGTTAAAGGCGATGCACTTGAATAGTAATAAATATGTTGGTAATAAAACACCAGTGAAATAGACCAATGATAAAAAAATCAAGATTCAGTCTGTAAATACAAATTCAAAATAATTTTCACAGAAGCGAAATGAACAAAAGTAACTTTCAAAACCTCAAATTGACTATAACCAACCAGCTGAGAAGCGTGTTTACAACAAACTACAGTAGCAATCACGCATGTCAATACTTAAATACAGCGGCTTTAAGCTCTTTAGCATCTAAATGTTTTGGATTAAATTAAGTAAAAACGCTAACAGTAATGAAAATAATCGTTTGAACGCCAATTTTCACAATCTTTAAAAAGTAAACACCATTCCTACTTAACTTAAATCCTCGTAAATTGCATAGACAAAAGTAGGATATTTAATCTTAAGTTGATCATTTAAGACATCAAACGTTATTACAATATATAATCTGGTTAATGATTAAAGTCGACACAATTTAGATTAAAATTGCCATTGTTATATAATTTATTATTTACGTTGCGTCTTTTTATTTCAATGCTTTTTATCCGACAGATCAGGTGGCCGAGTGGTTAAGGCGTTGGACTGCTAATCCAATGGGCTCTGCCCGCGTGGGTTCGAATCCCATCCTGATCGAAACTCTTTTTGAATTTTTCTCTTTCAATTACAATTTCAATGTTTAATTTATTTTACATGAACTTGTACCAATTATTCCTGACCCTTTTGTTCCTTTGACTAACTTTACATTAGAATAGAATCGATTCTTTTCTTTTAATTATCGAGCTGATTACAGCATTTCTCGATGACTTCAGACAAGTTCCCACAATGTTAACCCAGTCAAACACTACAAAGCTCCCATAGGTAGGCACATTTTAGGCATGTGTCAAAAAAGGTGTGGACGCCTAGAGTATGAAAATGAGCGTAAAAATTCAATTTATGCCATTTTTAAATTAAAATGAGCATTTAAGGCGAATTCTGTGCCTGATTTCGTTCATCGGTGTATTTTGGACCGTGATAAATCGTAGGTTCACAATAATCAATGATTGAATGAATCTGAAGCAGTCATAGTTGCATATTAAAATTCACTTTATTTAAAGAAATATAAATTATTTGCAATTCAGCAATTCAGAATGTAAAGAGTTGAATTCAAAATTGTATAATGTATTAAGTTAATCGGATTCAGAATCAGAAAAATTCACGTTGATTATCCATTTTAAATAGTATTTAACAGTGAACAATATCTTCATATCAGTTGCTTTTGGTAATTTGAACTGATAAAGCTATAGTGATGAAAGTATGGGCTATTCAAAAATGACCTTTAGAAGTCATTTAGAGGTCAAATAAACGAATGACCTTGAATGTCCTTGAAACTTCAGAAAAATTGTCCTTCTATTCTCGAAAGCATACCGTCTCAACACAAATACCCCTAGCATGTTTGGTTCTTTGGTTATTGAATAAAACGTGAAGTAAATGAGGCTGAATAGCCCTGTATTTACTTTGATCCAGTTTCTCGACATATATTGTGCATTGCTCGTCGAATTCTGATTGATTCTCACATCACATTACAGGATTCAATTCAGATAAGAGGAATCAATATGAATGTCGAATTGAAACATTTGCGGCCTTACCGACAAATCGGACAAGAAGAATGTTTAAATTTGGATTCAAAAACAAAAAAGATTTTCAACTATGTAAGCCCATATGGTGATGCAAAAGTGGTAATAATACCGCACTTAAGAATAACATGAACAGCTTGCATCAAATTGCATCTAGATGAAAATTGCAAGTTTTAATTTTAAATTCAAATTGAATACAAAATATTATTGTTAATTCTGAATCAGAAAATGTACTTCTCATTTTCTAGACAATTCACGTTCTACGTTTTTATACTTAGCACAATCGAAAAGTTTGTGATTAACGTCACAGTATGGGCAATCATGAATTCTAGCGCATTCTGAAATAATACAATCCTGTTTTAAAACATGAAAAATGAAGCAAAAATTTGCTTTGCTGCTGAAGCATCCATTTCTTACTTCATATGGAAGAGCTACATTGGCTTTCAACAACTCTCCAGTCCAATCAATAAAGGCATCAGACCTTTGTCGGCGAGAAAAAATTTTAACATGAGTGAATTCCTCGATTTCGTAAAATCTTTTAAAGACTATTTCTGATTTGCATGTTGCATCCAGTTTATTTCAAAATGCTGTAAGCATTAATTCTTTGAATTTTCGTGGATGGTTACAAGCCCATCATCGCGCACAGAAAAAGTAAGACGGCTCAGCTGGCAATTCAGCCGGAAGCTTGTAGAATGCTGAATCCTAGAGCTGCAATTTGTACCAGCACATTTACACAATATTCACCTCCAGGAGTTGATGGCATTCTCTCAATCAAGCCACGTTTAAATGGCTTGCCATCTGCTTCCTTTTTTGTCACATCTTTAATGAGAAGCTTTAGTCCGAGATATAAAGAATCTGAATTCGCAGGGTACGGATTTCTGGTTTTTTGAATGTTTCCAATCATCTGTCGTCTTGATGGACTCTTCTCTGAAGGGCAAATGATCATCCAAAACGGTATCGAAAATAAACTAATTCTGCTGCTTCTGCTTCCTGGTCAAGTAATTCAGTCAAATCACCTGGAGGATAAAGCTAAATACTGTAAAATGGCAAATCAAGATTTTGACTTGAATAATGCTTTATTCTCATTCAAAATATGAATTCATAATCACATCATCAGTTGAGTATTCTTGAATATTTGGATTCAGTGCCAAGTTCTCCTCCTGGCTGATATCATTGGCCACATTCTCACTTGCAAAGATAAGCTACAAATTCAACAAAAATTCTAATTCGTTTAAATAACAAGAAAATTTTGCAATCTGTAATTGATTATAATGACTAATCTCATTCATATTATCATACAGCTTAGAAAATTAAGTTTCGCCCATCAAAAGGTTAAAGATACGCATCTTCATTGATAAGATTAGTTTATCAAATTCAAAGCAATGAAGGTAAAAGTCGAAGCTAATCTTATCAATTAATATGCGTATCTTCCATTGTTGATGGGCGAAACTTAATTTTCTAAGCTGTATAATTCTTGATAAAGGAGTATTACGTTGGCCATGTTGAGCTGTGACATGTTTATGAGTGATGCTGAATTTAGCATCGTAGTGGCATAACGACTACAAATTCTTTTGGCATCCGGTTTTTTGAATTATGCATTGATCTTGCGACAAACAGTACATAATTCTTCACTGAGATTCAAATACAGAGGCTGCGGCTGGCAAACAAAATTCGATTTTTCTTTCAATGAATGCCTCACATTGTACATTCTAAGTGAATGAAGGTAGAGCAAGCTGTTTGACTGGGAAGTCGGAGACTTTTCAAAATGATTAGACAAAAGCTTAAGCCGGTAAAGATCACCATTGAGAAACTGCACCTCGCTAGTAATAGCTAGTCTACACTATTCGTAGGGCAGTGAAATCCATTATTTTCAATCTTCCTTATTAGACAAATTTAACCTAAAATGTTGCTTTAATCTTAATTTCGAAGTTTTTTGATTGATATTTCACGAAAGAAAATTGAATTAAATCAATTGATAATGATAGAAATCGAATTTAAATTCGACGAAATGCAAAAGTAGATGAAAATCCTCCTTAATAGGACAAATTAAGTGCAGTTTCTCAATGGTGACTGTAAGCTGCTAAAAATGTTTCGACAGTTCTCATATTGTGCAGACGAAATTTAGAGGTGAAATAAGTTAAAACTTAAAACACAAAAGGTCGAATTTGAAAGGACAATCGTTGCATCGGCTTAGATGCAGAATGAAATAAACCATATATCAATCGAAAGCTTATGTTGAGTATAGTATGCTCCTACGAAAATCAGATCTCAATCTGAATTTCCTGGGGAGTTATTTGACAAATCCTTTGGGTCCCCGTGATGGCGAGACCCAATTTTTCAGATAAAACTTTTTATGCTGAATCCAATGGCATTAGACACGCAGCTTTTTGAGATATCGGTATCTTAAATATGCGTTAACAGGTTAACTGATTTTTAGGGAAGCACACTCTACTCAACATAAGCTTTCGATTGATATATGGTTTATCGCATTCTTCATCTTAAGCCGAAAATCCAGCATTTTCGGCTATCCGTAGTTCATGCAACTCTTGCAAAAAAATTTCTACGACTGAAAGAGAGTTTCTTTGATGTCTGAAAGAACAATCCAATCGCGATTTGAGTATGCTCACAAATTCACAAATTTCAGCTCATCGGAATAAAATATTTTTGTCGATGAATTCGAAATTCAAAAATTCACGAATTAACGGGAATTAGAACAAATAATGATCGATCAAAGCTAGGTGAAAGAGCGAGAATAGTTCAATTAGATAATCCTTTATCCTTTGAATCATAGCTTCACTCAATTTCTTCTCACGATGAGCTTTAGTCTTTTCAAGACACTTCGTTGAAAGAAACGCTGAACAATTGTTCGAATTGAACTTGCTTTGACGCCTTAAAGATGACTAAATTCAGTCGAGTTTTATCCCTTTCGATGAGCATCGATTATTAATTTTTTTACTTCTAAATTTATTTTCACAATTTCAATTAATTAAAAAAATTAGCAAAAAACAAAAAATGTCGAAAATTTGAATGCATAAACTCAGAGAGAAACTAACTCAAAACGAACTTCAAGATGTCTCATTCATTTGCTCAACTGTCTTCTTCATTCGCTCTCAGTGTCTCAAAATTTTCTCAGCAAACAAAAAATTTTATGGCTTTTAAGCAAACAAAAATTAAGTGTCTCATTCAATCGCTCATGTGTCTCGCTCATTCACTCTTACTGTCTCAAACAAGCGAGCTTCACTGTAATGTACCACTGAAGATGAATTACATAAAATGATAAACATTAGTTCAATGGTTATTACTGATCAACATTGTTCAAACTATTTCAGTAATATGGAAAATATCTTGACCCTTGTTTCAAAAAACAACCAATAAACAATTTTCGCAAAGTCTTTTGCCTAAATATTCTGAGAAATTGAATAGATAACATGAATTTGCGAAACATTTTGAGAAGTCGACTAAACATTGTGCGAACTCGTCTGAAGTCATCAAGAATTCTGAAAATCTAGTCCTATTCTTTTAATCTTTTTTATGGTTTATTTAAATAAACCATTGTGATATATTTACTCTTGATTTAGCTGGTATCTGATTTTCATAGTTTGAAGACTAAATTGTTTCAAGTTTTTCATGCTGCTACTGACTCATGTTTAGAGAAAGTTATCTTTTATTCTAGATTTCGGAGAGGATTACAAGTTTAGCTGTCGGTCATTTTCCTGTTTCTTCCAATTTTCCAAGTCATGCCTTCAAATTACATTTCAGTTTATTTTTTTACAATAGATTGTTCGTCAATCAATTTTTGAATGTTGAAAGCTTTCCAATAAAATGATAAGATGATTAATCCGGCAACGCCATCTGTTAAGGGAAGTTTTTTTCTCATTTATATGTTGATGCTGCTTATTAACATTTTTTGTTTACAGTTTTTTATTATCAGTTTATGGTGAACCATATTACCGGTTTTGATCGCTGTTGTTTTGTTTTTGTGGATTTTTGGAAAAGGACCGTACTGTCGAAAAATCTTAACTTCAAGCTTGATGCCCAAAATGGTCTAACTCATATTTATTTGGTCTTTTACTCTTTTGCTTCATATGGTATCGTTGATGAATCCCAATTTTTTCACTGTTGGCATGTGGTAACATTCTTGATTGTATCTTCAAGCTTATATAATCGTTTCTTTTATATCTATTTTCTATATCTGTTGAACTGCCATGCCTTGGAATATGGTGTTGCATCTGTAGCTTTATGAGTATTGACTTATTTTGAATATTGTTTTATATTTGACTGTCAAAAATATTTCTAAACCAAATTGATCATTATGGCGGATCTTTCGAAAATGGAATCTATCATCGATGCTTATCGCCTAGTTTGTGATGAAGAACGTTCCCTTGAAGCAGACATAAAAAAGATGCTAGAAAATGATGTCAAATTTACTGAAGAGATGAAAAATATCTGTAGAAGGATGCCTAATTTTCAAATGTTACCCAGTGATGCCAAACAACTGTCAAACAACATTCATTTTACATCTAATCGGGCTTCTGATGTAAGCTTTAAAATTAAACAATTGGATTCTGTTAAAACCAGAGTAAGCCAGTGTTTGCAACGAGTTGGTGATATTTTAGATTTGAAGTATTGTACTCAAAATATTGAGGAAGCCTTAAATAATGAAGATTACGAAGTAGCTGCTGCAAATATTCACAGGTTTTTATCCATTGATGAATCGGCTATTCGCAACTCAACTAATGGTGCTATAAATGGTGAGTAAATCTATCAATCATTCCCATTTTTCGATTATAATTTATAAATTTATATTTATTAAATCATATTTTAGGTCAAGTTCTCGGAGGGTCTTCATTGGAAGAAGCATTTATAAAGCTTCATGAAGCCGAAGATAAATTGAAAACATTAGTTATGCGTAAATTTGACGAAGCAGTTGTAGAAAAAGATGTGGCAAGTGTTGAACGTTTCTTCAAAATTTTCCCTCTGCTGAAACAGAAAGATGATGGTTTAAGAAAATTTTCTAATTATCTTTGTCAACAATTGAGTCAACCTAACGCAACTGAGTTAAAGTCAGCTGGTCTGATAGAGGTTAGTGATCATATTGGACAACTCACCAATCTCTTTGAAAGTATTGCTAAGATGATCGACGTTCATACTCCTCTTTTCGAGACTTATTACGGACCTGGTAACATAATCTATTGTGTTGAAGTGTTACAAAGAGAATGTGATCGTCAAACCAAGAAAATTTTAGAAGATTTTGTGGCTAAACAAAATTTATCCGGTGTTGTATCTTCAGTTCAGAAATCAAGTAAATCCACTGTAACTGCCAATTCAATTAACAAAGTTGACCCAAGGGAAATTGTTGGTCTTCTAAATGATCTAATGAAGATTAATTCCAGAAGTGAAACATATTTCAAGTTTATCAGAGAAAGGACTAAAAAAGACATTGACTCTTCCATTAATGAAGACGATGATAATCTATCTGTTGAAGAAAAACTGAAAAAGGTTGATAGTTTAATCCGTAATTGTACTTTAAGCCACATGATTCAAGAACTTAATGGAGCTTATGTTTTACTTGAAGAATATTTTGCTCGTGAATCGTGTCTTAAAGCAATCCAAGGAGATGATATCGAAACAAGTGCAACTCCAACCTTAACACCAGGATCTTTAACATCAAGCATGCTAGATGATGTATTTTTCATCGTTAAACAATCAATAACACGAGCATTAACTAGTGGCAATCTTGACGTTCTTTGTGCAACTATCAATCATACAGTTAATATTCTGGAATCAGCATTTTGTGATTCACTCTCTGAAAGAGTTAAGCATGGATTCCCTAATATTGGATCGATTAGTGGAGCTCTCGGATCACTTGATTTAAGTCAAGCTTATAATGCATTGCAAACTGGTCGTTATCTCCAAACATATGGGGACATAGAAAAGGCCAAAATTGTCTTTTTATGTTCATTAAATAATTTGGACACGGCATGTGACTATATCAAAAGTTTAAAAACAACGATTAAAGATCAAGTGGTGAAATCATCAATTATTGTAGAGAAACCTGTTCAAAAGGATAAACTTGAAAGTTGTTTAAATGATTTATTTGGCCTTATCGCCAGATTTCAATCGCTCATTAATTCTGGCTGTCAGCAAATTTTTGCCAGTCTGATCAAGGGTAGAATCAAATCATGGCTTGATTCATTTAGCAGTGAGTCACAGTTACTATCAGAGGATGATGTGATGAAATATGAAATTACTGATGGGCTAAGACCTTACACGCAAACTTTAATGATTAATTTGGACTCTATTCTCAAAAGCATGAAAACAATGCTGACGAACAATAATTATAAAAATCTTATTAATATAACATCAACTGAGTTATCACAAAGGCTTGAAACAGTAGTTCTCAAATGTACTTTCAATAAGGTAGGTTAAATCAAATAGATTAATCATATTTCAATTTATTAAATATACTATTTTCTCTTTTTTATTCACTTAGCTCGGTGGATATCAATTGGATCGGGAAATTAGAGCAATAATTAACTATATATCGTCTGTTACCAATTGGCCTATCCGAGATAAATTTTCACGCCTTAAGCAGATTGCGATTGTTCTAAACTTTGAATCGATTACTGATGTTCTTGATTATTTCAATTTGAATGCCGATGGTTCGCGAAACAATTCCTCACCAAGTAATATGATTACTTTATGGTTAACACCCAATGAAGTACGGCAAATTTTAAAACTACGAGTCGATTTTGCATCAGAAGACATTCGTAAAATTAAATTGTAATTTAAATTAAATCAATATAGAGTTGTGTAAAAAATTTTCATTGATTTTTCTAAAAAAAATTCAATTACCTTTTTGGATAACTTATTGTTATAAAATCGAGGTTTCAATTTGTTCAAATATTCTCGTTTGTTTTGAACTCTTTTTGTTTTTATTGATTTAGATTGTTTTTTTAGTTGAAATAGTTTAATGGGATCGAACCCAATCACGGTTCAATAAAATTTCAATTTTTATTCATGTAAACAACTTGAATCATTCAACTTAGTCTCGAACTGGAATGAAATTTTCTAGTGAATTTAAGAGGAAAGCTCCATCTAATGGAAAATTATGTAAGCATGGGCTCTCTCCCTTTTTCTTTCTCTCAATCTCTCACTCAGTTATCATTTCTGTCATCTTTGTATACTTTGAAATCAAAATGAACCGAGAACTACCATGATAACCATGAATCTTGTTTCTATATGCTAAGTTTAATTTATTCAGCAGGGAAACCAACATTTAGTTTTTCTATTCATTCAATGGATTACAAATTGGTGGATAAGTTTACTTGATGTTGTATATTTATATTTTGCCTTTACAATTTTGTGCTTTACTGTGAGCGTGTTGCTTTGTGCCTCCCTTTGTATATTGGAAAAGAGCATCAATACATGAATTGGAAGGAACATGCTTTTGTTCATTTTGCAGATTTACTTAGTGCTCATTGTTTGTCCCAGTAACGGTTTATCCGAGGATTTAGATTTGCTTCCTCGCAATGTAACTATCATACCTGAAAGTTCAACACGATTATTGATCAAATGGGAGCCTCCTATTTTAACTGATCCTTCGATTACCCAATTAACAGGGTATAAGATTAAATATCATATCAAAAATTCTGCCGTCTCTTCGGGTAGTGATGCCAAGAAAATCGAAACAGTGACTGTGGACAGTGCTAGAAGAGAATACCAATTGTCTGATCTCAAAAAGGGTACTCAGTACAGTGTTAAAATTTCTGCTTTAGATAGCTCAAATGATACCCTAGGGTGGACTGATTGGATTCATGGTGAGACATTGGAAAATGATCTCAATGAAAGTCGTGTTCCTGATGCTCCCAGTAAAATCAGATTGGAAGCTACTTTAACTACAATTTCAATTAGCTGGCAGCCACCAAAAGATACATCAGTAGCAATTAAGGGATACATTGTTGGCTGGGGAACTCCAGTTCCAAATGATTACACTGAAGTTCTTAATGCTAATCAGAGGTTTCATCAGTTAACTGGATTGAAGCCAACCAATGAATATGTTATTAGTGTTCGAGCTTTTAATGACAGAGGTGACGGTCCTCCTATCTATGAATCTATTTGGACTCGTGCCCCATCAACACCAGAGCCTAAAACAGCCCTTTTACCTCCTGTTGGCCTTAGAGTAGATGTTATTTCACCTACATCGGCCATCCTTCACTGGACAGATACAACTCTTAATCCTCGAAGTCTTCCCGACAATCGATTCTACACCATCCGATATTCATCCAACTTTCAATCTATTAATCCTAAATATAAATATCTCAACACAACTAAAACAAGTTTACTCATAGAAGAATTAAAGCCTTACACTCAATACGAATTTGCGGTTAAAGTAACCAAAGGTCGTCGAGAGACAACATGGAGTATGAGTGCAGTCAACACAACACTAGAATCTCGACCTACCTCACGTCCGGAAGATTTAACGATAACTCCATCTGAAGAGGATTCAGGGATCATTAAACTTGATTGGCAGCCTCCGCGTCAGCCTAACGGACTCATTATTGGTTATGTTATCTTATATACAACCGATAAAGATGCACCAGATAAAGACTGGGCAGCCCAGCCTGTCGTGGGCGGTAAATTATCTACAACTTTAGAGAACCTTCTTCCTGATACTATTTATTATTTCAAAATTCAAGTTCGTAATAAAAAGGGCTACGGTCCTCTCTCAGACCCGGTGATGTTCCGTACCTTGCCAGGTAAGTTATTAGCTTAAAACACGCTGATGTATAATTCAAAGTTACATTGGAAGACTTGCAAACTAAGGTTGGATTTGTAGTATTATTGTTAATCAATCAGAATAATATCATATTTACATGCTTATGGAATAACAGATGACTTGGGGCTTGTCCAGAAGCATTCCATATTGAAGTTGATAATTTGACAAAACAAAAGAACCATCAGCTTCAGATAATTTCCCTGGAGGAATAAAGAAATGAAGAAAATACCGCTATTTCATCAGATTTTTAATTATTTTGAGAATTGTGTAATTCAAGTATTTCAGTGTTAATCTTTACAGTTATGAAAAAAAAGTGCAACTGGTTTAAAGGTCTAATTTGAAGTGAAGAATTTTATGAATTTTTCAATTAACTGTCTTCCTCTTTTTGTTGGTGTTTATTTGGAGGTTCAAGTGTTGAATATGATATAACTCTGATTTGTGAACAATTTTCAAATGCTCGCAAATTTTCCAACTGCAAATCGGAAGCCGTCCAATGTAATTCAATCAAGATAAAAGCGCATAAATAGAAAGATAGAGATAAAATTTACACAACCAATGTTCAGGTATAAAGTAATTTAAACATTTTATTACCCATCAGTGATGTTTCTTTAACAAAGTGGGCTATATTTATCTTGATTCCGCCATGAATACCGATGAAAGTTGATTACAAATCTTGACAGTGCAAACAACCCTATTTTTCATTTAAAGATGGTTGAGTTAAAATTTGTTGCTAATCTTCAATTATATGGCAAAGCAAAAAAACAAATATACATTTAAAAGTCACTAATGAAAAAAACTAGTCTTGTACTGATCTTAACCAGCTTCCTGAATAACTTCTTGAAGCCAGGTTAGCTCTTGATTTTTTTTCTGTGTTCTCTGCCTTCTTTATCACTTTACAAATGAAAATTCATGAGAAGTAAATACAGAAATAATCAATTTTCACTATCAATCTTCAGCTAGTTAACTAGAAATTAAATTTATCATGTGAAATGCATCTGGTTTTGAAGACATTAAATACCTTTACAAACAGAGCGATACAGATGAAGATATGTTAGTAAACAACATCAAAAAAAGGATATACCATCCATTATTAGATAGTATTGGATAACAAAAATAGAGCAGTAACAATGTAAGCCACAAATTTGGGAACAACAAAGGCAGTTAGTCCAGGTAATGTAATAGCTGTGACAATCTCACTTGGGATAGGAATAGGAACCTTTTTTTTAAAGCAAGGTTAGCCTGAGAAACGACAGCAAAAGATGAAACAAAAGTAACATCAGCAAACCTAAAAAACAAAAATACCTTTTCATAAATGAATATTTTTTGGTACAAAAAATAACTATGTTTATATATGGATGAAATTGGTTGGCAGAAATTATTTTGGTCTATCAACATTCCTTTCATACTGAGCCTTGCCACTGAAAACACTGTGAAGATGAGAGACCAAGAGACATCTCATAATTTGCCTATTTCACCCTCAAACAGTCAATCAAATTTGATAGCTTGAAGGGTGGTGGATCGGAAGGGAAGCACAAAAGAGGGTGTACAGAGTGGGAGGGTGAATAGGTGAAATACTATGCTTTTAGACTTAATCGAAGCAACTATTGGAGTGTAAAAAGAAATGAAAACTGAGAGAGTGAACAAAAAAAACTATGTTATTATATCTTCTATCATCATTACAATTTTATCTTCTCTTTCTCATCTCTCTGTGTTTCGCCATGTTTTCCCATTGATGCGCATTATCTGAGTTTTTAACCGTGATGAGAATTTTCAAGTCTCATATTTTTACTCGACTTTACTTCTGCTCTTCTTATTTCATTTCGTCTCTTTTTGTATTTCATTCATTGAAGAAAAATTTATCACCAGAAAAAAAAAATGGTAAAACGTAAAAGCAATGAGGCCAAATTATAATGAAAAGACTAGGAAAAGAAGGCAAAGAAAATGAAATAGAAGAAACGAAAAAGGTAAAGAAGATGAAAAAGAAGGCGAAGAGAAATGAAGAAAAGAGTGAATTAATTTGACAATCAGTGACAAAATTTAGCTTTTTGCAAACCTTTTAACTTGTGAAGCAACAAAATGAAGATTTCTTCGTTTTCTTGACTCCAATCAAGTAGACTGAACATTAACAGCAACAAAAGGCAAAGTTAAATCAACAACAAGAAAAAAAATGTAATATTAAAAGCCATTATAACTGTAGGGGTCCAGTTGGGTTTTGGGTATTCACTTTTGCATATACATTTACTTACATTTATATGATGAGGTACAATGAAAACAGTTAACCGTCTCAAGAAATGTTAGTCAACAAAAAAGATGTCAAAAAATTTGAACAATTTTAAGTCTTTTCTTTCAATTTTACACTTTCTGTTTATCTGTTTACTGCCTTCATATTGAACCTTTTTTTTGTGGTTTTCTGGTAATGTCAGAATCCTTTTGACTTTCCTTGACTTTTTCAGCTTATTTTTCATCTTTTGCCATCTTTTTTCATCTCTTTTTTTCTCCTTTCTTTTTTTGCCTCAAGATTTATGATTATCAAGACAGTGCTCAACATTAACCATATATTTTACCAATATTTATATGAAATGCATTTATTCTCCTTTTTTTGCTCTTCTTTACCAATTTTTTTCACTCATCTTCTCCATCTTATCTCATCTTTGTAGGCTTGGTCACTTGTAAAGTCACTTTGATGGCTGAGCTTTTTTTGTTCAACTTAAATTCACCAATAGACCATAACCAGATCCCTCAATATTGTGTATATAATACAGATGATAATGATGATATTACCTGAATTACTTTTAAATTGAGGTTGCATTTAAAGTAGACCATTACTTATCTGTAAATGTACCCTTCCTTTTTTTACCTTAGCTTCTCCTATCATCTTTCATCTCTGGACAAGCCCAGAATTTGTCCATGAAAGATGAGTAAAGCTTTTTGACTAAACTTATTCTTATCCCTCTATTCCCATTATCCTCATCATTTTATGATTTTATATATTAATAACCAACTAGACAATTCCAATGAATCAGCAAGTCATGATATTCACTCACAACAAAAGCCAAACTGGTGAAAAGCAGAGAAACAAAAATACTTCTAAAGGTGTGCAAAATTTCATTGTAAGATGATGATTATGATGATGTAAAGATGGTGTTGATGATGAAGGCATCTTTTACTTTTGTTTCAGTTAACATTTCGCACAACTTGCAAAACTGTTGTTACATTATCATGAAAGGCCAAATGTTTACTTGTTTGTTTGCTTAGCTGCTAAAAAAGTTGAAGGTGAAACATTAAATATTATGTTAAACTTTCAACTTTCAATTGATGATGATTAACACCTTTTGTTGTAGGAAAACATGTTCACTCTTAACCTAGTCGTTACCTTTGTTCAATACCAAGAAGCTCAATATTTCAATATATTACATTATCTATCCATGACAATCATCATTTGGCATTGATAATGATGACAACTTTGACTTTTCCCTTCCTTTTTAGCTTCAAACATTGAATGGATGTAATTTTCAACTGTGTAACACAAATGCGCAAAGGGCTGTCAAAAACTGCTTTCATTTACCCTCTTCTCATCTCATCTCTTTCAATCTTTTTCTTTTTCCTCTTCTCTTCCAAGTTTTTATTGATATTTACCAACTTTTACTCTCTTTTACCTCTTCACCTTTCATCTTTCACTTTTGGTCCCTCTTCAACTGCAACACCAGCAATAATATTGAACAAAATAACATCTTACAGTTGATAACAATCATTTTAATAACTTCACTTTCACAATGGCAGTTCAATTTACATGAAAATTTTATTTCACTCCAAAATATTGCCATTACTATCAACATTAATATTATCAAGACATTATCATAACTGTTATGATTTAACTTTTCACTCTCCCTGTTTTCATCTCCTATTTCAATGGTACTTTATTAACTAAACTTTAAACCGTATTCTGTGTTAATTGTAAACTCATTTTTTAAACTTAATTTTTTTTTTCTTACCCAATTGCTCCTTAACTTTAACCTAACTACATCTTTTTACATTTTTCTGGTTAATGATTATGAGGATAATGATGATGGTAATGGTGATAATAACAATAATAATAATGATGATGTGGTGAAATTTATTTAAAGATATGCACATTTATGTATACATAGGGACATTTTACAGTTGCTATGTTTAAATTGTAAGGATAAATTTATTCATTCCATGAAAGTAACTTCAGAATCTCGACTTTACACCAAATTTACCAAATCCAAGTGTTTCTTTTTATATCGTCAATATATCTACTTATCCATAATGATCATCGATACTTTGATATGTTGAAGGCTCACAATACATGTATATTTGTGAGACAAGAAACATCTTCTGTTACTTCATCGTCTAATAATAATAATGCAAAACATTGACTTTCCTCCTCCAACATTCATCCCGGAAGTTTTATCCTAATTTCATCTTCTCTCATCATTATTAAATATTGATGTTTATGCCCTGGGTCAATAAGATAATCTTAGATTTCTTGTGTTCCTATGTAATAGCGTTCACCATCTTTGACTCATTGTCCCAGTTTAGATCAATATTCAATTCTGGTTAGTTATTGCTTATTCTCAATTTTTCTCGCATTTTTCTGGTTCCTTTTATGTTTCCATGTCACATTAATTGAGAGAGAAACTGAGTTTATCTCGCAACTAAATCTAACATCGGAAACTGTCAGCTAATTTCAATTAACTTTTTTCCTCTGAATACTTTCAATTCCCAAATCTGTCTATCTCCATATTAGAGCCTTTTACCATTCCTCTGTTCAATCAATCTATTAGTTTAACATCATCTTAATGGCTTAATGAAATGTTTTGCCAAAATCTTTTCTCTTTTTTCTGGTTTGACAAAATTTTTCCCTAATTAACGTTTTTCTGCTCTTCTCGTTGTTCCTAAATGAATTGCTTATCCTCTAAACTGCTCAATTTTCAGCTAAACAAATTGATCTTTCAATTGATTAGTCTTTTTGCCCTTTACAGGGCAATTAATCTTTGCAACCTTAAATTTCCAATAATTAATCAAAATTAACTATTTTTCAGATCTTTCTCTATGCGCTTTGTTTTGCTTTGATTTTTTACTTCATCGTTAATTAATCTTGATTATTTTATTATTTTACGTTTTATTCAACCATTTTCATTACCTATTTTCATTGTCTATTAATATTTATTGCTTTTTTGCTCTTCTTTTTATTCCCATTACAGTTTCCAAATTGAAATCATCTCATTCAATGATCTTTTTAATTTCATCTATTTCTGGAGCTGTTTTGCTGTTAATAATTGCTGTCAGCGTTTTAGTTATAAAATCTTGTCGTCAAAACAGACATCGACATGATAATTCATCGCGAAAGCATAATGGTTATATTGCTGCAGCCACAAGTCCAGTTGGCGGTAAAAACAAGTCAAACATTGAACTTAAACCTCCCGACCTTTGGATCCGTCATAATGATCAAATTGAAGTATTCTGGTGATTCTCATAGTCCCATTAATATTGATTATTTGATCAAATGATGAAAAGTGTAATTATCTCAAGTCATAAAACCTGTAAACTTGATGGTATCGTTTCAATTACATCGTCAAATTGTCTCCATCAATATCATCAAAACAATTACCATCTTCATCTTCATCACTATCGCCATTATCGCCAAAATCATGTGTATCCAGTTTATTCGGATACAACAAAAGGTGTTCATGTAAATATTTTTTAATTGTAATCTCAACTCCAAAGTCAATTGGATCTCTTTGCTGATGAATGGCGCCAACTCATGAAACTGTCATATCAAAGACAAACCTTTTTTTAATTGCATAAAAGACTGTTTTTTTATTGTCTCATCTTTAGACAAAACTTGTCTATTGGTTTCACCTTGCTCATCAAATTGATTAATCAAATGCATTTTGTCGCACACTTCGCACAACAATTGGAAGTTACAGACCAAGATCAAAAATTTTAATAGATTTTCTCACAATTGGTATCCTTTCGTATTATTTAACTGTATAATGTTACAATGGATTCAACGGACAAAAGAGGAAACTTTGTCAATTTTATTGTCAAACTTAGAGCTTTTTAACTATCCTAAATGATTGTACAAAACACCCGGTTAATTGTGAGATGATCAACTTCAACAGAAATCAACTATACTTCAATTAGCTCAATTTGAGTGTTTGCATTATTGAATATATTATATAAATTTAGTATGTCCTCAATATTGATTTATGCAAAAACCCAATACTGTATAATTACTTGTATATATTCAATTGAAATACATTTATACATAAATTATATTATATCTAATAATGGTATATGCAAACAAAGAGTTAATAATAATTCAAAATCAATGTCTGGACAAAATGTATCAGCCTTTGTCAGTCAAAAGTAGGGCTCAAATCGTATCAATTTAATACGATAATAATAGTCAAGTGAGTCGCTTTCATGAAACCAAAATTTGATTTAATCAATAACAAATTATGTTTATTATGTCTATTTTGGTTATTTAGTCGAAATTGGTATTTAGACTTAAATTAAGTATGAGACCACAAGGAAAATTGTTAAACAGAAGCAATAGTTTAAGTCATTAAATTATACAAACAGCATTTAGTATCAAACAATTTGAAGCTTGAGACAATTCTCGGATTGAATCAGAAGATAACAAAATAATGGATTTGCCTTTTGGATACTGAAAAATGGTGAAATTCGTCATTCTATTTAGTTAATTTGATGACTAAATTTATTAGTAAATTTATGAGAGGGAATTTTTACACAGAACGGATGTTTTTATAATTGCTGATTCAAAACCATAAGGATCTCTTCATATTGGCGTCTTTTCTCCATTTCCTGGTGCTTCAGTTCATCAATTATACCTTGGAATCGGGAAACTAAAGCCGTATTTTCAATGTCCGTAATCTCGGCTTCTTGGATTTGTCGCTTCTCTCGAATTGTAGCAATTTCACTTTGAAGCTCGTTCAATCGGTTAACTAGATCATCATTTGCTGAGGCATTCATATCAGAATCTCCCATTTCATTTGCTTCCTCTAGAGCAGCAACTGCAGCAGCCGCAGCGGCACTCGATGACTCACTTGTAATATCATAAGACATGTTACCATTGCCAGTTCGGTTTTCTTGTTCTATTAACATTCCAGGAGTGAATTCCGTCACATACTTGTTTTCTGATGTGTTTGGAGCTTCTTTATGAGAACTGTTTGCTTCTCTCAGAGGAGGAGAAGAACCGCGACTTCCTTCATCAGTATCTTGGGCTCTGGTATCTTCTTCATCCGAGCTACTTAAAACTTCACCGAATAAATCGTGTTCGACAATGTCCATACTTTGAGAATTATTAGAAATGACTCCAGAAGGCCCAGCACTTTGAATTCCTTGTTTGATTTCTTTATTCTTTTCATCAGTGTTGACAACTTCATACCTAACACTAATGGCTTCACTGTCAGTTCTGAAAAGTCTCTTCACTTCCTTCTCAATCTCAGGAACATCAAAAAATTTTTTCTTTAAGGTTTTTCGGAATCTTTTTTTCCTCACATTTTTTAGCGGCGGTGTAACTCCATGAGGATATAGAAACTTTTTATCTTTGCCGTCCTTTTTCTTGGATTCTTCTCCTTCTGGTTTTTCCTCCTCAATCTCATCTTTACATATCATCATTTGACAAATATCGGCCGTCTTGTAAAATGTTTTAGCATCCAATGTTTTGAGTGACTCAATGATACAGGGTAAATCAACAACCTTAGCCGGTAATACCCAGCCATCAAATCGAACAGTTCCATGTCTCATGTCATTCTCAACTTGAATAGTAAGACGATCCTTTAGGTTGAGAACACCGCTAGCAACAACAGAGCGAAGAGTAGCAGCAGGCAAAGGTGGCAGACGCAAAATAAATTGTGATTCCAATTCAGTGTTGCCATCAGAGCTTTCAATAGGTATATCTCCTTTATCAGGCATATTAGAATTAAATAAATAACGAGAATAAATTCAAATATCAGTCAAAATAATAGAAAATGGTGTGACTCATAAATAAACAAACCAAGAAATGAAAAAACATATGCAGCAGTATTTTTTAAAAATAGACACAAGATGTCTCTACATGACAACTCTGAATTTTCCAATGACCGAGCCATTAAAATTTCTGGATTCTTGTCTTTTGTGATGTGAATTTTAATGATTTTCAATGATTTATTATAATGTAATTTAAAATTGATAGTTTTTTTAAGTTGATTAAGATCTTACTTTGCAATTTGGCTAGTTTAATTTTTCAAAAGCTGATGATTTTTTTCGTAGATTGAACAGCTTATTAACGCTTAAACTTGCACCTTCAAAATGCTGTGCTTTTAGGTGTTGAACAGGCTACACCAAGATTAATCAAAACGTATTAATTTGAAATTAATATCTGCTCATCTTGAGATGATTTGGATAAAAATTGTATTTAAACAAAATTAGTAAAAAATGGATGATAGTAAAAGTGATAATTAGTTATTTTTAACAACACAGCTATTAAAGCTATAACCGCTGTTTTAAGGTTCAATTGGGAAAAGTAAAAGTCATTTGTTAATGAAAACTGTTTTCAACATGATAATCAACAAATGAAAAGGTAATTAAAAGCTCACAAAAGGATGTAACCGTATTTTGCTGTTTAATCAATCGCAATTATATTGATTATTGGGAAAAGTAATTGGGTATTTATGTGTATAATTAGATCCATAATCTTCCTCAAAATCATATCAATTGAAAAGCAGCCAACCTTTCAAAATATGACTACAATTGAAGTGACAACAGATTCAATAACTAGCTGTTATTTAACTATTATACATGATTCAAATGAAATCTTATGCTTCAACTAATTTATTGAAATGTTAACCTTTAAATAAGCATGATAGACGCAAATGATTAACAAGCTTTATCCAATCACTTAGATGAGGATAGTAATTGAATCAAGAGT
Organism: Tetranychus truncatus; assembly: GCA_028476895.1. Classification (NCBI taxonomy): domain Eukaryota; kingdom Metazoa; phylum Arthropoda; class Arachnida; order Trombidiformes; family Tetranychidae; genus Tetranychus; species Tetranychus truncatus. Next base: position 15,628,756 of record CM052060.1, read on the forward strand.
CAAGCATTTCTTGAGTAATAACAGTAAAATTTGAATTAAATTGAGGCAATGTTGTTGAGAAATTACAGAAAGCAGTAAATATACATTTTGCCAAACAGTAATGATATTGACGTTGAATCTCCTCAACTGTTAACCAATAATTAAACTGATTGATGATAGTATGTCAATGGTAGTAATTATGTCTTATTAGCTTTAAAGTTGTTTTGAAAAATTGTCTTATAACAGAGGTAAATGAATGCTGCCAAACTCTTGATAAGTCAATCGTGGTTAGAAGAGGTTAATCAGCTTTCATTTGACGTACTCTCACAGTTGTGTAACACTGGGTAAATACAAATCAGTCAATCACTCTAACAATTAGATTCATTGTTAAATACTCAAATCAATAGCAGAATTTTGATTGTCAAACAAGTATTGCTTTGCTTCCACTAAACAACTTGCAACTACATATGTACATGTATGTCTTGTAACCCAAATACAAAAGCACTCTTTCTTGAAAACAAATCAGTATGTCTTCAACTAATCAACTAATTTTATGTTCAAACTAACCCAAGTCAATAGGCCTTAATAGGCCTTATGGGTTATGTCTATTGAAATAATTATAATCGCTGAAAGGTTTAAGCTATAATTTACATATTAACACAGAATGCAACTTGGATTTCTTGGATTGGTTTAGGGGAATATGGTTTAACGTTGCTTTCTTTTAATAATTCATCCTGTGGTTGAGTTAGAGGAATCAAATAGCCATGAGTTAATCATGTTGAAGTGGTTTCACACTGACTCAATTGAAAAAAATGGTCAAATTGATGGTTTTCTTACATTGGATATGATGTGACTCAAGTCAAGACTTTCCCAAGTCTTATTTACAGTAATCATTGAGCCTTGATTAATTTAATCATTTGCGTTAACGTCTTTTTTGACAAATTGTTTCATCCTAGCTATGACGATAATGCATAACATTTACTGAGTTTGTATCAACTTGGATTGGAGTTGAACTAGAGTTTGATTTATGTTTCAAAATTTTGTTCAAAAATGCATTCTTTTTGAAAGTAATGTTTGCATAATTTATTGTATGTTTAATTTAGCTGATAATTTGACTTTTATCCGTTCAAGAAGATAGCATCAGTAAGTTCAGAACTCAATGATAAAGAGATATCGACAAGATATATTTGGTTAACTTGCGACTAAACACTGTTGGTACGCTTCTGTACTTATACATACTGATTTGTATGCATAGCCGGGCTCTTAATTTGATAATGACAGTGAATGTTTAAAGATAATTATCAGCCATTTTGTCCTTATTAATACCTAATGAAAACCCTGATTTTGTGTGGTGCTAACCAATCACTTTTCATTTGCAACCTTAAACGATACTTTCTCTGAATTCCGATTACATGATGATTGTCAGTAGGACCTGTCAATCTTTATTAAAATTTATCTTGATAGACAGCTCAATTGTTATGCATAAGTGTCAAATATAATTAAAATTGAAGCATAGATTGAAATTATGCAAAATATAAATGATTAAGCTCGATTGTGATAAAAGATTCTAATGATATAATCCATTCAATTAAGATAAACCAAGCTAAATTCATTAAAATAGCTAGATCAAGCCTAAATCTTCAAGTCCATTTTAGATTAATTGCCATTATATTTCAAAACATATCAATTTAATTTTAATGGAAAGGGAAGAAAGAAAAATTCATCAGATGAAAAATGTTTTGAAATGCATTTCCGTGGCTAAATTGAGCATTGCTTTATACATTAAAAGTGATAATCATCATAATCATGAGGAGATTCATCACAGCCAATCGGTTTCCCAACAGTAACTGGATAGATAGGGTTTATGGTGATGAATCCTTTAATCACATCTTTAATAGAGGAAAAGACAATTTCATAAAATATTGTTTTCACTTTTTTCATGAAAAATTAACATTTTGTATTAATTTACTTTTCTTGAGGGTGATTGACTTATTTGTCTTACCATTTTAACCCATTACTAATCATTTCTTCAATTTAACCGTCATCAGTTATACCATTTTGTCACTTGAAGGCGCAGCCTTTGATTTTATCTCTTTCTTTTCAAACGAAAACGTTTTGAGAATGAAATCTTTAGCTTCAGTTCTTTTAGATTATCTTGCTTTCTTTTTGTTCCATCTTCTCATAATCTTGAAGGGTAACCCTGAGCTATCCGTGATTTGTATTGTTTTCAGTTCAATTGCAACTATTATAACAATTTATTGAAACATCATCAGCATTAATATCGGCAACACAAGTTGAGGAGATAACATAAAAGTAATAAACATGTACGTGATTACTTTCTCATCATTGTCTCCCAATATTTATACCACAAGATTGAATTAAGAGGAATCAAGGAATTAAACTCGCTTACAACTTTTAAATTTATTTTCTTAAATACCATCAAACAATTATAGGTAAGAACAATCAATTGACTGTGAGTTTATCTTTTTATAAAAAGCAACAGTTAGCTAGTTCCTACTGTTTTATTTGTTTTTGAGTGAAGCGCACTTTTAAGTTATTAGTTGCCATTAATCTCGAATTAAACATGACTAATCTCGAAGATAATAATCGTATTAATAATCCTTCTTCCTTATCTATTCGATTCATCCAGCCCCCTGCATCATCATCGCCATCCTTAGTTGGCCCTAACGGTTTCCCTGTTGTATCCATTTGTCAACTGCTTCAGTAAAAGTAGCTGTTTAACAATCGCATAATCGGATGTTACTATTTGTATACAAATCGTCTCGTTCTGGTTGACCGAACCAAGGTTTCCACCTTCCTTTGAAACACTTCATTCACCATATAAAACTGAACAATCATTTGATTTTACGGTTTATTTAGTATCATTGATGAGTGCCTGATGAGTTGAGAAAAGAAAACATAAGCTTTAAAAAATATTTCTACAGCGAAGATAGTTTTAGTTTGTTATAGCGTATTGCTTAAAGGTTCAACTGAAGTCATCAAAAATATTATTTAAGTTCAAGTGAACCAGTATATAACTATAGTATACAAATTAGATATTTAATTCAATTTGAATTGTGTAAGTGTTGTGATAAAAATTAAGGCGCTGAGGCCAATGGCGTCAACTATTTTCTATCAAATCATTTTTTTCATCACTTTTATTTGTGTTAATAATTGTGTCAATGGAGATGCCAATGGTGTGAATACAAATGTTTCTTCCACATCGCCCATTACGATTGCTGGTAATTTATCTTCACCAGTAGTCCAACCTTCTGCTAATGATTCTAAAGTTGATTGGATTCAATCAGTGCTACAAGCCTATGAAGCTGGTACGGATAAAGGTATTTTCAAAGTTATAATTTTTTTTTATGTTCGTTGTTTATTTTCCTTTGCTACAAATATAAAAATTTATTCTCTTTTAGGCTCCAAAACTACCAATGGAACCAATGATTTGGATACAAGTGCTTCAGGTCATAGATACCGTGTAACCCATGTTAATCCTTCACCATCATCTTATGAAGAAGATGATTATCGAAGCCGTGCTTCATCAGCTTATCGTGGCTCATCCTATCACCATCATCATCACCATCGAGGCAATCAGCCTTTGAGTAGTTATGAATCAAATGACAACCACGACAATGATCATCGTGATTATCATTCGCCTCCTCACAAGTCTCGATCATCTAGCTCAAGAGATGATATTTCACCTGCACCGTTAAGTGCCCGAGATGATGCTTCTCGTAAAACGGACCCTGATTTTGGACAACATTATGATTCTGATGGTCATCGATATGATTTTGGTTATGATGTTAAAGATAAAGATGGTGCTCAAGCTTTTCGTAAAGAAAGCGGAGACGCTAAAAGTTTAAAAGGTTCATATGGAATACGTGATGTTGATGGTCGTCTGCGTATTGTTCGTTATGTCGCCGATGAGAAAGGTTTTCGTGCAAAAGTGGAGACAAATGAACCAGGAACTGGCAGTGAAGATTCAGCTAATGTTTATTTCAACGGGTATGATGCTGAAAGAATACCTTCCCATGAAGTTGTCCATAAAGATCGTGGTCAGCATTCTTTTAAACATGGACACTACAATAAACATACTCCGGCTGATTCCGGTCTCTATGATGACCATAGAGAGTATGTTGATGAGCAAAGTAGCGATGAAGTTTCCGGCTACCGATTGCATGATCAAATACCAATGGAAATACAACCTGTAGGACCAAGGATGAGATTTGCTACTGTACCAATCGATGCCAATATAGTTGATACCGTTGATCCCGATGGATCAGTCGCTGTCGCTGCAGGATTATCTGGCTCTATGGATAGTTTATTGCCAAGAACACCTTTCAAAGATGTCGCTTCACCTTATCACACCTCTTTACACCATCATATCCATCATCACCCTTCTTCTCCCATGGACTTAGGACACGCACACAAATTTAGTCGACCAATGTACTCAAAACGTCGCCAAGACTCTAAAGTAACTGACTTCACGTATAACATTCCTTATAACAGCATAACAGGGTTTTTCAAAACAAGGTACTTGTAATATTTTAAATCATCATTATTTTGTGTCATCATCTCAATCAAAAATGTCATCAATATTACTTTGACCATTTATTTTGGCTAACGTCTAGTTACTATTTTTTTGTGAACAAAACCTTTTTTTCGGCGTAAAAAATACTTTTACATTAATTTTTTAATTCATCTGATCAATATTTTTGTACGAAAATTTTAATTTTCTTGCCTTTTTTGCTAATATACTCTTTATTATTGAGCTAATTGTCTTTCCAAGCCGACAGAGTTACATGTCAATATTTTCCACCGTAAATAATATTTTTAAAACAATGTAAATACAATCAATATGAATTGAAAATAAATGAAGCGTACCAAAGAGACGATATGTTGTTCAATTATTGTTATCAATAGGTAAGTAGCCCTTAGGAACTAATTTAATAATAAATCTAGAACTAATTTTACTACTAAAAGTTATGCAAAAATAAAATACCGTAAGTGATTAAGTTGATTATCACAGTAATAGCAACCATTCCAAATAACACTGACGGACTGATGCACTAAAGAGAGACATAATAATGAAGCCAAAAGGTTGGTTTTGTGAGTGGAAACAAAGAGAAAGAAATACAAATCAATTAGTATTTTTGTTACCAATGAAACAGAAGGAATTGACAAATGATTTATTTTACAATTAATTAATCTTGTAAGTTGAATGTTCAAATTATGCGCAGTTTCGACTCTCATTATAATAGCAGTTTGCCATTAACAAGATAATTAGGCTTTGCTGTTGGTATCATTGAGGATCATGCATGAATTGACAAGATCCTCTGTTGAGTTTCTTAAAGAACCCATGCATGTTTCATGGAAGATGGTAAAAGTTCGATGGATGGAAAGATTGAAAAAGGATAATGAGTGAGTGACAATGTGATGAATGAGAAAAAAACAAAATGAAAATAGAATTAGAATTTGTAGTGTAACATCAAGAAAATTTGGTTCATTGATTTCAGACTTGTGTTTGATGTGTTTTGAGATTAATACAAAAAAACAAAAAAATACAACTTAAAATTAGGAAAGATTGTTTTTGTTTAACCCAAAGTCAATATGTTTAAACATTCTTTATGATATCAATGAATCTATTTTTACGCTTCTTTTTCACTAAATAATTCCAACTTGCAACAACATAGCAACAAAATCTATGACATTTATAGTTGTGTCGGGATTGGTTGTGAGAAGATCATTCAGAGGTGTTGGTTGGCTTTTTTAGATAAATATAGTTCTTTAGCTATAACAACTGAGTATAAGCGCGTATGTGAGCGTGCATCAGATGGGATAACTCTAACTGGCTCTACATTGAACTAGCTCTTCGGGGTATTCAGAGTTGTCTGAATCAAATCTAAATCGATAGCCCATATTATAAATTGCCAACTCGCCAGTTTGATTTTCATACATAAGCTTCTGGTTTGAGCTTGCAGCTTCGTTAATATCCTCTACTTCAGTGGGTTCGACGCTATCAGGTCCATCCTGAGACAGGAGTACAATGAATAAAAGAATAAAGAGAGAAAGAAAAGATTGATCATTAGAACTTGAAGATCAATATCAAATTAATGTGAATGTAATTTCAGGTATGTTTGAGCTTTGAATAGCTTTTAAGAGATAAGGTTAAAAGCGATCAACTGAAGCGTTATATGCTTGTTATTGTTATTTGTAACAAAATTAATGTATTATCTGCACTCAGTAAGCATATAAATAATAAATGATGCGAACCAATTACAGTTGAAATGTCAATTAGAAAGCTGAAATGGTAAATAAATGACAATTTGAAGCAAGAAAGGGGAGATTCTTGACCTGCATTGAAATTAATGTCCATTGAAAGTTGATCAAGATTTGGTGATACTAATTGTATAATGAAGCTGGTTATTCCGATCATAATAGTGTTTTACAAACTATCGTCGATCAAAACGATTCTTATAAAGTGATAAAGTCTAAAAAACTTCTCAAAATGGCTGAGTGAGGTTGACAAATTAAACGTTTGAATGAGACTTTTAAACAATCAATGGACAAAAAGAGGCCATATAAAACGGCATTATTCAGGTAAATCTAACTCTACTTATAATTGTGTCGTGTGCAACTAAAACAACGCATAAATCATCATTTCAACTAACCTCAGGTTTAGGAGCCCATAACTTGACAGTTTTTTCAATCCCGCTAGTGGCAAGAAGACAATCGGTCGGATGAGGCTGTAAACAGTTAACTACGGCCTCGTCCGCTTTTAAGACACGCACGATGTTAGTCGTTTTGCGATCCCAAATAAATATATTACCGTCGTCAGAGCCCGCAACAACATACTGGTCATCTCTGAAAAGAACAACATTTTATAAAAATCTGTTAAAGTGGCTGAAACTTTAAAATTTAAAGTGAAAATTAATGCATGTAATAAAACTTTTCATTCAAATCAATGGAATAAAAATTAAAAGTTTAGATTTTTGATTTGAATGATCAAACAAACCTTCCAAAGAAATTTGCTTCTTTTATGTCAGTTGTTGTGTTACAATGACCGCAAAAGCGTTGCTTGAAATCGGCTGCTCTTGCTCTCCAAGTGATCTCTTTTTCGTTGAGATTAGGTAATCTTGAATTGAATGATAAATTTCTCGGAGCTGATGATGAAGATGAAGATGATGACGAGACAAAAGCTGTCACTGCAGCTTCTTCTGCTTCATCAAGTTCAGAGGCACTTAAACATTCTCCTTTGGATGATGTGGAAGCTTCTTCACGTTCTTTTAATCTTTCCAAGCAATCTTTGATTTGTTTCTCCAATTCGGAGCATGATTGATCTTTAGCTTCTTCTGGGAATGTTGATTTAAACTTTTCGAAACACTCATGAGCTTCTTTATATCTTTTTAATTCACTTAAACAACGCGCCATGCGAAAATGAGCTCTAAAATAGCCTTTATCCAGCTCAAGAGCTTTGTAGCAATCTCTTAAAGCTGCATAAACATCACCATCCCAACCTCGCTTCATTAAAGCAATTGCTCTGTTACCATGAAGAACAGCCGCATTAGGACAATGAACGATTGCTCTATTATAAAGCCAAACAGCATTAATATAATCTCCCTTATCGAATCGCTCATTAGCTTGTTCCTTCATCAGTTGGACTTTAGGTGGAAGTAATTGCTTAACCGCATAAACACTATAATATTTAAGATTAGATGGCCGATGGAAGCCATTTTTAGTTTTAGCCGTGGACTGATTCTTCGTTCCATTGGTTTCTCCGTTGTATTTACAAGTACCATTGGTTGAATTTTTATTGGATGTTGAGCAAGTTTTTTTAGAAGAGACTGTCGTTTGAGTTGATGATGGAAGATAGTAACTGTGTAAAGTCTGAACTTTGTTGATGTCATAAAGGTATATCTGTTCACTACCGAGATTGGCCAGAAGTTCATTCCCTTTAGAATTGAATGATACATATGTACACGTTACAGCCGGCTTTCTCTTTGAATGTAGATGACCAGCGATGAAGTATTGGACACAATTATGAGGTAAATTTGATGGCGGAGGAACCCATGAGGGGTCGTCATTTTCTTGCTGTTGATTTGCTGCTCGCCCAAAGCTTGACATAAGGAAACTAATCGAGCTAGATGGTGGATGCTATAAAATTAATTGAACAAATATTAGACTCGATATATTTTGCATACATTGAAAATTGCATATTGTTTCTAATTACCTTTGCTTGAGTTAAAGAGATCATTCTTCTGTCATAAAGGCGGATATAAGGGTCATTAGCACCGATTGCTAACAAATGTGGTTGTACTGGATTAATTGATATACATTTGACTTCTGCAGAGGGACTAATGTGACTTGTTAAATTAATTAACACATTGTTGCAAATTTGAGAGCACCAATGTTTCTCTCGAAGATCAAACTGCAAAACAAAACCATCTTCTGCTGCTGACATAAAGACATTAGGTTCATTGGATGGAGTGGCCAATCTTTTTACTCGATTTGTATGACATGTACAGTTCAATATACATTCAGAGGCAACCATATCATGAACTCGGATAACAGCGTCAGCAGCACCACTAGCAATACAGTTTCCAGAGGGTGATTTAACATATTTTACAGAGAATATATTTCCAGTATGTCCACTTTGAATAGTTTTAACACATTTTCTTTTATAAGGATTCCATAAAACTATGTTACAATCATCAGATCCACTGGCTAAAAATCTGTAGACCAAAGAAAACTACGGTTAGTGGCAATTTTTTTTAAAGAGCAAAGATGTATTCAAAATGAGTACTTACTGTCCTGAATCGTGCCATTCCAAACAATTCACACATTTTGTATGCTCCTAGAGGGAAAAAATTTCATCAATGAGAACATTAAAACACAACAATAAAAGACTTGTAAAATTACTAGCATTGTATTTCATCATTCTAATAAAATATTAGATGATGTAAAGATCGAATGAAAAAAGATATGACCATTGGCTAATCTTCTAATTTTAGCTAGTCTAAGTGCATAGATAATTAAATGAGTAGATTAATAAAGAGTTAAATACTCTGTCAAAGCCATGCACAGTAACCGGTTCATCACTGTAAGCCTGATTGCTGTCTCGGCTTCAGAAAAACAATGAGCTTATGCTCTGTTCGTTTTTTAAGCTTCATTATCTAAAACAAAATGAATTGATTGAGAATAAAATTTGCATGATTCTTCAAGAACAGGAAGCTAAAGAGCAAGCAATAAAGGATAAAGTAATCATAGCAAATTAGGGTAAGGTAAAGTTCAAACAAAAAAATGGTATTGGAAATAAATCAAGGCAAAATAAATTGAGAACAAACCTTAAGCTCGTGTATCATTCCAAGTCTCTTAATGAGACGATCGGTGAGGTGGAATTTTCTTTCAAATTTTAATCTTGAATTATCTTGAATTTGCCGATTAATATTGGCTGAAACAATATTGTTATCCCAACTCATCCTGTTATTCGATATTTATTTTAGGTTACCAGTGAGGCGAAAACAGCTGAAGCACTATCCACTAAGAGTTCACAATAAAATTAACCGGATTTCAAATTACACACTTTTAGGTTGCCACAAAAATTTAAATGCTAACGATAATGACGATGATGATAAGGCTGGTTCAATAAATTAGTTAATCGATGAATAGCTAGGAAAGAAAAGCTATCTCAAGAAATGTATCCTCTTTTCAAAACGAAATTCTTTACACAGTCCTCAAAAATTCAATCTTACTCGAAGCAGACAAAATAGATACTCTTATTAACTGTTGGTCACAAATATATAGATTTTAGTCAATATAAACAGATAAATTATAATTTGAAAGAAAAATAAAGCAAAAAACCACACAAAATTAACCAATTGTATTTGATGGCAAAGTCACAACAGAAATAAGACGCTAGCTGTATGCTTGTATTGGGAGTTATTATTATCATAGATGGCACCTTTATCTATTCGGAAGCAAATTTTCAAATTAACTGCAATTAAAATTTTGCTAATTGTATGAGATTGGTTTTCTGGTCAAATTTTAAAGTTTCAACATGGACTAAGCGCTACGAAACGCTGAAATGCTGAATGATATTAATATTATTCTAAACTGGACGATAAAGATCAAAGGGCATTGCAGTCATTGAATTGAATTGTTCATCATAGTTTGTTACCAATTATAAAAAATCATTAGAAAGGGACAAAATTATGACTATTCAAGTTATAAATCAAATAGACTAGCCTAATGAAGGTATTTTGGAAGAATTGAGTTTATTTGTACCAACTCATCTAGTAATTTACAATTTTCATGATTGACTTTCCCGAAAATATTCAATTAGTCAAGAACAGTTAATTCTTAGAAAGTTGAATTGAAAATTTATTGAACAATTTCTCTATTTGAGAGGTATAAATCTTGAAGAGTGGGTAGCACCAATACCGGGTCTTCCGTGCTTAACAGGTTTGTATGTGATTGAAAACTCTCCGAGATAATGTCCAATCATTTCTGACTGTAAGTTACAGAAAAGAAAAAAACTAAAATTAATAAACATTCACCACAAGTTTCCACTTGAACGCAAGAAATTGATTCAGATAGGAAGGACCATCATCAGAATTAACCTCTGGCGGAAACCGCGAATGATTTCGTGATTTTTTTCATCATTTTAGATAATGAATGCGATTGGATTTCGCTAGAATTGCAATATAACCATCTTACCTTAATTTCAACTTGGTTGAAAGTTTTACCATTGTAAATTCCTACAATACATCCAACCATCTCAGGTAAAATAAGCATGTCACGAAGATGAGTTTTAACAATTTCTGGCTTCTCTAATTCACCACAGGCTTTCTTGGCTTTTCTCAATTTCTTCAATAGAGCCATTTGTTTTCTCTTCAAACCACGGTTGAGTCTACGTTTAGCTCTAGCATGGAAGAGTTCTTTAAGATCAGCCCTGAAAATACAAGAAAAAGGATATAATCGGATAAGATAAAACGATATTGACTGTTTTAATGTGAAACTACTTACATGTCCATATCCAAAAGTTGATCCAAATCAACTCCTCGGTATGAATATTTCCTGAACTGACGTTTTTTCTTTAAATCGGCGGCTGCACTATCGTCTTCCATCTTGATAAATTAATTAATTAATTAAATTAAAATTACCAACGAATATAAATAGATGAACAATCAATGTGATATAAACCGAAACACAGTTCTTCCAACAAACTCTACAAACCAGCACTACTTCCGTTTCCTTAGCGATTCACAGACAACAGAGCCATCTTGTGGAAGAGTCACGTAAGTAAATGAGGCAAAAATGAATTGAATTGAAACTCATTTCCATGTGTGACAATTAAAATTGGATGAATGAATTAAATTACTATTAAGGTTTTTTATTAAGAATTGTCAAAAAATTCAAATTTTTAACTCGGTTAAAAGTTAAAATAAAAATTAATGATGAACAAGGGAATAAATTGAAGAATTTAAGAAAATAAAGTAAAATATTTGATTAGAAAATTCATTTTGTCGTTTGAACATTTGATAGAAAATTTTACAGAAATGAAAAATTTATGTGAACGATTTTTCCATGTCTAATAAACGTCGAGATTACCTCGAAAGTTAGGCCCTTTTGATATATAAATCTCTTCATAATATTTTTCTTGTTCTAGAATGATTACACATCTTTTGTGAAGAACCAAAAGCTGGAAAAAGGTTAAAGCGGCCTGAGAAATAGAAAAATATTTTTAGATTAATTGAAAACAAAAAGACACAATAAATAATGATCATAATGAATAAAATAAACAGATATTCACCCTTTTCCTGTTACAATCTTGAGTCAACTGAGAAAAGGAGACAGGCTCAGATAGACTCTGGGATAGCTGAGACAAAAGCCCTTCTTCAGGTGTAGATGAAAATTCTGATTGACTTTGTGAAAAGAGTGGAGCTTCTTCGGGCGGATCAACATCCATGTGAGTTTTTTCAAATTCAATGATGGATTCTCTGGGTAAAATCTCTGGTTCATAAATAGTTCCTCTACGAGCTTGCTCTTGTGATAAACGTCGACGTTTTCTGCGACGTTGGCTACCTCTTTCCTGAGATGGTTGCGAGGATTGCGATTCAGGTATAGGTTCTTTGAGGCCGGCTTTAGCAGTCGGCTCACTTTCAGTTACTTTTTCTTGCTCCATAGCTGGAATTTCAGGGATTGGTTCCTCAGGTATTTCAGGTGGGGGTAAATCTACATTTATTTCCTCTTCAAATACGACACTAGGTAATTCTTCGTTAGGGATTTCTTGATCAGGAGCGGCGTCAGTGGGATTTTCGTCTTGAGTTGGAAGTAAATCATCATCATCATTACTATCTGATTCCATCTTGAGGCATGATTTGAAAAGCTATCGAACGAAGAAACATAAATAGAATTAGATGTAAAATAATTATATAATTTTTGCAGCAATTGAATTTTACTCACCGCTAAGGCAATTGACGATACATATTTAGTAGATGGATTGCTCAACAAAACTGTATCAGTGCCGCTGGCCTTTGTCATCATTAAAAACTTAGTAGAAGGAGCACGTTCACGCCCACTAGTTTCCGAAGCATCGCGAAAATTTCCCATCATTCTAGCTCTTGGTATAGAAGTGACTTCATCAATCAATAATATGTTAGCTTTTTTTCTTTTAGTTCGTTTATGAGACTCGTCAAGTGGTTCTAAAACTAATTCCTCGTCGTTTAATTCTAATCTTGAATATCTAGATGTGCTAGGTCGTCGAGCTTGCTCCATCGATGGGCCGGCCACCGGTTCGAGATCGTCAACATTTAAAGCTTCGGCAGAAGGCTGCTCTGGATGGTCTTCTTGTACATCAGGAGCAGGAGTTGGTTGAGTTGGTAAATCAAAAAAGTCAACAACAATATCAGGGCCAGCCCCGAGATTTTCAATATTTTCAGTTATGTTATCATTGACAGTCTGCTGGTGTTCTTCAATATTTTCCTGACGTTTGGCTTTCATTGATTCTTGTGATGAACCTGTGAAAATTTTGCATTATTCATTTTAATTTGCATTTTAAAATTACAAAAAGTGTTTTATAACGTACCTGGACGTTTCTTGGAAGCTTTACTCGTTGATGGCGCATGAATATCGAAAACAGTTGTAGGATCTTGATCCAGATTTCCACCAAAGCCATCATCAGTGAAAACTCTGTCTTCAAACAGGATTTCATCAGTGTGAATTGATTCATTTCGAAGTTGATCATTTCTGAGAACATCTAAACTCTCAAACTCTTCACTAATAACTTCAGCTAAATCTCCTAAAATACGAGTTTTTGTAGCATTTATTATTTTGAACTCAGAGACACCACAACTCTCAGGAATCAAATCATAATCTAAATTATCATCACTCAAATTGATATCACGAGTTGATTGGTCGACCAAATCGATTCCTTGTTCTTCAATAAATTGTGGAACATGATAGGCATACTGCAAAGCATCAGACAGTAAGTAAGAAACTTGTTGATTAAACAGATAACTAATACCATATAAAAGATGAGAAGAGAGTCTCAGAGACATTAAAACCCGGGAACAAAGAATGGCTTCAACTGATTCAGCAACATTGACATTAATTATATCTTTTTTGGACAATTTTTTCCGATAAGTAGCAGCTAACCAAACTTTAGCAAGAGGTCCTTTCCTGCCTAAAACAAGTGTATGATAAAACATTTTAAAATAAACAATAAATAATAACTGAAACAAAAAAAATGAATCACTAATGTAACAGTTACTTTTTAACTTCGAATGAACTTTGTTAGTAATTGAGTAATGGCGAAAGTAGTTCGTCAAATTTTGTCAACAAATAAAACCACCAGATGGCGCGATAACAATTCGAATCAGCCAATGAGCGACGAGAACCAAAATGAAAAGTTTAGTCGTTACTATGGTAAACGCGGTTAAATCTTTAAAAATAATTCTTACAAAATAACTATTGGATTTTTTAATTTTTGTTGTACTTAATTGGGATTGTTAAATTAATTTTTATTTGTTTGTTTGATTTATTAGATTGCTCAAGTAATGAGTGAAAGACTTAAAAGGAAGTCAACTCCATCTTTGGCAGACCTGTCATCGCCCAGTGTAAGGAGAACCTCAAGTCAGTATCATATTAATTGTATTCCTACTCCTGTTGATGTTTCTGGTGATGTTAATCCTGCACGCCATGGTTTGTAATGCTCCTTTTGTTGCACATTGATTGTTTACCTTTGCCCCTTAATTAACTTACCCTTGACCATCTAATCCCTATTTATCAAATATAGCATGTTATTTTGACTGTATTTGTTTGTCTTATCCCTCGCTGTTCAACCCTACTTTTTACTTGTTTTTTTTCATTCTTAATACTTTATCCTTTAATTTGTTTCACTAAATTAACAGATTCTATACGACCGATCGCACTTAAAAGCCCTGGTCGACGTAAATCAAGTCCTCTATCAGTAAACAAGTCTTTATCAACATTAAAACTGAGTCCCATCAATGTAACTTTTACGCCTGTCATTGATGAAGTTGATAGCGCTAAAATTTCACAACGTGAACAGATCAAGACAGACGATCGTATCGAAGATAAAGTTTGTGAAATCGTTGAAGTTCCTCAACTTTCGGGGATCAAACCTCTTATCAATGAAACTTTAAAGAATACCAACAAAGAAAACTCACTCAGTATAGTAACCACACCTAAATTGCCCAGAAAAGAAGTCGTAACACCAACTTTCCGATTAAAAAGATCCAGTCTCTTGAATGATTTGGGCAAACTCTTCAACAATGTGCCTGTTGATCAGTTCATGGAAGGTGTTAAGGAAGATTCGTTTGATGAAATGACTTTTTGCGGTCAGCTTATGCCTTTAGAAGAAGAACCGGCTGAAGAGAAATCTAATGAAGAATTGACTGAATCTACTCTTATCAAATATATGTGTGAATCATGGAAAATGCTAACTAGTGCTCAAGAAAGAAGAGATAAATTATACGACGTGAAATGCTCTTTTGGGTCAAGAATTATTCAAATTTGTGACAATGTTTATCGAGGACTTGATTCCTTGAATACACGATCACCTGATTTCAAGGGAATGGTCGAACTTTTTCTAAGTCTTTCAAATCTGTTTGAGCTATCTCGGTGTTGGCTGGCTAATTATCCAACAGAATCAGCTATTTCTTATCAACAGACATTAACGAAGCTTTTCAAGTCTGCTGAAGATGCTATCAATCAACTCAATGACTCAGGATCGAATGCTAAAAGAACAGCACAAAGGTATCTAATGAAACTTGTTTTCCTCATCGGAAAACGTTTACTCGAAGTTAACTCTTCCTTAGAAGAGAAAGTTTGGACAATCCTTATGGAAGATGTTCAAGATAATCTTGCCAAAGGAAGCTCAACACAATTTTCCGTTACTCTGCATACTGTTATTGACCAGGTATCCAAATCTCTAATGAACGTTTCATCTATGTCCCATCAAGCCTTTGTAACCAAAAAAAGTGAACCAATCCGATCTCTTTTGGAAACATCAATCGAACTGCTTGATGAATTACAGCAAGTAATGAAGAAATTCAAAATATGGCATGAATTTCATAATGGTGAGAACACCATGACCAAAATGTATGAGTTACAATTCTTGTGGCACTCAGAAAATTATCAATACCTTAATCTACTTTATTCCTTAATTATTGATTATACCAAAAATATTATCAAAGTTATTGAGGAATCAGGTTGCATTACTGAACTTCCACTATTAGAGAAAATATTATCCAGCATTAAAACCAATTTAAATGGTATTCAAAGCTCACTACCGTTCTCATCTGATAATGAAGCTGATGGAGATAATGTATCAGAGTCAGTTAAACTACTGAACGATCTCGAGCAAGCCATCAGACAATCATCTACAATAATCTTGAAACAAAGGAACCTAATTACAACATCATTCATCTGTTGTAAAGGTATTCTCAAAAGTTTGCCAACTTACAATCCCTCACAAGCTCTGGAATTATCAATACAATCGAATGAAGCTGAATCTGAAACTGGGAACTATAACAGAAGAGTTCATTTTTCGAATAGCATTCTTGAAACAGCGGCAGGCGAGGAAAAGTAAACTCAACTATTGTTTATCAACGCGGTTATTATATTATCAAATGTACTCATATATAAGAATTATGATTAAGGATTGAAGTTTTAAAAACATAAGTTATATTCCTTTTTTTGTATATCAAATAAACAAAACTCATATGAAATTAAGCTTTTATTGAAAATTTTTCAACTTATTTTAGGTGTTCACATAGATGAAGATTTAGATCCTTTTTTATGATGTTTGAAACATGGCGTTTTAGATTTTTTATGCGTCGCCCAGTAAGAGTAGATATTTTCTTGCGTTTTAATATAAAGAATATTTTCTTCGTTCCAATAGAGATGGGCTCTTGGGCGTAAGTTAAACTTTTTTGGCAATAATTTTATCCTTCTTTCTTTGTAATAAGCTCGTTCGTTGTACTTTCTTTTGCTCTTTTCTTTTTTTCTTTCCTCTTCACTTATTTCCCTTTTAATTTTTGATCTTGAAGTAGATGGTTTCTTGAATAATTCAAATTCTTCTATATCTTTCGGTTCTTCTTTAGCTTCCAACTTTATATTAAATTCATCTGTCTCGTTTTGCCACGGTTCCGCGTTTGAATCCGTTTCTGTGAGATCAATCACTTTATAACTTTCTCTCTCAATAAATAGTTGTAATTGCCGCAAGCAATCGGGCTCTGGCGGTTCTTGGGAAGCTAAAATTTTATCAAGAAATTTTTCCTGTTCCTCGTTAGACTGTTCACAGATCTCCACCGAATGTAAAAAACTTCCAAGTATATCGTCTATTGTCATGTCATCTTCAAATTCGGAGCTTGGTACACTTGATTGACTTGAATAATTGGTTCTTTGAGTTTGCTCGAAACTTTCCGCTGTTTGGGTCATTTCTTTGTAAAAATAATTATGAATCAATGTCAATATCAATGTATCAATTTATATATAAAACTAAAATTTTCGATAAAGATTTTCTCTTAGCATGAATAAAGTAAATAAAAAATATTACTAACCTTCTTCCATTGTAAATCAATTTATAAAATTTCAAACACCAATTGACACAAAACAATAATTTGAAAATCGAAACAAATTGAAAAAATAAATAATCAAATAATTAAATAATTAAATAAACAATTAAATAAATAATCAAAACTTTAATTGAAAGTTGTAAATGAAATTGAACTGAAAATTGCAAATTGAAAGCAACTAATGTTCGATTGAACGCTTACTCACTATACGCTAAATTTAGCTTAAGCCATTGATAGATGGAGCTAGTTGTTCAGAACTGCAAAAAATTGTTGAAACTTGTTAACTTGTAAACAAATAAAGTGGAATTTAATATCGTCAATTCGGAAATAAGCAATTTACGATTAATATTACAAGAATTTTTTCAATTTTTAAATCATAGATTAAATTTTATAAGGAAAGGAAAATATTTCTTGAAGTTTTTAATGATAATTATTTTTCATTTCATATGTTCATTAGTCTGACTGTTCAGTTATCCTTTTTTGTTATCATCTTTTTTTATTGTGTTTCACGTTTTGTCTGGATTGTCGACAAATCAAAGGACAATCAAATTAATTGGTGATAGTCAAAGGAGGAAAACTTTCAGGGTGAAGTCAGGAATAAAGCAATTTGGAGACAATCTCTTCGGGTGATTGCAATTGTAGTTATCTTTCAGGTTGACACACAAGGAAGAAAAAAATGGAAATTAATTAAACAAAACACCAACTACTTCAACTGAACTTTTTGGTAATTCTCCTTCTCTTTTATCCTGTTCTTCAATTGGCTCGTCTCTTTTTACATGGTAAACTTGATTACCTGACCTCGTAAACTCCAGAGCTTTGGGAACCTTTAAGTAAAAAATGCAGTCTATCTGAAGAGAGGCCAATTGCATCGTTGGTGGTTGTAGTATTATTGTTATCTATTATTTCAAACAGTTGTCCAGTTGAGTTTATCTTGACATTATTATCCATATCATCCAAACAAGGTACTGTTAAATATATAATGGACTCTGGTGCTTTATGGTTTGATTTAACGAAAGATTCAAGTATTGATCGGTAATTAACCTCGATGATAATGACATTACTAGGTAATTCATCGCATGCTTCACGAAACAAAATTGGCGAAGTAATGTTACGAAGGAAATATCTTGGACAAGAAAGACGAAGACAATCTTCCGTTACTGCAACCGTAGTGCTAACCCATTTATTTGATCTTGGCTTGGGTGAATCTATCAGACGATACAAACTTTCCATCGCTGTGTCTTTTAAATAATCCATTTGGGAACAATGAAGAGCTGTTGAATAACTTGCAATTGGTGAACATTTAATTTTATCCATTTTTAATTTCTCCAAGACTTGTTGAACATTCTTTTGAGATCCAGCTATTGTTATACAATTGTCGGTATTGTGAGCAGAAACGTAAACACCGGAATTGGAGAAAAAGGATGAAAATTCAGACTCATTTTGATGAACTAAAGCCATTGCACCTCGACGAAAACCTGAATCATCAATTTTACGTCCAATGGTTCGAGCTAAGATAATTGCCGTCTCTGCATCATAACAGCCATCCATGTAACTGGCAGCAAACTCACCAATTCCATATCCAATGAAACCATCAGGAGTAATACCCAAAGACTTTAAAAAAATGATGAGAGACGATTGAAGAGCCGTAATAGTGGCAAAGACGGTGGCAATAGTTGGCGATGAACCTTCACTGGTAATTGTTTCGATTAAATTGAATCCAGTTTTTTCTTTCAATGAGTTACACAATTTAACAAAAGGTGGAAATGTCAATATGGAAACTGACGGTGATGGATCATAAGCTTCCAAACCAGGAAAGATGAACCAAATTGGTTTACTCTGAGTTTTAGACATGATTAAATCAAGATAAAACCAAGAAAGGAATACAGTCTCGTTTATCAACGCGTTAAAAGATGAAAACTACACAGAAAAAAAATGAAATAACAGAAATTGAAAGGTATTCTTGTTAATATTTCAACTGACTACACTTAACTAATAGCGTTCTTTTGTTTTTGTTTTCAGTTACTGAACTATTAGAATCACTGCTATAATCTCATCCATTCCAGCCAACAACGGTGACTGAACCTGCAAAAATTTTCATCCCGACACAATTCACAAAATCACCTTTTCTCTATTATTGTGATTCTCCTGCTCTCACTCATCGACTCACTATTTTCCTCTCTCATTAACTTCTATCTACCTCATTTCCACTGAATTTCGCTTTCATTCTTCATCATTACCTCCTCAATGCCTGTCTTTCACACTTTGCTGTCTCTCTTTCTCTCTTTCGATCGCTACTTTTTTTCCCTGAAGGCAAACCGGTCTATCAAACTTTTTTCCTCCAATTTCAGGTTGGCAATCAAATTACGATTTCGCAGTAACACGAAATATCCTTTTTTACCCTAATTGAATGGTCTAAAAATCGTGTTATTGAAGCTGTCACCGCAAAAATGATTTCTCATTTCTATTTGCATTACCCATCTTATATCAAATCTTGCCAGATTATCAGTGGAACCATCTCGCACAATCTCTCACCTGATTAGTTTCCCTTTTTGCTGTTTTAAGATTCAATTGTTGTCAAGTGTTCAACTCTAATTTAAATAATTGACTTCTGCAAACAATAATCATTTTAAATTGACCAATTCAAGAGTTATTTCATAATATTAGAGCCATTTTATTTTCTCATCTTTTCCTTTACAACTTGATTGTTGTATTCATCTTTTCCCAGCACTCAAATATATTTCAAGTTCATTATCTTTTTCCACGCCAATTTATCATAGTTCAACATTATCCAATATCATTTTTTCACGTGTCACACTCCATCAATCAAATCAACTAATTATTGCCTTTTTCCGTCTCATCCTTTTACAGCCACAATCAGCCAATTCTGTTTATCCAATTGGAAGGTTTTCAATTAAAGTCAAATCGTTTAAATGTGTTTATCTGATGGTTCCTTTGGTGTACAAACCATCCAAATCAATCAATAATATCTCAAGATTATCTCTATTCGTACAGCAGCTAAATTAAACTGTAATTAACGATATTCAATGCAAATGAGCCAATAAACCTCGTAGCAGCTGTAATAAATACCAAGTTAGCATGGAAAGGCTACCAATAAATGACGAGTTAATTTCATTTATCAGTTTCAAAAAATTAATTCAAGCAATAATACTAGCAATAAAGATATCCATGGTGTTATGTAAATGTACTTGTCCTGCAAAAACAATTGGAACTATAAAATAAAAAGATTGAATGTATGCTAGTCAATCATCTGGCAATTACATTTGAAGCAAAGCAGAAAAATGCAATTTCAATCATATCCACTAGTTAACAATTTAAGCTGTGTAAATCTATTTTCAATCAAATAAAAAACACACATCAAATAATCTCTTCATGATTTTACAAAGTAATCATACTGGAAACATTGTATTTTTATTATTATGTTGCTACAAAGTGACAAGTCTATGCTGTCATAATAATACAAGTTTAATATTTCTTGGTTTATTTCAATGTAATATTAGTTTTTTGACTATAAATCTAATTTTTTTCGTTCCTTGGATTGTCAATCATTGAAGTTCACGAGGAAAGAAGGTGATTGAAGATGATTTCAGCCAATCAATTGGTTATTATCAGTTGAACTTGGAATGATTATCTTTCATTGTCAAACTCATTAACTTTCCTCGTTTTCAATTTAACTGTACCTAAATCAAATTACATTGTTACCATACAAAAGAGCAAATTTTAATCTAAATGAAGCAAATTAAATTCACTTGCTCAAACAAAATCACAAACCTGACAATTGATCCGATTAAAAATTTGACGGTTAAATATGTTCAGCAATTGAGAGTCTAAAATAATCTAAAATCAAGAATTGACCTTTGTTTTGAATCTTCAATATGGAAGCTGCTATTTTTAGCCTTCTCTGGGTATTATTTTGTTGCCTTTTCATGTAATTTCGGACTTTTTTGCTCGTTTGATATTATTAAGCATTTTCGTCGTTTATCTATGATAAGTATGAGTTTATAAGCATTCATTAAATTCATATAATTCCTATCGAAACCCACCAGGTTTATAATATGGAAGTTTGTAATGTTTGCTTGCGATTTGCCTTTACGTGAGTCTATGTTTGTTGCTATTACAATAATACATTTACTTGTATCTTTATTTCCAATTGTTATTTGTAGACATCAAATTTACTTTGATCACGCAATGAGACAGACAAACAACTAATAGTGTGCCCAATCAAGAACACAAAGGATAAATCACCAAAATAAGAAAAGTCACCTTGATGGAAACAAAAGTGAACCCAACTTTTACAGACAAACCATTTCATGTACGATACAATGTATGCTAATGAGTCTACAAATGTTAACCTCGTAATCATCTCATAACATATTACTTGGACTCAAAGTACAAACGACACTAAAGATGATCCGATGATAGAAGTGTTTAGAGATATTCAGTACTAATCTAGAGCAATGAGCATCCTAATGAAACATAGGGAAAATAACCTTATGACTGGTTTTCCTTGAAGTTGTTGTTTGAGATTGTGAATGTATAGATGAGTGCAGTTTATAAAATTAAGGTTACCATTGGTGGTAACTTGGAGTGACGAGGATTACATGATCATTTTGAAAGATAAATTGTTGGTGAATAAGGTAAATCTGAATGATCAGACTTATCGACGGCTGTCATTTTCTTGGATCTTCATCATTTAGTTTTTCAGGTGATACGAAAAGGTTTGAACAGGTTAACTGATTTGTTTTCGTTAACTTTTTCTTTTTCTCTTCGATTGACTGACTGCCGTTATGAAAATTGAACTTTTTAAAGGCCTGTTTCAACTTAAAGGTAATATACATTTGAAAGATTCAGGTAAAACAAAAACAAAATAAGGTGAAAGTGGTACGTTAAAGCGTTAGAGGACATTGAGCTTTAGTTGAAGGACCTCAATAAATGAAAGTAAATTGACATTTACATTTCATTATTTAAAGCTTTCCTGATACCAATTATTAATGTTGAACTACGGCTTTTCAACTTTCAACAATTCATTTCTTTCTTCATGTCAACCTTTACACACATTTTTTGGATCCATAACAAATTTGAAAATCATTTGATTTTGACAAATTAATCTAATTATGACATTAATTGAGACATTAGTTACCATTCATCAGTTTCACGAGTCAAACATATTTACGATGTGCGTGAAAATAGTAACGAATTGGTTCACAATTGGAAGTCAGTTAATTGATTCACTTTTCCTAAATCATTGTTTTACATAAAAAACAAATTTATAAGACGATCAGTTTGTTATACAGAGTTGTTCAATCAAGTCATTCAACAATTACTCTTTTTTGTTATGTTAAATTGACAGAGCGGTTCAATAAATTAGTTTGATCTCTTCAAATCTTTTGTTTTTCATTGAAAACAGAATTAAATGCTTTGTAAATGGTCACAATAAAGTGAAATGATTAAAGTATTTTATGAAGTAAAAAGGTGGAAAGGTTTACAAAACAAAGTAAAAAATGCAAATGAAAATAATGTCACTATCAACATGGTTTTATGGTTATTCAATGGATTGAAACTGAACTGGTAATAAAACATTATTACAATGATGGTAATGACAATGGATAACAAAATTGGTGTTGATGGTGGTAATAATTGTTGATAAGGGCAAGAAAATCTAATAAAAGTTAGAAGATCTTGCTGATATATGACTTCCATTGTTGTCTATGGAATTGGTTTCAAAGGTTTGCCTTCGTCGTTGGACATACAGGACGAGTAGAAGAAGCAAAATTAAAATCAAAAGGGTCGCTGAAAGAGCTACCATTGACCAGGCCAATGTTTTGTATGAGACTTCGGATGTATTTGGTCTTGTAATAGGCAGTGAAATTGCTCCATTGGTTGATATGTTGTGTAAACCAACTGACCAAAAGTAAGCTTGCTCCTGCCTTAAATTGGATTCTAGACTCAACTGTGAATCAATCAATAAATAATTCAACTTGATTGGATCAAATGGTTTCCATCTTGGATAATCATACTTTTCCTCTTTAGGCGCATACCTTTGAATAAAAAGGAAAGAAAAGCTTGGATTAATTATGAATCAATCTAAAACAATGTAATCATTAATAAATCAAGTTGATTATGTAAAGCACTGTAGTCTTAATAATATCTGGTGTATAAATCAATGTTGTGATACTGAAAGTTGAAGCTGACAAAAATGATTAGTCGACGTTAGCTACATAACTAGAGTCAAATTTAAAATGTGATTCCATAACAGGCAAAAACTCATTTGCATCAGGATACTGGTTTCATGTTGAATCAGCTAAACCAAAATAACAATATTTTCATCACTGAGAGCTTAAAACTGCTTTCCACATTGTATTTGTTCATTGATTTCATCTTCTCGTGACAAATATTGAAACCACCTTGAGTTGAAGGTATACCACAGATAGTTGACTGCAGATTGATAATGATGATGATGATGGAAACAACGAGAAAGTCAATTGAATCATCAGAAAAAAAGGAAGGAAAGTAGAGATATATACTTTTGATAATTTGAAATGGAGTTTACTTTGTCGGGGGAAAAATAAAAATAACTATTATTGGGAGTGAAACTGAATTCTTTTTTTGAGAGAAATCATAATTGAAGTAATGATACTTTTCATTTAGTTTTTTTTCATCAATTTCATCTCCTTCAAATAAGTAAAAGTTGAGGTACATCTTCATTTATACTTTTTAACTTTCTTCCTTTCCTTTTTTACTACCTTTACCATCATCAGCTTTATCTTGATGGAATACATTTCCACAAAATTCAATGATCAAGTTGATGATGTTTATCAAGAGTTCTCATATACTCTGTAACAGACGAGAAACTATTATTGAATCTTCCAACCAGAAAAAAGTAGTATATTCATTGTGGCTCCAAAAGTTGATGATGAGTTACAGTTCAACAATATTTTTCACTCTTTACTCTCACTGTCGATAGTTGACCAACATGTCCATCACCATCATCATATTTGCCATCTTCCACCAGCAAATGATTCATAATAGATACATTTTTGATCAATAAAATAGCTGATCAAAATCATTGGGCTGGTTCAATTTTCGGACTCTTTCAATGGCTGATTATCTTCAATAAATCACTAGATCATGGCATTCTAAAGCTGCAGGTTTTAAAAGCCGGATTAAAGCTGTAATTGTCATTTAGAAACTCAATAAACAAGAATTAAATGAAAATGTTTTTCATTCAATAGATATTTTAAAAATCATCTGCATCAGATACTAACGGTGATAAATTATTCAAAACTATTGCCCTCTATTGACATTGAAAAACATGAAGCTGATTAAAAAGTGCGCAACGATTATGTAAACATAAATGAAGTGTCACTTAACATTGATCTTAATTATTGTAGATTTAGTTTGTGTATACTTTACATCTCTCGAGTTTTATTTGATGATGATTAAATAATTGAACTAACCCATAAGCAGCAAAATCAGTCCAGAGGTCTACTAAAAGACGTGTTGCAACGGAATCTTTAACATTGGTTGGTCTAAATTTGTCCATTTCAAGATTGAAAAGGTAAAACAGTTCATCCCCATGACAAACTCCAGTATCAATGACTGTTGGTGCATTATTGAGTAATATTTTAATCATGCTATTTGATCCTTTATAACCAAATAGGTACATATAAACCGGGACTAAAGGAAAAACGAGTAAAATTATGAGACACAAAGGAGGACAAACAACCATTAAGGCAATAATTCAACTTACTTTCAGCACCCCAAAGTAGCTTGGCTGTTTCATCAATGCAACTTGTATATAAGGCATCCGTTGTCATCTGAAATGATAAATCACAATTAGGTCTTGAAAAAGGTTGAAAATAGGAGAAAAATAAAATTTTTGATTTTTTTCACAATCATCTTTTCAAATTTTCCAAGTTCAACTGTTGATACAAGAGGAGTAAAAAAAGTGAAAAAACTTTAGGATCAATGAAGTTATAAAAGTAACTGAAGATGATGATGATGATGACATTCTTCAACACCATGAAATTAATTGTTAAACTTGAGTGTATTATTAGTTTTTTGATACTTGAGTGAACAATTTTTTTTGCCCACCAAAATGATACGCTTTGCTTTGAACAGTTTGTTTGATCAACTATTATCACTTTGCTTTTGTTATCAACATCATCATCAAAGGATCATTCATTTGTTATGTTATGATAGCTTCATTTGGCCTACAAAAGGATTCAACATGAACGGAAATCAATCATCTGATAAAAAAATGTACTTGGAACTGGAAACATTTTGATACTACAGTGTAGTTGTTAACAATTCACTGCTATTGTTATTTCACTGAGACTGTTAATGATGGGACAAATTTGTTTACCAACACCTAAAAAATTTCGTTTCCCTTTTTGTTATCTCATTCATTGAACTTTATGACTATTGATCAGTTGTTTCATTTAATCACCACAATTGAATAACATTGGGTTATACAGCTGACGATTCAAAACACAGGGCTGTATCAAAATGAGTCGTTACAAAATTGTAGTACATTTAGAAGCGACAAGAACAATCAATAATGGTCTTTAATATCAAACCTTGGGTTTCATAAAAACTCACGCATAAATAATTATAAACTCATCGATTCCAATATCCGATCTGATAGCTCTTTTCTTTCTACCATTCAACATGTATTTAGTCCCAAAAATTCTCAAAAGCTTCCCACGTTTCTGAACAGAGACTTTTCTGAATCACTTTTCTTAATCAGTATGATAAAAATATAATCCTAGGCTGAATGTAATCATAGTGCTAATTCATCTGAAAAAAGCTCTTAACTGTTGAGGGTAAAAATGAGCAGCCTTGAATGTCTTACTTTGCTGATTGTCAGTTAGGGAAGATGAAAAAAGTCAGAGCCAATAAAGCTATCATCACAGGAATTACATTAGAAATAGATTTTCAATTTATCAAGTGCAGAATTAAAATTGTATAAAGTTGAAATTTTATATATTTTTATTTTGATGTCTGGCCGACTTTAATCACTTGATCCTTTGAAAAATATCCACGCGAAGAAAATGGATTTCACTCAGCAATGAAAGTCCTAACGCTCTTGGCGATTTTTCCTTTCAAAATCCTCTGACCTGTACAAAAATGGTATTAACTATCTGAAGTTAAAGAGTGATTAAGCCAACCAGGAGAAACTCAAAAGAAAACAACGATAATAGTTTATGCCTTAGCCTGTTTACTCACGTTTAAATGCATAAAAAGACGATTGAAATTGCACGACTAATAGTCCTAACATGATTACAAGGAAAAATCATTGAGCCATTTTTGTCTTACAATAGCAGCAGACGATTTTACTTAACCTTCTGTTAGTGCTACTACTTTTTGCTATTTTACTCACCATGCTAATCTTGTGTTAAGTTTATTTATCTGATTTAGATTACCTATTAGTAATAACATAACCCCTTTCGATGAACACAGGATTTGTTGCTTTTACTCAACTCTCATCATGTTATCTTTTATTAATTTATGTGAAGACTAATCAACGATCGATTGGCCTTAATAAGAAGCCCAAGGATAAAAGAAAGACAACACGATCATCCATCATGACAGCTTATAATTTCATCTTATTGTCTTTTTTTGGGTAAGTAAGGATATTGAGACAATGTGCTTTACTCTTGTTGGTTTACTCTTTTTGATACACATCCTAATGTATTGTTTTCCCTTTTGATTTCTTTTCAAGGTGACAAGTTTCATCAAGGCCTGAGCAAATAGTCATTGTACTGGATTTAAATGGTGGACATTTGACAGTGTCAGTAGCTTTTATACTATACATGAAAGATACTGAAGCAATCCAGAAAATCCAGAAAACCCACAAGACAAATTATTGAAACAAAATGGAACATTATGCGTGGATTATCAACATGTTAGCCTTTAAGAGGGAAACTGTACACAAATGTGTAAAGAGTGGATGATTAGTGAATGGCAGTATGTACATTTATACTTACATTGACAAATGCAGAAGTGAATTGTGATACATTATTAGTGTCAATGGAATCAAAATATTGAGATAAAATTGGTAGAATGAGACGATCTCTACGATAACCTTTGAATGGTGTTGCTGCCTCGAGAAACTTGCCAATCAATTTTCTTTCCCGATCTTCGCCATAATTGGAGTAAAAATGTGATACTATCACTGCCATATTTTGTTTTTATCAGATAAAAGAGGAAAGAAATATTGGTTAATGGTATGAATTATATTGAATTTATACAGTTATTGATAATACAACTCCTTTGCTTCTAGCTAAAACTTGTCTTAACTCATGAATTTCATATCTTCTATCTTTCTGTCCATCTCATTTCTATAGAAAACAATTTTTAGCTTCTTTCAAAGTCAACTCACACTGGTAAAAGAAAGACGTTTCATCCTTATTCATCCCAATCATCACCGGAATCCTTTTGTAAGGATAATTATTAAGTATGGTTCGTGGATCCTGATCAAGGAAACGGTTGGTTCCAAAACGTTCAATTGTTGGAGCTGCTCTTTGAGGAAATTCACCAAATATCTAAAGATGGATGAAAACAGGAACCAGGAAAGGATGAAAAAGGATGAGAAAAAAAACAACTGTGTAAATAATGACAAAATGATTCAATAGGCGAAGTTGAAAACGTTGAATTGAAAGCCAAAAGTGTAGAAGTGTAATTTGGTAAATGGCGTCAACTGATTTCCACAAAAAATTACCTTTCCTCGTGTTTGTGCTTTTAAAAGTTTGTCAACAGA
Organism: Tetranychus truncatus; assembly: GCA_028476895.1. NCBI lineage: Eukaryota > Metazoa > Arthropoda > Arachnida > Trombidiformes > Tetranychidae > Tetranychus > Tetranychus truncatus. Next base: position 15,656,623 of record CM052060.1, read on the forward strand.
AACCTTTTGAAGGCAATCAACAAGTGCTGCAGATGTTACTGTGGGACAACCAGTATTTTCGGCAATCTCTTTAGCATACTCAAGAGGCTGTCTTTCCATGGCCCAATGACACAAACCAGAACCACTTTGCATAATGGCTCGATGAAATTTACCTGAAATCAAGAACCATTGAAACGATTGATCAAATTGGTAATAACATTAAAGGGAAACCAAGATTAAAGTGTTGAAACAAAAGCAACTCAAGGAAAATGAAAATGAGATGTCAGCAATATTGATGATACCAATCAGAAAGGATTTGATGGGTTCATTTTACATTTTAATCTTGATTTTCATGATTTCATTTTTCAAGTTAATGATATACTTTATTTTGTTACCTTGACTTAGTGGAGACAAAAGGTGGAAAAAGACGCACGCTGCTCCTGAACCTTGACCAAAAAGTGTTACTCTACCAGGATCACCACCAAAATATCCAATATTATTTTGAACCCAATCAAGAACAAGTTTTTGGTCATATAGACCCCAATTTCCAGGTGCAACCGAATCTTCTGTGCTGAGGAATCCTATTTTTTTAAAGCCAAGCAAAGTAAAACAAAACAAAATTGAATAAATCTTCTATGACAACATGCTAAAGATTAAAAATAATGAAACGTTGGTAAATCACTTTTTTTAATGATACACCGCATGGAATTGGATCAAGATTTTATATAATTTACCATTGATACAAGACTGAACTCTAATTGTCTCCTAATCCTAAAGGAAAAATTAGTCAAAACTCGTTTGATGGTAAAAAATGGCTAAAACCTTTTCTGCTAACGAACCACATGCAGAAAGTGAGAGTAAATTGGGAGGAATTGTTTTGCTGTTATTAATTTTTTACAATTATTATTATTAAGCGGATTACATTGTAAAAAGGGAAGCTTTAGATTAAAAAATATTACTGAATGTAACACTGTAACCAAAAAAGGAGTTGAAAATGTAGATATTATGGTAAATAATTAGGATGGCAAAAAAAGGAGGACAAAAAGGCAATTGAATAAATTTACATTGATGAAGATGAACAAAGATGATGATGTATTTATAATATGGTACATTGTGAGTTAACCTGATAATTTGCTTACGGCAAGGATGAAGTTGACTGTTATAAAGACAATCTTTAATCATTATGGATAATGAATGGCATTATTTTTGTACCAATCCATTGGGTGTAACAAATGGTGTAAAATGAGAAGGTAACGAGTAAATATTGGTAAAGATTGATGGACCCATTCTTACCTAAAATTCCCAATCTGTAACTGAAAGTGACCAAAATAATTTGTTTCTCCATTAACTTTTCAGGTCCGTAAATGGAACCATCGCCATTCTCAAAGCTTTCACCATGAATATAAACCATAACTGGTAACAAGCCTGGTTGAGAAGTCCGTCTCTGGATGAACAAAAGAAAGAAAAGTTGACATTTAAGAACCATTTCCCAATTATAATTCGTAACCTGGTAACAATAGTTCAATAGTCAACCCTCAAGTTATTAATGAAGTTAATGGGTTAACTCATCCAATTTGTTTCCACTCAATAACCATACAATATTTTGAATGGTTGATGTTTATAATTAGGGTAAAGGAGCAAGATTTATGATAATCTTACAGAATCATGATGCTGATTATCCAAATAATCCATTATTAAATAGATTATGTGGAGAAACAAAGAAAAATATTTGTTTTCTCTGTTTACAAATTTTATCATGTAGCTGCAATCTGATCATGAAATGTGATCAGATGCGATCTAATAATATAACAACAGTTTGATGAAAAAACATGACAATTTTGTTGGTTTAGAGTAAAAATTAAGCTTGTTGAAATAGGCTTCACTAGGCAATTTCCAAGCAAAGATAACCCTATCAAACCAGCAAATTTAACTGTCTAAATGAATGGTTAACTAATTAGAGTTAGAGTTACAGCTATAAATGGTCACAAAATTTGAACAAAATGTTCATGTCTATAGAGATAAGTAGACAACATAGAGCAAGGACTAAAGCAATTTACAGTCGAACAAAGTGTTAATATCATCTTAAATTAACTTCATGTTATAATTAATAGTAAATTTGTGAGATTCCATTAACAAGATTGTTAACCAGTTTTACCAAAAACCAAACCTTACAAGAGGAAAAAAGATTCATCTTGTCAAGTTCAATTTAGGCCTACAATTTTTCTCATTCCAATTGCATACAATTTATAACATAGTCCAAATTTTTGGCCCTCTTAACAGACTAAAATCAATTATCTCCACCTTTTAATTTACTTGAAAAGCAAAACGAAACCTTTTTATTGTACCCTCTCATATTAACCCAAAAAAGACGGTTAAATTACACTAAATTTACACCAAAAACTAACCATGATAAGAGCACTTGTAATGAAAAGGTTTCTTTTTAATTAACCTTCATTCGATAAGCCTAAAGCAAACACTGCTATTTTGACTATTCAATTCACTATGCTGAATCACCAGGATAATCAGGGTGAAAGAAAAAGGAATGAAAGTGAAAATCTGAAAGTTCTACGAAATGTAATCAATGGCAATCTTGTATACAAAGATGTTTTTCCCTCTTGTTCATGTCACTCAACAGTCAATCTGATTCCTTCAATCCTTTCGCCTGAAGCACAACTGATTCTGGTATTATTATTACTATTTGTTCAAATATTTCTTCCTTAATCATCATCTTCTTGTCTTCTTCAATCTCTACCTTTCACTCATCCCTTATTAGACCATGTTTTTTGGGCTCCTTTTCATTTCTTCACTATTCCTGAATTATCTTTCTTTTTTGGTCATTTCTTTTATCCCTGTCCAGTCTTCCAGATGATAATGATGACCATTAGATCTCCAAAGGCAACTCAAAGTAATCAAAAATCCTTCCAATCTAAATCAAATACACAATACTAAGGATTAACTGATCATTCAATGATAACATGAAATGACTATCTTAATGTACATCAACCCATTGTTTTGTTTCAAATCAGTGAACCTGTAAACAAAAACAAATTTATATCCATCGCAATCTTTTGGACAATTTTTCAGTTTATCAAGTATGAAAAGCTTCCTGGAACAAATTTAAGAATTTTCAATTTTCTCAACATCAGCCAAACATTATTCATGAATAAACTTCAAGATGGAATTTTGTTTTTTCTTGGAAATTTTCGCTTTCTATAAATTTGACAAAAAGGTTGGCCTTTGAATGTGAAGTCTGCTTTTAGTGGATTCAATCTGAATATTTTTGATGAAAAGTTGTTTGCTCCAATGATGATATTCAAGTATGAAAATCATGAATGGGATTGTTTTTAAGATAACAATAAATGGATACAAAAACAAATGGCATCATTAATCATAATATAGCTTTGGCAATGTTTTATTATTACAATAATGTAAAAATGTTTTCACTTTTCACAGTAAAAATGTTTTTGTGATTTCAGTGATCAATGGTAATCTAATAGACGTGCAAGTTCAATGGTTAACCAATTCAATTTACTGGTAAACTTAACATTATTTACTGAACAAGAAAAAGATATTTCTCTGTTTTCCCCTTGTTTTGCTTCTCTGCTGTTGTTTTCTGTGATTAATTTGACCTGTTCACCTAAAAACCAAGAAACCAGCCTGAAAAACATGATAAAATAGCCCTGAGTTTTGCAAAGAAATAAATAGGTTAGAAGCAGAAAAAACAATTTAGTTGAGCAAAAATGTCTTGAAAGAAAATGAAGACAAGAAAAAAAGGAATGATGATAATAGTTCGTTGGACCTGGTCAGTAATAATCGAGGTTGATGTCCAATGTCAATGGTGTGATCTTTGACATCACTGACAAAATAATACATGAGTTTAATGAATCAAGTTGACCAGGAAAAAAAATATCAAAGTCACATCGAAACCAGAAACAGTTTATTAAAAGCTATTCAAAGCCATTGTAAAAGTACATTGAATAAACACAGAAATATTAATAAATATTATTTCCATTACTCCATAAATGTATTAGTTTTGATTAAACTGGTAAAGCTTTCAAGAAATTACATTAAATTTGATTAAAACCTTCAATTACGATAGCAATAAGATTGCTGTTACAATATTTTAAAATCTGGTTATTTTGGGTTAATCTTGATTTCTTATTTTCCTCTCGTAATTTCTCAAAACTGTTTACAAATTAAGTGTAATGACTGTTACAATGAGAAACCAGAAAAAGAAACCGAAAAATGCAATTTACTAAATAACAAGCAAATTATTTTATTTGATGAACAAAAAAAACCCAATTTTACCTTCATAACTCAACCATAACCATAACCATCATCATCATTGTTACCATCATCTTCAACTTGCTTCAAGGAAAGGTTACCAAGTTAAAGTGCAAATAGATTTCACCTAATTTCAATCATTCTTCTATTTCCCTTTCCTCCTTTTTTCATGATAAAAATGGCAATTCCTGTTGACTTTTCCTTTTTTTTCTTGCCTCTACTTTATTCAGATATGCAATACAAATGGCTCATTTTCTGAATCTCTTTCTTCTTCCCTGGATCCCGTGAAAATCGATATTAAATGTCACATTGTAATAACATTCAAGTTGTCATTTAAAGAATCGTTTATCCAAACAATAATAGTAATGGTAACTTGTATATTAAATAGATTTATAAGAGATGAGAAAAGGTGAAAAATAAATAAAATCTCAGGTAAAAAGGAGATTTCATTTGTGACAAAATGATACTCAATAAAAGAGCACAGAAGCTCAGTTAACATGGATTTTTATTTCCATCTTTGAGCAAATTACTCTTTTTTTACCTCAGAAAAATGTAATTTAAGAAATTAATGTTATCCATAAAAGTGTAAGATTTGTAGTTGAAAAATTTCTTCAAACCTGGAACCAGTTGCATTAAATATTGAACCAGATTTTCAGTTATATTCAAATGGAACATTTTGTGAGTTTTGAAAGCTTGAAACGACAATTTAATGTCTGAATAATCTGTATTCAGACAAATTACAATTTTAAAGTTGATTGCATTTCTTGAATATAAATGTCTTATATTGAGTGTTCAAATTTTGTGTTAAATAGCATTAACTCAGTTTACATTGGAAATGATTTTGAAATTGAAATGAGAGAAAATCGCTTTTCATCTTTTGAATTATTCCAGATTGTAGAATCAAGTTTTCCAGTTCTCTAAGGTTGAACGGGTGGACTTAGGCACGAAGGCATCAAGGATCAATCATGATACCAATGCAAACACTTTTCAATTGAAGTTCATTTGGAATTGCAAATGGCGAGAAAATATTGACAAATTGATGTTAACCGGCAACAATATCAACATTAATCCTGTCAACAGAATTTCTTAACCTTCGATTGGAATCCAAATTAAACTGAAACCTTGCATAAAACATGATATTTACATGTAACCAGAGATAAGATTTGTTTGGAGCAAGGAATGAAATCTGAAACCATTACACGCAATCGAGAAACGAAAGGATAATTTTTGTGTGTTGAACAAGCTTTACACAATCAGATGAACTGCTTGCATGATGAATCTGAGATCATTGACAGTGATCGTTTCAATACATCTGAATTCAACATTTTCTCATTTTCAAATTCCAGAAAATAACTATGGAACTTGCATGATTTTGAGAAAAATCCTTTTCCCAAATGAACTGTTCCATCCGTAAACTTTCCCAATTCATCAACTTCAAAAACTCAAATTTTCAGCACAAAACTTATTCTAAGCAAAGAAATGTTGAAACAAGAAAAAAATCTGAACTCAAAGCAACTCTGTTTAAATTTTTATGTAAATTTTTGTACAAAATTTCCAACCTCTTCTTGTATTGAATGTACCTTGAAAGACGATTCACAATAAAGATCTAAGTGATAAAGAGCTTTTCGTTTAATTTTATTTTAAACCTAAAATTGAGTTGACTTTAGTAGTCACAAATGTCTTCATTTAGATTATTGAAAATTTTGGTTATTTTTATCAAATTCAAATTTCCATGAAAGACTCTCGTTTGTCCCTTAGTTTTGTGTCTAATCTCATTTGATATTCACACCATCAACCTTTCCTACTCTTCAACTGGCTCGGGTTTTACTTTTACCAAAAGTCGATTCCTCATTCCTTGCCATATCTTCATGTTTCATGGCAACTTGCTCTTCAATCTTATTCAATGTTATATACACAAAACTGAGACACAGATTTCTAGTTATTCAATTATCTCTATTCTCAGCATCATGAAACAAGTTTAGTTGCAATCAATATTTGCTTGACTCTCATCAATCCCATCATTTCCATTTTTGTACAAGTAAAGAATTGATTCAATCAAATGAGGTAAATCGTTGAATAACTTGCACTTATCCAATAAAACTCGGTATAAGGAAGACATCATAATCAATAGGAAAACACCAAGAATAGTTTAGACAAAAATAATTAGTTAAACTAATGATTGAATATTTTTCATTTCCTTGATTAAACTCACAATAAAGCTGGTTTAAAGCGTAAAATGGTAAAAGAAAGCAAGGTTGAGTGTAAACATGAATCACAATGGATCAATTGATTTTGTGCTAAAAGATGATATTGATTGTAAGCCAATATTGAAGGAGACTTGGCAGGGAAATGAGGAAAGGAATGTTTCATGATGATGAACATCGTTAGCGTAAATGTTTAACAATTGTTGCCATTCGTATATTATTTATTGATCATATTTGTCTGTGACAATAAACATAACTCGACAAATAATGGTTGATACACAATCTAATATTAGCATAAAGTGATAATAGTGATCATTGGCAAAGCATTGAACAATTGTTACCAACTTTCCTTTTTTTGCTTCACCAATAAACAAGAAAAGAAGATGGAATCCGCTTTGTTAGCAATCAGAATTGCAGGTTGACTTTTGATCAGTTGAAGGGAAAAGACTTGTAATTTACTCACATTTACCATGGAAACATAGACATTCAGATAGAGACAGTCTTCACTCCCATAAAGTGATCCTCTGGAATCGTACTGTGGACATCCAGGACCATATTGTTGAAAGCTTTTAACGCCCCACCACATAGGAACAGGGACAGATTTCTTATGAAAAAAGAAACAGAAAATACATTCAAAAGTTAATTTATTTGCTTTAAAGTCCAATCTGGAAAAATGTTCATAAAACGAGTTAATTTTCCTTCAATTGAAAAATACTGAAAAGCTTACAAAGAAAGCCAAAATTAGAAACTTAATAAAAAGCAATTCAGTTAAGATCGATCTTTCTCTTTAAGATTTTATATTTAGCATAAAATAACATTTAAACATTGGAGACTCGAAGATAATCATGATTTATGCTGATATCAAACTCTTAAAGTTAAATAATCTATTCGAAAGTCGACCGGCTCAGAGTTTCGTTTAGGTTTTGAAGATTTTGTTTTGATCGGTTTACAAAGTATATTTCGGAGAAGTGTGTTTTTATATTGAGATGTGCATTTTCAATATTTGCGCAAAGACACTGTAATGTCGGGAAACCTTTAGCTTAGATGGACATCGGTTCTTTGATCGATCCAGTTTGTAGGAATAAGTTTTTTTAAGGTTTTGGTCTATTGATGCTTTGCATTTGAACGCTATTCTTATGTTTCGTCTGAAGCCTTGAATATCGTTTGATGTTGATTGAGAGGTAAATAGAGTTTGAAGTTATCCTAATGTTTAAATTATACTTGAATTTCATTGTTAACTGTTCATTTTATTCATTGCCATCTTCATCATCGCCATTTTAATCTTTTTTGTATCTTTATTTCCATCTCATCAAAATTTCTATTTCCCATCTCACCTGCTGATTGAAACATTTTTATAACCTCTTTTCAAGTAAACTGATGGAAAACTAAACAATGTAATGTTCATTGTTCAGTTCAGTTCACCTTACCATTAAAAGTGGTTTATATCAAAATTTTAAGCCAGATTAGATCCATTATTCATCAACTTGTCAACATTTTCGTCGAATGTCCCATCAAAGTCATCGTTTTCTTTATTTTCGTTCTTTTCAATCTACTTTGCATGATAATTTTGACATAAACTCTCGAGACTGCAGAAGAAGCAAAAACTCGACAGCAAAAGGACGAAAAACGAAATTTAAACTAAACTAAACTTATTTCAAGAAGAAAACTTCGTTTTCGAAAATATAATAACATTTCGATTTTGTTTCAAAGTTTCATTCCTAACCATGAAAGTTGATCTGAAAATTGAACTCTATTCTGGCATTAACGATTGAATATTTGAGAAATTATCAAGTCGAAAATTCTTAATGAAAGTTTCCTATTTTATCGACTTTTGTTTTCAACTCAACATCATATTGCACTGAAATTTCGTAATTTTGTATAAAATGTTTTCTCTGAACAACTTTCCAATTTGCAAAGTCCAACATTTACATCAGTACGGATTGAATATTTTTTTGAACACTTTTAAGACTGCAACTGAGAAACTTGAAATGGTTTGAACTTTAAAGTCGAAGCAATTTTCTTTTCTTCTTTTTGCAAACAAACATGAAAAATTGCAAAATTGATGAAATTTGTTCACAAAGCTCTGAGTAAACATGAATATTTCAGAATTGAAAAGTTACATTTATGTTACTCCAAAGCTTTCATCAGTTAAACGTTCAATGTTCATCTTTTATTGTAACTTAACCCGAGGCTTCCATGTGAGTAAACATATTTTGAAGGCCGTTAACAGTTCTAAATGTGATTATGAATTAAGCTTTTGATGATCACCATTACTCCATTTGAAATGGATAAACACGTCCATTGGCCAAACCAATTGACCTCAAACAAAACGATCAACAGAAATGTCTAAATTGAATCAACTTGAATGGAACAATTTATGATCAATTTGCATTCGATCAGCCTTTTGCTAAGCCTTTAACAGAATGATTAATGGACATTGATTGAACATTCAACGATCATCTTTTTATCCTCATCAATTTCAATTGCAGGCCAATCAGTCTATTAAGCTGCTCAATCACATATTCAACCATCGAACAGATTAATCATGGAAACAGAATTGTTTTCATCGAATGTAAAAATGGACAAAAAACGCGATTCAAAAGGTAAATCACAAGAAACTAAGTTTCTCCTTTCATTCCATGTTTTGCATGGTAGCTTAGTAATCTCAGTTTGATTGATGAGTCGATGATGAGTCGATGATGAAGGTGCAGATGAAGTTTAATAGAGTTGAACTATCATTAGTTTAAAGACCGGCAACTTGATCAACATCACTGGCTTCATCTTAACCACAACCTTCATGGATCCATTTAGAGATGAAAAGTGAAAAATAACGTTTTTTTTTCTTCATTTTGAAACTTTTCTCTGAATCAGCAGAAAATCTCATTGACTGTATTATCTTCTTTCTCTACTTTTCTCCTCTCGTACATTATATTAAACCTTCCCTGAGTTTCCTCCAATATTCAATATGTATGATTACATTTTACTACCTTTTGTTCAGTTTCAAGTAATTTCATTTCACAAAGTAAACACTGAAACACTTTTCCCATTCTGTAACTCAATACTTTTAGAGAAACATTTCAGTTGAAAATTTCTGAAATAAAATGAAGCAAAATTGTTCATAAAACAAAAAAGTGTCACTTTTTAATTCATCAGTCAATTTGATTATTTAATGAAAATCTGAAATTTTATCCAAAACATTGAAAGATAATTGGCAAAAAAAAAACAAAATTCAATAAAAGGTTAATATTGAAATGTTGAACCTACTAAGTTGATCAGAAATGGGTAATCATGATTATCATGAAACTTTTTCCCATTCTTTTCCTTCTTATTTATTCATAACACAATTCAAAATATTTTAATCTGAATGATTATCTGAATGGAAGTGGGTTTTGTACTTTTCTACTTTTAAATTAAACTGGAATTGATAAAAACTAGAATCCCAGAGAGTAAGCCTATTATTGTAGTTGTTTCAATGAAACATTCAAATGGTGAAACAAAGAGAACCAACTGAGCAAAAATATTAATCAATTTAAAGAAAGTTGACAAAAGATAATAAGAAAACGCAGAAAAGAAGTTATAAAGAAATTTCGAGTTCTATCTAGGAGTTCTAACTGGGAGTTACACTGGGAGTAATTAATAGCAGAGTGCTGATACGTTCTTATAGCGGTTCAAGACGATGGGAAAGCTCATGAGAATGACGAACAAAAAGATGTTAAAGATATTCTAATCTTAATGATTGGATAATCGAGGCAAGCTTTGACTACCGTTTGAATGATTAACATTGACAAGTAATGCAAGTAGCAACTAAGGATACTGGGCGTTGAACTACAGCAACTAGTTTCATCGAAAGGTGAGTTTATTTATCAATTCATTGTGATAACTGAAACCTCATCATTTGAACATTGTACAGAATAAGCCTGATTCTCATCTTGTCGAAACTTGTTCCAGTAAATTAAGTATTTCTTTTCCATCGAGACAAACTGTTCAATGACCAATTGATCCAAGTTTTTCAATTTCATGCTTTACCATTCAATACTGAAACTCATCAGAATCTGAAATTAAACTGTAAACTTGAAATTTTGTGAGACTTGTGAACAAGAAACTCAAATGTATTGAAGTATAATTTACTGGACTTTTCTTGATAACCTTTTCTGTTTAACACTGTAACTGATAGTTTTGCATCAAGTTTGCTTGATAAACCATGAAATGACTATATCTTCAACTATTAAATTCTGGACTTCTCTTTTACTTTCACCATGGACATCATCTTTTTAAACTTCTTTGTCTTATTTTTTTTCCTCTTCACTTGTTCCCAGTTCAGTTTAACGATTACTTGTTCTTCCCTTTCCTTCAACATTTCACCAGTTTCATCATTTTTCATCGCCATTCTTTCAGAATGATAAAAATGTAAAGGTAAAAGGCTAAATTCAAATGACTTTACCAACACACTGTGCACACTCAATTTAATATTTCATTTTTTCCCTTTACTCACAGATGCTTCAGTATTAAGCTCATTTTACCCTTTCAAAGGCTTTTATCCTCTGAATTTTGATGAGTTAAACACTGAATCCATCATCTAGAAGTGTTAACACTTTTAACCAAATAAAACCTTCAATAGTGAATAAAATAAGTGTAATTAAACTGAACTTTAATGCTTCAAAACCTAAACAACTCCAAGACTTTCAACTTTTGATAACATTTCTTATTGAATTTATCAACATTAACCATTAAAACGATTTATTCAACCATTTTCTCACAGTTAGCTAACTAATGTAATTTTTAACAACTGCGACTCAATCTGCAAATAACTTATTGATTTTCAATGTTCAGCTACAATTAAACAATAGACTAATCAAACCAATTACCAGTTCAACCAGACAAGAGTAAAATTGAATAATTTCACGGTTAAGGTTTAATCGATGAACACTGTTTCTTTCAATATTTAATTTGGTCATTTATGTTTACTTTTTGTTCAAATTTTGTCGAGTCAAGTTCATGTATTAATGAGAATAATAATGAAGAATGTTGATCAATGTAAATTGACTGATCATTATGATAACCTTTTATACCCTCATCTGCCTGCTCTACGGGCTGCTCATTATGAAGTCAAGAAATGTCTTTGCATTTCCTATCCAAATGATACAATTATAATAAGAGATTCAATTAGCCGAGTTCACTGTCACCGATTAACTCATTTAATTAGCCTTCAGTTTCCTTTTCATCCTTTTAATGTTAAACCAGTCTTTGGGTTTATTATTTCTTTACCCAAAAAAACAGATTCAACCAGATTTTGCTTTCAAATGTATAATTTGAGTCGACAATGTTTGCTTAATAACAAAAAAAGTGATTCTTACTGTTTCCTTCCTAGTTTTTTACCATTAGCTAACATCAGCTCTTAACTTTTACCCAAATTTACCCAAATTTTGAAAGTTGACTAGCAAAGTGAAAGCGATTCTCTAATTAGAACGATCCCTTCACATATTCAACACATCTAATAACATAAAGCAAAACCAAAAAACCTGAAACAATTCAGTAAATTAAGTCAAGGTAAATTTAAACGTTAAACTGTTGGAAAGTTGATTTATCGATGAAATAAAAAGTGATTTATTGCTTTAAAATTTGATTGTTCAAAAGGAACTTTAACTTTTGTAAAATCATTATATTCATCTTTTTGTTAAAATTTACTATTGTCACTTGGATATGAAAAAACAATAACTTAGAGTTGCAATGAGAAATGCATTTAGGTGGACAAAAGGACTTTCCTTTTAACACAAATGGAAATGGCTCATCAACAGAAATCTATTATAATGTAGAAGGCAGCTTCTCCAAATAAAACACTTGTTTCGTCTTTTTGCTAAAGGGTCAAAATAGAGCAAAATGAATAACATAATAGAGCGAGAGTGAAGTTAACGAGTGATTAAACTGCATGGTTAAAAGGAAAGTAAGGAAGAATTGACTTCGAACCAGAATTGCATACTTGATTGGTACTAAAGGACTGACACAGAAGGTGCGAATCTCTGGTATTTAGCTAATAAAGTAATTGGCAAAGGATTTGAAGGATTGCCATTCTTCCCATGCAAAGGTGCAAAGTTTACAATTCATTGAGAGAAAATTAAATTTCTTGGTTTTAACCCAGGTTAGCTTACCTGAAATCTTAAGGTACCCAAAGGTGGAAGTGCATAAGGTATACCAAGAAATGCAGCAAAGGGTTTTCCTGATTGAGTATACATCTTTTTACCCTGCGCCTTTCCTGAATGCAGAGTAACTTGAGGATCATTTAAACTTTCCTGGCAACAAATTGTCAAAACACAATTAATTAACACAAGATTAATGGTCATAAATGACCATTGAGCAAATTTATTTAACACTTTACTGTTGTTATACATTGATGTCAGACTTGATGGTCTAAGCGTTCATTGATTTTGTCTTGGTGTTTGCTGAATCCAATCACTTTGGTTAAACAATTTTAACAAACAAAAATAAAGTTAACCATTGAAACGCAAATAAATGAACCAAAATGAAAAGAGTGACAATCCATTTGATGATAAACTTGGTGAAGAAACTTGGAAATCAAAATTAAATGAACAAAATGATGAGAGTTTAACGAGAAACTAAATTGTTGATCATTTTATTGTCGATTGAAATATTTAACTGAAATGTCAAGGTAAAAAGACTAAGCCACGGCCTCACACAATTGTTTTGCTTCTTCTTGGTTTCGTCTTATTCACTGTTGATTGTTTTAACAATAACTTTCTAATAATCAGGTTTATGTTGGCAATTTTACTGTTTCCAATCAAATATGGTTGTCTTTTTGCACACAAAGAGAGACACACATTTGATGACGGTTAAATGTGTCACAATTGTAAACGAGAATCAACAACAATTAAGCAAACAAACGGAAAAAACAAAAGTGAAAGGTTTCTCTTTAGCAATGGTTAATGTTTACACACATTAATATTCACACAAGGAGGATAACAATCCGTAATAATCTGCCTGTTTAAATAATCCGAAGGAATCGATGAAATTCACAAATACTTAAGAACAGAAAAAATGACAATTTTCATGATTACACCAATAGTGAACAACTTTGTTGAGGTCAACTCGTGAAAGATTTTGGTTGAAACTTAATGCATCACAATATCAAGTTTCCAATCGGAGGTTTTCATTGAAATTTCAAAAGGTAAATGTAAAAATGGACAAAAAGGGTTACAATTTCACCAAACTTTCACTTGGTAAACATTAAGAAACATTGAGATGTAAAGAAACAATGTTGAACATTCAATTTGATGTTACTTTTTTTCACCATTAGTTTGGCTTCTCTTTTGTTCATCATTGTAATTATGATGATGATGATACAATTAGGCAAGGACTAACTGGCATAATGAATGCAATTCAACTTTTGTCACTAATTTGTTGATTGCCATTACAGGTTTACAACAAATTTTTGGCTTATTAATAGAATTGAATTGTTTGGCATCAAACGTCCTGAATATCCGTGTGTCCTTGCAATTTGTTATTATACTCTTGATGGCATGTATTTTAACCCATTATTTTGTTCATTATTTTAGTCTTTTTTTTGCACCACTCAATTGACATCGCCATTGACTATTGTTATTTTCATCATAATTCACTTTTATTTTTAATCTATCACTATTATTATCTGTATTATTCTGGTTATATTCAACATTTGCTAGTTTTTATTTTAATGATTGACAAACTTGAATATAAACAGCAAAACAACAGGGAAACAATGACACAGAAACACAAAAATACTGCTAAATTACATCTGATTTGGACAAGAAATCTCAGAAAGTCCGGAGACATGGGTATTTGCAATTTCCGGGTAAATAATTCACTGAATTATTAGTACCAACATGATGTAGGTCTTTTTGAGTTTCCTCCTCAACATCTACACCACCCAGATATTCATCATCTGCATAATTTTCATCGATGTTTTTCTGATGAGCTAAGCAAATATTTGAGGCCAACAGTCATTAAATTGGCAACCTAAGAGAGCTACTCTGCTCCTATCAAAGATGTTTATCTAGACACTTTAAACGGTCAATAATTGTCAGTGAGACTTTCATTTGCATTTTGTTATTTGTTGCATAAAATGTCCTGAATGAATCTTGAGTAATTATTCGGAAAAATTTATTATTGAACAGACACTGGAACTAGCAATCTTGATAAGACTCTTGCACCATTTTGAAAACTTTGATGGAACACTTTTCATTAGATACAGCCCAGAACGACTATTTATTTTCAGCGTTTCTTGCGAAAACTCTAGTCTTATGCCATATTTTCACTTTAACTCAGTTTCTTATGTTCATGGTTGTTCTTTTGTGGTCTCTTTGCATTTGCATTTACAAATTTGGGTGAAAAGATTCAGCCACAACAATCAATCTTGAAAACTTGTATCACTATTCATTTAGGTTGTTTAATTATCCTGGTTACTCGCTTGTAAACTTAAAATTTACTTTTAACTACAAAACAAGAGAAGAAATAATCGTTTGTTTTACTAATTGTGATTGTTTTTGGGTTCAAATAGACGATTCTTCTATTGTTTAGGGTCGAGGAAAAATAAAATGACTGGATTTTAAAATACTTTGGCTTCTAAATCAACCAGTTAATTGCGTTGATTCAAGTTTATGAACAAATCAATAATCTAATTAGTCCAAGACTGGCTCTAAATTCAAATTAGTAACACAATGATCGCACCATCGATTGAGCTGCAAAATCGAATTCTAATAACTGGACAAACTAAATCAGCTCAGAGTGACCAAAAAAGTTAAAAAACGAACCTTTGTTTACATTTTTTAACAAGAAAGGCCAAGACAATAACAATACAGTAAACCTCTTCACGGCAATATCAAACAATATTACTCCATAAAGTCGTCGCATTTAAAGACAACCATTTCTGGTTACGCTTTCAGTTTCCATTTCATTTAACCTATTTAGTCTCTTCAAGCTTTACTTAGCAGATATAAGCGTGTTTAACCTAAATCACATCATTTGTATCAACGAAAACTGCGACAAAAGCTTCGTCAGTTAGTGGAAGTTTAGTTTTTGATATTAAACTTTCATTCAGAGGCAACTCTGCAGAATTTTTTGAAAAATCATTCATAATGCTGTTAGAATGAACTCGACTTTATCCATTGCGTAACATCATCTAAATGTTCTCACGAACAGGTTCGGTGCATCAAGGTAGATCAAACAAATGACCGTTTGCTTGAGCATAAGATACCCCGATTTCAACAGCATCAGAAAGCGAAAGGAAGAATGGCTTCAACCTGTATCGAATCCACAGACTCCAGCTACACATCATACGATCAATTTATCAGTGTGTTAATTATCTGAATATTACTTATTGTTCGATTGCGCGATCAGATAACCTTATAATCAAAATATTAATTGTTCTTATTTGTTTCAATAATGATTTATTTGTGATAAATGAATGATAGCATTTTTATAATGAACCATATCTAAGCAATAACATCAAAAATAACTGAACAAAAGCTTTAATAACAAAATTTTGAGTTTACAGGAAACATCCATGTTATTGAGTAATATTACTAACAATTCAAAGCTGATTGTTTGCACTTGGATTAACAGAGGAAAATGATTATGATTCTAGTTCTAATGAACAATCGTAAAGACTTTAACTTTACATTATTTACTAATCAATACAACACGATCCAGAAAAGGTTATAGTTTGACTGTCATTAGACTTTGTTTTTCATGAACATCAGTAACCATTGGGAAGATGATGATTAATATTTCATCTTGTGATTCCGCCCTCAGACTGATAAGAAAGCACCTGAAATCTTGATTGCGATTTATCAGTTCTGATGTGTTCCATTATAAAAATCGCTGCAAATGGCTTGGAAGCATCACAGCATTGAAGCTTCTTATTGTCAAAATGTATCAGTTTTTAGTTATTGTAACTCTTTTCACTTTTGCAACATCAAGTGTCATATTGAAGGACAAGGAATGGACACTGTTTAAGGTGAGTTACTATAAATATTTAATATGATTGATTATGATTAACCACCAATTATTTATTGTTAATAGGAAAATTATGGCAAAACTTATCCCAATCCAGAGGAAGAAAATTATCGAAAGAATATTTTCAATGAAAATTTGAAGAAAATAAAAGCTCACAATGAAAAGGCCATTCGAGGTGAACACAGTTATCAATTGGGGATCACAAAGTTTGCTGATTTGGTAAGTATTTAAATATTTATTGTATTATAACATTGATTAGTCTAATTTATGAACTTTAAACTCATTTGAATTTGAAAATTAAGACAATCGATGAAATGAAAATGCCTGAGCTACAAGTGGAACCACAACCATTGGATGTTAAATTTCATCATAAATCGTATTTCAAAGCTCCGGCCTCAGTGGACTGGAGATCAAAAGGTGTCTTGACTGGAATTAAAGATCAAGGTGCATGTCCATCTTGTTGGGCCTTTACTGGTGCAGCAGTAATCGGAGCAGCCTATGCCCAAGCAACCGGTAAACTGGTTGATCTTTCAGTGGAAGATATATTGGACTGTGCCCCTGACTCCAAAGGTTGTGAACCAGGATATGTAACTACCGTTTACTATTATGCAAAGGATAAAGGAATATATCGAGACGATTGCTACCCATACGAATCACACGATGACCTTTCAAAAAAGGTCTGCCGAGTCAAATCTGAATGTGAAAGGATTAAAATATCAGATATTGTGTACGTTCGGAATCAAGACGAGAGTGCCCTTCGTGATGCTGTAGCTAAGCATGTTGTCACTGGATACATTTACGCAGAACTTGAAGATTTCAAGTTTTACAAGTAAGTTTTACGAATGTTGCTTGTTTAAAAAGTTTAATTTCCATTCATTTTGCACATTTCATCAACAGAGGAGGAATTTATAGTGGTCCGCATTGCCGTAAAGATACAATTACACACTTGGTTCCGATAGTTGGCTATGGAACTGAAAACGGAACTCCTTATTGGATCATCAAGAACAGTTGGGGTGAACATTGGGGTGAAAACGGTTACGGACGGATATTGAGAGGAAACAATACTTGTGGAATTGCTACTTATAGCTCAAGTTATCCATTAATTTAATGCTCTCCTTGAATCAGTAAAATGCCAATCGAATCTTAATTTTGTAAATTATATTTTCATCAATAAAATAAGATCAATTTGGGATTAAATTCAAAATAAAATTTACTCAATGTCTTTTCTAAATGTTTTATCAATTTAGGCTTTGAACTTCGAGTTACGAGTAAAATAGGAACTTCGTGGAAGAAAAGAGAAAACGTTGTAATAAGAAACAGGTCAAAGTTGATATCTCAAGAAAAAACTGAAAAATAACTGATTTACACAGCGAAAAGCTAGACATTAAGGAGTATGTACTTAAATGTACATATTCAACTCCGAATTTCGAGTTAAGAGCAAGGACTTGCAAGTGGGTTTGCAAGAACATCTGAACTGATTCCATTAGTGCGGTTCCGAAATTTCTCTGATTAACAATTTCGAAAAAATCGAAGTCAATATCGAAGCTTCGACACCTTTTTGTTCAATTATGGAAGCTGATCTTTTCATGAAACTCATTCTTCTGATGTGACTTGTGTACTTGCGAATCAGAATATGCATTTATTTTGAAAAATAAAATATAGCATAATGTGATTGAATGCTCAAAAATTTTGAGTTATTCATTTAATAATGAATATTTTTCAAACTCATTGTAAGTTTTGGGTCTAATTCACCATTCAACATTATAAATCAAGCATCAAATGTGACAACAATAGATGCTATAACTTTTTCTTTCTAGGATCTTGAATGATTTGAAACCTCATAGTCAATACAATCTAGTGATTAGCCAAATAATAATGATTGAGAGCGCTATCGTTCTCGAAATATTGAGTCTCAAAGTTGCTAGACTCATGCCCGAAATCAAGATAACTGTTGATAAATTGTCAAAAAGTATACGATTCATGATATGTACCAACAATTTGTATCCAAGTAACACGAGTTTCAGCTCTCTAACTTATACCGTCACAGAGAGCAGTCGATTTTATTTTCAACAAAATTGCATATTCTGATTTGCAATCAAAAGTTGCATCGGGAAAATGAGACCAATGGACTCAGTTTTTACAAACCAGCAAGGCTTTACTCTCAACTCGAAAGTCACAGTTTAAATATGTTCGTTTATTAACATGCTTCTTAATGTCGAACTTTCCATAGAATTAACTTGAAGCAGCAAAAAAGGGCAGCTTACATTTTTTTATCAATTCGAGATTGTTTTCACATACCAGTGTGTATCAGCAATATTAGTAATAATACGATTTAGTGCATTCATTTCCTGATTGTACCTTATTTAGCACGTTATGCTTTGCCAATTTATATCAACTTTTTACTTGTGCTAGGTGCTTTACATAAACAAGTGCTTTATGTCATTTACCAGCGTATTTTTTAATTAATAACATTTATTGCAAGTATTTCTTAGGAAAGCTTAGTCTTGATCGATCGTTCTACTGCAATATTAACTAGTTTCTTATCTCAATGATTGTCCTTTTGTGGTCTCTTTGCCTTTGCATTTACAAATTTGGGTGAAAAGATTCAGCCATAACAATTAATCTTGAAAACTTGTATCACTACTTATTTAGGTTGTTTAATTATCCTGGTAACTTTCTTGTAAACTTATAATTTACACTTAACTACAAAACAAGAGGAGAAATAATCGTTTGTTTTACTAATTGTGATTGTTTTTGGGTTCAAATAGACGATTCTTCTATTGTTTAGGGTCGAGAAAATAATGTAGTGATTGGATTTTAAAATAATTTGTTTTCTAAATCAACCAGTTAATTTCGTTGATTCAAGTTTATGAACAAATCAATAATCTAATTAGTTCAGGACTAGCCATAAAAACATGTTCAAATTAGTAACACAATGGTCGTATCTTGGATTGAGCTGGAAATTGCTTTCTATTAACTGGATAGACTAAATCAGCTCAAAGTGAACAAAAAAGTTATCAAACAATCGTTCACATTAACATACACAAATGTTAAGACAGTACAGTAAACCTCTTCACGGCAATATCAAACAATATTACTCCATAAAGTCGTCGCATTTAAAGACAACCATTTCTGGTTACGCTTTCAGTTTCCATTTCATTTAACCTATTTAGTCTCTTCAACTTATAGTTTATTATCCAAATTAATTTCATTTTTCTGCTAACTATTATTAATCAAGTGCTGCTTTAGTCAAAGGATATTGTAATGATGGTCACATGAGACCCAATAAAGTCAAGCAAATCGGATTGTCATCATGATCATTACAAATGGTCAACTAGTGTTTATCAAGTAACTTGTAAGAGAAACTCTTGAAGGCATGGAAAGAAAAATGGATTACATTTAGATTGACAATTAAGTAAAGAGTGGGTGAGTCAAAACACTGGTAGAAATGTTCACATTCATGATATTAATCTCTTCCTTTCTCTTGGAAGCTCATTCATGTTTCTCTCTTCTCTTTATTACGTGGATGTGTTTTCATCAATCTTCAAGTTGAGGTTGAGGAATGAATGCGCTAACCTTGCCTCCGTATTAAGAGTGGAGACTGAAAACTTGATGAGTTTCGTAGGGCATAAAAATTGAGTCCACTATCACTTTCCGATAAAATAGCCTTTAAAATAAAACTTTTATCACTTTTTGAACAATTACCAAACTGCATTATAAAATTGAGTGTTATGAAGTGATCTTAGAAGACCGTAATTTTTTTTCGACAAAATATCAGATAAAGCAGCAAATATCAACTTACTTGTAAAGCATTATGTCAAGCATCGCATTCACCGCAAAAAAATGTGAGACCACCTTCGGCAGGCTAACTTCATCAGGCAATAAAAGTTAAGTTTCCGATACACAACTTTCACCCACACAAAGAGTTGACTTGGCACGCTTTTTGAGAAACATCATTCGAGTAGATAACTCGATGCATTCCTTTGTAAATTGAAAACATCATCTGTATATTTCCACAAGCAGCTTTGTTGGTTATAAGCACAGTCCGGTGTCTCACGGTAGACCAACCAATTGCTTGAACATAGGTTGCCACGACTGCAATAGCAGCAGAAAATAAAAGAGCAAAGTTTAGCAATGGAAGTAATTATATCGAACCAAATCTACAAAATCAATCCTAAACATACTTCGTATCAATTTATCAGCGTAAAAATCAGCTGACTGAAGTTATGTTACTTATTGTTCAATTCAAGATCAGATAACTTTATAATCAGGTTGATATCAATTGAAACGCCATATTTCTTATTTGCTTCAACAATAACAAATTATTTGCGATAACATTTTACAATGAGACCTATCTAAACAATAACGTCAATAATAAGTTATGAGTTTAAATGGATTTAGTTCCAATTATTGAATAATATTACAGAATAATTCAAGAACAAGTGTGTTAATTGTAACTAAATTTAAGCAGAAAATGGCATACTTGTATTTATTGCAAAGAAAACAGAATGAGTCTTGCATGCATTCCAGCAATACGACAGGTTAGATTTGGACTATCATTTGACTTTATTTTTCATACCCATATTGAAACATTATTAGTAAAGATTGGAAGATGATTGAATATTTCAATTTGTGATTAGCCCATAGATTGATAAGAACATGGAAAAATATTGATTGCAATGAATCACGGCCTCAGAGAAATTCCACAACTTTGCTATAAATATCTTTACAAAAAGGCTTGCGAGTAGTAATGAAAAGCTGAAATATCTTATTGCCCAGCACAAAATGTATCAGTTTTTAGTTGTTGTAACTCTTTTCACTTTTGCAACATCAAGTGTTATTTTGACCGATAAGGAATGGACACTGTTTAAGGTGAGTTACTATAAATATTTAATATGATTGATTATGATTAACCACCAATTATTTATTGTTAATAGGAAAATTATGGCAAAACTTATCCCAATCCAGAGGAAGAAAATTATCGAAAGAATATTTTCAATGAAAATTTGAAGAAAATAAAAGCTCACAATGAAAAGGCCATTCGAGGTGAACACAGTTATCAATTGGGGATCACAAAGTTTGCTGATTTGGTAAGTATTTCAATATTTATTGTATTATAACATTGATTAGTCTAATTTATGAACTTTAAATTCATTTGAATTTGAAAATTAAGACAATCGATGAAATGAAAATGCCTGAGCTACAAGTGGAACCACAACCATTGGATGTTAAATTTCATCATAAATCGTATTTCAAAGCTCCGGCCTCAGTGGACTGGAGATCAAAAGGTGTCTTGACTGGAATTAAAAATCAAGGCAGATGTCCATCTTGTTGGGCATTCACTGGTGCAGAAGTAATCGAAGCAGCCTATGCCCAAGCAACCGGTAAACTGGTTAATCTTTCAGCACAAGATATACTAGACTGTGCTCCTGGATCCAAAGGCTGCACTGCAGGTTATGTTACTACAGGTTACAAATATGCAATGAGTAAAGGATTACGTCTAGAAGAGTGTTACCCATATGAATCATTTGATGACCTTTCTGGTCACAAGGCTTGCAAAGTCAACTCTGAATGTGACAGGATTAAAATAGCAAATTTCGTATACGTTCCGAGGTACAACGAGAATGCCCTTCGTGATGCTGTTGCTGAGCATGTTGTCGCTGGATACATTTACGCAGACCTACACGATTTCTTGTTTTACAAGTAAGTTTACTAATGTTTTCTGGTTACAAATTTAATCCCGAACCATTTTTGACTTTTATTAACAGAGGAGGAATTTATAATAACCCTGATTGCCGCAAAGATAAAATTAGCCACTTGGTTCCAATAGTTGGCTATGGAACTGAAAACGGAACTCCTTATTGGATCTTCAAGAACAGTTGGGGTGAACATTGGGGTGAAAACGGTTACGGACGGATATTGAGAGGAAACAATACTTGTGGAATTGCTACTTATAGCTCAAGTTACCCAAGAATCTGATGCTCTCTTAAATCAATGAAATTTCAATTAAATACTGATTTATATTTTTATCATTAAAATAAAACCAATCACCAACTCAGTGTGATATTAAATTAATCAATTGAAAAAATTGCCTCAATATAAACCAAAAAATTAATTCCTCCTAATTTAACCAGAAAATACCGTTTTCCCGATTTAGGTAACATTAATAAATGTTTATGTTTGAGTAAAAATGTTTTCCCCAAGAAAAAGGTGAAAAGTAAAAAAGTGAAATTCAAGATTCTCTTATTTCTTGTTCAGACAAACGATTAACCTTTTCAAAGTGAATCAAGGCAATCCAATTGAAGGTTAAAAACATGATGAACAAGAAAATAAAATTGATAAACACTGAGAAATGGTTGAATCGATAAAATATCAAGATAATAATGTTTAAAAGGCTTCAAAACGTGTTTCCAAACATTAAACGTTGGTAAAAGTTGGCAGAAAAATAGTTAACAAAGTAACAAACAGTTAACCCAAAAAAAAAGTGTAAGATGAAAATGAAAATATCGTAACATGATTTGCGTCGAATCATTCATTTCTATCTTCACTTATCTTCCTTTCTTCTTCATCATTATCATCATTCCCTTCAACTCACTCTTTCTTAGTTGTGCTCTCAATATGAGCCAAAAGCTGGGAGTGAAACTCAAGTTTAACAGTTATTTGTTGTTCTGTCTTTGCTATATTTATTTAGCTTTGCGTTGCTTTTATTTTACTTGTATTTTTCCGTCTACCTTTACAACTCCCAGTCTAGTTTATCATCCAGTGTACCATTGTCTGTAGTAGAATGAGCATAAATAGGAAACAATAAAAAGATTTCAAGTGTAACTTTCAACAAACAACCAGAGACAACAATTATTACCAAGTAAACTGAATCAACAATTCACCGATAATAATCAATGTGATCATGTTTAGCCAATTTTACAACCAACTCTTGTAACCAGTGAAAACACAATAATCTTTATGTTTCTTCTTATACTTCATCTTCCCTTGGATTTACCTAATTTCTTTTAATCATTATTTTTACAATCATTTGGATAATCAATTGATCAGTGCAAGTTCAACATTGATTTAAACATATCATCACTTTGCTCATCAGTTTCATTCATAATCAACTTACAAGGTAAGCCAAACACCTTTCCTTCCATCAATAAGTAAACATTTACATTTATATTTGTTTTTACTTATCATTAATCATTATGATACAAATCACAAACTCATTTACATCAAAATTAAATGATTTCTCAGATAATTTCTGGCAAAATTCAATTTTCTTCTTCCTTCATCATTACTCTTGATGAAAGTTCAACTCTTTTCAACTTTCATAGCTTATCAATTTAATCAGTTTTACCAGCTTTTTATATTCATCTTCAAGATTGATGGCAAAAACTGTATGAATATTGATAAACTTAACCATTTCAACTAATAAATGCAAAAGATACTGATGAAGATTAATGATGACTTTTAATTGTTACCAATAAATGACAAACTGTTATCATTAAGTCAAAGTGTTAAGGATATGAAAATTGGGTTTTCTTTAACCCAAAAGAGTTTAAAGTGAAAAGCGGAATAAAATGTAAATTTGAATTACAAGTAAACTCACAAATGAACTGCTAAATGATTGAGTAAAATATCAAATTGGGTAAAATGGTTCATTTAGAAAGACCAAAAATGATTTTAAAAGTTGGGTAAATAAAAAAAACATTAACGATTCAACCTTTTCTTGGATAATTATGCAAACTTGAACCCAATTTTTTTACACCTTTTACAACCAGTTTTTAATCTTGGGAAAATTTTCTGGTTACTTTTGGGTTAAATATACATAATGATGAGAAGGAGAAGAAAAAAATCAACAAAATTACACTCAACATCATGATCTATGGTTGACTAATCTACCTAAATTACCATAGAAACCAGAATTGTTTCCATTACATTATAATGATAAGAATGATAATATAAACTGGATCGATGTAAATTCAACTGGATTGATACAAAATGGAAAGGTAATGTTGATTTTTTGGGTTAAATTTAAACAAAATTTAAAGGAAATCATTTTCTTAATATTGCGTTTCCAAAGATATATTCATTTCTGGTTTGATAGACAAATGAAGGCAAAAATGAAAATAGAGTAAAAAAGAAGCAATTTTAGTTTATTTATTATTGTTGACATTTCTTTTAATCAAAACAGTCAGAGTTAATTTAATGAATAGAAACTCAATTTGTTTATTTAATCAAATCTTTACCTTTTTTTAACCATTTTCCCGTTTCTTTTTCATGTTAATATTTGATTGAAATGTTTCTTTTTGTTCAATTTTAAACATAATTTCACTTGACAGTCATAAATGATTGTTAAATAAGCTGCTAAATAGTTGAAGGCAAGGAAAGCATGTTGACAAATGTTACTCTTTTCACCCTGAAAATGGCATTATATTTCTTGAATTGACTTTCAGTAAACTTGAACTTATCTTTGTAATTTACTTATTCTGCTTTTCCAATGTAAAGGGCAAACTTTTTTTTATCTCATTTCTTCAATTAACTTGCAAATTAACAATGTTTCAATTGAAATTCATTGGAAATGGTTAATTGTTACATTTAACCTTACAAGCTGTAAATTAAAATCCCAGTCCAATTAGGTTTGACTTTTTTTTTCAAAATGACATTCAAACCAATTGACTTGAAACAGCTTCTTGTCAACTTGGGTTGAGATAAAAGGGAATCTTGAAACTTGTAATCCCATTGAGAATCTGATCATTATGAATAAGAAATTTAAAAATTCAAGAATTGATGAGGAAAATTGAGAGATGAAAATGGCTAACATTTGACATCAATTGAAACCCATTAACAATGTCTTTTCTCAATCCATTTTAAAGGTTTCTCTTGAAATGCTTTTAACATTTTCTGATTCAAAATTATTTCCATTGAAAATAATAGGAAATTAACTTTGAAATATTCTTATTAGTGGAAGAGGAAAATTGGTTGAAAATGAATCGATCAATCTTTTCATAATTTAATAACAATTCATGAAGAATATTGAAGCTGTCATGGAACAAATTATTCTGGCCAATTCTGGGTTAATCCCAGGTGATTAGAATGGCAAACAATTTCAACTAAATCAAGTATCATATTCAAGATATTCAAGAGGAAGGCGAGATATTTATTTCCATAATGAATTCGGTTTGCATCATTATCATGTCTACTTTCAAGAGTAAGTATATAAAAAAAAGAAGTTAATAAATACATGATTTATACAGATGATGATAATAATAATATGATGAGAATAATGATGCCAATGATTATGAAAATAATAATAAGCATGAAAAGGTTAGCTGAGTAAATTTTTGTTAACTTGATGAAGCCAAACAAAAGGCTTTTGTCATTCAAAGTGAAGGCTTTAAGATGGGAAACAAAACAAGCAACTGGAAGAGACTAAATTCATAAAGCAAAGACAAGGGATTCGTGTAATGATAAGAATGGTTATTATCATTATTACTCCCTTGATAAGCATTTAACCAACGATATTTGTGATCAACTCGATTGTAGTTTAAGACAATTTGCTGAGCATTCCCTTAAAAACTGGTTCAACCATTTAAACCAGCGACTCTCTGGTCTAGACATTGAAAAGATGAAAATAAAGTGAAAATAAAACCAATGATAATCAGTCGCCTTCTTATGATACCTAAAGTGTAACCAGAAAATTTTCTGGAAAAGTGATTCAATTGATTATCCTTTTTTCCTTCTTTAATAATTTATCGTTTCATGTTTATCGAATGATGAGCTTGATTAGTTAATTATCATGATTTACTAGTGACTTGTCTAAGGTAAGGTTTGGGTTGGATTTAGGTTAAGTGTTAAAGAAAATGATTTTTCCGGTATTTTCTTTCGCTTGTCCATTGTTTTTTAAAATTGGGTTTTCTGGTTTTTTTACAAATGAAATTATTTTGACTGCCAGGTTAAACATCGACATTTAAATCTGCTTTTGAAATGGTTTTCTGGTTCTGGTTAGCAATCAATAAACCTGGTTAAAGAGCAACTTTGTCAACCTTTGAAAATTGTTACAGTTGTAATCATGATAATGGTAATAATAGTTATTAAATGCGCTATCAATCTTGACTGGTGAATAAACTGTGAATGTTGATTAAAGTTAATTTCAACCTTCTCCTCTCCCTGGGACTTGTCATTGTTATTAGCATAATAATCATTATTATCATCAAATGATGAAATAATTAAGTTAAATAAACCCTTTTCACTGTTTCAATCCTTTTAGGTTTCACCAGGTTTTACTTTACATTCAACTTTATTGATTTTAACTCTGGTTATAATATGTGAAGAAAAGGGAGAAAATTTTCTCATGAAAAGAAAATTGAAATTGGAAAATTTATTATCAAAATGAACAATTAATTTTCAAGTGTTTAACATTAAAGTTGAACAAGAAATTGTAATGATTGAATGAACTCAATCATTCCGCCTCAATGATTAACCATAAATAATATCTTGATTGGTGAAAGTTGATTAAGAAACTGTTTACATTTAATAACTTTTGTTGCTCTTGATGAAGCTCTTGAAATAATACCAAAAAAAAAGTAAACCGAAAAATGATAATTCAATGAAATTGAATTTAATATTGCTTCAAAGAGATTGATAATGATGGTTATTAAATTGACTTTTTGGGTGAAAATGTTAACTTTCAATAGATTAACTTGAGCTTTTAATAGTTGGTTAATTAAAATTGAAAGTGAAGCCATTTAAAGTAATGTTAGTGCTTTAAGTTATCAAGAAAAGAGTCAATTCAAATGTTTATTAAATTTCATTTCAATTTTCTTTTGTTTCATTAAGCATTTCAATGAAGTCAGATGACGCCCGTTAAAACAGATTAACTCGATTACCATTAAATTAACCAAATCAATGGTTTTAATAAACATTTCATTTTAAGTGTTGAGCCTTTCATAAACTAATGGATACCAAAACAATGTTCAATCATTGTTCATTATGGTTGATTGTGATTTTCCTCATTGTTTTGTGAAATGTTGATATAACATGAGAAAATAACCAAAAAGGCTGAAAATCGAGAAAAACTGCTTTGATCTTTGGGTCTTTAAATATCTTTGATTAAATTTCCAACAAAAATCTCCAAATTGTTGAACTTGTAGACTCCTTGACGATTTGATTTTAGATTAAAGGCTAATTTTGAATGGATCGAGTAATTGGTTATTGAAGGTTATTCAGCTAATTGTAATTCAACTTTTTTACAGAAAGTTTAGACGGAAAAGGCCAAGCGTTTTGTGTTCACCAAATATTTCAATTGATTCAAACGATGTAACCATTTGTTAGCTGTAGCAACTTTCCTGGTTCACTTGGATAACAGTCTTTGGGTTTATTGGGTTGCATCTGAAGATAAATGGAAATAAATTTTAAGAAACATTTTTGAAGTTTTCTTTTTCATAGACAATCACCAATTAAGTCTTACACTTAATTAAACTATTGTTAATTTCAAATGAATCAATTTATATGCTGATTTCATTTAACCTCGATAACTTTTTCTCCCAGTTGAATCTTGCAATTCATACTTCAATAGTAATTTAATGTAAATTGTAAACTTGGTTTAATCTTTTTGATTGCCTTTTTTTCAGTTGAAAAAAGCAACAATGAGAGGCTAAATAAGCAATGATTTCATTTGATGTTCAACACTTTTCATGCTGTTTCCATCTCACAATCAGATTGTGAATGAAAATCATTATTCCTTTGGTTGTTACATCTTCACTATATTACAGTCTTTCTTCAACAATCAACCTTAACCTCAGCTTTTTACTCAGTCAATTTAGCTAATGATTAAGTCTAATTAGATGAGCAGGGAAGGCAACATAAAAAAAAAGATTTTACTTCAACTTCTGATGAGAATATTTAATTCAAGGTAAAATGCAAAATGAAAAGAAATGAACAGAATAAAAGTTGAAACAATCGAAGGTGAAATTGAGGCAAAAAATCAACTTAACATTTTATATTAAAGGCTAAGAATCTGTTGATAGCCTCGATTAGTTCATAAACTAATCAATGGCTTGATAAAACTCTTAAAGCTACTATTTATATTGTAAAGACAATAATTTAATATGATTGCTGTCGAAGACAGGGAAAATGGTTGAGATAAGATTATAGTTTCATTATCAAGTCAGATCACATCTCTGTATTTTACCATTAATTTTCATCATTTATCTAACGATTTCACCTAATTCATTTCGAAATTATCAAGATTCTCAAACATTTTCTTTCAACAAAATGATCTCTCGAAAATCAAACTTAGACTATCAAGGTAATAATAAAATTGAATTTGTGGTCAAACATTTTACATTGATAACACTGACAGAGGTAATGTTTGCGACAGTTTCCATCGATGTCAGTGTTTATAACACTTGATTTTAGCATTTAAGATAATTAGATTTTGTGAAAATTAAAATTGTTCATTTGTTAATTTTAACACATCGGGATTTAATGGAAATTTGTATTCATTTATTTGGCTTAATCTTAATTTTGAGTCAACTGGATTAAAGTGAACATCTGCTCATTAATTGCTAGAATGTCTGAACGTTTTCAATCAAGTTATTCGGCTGATTATCAAAAGTTAATTAGATAGAAAAGTTTAGCAAATATTGGCTCCTAAATCCCATTGAGATTAGAAAATTAATTTCGGGTTAACCTTCAACAATCAACGAGAGATTCTTCTGAAGTTAAGCAGCTTTAAAATGAATATTCAATCATAGCAACTTTGAAGGTTTTTTCTCATTCTAATTGACTTATAGTTGATTGATTTGGTGAAATTTTGAGCTTCTGGTAAAGTCATTTATCTTGATTTAACCATTTGAGGCTTGTAAATCATAAATGTATCAACTGGTGAATCTATTTTAAACCAAGCACTAAATTGATCTGGATGTGATTTTAAGAAAGGCCAAAAATCAAATCTTTCCATCATTGATGTTGAAAAAAAAAAGTTAATCAAATTTGAGATCAGGAAAACAGTTGATACATGCTTAGTGATTATATTTATGTTGAGATGAAACAGATGATTCGGTGAATCGTCAAGAAGAATGGATGAAAGGAGAATTGTTGGTTCAACTGAACAATTCTTCCAAAGATTTTACGTTTACTTAGATGAGCATCAAAACCGAAAGGGAAAACACACTTGAAATGGTTTGGACTGAAACTGATATGTGAAGGATAAATGATACAAGATAAATGTATAAGGCAAGAGAGGGATGAAGGGAGAGATGAAGATATACCTGGATTTTGTTTTTTTAATATGGATATTCCAACTGGTCTTTGTATACAGCAGCAATTTATATTGATTTGTATTTTATAAGTTATCTGTGAAAAGAGAAAGTCCAATTATATTGTAAGATTGATGGTAAGATACAGAGAAATAATGAAAGTAACATTTTTTGTTTATTTCTTGTCATGCAAGAAAACTGGAACCTTGATTCTAATTCATGGGACTGAGA
Source organism: Tetranychus truncatus (assembly GCA_028476895.1). Lineage (NCBI taxonomy): Eukaryota > Metazoa > Arthropoda > Arachnida > Trombidiformes > Tetranychidae > Tetranychus > Tetranychus truncatus. Next base: position 15,686,579 of record CM052060.1, read on the forward strand.
ACTCACAGAAAACAAATTGATGGCATCACTATTGGAAGACTTTGAACAATAACACTCTATTTCCCAGTCATTTTTTAATTCAACATGCCTTAAATCGATAAGTGTAAAGGTGAACCAATTTGAAGATATCTTGCCTTCAATGACCAGTAAGTTTTGAACTATTGAAGTGTTTTTCATCAGATTTCATTGTTGAAACTTCATTGAACCTTGTAATAGCAACAGTTAAAGTCAGGGTAATAAACAAAACGTATTATTACTTTTTTTTTCGTACCTGAGTTCAATTGTGATCTCTAATGTCGAAAAAATTCTCAAGAGACGATAGAAGATCATGTTGAAATTTAAATGGAAAGGTTGAACATAAAGTGTTCACTTCTACAATGGCAGCTTCATTCAACTTTCAATGTAGTAATAGCAGTAAAAGTCAATAACAATTATTTAACACTGCTGCCTCCATGGTAACACACATCTTTAGGTAAATCTGTATTGTTCAAGTTCATTCATTAATATTAACACGATGAGTTTGAGTTTATCCTACTTGCTATTGAATGCATATTAACCTAAATAGTTCGATTGACAGGAATAAGGATCGATGAACATAATCAAGTGTTTGGATTGAAGATAAATCTCGTTAGATGGTGTGATGAAATAACTGTGAATAAAGAGAAGAAAGAAAGAAAAGAGAGAAAGAAAAAAATGAATGAGCTTCCAAGAGAAAGGAAGAGATTAATATCATGAATGTGAACATTTCTACCAGTGTTTTGACTCACCCACTCTTTACTTAATTGTCAATCTAGATGTAATCCATTTTTCTTTCCATGCCTTCAAGAGTTTCTCTTACAAGTTACTTGATAAACACTAGTTGACCATTTGTAATGATCATGATGACAATCCGATTTGCTTGACTTTATTGGGTCTCATGTGACCATCATTACAATATCCTTTAACTAAAGCAGCACTTGATTAATAATAGTTAGCAGAAAAATGAAATTAATTTGGATGCTAAACTATAAGTTGAAGAGACTAAATAGGTTAAATGAAATGGAAACTGAAAGCGTAACCAGAAATGGTTGTCTTTAAATGCGACGACTTTATGGAGTAATATTGTTTGATATTGCCGTGAAGAGGTTTACTGTATTTTTATTGCCTTGGCCTTTCTTGTTAAAAAATGTAAACAAAGGTTCGTTTGATAACTTTTTTGGTCACTTTGAGCTGATTTAGTTTGTCCAGTTATTAGCATTCGATTTTGAAGCTCAATCGACGTTCATCGGCGATCATTGAGTTACTAATTTGAATTTAGAGCCAGTCTTGGACTAATTAGATTATTGATTTGTTCATAAACTTGAATCAACGCAATTAACTGGTTGATTTAGAAAACAAAGCATTTTAAAATCCAGTCATTTTATTTTTCCTCGACCCTAAACAATAGAAAAATCGTCTATTTGAACCCAAAAACAATCACAATTAGTAAAACAAACGATTATTTCTCCTCTTGTTTTGTAGTTAAGTGTAAATTATAAGTTTACAAGAAAGTTACCAGGATAATTAAACAACCTAAATGAATAGTGATACAAGTTTCAAGATTAATTTTTAAAGCTGAATCTATTTACCTAAATTTATAAATGCAATGGTCAAGAGACCACAAAAGAACAAGCATTGGAATAAGAAACTAGTTAATATTGCAGTAAAACGATCGATCAAGACTAAGCTTTCCTAAGAAATACTTGCAATAAATGTTATCAATTAAAAAAATACGCTGGTAAATGACAGAAAGCACTTGTTTATGTAAAGCACCTAGCACAAGTAAAAAGTTGATATAAATTGGCAAAGCATAACGTGCTAAATAAGGTACAATCAGAAAATGAATGCACTAAATTGTATTATTACTAATATTGCTGATACGCACTGGTATGTGAAAACAATCTCGAATTGACGAAAAAATGTAAGCTGCCCTTTTTTGCTGCTTCAAGTTAATTCTATGGAAAGTTCGACATTAAGAAGCATGTTAATAAACGAACATATTTAAACTGTGACTTTCGAGTTGAGAGTAAAGCCTTGCTGGTTTGTAAAAACTGAGTCCATTGGTCTCATTTTCCCGATGCAACTTTTGATTGCAAATCAGAATATGCAATTTCGTTGAAAATAAAATCGACTGCTCTCTGTGACGATATAAGTTACTGAGTCGAAACTTGTCGAAGTTTCGATATTGACCTCGATTTTCTCGAAAAGTGTTGGTCAGAGAAATTTTTTGACTGGCACTAATGAAATCAATTCAAACCCACTTACAAGTCCTTACTCTCAACTCGAAAGTCAAAGTCTAAATACATATTCCTTTTTTAGTTATTTTTTTGAATTAGATTTCATGTTGAGTTGTTGGTTGCATGATCTTATTTTATTGACGAAAATATAACTTACAAAATTAAACTTCGATTGGCATTTTACTGATTCAAGGAGAGCATTAAATTAATGGATAACTTGAGCTATAAGTAGCAATTCCACAAGTATTGTTTCCTCTCAATATCCGTCCGTAACCTTTTTCACCCCAATGTTCACCCCAACTGTTCTTGATGATCCAATAAGGAGTTCCGTTTTCAGTTCCATAGCCAACTATTGGCACCATGTGGGTAACTTTATCTTTGCGGCAATCAGGGTTATTATAAATTCCTCCTCTGTTAATAAAAGTCAAAAATGGTTTGGAATTAAATTTGTAACCAGAAAACATTAGTAAACTTACTTGTAAAACTTGAAATCGTCTAGATCTGCGTAAATGTATCCAGCGACAACATGCTTAGCAACAGCATCACGAAGGGCATTCTCGTCGTACATCGAAACATACATATAATCTGATATTTTAATTCTGTCACATTCCGAGTTGACTTTGCAAGCCTTGTGACCAGAAAGGTCATCAAATGATTCATATGGGTAACACTCTTCTAGACGTAATCCTTTACTCATTGCATATTGGTAACCGGTTATTACATATCCTGGCTCACAGCCTTTGGATCCAGGAGCACAGTCTAGTATATCTTGTGCTGAAAGATCAACCAGTTTACCGGTTGCTTGGGCATAGGCTGCTTCGATTACTTCTGCACCAGTGAATGCCCAACAAGATGGACATCTGCCTTGATTTTTAATTCCAGTCAAGACACCTTTTGATCTCCAGTCCACTGAGGCCGGAGCTTTGAAATACGATTTATGATGAAATTTAACATCCAATGGTTGTGGTTCCACTTGTAGCTCAGGCATTTTCATTTCATCGATTGTCTTAATTTTCAAATTCAAATGAATTCAAAGTTCATAAATTAGACTAATCAATGTTATAATACAATAAATATTTAAATACTTACCAAATCAGCAAACTTTGTGATTCCCAATTGATAACTGTGTTCACCTCGAATGGCCTTTTCATTGTGAGCTTTTATTTTCTTCAAGTTTTCATTGAAAATATTCTTTCGATAATTTTCTTCCTCTAGATTGGGATAAGTTTTGCCATAATTTTCCTATTAACAATAAATAATTGGTGGTTAATCATAATCAATCATATTAAATATTTATAGTAACTCACCTTAAACAGTGTCCATTCCTTTTCCTTCAATATAACACTTGATGTTGCAAAAGTGAAAAGAGTTACAATAATCAAAAACTGATACATTTTGACAATAAGAAGCTTCAATGCTCTGATACTCACAAACTATTTGCAGCGATTTTTATAATGGAACACCTCAGAAGCTGTGATAAACTGTCAAGATTTCAGGTGCTTTCTTATCAGTCTGAGGGTGGGAATCACAAGACGAAATATTAATCATCTTCTCAATGTTTACTGCTAATCTTTCAATAATGTGCATGAAAAATAAGTTCTAATGATAGTCAAACTAGAACGGTTATTGAATCGCGTTGACTACAAATGAAAAATATTCAATTTTTTTCGATCTTTCACTGAGACTAAAATCATTATCATTTTGCTTATCCAGTGCAAAAAATCGGTCCCTAAATTATTCGTAATATTACTCAATAAATGGATGTTCCCTGTACTCAAATTTTTTTGTAATAAGCTTTTGATAAGTTATTATTGGTAGATATGCTCCATTATAAAAATGCTATCTTTCATTCATCACAAATAAATCATCATTGAAACTGTGGCGTTTCAATTGATACAAATTTGATTATAAGGTTATCTGATCGCGAAATCGAACAATAAGTAACATTGTTGTATTCAGATAATTTTTGCACTGATGAATTGATCGTCTACTCCCTTTTGCTTTCTGGTGCTGTGGCGATCGAGGTATACTGTGCTCAAGCAACCGGTCATTTGTTTGTCTAACTTGATGGACTGGCTCTTAACAAACAAAGCTGTTTATAGTAATATTTAGATGATGTTACGATTATGCAATGAATAAAGTTGAGTTATCCCCTCGAACAACATTATGAATGAAGTTCACGAAAATTTTGCAGAGTTAACATTGAATTCATATGAATGAAGGTCTAATAACTAAAACTAAACTTTCAGTGTCTGATGTGTCGCAGTTTTCATTGAAGCTTTATATTTATAGTCGCATCAATTCCTCAACCTCAACTTGAAGATTGTTGAAAACGACTAAACGAGATAAAAAAAGAGAGAAAGAAAAAAATGAATGAGCTTCCAAGAGAAAGGAAGAGATTAATATCATGAATGTGAACATTTCTACCAGTGTTTTGACTCACCCACTCTTTACTTAATTGTCAATCTAAATGTAATCCATTTTTCTTTCCATGCCTTCAAGAGTTTCTCTTACAAGTTACTTGATAAACACTAGTTGACCATTTGTAATGATCATGATGACAATCCGATTTGCTTGACTTTATTGGGTCTCATGTGACCATCATTACAATATCCTTTAATACACCAAATATTTTTACAAGTGTATCTAAAAAAAAGATGCAACAAATAATTTATTAATTGCTATCAAGTATTCTTTCATTTCAATGAACAGTTGTCTTTATATAATTAACAATCTCAATAGATTACACGAGTTTTACTCTTCGGGCCTTCTTACCTCTCTTGACACTGATTTTTCTTCATTTTTCAATCCATTTCCAACTTGAAATACAGCCATAGAATACACTTGATTAATAATATTTATTAGAAAAATGAAATTAATTTGAATAATAAACCTTAAGTTGAAGAGATTAAATGCGTTAAAATAAAATGGCAACTGAAAACACAACCAGAAATGGCTGTCTTTAAATCAGACGATCTTTGACAAATGAAATAATTAGTCAGTTACCCTTTGTTTTATTTTCCCTCTTTATCTTCTTGGACCAGATAGCAAGAAACTCTTTCTTTTAGTCTTTCTACATTTGTTTTGATAACGACAGATTAGTTTTTTTGAAACCCTTAGCAACCTTTTGCAGACAGTTCATTGAATAAAAAGAGATTATGAGAAATATTAATTTAACGGTCAAATTATTGATACGATATTATCATTTCTCTGTAACTTTCAGGCTTTACTGTTTCAAGTGATTGAATCAACGAATGTATTCTTAGTTCAACTATTAGATCTTTTGATGGTACGCTTTTTACAAAGTTAATTTCATCTTGTGTCCATCAAAATTGTCTTTTTATATTATCTTTTCAAGATTATGGTTGATAAACCATCAATGACAATTTCAACGGTAATTCTGTGATTGATAAAAATTTAACTTTATTGGATGTTTGCTTATAAGTCAAATTGTTCATATCTTGTGTATCCATACTGTTACATCACACCAATATCTTTTGGCCATCATGTTGGCTTTAGGTTTGGTCTCCATTTTACCTTCATTTTACCTACAACTTTAACCTAATCATTCAGTTTTCTTTTTTTCTCCCTTGATTCAGGTTCAGTCCAATCCAATAGGTTTTACTCTGTAAGTTTCGAGGAGAGTTGGAGGGTGTTCTAGGAAAAGTGCAACTGGTTTGTGATTTTGTCTGCATTCTGTTTCTGTGTTTTGTGGAACTTGATGGATTAAGGAAACCTGGAAACTGGAGAAGAAAAGTATCCTGTTTACTTATTTGGAGTAATTTATTTAAATGGAGTCTGATGAGAAAGGTTGAAAGCTCAAGAATTTGGACCAAATGGCCATTATGTTTTCATTTGAGCCAGTGGAGGAGGTCAACCCTGATTACAAGTGAATCAATAGAATCGATTGTTTTATGTTTCTCATCTTTGTTAACAAATAGAACAACCATTTTCACCATTTCATTAAACTCATCAACAATTAGAAGGATATTTTTGAAATCCATCATCCCTAGGATAACATTAAAAAGAGATCACTTGTGGCCAATTTAACCGAGGTACTCTCGTTACCTCAATAACTTGAGGTGATGATGATGTACGCTCAGTCATTCAACCGAACTGGTGATCTTGATAATAGAGTGATCCTCAACGTTGGAGGTATACGATTTGAAACATACCGAACAACGTTACGTAAAATACCAGCCACCCGACTGTCTCGATTGACTGAACAACTAGCAAATTATGATCCAATTTTAAATGAATATTTCTTCGATCGACATCCTGGTGTTTTTGCTCAAATATTAAATTACTATAGGACCGGTAAACTGCATTATCCGACCAATGTTTGTGGTCCACTTTTCGAGGAGGAGCTTGAATTTTGGGGTTTGGATGCCAATCAGGTAATGAATGTACAAATTCTTTACATAAATGAGCAAGGTTAACCTTATTTCCTGATGCAGTTCATTCTCAGTTTATCTGTATTAACAGAGCTCAAGAAAGCATTGTGTATTAAGAGAAAAAAAGAGGCTCACAAAGCATGGTCATGTTTTCATGTACCAAAATAGTATGGTGAATATCATCTTTTCATATTCAGTAATGAAGATAGAATGAAAAATGAGAAGAGCGAAAAGACTAAGTTTTGTTGAGATGATGAAACGAACCAAAAGATTGAAGACAAAAGAAAAGAGGTTAAAGAATGTTTAATGGTGGAGGATCTGGAAAAGGTATCTGAAGGAGAGTAGATAAATAAGAATAAGTCAGATAAAAGCATGAGTAGGAGTTGAATCTGGAAAAAAATAATAAGATGGTGAAGAAAAGTAAGGAAAGCACGAGAGGCGATTGTTATAATTGACAGATGACGAACTCAATCTATTTTCTCTTTGTAAAACTGGATCTCTCATTTCAACAGAATAATAATCCTTTCCTTTTCTTATCTTTCTATTTTCTTCTAGGTTGAGCCTTGCTGTTGGATGACTTATACTGCTCACAGGGATACTCAACAAACCCTTGCCATTTTGGATAATCTTGATCTTGATGCAGATAAATTAAGTGAAGAAGAGTTGGCAAGAAAGTTTGGTTGGGAGGAAGACTACCATAAAGGTATGAAAAGACAAGAAAGACAGCAGATGTGTTAAAGGCAAACATTCATGATGATGAGTGATAAAAAGAAGACCCAAAATGATGGACTAAGGAAGAGCAAAGGAGAAAGAAAAAAGAGGATGGAAAAGATTGACGAAAGAGAAAGCAAATTTACACTGATTGATGTGCATTTATTTTTCATAGTCATATCATCCGTCTTTATTATTACCAAACGAATCAATTTTGAATGTTTTGTCAGTATCTGAATGCTCAGTTACTCTATTTCAACGTTCAACTCTTGAAACGATAGAAAGGCGACCTTGCAAGATGATGTACTTTTTCAACTGATATATCCTTTATCATCACTCTCAAGTCAAATTCAAGAGGCATTGAAGAAGGAAGAGAAAGCAAAATCAATGAAACATTCAGTCAACATAAAGACTCATTTCAGTGTAAACAAATATTTAACAATGCTGTTGAGTTATGAAAATAGTCTTGCCTTTCCTGTCAACACCATTTTTCAGTTCTTAATCCATTTGAAAATAAATTTTCTCCTAAATTTCACATTTGGTCATGTATTCAGAAGAAACTTGAAGTGAATGGTTCAAAACAGTTCGTATAGTAGGTCATGCAAGCGAAAACAATTTGTAAAATCACCATCAAAACTTGCCAGCTCCAAACCAATCATTGACACTAATTAACTTTACAAGAAATTTTCATTTTCATTATTAATGGGAATCAATATTAACCAGCTCTTTATTATCTTGCTAATTGAGTAAATTATTCATTAACCTTAGAGTATTTAATATTGATTACTATTTTCAGACACTCAATATGCATTGTTTTTATTTTATAGTTTTCAAGCAACATTAACTATTAGAAAGATAATCAAACGCAATAGCTAACTATGGTAACAAATGATTGTACAATAGATACTGTTATAAACGCTTCAGCAGCCTTTGATTTTAACTTGACCAATAATTGTCTCAATCATTTGTGCACCAAATTGACTGTCAATGTCCTTGAGTAATTACCTTGTCTAGTTGTATTACCTGGAAAATAATTTGTCAATTTTCCAGTTTTACCACAACTTGACCATTAACTCAAGGTAATCCTAATCATATTACTACTAAATCATTCAACATGTAAGATGTTTGAGTTTATACAATTTCAATTATGCCGGTAAACATTGAAATAAGATTAAAATTTATCGATAACAATGTTTCAGTGATAAAATCAATCTTAATCATCTTTTTATCCTCATCTGGCTGTTATTTTCATTCATTGTTTTTCAAATCTCATTAGTACACTCATTTTTTTTCCAGGTAACCTTTCATGTTGGCAAAAAATTAAACCCAAATTGTGGCTTCTATTTGATGAACCCTACTCATCTCATGCTGCTAAAGTAAGTCATCATCCATATCATCATTTATCTTCTAACCAAAACCTAATCACCTTTTAAACCTTTCCAACCCTCAAACTTACCTTTACATTAATATCATCACCAATTTTCAATTGATTAACAAATCCATCACAGCTATTTACCTCTAGTCTACCCATTGCTATGATTGATTAGATTATAGTAAACTTGGAAAACAAAACCAAGTCTGTAAAATTGTTAACCACAATTTAAATGTAAGTTTTGATAAACTCAAATTGATTAACTTTACCATTTTCACTTGAACATTCAATTCAGTATTTATCTGATTCCCTTTGCATTACAATTCAATTGCTTTTTTATTTGATTAACCTTCATTTCTTGTAACCTTCCCTTTATTTAATTTCGTGTCTTCAATTGTCATTTGTTTTGATACCAAGTGTAAACTTTCAATTGAACAGAGTAAAATCACATTGTGACTTACATGATTTAGCCAGGGAAAATGCTTGAACAATCAACTTAACCTGTTTATAAATAGAGAAATTTAATGTTCGCTCAAAAAAGAAATGAATATTCCCAAAGTATTACGATATTCACTGAAAATAATTGAAACATAAAGAAATATCTAGATTTATTTATCTCCGTTTGCAACCCTTAACAATGATCAAAATATTCAATAATAATATCAAAAAAAACCTAATAACTTGTCTGCTTAAAACTTGAATCATTTCACTCTGGGAATTATGGATCAATCAAACCTCCATATAACCATGAAATAATGTTAATATGATGGATCAAATTTTGTCCTTTTCACTTGATCCATTTGAAATTTCATTGAAAGAAAAAATGAAAAACATTTCCCATAAAATGGTATAAAATTTACCTTCTATAAGCTGATAACACTTTTGATACAGAATCAAAGAAGCAATTTTTTAATGATAATATCAGGATAAACTTTGAATCTTATTTCACCTTTTATTTGTTCAAAAAACTGTCCTAATATCATGTTCAACTCTCAATAGTATTGTATGAATAATGGTCAGATTGAGGCAGACAAAAAAAAATAGAAAATTTTGATTCCTATTAACCCTTGAAAAAAAAGATTGGATTATATAATACAATTGAGTTTACAATTATTTTGAGAAAATGGAAAACCTCAATTTCCATTGTCAACATTCAACTGATTTTAGTTAATGTTCAAAATTGTATAATTTATAAAGATGAATTTTAAATTTCATTTGCTTTTGTTTCGTTTATTTCATGGCATTCAAATCTCATGGCAATACAAATGTCTGACCTTGCTGAAAATGTTATCCTCTATTCAAGTGCAAAATGAAATTTCATCAATTGCATGAAAAATATATTAATGTTTCCTTTTACTTTTACAGTTGCCCTTTTGTCAAGATGAAACAATCAGAAACAGAGAATGAAAATGGAGATGTCATTCAAGAATGAAAACAGAATGATAGAAATGAAATAATCAGATGGATTCTGAATATAAGCAATACATGTGTTTAGATGTTCCACTTTTCAGTTGTTCAACTCTTAAGATGTTCAACTTTTCCAACAGTTGATGATATTATTATGATAAGACCATTGATTTGAAAAAATGAACAAAATCAGTCAACTGTCATTATTTTTAGATTAACATTGAACATTACAATTGTACTTTGAGTGATAAAAAAAAATGAGTCGCTGCAATTGAAATTTTTTTCATCATTCAATACTTATCCTATTAACCATCATCTTGTGATATTATCACAGCATTATGATTAATATCATGAATAATTTAATAAATAATGCAACGATAATATAATTTATCTTGAATGTTACTTTTCCAATTGAACTTCAAACATTTTTTTTCCCCTTCAACACTTGAATTTATCGTTCAACTTTGAGTTGACAGAATTGAAAATTGATAGATGAAGGTAAAATTCACTCAATTGATTGTGAAAAAAAGGTCAACTAGAATCACAAGAAAAACTCTTTTTTTTCTGAACTTTTTTTTCGGATCTTTTTTCTTCTCCTTTTCCAAATCTTCTTGAACCCATTTTTGTCCAATCTCATCAACTATTCACACTTTAATTCAAGTATAATCTGATTCTCTAACCATCACTCACTTATCATTCAACCTTTCATGAATGACAATTGTCACCATTTATTATTCATTTGTTTTTGTTTCCCTGGTTTCAACTCCAACCTGATTCCCTGATACAAAGTCAGATAAAAACCAAAATCCCTTTCAACTGGTAAATGGTTTCTTTTGTTTCCACTCAATTGAAGGTTTGATGAAAAATTTCAACTTGACTACTTTTACACCGAGTTGACTTGCAGTGAAAAATATATTTATAAACTAATATCAAGAAAATTGAGTTTTTTTTTCTTATTCCATTATTCCTTTTCCTTTTCATTATCAAGATTGTAATATATTTCAATATTGGTTTCAGTTTCTTGGTGAAGTTAATTATTTTGCAGTCTGGTTAACCATTAAATTGCTGGTAAACATGTAATAACGTTCATTAAAATCACTTTCAAGTATACAACTGAAAAGATGATGATAATGATGATAAAAAAAATCTAATTAATTCAATAATATGTTTATTATCTTCTTGAAACACGCACAGTTTATTTTTGTTAATCAATCCACACTCAGTAACCAAAAAAAGGCTAAATTAATTGGCTTACCTTGCAACTTTTAACCCTATCTAATAACCTTATCCAGTTTCATTAACTTGATCATTTTTACCTCACTTTTACTCTATTTTTTGTTCATCTCTTTGAATTTACCAAAACGTTTTTTTTTTGTCTCTTCTTCTTCCTTTGATTAACACCAAATTATATAAACTATTATTTACTTGCAACAACTTGCAATTTGATATATTAATATGTTTTCTGCCTTTTACCTGAACAGGTTACTGCTGTGATATCTGTTTTCTTCATATGTGTTTCAATTTTCTCTTTTTGTATCAAAACTCATCCCAATATGAGAGTTCCCAATATACAAAATAAAACCATCCAAACAAATCGTCATTACTCCACCTGGATGTTGGACAAGGTGAAAACTGAAGCTCATGATGCTTTCTTCTACATTGAATCCATTTGCAATGCTTGGTTTTCATTTGAAATTATCATTCGTTTTTTGGTAAGCATTTCATTTCTTTCCAAATTCAAAATCAACTATTGAATTGCAATTTTACTTGCTCAATGAGTAAAATAAGTAAACTCATCATGAACAGCACACATTTTATTGACGGTTGTAGTTAGTAAATGTTGCTTTTTGAGCCGAGTTGGTTTTTCTGGGTCAGTCCATTTCTATACCAATGCTATCAATACCGCATTGTTTTTAAGGGAGAAATGGAAACTTTTTTTGCAGAAAATAATGAATAACGATTTTCTCGAAATATTGAGGCTCAAAGACCAATGGTCGAAATCGAGAGAACTATTGATGGTCCCAGAAGGTGGTCAATTTAATTTGAAATCCAAGTGCTTTGTTGTACAGAAGGGAGTTTTCATTAGGAATTAATGCATTTGCTGGTTGATTAACGATGTTACTCCAGAAAAATTATTTTCCTGGAAAAATCCGGTTTCTTTTTTTAAAAAAAGGCGATCGAAGTTTCAACTTTAGCAACGATTTTCTCGAAAACTGTCGAACCAAAATTTTCAAGACACTAAATGGCTCAGTTTCTATGTCTTCAAAAACTCAAAGCCTCAACTTTGAACTCTAAAGTCAAAGTTTGCCCATAGTCCTTTTAATGAAGAAAAAGTGAAAAATGAAACGAAAATTTATACAACTGATTAATTAAAGCGACTGGGCTCATGTCGCTCGATCTCGACCACTCAGGACTCAACCCAGTACCGTTGATGAAACTCCTCTTGAGGCATCCTAAAATAGCACTCACAGCGCGGACCAATGTGAAAAATAAGCAATCTTGATGAAATATTCACTTGTCAAATGCAAGGAAAATCAGTTTTTAATTTGTACTTTTCAAAATCTTTATATTTGGATGAATTTTAGATTCATAATTGTATCTATTTCACCATGGTGCAGTTTAATTGTCTTTACAATTTGATTAAAATAATCCAACTTAATGTTTAATTGCAATTTCTCGTTTTCTTTGCCATTAAATGCACAATTATTGTCGCACAAATGCCACTATTACCATTATCATCATCTATTCTATTCAATATTAGCTCAAGATGAACAAAATGTTTACATGATGAATTAATAATTTTTATGAATTTAAATTAAATTAAAATAGCCGGCAGTCATTTGCATCATTTGCATCATTTACATTACTTTTGTCTTCCTCTTTGTTGCACTTAAAATGTACAAAATATTCAACTTGGTTCAAATTATTATTTTATATTAAATGTTTCGTTCATTTTACTTTCACGATTTGATGTATTATTGTAATTTTCCCAGTTTTACCGTAACACTAATGGTTATGTAAAAGAGTCTGCTGTTTGCATTTGCTGTCAATTTTTTTTCAATTACATTGAACAATTGTCACTGCAGTTTTGGTTAAACGGTGAATAGGAAAGTTTACAAATGATTGTTTGAAGTAAACAATTGCTGAAAAGATTGATCATGAATATGACTTTTAGACAGAGTTGATTAAATATTCTTGCTTGTTTTCATTGCTACAGTTTTGTTTGAAGCTTATAAAGACCGACAAATATTCACATTGCGTTTACCCACATTTCATTTATCATTTCATTTCCACTCTTTTAGTCTCTCAATTTTCCTTTTGTTTCACCATGTCAACATTTTCCTTTTCATCATTTCTTTGGCTGACTAACCAAGTATCTCTGACCTTATTAAAGTGGCTGAATGCGAACTGAAAATGTGTTGAACGAAATATTAGATTCAGTATCTTATTGTATCTCAGTTATATCAGAATAATGTATTTTACGAACTAATACATTTTGTTCAATTATCACAGAAACAGTGTCATCACTACCTTTAGGCAATCACAATAGATTTGACTCCATTATCATGTCTGCTCGTAGTCTGAATATTAATTATTATTAATTATATTGAATCTCTTTTCGACAGCTTAAGCAATAAAATCTGTTAAATTTGTCTTTTGTCTCAACTATGATCATTTCATGGTTAAATCTCAAGTTTAATTTCATTCCAACATTGACACTGAAAGCTCCAACAGTTAAGTTATTATTTTATGTGATCTTCTTCGTGAATAAGTCGAGTTTCAGAGGTAGTGAGAGCATATGCTTCTGGCTCAAAAATGCAAGTCAAATGTGAGTCAAACTAACTGCTTTTGCTTTGAATTCTGACGCTTCAGGGAGTATAAAATTATAGCCTCGCAGTTTTCTTATACCCTAGTAAGCATTTATTTCAGTTTTACGGAAATTTTCACGGAATTTCGTTTGCATGATCATACTGATTTAAAAATTTTTTCATTCCAACTTGTACCGTAAAACAACATTGTACATTGTTTTATCTTTTCTACCTGTTTAGGCCCGAAGCTGAGAGGCACCAGTGCTGAAGTTACAAAGTACATCAAGGAACTATGGCTAAATTTCATCAAAGGCCACTTGAGCTAGTAGACTGGATATTGACATCCTTATCCTCACTTGTTATAACCAAGCGATCACCTCAGTTAGGATACAAACATCAGCTCTGTTTGAGCTAGCCATAGTCAAAAGGCACTTTTAAGTGAAAATTTCATTTTCCAATTATGTCCAATTGTGTACCTTTACTGTTGACCCTTTGGCCGTTTGCTGCGCCCTTTCACGCTTAGTAACTTTTCAATTAAATTTTGTTTGATTGAGGTTTGAATATGCCAATCGATACGTTGATTAAAGCAGTTATTTGGTTGATACACCTCTAGTAGTCCTTTATGATGAACCCCTTTGCTTTACTTCATCTTTTTACTTTTTTGAGGTAGAAAAAGTAATGATAATCTCTTGAGTATATTTGCCCCAAATAATTTGTTGAACATGAAGTTTCATGTGAAAATTTATCCCATTCATTTTCATGGTGTGCAGAGTTGTACAGCAATATCAACCAACAAACATGGGCTGCAAAAAAAAAATGAAAACACAACAAAAACACATAAGGAATAAAGAAACTCATTTTCTTTGGCAAAACCGAAACCAACAAATGAATTATGTCACTATTTTCAAGTTGATCAAAATTTTCATCACGATTTAAACTTTGATTTCATTCCTTGTATTTTCTGCCACTTTCATAATCAACATAATCATGATGATGGTGATCATCATGCTCATCATGAAACCTCATTGTCCAGCAAAAATAATCATAACCAAATACAATATACTGAATACAAAATATACAGTCAACTTGATAACCGCAATGCAATTCAAACGATCCCAGACGCCAGAGAAAAGGTGAACATTGAAAATAATATTCAATTGTAAATTCCGAGCAAAAACATGAACCTTTTTTTCCCATGTAATCTAGTTGAACAATCGCAATCATTAATGCTTGGAAATAGTTTCTCGACTGAAATGCAGCTTTTTTATTCAATTATTCATCTCTACTGAGTCTCAACTTTTCACGAAATGCACAAACAAAATGATTGTAAACCCATTTTTGGTGAAAATTTTCATCTTGATAAAACAAGCTGAAAATGGTCAAGAAAAGAATCTTCTGACCATTTACATTTAAATGCGAAACTCTTCTTTTCCTCCTCAGATTATCAGATTATTCAGATTCAAATTTTCATCCTTTTCCATTGATCATTTCACTATCATTATCAACTTGAATTGTTAGTTGCCAAGTTTTGACCAAAACTTTTCCAACCAACTCCAAGCTTTCATAAGTAAATGATGAAAAGATGAGCAACAGCAAGAAGATGAATTTTCATGTTTTCATCTTTTAAATTTTTTTTCAATAGTTAAAGGAATGTAAAAAAGTGATTTGCAAATTTCATTTTTTGGTGAAAAAGAAAATTCGATTATTTCATTGAATCAGTTTTTGTTTCATCGCCAAAAATTGAATCACTTTTGTTCAATTTTGTCTTCCAATTTGTCACATTACTGGTTAATCTGGAATTTGATTGTAATCAGATTCCGAGGTAACTTTCAACATTTTGATTCGATTTAATGGTTAAACGGTTTTACACTGGTTATTATGAAATATTCAACAGCTTCAGGTTCACCCTGAAAAGTTGAATAATGAATAATCTAATCTCTTCATTAGTCTTGATTGCTTGAAAGCTTTGAAGCGTCATTGGTAATGATAGACAATTTGCAACAATCGCACAAATGCTTTCATTTCCAACTACAATCATGAAAATTTAATTGCAACATTCATTATTAACAAATTGTCAGTAATCTATTGATAAATTGTTGCAGCTTGCTTCGACTTTTGTAACTCGACTGATGAATGAACTTCAACTTTTCCCTCTGATTTTCAATGTCATCAATAATCAATGAATTATCCATTTTGTAAATTCACAATTTTCTGTAAAAATATTGTCAAACCTGTTCTTTTCATGATTATATTTGAAGGTTTATTTTTTTTTCAGGTTAAATTGTTATTCTGTTGAACTAAACAAAAAAAATGTTGAGAAATAATTTTCAAGCCTTTTTGTTCATTCAATTTAATGTAAATGCCTCAAGTGAAATTCAATTTTGTCACTGGAAAATAAGTTATTCAGCTTAAAGACAATTTTACTCCTTTTTTATGTCTAACTTTATGTTTATTTTATAAATAAATATTTTGTTTTCTTGCTTGATTTATTCCGTTATTTCAATGAATTCATTTTTAAACAGATAAGTGTAATAACAATTCATACAGGATAAGTTCATTTTAATCTTGATCAATTGATCAACTAAAGAGACATTTTAATAATTGCATTTTGTCCAACCCTAAGATTGTTAAACCGTTTTAATTTAACCTTTTTTTCAATCAATCCTTCAAATTGATTTATTTTTCAACTGTTCACTTTAATCTTTAATGCAACAACTTGTCCATTGAAATTTTCAAATTCCCTTCGATATGTCATGGATTTTGTCCCATTTTCATCATGATTTGCTTCTTACTTTGCCATCCATTTTACTTTCATTCAGTAGGTAAACAAACATTTAATGAATGTTCAGTTGTTGCTTGAAAAATGATGGACTTTTCAATCTACTTTGGGATAGCTTTACTCATTTTTTTTGGCTTTGTTTTTCAAACTTAAATATTGACAATTGCCAAGAGGAAAGTATAGTTTATGATAAAATGTTACGCTCTTACTAAAGGTTACAACTGGCCATTAAAATGATCACGTCTCAAATGACCAGTGTTTGCTTTTGTTTCTAATCAATGTTGTAGTGTTTCAACCTTACTGTAATACAAGTTTACAGTTTCAATACAAACCTAGAGACAGAAAAAAATGCAATTCACTCAAAATGAGATTTAAGTTGATTTTATAAACTGGTTCATTTCAATGGAATTAGCAAGTTTACTGTTTTCATTAAGATGTTGCTCATTAAGATTTTAGAACCTGATTTTCAACACTTTCGCAGTGAAAATTCATTTTTCATCTATCAAATGATAGGTCTCAGTTGACAGTGAATGGTCCTTAGTAAATGTCTTTAGTGTTTATTAGGATCAAATCAATATCTAAACTCTGAATGCTCAAAATGATTTTTAAAGCTGTTATTGTGCCACAATAATACGAAACAATGAAACTCTTTGTACCTTAATCGCCATTCAAAATTGGTTAAGTTTCTGAATCAGATTAAACAGATGTACAAAATCATGATTTAGTGTTGGAATCAAATCAACTTTAGGAAAAACAAATGCAATTCAATTATTTTTTTTTATCCAAAAAATGATTCAAAATAAACACTTCAAGATTCATATGAGATTGAATTCTTGATCACTTTTCAAGTGATATTGAATATTTATGGATACATTGGAATTATGGATTATGATTTTTTCTCAATCCTTTTTTCAAATCATTATGACAATGAATTACAATGATTTGAATAAACTGGTTCATTTTTCCTTCCATAGTGTTTTGGGAATAAAAACTGTCGGATAAATGAAATATTCAACTTGAAATAATGATAGGATTTTCCTCAACAACTTGATAAGACTTCTCATTATATGAAAAGTTAAAGTTTGTTGGTCGGTTGTATTTGCTTTGTTTCACTCCAACAATTTCAACACTCGAATTGAAATTTTTATCCTCTTCTCATGTTTATCATCTTTATGGTCAAATTGATGGTCACCTTATCCATTATACTGTACAGTCACAGCTTTTACAATTTACCTCTGTTTTTATACCTTTTTGTGTTCAATTTTTTTCTCTCTCTCTCTCCTGCCTTCAACCTTTTCCAACTCTTTATCTTTAACCTTACTTGATGTGTACAAGTATCCATCTTATTCTTGACTCTTCAATCATTCGATGCAATTTATTTCCGATTGAACTGTTCATTACTTAGCCATGTATCTTTTATCACCCTGCTATTATCTTCAGCCTTTTTTCCTTTGATCCAATTCAGTCAAATTGATTAGTAAAGATGATCAAAGTTAGAGTTAATCCCTCTTAGTATACCAAATGGTAGACTGTAAAGGATGAGATTAAAGTCGCTAACTGTACTTTCTTTGTACAACATTAGATTATTTTTATTACATTAAATTCACTGAAAATTGGACTGAATCAATGTTACGTTTTTTTTCAGCTAACAAGCAATTCTTAGATGAAACTAATGAGGCAAAATTAAAACACTTCTCAATGCAATTAAATTGAATAGTTGATTTTGAATTTGGTTACTTTGATTTGTATTTGATGATAATTGATAATTTAATTTTCCATTTCAGGTTGCACCATGTAAATGGAACTTTACATGTGATATGATTAATATAATTGACTTTGTGGCGACAATGTCATTCTATTCAGATATGTTGCTTCAAAGGTTGGCCCATGGGATCGAGAATGCCGACATTCTAGACTTTTTCAGCATCATTCGTATTCTTCGTCTATTTAAATTAACCCGACACTCTCGTGGCCTCAAGATACTTGTACATACCTTTAAAGCCAGTGCTAAGGAACTATTTTTGCTCGTCTTCTTCCTTGTCCTGGGAATTGTCATCTTTGCATCTCTTGTTTACTATGCGGAAAGACTTCAAACCAATCCCCATAATGATTTTAAAAGTATACCCGAAGGCCTTTGGTGGGCCATTGTAACCATGACCACAGTTGGCTATGGTGATATGGTGCCCAGAACCTATGCTGGGATGATGATTGGTGCTCTGTGTGCAGTTGCCGGTGTGCTTTGCATTGCCCTTCCAGTGCCCGTTATTGTCTCCAATTTTACTATGTTTTATTCACACACTCAAGCCAGAGAGAAGCTGCCTCGTCAACGGAGACGAGTCTGTGCTTCTCCATTGGATCAAGCCTCATCAGGTACACCGGTAACGATGGGTCCACAGGGATTTAATATTGCCACTGGATCAGCATCGAGACGATTTAATGCCATCAAATATCATGGATTTGATCCTTTTGAAATGAATCTTGGTAAATGTTGTCTTTACTTGATATTTAATTCCAACAGATTCAGTAAAGCACGCAAATTAAACTCTTTTTTGTAGCCTTTATCAAATTAGGTTTCATTACTTCAAACAAATGCCTAATTTTGTTTATTGCCATTCATCAGTTTCAAGAATAACTAAAAATATTCTGCAAAATGAATCCAAAAATTGAAAATTATTAAATCAGATTCTTTCTAAATCAACTTCTCGAAATTTGTATTCTGCAAAGTTAATTTATCTGATCAAAGACTTTAATGAAAGACACTTTTCGGGCCATTCACTTTTCAAATGGTTAGACTAATTGTTTTACTCATCTTTTTTTATTTCCAATATCAGCCATTTCTAGATTACTTGTCAAAGTGTTGAAGTAATGAAACTAGGAATGAAACTTAAATTGGATTGAATAAGTTGTCTTTGAAATTTCAATTGTCAAGAATTTACCTGTTTAGGTGATGCTGTGATTACCTTTTTTTTAACCTTTCAAGATTTTCCAATTTGTTTGATTGAGTAAAAAATGAAATCATTCCTAACAAGAAAATTGAAAAGTTTATTCAACTGTTTGATGAAAAGCTCAAGATTAGGTGAATTGATGGTTAAACATGATGTTTCAACCTTGAACCCAACCAAAATGATGAACAACAATTTATCATTAATTCAATTTAAGACAGTATCAGTTTCATCTGCAAGTGTTGATATACTTTTTTTGTCTGATCAACAATCAATCTATTCAATCTAAATGTGAATTAATCAATGTAAAGCTATTCAAGGCAAATACTCTTGAATCCCTTTACTGTATTGAATAATGCAACTTGGCACTTTGAGAAATAAATCACAATCAATTCATTGGAATCAATATTAATCATCTCATAATATAATTAACCTCCAGAGATTTAATTAATTTTAATTGCATCTGCAACGTTATTTGTAAGTCTAGTTACTTTAAACTGTTATGGTTGATGAAGTTGAGTTGCGATTTTAAATGAACAACAATTTTCTCGCCGTTTTTCAATTGTTTAAATCAATTAACCAAATTGCTTGGCAACTTGCTTAACCAAATCGAGTTGACCACTTGACTTTGCCCAAAATTTACATTATTATATTGAAAGAAAAATGGAGTTCAACTGAAAGCTTTTGAAAACAAAAGGCTTCTACTTTTATTATGCTTGTAGCCAACATATCATTACAATGTTACGATTCATTAAACTATAACATTGAATCATTGCCTTTCTGTTTGATGTCTGATTTTCATGGATAAACACTGAACACATTTGGAGGCATTTTGATGAACAAAAATGATAATAATGATGAAAAGGAAAGACAAAACAACGCCAAGATGAACCTTTTTTGTATGATATTATTCAAGTATTTCAAGTTGAAACAAAAATGAAAGGAAACATGTAAATATGAGTTGTTTTTATGCATGTATCATTCACATTACGTTTGATGAAAAAAAAGACTAGAATGAAAAAGAAACAGAAGAAATCAATTGAAAGTTTCATGTTAAGATATACTTTTGAGCTTCTTTTTCAACTTATAGCAGCTATAATAGTTTTAACTCTGTATTTTATTTGGATTTTGTTGTTTTTCATGGTAAACTATTCAAATAAATTATCTCAACTGAACCAATTTTCATTAATGTACATGTTTCTATCTTAATGTAAATTTGGGTAAACAAAAATGCTTTGTTTGATTTACCTTTCAATTGATCTATTTAATTTACTAATTGTTATTCTTTCTCTTTTGTCTTACCCTGTTGATTCAGGTAAATCTGGCATTCAAAGAACTGGAAATGTTACAAATTCCGTCCCAACTGCTGATCTAATGGTAACTGCAAGTGTAACCGAAAGTGGATCAGCAAATGTTATACGTACAAGTATAATACCAAAGGTGCCTGAAAATGATGAACATTTTATTAAGGATAACTTGGACTCTATTGGAAGCAAATCATCATCCAAGTTGATTTTGATTAATAAAGATAATGAATGTTTACCGGGCTCATCATCATTGACCATTGATGGTAATGTTGATGATTATGATAGATCAAATGATAAGCATGAGCTGTTTACGGGTAAAAAGAGGAAATCCCTTCCATCCAATGTACATGCTAAACATGGAGTTTCCATGGACAATGATAATGATGATAATAACAATGCTTATGCTTCTGATAATGTTGATAATTGTAGTAATAATAATGGTGAAGCTGGTTCATCTATCAGCTTAACAACTGGTTCAATTGAAGGTGCCTCTGAAGATCAATATAATAATATGGATTATAATGAGAAGCAGCAAAATGAACATTCTTCTTTCACTCATCATAAACACCATCAAAATGAACAGTCTGATAAACTGTTAAAACAACGAAAAATTTCAACTATTGTAACAACCGATGCTAATAATCAACCAAAAGTCCATAAAATTCCCAGATGTACATCAGATGAGATTGTTAAAGCCTTGAAAACAGCAGCAACAGCAACATCAACCAATACCTGTGAAAGTGGACGACGATCAACAATCAACGCTTGTTCATCCATATCTTACTGTTGACATTCAAATGATTTGAATTTGAAAGAAATTAAATCTTATAGATTAAACAAATTTGTTAAACTGTTAAATTGGACTCGCTTTTTTACACCTTCACAATTGTAATTCACACATTTAGATTAGGCTCTGTCAATTGTTACATCAATTGTTTTATAATTTGCCTTCTCACTGGTTTTCACTACATTGTATTGCCAAGCTTTATCATGATTCAGCTGTGATCTTATGGCTAACTGGCAATTCATCACCATGAACCTGTTTTTACTCAACAAACTCTTCTTTTTGTATTCAATTTTGGCCCATTATTTCTTTCTAACTAAATTATGAACAATTTTTCGTCTCTTTATCTCTGCCTATTTGCCTCTCTTCTTCATTGACCATTCACTTCACTTCTAAGATCGGATTGTTTGAAGAGGACCGAACAAATCATCGACATTCTAATCTTCTAATCAATTGGCTTCTTGGATTGACATTTTTGGCAATAAGTTTGATTTTTGCAAATTTAACTCTCTATCTCTATCTCAACATTTAATAATTAAGTATCAATTGTGTGATTCAAAGAGATTGAGATTTTTTCTTTTGTGACATGAAAATCCAAAATAAAAATGAAATTAATGAGTAAAAACTAGTCAACTCTTTACTTTTTACTTTTGTAAATTGAAATTTACTCCATTTGTTGTATAATACAAATCAAGCTATTGAAATACAAAATCAAACCAGCCATTAAGCTAAACATTTATCCGAGTTGGCAATGAAAAATGTCAAATTAATTAACTATCGATTAAACAGTTGTTTTATTATTGGTTGGTGTATAAAAACAAAAATTGATAAAAATAATAATCATAATAGTAGTAAAGATGATACTAGTAAAACTAATAATCAAGGGCTAATAAACTGTCTATACTGGGATAAGTGTAATAATGTAAATTATAACAAGAAATAGATTGTCATCAAAATTTAAAGTCTACTAAAAAATTCCAATTATCCAGGTTAGCATTTCCAATAAGTTTGTCAAGGGCTTCAAAATCCAATAGGTCAGGTTGAGGTTGTAATTGTAATTGTTGGTGTTGATCGGGTAGCAATTGAAGGGAACACAAATTTTGATTTGCTGATGTTATTGTTGGTGTTGATGATGTAGATGTTGGCGGTGTTGGTGTGCTTGGTTCCTCCTTAATGTATTGAACAGGGAAACCGTGTGACCTTTGAAATGGTCGCTGTGAATCAAATAGATGAGAGGGTGGCTGATAAGGGAGTAGCTGTTGTTGAAGTTGAGATTGCTCGAACTCAAGATGATGATGAGGTCCGACTGATTGTGGTGGGTGAGGTTGATGAGGATGATTTGATGTGTCGGGCTCAATGAAAGCAGCATAACAGTGATCACCAAATAAACCATGGTAGCCATTGAGATCACTTCCATTGGGATCACTGATGGTTAACGAATCGAGAGGATTTGATGAACAACATGTTGGCATAAGATTATAATTATATTGAACAAATTGTGTGCTTTTCCCATTGAGATCGCAAGTTGATAAAAATATTGAAATGAAAGAAATAAAAACATTGGTTAGATCATAACTAAACAATAATTAGGTAAACATTTGATAAATTTAGTTACTTTGTAATATTTGGAAGGCCCATAACATTCTCACTGGAATCGCTGTTATTTCTTCTTAAAGTAATCTTTTGCATGTATTTTCGTTTTCTCTCGGCTTTCCGTTGGCGAGCCTCCAATGGACTGTAATAATAACCTAAAATGTATAAGATAAGCAAACAATTGAAAGATTAAACGATTAGACAAAGCGATTTAAAAAAGACTATTAAATTTGAATCTTCTGATCAAATCTCAATGATTGAGCCTTGATCAGGTTTCCTTTTTTCATCCAAACAAGATAGTCTAACGCTGAAGCTTCAATAACATTTATACTCAGGAAATTAAATCTCCTGATTATAATCTGATTTCTATACCTAATGATTGTATAAGAGGCAAATTTAATGGGAAAACAGTGATTTGTTGATTATATTGAACATTTACTTACCAGGATATTTTTTCATATGATTGGCATGAGCTTCATTGGCTAAACAATGATACGAATCTTTTTCAGCTGGATCCATTTTGCGCCATTTATCGCCCAAAATTTTACTAATCTGTTTATTGGTGTAAGATGGATATTGTTGGGCCACAGTTCGACGATACTTTTGACCAAACAACATAAAGGCATTCGGAGGTCGAGGAATCCTTTTTTCACTATAATTCTGTGTAATAAAATATCCAATGAAAAAGAAACAAGAAATTAGTAAATGAAAGATTAATAGCATGAATCGATTGTCTAGTAAGACAATATTGATAAACTCATTTGACCTACCTTGTTCATGATATTATTTCAGATTGTTTTATATAAACCTATGAAATTATTAACATCAAAAATTGACAGAAGAGAGGAAACAAACAAAAAAGTTTAACAAAAAACTCACAATTAATAAATAAAAGAAGCAAAAAGAAACAAAGAGAAACAAAATGCTAATATAATCCTTAAACTTGAAAGATTCAATAATCAAATGGATAAAATTATCCTTTAATTTGGTCCATCTTATTTTAGCTATCCTGGATGTGCCTGGTATTTGTCTGGTTAAATAATCTTCACTGTGTTTAGGTGTTCACCGATGGGCGGTTTGTGCAGAGGAATCAAATTGTGTATTAAATTTTTGCGTATTAATCGATACCGAAAGAAGTATGAAAAGGCTAAGAGATTGGGTGCATCCACGAACCCAGTCACCCTTGAGAAAAAGAAACTGTCCAGTAAGAGGAAGAAAAAGTTCATGCTTGATCTCTTAACTTTCTTCATTTGGCGGAATAAATCTTATGAAGAAACAATTAAATCAGTGAAAGCCATAATAACCCACAAAGAAACATATCGATTAGCCTTCTTCATCTACGGTCTGATATTTTCCTGGATTTTGTTTGCCATTTCTTATTATGTTGGATCGGATGACAGGTCGTTTCTGGCCATCAAAAGTGTCGCTCTTGTTGCTGCGGTGTCCTTTTCAATGGCCTATTCGCGTAAATTACGGTGCATAACCAGTCTACTGACTCCAACAGTTTTAACCTCCAAGGGACGTTATTTAATCTTTGTTGTAATTGCAAATTTAATAGTTTACGGTCCAATAACTAATATTCGTTTCAATTTGTCGGAAAATGGGCGAATCATTAAATGTGTCAGTGAAGTTATAATTGAACAGGCTAAAATGTTGATTACACAAAATCCAATTGTAGTTTTTTTAAAAAATATGCTTGACAAGGCAAATGAAATCTTTATAGCGTCCAATGAACAATTAAAGGTTGTGTTGGATGCATTGGTTATACTTTACCGTTCACTTGTCTTAATATTTAACCATGTTAAAGCGTATGCCAAAAAGGTGGGCGACAATGCCATACGAATAATAGCAAGCATCAGAGGTTGGTGTTCAACAAGACTCATCAATGCTCAAAAGAAGTGCTGGGCAGATTATAGTGCTTTCACCGGTTTTTTTATTTGCTCTGTTAGTATTATGATTTTGCGTTCTTCAAACACTATTCACTAATTTTTTTATCCCAATTTTAGCCATATTATGCTTTGCGTGGACTGTGTTGGCTTGGTGAACAGATATTCTATGTACCATCATTGAATGTTAGATGGATTAAGTATCAACTCGTAACCGCGTATAATATAGCAGAACATCTATTGAAGGTATTATGGAAAAAATTTTCCTCCAGCTTAGAAAATTATTTCGTGATGAATATATCCATGGCTCACGAAAAGAAAATAACTGAATTTGAAAAGACCAATTATTCGACAGCTTTGGATGATTTACACTCTAAGATTGATGATCATATGGGCTTCTTTGTCGATTTTTGTAAAATCTTATCTTATTTCAGTTATGTGTTGTTTTTATATTGCGTTATCCGAGCTTGGCTATATTTGCAGCGATTTCTACTCTGGGATTCGTTTGACAATGTTTACATCACCAAGCAGATTCATAAAATTGATTGGGAACGCTCATTGGCTGGTAAACCAACCATACTTCCACTGGGTTACATTTTTCGTCGCAAATATATCACTCCTTTTTCAATCCGAATGACATCCGATGAGCTGAGAAAATTGCAAACCAATTTAATAATCTATTCTATACATAATGTATGTATTGGTATTTTCCTGGTCCTTGAACACATTATTTATGCTCCTTTGGATATGACAAGAAAATATATGAACGACATTGATTCAGAGATTCCTTTGCCAACAATAAAAATTTTCACTAAACCAGGTAAATTGATCAATTTAATATTGAGTATGATGAAATTATCCTTAATCTATCCTTTAAACTTATCGTTGAAAAACAGAGAGCGGAGTAATGGCAGACATTCTTAAATGGATGGGTGATTATTCCACAAGTATTGAAAATGTTACCGATTTTTCTGAATCAATTGCCAAATGTAAACCAGATCCTATTCCACCTGACTATGCTTTATATGAAAACATTGGATTTCTCACTTTAATTGTATTCATTGCCATCTTGTGTGAATCCTATGCATTAAGGTTTCGTTTCATGATAGCTGGTTCAATGTATCCGTCTAGGAAATTTGCTCGAGCAACTTGGCTTTACAATAGGATTCTTTCTTCGGCTCCAGTGGCCAAACTAGACGCTAAAGGTAAAATGCGAGCTAAAGTCTTAGGTCATTCAGCCACAGGTTCACCATCTCAAATCAAACGGATCATGTATTTAAATCCTTTTACAGCCAAAATCTATAACCTGTTTGCTGGTAAACAAAAGTATTGTATTGTATGTGGCCAAAGTGGACCTTTAAGTGACACGGTCAACTTTGTCAATTGTATTAATCTCACTTGTAAAGCTAGCTATTGTAAACCTTGTTACTCTGAATTTGATAAAGCTTGCCCTCTCTGTGAAGCAGTCAAATTAGATCCAAAAGTTGCAGAGATTGACGAAGAGAAAGGATCAAGTGAAGATGATGAAATTTTTAAATTCATTTATGATGATGATTGGACCTTTCAGGGTCAAGATACTGAATCTGAGCCAGAAATGGATTTGAAAAAACTTGAACTGCAGCCACCAAAAGATTTTTCAAAGTATCTAAAGCCAAGGAATATTGAAGATGGACCAGTAGACTCAGATGCTTCAACAGCATCTGACAAAAATTACCCAAATATTAAACATAGACGTAGTAATTTGAAATAAAAACCAAAAAATATTAAAATTGTGTAAAAACCTTGGTAAAAGGATCAATGATTTTAATTTTAATTCCTCTGCGACAAAAAATATTTATTCCCTGATACAATTCAATCAACCTTAACAGACAATTTACAAGTATCTTAAGCCAAGGTAGTCAGTGTCTGTCAAGGTTTTAAGCTCAATGAAGATACTCCGTAAAATTCAGCACAATCTTCAACTGATTTGCAAGCTCCTGCACAACAGATTCCACCATTATTACATGGTGTTCCCTCTAGCAAAGCTAAAGTTGACCATTGAAACCACCTCAACTGACAAGTATACTTTCGACATGATTCTCGTTTAGTTGGAATCGTGTTAACGCTTTTTCCCATCCTACAAATATCCAAATCACTAAAGACTTGACCTGGTAGATCTTCAGGGATGTGGAATCCATCGGGTACGACTCCTAATTTCTGTTTATATAAACATTTGGAAGTTTCAGGTCTAATTTAATCAGTGAGAAATTAGGATAAGAATAATTAAAACATAACCATTCACTGAATATTTTGAGCAAACGAAAGAGTATTAAGGTTGAAATCAATGACTATCAAAATGCTTACATATAGTCCTGGAATTGTTTAATGGTACAATCTGACCAGAAAGTTTTGAGAACACCAACTGTATCCGACATTATCGATGTTGAGTCCTCACAGCCTAAAAGGGGAAATAAAGTATTCCATATAATTCAGGATAAGCACATTTATTTTCTAAATTTGCAATTGTTAGTTTGGTGATCAATACTTACCAACTTCATTATCATGGCTAGCTCCGAAACTGCGATAATCGATTCAATTTTACAAATCAATTTATACTGAGTGTCTTATGGTAAATTTTTTACATTAAATTACTTACGCGTGACCCAATTCGTGTAATAAAACCCAGATACAATCGAAATCATGGACTTCAACTAGAACGACTCTGTCACATAACTTACCGACCCAGGCAATTCCTAAAAGATAGATACTCTTGCGATAGCATCAATTGAATTAAAGAGCGTAAAATAATCTTTCAATTTTTACCTAAGACATCATTTCGGCGTATGGAGTCTCCCTTAGATGCATGCAAATTTGCTCTGAAAAAAAGGCAAACAATTTTGAATGATTAAAAACCTATAAGACACAATAAATTTATTCAATTTAAATTGATTACTTACCCTGTTAAGAAGATAGCAGTGTCCCAATGAGCTGAAAAAACTTGTGGGTGACTCCATGCATAAGATTGAGCAGTACCCAAAGACTGTTTTAGATCTCGATTGCTAGCTAACCACAAAGATCCATTAGCAATTTCACTGAAAACTATACGAAATTCAATTTTGCCACCAAAAATTTGTTTCAACTTTGGCTCGTTAAACCTTAAATCAATTGTTTTAATCAAGTATCTAACAAATTTTGCAAAGTCCAGATGAACGAGTTGTAATCGACTAATTAAATCATAGTCACCAAAAAAAGCTAAATCTAAACCCGGTTTAACACTGTCTTGTAAAGATTGGGCGCCATGTTTGGATTCAAAAAAACTTTTTTCTTTTTCAGCAAAATCTAAATAAGTTATAGAAAGTGAAAATGTTTAGAATATTAAGAATTGGATCGATAAATGTTTTGATTTCATGATGTAGCTTAACCTTTTTTTGCTCCACAGAACCCAAATCCTTTTTCATCTTTGATACTTTGAACACTAAAAACTTGTAAAGAAAACAAAAGAGATAATATGAGTAGAGTTGAATCGAAGTAATCACGAATTGAATAGGCTAAGAAGCTATCAAATATTTTCATCACAGCTTTAACCTAAAAGTACAATTTCATAGAGATTCTTAATTTCAAACAATGTCCTTTCTTATAATATTGCTGATTATTTTATGTGACTTTTTAATTGGCAGGGATTACAATTATTTGTTTGTAAAATTACGTGAGAAGTATAATAGTGAAAAGATAATTTTTAATGTCTAATTACATGGGAGAATAATTGAATAAATATTTACGAATACGGACTTTTAAATAAGCCTTGTCTTTTTAAATCTTCTAATGTTTTTTTGTTGACAACTCGTCCTTTTGAGTCTTCAGAGTCTTCATATTCTTCTTCAATTGCTCATTTCTCTCTTTGTTTCTCATCTTTTGCAGTTTGTATAAAATTTGATCTAAAAGCTGCAGATATGGATGAAAGGATCAAGAGAGTTTATCAAATTTTTAAATTCATTTATGGAGATGGATAGACATCTCGTGGCCAAGATACTGAATCTGAGTCAGAAATATAATTGAAAAAAAAACTTGAACTGGAATGATTTTGGCTGGATCATAAGCCAAGGTAGTCAGTGTCTGTTAAGGCTTTACGTCCAATGAAGATACTCCGTAAAATTCAGCACAATCTTCAACTGATTTACAAGCTTCCATTTACAGATTCAACCATTATTACATGGTGTTCCCTCTAGCAAAGCTAAAGTTGACCATTGAAACCACCTCAACTGACAAGTATACTTTCGACATGATTCTCGTTTAGTTGGAATCGTGTTAACGCTTTTTCCCATCCTACAAATATCCAAATCACTAAAGACTTGACCTGGTAGATCTTCAGGGATGTGGAATCCATCGGGTACGACTCCTAATTTCTTTTTATATTATATATTATTAATATAAACATTTGGAAGTTTCAGACCATTTATAGCCATTTTCTGCATATTTTGAATGAACAAAAACTCAGGTTTTAAGGTTAAATTCAATGACTATCAAAATCCTTACATATGGTCTTGAAGTTTTTACATGGTAAAATTTTGAAAACGCCACCTGAATCCGACATTATCTATGTTGTTTCTTCACAACCTACAAAATAAAATAAATCATTTCATATTCATACAAAATAATTTTCTAATTTAGCTTAACGAGGAATACTTACTGACTTAATTATCATGGTGTGCTGCAAAACTGTGGCAATCGATTCAATTTACAAATTCACAGTAAACCTTTCGTTGCAAATTTTCACTTCGCGGGATTAGCATCTTGTCTATAATATTTAGGTGAAATAGTCCCTGCACGAATTTAAATAAATCTGTAAATTACACGAGAAATTTAATGGTGAAAAGAGAGCAGGAATTTTTACTTTCTAATTACATGAAAAAATCGAATAAATATTTACGAATAGGGACTTTCAAAGTAAGCCCTGTCTTTTTAAATCTTCATATGTTTTTTTGTTAACAACTCGTCCTTCTGAGTCTTCATATTCTTCTTCAGTTGCTGTTTGAAATTTTTCCTTTTGTTTCTCATCTTTTAGTTTGTGCCATAATTTGAGGGCATCTTCAATTTGAGTTACATTGGCAAAATGAGCTGTATTTGGTATTCCAAGACATCTCATTCCATGAGCATGACGCCACTCAGCAAAATGTAATTGAAAAGCTTTTGGTCCCTTATAGGTTGCATTACCACAAATTTCACAAGTGTAAGTTATATTAAGTCCATGTAATTTATACAACCAGTATGGAATCGGTTTACCATCCCAGCCAAGGGGGACATTTTTTGGGTTGTATATGACTTCAGAGTCTGGTTCATCTTCTGACTCTGTTTCAGAATCTTCTTCATCAGAAGCTTCTCTTTCACCGACTGTTCTGGCTTGTTTACGTTGAACATTTTCTTTTGTTGCATGTCTTTGATCTGAGAGAATATCAGAAAATTCGTAAATTTGGGCCTCTAATAATGCTATTTCCTTTTGCTTTTCTGAATCAAATGTTTTACGAGCCTTTCCTGGCCTTCCTTTGGCATATAAATTAGGATCTAATTCGTCCAAAGTTTTGTTCTTTGTTGCCCACAAACGATTAGCACGTTCTTCTAGAGTTCTTCGGGGAGAGAATAAAAAGATTTAGCTAAACACGTGAAAGTCAAAATAAAAAGAAAGATAAACAGTTTTAATTACCCTCCACATTTTAAGTTCAAAGCCAGCAGGGCAGTCTTCAAACGGTCAAGACCAAGAGACGCAAGTTCAGCAGCTGATGAAAATGCTGAAAGATCTAGCTGAGCTCCTGAGTGGGTGAGAGCACTACTGGTTTCTTTCTAATGATTCAGGTTAACAAAAATGCAATAAAAAATATCCGTTAAAAATTCATTTAAAATAAAAGTTATTCAATAATGCTTACAGGCCATCCACGAAAGGTACCTGATTCCCATTCCTTTTCAAATTCTGAGGTTACTTGTTTCACTTTTTCTTCGAGGTCTAGTAAAGGCTTAACACGAGAACAGTAATCCATCAAATATTCTAAAAGTGATTCAAGGTATTGTTTATATTCGGTTGTCATCTTACGATCTTTGGGTATATCATAAAGTTTGTCAAATTGGCTTAGATAATTGAGATAGTCAATCTTTTCAACTCCTTTAAGATTTCGGTATTTGAGATAACAATCATTTAGATCAAGAAATTTCCCATAGCCTTCTTCTGCGGTGAAATCGACAAGATTAACATCGTTTCCAGATTCACGCATTTTAAGAAAATCATCGAATTCAATAGACATCGGACGAACAGCTTCATTCGGGTTTTTCTTATAAAACTCTTTGATAACTCTGAGGCGACCATAAAACTCGGAAAATTCATTGCCACCAGTCATTGATGACATTTCATCTTTTCTTAAGCCTTCTTTATCTTCATAGGAGTCGATTAAATGTTGTGTAACTTGAATATACCGGTCCAATAAATATTTTAATCGATGTTCACTATTGATTTGATCTTTGTTCTAAAATGAAAATAAAAATAAAATCAATTACAGAGAGAAAACAAAGTGAAAATGCCAGCAATAATCAAACAACAAAAAGTAGAATACTTACAGATGTTTTCTTGGCCAACATTTCTTTAACCATTGTATCCTCTATTCTTTCACGTTCCTCATGCCAGCTTCTTTGCTGTTCAATAACTGACTCCATGGCTAATTAAATTGTACTATGAGCCAATCTAACAAAAAAATCAATTAACCACAATAAAATGAAAAAAAAACCTAAACAAAACTATATCAGCTTATCAACCAGATTTTCAAAAGTGAAAGAGCGCCGGCATGTAAGGGACTGAATAATAATTGAAATGTGCAGCAATTCTGTTTTAGCATAATTTTTGTTACTGAAATCATTATTAAAAAACTGAATTTTTTAACAGCAAATTTTATAAATAAAATATTGAGATTGTGAAAATGACAAATTCATAGTCATTACGGGCAGTAATATTAATGATTAATATTACAAGAGCCAAAATTTCCCTTAACAATTAATGCTGAGAAATGTTCCAACAAGGATGAAGAAAGTGAACTCTACAACCTTCATACAGCATAAAAAAGAGTAGAAAAATAAGGATAATTATAATCATTAATTAGTCTCATGTTCTAATTAATGTAATTCAAGCATAAAGCTCAAAGTTACAATAAGATTTGTCTTCATTTTAATCTTACAATCTGTAATAAACATTGTATCTCTTTCATAAAAGGATATTGATTCATAAAATGTAAAGCAAATACTTGAAAGGTAAATCATTAACGTTTGCCTTCATCTTTTCACAGCAATTTAATGCAATTCGATGCTAACTTAAATAGTAACCGTAAACAAGTCAACTTGTTCACTGTTGAAGTTAACACATGTTTCAGCCGATAACAATAAGCTATTTTCAAGTTACATTAAATGTATCTGGTAGGTTATTGCATTTTTCAGAATATAAAATCATTCTGGTTAAAACAAAATTAAGATGTTTCTTTACTGATTCCCATCGATTTCACTTAATGGAACAGATTGATCACCTTTTTTATTATCTTTTAATTAATAGATCTTTTTGCCTTTTTTGCTTTTTACCCTGAACCACTGAAAATGCGTAACCTAGTAATAATCAATTCAAGACATGGTTGAGACAATTAATGATTGTTGAGTTGATCACCGATGATTAAAATGTGAGCACCACCAAAAATGTGTTTCATCTTGTTAGCCAGTAAAATTGGGTAAATCAAACAAAACTGGGTTCAATCTGGTTAAAAGTAAAACAAGGCGAAGGTGATCACAAATGGCAAGTTTACCCTTCCATTGAATATCCATCATTTATCATCGTGTTTAATTTCCGCTTTTAATTCCAACTCCAATTGTCCTTCAATTATTCACACAAATATACACAGAACACTTTCAAACTAATCATTATCAACGTCATTTTTTAATCAATCCCATTGATTATACATTTTAAACCATAAAGACGATTAACATGGAAAGTCTAAAATTGTTGCTTTGAAAAAAATCAAACACAAAATGATGAACAAAAAAAATGATCTTACAATAAAAAAGTATCAAACATTGGTAAATATTACTACAGAATCATTAGCAACATCAATCAAACCCAATTGAAATCAGCTTTACGGTCCAATCAAATGATTAATCTATTTACTCAGGATAACAATTGATAAACATGAATATCTGGCTTAATGTAAGCTCTAAACCTGACGGACTGTAGACTAAACTTGGGTTAACCCAATGAAATGCATTTTACCGGCAACTTTGAATTCAATATGTGACATTTTTCTCAACTTTCAAGACCAATTTCAATTTCCGACGTCATTTTGGACTCTGTTACATTGTTAGAAATTGGATAATTACAATTACTGATTTTAATCAATTATAACCTCCCTTAATGTTGATTTGATTTTACTTCCTAAACTACACCCGACCCCTTCGGTTAATGAATCACATTAATATTGCTTGTGATTATGGTGTGGTACAATGATCATGGATGATGATGATGTCTATGAGTGACACAATTAGCTGAGTTACTTTGTGTAAATATGATTATCTTTATAATGACAATGTCGGTGGGAATGTTAAGTTGAAGATGAAGAGAAATTTTTCAAGCAACTTAATTATAAGAAAGGAATCAATTTGATTAAAAGGTATCAACAGATTAGAGTGATTAATAATTCCATGATTATGAAGGTAAGTTTGATCAGTTTAATTCTCAATTAAAGTGTGTTAAAGGGAGTGATGAGAAGGTAAAGACGAAGCAAACATAATCTCAATTTACATCAATTGGCAAAGTCTTTAATATCTTCAATTACAATTACTCCTGTTAAACTACCAATTACTATGGTTATTGCTACTGTAAATGTTCAACTCACTTGTTGTACATTTAAACACAATAACAGCAATAATGATTATTGTAATCGGTCAATCTGAATATAATGAAGTATCATCAAGAGTTACATTTAGAAACCTTAAAACAATGGAAGTTCAACAGGAAATAATGAGCAAAATCAACCCAAAAAAGCACAAAATTCATTTAAAATGTAAACTCATTTCCAACCGAGAAAATAATCAAAATACAATTTTCAATATCAAACAATTGGTTGATTTTATTTTGTAAAATATCGCCCAATTAACCAACCAATAACCCAATGAAATGTGCAATTTGAATGAGTGAGGACAGTTCACTCAATATTTCACTTTCATTGTGCACTTTGAATGATTATACAAAATGATTGTTCAAAGTGAATCAAGGTTCGATTGGCCTTAATTTTTGTTTCTTGTTTATTTGTTAAATTAATTTCTCACAATTTAAAGGGTTTCACAGTTTATTCAGACGTTTCACATTGGTTTACATTTCCAATGAAACGCAAAACTAATTGATACATTATGTTATATTAAATTGTGCTATCAATAGACAATCCAATTTATTCGTAATTTTTACCCTTTTCAAATCGTATATCAAAAAAACTTGTTTAAATGAAGCGTTTTACCCTCAACATCAACTGATTAAATGATTATCACTGAGTATCAGCTGATGAATTTCACATTAAGTTATCCGATAATCTTAATTTAACCATTTCAATCAATTGTATTATTTGTCACTTTCACTGCCCTTAAACTAATCAAGTTCACTCAAGTTCATCAAAATAGACAGTTCTAATTTTAAGTTGCAGTTAACTGATTACTGATAAATCAATATCAACAATGAAAATTTTGATAGTGACAAATTCATATTGAAATTATCATGAAAGATTACCAATGAAAAAAGTCATAGTTACTAATGTAAGTCATTGTAAGTTTCATTCAAGTCCTAAACCCAAACCTAAACCAGACTCAGCGACTAGATTGTTTCCAATGATTTCATAATTTTGATCCATAATATCTGATTTAAAATTCTAAATTTACAAATCTATACTCAGAAAAACATTTCATGGAGCAAAAAATATAAGCACCAAATAAAGCCTAAGTTGAACCAGAAAATGAATTTGCTTTGAAAAAAGGGAAAAATCTTCATTATAAATGTCTCCGTAAACGGACCATAAAAGAAGCCAAGATCAAACTTAGAGTAAACCTAAGTGAAGCCTTATCTAGGTTGAAGCTAATGAAGCTGTAACCTTCAATAGTTGCAATGTTTACTCAGAAATAAAAAAAAGTACAAACAATTAATGAGGAAAAAAGTGAAAAATGATTTTACTAAAAAAGGAAACAATTGACAATTAATGGGAAACAATTTAAAACAATTAAGTTAAACAATTTAGCTTAATCGTAAATGCTGTATTCAAAAGTGAATTGAAAGTCCACCAAAAAAAGAAGATGAAAGTCAATGCAAATGAAGAACCAGAAAATGAGAGTAAAATCGCAGTAAAAGTTGAAGTTGAAAAATTGACCAGAAAATTTCTGGTAAAGTTGATCAATTTGTGAATAATTTTAACAATAATAATAATAATTAGACATTTAATTAGTTGATTAGTATAATAATAATAGTGAAAATCAAGTAAAAAGAGGAGGGAAAATATTAAACTGTAAAGAGACAGAAAAAAGTTAATCAATAGACAGAGAAGATTGAAAGGATCAGGTAAGATAACAATAGGTAAGAGCTCCCTCCCATCATCATCATAATCATAATCATTATCTTCTCTGTCTTTTCCTTTATCATCATTCTCACTTTACTCTTTTTTTTCTTGCTGTATTTTACCACCGGTTTACTGTCACAATATTGTACTGATAATTGTCATCATCATCATCATCAACATTATCATCATCGTCATCATCATAATTGTCAGTATTGTTATGATTATCATGGTTATCATTAGTATTAATTGAGGTGGGATGAAAAAGTCAACTCTCTATGTGAGACTGGATATGAATGAATATTGGCACATTGAGACATTAAAAGATCAACATTGACTTAACCATTTTTTTGCCACTTTTTAATTGTCGATTAACTGTCCACTTTTTGCTTTACAATTTTGTTCCAACTTTTGGCTCATCTTTTCGTTGTTCAACTCAGTTAATCAAATATGATGATTGTGTTTCATTTCATTGTTTCAACCTTTCCGTTTCAACTTTAATTAAACTTCAAACTTGAATTGATTTGTTGATATCAAAAAAAGATACAAGTTTTACATTTTACTTTCTGGTAAAATTTATTCCAACTTTTGGTTCAATTTTGCATCCTAATTTATTTCCCTTGAATCTATTCAATTGAAAACAATCATCATCATTGAGTTGCCATTAAACATGTGTGTAAGTAGTCAATGTAGTAATAATTGAAACTTGATAAATCAAGTCTCTTCAGTGAATCAAGATAAACATGAGGATAACACAAAAAATCAAATGCGAAAAGAGTTGATCAGTTTAACATTTGTTATTGATGTTTGTGTTTACCTTTTTTGTTTACTTTAATTATTGACTAATCTTAATTAAAACCAACTAATTGTCATTAAAAGTCTTTTCTCTCTTGCCAATGTTCCAAACTTGTCCAGGTTTTTGACCCATCCTCACTTACCCTGTGCAATCCACTGGTTCCCTTGACAGTAGCCTACTCACCGTTACATGTTTCACCGGCAACTGCCCTTTGCTCAGGTTTACCCGGTCTTCCAACTCACCATCACATAACAACACTTTCACCTGGACCACAGGTGGCACCTGCCTTGGCCACAACACTGGCACCCTCAACACCGATAACAGCAACATCAGTGTCTCACCTTCAGACACCTTCACTGTCATTTCATTCAACCTCAACACAACCTCAACCTTTGCCACTACCACCATCAATACCATCCTTCATCCCACCTTCAAGTACAACTGGTTACTACATACAACAATCACCAAGCACACTCACCTCATCAACCACTTCATCACCCATCAATAGATGTCCACCATTAATAAAACCCTCTCCATGGAACCAATCATAGTAAGTCTTGCCCAATTGACCCAATTTTTCCCCTCTTCAATCATGTTCAAGTGATCAAGTTCAAGCCTTACAATATTATTGTCGATATTGATATCAAATTGTTCGATTTTTTTTTGCTACCGATAAAGCAAATTCATCGGAATCTAATCTTGGATAATGTTTATCACTTTGCAGACATTTATTTTTGTACCAAATTGCTGCACTCATTTTAATGTCAATTTGCATTTCATCATGAATTCACAATGAAAGAGGACAAAAAGACTGCAAAATCATTGAAATAAACTGTAAACATTTACTTGAGCTGAATCATTTTGCTTTTAATCAATCAATGGAATGACAATGAAAAACAAATGTAACTCTAAGAAAGTCAAATCATTATTGTTATCATGCAATAATTTTATTAATTTTTCAAGGAATCAAAATTTTCCTTCATCAATCCAAATGAACACACAGACATCAAACAAAGCAAGTTTGATATCAATGTCAACAAGACTAGATAATGTATGATGAAATTGGTTGAATTGGGTTTAACCAGAGAGCTAATGATTAACCTGTAAATGTGAGATTCTGTTCATCAACTTGAAAGTAAACAATGCTTCTGTTAACATCATTAATTGGTTACCTCTTCAATGGTTGAAATGTTTCACCATATTAGATGAAGCAACCCAAGTAACCACAGGTAAACCACTGTTAAACTGGTTCACTGTTTTGCTTTTCACGCAAACATCAAAACGCAACAGGTTAACCTGTTTTCACCTTCAGCTTTCCCTTTTCACTCTTCATTTTGACTCTTCATTTGCATGACTTGACATTTAGTCATTTCAAAGCTGGCTGATTAACAATAATGTTGATCAATGTTCAGCTTGAGGTGATTCCCGACTCAACCTTTAATCATAACCTTGGTCAGTTTGCTAATCATTTGGTGAAACAAACATGATTAACAATATTTAAAAAAGCATCCATAGACAAGCTTTATTATTATCATGTCTACAAGTCTTGCAGTTTTTTTCATTTTATATTAACTTTTCTTTTTTTCCTTCCTTACCCAATTAACCAGATAAATGATAGCATTGGTGATAAATTGTATTACTTTGACTGTTCCAAAGTTGATTAACAGTTTATTATCGTATACTTGACTAATCCTGGGATAAGATTTGTTGTAATTGTTGAAGATGAAAATGTATGAACATCAAAAAGACCAAATAACGCGTCAACCTTTTAACCTTATCATATGGAAATGGTAATGTAACAATGATGGAAAGATGAGACAAAAAAGGTTAACTTTGAATTAGCTTCAGAGTTGATTGTGTTTAATAAGGTACAATTAACTCCTCATTTAGAGTTAATTACTCTGGTAAAGATGAGTAAAGATTAATAATTAACTAATGTAAAAATCAGATTAGCTAATAATGGTGTGCAATTAAAATAATCATGGTAAGTCAACAGTAAACAACTTGACTTGGAATAATTGGTTAAAGTAAATCCGTATTTAAATTGTTGACAATTTTCAAGCTATTTTTTGCTATTGAGAGACCATTTTGGTCAATAAGCTGTTGAACCAGAGTTTGGGTTTATAAATTGAATCAAAGCATTATTTCAATGCAACTGTAAAGTTAAAAAATATTGGGTTTTTCAATGTTTCTTCAAGTAACCTTTTTTGGGTTTTATTGGTTACAAAGTCTCAATTTATTCATGAATTTTGATTGAAATGAGGACAATTATTCCTCCTTTTTTCCCAGGTTCATAAGAGTTTCTCAGCTATTGACTGATTAAATTGAACAGTTGATTTAACAGCGAGAAAAGGTTAACTATTAGTTTCCGCCATCATTCAGTAATTATTAGGGTCTATTAATAATTTACAAAAACAAATGGTAGAGGTAAACAGAAGAAGCTTGTGTTTACTATTTGCTTTACCTGCAATTTGAATATGTAATGATGTTTATGATGACAGTCAACAATTGAATTGTCACCAATTCAATGAGATTCGGAGACGCTTTTCCTTTCCTTCTTTTTCCTCTATTTAACCAACTTTTATTTTCATTTTTATTCATCAATTTATATGTAACATAATATTAACGGACAGTAATTTACAATATTAAAAAACATTTTAAATTAGCCATTTCTTGATTGATATTTTTCTGGTTAGCTGGGAGTCTAGCTTCAAAACTGGTATTTCACTTTGGCATCAATTTTCAAATGAAAATCGACTTTAACTGAAAATTTATTTAGTCAATTTTTCACTTTAAATTAGATGATCGATGAATCCATTTGGCTTACCAAGAAGTTTGTTTCCACTGGGATCATGATTTGTTTCACCCTGAGTTTTTGTAATCAGTTTGGCTTGTTATGCGGCTTTCATGTGTGATTCAATGTGACGTAAACTGAACCCAATTGAATCATTTTCACCCACAGCGTTGATAGTCTGACTTGATAAATGATTTTTATGATGATATGTTGATGGTGTGACACTGACGATGATTAACTTAAAGGGCAAAGTTTAAGCTATTAGGGTTGTGAATGCTGATGAATTATGTAGATTAATCAACCCTTTGTTCAATTGCCTGTTTGTCCATTGTAGACCATTAGCACTTGACTGTAACCTGGAATGGGATGTGGTTCCAGTCTGGATCTTGGTTAGTAAAATATGCTCGAAAGTAGGAAAAGTAGACTCAATATGGCGAAACAATTCTGATTAAGATAAAAATCTTAAACTGAAATGACGATTTTTCATGTAATACATGCAAATGTATCTTAAATGAAACTATCTTGAGCCAACAATCAAACAATCCATGGATAATGGATTTACTTCTTATGATCCAATTGTACTGATAGGCATTCAAGTTAGACTTTTGGATTAATTGCTCAACATTTGGTTAAAATGAAGGGATCAAATAAAGTTTAGTCATCAAAAGGGTAACCGCCATGATCCACTCACTTCATTAATTTTCGCTCGCCTCTATTTGACAAAATGATAATCTTGGTTAATCTGTAGTCAGCTAGTTGGACGCAGCTCTTTCCATATTAATCAATCAATTTTCACCCTGACACAACAAATAACATGTTTATTAGAACGAGTTATTATAACCAAATCAATATTGATGTTGAAAAGGCTGATCGTTGTCTTTGGATTTAATCAGGAACCAGCTTCTATTCAAATAATATTTTTCACTTTTGTCCATAACATTTTCTAACATTCACATGTATCAATATGATGCTGAATAATTGATGGACAATACGGTAATAAAAAGTGGTTGAAAAAGTGCTTCATGAGGAGGAAAAGGCCAGTGACTGTATTAAATCAAGATGCGAGAATCAAACAGTCAAATGTAAGCCAATACATGTGAAGAGCATTGCGGTCAGAAAAGTTGAAACAATCCTTTACTTGGATATTGAAAATAGATACAAATGAAGATGATAATGTCCATATGACCATTGAAATATTGTGTCTTTGTTATTATTGCGTCGGAATCTTCAGATTCAGCAGTGAGTGCAGATTCTTGAAGTGATTACTTGAACCTTACTAACCGCACTTTTCATTTTCCAGTTTCACTTTATTGATCCTCAATCCATCAATTCAAAAACATCCATTTTTACTAACATTAGTAATTAACAAGTAAATTGTGCTATCAATGTATCAATATCACTTTGGATGAGCAAAATATTTGTTTGATTACATCTTTAGGCTTCGAGTTTTGTTTACTTAAAAATTGAAAGGTTTGAGTTTTCAGGGTAGAAGAACTGAACAGACAAAACCTTTTAAGCCTATTTTCCTAATAAGACAACTGATGAACTTTTGATTTGAATTGTAAGGAAGCGAAAACAAATATGATTGCATAAAATTACCAAATGATGAAGAAATGTTGCATTATTATGATATGATTATATAACACCAAGATGATTGATATTGAATGATAGCAAATGCTAAGACCAGTCTGAATCCAGCTTCTGATGAAAAGTAAAGCTTAAAAGCAGCTTCCATTGAATCCAGTCTCAACAATTGGTTAAACAATTACAAGGTTAATGATTAACTGTTAACCAATTTGGGAAACTGTAAACAGTTGACTGGTTATGAGTAAATATTCAAGAAAGTAAAATAACAATGAAAATTTTGAAAAAAAAAGTTAACCAAGTTGAAACAAAAGAAAGTGAAATCTTATTAACTCTGAAGATTATTTTGACTTTACTTTTAAACCCAAATTTCAATGGAAAAGTACTTTTTGACACTAAAAAAGTGCCTTCGAGTGATGCGGATAAAGATGAGGATTGGTGAAAGTTTAATATTCACAAGAAATGGAAACGTGAAATTACATTGGATTGTTTATTTCCTGAGGCTTGAGTGACATTGAAATATTTCTTATTGAAATTTCCGTACAATTGTTTTCACCTTTCTTCATCATCTTACGATGAACCATTGTTGTGTACATTATTGTTGTTTTGCTGTTTAAAATTGTGTCAATAATACAATCTCTTGGTGTGAATCAATGAATGGTAAAACAATGAAGTCAAGAAAAATACTGTTTCAAGTAATACATTTATTACTGAAAGAGGAACACAAAGCGAAAATAGCTGATTAAAATGAAAGGAAAATAAAAGTTAAAACAATTGGCAAATGTAATTGTAATTGGAGGAAATTGATGAATTGTTGGTTAATCAAGCAAATCAAACACTTTTTGGCCCTTTTTCACATTGTTACTGAGCTTTTGTTGGTTGATCAAAATACCTTCTCAGACTTGATAAAGCCTTTACTTTGGAGGAAAATTTTTCCTCTTCATTCATCTTTTTGTTTCAAAATGTTGCTTCTCATCCATTCATCAGTTTTGTTTCATTTCTTTTGACTTTAAAGGCAAAATCAAGTAAAAATCATGAGCAACTGCACCAATAATGACATTGAATTAGTTTCAATCCATAACTTGGTACATTCATTGGATTTAATTAGATCCTTTTGTATTGATATT
The DNA here is from genome assembly GCA_028476895.1 of Tetranychus truncatus. Classification (NCBI taxonomy): domain Eukaryota; kingdom Metazoa; phylum Arthropoda; class Arachnida; order Trombidiformes; family Tetranychidae; genus Tetranychus; species Tetranychus truncatus. The sequence continues at coordinate 15,728,702 of CM052060.1, forward strand.
TCTGGTTCAACTTGTTTACTATTTGTATTTTCATGAGTTTCTTCAGTCTTCTCATTGCCTCAAGAGCAATCTCATTAAGTTGAAATAATTACAAAGTGATTAAGATTATTTGTCTTGAATGTCTCGTTCAAATGTTTAGGTGCAAACGGTTTCATGTTTTAAAGTATTTCTCTCCTTTTGCTGATTTAATCATTTATTTACACTTTTATTGGTTCGATGTTTATTTTGATTGATCATTTTTAATCAATGTAAATAGTAGCAATTTATGTTGCAGTTACTATTTGAAATGAGTTCAATTGACAATTGATTATCAATAGAATTCACATTTACAACTGGTAACATTGCACCATCAGTACTTTTTGCGTTTCAATTTCTTCAGCTTGTTATCTTTTGTTTTCATGTTTCAACTGTAATTGTTGATGAAACTTTTGTTAATGTGCCAGTGTGCAATAGTGATGGATTGGTTATTAGGTATGAACAAGTGATGTTAGACTTGAACTGGTTGACATTGAATAAAGGCTTGGATGACAAACTATTTTGGGTTACAACCAAATTTGCTAACTTTTTTTGTTTACTTTTTACAGTGGAATGGAACATGTTTGGATGGCTCATTTTACCTCATTATTCAAATCATATCCTCACCAATGGTGCCTTTTACCGGTTGAACAGCGTCCCCTTGGAGGTAACTTTACAACTTTTGTCGACTCTGCCAAGGTACGCTTTTGTTGTGAAGATTGTGGCCATGGGTGGACATCTATGAAGGGACGAGTTGCCTTCTGGTTTGACTTGACTGCTTATTCAGGTTATTCACAAGGTCTGGTCACTTTCAAGCTGTTTGGTCAACAGTGTCAAAAGTGTAAATCGGAAATGTATGAAGCTCCAATGTGGTACCCTGAAGAGGTGTTTAAGGTATGCCTTTATTGAATCGAATCATGTAAAGTTTCTTTAACCTTACCTTTCTCTATTTTCCAGGTTCTGATTAACCTTTTCAATAAAGTGGGACAAAATTATTATGGCTTTTACTATCCTCCCTTGGAAAAGACTCGACGACCTGGTAAACCACGAACTCCCCACAATAGCCAGTTATGTCAAGCATGTAAAGACGGTGTTTGTACCAATCGTAAATAATTGAAGCTCTCAAAGCTCTAGACCAAAGGAACTATTTTGATCGCCTTTTTTTACTGATCAAAGTTATTAAATTTTAAACGTTTAGTTGAAAGTAGCATTGAAAAAATTGTATGCTTTTTAAAGTGTAAGCTGGTTTTGATACTCTTTTTTGGTGCTTCAACGGTTCCATAAGGTGAATTACAACTTTAATCAATTGAATCATTGTGACTGTCGTTATTCAATAATCACAATATTTTATGTTTAAAATCTGAAGAATAAATGCATAAATTAAATTATTTAAAATGTCGATTCGTTTGATTCTTGAATATCACGATGGCGGCGATTTGAATGGTTTCTTGGTAGCACTAATAGCCACTGAAGAAACAGTTGAGAATAAATTCAATCAATATTCAACTGATTTTTTCTTTTTCAACGTATTTAGCTTTCACTATCGTCCAACTTGTCAATATAACTAGCTTTCGTTGCTTCAACTTTCGTCCAGTTTCAAGTTCGCAACAGTTCACGTCTTTTCTATCTATTCGATCCAGAGAAACGAGCACACAAGAAAAGGGTCATGATTTTGCGCTCGATAAAAGAATGAGGACTAAAATAATATGGTGTAAGCAATCTTCTTTATTCGAAGCGCTTTTCATAGAAATGGCCTTAAAATATTATTTCTGTAAAATGAATGTCTCTAAATTAATCTCAAGATACTGGCCGTGAATATTATATAGGTTTTCGATGTGATGTGTGGTTTCTTAATAACTTGAAACAAGGAGTGAAAATGGATACACTGGTAGCTGCACTTAACGCAACAAATTCGGGTTTCAATTAACGCAATTTTTAGGTGTCGCCATCTTTGGTTTTTAACGTTTCCGAGACATTAATATGCAATTAATTCTCAATCTTGAAGATAATTTCATGATCTAATAGATGGCGACTATGGTAAAAATTAACCGATTTATTGCGTTAAGTGAAGCTAACAGCGTAGAACAGTTTATTCTATCAATATAATACATAATAATCGCGAACCACGATGAAAAGTATTCTCAATATTTACAAGTCCTGCCATACGAGGTACTGAATTTGAGATTTAATGGCTGATTTGCTCGGATGGCAGGAAAGACTTAATAATTTTTTTCGCAAATTGAATAAGTGGCAAAAGATTAAATGGCTATGTACCCAGTGCTAAGAATTGGATAAACTTCCGTATGAACCACCCAACCGATTGTCATGAAACTGCATATGTTCATAGATCATACAAGATCCTATTCACACAAAAAAAATTTCCTGCGGGTTATCTACGGTTTTCGAGAAAATCGAGATGAAAAGACCTAACTCCCCATAGAAGCCCATGTTAAAAATTTTCTTTTATATATCACTTTAGTAATGATGCAAAGCCCTAACTAAGAGTGCCAACACCTAACCTAACCTAACCTAACCTAACCTAACCTAACCTAACCTAACCTAACCTAACCCAACCCAACCCAATCAAAAGTTGATATGGAAAATACTCTCTCTCAGTAGAAACAGCTGACACCACGTGAAGGTGGAGAGTCTAGTCAACCAAAGGCAGTTTTTTTATGTGGTTACCTTGCCTCCACTTGCTGTATCCTAAACACCACTATAGATTCTTGCAATTGCTTGAATCAGCGATGAGAAAGGATCTCCTCCACTCTTGGTAACCTCTCTGCGCCATAGAAATTCACAGAGATGATAATCCAAGTCTCTAGACCGGATACCGCCTCTGCCTAATCTATCGCGAAGAGGTCTCCATTGGGACTCGATTTTTTGAGTGTTAGCCCCAGTTGAGTGATTTACATACTCAATACTGTGGTTCACGCTCAGGTGCTCGAATCCCTGGTCTCCTAAGCAATCATATGCCTTCCAAGAGTCCGAATAGATCATTGTCCCAGGGAGAATATGCTTTGTGATAAGAGAGAGCATAGTCTCTTTATCACGCTTATTTTCCGAACAAATCTCCAAGCGAAGCTCATTAGTCACATTGGATTGCGCCGAAGATGCAAGACCCTCAACAAGCCGATCCCGCTCATATTTACGGCGACCCATTTTCATCTCGTCTATTTCAACGATCTTTCCTGGGCCACCAAGCGGTCCCCTTTCTCTGAAAAGCTGATCGAGATCAAGCATACATACCTCTCGGCAGTAGCTATAAATATCTGCGATCGTTTCATCAGATACTGAAGGCTGGTTAGCAAGTCGCAATTCCCGTCTTACATCGCCGTAAGAGCCCTTGGTAGCGAAGTAGTAAGTAATGATGAGAACATCCTCCATAGGAATATTGTGGTATTCAAACCACTTATTCTCACTTACTGACTTCTCCACCCCGTGCTTCTTACATCTAAATCGGAGTCCAACACAAGTATTGGACCCACCGTAAGAACCGGAAGAGGCCAGCAAAGCCATTTGCTCTTTACCGTTTCTAGGACATTTTCTCACAGAAGGAAGAAGGCCCATGGATTGGCTCCAAGCTATGGCATCTTCTCTCGACTTTGTTATATCAAATAACCTCCTAAGGTTCCAAAGACCGTCGCGAGTGTCTCGAGAAGTGCTGGTAGCAGCGTTTGAAAACTGTGACATCACAGCAGGTGCAGAAAAGTAAATGTTTTAAATAGCGCTTATCTATCTAAGCTCAGTCGAAACCAAGAAGCACTCTGCCTAAAACAAACAAAAATCTCTTTTTATATTTGAGAGGTGCGATATTAAATTTACGTCTAAAAGTAAAAAAAGCACTGATTAAAGCTATTGTCATTTTCCTCGATTGACTGTACGAAAGAGAATAATTAAAATACAATTTTAAACAGAAAATATCAATCTCTATGGCTTATTCTACCAAAAAAAGTTGTAAAATGCCTTAAAAACACAGCTGATTAGCTATAAATAAGACCCACAAAAATTGGTTTTTTTCAAGTGGCGCCATCTAGCAAAAGAAAAAAAACTATTTTTTAGCATTGTTTTCTATGGGAAACGACCCAAAATGCAATAAAATAAGAAGGGGGTGGAGCCCGAAGCTGAAATTTTTTCAAATGGTTTTCGGCCACTTCAACAACCTATGTGTCAATTTTCATGACAATCGGTTGGGTGGTCCTTTCGGAAGTACAGCCTAAGAATTTTATGTGCTCCACTCAAACATCTTTAGTAGTATAAAAAAGAGAACTTTCTCTCACTTCCGGACCTTCCGGTTTCCCTCTCCCCACTCACCTTACCCTGGTAATGACGATGAGTGCAGCACGTATTTAAACCACAAATATGATCGCATTTCATCATTACAATCAATGATGTCACTTGATTATGAGATAACTAATATTGTTTCAATCTGGAATCTTGGTCAGAGAGTTGATCTTCTGGTAAATGATTACAAAGGACGTAAACGATTCAATGGATGAATAAAAAAGGATGGGAAAAAACTTGCATTGTTTTTGCTTCTGGTAAAGTCACAACAACAGGCTTTAAATCTCTAGCAGATGTTGCGGTAACAATAAAGATGATGTTTCCGGATTATAATTCATTTTTAGACAAGATTTTAGTATTGCTGTCTAGTCTTTCCTACCTTATCAGATTGATAAACAACAGTTTTTCAATGAACCTGATATCATATATGAACCTGAACTATTTCCTGCAGCTCTTTGGTACTACAACAAAATTTGTTTAATGTTTTTTCACACCAACTCAGTTGTTATGAATGGATTAAAAAGATTTTCTGATATTGAAGTCGCATTGGATGCTTTTTTGAAAAGGGCGCTCCCTTTCAAAAAAGTATAAATAAACAAGTTCAACACATCTTGATTATCAGTTAACTGCCTTTCTTCTTAGAGTGATTTTTAAACTGTATTTGAGTGTTTTAAAAATTATTTTTGTTTTACCACACTCACGTTGGAGAAAGCACTCAGTGCTTAAACTCGCTGATAATTTAGTTCTTACTTTATCATCTGGTTTCTCTGATGAAGGAGATTTTCTTTGTACCCGTGTGGATATCCGTGAATGGTATAACGATTACCCGGCCCATAGAGGCGTTTTTCTTGCAAAACGCCACCTGATCTTACTGAAAGAGTTCATCTGTGCTTTCATCCTCCAACATGTTCCTGAATTCATCGAAGTTGGAGATTTCCAAGTACAAAGAAGTGCTTACCACTATTCAGAAGAAGATGAAGATAATAAAAATAAAACCACCTGAGATAGCTCATTTGAAAACTTTGCTTCCTGGAATAATTTATCTTCTTAGTGTGCAACAGAAAAATAATTTTGAGAATAAAGAAATTCATGACATGTTGATCGATTTCTTTTTGTTTTGTTCATCTGTAGCCTATGATGTTAATAATAGACGTCTTATTGCTGATCAATTGATTGGAAAACAACCAGATGCAGCTCGGATCGAAAGATTCAAAGAATCTTAACCAGATAATTATGAAATTTTCAAACAAATCTTCATATACCCATTCAATCTCAATGATACGTCTACTCCAAAGAATGTTGGAGTAGACGTACCATTGACCTTGGTCAGTCAAAATAGTTGTTGGCGAGCCATGTTTACATAAAATATTCTCGATTACAAATTTTGCCGTTGTTCGTGCACTTTTGGTTCGGATAGCTTTGGTCTCAGCCCAGCGAGTGAAATAATCGGTCGCTACGATGATGTGCAGGTTACTTCTTGATGGGGGCAGTGATCCAACTAAGTCGATGCCAACTTTTTCGAACGGTTTTGATACCGTAATTGGGTTTAATGGAGCTTCGAGTTTTCTAACTCCAGTTTTATTTAGTTGACAGGATTCGCAACTAATAACATATTTGTTGATTTGACTCAGCATTTTGGGCCAGTAATATTTTTGCGCGATTCGGGAGTAGGTTTGTTTGAAGCCGACGTGACCAGAAGTGGGATCGTCGTGATAAGATTGAAGGACCTCGTCCCGGAATTTCTTGGGTAAGACAACAACGGAAATGTTACCATATGGGCCTGTTCTTTTGCGATAAAGAATCGAATTGATCACTTCGAAACGTTGACTGGTTCGTCGGTCACCTTGTTCCAATTTTTGAATTAGTAGGACAGTTTCTGGGTCTGAACTTTGTTCGTCAATCAGGTTCTGATTTTCATTTATCAACAGCACAACTAAATTCAAAAAAAGATCATCTTCTTTTTCTTCAACATCTTCATTTGTGTCATTTATATACCTGCTTAAGCAATCAGCATCTTTATGTAACTTCCCTGATTTGTAGGTAATTTTAAATTCGAAACTTTGCAATAAAAGTGAATACCTGAGTAATCGTGGGGGTAATTGTTTTTTTGATTGTAACCAACAGAGAGAACAATGGTCGGTCACTATTTCAAATCGATTACCTTCTAGGTAATGTTTAAATTTATCGATGGCAAAAACAATAGCTAAGCACTCTTTGTCTGAGATAGAGTAATTTTTTTCTGCTTTTCTCAAAACACGGCTAGCGTAGGCGATAGGATGCCAATTATTTTCCTTCTTTTGAAGGATTATGGCTCCCAATCCGACGTCTGAAGCGTCAGTTCTTATTTGAATGGGGTGGCTAGGGTCATAATGCGAGAGGACAGGAAACTGAATCATTTTGGTTTTTAATTGATCAAAAGCTCTTTCTTGTGCCACACTCCAAACAAATGCGATGTTTTTTTTGTTAGCTCGGTTAATGGTTTTGCTATATCTGCGAACTTGGGAATAAATTTACGATAATATGAGCATAAAGCCACAAATGACTTTACATCCCTAATGTTTTGAGGGGTTGGAAAATTTTTTACCGATTCTATTTTGCTTGGGTCAGGTTCCTGACCTTCGGCAGTGATTACATGACCTAGATAAAGAATTTTGGTTTTTAACCATTCACACTTGCTGAGTTTAAAGGTCAAACCTGCCTGGGTTAATCTAGTTAAAACCTTTTCGATTTTAAGTAAATGTTCATCAAATGTCTTCGAGAACACAATTAGGTCGTCGATGTAAACTAAACATGTATTGAAAAGTAAACCTCCTAATACCATCGTCATCATTCGACTGAATGTAGCGGGAGCATTACATAGGCCGAACGGCATTACTTTAAACTGCCAGAGTCCATCCATCGTTATGAAGGCAGTTTTTTCAGCGTCTTTTGGGTCTAAGGCTATTTGGTAATAGCCACTTCTTAAATCTAAAAGAGAAAAAAACCTGGATCCACTCAATGCGTCCAAAGAGCACTGAATATCTGGGATCGGAAAAACGTCTCGTTTGGTGATGGCATTTAGTTTCCTGTAGTCAACGCAGAACCGTTTCTCTCCTGTTTTTTTAGGCACTATTACGATTGGTGACGCCCATGATGATCTAGATTCTTCAATGACGCCTTGATTCAATAATCCAGAAACCATTTCAGCCGTTAGCTTTCGTTTCCAGTGTGACTGCCGGTAGGGATTTTGAGAAATTGGCTTCTCCTCTCCAGTGTCGATAGTATGAACCATGACATTGGTTCGTCCGAGTTCTGCATCTGTAAAAGCAAAAGCTCGCCTATGTGCTGACAAGAGTTCCTCTAATTTAACTCTTTGCTCGTCAGAGACTTTTTCATCAATTCTCCACTGACTGGACCTAGAAGTATTGGAACAAGTGATCTCTTCCTTGCAGTAAGGATCATTATCACTTTCCAACACTTCAGATTCACTCGTTTCGTCGTAAATAATTCTCAATTTTTGTCTCTTGCAATCAATTGCGAATTTCCCTTCTGAAAGGATGTCTTGACCGATTATTAGATCAATTCCTGCAGGCAAATCACTAACCACCATTAGATTACTTTCAATCACTAGATGATTGAATTTGTCGGTAAATTTCATTTGTAAAAATACTTCTCCACTTGGCTTTAATGGTGTATTTCCTGCGGTAAACGTCTTTGGACCTTGATAATCTTTAGGGTTCAGTCCCATATTATCAAGGGCTCTTTTAGTTATGATTGAAATCTCTGATCCTGTATCTACTAATCCTCTGACTAACTTGCCCGAGATCAGAACATTCTGGAAGATTAGCTTGCTCCTTTTTTGACTATTCATCATACTTAAAGTTACACTTAAACTAGTGGCGCGTTCGGTCTCTTCATCCTCTACATTGGAGTTAACTATTCTAGTCCGATTCCAATTATTCCTCATAGGCTGTGGTGGTTGACTTTGTGTTCTCTGGCTCTCATCATACCTTTTCTTTCTGCATTCGGTCATTCTGTGCCCTACTTTATCGCAATAATGACATTTACCACTAAATTTGCTTCGAGTTGTTTCTGACATTCTTCTGTTTTCAATGGAGATAGCTTCTATCTTTTCGTTCAACTTGACTAATAAAGATTCAAAATCTTCCTGGATTTGTCTATTTGGCCCTCGATTGCAGTTATTGTCTTATTTCTATTTGCTGATTTCTCAGCAATGATTGCTTTTTTGAGGAAATCATCGACTCCTATTGGGCTCAATAAGTCAAGTGACTCAGCTATTTTAGGAAGCAACCCTGCATGAATGTAGCTCATCATAACTGCCTCAGACATGTGAGGGTCGATTCGTCGGCAAATGTCAATCATGTGATAAATGTAGGATTGGACTGACTGCGTTTCTTTTTGTTTTGAATTGGCTAACTTGTGCGTAAGGTGGCTGCGATAATTCGTTGGACAAAGGCCCTCAACTAAAGCTATTTTAAGGTTCGCGTAGGTGTTTGGAGCTGTTGGTAAGCTTGGTTTGGCACAATTGTTGTACCACTTGCGGGCTGTCCCTCGGAGATACAATCGGAGCTTATTCATTTTCATCACATCATCCCAACCGTGTGCATCAGCATTAGTTTCATACTCTTCAATCCAATCAAGGAGGTCTTCGCCCTCATCACAAGATAATGGCGTGAGTTGGAAGATGATCGGTCGTTCTACTAGCTGACGCACGACGGGTAGTGAAGGAACGGTGGGCTCGGGTTGCATCGTTTATGGTATGAAAGGAGTAGGAAAGGTTGCGATAGGATAGGCTTGGATTCGGTTATGGTCACAGGATTGGCGGACAAGGGAACAACTCAGTTTCACTTACCAGGTTGGAATTCCATTGCCAAGAAGAGAGCTGATTAAGTTGAAAGGTTGCATTAAGCACTTGGTTTGAGAGTAGTTTCACGTTGGGTTAGCAATGTAGGCTTAAGGTTAGGTTGTACTAGGATATATTAGGAAACTAGTATGGAATAGGAAGGGAAATAGGTTGGGCAGTGATCCTGCCGTGGTCGCCAAAATTGTTGAGTAAAACAATTGAAAGAGTTAAACTTTAATGTTTACTTGAAAGGAGTCAAACTAAAACTACAAATTCAATTCAATTTTCGTTCTCTTTTTATAGTGAAAGAGGTGAAATTGATCTCTGAGCCGTTCCGCTCAATATAGCGGACAAAGGAACGGCCGAAAGCAAGGTACAATGAATTTATTACATTTAAATTAGGTTAAGAAAAGGGTAAAGAACGTGAGGTCGGTGGGTTTAGGGTGAAGTGGAGAGTGGAGAGTGGATTGAGGTTAAATGATGCAGAAAAAGGGTTGCAGGAGAACGTGAGATCGGTGGACGCGAGAGTAATTGAAGCAGGAAGAAAGAGTTGGCCATAACAATAACCTTTTGGAAAGAATTGAGGATAATCAATTTGTATCCGGAGCTGTTCGATTTGCAGAATTGGATCCAGATATATTCAATTCACTTGCAACGTATCTTTACAAGGTTATCTATTTCCCATTTAATGAATGAAACTTCAAGGTGATAATTATATTTTTTACTTTAGGTAAACAACTGTTCACCGGACCCGGAAGCAACAGTTGGTGGCTCTTCAACAGATTTTCGTTTTATTTGTATTTCGAATGTAATTGACACAGTCTGTCTCCCTTGTTTTCATACTAGATGTAGCCAAGAAGATGCAACCAAAGAACCTCATTCTTATTTATTCGTTCATCTCAAACCAGAAACCGAATATAAACTACGCTTACTGACAGATATTTTTGGAGAGAAAAGCTTTATGAAAAGTTACTTATTATAAAAACTATATAAGAAATAGGTTGTTCTCAATTAACATAATCATAATGTCAGTCAAAAGTGTAGTCAAACATCTTCTTACTTTACGGAAGCTAGCCAAAGCAAAGAGTGAAGCAAAAAGGAAGCTAATTTTGAAGAACGCTTCAAAAAATATTTATAAAATATTGAGGGAAATAATACGTAATATTTTGAAAGGAGGTATTCCACTTAAGAAAGCAACTATTAAAAAATTAGCTCTGTATAAAAATAGCTTAAGAAAAATTGGTTCAAGTGCAATTAACGAGTAATTTTTAACCAACTTTATTAACACCTGTGATAACTGTTCTAGCGAATATTCTTGCAGAAAAGTTAATGAAATGAATGTCATAATGAAAACATATTTAATTCCTGAAGAGCAATTTCTACAATTGCAAAACTCCAAGAATGAAAGTGATCCTTTTAAAGAAATTAAACCAATTTTAGATTCAAATCTAACAACAGATATAAAAATGAACTCATTATTAAGGAATAAAGATTTACCACCGGAAATGGAGCATTTGAATGACGATTCAATACAAGAAACACCAATCGATCATGGACAAGAAGCTGATATTACATAAAGTGATTCATCAAGTCTTAATGTAGAAGTTGAAGAGAGTGAAGAAGATGAAAATGTTGGAGAGTCTCGAGAACAGAATGATGATTTAGAAACAGTGTTAAGAAGTGATCTATCTCTAGTGCATCCAAATGGTAAAATATAGTAACCGAAAGCGCATAAATAGAAGCAATATTTCAGATATTGTCAAATATTTGCGATCATCTTATTCACTCTCTAAACCCAGTGGAACTATAAGGGTATTAGAATATATTCGTAACGATAAACCAGAGCTTAATAAATTTGTTGTCAACCCTTTCATATCATCAAAAGAATTAACATGGAAGTGAAGAAACACTCACGCAGATCTATGTAAATGCTGAATCACCAGGTGCTTTCGGAGGTGTGAAAAACTTCATGATGAAGCTAGAAAGTCTAAACCAAACATAAAATCGAAAATAGAAAAGTGGCTTGAGAAACAAGACACATACACTTTATTCAGGAACTCAGAGAAAAATTTTATACGATTACCAATATTGGTAGACCGTATTGATGAACAATGGCAAGGTGATTTGCTAGATATGACATGGATAGTATGACAAAAAGATGGATTCAAATATTTGTTTACAGTCATAGATTTATTAAGTAAATTTGCTTGGATTGAACCATTAAAAGATAAAACTGGAGTGTCAATACTTGCAGCTTTCAAGAAAATTTTATCTAGTGGAAGAAAGCCTGAAAAATTTCAAACTGATCAAGGAAGAGAATTCAAAAATTCTACATTGCAAAACTTCTTACAAGAAAACGGGATCAAGTATTTCACCTCAACTGATGATGTGATAAAATGTGCTGTTGTTGAAAGATTCAATAGAACAATTCGATCGCGAATTTACAGATTCCTGCATGCGAAAAATACCAAACGATACATTGATAATCTTCAATCCCTTGTAAAGGGGTATAATCAATCGTATCATCGTACTATAGGCATGTCTCCGAATGAAGTCAATACAAACAATGTGAGAGATGTTATAATAAATATGCGTAAATTACATCGTCAATCTAAAGTTAAGATGAAACCTTACAATGTTGGCGATATTGTACGAATAACAAGAGCGAAAAGTTTGTTTGCAAAAGGAACTACCAAAATTTCACAGAAGAAAGATTTAAAATAACGAAAGTTTTGAAAACACCAAGATTGGTTATATATTCACATTAATTACTTTTTAAATTACAGTTTTCAGGACAATCAGGCAATTTTCACGAGTTCCTGCATCAATTTAATTACTCATGTTTGAATGTAATCGGTTTTTTAGATTAAGAATTTCTGATCAAATTTCATTATCTAATTCAGAGCTTATTTTTTCTTCTTATCCTGCAATATCATGAGATTGCTTTATACAATTCTGACGTCAATACCATTAATCAATTTGTCTTGCAAAGAGCTTCCTAATGATATGCAGAATGATGCAATTCGGAAGTGAAAAAAATTTGGAAAAGGTTGGGTTCATCAAAATTTTGAAGTCAAATATCTCAAAATGTATCAATGCTATCTTAATGAATGTAAATGAATCTGAAGACTCAAGCAAAGCTCTATCATTTGTTTCATGACAACCAATCTATCCCATTAAGTTTGACGCTAATCTTTAGAACGTGATGCTATAACCTTAATCCTAGGGCTAGTTCACATAATCTCGAGTAGGGTTGGATCACAATCAATCTCTTTTCTGATTGGTTAACTTTTAATGATATCACATTAAGCTTCCAACGGTCGACATTGCAAAATTTAAGCTTTATTTCCACTTTACCCCTCTTAGTGTTAACGATAAAATCTTTTTTGATCATTTCATCATTTTTACATTGTGCCTTAACATTTTTCCAAAATGTCTATAATTTATTAACTTTTGGAAGCAAAATTGATCATTTTAAATAGTGACATAAATCCTGATGAAAGGACCACTCTATTACGTTTCTCAGATATTGTTGAAAGAATGGTCCAAGATCTGGATGATGAAATCCATGACCTCGATGAGATTCCCGATGCTCCTGCTCCATCACCAGTTTCATCACCATCATCATCTTCATCAAGTTCATCATCATTACCTTCATTGTCATCAATTTCAACCCTGTTGGCTGACCCTGTTATGCCTGTTGTGAGAAGAATTGAGACGAGCACCAGCCAAATCCTTAACCAAGTCTCGGTTAACACCACCAACATACACCATATTAATGTATTAACCAACAGCCGGGACTTGGATAACATTCACAAAATGCTGGAAAGAATCTAGAATCGTCAACGGGTTCAGCACCTAAGAGTTATGGAATTCATATCTGGAGTTGAAAACCATATTAGTGACAGCCTAGACCATGAACCCGAAAGAGTTCGAAACATGCAGAACAATCTTGCCAATAGTCTAGTCGATCAAACAGGAAGAATCCTTAGCGCCATGGCTGTGTTCGACCGAGCCAACAATTATTTTATTGATCAACTCACCCAAATGTTGGACACCCAAAAAACACTCATGTTGGACACCCAAATATTTAAATTCACCTTTTCATTAATATGATTCTTGTTTGCTATGCCATTTTTGTTCATTTTGCTACCTTTATTTTCATCAAACATGTTTGATTATTCATTTAAAATCATGTGCTACCCCTTTCATTTGATTAAAAATTTGGTTCCATTTACTGGCAATATCTTGGTTAAGTTGAAGGTTCAAATTTGATTAACAATGGAAATTTAATTCAAAATCAAATTTCACCCGTTAAAATATTCAAGAATTTAAAATTGCTCTTTGACTCCATCCAATATTTCTAATTGTTGCTCTTTTGTCAAACCAGATTCTTCTAACTTTTTGATAGAACTTACCATGAATTTCATTTGGTAAACCTGTTCTAATTGTATTTTCAAATCGTGTTGCTCGATTAGATCCTTGCCATCCGCAATCTTTTCAGACTTATTATCCAACGAATGAACGAAAGCTTTTGTTGCATTGTAATTGATAGCATAAAAAGAAGCTGCTTCAATCCAAGTTCCCAATCTAGTAATACAAGGCTCTGGTGGAAGAGGTAAACCAGTAATTTCTTTCCATTTATCAACTCTCAAATAGGGACGATTCAGAATAATCTTCATTTTACCAATGAAATTGTCTACAATAGAATTTTTCCACCGCACTTTTTCACAAACTAAATTCAAAGCATGTGCTATACAAGTGACATGACGAAGATTATGGTATATCAATTTGAGACCAGAAAAGCATGAAACCATGTATGGAGCTGCATCAGACAGTACTAACCAACTTTCATCGTCAGATATCTCTATTTTACGTAAAGTATCGACAATATACTTTGCTACTGTCTTGGCATCACATTTATCTAGAAAAGCAGTACCAACTAAATGATAGTTGAATTTTTCGCCATCCAATTTTCCAATGAGTAAATTAAAAACATTTCTCTGCATTTTATCCTTGGTTTCATCAATCATAATGAAAACTGGCGAGCCATTTATGTCTTCTTTAATAGAACAGATTACCTTTTCATACATGTCTGGGACCATTTTTTTTCGTAATGTCGAAGTTGATGGTAAATTTCCAAACTTTTTTTCCAAAATCGAACGCAGATGAGGATTATCCAATTTGTATAAAGGTATATCACAATTTATGAAAGCTTCTATTAAACACTCAATATCATTTAGCACATTCCATTGAGGTATAAAACTAACAACACTAGGTTGTCTTGTAGTTGAATTCAAATTTTTAAGATGTTTTTTGCCTAGAACATGAGCTTTTGATCGCTCTTTTAGACGTTCAGTTGCACTCTCAAGAGTTGAAGAACAAATAGAGCAATATAAGTTTTAGTTTACTATGTCAAAAACACCATTGTTTTCATTACAAATTGATTTTAGAATAAAGGGTCTAGTTGCACTAAGTCGAGGCATGGTGAAGAAAACTATGAATGATCATTTTGAAAAAATAAACCCCTTTTTAAACACTTTTTCACCAAAAATTAGTCGAAAAATAAGGTATGGGCACTAAAGTTTGTCAGTAAAATAACATTTGAATTCACAAAGTATATGGGGTTGATTTGGTTATTTATTTGATAAAATTACTGATAATGTAACTGAAAATATTCGCTATCGAACTCAGATACCTTAGATTTGATTCGTCGCTCTAATTGCACAAAATTATCAGCTTTCCAATTATCTGAGTAAACTTTTTGTTTGAGATGGGCCCAGAACTTTTCAATGCATCTCAATTGTGGAACATTTGGTGGGTTCAAATCTTTTTTAACATAGTTTATCTCGAATTTTTCGAGCACCTCTATTGTTTCTTTGGCGTAATGACAAGAAGCGCCATCTGGCCAAAACAAATATTTATGGTTCCAATAGTTTTTTTTGGATAAATCGTACCAATCTTTTTTCGATGCACTCAGTACGATAAATTTCTGAATTAACGGCACAATTTGCTGGAACAAAAAATGGTTCAGAATGGCCTCGCTTTGAAATTGCGACCCAAACACACAATCTCCTCTCAAACTTTGCTCTGGGCTTCACTTTTACTTCCATTGGAATATTTTCTTTACAAGAGGCCAAAAAATGTTTGTTTCCCTTACCAGATAAAGAAAAATAACTTTCGTCGTCCTCAATAAGGTCAATTATACCGTTAACGGGTACCAAATTTTCTTTCATATTTTTTAGTCGCGCCATCTGGCGGCTTAACTGTTCGGGTGTTGATTTTGGGACATCTATCCGCTTATAAGTTTTTATTCCAAATTTAGTTAGAAGTTTACGGCAATATGGATGTGATATCTTGAATTTAGAGGCAAAATCGCGTTGAGAGCCAGTCCATCCTTCAGCAACTTTTTTAAACTGACGTAATTTTTGTCGTCCATTTTAATGGCCTTAAGTCCACAATTTGAATAATTAGAAACACTTTCATTATTTCTCACTCTTGCTCCAACTCTGTAGACTGAACGAGCCTCAATTCCATGTTCTTTCAATCGCTTAGAACATTCATATAATGATAGTTGAGGATGATCACTAACAAAAGAAACAATCAAAGCACGACGACTATTGCGATCAAGAACCATTTTCAACAAAGACTTTACTCAAAATGAATCAAAATTGATATTAAATTAAAGCCTGAAAAATTTCCGTTAGTTTGAGCCATATTAGGAGTCTGTAAGTCTAGTCATTATGTCGCCATGAAAAATTGAAAAATTTACTGACAAACTTTAGTGCCCATACCTTAGCCATAGGAAATTCGGGGAAAAATCTCAAAATTCGGGAAAATTCGGGGATTAAAAATTGCTTGAAATCGTATTAAATAACTTGCAAATACATACAAACTACTTTTCTCTATGTTTTGAACAATTTCTGAAGTCCGGGAAAAATCGGGAAATCCAAGCCCTATTTATTACTTTTATGCTAACAGCCAGGTTTACAAAAAAATTCATGGTCAGAGATGACCTTTTTGTGTTTATTTCTGTGTTCAAGTTGACTATTTGAATACTCAGCTTAGCGTGCAATTAGAGGCGGGAAAATTTGAATTAAAATTGATCCAAATTTTACTTTTGATTACAATTTGCCTGTGAATTTAACAGTAGAGCAAATAAGTTTAAAATCTATGCTGAATAATGGAAGAAAATTCTGAAATAATCTTATATTCATCATTTACGACCAATAAAATCATGCGAAATATAAAAATAGGATCGATTCGTTTATTGATTAATCGTTCCGTGAAAAGATCGGATCAAGCTCGTATCGATCTTTAATCGGATCGTTCTCAGGTCTAGTATACAGTCGTATTCAGTGTTCCACTCTTAGCAACACCATTCGCAAACTACATTTCAAACTGTATTTCAAATTTAATACGAAGACCATTGAATAAACTATCAATTAGTTTAAAAGAGGTAGGATATTCTTCAAAATCTATAGGAGGAATTGAGAGCAGTACGAGCAAGTTTGGAATAGTATTCATAAAACTCGCTTATCTTTGCATCACTAGCTAGGATAAACTGTTTCAGATTATGATTTGTCGGAGTACCTCTATGACAAGGAATTTTCGGGCACCAAAATGAAAAGAATTTTAATTAACCTATTCATTTGGTCTTAAGTTCAAGACTGACTTTTATTTTCTTCACATTTTACTCAAGACAATGGTTAAGATTCACCATATCGATCGAGACTCACCTACGATCGATAGGGTGTAACAATATACATCTTAGCAAAGGGCTTTTAAAGGAGCTTAAAGTGTTATGGCCACTAGCCAATGGGAATGAATCTCGTTGTCGGACCGTAACAATATACAAAGATGAAAATATTTACAAAAATAATTTGTGAGATAACGTGTATTGTTTGCGAATTGCGCTGAGTTAGTCGAACAGCAAATGACAATTATTTTCAGTATTTTCCCATAAATTTAGGTATTTATCAATAATCTGATTCAATTGGATTTTTATCTATTACTTCTAAACCTTGGTTAAGAACCCAAAACTTTACTCATTTAAAATGAGTTGAAGGCAGTAAGTAGATATTAATGTGATGAATGTCAAAGGTGTTAGAGATGATTTACCACTAGACGGTGACACTGCTTTAGTCATTTCAAACTGAACATTTCTTTCAGCATACAAGACGACATTATCTGAAGTTACTTTTAAATCAAAGTTACCAGCTAGTAACTCCAACTGATTTGTATCGTATGTCAAACATAATGGTGTTATCCAAGAACAAGAGGAATCATCGACTCTGGCACTGAACACTTCTCTTACTGAAGTCACAGATTTGCCATCTTGAATGAGACTGGTCAGTGAGTACTTTTCACGATTATATGTGAATACCAATTTAACTCCGTTCGGGTTGGTAAATGATATCAAAATATCGCCAGCAGGACTAGAATGGAACAACTGAAAGTAATAGTTGATGTGATCATCTTTTTGATGAAAGGTGAATATAAATTTATCCGATTCATGCACTTTGTTACAGCATTTAAGTGCTTGAAGTCGATAAAAAGGTAGTTCACTTGAATCTGTGGCAAGAACGGCACTTCTTGATCCATGATTGGTGTATTCGTATTTTAAAGTTAAAGATACATCTTTCGACACAATAAAATGCGTATCATCATTTCGAAAAAATGGCCAAATTTTGCTCGTTTTAGTTGCCGTCCAATTACATTGTAGATTGTTGTTTATGTATTGACTTGATCCTCCATCAAACTGGTTGTTGTTTTGAAATACAAATGAACGAGGCTCGTTGTCAAGCAACCCACAATAATATGTTGTAGTTGATGGTCCAGTGGACAAGATTAACCTAAAGCTATAACGTTTTTTGTTGATGACAATTTGATATTCAGTTAGGCTCAGACTGAAATACAGTTTATCGTCAACTTGATCCATTGTAAGAACTACTGTAAAAAAGTTATCCTTTGAACAAACTCTGGTACCATATTTTGAGATGCAATAGGTCTTACTTAAGCACTCATCATTGCAAGTATCTAAGGCCACAGTTGAGTATTGATCTGAAAGGAAAAACGCGATCACAATTAAGAAAAACATGTTCCACAAAGTGTTGCTCGAATTAACAATTAACGATTATCGTCGAACAAGTCTTTACCAAGGAATCATACTTTGAAATCTGTTGATATTTATATTTTGAACACAAATTTTTCCCCTATCTAATCATTCATCTTATTACCCATTGTTTTGTTTCATTGAAAACTTGTATTTCAATGGAAACTGGATTATCAAAGCAACCAGAGATCATCTATTGTATTGGAATCTATTTATCTTGCAAATTCTTTGGAATAGCATGATTTCTCTTCAATATTGACACAATATGGGTCAAAAATTATTCTCTTTTGTGCGAATCGCACAGATTGGAATTCCATAGTTTTAGGTAATGAAGTCAGTCTGAATCGGTCTATCAAACTTGACTCTCTTTCAGCTTAAATCAAAAGCGTTTAGTGATTTAATTCAGTTGCTCTCTAACTTAAAATTAAATTAAATCAACTGCTAATCGAGTTCTTGAATGAAATATACATAATATAACTTTGATGTCTATTTATGGCCTTATCTCGAGAGCTGTTTTCACCGGTGACTTCAACATTTGCAATTTGGGTAAGTTATGCTTGAAGTGTTTCGCATTTAAAACTCGGGATCAAAAGATGCTTCAAACAAGAGTCATTATGCATAGAAAACGTTTCACTTTCAGATGACAATCAACCACCCAATTCAGGTTAAATAAGCGAGTTGATAGTGACTATAAACTAAAAACAGAAAAAATCGTATTAAAAGAGAGGTGCCCCTTGTCAGTTTATTTCAAATAGATGTGAATCAATAGATATTTTTGTGAAGGCTGTTTATTGAAAATGCAATTACAATATGTACAATAAATGAGTAAATCTTGTAATGTAATGAATTTTTATATCTATTTTTTGCTCAAAAACGTCAAGATTCAACATTTAAAATCAATAAGAAAATCTTTTTAGCTATTTAGCCTTCAACTTTCCTACAAACTCTTCTATCATCTTAACCGCTCTTTTCCCACTATCAGCTGATTGCATTGATTTTGAAATAGCACTGATCTTGGTTTGCATTTCTGTGTCAGCTAATGTTTCATCAATTGCTTTTAAAAGTGAAACATTATCCAATTTCCATGTATCTAACCGTCGACCAATGCCACAATCAACAACCCTCTGAGCGTTATCAAATTGATCGAAAAAGAAAGGTAAGACTATTAAAGGTTTACCAAAATACAGTGTTTCCATAAAAGTGTTATTTCCACCATGCGTGATTACCAAATCAACAACTTTAAGGATTTCAATTTGATTGACATAATTTTGTCCCCACATATTAGATGGTAATACAATTTCGTCACCTCTTGGACCCTTGGACACGATAAAACGATGCGGTGCTTGAGCCAGAATTGCAATCAATTCTCTCATTAATGCAACATCAATCGACCCAAGCGAACCTAGGGAAAAGTATATCAATTTACCGGGAAGACCTACCAATTCGCTTGGCACTGTAAAGGTCTCATCGGAATCTGGTTTTCTGATATTTGCATCGATTCTAATCCATTTGTCAGTGATTTTAGGACCACACTCACTATAGTCAAGGGCTTCAGGATAATGATAAAAGCCCATGTGTTTGGGTATATCGACAAAGTAATTATCTTCAGGAAGTGGTTCAGTATTATACTCTTTCCACCAGGCAAACAGTTTTTCCTTAAAACGAATGCAAGCTCCATCGTAAACTTGTTTAAACTTGGCATATGTTTCTTCATCTAATTTGGTTGGATAACCGGAAAATGGTGGAGGACCTTGTGGGTATAAAGACAATGGGTTAATGGATGCCAAATGGATATAAGGTATTGGTGATGAATATAAAGCTGGAAATCGTGTCACATAATCTGCTATTATAACATCAAATGAATCTTTGTGATCTTTCAAGACGGCGGCCAAAGCTTTATTTGTTGGTTCATATTCATTCACAACGGACGAGTAAAGTTCCTTATCTGCCTCACTCCAATTAGAGTACCTGGTCAGCGCATCTGAGCGAAATTTGCTTAAATTTTTCTCTGTCCATTCCAGGAAAACTGCAGGTGATTGATTCGCGAAGAATGATTCATCAAAAGGAATAAATTTGAAGCCTCGCTTTGTAGCCATGCTGGCGTAACGGTCTCGATGAGTAAATGTGACTTCATGTCCAGCTTCAATAAGGAGTTCACCAAAACCCAAAGTGAAATTGATGTGACCAAAGCTAATTTAATCAAAAGAAGAATGTTTTTGTTTTGGTTAGCAAATTGATCAACTATAAATTAATCCAAAGGATACTTACGCATCAAGAGATGATAAAAGAAATTTATAAATGGGTTTCATTTTAAATCTCGAGGAAAATGATCTAAAACTGATAGCCAAGTTAAAATAATTCAATGGAGATGATTAAGATTGATGATTAAACAACTGCAAAATGACTATTAACACTTTTATTGTGATCTCTTTTCAATCGGTCCCACCATTTAAATATACCACTGTCTACCCAAATGATGAAAGATTATAATCGATTGTTTTTTATCATCAAGCTGTGTCTCGACTTGTTGCACAACATTTTCTCAGCTGAACAAAAAAATTAGGGGATTTCCTACATTTTTAAATGATAGGCTCTCATTTGCAAAAGACAAAAACAAATAGGAATCAAAAAGCAAATCTCACTTGATTTCTTAGACCCTTCTGATATGCTGTCCAAATTTGTTTCACAATGACAATTGTCAAATTTGTTGCATAAAATGGATATGTATACAGGTTAATGGTTTACTAGTCATTGATTAGTAATCAAATCTGAAGCTTGCAGGAAAAAAGGCAAAAAACTTTTTGAAAAAAAACTGTCGAGTTGCACTTCAAAGTGTCATCGCGAGTCAAATCAGAAAATCATCGACAGTTTCCGAAAGAGCATTCAATTTCATAAAGAACCCAAGAAAATCAAATTGGTGATTGATGATTATCTTTCAAGATTTCCTATTCCCTTTGTTTCAGTAATTGATGTTAATCTTGTCAATCAACTTAACTTAATAAACAATTCTACATATTTGTAAAGATGATTGACTTTCAGATCGTTAACCAATGAACAGGTATCTGTTGACTGTCCAAATCAGGTCAAAAGCCCAACTTGAAACTAAACTTGTTCAATTATTGAATCAAAACAAAATGTCCACCTTACACGACAAATGAATAAATCTTTATCGGATTGAAGCAAAAATGATTTGGAAAAAAATCTTTTTTAAACATCGCTAAAATTGTTCATAATTAAATTTCAAGATTGGCATTGAATGTTATCGCTAGAGGCATTAAATTGGTTCGCAAATCAGCCAATCATGTATTTTGTCTCATTAAAGTTTATATTCAATATTTATTCTCAGATCTCGCAGTCACATTTGTAAATTTATACAAATACTTTCCTGTCAGCCTAATGGGCATGTTAGTTGTCTAGTCTTTAAATCTTCATAGTCACTCTTGATGTCATCGAATCATGATAATTTATTCAGCTATGATCAGTTTATACAATCAATTGTATGATTATATGTAACAAGACTGATTCCTAGAGCAGAAAAGGTTGAGTAAAGAAAGATTATGGCCATTTTAATTCTCTTACAATGATTACGATTATACGTAATGAATGTTGTTTTTTTGAATAAATATCTGTATTCATCAGTATTTGCAATTTATTTCCTGATCTATGATCCAAGCCTGAAATGACTTCAATTAATAAGCTATTTCAAGGTACAGTTTGTTCAGTTACCAACATTTAAAAACCTTATAAGTTATAACCTAATAATCTTTGACCATAACAACTTTTTGTCTGTACAGAAGATTGAAGGAAAAAAGACGAGAAACTATTTTATACTCTCCATCTTTTGATTGATTCATTTCTAATCTTAACAGGAACATAATAAGTGATTACAATTACTTCAACAGAACTACTCAATTAGGTGAATCTCCGCCTTCTCAAGTGCTCCAAGTTGGACTTTAGTAGCAAATCGTATTTTTAAATATAACAAAACACATAATCTTTACTGGCCGTCACAGTTTACTCACAGTCTACTCACAGTTCATCTTAGAAACATGTTGCCTCTTTTTTCAGCTTCATTCATTTTAACACTAATTTTGCTTTATAAGTTTCTCAATTTTTTACCTTTCTTTGTTAACATCTTAAACTGGATAGGATTGTTTATTGTTTACCTTTGTAGTTCATGGATATTGGCAAAATGGATTCACAATTACATTTCTTCTAAACTTCTGGGTCCTCTTCCAACTACTGGAAAAGCTGTTCTCATCACTGGTAAGTTTGCAAATAAGTCTTTTTATATGTCTATCGTATACTGTTATGTAATTGTTAATATAATTTTATGTTTATTCAATTGTCTTTGTTCAGGGTGTGATTCTGGTTTTGGTCATGGAGCAGCATTGCAACTCAACAAGTCGGGCTTTCGTGTGTTTGCTGGTTGCCTGTTTCCTGATGGGAAAGGAGCCAAATCCTTGAAATCATCAGCTTCTAATCGAGATAAGATTCATATCATCAAATTAGATGTTACCAAAGATGAGGATATCGAAACGACAGTCAACTTGATTAGTGAACATCTCAATAAATCGTGTGAAACTCTTTGGGGTATCGTTAATAATGCTGGTATTGGAAGGGCTGGTAAAATAGAGTGGGGATCTTTTGACAATCACTTTCGTCAGCTGTTTGATGTTAATGTTTTCGGGGTGGTCAAAGTGACTCGAGCAATGTTGCCTTTACTCCGTTCTTCATCAGGACGCGTAGTTACTATTTCATCAATCAATTCAAATATAACCTTTCCCAACACAGGAGCTTACTCGATGACCAAAGCTGCTTTAACTCCTTTCCAGGATGCATTGAGAGCTGAAATTGAAAAATTTGGAATCAAAGTTATATCTATTGAACCAAGTTTCTCATCAACACCTATAATTGACCAAAAATCTGTTGACAAACTTTACAGTGACTTATACGATAATTCACCCAAAGAAATTAAAGAGATTTACTATGAGGATAAAATGATGGAAAATTTAAGACAACTCCTGGCAATTCCTTTTCGATATCTCTCACCTGAAGCAACATATGACAAAGTAATCAATAACATCGTCAAATCTTTGACTGATTATGAACCATCCTATTGTATGCCTGCAGCTCCACCAGTAATGTCATTTGCCTACACAATTTACCCAAGTTTTCCACCAGAATTGAAAAATTTAATTGGAAAAATATTAATGAGACTCTCAAGATCATTGAATGTAGATTAAATACTTCGTTGCTTATTTGCTGATGTAAAAATTGTCATCCTTAAGTTCCATGCTATCTTTATGGCAATAACAGTGTCATTGGACGGTCAAATTAATTTTATTTCAATAATTGTCTCGATGATTATGACATAATGAGGTATATATCGTTGATTTTAACAACGTGCAGAATAAATTAGAGATTATTTTACCTCTTTTGTAAATTAAAAAGAGTTGTTAATTCATAAATTGTTGGATTTCTTTTTTGATTTGGCAAAATAAGTTTCGCTCTCAAGTTTAACGTCAAACAAGAATGGCCTTCAAAGGACATGAACAAAAGTAAAGATTCTTCGTGTTTTTACAAAAATACAAAATTGACCTGAACTATTAAGATAAGCAAAAACAAAATAATATCACCAGTTACGATAAATTATAAGTTGGAATGTATAAATGATAAGTTAGAAGGCTTAGAAGCAAATGATGGAAGATGTTTCAAGATACGAAAATTGGTGTAAAGCAAAAATAAATTTAAAAATTAAAAACATGATTAAGAGTATTTGCAGTTGACATGTATGAACTTCTTGAATGCTTCCTCTCATTGAAAAGTCACGATTGGCAGGAGCAAGATTCAACCAATGTGAAAACTTTTGAATTTCATGGTTTTGGTGTTTTGTCATCTTCAACTGATTTTTGAGTTAAATCAATTTTTCTTGACTTCAAATTGATTGAGCTTTGATTACAGATCCTGCAATATAAATAATCCAAAGCATAACAAAAATGATGAAAGTTGGAATCGAATAGCGTAAAGGTCCTCCAAGCTCACCAGGACCAAAGATAGGTGCAATTCGACGGAGAAGAAGAATAGCAATACAAACAAACGATAAAGCTGTGTAAAGAGCCACCGAATAGCCCAAGTCACCAGCTGGCACTTCAAATTTTTGCCCCTTGGATGACCAGTAAACAGCAGCCATTAACCAAGGTAGACCAAGTCCAAGGAAGACATTGACTGAGTTACTGCCCGTTATATTACCAATTGCATTATCGGCATACTTTTCCATTCGAGCGGCAGTCTTGGATGCAAAAGTATCTGGTAAAGATGTGCCCATGGCCACAAGAGTAATTGCAGTGATGGAAGGTTTAAGACCAGTTAAACATCCGAAAGCTTCAGCTGTGTCACCTACAATTGTAGTTATGAACCCAATAAGGATAAGTGAAACAATAAAGGTTAACCATCCATTCCAAATACTCGGTGGAGGCACAAAGGCGAACATTACTTTCCAAACAAAAGATAAAACATGGAAGAAATAGTCGATGAAACTAGGTTTAATTTCGTCTGAATCGGAATCTATTGTCATTGCTGACCTAAACTGTTCAACCCATTGATCTTTGGCAATTTTAAAGCCTTTCCTTTGCTTTCCAATCTTGGTCATTAATTTGGACATGATAGCATTATAATCGGAATCATTAGTAACTGTTACCATGATTGAGTTAATTTTTCCTATTTTAGCTCCATTTGTGGCACTTAACAAGTGAACCTCGAAATATTCGTCTTTAATTTCTTCAAAATCATTTTCAATAGCAATTTCAATTTCTTGTCTAATAACTCCATGTGCGAATAAAAGAGTACCTTCACCACCAGAATAATCTCGCCCATTTTTGGCAGTTCCATCAACAGTTTTCCATTTTACTTCAATCTCTCCATCAGAACCTTGTTCTCGAAGTACCGGTATCACCACTTTACCAACATCTTCTTCAACCGTAATCAACCTTTGCCCAAATGCAATGATGCCCGGAAAATCGTCATCAATAATAGTTACAGTCATCATACAAATTCGTCCTTTGGCAACGGCAGTCGATTCATTGTTATTGTCATTGTCAATTAAAGTGAGTTTAACTAAAAATATGTTATCAGGATTCCAGTTGTCATCGTCAATGATTTCAATGTTAACAGTCTTCTCTTTTTCATAAGGTTCCAGTGTGACAATCTCTTTAAAAGCTTTGTAATCTCGACCTGCTTTAGCGGTACGATCAAGAGTTTCAACTAAACATTGTACCGAATTGTCCATACGACCATAACGAACCACAGTAACATCAACAGAACCAGCATTTTCAAGGACAGCTGCAGTAGGAGCAGCAAATTGAACCACAGCAATATCCTTTTCGTGAGCAATTTCAGCTGCAACAGTAGTCAATGCAATGGCACCATCAGGGACAGATTTAATGGCATGTCCACCACTCATGTGATCTTTCATTAAGTCGTACACTTGTTGAAGTTCCTTGGTTAAATGAGGGAAAGGTGGTCGTGAACCAGATAACCAACGGCAAGCAGAGACTCGGTAAAAAAGTCTCGAATGGCGTTCGTGTTCAAAAAGATAAGTGGCAGCCAAGCAAGCAGCATCTTCGGTTGAAATGTTGGGGTCAACTTTACGTACTTCCTTCAGAAACTTTGCCAAGCTTTTCTTGCTAATTTTGCCTTTTGGGAAAAAATCTTCAACTCCTACAAATAACCCGTAAAGATGATTTTAGAGTCAGGATAAAGTGTTTCCAGTTAACCATAGAGAGGCCCAAAAATGAAAGGTTAAAAGTTAAAGGAAAAAAAATTTAAAAATGAAAAGATTATAAAATGATTAAATTGAAGTTGAGATGTAAAGAGATGGTAAAGATGATGAATGAAAAGAGGGCGAAACTGAATAGTTGTTTCCTCAAGGTTGGCGTTGAATGAGAAAAGTAACTCAAAATTAATTCAGTGATGATCTCACTCTAAACACTTTCACTGCTTCAAGTTGACTCAATGGAGGAATGGATATGGGATCAACTGGAATGGGTCATGCAATATACCCATGATTGATCCGCCAATTTAATTGTAATCAACTCTGTAGGATGAAAGAACAAGTTTTGTTCTTGTTTTCGGCTCAAGACTGAACATAAAAAAACAAGTTTTAAGAGTAAAAATAATAAACAACAAAGGATAAACTAGAATGTTTCTAATTTAAGTTATATTATCAGATAAATGGCAATTAACCTGTAAACCTACACAGAAAAAAAATTAAGAATCAAACCTAACTTTCATGAAAACAGCGAGATGAATCACGCTTAATCGTGGCTTGAAATTTGAAAAATGAAAATTCCAGGTGAAATCAGAAAAATTGTTAAATCTACCAAAATAACAGGTAACTGGATAAAATTACCCAAATCTAATTGAAAAATCAGTGTTACCAAGAAATATATTGTCAAACATCTACCAACAAATTTTCAGTGAATCATTATTTACACTGCAAGTATCAACAATAAGATTGATTAACAAGATGTAAATTGATTGCTGATGTTTGTCAAATAACAGGAAAAACAATATTTCACAAAATCCATAAACAATCAATAAATCAATAACTGAGCTCAATTTGAAGCAAAAATTTTAGACCTTTTCTAGAAAAATTCAAAGGTATTGCCCATTCATTCAAATCTTTATATCCATCAAATGGTATGAAATTTTATGCTCATACTTGCTCCAGAATCAACCTCGGTGAAACTTCCTTTGGCTGGTTCGATTCCTTGAGACATGAAAAAATTACGATCGGCAGCATATGCGATAAATACCAGAATAGGAAAGAAAAGAAAGGTCAAAAGTGCTTCCCAAACTTCAACGACATCGGGTGAAATGGTGACCAGGATCAGGAATAGCCAAAGGTAAGCAAACACACTGAAAGTGCAAGTAACTGCAAAAACCTGAAATCAAACAAAACAAAATTAATTTAAAGCTATTTATTCAATTAATTTACTAAATATTGACATTACTGTTGATCAGTTTTAATATTTCAACCTGAAAGGCAAGGCTGGTTAGTTTTATGAACAGTCTTAGGGATTATTATCATTACTCATTATAATTGTTATGGTAAATGTTAGGGATTCATTAATTAGTCGATTTGCTGTTTTTAAGGTTCTACAGACAGTTTCTATGGTTGCATTATATTAATGTTGCCATTAATTAAATAATATCTACTCTGAGTCCAATTTAAAGTCAGGTAATATTAATAATGTAAAAGGGTTTACCATGAAAATGCAGGCTATTCAAAGGTATTCAGGTTAATTGTATCTCATTGCATGTCTCGTATGGTTCACTGAATTAGATTAGAGCATGGAAAGAGTGACTAAATTATTGTTAATTAATTATTCTGTTCAAGTTGATACAACAATTTGGTGACCTTAAATTCAGCCAGTCAAGTATCAAAGGTTTACTATTAGCGTTTGATTATTGCTTATAAGTTATAATACAAAACAGGTTGAGCATTAAGATTGAAAATGTAAGATGTACCGTAAAGCAATGTAATGATAACAATTGAATAATAAAAAGATTTCTTTTCCAATTGATCAATTCTAATTATTCCAACGAGATTTGGTTACAATGTTGACAATCAGTTATCAAGTGAATGGGTAATATAAAAGTGATCGGATGACTACAAATGTTTAGTTAAACTATTGAAGGTTACTTGGAGAATCGACAATCAACAAAGATTGTACTATTTGGTAATTATTATTCAATTTAAATGTTTCCCTTGCAACTTAATATAAAAACAATTTAAGGATACAATTGGTCATAATCAATGAACATGACATTGACAAGCCTAAACAAGTTTGCTTACAATGGACACTTGAACATAAGAGGGTTAAAACAGTTGAAAATAGTGTTGTTCAGTCACGAAAATTGACAAAATATGAAGTTTGTCAAACCAACAATCAACTAAAAGAGTGTCAGGTCACGAAAAAAAGTGAATTTCGCTATAAAATGAAAAATAAATAAGCTTGTCGATGATGAGCTTGACAAACTGTCAGGTAAATTAGGCTTAAATGATAGCAAAACATTTCAATTGGCACAAACAAGAGATTTGGTTGAAATATTAAAAATAATAAAAGCTGGAATCAAAGGTGGATGGAAGGCATAAGGCTTATTCAGCTGATTAGGTGATTAAACTAAATGTGAAATTGATACAAATGAAACTGTTACCAATATTAACCAGAACATCCTTACTGATGCCTGGAAAACACCTTGAAATTCATTACAACCATCAACTTTATTGTTTCAATCCAGTTGTGTAGGATATTGAACCACAATTGGTATTAGTTTGAAATGAAGAAGGGGAAAGCTTCTAATAATAGTTCACTCATTACGGGCGAGGTTAATATTGAACTTGTCCAAATTGTATCATCTATTGAAATGAATAAGAATAAATTCTGATGGAAACCTCGCCCATTGCGAGAAGAAACAATTTTAATTATGGCAGAATTGTATTCTGAAGAAACCTTTGAGTTCAATTTGAATAAACGTTTTTGTACCATCAGAGCAATATTTTCTGGTTAATCGCTTTTACCAGCATTGATCGACATGAAGATTTCAGTGAAAGATTTTAAGGTTAGATAGATAAACTAATTAAGAGGTTGACAGTTTAATTATGCAGGTATTAATACTGGTCAACAAGTAAATCATTCAACTGGTTAATGGTTATCACGGTTAAATTGAAATGCTGGTCATTTTGTCAGCAAATGGGTTTATTCATTTTATCCGAGTCAACCAGCATTGTTGCTATTTTTATTCATACAAGTCAATTTTTTTTGATTCATAATCTTACCTTGATTGCTTTGATAGTTCGAGATTCATGATTTGGAATGCCAATAACACAAACGGCAGAAATCATAAATAAATTGTAAGCTGCTGAACCAACAATAGTGCCAGGCCCTAAAGAGCCAGAAACGAACCTGAAAAAATATTCAAATATTGGTTGAATAACATTAACGATGTTAACTCTTTTTTATCACTGTTGCATGACAAACTTATTTTATGATAAAAAAAAGGATGAATGAAATGGAATTGAGGTTCAAGCTGATAATAAACTGGTTGCTTAGAGGTGATGGCAATAGATTTTGAAGTGTTCAGGAAAACGAGAAGGATGGAAAGTTGATAAGAAACATAAGTTTACGAACTTAGCTGTAATAAATCTTAAAAAAGTCCTTGATTCTGTGAAAAATATTCAATACTTTGTGAGTAATGGCATAGATTACCGACTCTCAAGACATATTGATATTTATAGCCAATTAGTTAAATATTTTTTACCAATTAGTCTGGATTGTAAGTAACAGTATTCATAGAATGTCTCTGGAAAAAGTGTAATCTCATGATAACGTTTTCGAAATGATGATTTAACAGAGAAACAATTTTCTTCATGTGTTAAGTTTCGATAACTTGTTTGTTAAAATGTGTTTGAAATCATTAAAAAACAGGATAATCTAAAGTCAGGTAGAATATGAAAGAAATGGAACTAAATGAATAGGAAAATATCACATGTATTAGAGAACAGTTTCTGGAATAATTGTAATTGATGAAAGTCTAAACTTGAACATGTTGATTAAACATACAGACACAAGGAAATGAAATTAACTTTTGGTTGTACAGATGTGTATACAATGTATAACATTTGGTTCCGAGTTTAATGACTCGAGAAGTTTAGGCAAAATAATTTTCTAAGAATTCATGGTAAGGTTAAAACTTACCCAGAAGAGACGATCTCAATTATAGCGAGTAAAATTTCAGGAGCAGAAGAACCTAAAGCCATGAGAGTTAGATTGGCCACGGTTTCATTCCAAACCAATACTTCCATGTATTCTGGCGGTGTATTGGCATCTCCAGGATTGACAAGAATTTTCTTTGTTTGCGAAGTGATCCGTTCAATTGCACACATAAATATATCAGCAATAATGGCAATACCAAGAAACAGGTAAAGAAGAAGAAGAAGATAACCAACAATTCTCACCCAGAGTAACATTGATGCATAACCCAGGTAGGGTAACATTAATCCACGGGAAACACATTGGTCACCGTTGTGATCAAAAAGAGATGAATTTGAAACAATGGTTGACATGTTGATGAATAAAGTTGCCTTGTAAAGAAAAGCTAATTTGTACTAACTTATTATACAATTCAAAAAGTTAAAAATTATCTCAGGTCAATCCATTTTTAGGAAATTCAAAGTAACTTTTGTTAAACTAGTGAAACATACCCAAAATAGTTTTCAAATTAAACCAACGGTTATAACAAGATTACTGATGAATAGTTTCACTTTTCATTTAGTCTTACAAGTTTTTTGTTGCTGTTTTTGTCTTCTTTTCTGTCTACCTGAGTCATCTATCGTATATCAAACCAACTAAACTTGGTCTTGGATTTATTCTGAATTAATCATTAATGTCTTACTAATTTGTTGACTTGTTTTATACCTTCTTTGATTCACCTGACTCTATACCTGATCAGGAGGCATAATTATCTGTTTTCGATAAAAAGTATAAACAATTATTAAACTAATATATCAAGGAATCGATTTGATAGTTAAAATTCAGTAGCTACTGAGAAATCAACCTCTTTTCAAATCTTTTGATTTAATTTCAATCTGTCTCAATTTTTCAATCTCAGAAAGTTTCTTTTTCTTCAGATTTTTAGAGGGTAAATTTTCAGAAGAAAATTTGATTCAATCGAATGGATTAATATTTTGGCTCTCATTAAATACGTCTTTGTAGCTCATTTGTCATTGCTTTTACATGCTCAAATTATTAATATTGATATTTATTTTTTTAATGTAAATCTACTAATAAAAACTAATATTCTGTTCAAAATTAAATTATTAATTTTCCACTTAAAGCTAAGGTTTAATGTTTGATAAAAACTTGTATTTCAGTCAATTTACCAAAAAGTAACATTTTGGTGATGTTCGTAATATTTAAACCTTCCCTCAAAAGCTTGTTCCATGCTTTCATTGCTTTCTGCAGTAATCTTTTGTGCTTTGAAGACTCCCATCTAAACTGATTTCATCCTTTTTTACTTAATTCTTTTATTAATTGTTATTAAATTAAAATGGCTCCTCAAGCTCAATCTAATAAATCTGGTAACCAAATCATGGGACAGTTCAAAGATAAAAGTAAACCTGATGACATTCGTGAATCTAATATTCAAGCAGCTAAATCAGTTGCAGATGCTATCCGTACTAGCCTAGGACCAAGAGGTATGGACAAAATGATCCAACAGGATGATGGCAATGTGATCATTAGTAATGATGGAGCAACCATTTTGAAGCAAATTCAAGTTGTTCATCCAGCAGCTAAAATGTTGGTTGAATTAAGTAAAGCTCAAGATGTCGAGGCCGGAGATGGTACAACTAGTGTGGTTATTATTGCAGGTAAGTTGGGTGTGACTATTTCCAATTTTAGATTTGGGAACTATTTTATTGATTTTGATTTTAATGTTTATCACAGGTGCTCTTCTTGATGCCTCTCATAAGTTGTTGGCTAAAGGTATTCATCCTACAACAATCAGTGACGCTTTCCTTGATGCGGCCAACAAATGTGGTGAAATACTCGAGGGTAAAATGAGCATCCCAGTTGACTTGAATGATACCGATTCTCTCGTCCGAGTAGCTTCTACTGCCCTTAACAGCAAGGTTGTTTCCCAGTATTCAAGCTTATTAGCTCCTATGGCTGTAAAGGCAGTGCTTAGAGTAAAAGACAATTGTAAAACTAACGATGTTGATCTTAAAGATATCAAGATCATTAAAAGACTTGGTGCCACTCTTGAGGAAACCGAGCTTATTGAAGGACTATGTATTGATCATAAATTTGCCAATGATTTTGGTTCTAAAAAAGTTGAAAAAGCTAAGATTGGTTTAATTCAATTCTGTATTTCACCACCAAAGACTGACATGGATAATCAAGTCGTTGTCTCTGATTATACCCAGATGGATAGGATCCTTAAGGAGGAACGAAATTATATTCTGAACATTGTAAAGCAAATCAAAAAGGCTGGATGCAATGTGCTACTCATTCAAAAGTCAATTCTTCGGGATGCACTCAATGAGATGGCTATTCATTTCTTCTCTAAAGCTAAAATTGCTCTCATTCAGAATATCGAACGTGAAGAAATAGAGTTCATCAGTAAAGCTCTTGGTTGCCGTCCAATCGCCAGTCTTGACCATTTTGTCGCATCTGCTTTGGCCACAGCTGATTTGGTTGAAGAAATCCCCTTTACCAAAGTAACTCGAATCAGTGGGATAAAGAGCACTTCACCCACAGGTAAAACAGTTAATGTTTTACTTCGAGCATCTAACAAAATGATGCTTGAGGAAGCTGAAAGATCAATCCACGATGCTCTTTGTGTCATCCGATGTCTAGTTAAAAAACCCGCTTTACTTCCTGGTGGAGGAGCTCCTGAAATTGAATTGGCTTTGCAATTGAGCCAGCTTAGCTCTTCCCTCGTAGGTCTACGAGCTCATTGCTACCAAGCTTTTGCTGAAGCTTTGGAAGTTATACCATACACTTTAGCCGAAAACGCTGGTCTTAATCCCTTGCAAACAGTTACCGAACTTCGTCAACGGCACTTTAATGGCGAGAATACTTCTGGTATCAATGTTCGTAAGGCTATGGTAACCAACATTTTAGACGAGAATGTTCTTCAACCTTTACTTGTTACTGCTTCAGCTATTAAATTAGCTGCAGAAACTGTTAGATCAATTCTTAAAATTGATGATATTGTTCACTCTGTGAGATGAACTAAAGTAAATTATTATCAGTGATCATGCTAACCTGGATTTTTGAAACTTAACAATATTAAATGGTCATGGAAATAAATTTTGTCTAGCTTTAAAACTAAATTTAAATTTGGACTAATGCTTTCTAACTTCAATGATTAAAATTAAACCTCTTTTTCACTTATCATCTTTCAAGTATTTTACCAATGCCATTATTTGTTGAATGATAAAAGTTCAAAATGATTTATCATTTTACACAACTTGCACAAGTAATCTCTTTAACAAGTGAAGAGATATTACAAGATTTCGCATTATTAACCAATTGACTCGGATTGTATGGTTGCAGATTCAAAGTAAAACTTTTCGGATTAAAGAATCGTAAATCTTCAAGGCTTTATTCATTAGACAATTATGTACCATTTGGTTTATGATTATTCTCATCCATTCATACATATGCAGCTCAATCATAGTTTAAAGTTTAGCTTTCAAACATGTAAAAGTTCAAGGATACTATAAATTTGATAGTGTCGCTTGTCCTCAACAGTTGTCCCAAACGAGAGCTTGTTAGTACTTTTCCCATCCCGTGGAATATTTCTCATAAAAATTTTGAAAAGCAAGTCTTTGTTCATTACATCAACCAATCAAATCCTTTAATCGATGATTTTATTAACAACCATATAGTAATAAGGAGTTGCTTTATTTTTCCATCGCCCTCCTTTTAAATAAGATCAGTCAGCTCATGTCAAGTCTTCTCATTCCATTTACAATTGCAGTTAACAGCTCTATGCTAACCATTTCTATTTCTCTACAATTAGTTTAAAAAATAGTTTGAAAATTAGATTTCTTGTTTCAGTGCCATTGTAATAAATCGAACTAACCATCTAACTAATAAATAATGTCATCTCACCAACAAGAAACTAAAGCCATCCATGTCGGACAAGAGCCAGAACAGTGGTCTCATCGCGAAGTTGTTCCTCCCATCAGTCTTGCAACTACTTTTAAGCAGCCTAGACCTGGTGAAGCTACTGTAAGTATTTATTTTGCCAATCTATCCGATTAATAAATCAATTCAGCGCAAAAATTTATCTTTCAACCATTTCTCGTGCCTCCTCATGAGGATGAAGCATATGTAATTTGTAAACATTTAGATTTTACAATATTTGCTGTGTTGGTTACAGCGCTTGCATTAATTGTTCAACAATCTCAATTATGGATACCATTTTTTTGTGTCTATGTTTGGTGAGCTGTAATTAGCGATGTCATTCCATCACACATTTTATTGATATTTTCAACACAAAAGATTATACCATATGTCGAGTATTGATTTTCTGTTTCATTGAGGGAATTATCAGCTGTAATGATTTCCTTTTGTTTTTAGTCATACGAATATGGACGAAGTGGCAACCCTACTAGATGTTGTCTTGAAAAGTGTTTAGCATCTCTTGAAAATGCAGAGCATGGTGAGTCTATTTGCCAACTACGATTCACTGATCTATGTTAAAATTAATCTTTCTATAATTCATTTAAGGATTCTGTTTCAGTAGTGGATTAGCTTCAATCACTACATTAACATATCTATTGAAAAGTGGTGACCATATAATCTCTGGTGATGATATTTATGGTGGAACCAACAGGCTATTTCAAAAATGTGCTGCTCGAATGGGATTAACCACAACATTTGTTGATGCTCGTGATGTCAAAAATATTGCGAAAGCTTTACAACCAAACACTAGATTGATCTGGATGGAAACTCCAACCAACCCAACTATGAAACTTGCTGATATTAAGGCGATTGCTGATTATGTCAAAACTCTTGATAACGTTATACTTGCTGTTGACAACACCTTCATGTCTCCATATTTCCAGAAACCGTTAGATTTAGGGGCTGATATCGTTCTCCATTCAATCAGCAAATACATCAATGGACATTCAGATGTAATCATGGGAGTGATTATGACTCGACGGGAGGATCTTGCTGAGCGAATAAGATTCTTCCAAAATGGTAAATAGCTTTGGAATATTATCACTTATCGATGTATCTCTTTGTCAGATTATGCTGATAATCTAATTATTGTGAATTTGCCAGGGTTTTTATTGTTAAATATCATTCAGTTCTGTTTATAACTAATACTATCTTTGGTTTCTCATTTATCTAGCCCTAGGAGCCGTTCCCTCCCCATTTGATTGTTTCCTTGTTAATCGAGGGGTCAAAACCTTAGCTGTACGAATGGAGTGTCATCAGCGTAATGGTTTAGAAATTGCGAAGTACCTTGAGTCACATCCAAAAGTGGTTAAAGTATATCATCCAGGTTTACCTAGTCATCCTCAGCATGAGCTTCACAAAAAACAATGCTCTGGGTCAAGTGGAATGATATCTTTTGAAATTAAAGGAGGTAAAAAAGAAGCTTCAGATTTTGTTGCCAATTTAGAGATTTTTACTCTCGCTGAAAGCCTTGGTGGAATTGAATCACTCATTGAGATACCATCTTTAATGACACACACTTCGGTCCCACTCGAACAAAGGAAACAACTCGGTATCAGTGATAGTTTGGTTCGAGTATCAGTTGGAATTGAGTCAATCCAAGATTTAATAGCTGATATGGATCAAGCTTTCGCCAAGATCTGATAAAATTACTGCCTATCTTGTTAAAATCTTTTGTATAAGATTTTTTCAATAATTTAATTTTGTGACGATTGTTTCACCATAAAAATTGTTACTTGGTTAAAATATTTCAAACGAACTTTTGAATAAAATTAATAGAAAATTTATTTCTCTATCTTTGTTTTAATTGCATTTTTTTCACTATCTAGTCAATAACATCAAAATACAATTTGTTTCATTTTCATATCCAATCATTATCAAACTAATGCTAAAGTAGTATCATTTCAAATTTTCCATCTTCTGATCATTTTGACAAGATTTAATGGATCTAAACAATATCTTAATGGTTAAAGTCTTAAGTGATTCAGTTCAATTTTATTTTCCAGAAAGCCTTTTTATGTTTTACTCTTTTACTTACAGCTTTTTAATCTATGGCCATTGATCCGATTGCGCTTTGATCATTGCAGCTATTCATGCTTTGATTTTATATTTAAGAAGTAATTGTGAAAATGAATTTAAATCAATATATGTTGATGTAAGAAGAGAAAAATTACGGATCTTAAACGTCTGAATAAATAAAGCAAACTTCCAGTCGAAACACTTATTGACCTACGTAACTTTAGTTATAAGAATGCAGATTGAATATCGAGTTTCAAGTTTTCAGTTTATTGTACACTTTACATTAGTCATTACTTTATTTGTAAACGAGAGTTGTTTTAGGAAAGCTTTTAAATCAACGCGATTCACTATGTACCTATTGAATAACTAAACAAATCAATTATATTTAGAGCATTTCGTTTAACTTTGACCAATATAATGCGCGATTTAGTTTCTAGTCTTAAGCATTTGGTCTTTCTGCATATCAAAAGCTCTATTTAATACTTTCTTTTACTTTGAACTTTTACTATAACATAGTAAATAAGTATTGTTTGATCGTGAGTGGTCAATATCATTTTATAGATAATCAATAAAATTTTGATCAGCTCATAATTAAAAAATCAAGAATCTTATGATACATTTCATTCACTTAAACGCACTACAAGTGACAAGATACCAACTGAGCTCTAAAACAAACATGAACATCGATTATCATGGATTCTATTTATTTTTTAACAAATTAAAACTGACTAGATGATAATTATCTTTTAAATTAACTGTTACTTGATGCTAAAATCTGAGCAAATAGTGAATAATCGAGAAACTAAATAAAATCTGTCTGTTCAGATTAAATTGGAAGCTCATATTGTTGAAGAAAGTGGAAATGTGAATCATTAATTGGTAATTTATCCGATTATCTAATCCATCGAAATTAATTGATTCAATCAAAAATTATTTTCTTTATCCATTAGTTTGATAGTTTTCTTAAAGCATTCAGTATTGAAAATTTTATCACAGATAACGTTGCTTAATCAATCAGCAATTACAACAATTAATGAACACCTGAACGTAAATGAAGTCGGCCAACTTAAACATGCAACATGAGAGCCTACCAACCAAATAAGATTTGATACAACTGCTGGTTCCAATGTTTCCATTACCAATTCCTTGATATCAAATGACTTTAATCAACTTCTAATTGTAACAGTTTTTGAAAGAGCAGTGAATCCATCATTTTATTGTTTCCAAATTCAGTCTTGTTTGAAGATGTTTGAAGAGCTGTAATTCGGGTTAAAATATCATCAAATTGTCTCTTTGAAAAACTGCATCTTGATTTTATATCCAAAAATCAGCAAAGTAACATCGTTATCGTCCATCTTCATCTGGGAATATTCAGTAAATAATGTTCACGGTCGAATGGAATGTTATCGTTTGAAAACTAAAGGGCATAAAAAAGAAGCATCAGAATTTGCATGACAAGTTAACGATCTGGAAAAGAAAATGTCGATTATCGAAGGAATGAAGAATTGATTTTAGTTAAATTTGGTTGAAATTTAATAACTATTTGTGAAAAATTTGAAATAATGCTTAACAGAAAATACTCTCTTTAATGAGAGATTTTATGGTTAAACTATATTTTTACATTTTTGTTGATAATTATGAGTCAAAATTGACGAAACCATTTTGCTCATATCAAGTTGATACAATAAAATCTCAGTTGAGTGAAAACGGAGATCATTTATCAAAGATTTATCAACCAATCAATATAATGTATGAAGATATTCACTTGTATATTTATATTTAGTGAATATTTTAGCATTGAAATGAGATCTTTGTAGTGTTTGCCATTGGCAGAAAAAAAAATTACAAAATATTGCCTCGAAAAACAAAGATATTTACAAAAATGTATATCAATAAATTTCAACAAACAAAGAATTAATTTGTTTCTCAGAATCAGGGTTCTTTGTTCATTCATGATCCATTATATCGAGCAACTGAGTTTAGATTTATATTCTCATATTGAGTTTGATTACTTTGTCTTCTTGTTGCACTCTCCATGGAACCTTGATGGCGACGTTTTTTCCTGCAAAACTTTAATCCACACAAATTTTGGAAAGTCGTTTGAAACTCTTTACGAAATTTAGCTGTAATTCAATAAAAAGTGGGAAGATGATAGAGAAACAAAGAAGGATTAATATTAAATGTGATTCAATTCTCTGTTGGAGAAACAATTACGTTAATCTTCAATCAATTTATAAATTGACTTACCACTCATAAAGTTATAAATAATAGGATTAATTGCGCTGTTGGCATAACAGAGCCAATGGGAAGACAGTGAAAGGATGCTTATAACATCATTTTGGGGAATCGCAATGAAACATCTAATCAATTGGGTGTCACAGAGAAATATAATTATTAAGATAGAATATCGTATTGAAGAAAGACAAAGTAAAAAAGATTAATCTTTTATGAAGAAAATATGTTTAAAAATAGATTTAATTATTGGTTGGATTATCCATTAATCTCTTACCTTAATGTGTTAAGGACATGAACAGGAAGATAACATAGACCAAACATTATGACAACAGCAATTAACATCTTGGCAACCCTTTGGCGTGATGTTACTTGAGAATCGTAAGGATATTTTGATGTATTTTTTGTAACTGTCCTATTGTTCCCACCGTTTGTTGAAGCACCAAAGTGCGAATCTATTTTAAAAGATGAAAGAATAAAAAACAGAACTATTAGGGAAAATATTCAATTTAACTCAAAATTGTTTCAATTGGTACTCACTTTCAACACTAGATTTATAACTTGGTTTACTTTTTGAACGAGTTCCTTGGACGCAATCGGATCTTTTGGCTATTGTTGAATTCATCTCGATGGAAGAGGCATCAGGATGGTTATCCTGTGAATGATTATGACTGTTGTGATTAGAATGACGGTTTGAATAGTGATGATGATGTTGACCAGTTTCACATGAGCCAGGTATGTTCTTGTTCCATAAAACAATAGCAATCTGGTGATAGGCAACGGACATTAAGATAATTGGTAGGATAAAATAAGTAGTTACAATCCATAATTGGTAAATTTTTTCCGTCTCTTCGGACCAGTCATGGACACAATCGGTATAGTAGATGGTCTCATTTCGGTGAAATGGGCTGATTGTTTGTAGATGAATTAAATCGGGAAGGTTGACCGCCAATGAGGAAATCCATATGAATATAATTGCTACTCGAGTTTTGGTTATGGTACTTTTGAATTTAAGAGGACGACATATTGCATACCATCGATCAACTGATATAAAGGTTAAGGTTAATACGGAAACCGAGACAGAAACAAACTGCAAAAGAAGAAAGGAAAAAACTAATTAGATTAAAAGTTCAATAAGATTTATTAAAAATAATCAATAATTTGGAAGATTTCCTGAAATATTCAGCATTTAATGAGAAACGCCCTGATGATAGAGCTTTTCCAGCAACAAGCTAAGAAAGCAAATAAATAATCATCATGAAAATGATTACTAAACATGGTTTTCTTTGAGAGAAATCATTAAATTTATATTATAACCATTCTATACAGATAAACTATTTAGTAAGCATGTTATATGCATAAATGGTTCATAATACTTCTTATTAATTTGATTGATGTTATCATCGATTGTTTAGTAAACAATAAATATTACCATCAATCTTGATTAAGCGACATTGAAGATGGATATATTAATGATTGTGGTAAGTTTTAACGGGGATCAATCTGTTGATATTAGTAACAATTTAAAGATAATCATTTTGAAATTGCATTAAAACACAGTGATTGCATAATTTTGTAAATTTAGATCCACTGATTTTCATCAACCTAATTACTAAATTATGCAGTCCAATTTAATAAGTAATTCTTGCTTTTACCATGTGTACACGTAACCTCATCATTTTATGGTAAGGTTACATGGTAGGTAACATTAATTAGCTACTTTTGACTAGCAACATGACTTATTTCCGTAAATTAATTGACCTTCCAACTAAATAATTAATATTACTGTTTTTAATGATAACTTAGATGTGTAAGATAATATCCACTGTTGACCAAGTTAATGATGAAATTCCTGTTAATGATAACATCTTTTTTCCTCTGTGTAGATAAAGGCAATAAGGAGGAATGATATAAAGAGTTGATGCCATGAAAGGTGGAAAATGATGAACAAGGAAATGAAGTCAATAATTTGGCAACATGGCAAAAAAAAGGAACGAAGAAAGGCTAGGGTGAATGGATTGTGGAACCAATTTGATAGCCAATTAGATCTCCGGGTGAGTTTGTCAAGATAACCAGGAATTAACATCAAAACCAACAACCAACTAGTAAACTTAAAGATGATAATGAACCGATAATACTAAGGTGACTTCAAGCAGAGCTGAACAAATAATGAACATCGTTGGATTGCATCAATTCATAATCCCAATTTGGTGAAAAATTTGATGAAAAAAAACACAATTTAAAATGTAAACCAAAGTGAACTTATTGTCGAGAAAATAATTGTCCTGTGAATAAATCAATCTCCTGAACAAAGCCAAATTCAAATGCAAGAGAAACGTCTTTTGGAGTCATCTTCTGTTGTCTCTTTCAAAATCTTTCATAACATTACAGTTAATAACAAAAGCGACATTTATCTAATCTTGATGATGAATATGATAACAGAAAAATAAAAAGCAACAGCAACTTGTTACTTTGTTTGTTTACCAAAATGTGTTACATAGATAATATATGATAGATTATTAGAGATATATTACACATCATAGTTCAACTCATGGTAAAAACAGTAAATGTAAATGTACACTAAATTAATTCACTGTTAAGAATAATTTACTTACAAAACAAATTGACGATTAAATGGTAGCTAAATCACAATCACTAGTTATTACAATGAACAAAGGGTTTCAACGGAATATAAAATGAAAGCGATTTCTGTTTTTGTCTGTCTGGATCATTGATAATCAGTAATAATCTTACGGGATCTTATTTTTTGTTATTCTAACAGCTTAAGCTTATTAATGCATCTCCAAAGATTTGCTTATTTTGTTAGCATCTTGATGGATCTCATGTATTTTTTTGTTTTCCCAAATCTTGGTCTTAACCTGTCTACTTTTTTGACAACTGTCTAATACACAATCCAGTTTAAGTATGACAATTACCGTTCTTTTGTTGTCAACAGTTAGATACTTAGTTAAAATAATTAGCTAATTAATATTCTGGTTAAATCATAATCCACTTTTTGCTTTCCTTTTATTTTGTTTTCAACCCTAAATGTGTCTTTTATTTGCTTTGTAATTTGAATAATGTTTTCAATTAACAGTGATTTTTATTATTTTTATTCTTTTTACAATAATGTGAACAATCGTAAGAGCAAAAAAAATAACCAATGCAGTCAACATTAAATTGTTCATTTTTACTTTTATTTGCAACAAACCTTGTGGCTAAATGTTAATGTCGTATAATTAGCCATTGGTGGTTATTGTTACAGTTTATATCGAAAAGATAACCATTACTATCGCAATCCCGCTTGAACTGTGAGTCTATTGTTTTGTTTGGTTACCAGTTGAGTATTTTTGTGTTTAATCGTCAACAAACTGCCTTTGAAGAATTTAATTATTCAATTAAATACATTTATAGTCAACTAAATGTGCAAAAAGTAAGTAAATGATCGACTAATCTGGTTTTTGTTAACCATGTTTATCCAATCTTTGTTTCTTCTTCTTCTCCTTTCAAGTGTAAACATGTAAATCACAATGGTTATTTCCTCAAATAATTATCGGTATCCACCATTTGTGTGGAATTACCAAATGGAAAGAAATATATATCATTTTGATTAATTTAAATCATCAACTGGCAATGATTGATTAGTGATCTGAAGAGAGTCGTCTTATAATGTAAGCAACCCAAAATCAAAATTTCCATTAACAAAGCTTTCAACTCTAAGGAAACTATTAATTATCATCATTTTCTACATTTACAGATTATTTTTAATGGATGAACACTTTTGGATTAGACAAGTGACCAAATCGGAAAATTACACAAACTTATGCACTGTTTACCCATTAATCTGCTCAAAGGGGTGATTCAATTGAAATTACAATATGTTCAGCAGTTCGTCTGGTATTCTGCCTTTTTACGCATTTTTGCTAATTACTAGCTTAGTAACCATCAACTGGTCATTACTATTTGACTTCAATTGTTTCTCATTATGGACAAACAATTAAACCTGGTGAGCCAACCTGGTGAACTAGAAAACCGTATGAATCTTGTGTCTCAAAAAATTAGTTTGTTTTCAATTGTAATGGGAATAAATTACTGCAAATCAAATTCAGGACAATTCCTTCATGGAGCCAATTGTTTTCCTGCTATTGTATTCATTTTCAGGTTAATTAATAATAATGATAAAATTACTATTATCAATATTATCATTATTATTACAGACAAACATTACAATATGGTTTTCATCTAATAGAACTTCTAATTTGTTTATTAGCCATTTGATTGTAAAATCTTTGTTTTTCTGTTGATGATAGCTACACACAGATAGCAATCAATTGTGATAAATTATTAATTATGCTGTTTCTTTCCATCTTTATTTTGTCCATATTATAATAGGAATAACTCTAATTATTGATTATCGTAAAAAAGACTGGATCGACTAAAATGATTAATGAATTACGTTGAACAATAAAATGAAAAAGGAAACTTTGGGTGACTTTGGGTTATCATTAAAGACCTTTTCCTGACAATGATTCTGATGATGACAATGATTAATTAAATGTACTTTTTGTAAGTTTTAATGATCTTTTTATTAAGATAGGTTTATTTCAATTCACTTGGTCTTTATGGGTTCCTTCATTCACCCTCTTTGTCTCTGAACCAACTCTATCTTTTCAGTTCATTTTATATCATTTCTCCCGATGAATAAATTATTTTGCTATGAGCAAACTAATTCTCATACAATGATTTAGGGGAAGACGTTTGAAATAATGAACAGATAGAAAGCAAGGAAGAAAAAAAAACAAAACAAAACAGATTAATTAGCACTTACAACTTATTAAGTACAATTAAAATTGAACAATCTAAATTAGCAAATTACCCTCCTCACCCTTCCAATTGTCATTATACTTGTCACAAAATT
This sequence comes from Tetranychus truncatus, assembly GCA_028476895.1. NCBI lineage: Eukaryota > Metazoa > Arthropoda > Arachnida > Trombidiformes > Tetranychidae > Tetranychus > Tetranychus truncatus. Next base: position 15,771,889 of record CM052060.1, read on the forward strand.
TGTCTGGCTGATTGATTATTCAATCTTCTATTCACTTAATAACTTCTAAATAACTAATCACTTTCTACAATTATTACAGCTTAAACAGCCACGGACAGTTTATATATTTGTTGAAAGCCATATATAAATATCAAAGCTTGGATAAATTACAAGAGGAACATTTAATCCCAATTCAATGGACACCAAACATCAATACAAAATCAAACCGGACTGAAAGACTGTACCAAAACTATGATTAACTGAAGGCAATGATAAATTGTTAAATCTGTTACAGATCTAATTGGAAAAGTTAACAATATTGAATGATCAACTATGATTTGCCCAATAATCACAGCAGTTAATGTAATACCAGTGTCGATTCGATCCTCAAGAATTACCAATCAGCTATTTAAGTTAGACTTTGAATGTCACCTTTGCCAAATTCAATTTAGCATTAAGATTGTGATTCCTATTTTTCACTTTTATCACTTAACTGTTTTGTGATTAGCTAAATTGCATTACAAAGTCAACTCTACAATACAAATTAATTCAACCGTCTTATTACAGTCAATTACTGGATCCATTTAGGTTTACCTTACAAATGAAAATTACATTTCATTTACGAAAACTTGAGTTTATTAATACAAATTGAATTAATCTAGAATAATCGTAAATCTTGATTGTTGAGATACAAGTAGAGTTTAAATGATACTTGATATGATTATTGACTGTAATAACTGTTAACCGTCCTGAGTATTATTGATTTTGTTATTTAATATTGTTTTCTGTGTTCCCTGATAAGGTTAAGTTTTCATCATGAATAAATCAAGATGAGCTAATAGAATATTGAAATTTCATTGATTGTTTAATTGAATGTTGAAGCTTATCTCTTTTCCTTCACCCATCATTACCATATCAAAATCTCAAGAAATTGCCAATACTTTTAACGAAAATTTCAAGTAACAAAAGCGTCAATCAACTGAACCTTTGTTGGTTATGATGATGTAATTTGCTTTACTAATACACTTTCCTCATCCTCATCATCATCATAATCATGGTGAATCAATGAACATGAAAAAAAGCCAAATTTCATGTTCAAAGGTTCAATTGATATTTTGCTATTGTCACAATAGGAAGGAGAACAAAAAAAAGCAGACAAAAAAATCTATAAAGAAACTAAAATGTAAATTATGAGAAATAAAATCTAATATCACATTTATCAAAAAATATAATGCTAATAATCAAGATGAAGCTAAGGTTAATAATAAAAATTAGACTCTCAGTTTTCCGTTTCATTTAGAAGTGAAACATTTTTCTGTTGAATGAATTTCCTGTTGAAAAAAAAATATGAAACATGAAAAGACGAGTAAACAAAAAGGAGAAGAAAAAAGATGAACGAAATTTGGGTAAAAAATGACCGGAAAAATGAAAATTATTGACTTGTAAAATGTCCACATTGTGAGCTACATTTGATGCTATTGGAGTGACTTTGCTAGGTTGAAAGATTGTTGAGCTTTGGGTTAAGTTTAAGGTGAGAAGATGATTGTAAAGAAGATGAAAATGATGGCAATAATGATGAAAGTGAGGGTGGAAGTTGGAAATCTTTAACTCAATAGAAAAAAGTAAATTCAAAAGTTGAAATTGAAAATTGAGTTTTCATTTTAGTCTTAAAAAGAGAGCAAAATTGAATCTTGTAACTAATAAATTTTTGACTCATCACCTTTGAGATGTTCATCTTGAGTTGTTCACATTCTCATCTCATAACATTTCATGTGAATAGAAAGATGATGATGATGATGATGATGGAAATGATGAGGAAGATGAAACAGAATGAATACACATCTGAATACACATCTGAATAAGAAACATTATAATGTTTATAATGTTAGTTTTTCGAGTCACATTAGATTGAAAATTGAGGCAAAAAAGGCGAGAGAAAAACTTTCAACTCTTTTTTTTCTCTTTGATTGAAAATATGTGTCACCATGGAATCTATTTTTATTACAACACTTCATCATGATCATGATCATCCTCATGACTAGCTTCAGAATAACGTGAAGCGACTCGAGAAAAAAAGAAATGTTTGATTGGTGAAGAAAAAACGTTGATTATGTTTACATGAAAAGTATATCTGAGTAAAGTCTATTAGCTTTAAAAATTTTGCCATCATTTCCATCAATCTGAATATTTCGTCTAAAGGTAAATGAAATGACATGAAAGGAGAAGAGATAAAAAGATTGGAAACACTGAAAGTGAAAGGGAAAGAGTAAAAATATAAAGTTTAACCATTAAAAATGCTGATAAATAGCACGATTGCCAGTAATGTTTCAAATTGAATGGTCAACAAAATGGTGAATGTAATTTTTTTCACCATTTCAATGTAATCAGATTGCCTTTTCATCGCTTTTTGTAAAATGCAGCCTTTTATCTCAACCTTTTCCTGTTTTCAACCATTTTTATCATGAAACCAATCTTCATATTCCAGTCATCTATCAATGGATAATTGATACATTTTGATTCGCAATCTTGAACCAGATCGACATCTCTATCATTATTCACATCTTTTTATTTTCTCATTTTTACCTCTTGGTCTATGAAAAGTTGAAATTACTGTTTCATATTGAACCAATTGTTCAACTATTCTGTCTGGAATGATCACTTAATATTATTCAATTTCGTTATTGAACATCCTTTAGTCAAGTGAACAAAAGGTCAGGGAATGAAACAGGAAAAAACAAACAATTATCATTACAATTGAATAACATTATTCAACTTATGTGAAGGCAAGAAGAAGGTTAAAGCTTAGATATATCATTGAAAGTGAAAATCCGTTTGGAAGGTTAATTTGTTTCCATTTTTTTCCCATTCTCTTTCATTTCCTTGGATTTCCTAGCAAATCTCAATTCTGATTTGTAAATTGGCCAACATTTTTTCCCCTGCAAATTTATATTCTCACAATAATGAAACATTGATACATCAACCTTTCCTTTCGTCTGCCAATTGTTCACTCACCATGAGATTGCAGCAGATTATGAGAGAAGACTTTTTTTTCCAGTCTTTTCCCATGTTCGTTCAATTTTCAAACTCAACCTTTGAATAAATTGTCAAGTCACGAGTATTTTTCATTTGAATTTCATGATGAGTTGGGTGAACAAGGAAAATGCTGTAAACATTGAAAGTGTATTACTGTACGATGAGAAGCAGTAAAAGAGTTTCGCCAAGTTTAATGTCATTATTAATACAAAAGGTCATAAAAAGGGTTCTCTGGGAATGTTGTAAAGAAATGAATGTTTAAGGATAAAACCATCAGAATATTACATGTTATTCAATTGCATGTTCTGACCATGTTTACCCAATCACAATTGTTCTGTTATTTAAATTGAAAGAAAAAAAGTGAAAAGTGAAATGAAAGGAAAAATGAAATTTAAAAATGAAACAAAAAGAATCCAGAAAAAGAGACATTTTTTGTTCCACTTTTTTTTCTCTCTCTCTCTCGCTTCAATCTGATATATCATTATGTTTAGCCTGATATTTTAGAGTTGATTGAGTACAAGAAAAAATGCTTTTATCATTTTCACTTTTCTGTTCATCTTGATAATGGTGAGCCTGAAAAGAGTTGAACGAATGAAAAGAAATTGAACGGAAATGGTCAGGGTGAATTCCCGGAATTGAATGTTCCATCATGTTAACATGTAGACAATGAAGAATGAAATGTTTTTTTTTCTCTTCTTCTCTTCGATTTTCTTCCTCTTTGCACCTCTCTTGCTTTCAACTGTTTTCAAAGTAAATTTGAGTTTATGTTGAGTTGGAGGAGAGAGGAGAAAAAAAAAGAGTGCAAAAAGTGGAAAAGGAAAAAAAAGGAGAAGAAAAATAGTTCGAACTGGTTTGATGAAACTTTGATGAAGCTAGTTGAACCTTGTAACATTGTCTTGGCCATTTTGACATCAGGAAAAGCAAAGGGAAAAGGGTCAATTGGAAAGCAATTACAATCTTTTGGGCTTCATCATCGACTATCCATTAACATACTTTTCACCTTCTTACATCAATTTTCATTGCTTATTCCGATCATCATTTCGATGATCATTCATTCTGATCATCTTCACTATCTTTGTTACCTTTATTCAACTTGTCATTCCCTTCAATGGATACATTTCAATTTAGTTAGTGACAAACTCAACAATTGACAGCTCTTTAACCAGCTCTTGTAATGCATTTCAAGTTTCACATTATTAGTTTAATGTTGATCTCATGAATAAACTTGTTTCCAAACTTTTCAAATGAACATTTCTCCTTGTTTCGCCTCAACTGGTTAACCAGGTTAGAAGAGTATCAATCTAAAGATACAATTCTTGACCATTTTTCATCTCAAGTTTTACCTGGGAATGGCTTGTGTACTGATGAAGAAATGAAAGCGTTTTGGTTTTACCACTTTATCAACCTTAAAAGGTTTTAAAAATGTAAACAGTGGGAAAAGTGTTTAAATTTTAATTGAAAAACAGTAATAAAACTCTGTGTGAATTGAATCGCAATCTGAAGATGAATATGGTTTTTGTATTCAAGTTGAGTTTAGACAAAACTGGTTAAGACGAAAAAGGTTTTAATGCTTTAAAAGATCAAGTTGAGAAGCTTTAATTCACTGAAAAGGATTCGTGTTTCTCCACAGTTAAGGTTACTGGTGGCAATGTTGAGTCGAGTTAAACCTTTTGGGATTTCTGGTCGATTCCACGAGAAAAAAATAGCAAATGAAGCAAAAAAATTCACACTCAGTTGCAAGATTTAAAGTCGATTCAGTTTCACTTTACCTTTGATTAGGTTAATAACTTGACTTTTCAGTCGATCATTCATTAATTTATTGAAAAATGGTTGTAGCCAGAAATAGAAATAGATTCAGACAATTTAATTGTGTTTGGAGTTTAATTAATTTCAAAAGCTTGCTAATTAAGTTTGGTAAAGACAAAATGTTATATTCTATTAATAGCTTAGTGGAAAGGTTGAGCTCCTTTTGAGCTGCAATTTGCACTTTACTCAGTCCAACATGCCTTAAAAGTGACAATCTCGGAATCCATTTGATATTGTAACTTATTGATGGATAATATTTAATTTCAACACTTTGTAATTGAATAAAAAAGTTTGCCAATAAAGCAAAATTAAATCAAGAAAACGATTTTAATTATTTATAAAAAATGTATCCAATTTGCTTTGGATGGGAAGGCAAAGGGTCAAAAAGGTTTCCTTAGTCCAGATCTAATATTTTCAACTTCTAACTGCTTCTTTGCCAAGCAATCATTTTGATTTATACTTCTGTTTTATGTATCCACTGAAGCTAGTTTAACATCATTTTTTAGTGGTTCAATATTTTTACACATTCAGTCCTTTTCATCACCATAAACGATTTATTTTGCAAACCTAATTCCAGTCAAACCAAAACTTGTCAAGAGAAATGAAAGAAATATTCAAATCGCAAACTTTGCTCTATTCAACTATCCTTCGTACCTCGATATTGGGTTAATCGTCTCTCAGTAACTCTGTAAATCCAGTTAATAAGCACTTTCTTCTGACAACTGACTACATGAGCTAACATCTCGTTCATTATTAAGTGACTTTTCGATTGGAAAAATCAAGTGTAAAAAAGGAAACTTAGTTAATTGCAGACAACTGTTTACGAACATAAAGAAACTCGAATCGATTGTAATTGTTTCTGCAAATTTCTCGACAATAATAGACTTTAATCAATGTGTTTTACTTTGTTATTAGAGCACAATTTGAAATGCTTTGCCATGTTGTTCCAATGTTAAAGTTGATCATTAAACTTGAAATGTGCTTAAAGTCAATAGCAATCAATTTACATTATTATTTGCCTAAAATAATCATTTTAATTGTTTAGTCTTCGGTAATTAATTGATCAAGATTGAGCAATGGACTAATTAACGATGTAACGAAAACAAACTAAATTGGACGCAAAGTCATCAATCGATAATTTGTTTATCCAATTTGTGTGTTTTAATAGCAAAATTGAAATTTGCTAACAAGGTTTCAATTATAATTGCTACTTAAATAAATTGTTCAATGATTGATTTGTTATGAACAGAAGAGTTTATCCAATTGAATCTTGTTCAACTTTACTCGCTAATTATCCAAGTAAAGCGATTAATTAAATTCAAATTGAGTGGAGAGGAAAAAGAAAATTGAGCGAAAAATTGTTTTTTTTCTTTGAATCTAGTTTTCCAAATTAATTTCATTTTAATAATTTAAACAATTTAAGTCTTCAATTTTGCTTCTTTTCAAAGAAATTTAGGAAAATTTAGTTCGTTAAATCACAGAACACTTTAATTTGTTTCATTGGTAAATAGTAAAGTAATTGAAGAAATCGTAATGTTTGTTCAATTGAACGAATTAATAATTCAATTAAATTGTAACTCGAAGCTAGACAATGTCTACGAGAGTTGTTTCATTTTCTGTAAAAACGACAAACAATGAAATGGAAAATTTAATCACAGTTATCATTACAATTGTCAGGGTAAATTGAGTAGAGGAAAAAAAGCCAATTATATTGAAATGAATCTGGAAAAAAATGTTTCAAGAGCCACGATTATGATGCTTACAGAGGAAAAAAGTAAACCTGAAAAGGCAGTAGAAGTAAACTTGAATAGATTTTTTGCTTTTCGCAACTTTTTCTGCTTCTCTTCGTTTGTTCATGATAAATTCATATGCAAATGAATGTTGAAGTTTACTAGGTTTTTCCCTTTATTTTCAATTAAGTTTATTGTTATTCAAAATGATGGCAACTAAGAGGGCAAACATGATGTGCTTTGGGCAGTGTAAATTGAGAATTCAAGTTTCACTTCGATTTTTATTCAATTTTTCATTCAATTTCTTTCTTTGGCTCCTTCCTTGTTTATCTGTGACAATATTTGTCAATAAAATTGATCTAATTAGTGAGTCGGGCTCATGGGTCAAGAATAACAGGGTCAACAGCGGGCTTTGAACAAATATTCAGGAAAAACTTAATCTAATAGCTTCAAGGGTTGACAGAATAGCATTTTGTGAATAAAATGTGCATCAAATGAACATTGAAAAGGTTCACCTTTAATAAACCAAATTGAGAACTGAATGAGGAAAATTTTTCATTCATTTTTCTTCTCAACTCAAAATTCTAACCAGAAGCTCTTGCAATCCAAGTTTCATTCCTTCAAAGTTTTCTGCGGCTTTCTTTAACTGATCAGCTAAACGATTCAATAAAAGACTGCAAAACAGTCTCAGGTTTCCTCGAGTTTACACATTGGAAAGACAAAGTGAACCTGACAAGAGTAACAGCTTAGGACTGAGACTATCCTTACAGTCATTTATTACTGACTCTATCATTGCTTACTCTAGACTAAACATTTTGTTTCTTGTCTTTTGAACAAAGTCTTTTACTCTGTGAAAAGTTTCGTATTCATTTATGTTGATGTCAAACATCGAGAAAGTTGTAGCAAGTCGAAAACGCTTACTTCCAAGTGATGCTCGTAAGAATAAGGAATGAGTCGTTTGAATGTTTTTGAACAGTTACGAGCAACTTAGTGGTTGCCGATTTCTAACAAAGTTTTGAATGCAACCAAGTTAATCTACACAAATCAATGTACGGCGTTTATATTAGTTAGCATTGACTTTTGCAACCAAAGAAAGATGAAAGTGAATGAAAAATGGAAATAAATTGTGGAATTGGCTACGAATTTCAAAGAAAGAAAAGGATTGAAATCATTCGTATAATATTGTTCGGAATAAACAATTGCGTTTATTTCTACCTCTAAAAATAAGCGCATAAACTGCAAAGTGTAGTATTCGCAGCTCAGTGTGATAACTGCATGCGAACTCATGTTTTTGAACAGTTTTTTCTTAACAGTTCTAAGCAACTTTTTAGTTCACAAACAACAATGTCCGACGTTTTCATTATCCGTAGATCGAATGAAGCTATTTGATGGTAAAAAGAGTTTTGATGGCAAGAATTGAGTTTGACAACCATATTGAATAACCAGCAAACTCTGGTACTTTTAGTTACTAGCACAGTTAACCATTAATGAATCGCTTCAGTTTAAAACAAAAAGCGCTCTAAATCAACCTTCAAGTACAATCTTTGCTCACAAACTCTTTCCTCTTTGACTAAAATCGTTATTTAGTTACTAACAAACTAACTTGCGACAAATGCACACAAATGCAGCAAAATAACGATCAGAACGACATTTTGCGCAGAAAATGTCGAAAATGCATAAATGGAGTCTAATAAACCAACTGAAGTACGTTTGTTGCTCTTGCCAAACATTGATTAGTGTTGCAGTAAATTACTGTGAACTAACAGTGAGTGTATGCTAATTTTCAGCTAATTGTTAACTATTAAAAGAGTAATAAAAAGAGGTTGATGTACAGAGTTGATTACAATTACTTTTCTAACCAAACCTAAGGGCAAACTTTAATGCAAAATGACAGTAGATTGTGGAATCGATGGAACATTAAAACGATTCAATTTGCAAGAAAAAAATTGAAATTAATCAAAAGTATCCATACAAAATCATTTAGCTGATTTTCTTTCTGAAAGGTAAGAATATTTTCAACTGACTTCAATATCTGCACAAAAATGAATGTTTTCATTAACAAATACATTTAGTTACCACGAAAATTTCAATAGAACGAAGTTAATAGAGCGTAAAAGCGTTTTGATGTGAATCATTCATTCAATGTAAATATTGAAAAAGCAGAAAACCCTGCTACTTGTGCATAGCTAAAGTTAAACCGATCTCTACAATACAAAAATAAAAGACAATTCATATTTTCCTGTGCTACTTTCCTCTAAAACATTTCCTTCTGATCTAAATTGACATTAGTTATTTGTGCTATTAAGACAGAAATTGAACAAATGAAGCCGAAAACGCTTATTTTCAAGACACAAATGGCAACTTGTTTGATTGGTCCAATGAACAAGATGAGGTCTCAAACCAACTAAAGTCTTATACCTTTTGTAGCAAGTTTGGAATCAACTTATTGCGCTAAAACATTGTACGCTTTTACACTATTAATACATTCATAAGCTGATATTTTTCTAATGCTCAATTATAGCTTTTCCAATGTTACTCTTAATGAATTTGATCTTTATTTCATCCAATAATTTTCAATATTCAAGCCAATCGTCTCATCGTTTTTGATGAGTTTAATGAGCTATACTTGATCTTTTAAACGCTACTTTGTAAACTCGCAAGTTAAATGAAAAGCATAAAAAAGTTAATTGGATGTTTCCAAATGATAAACTTTTTCATTACAAAATGCAAGAGCTTAGTGAACCGTATTTCAATCAAATTGGAGCAACAATTTTTCCAACATTCATAAACGCTCAACCAATTAACTATCCAAGAATTCAAATTTTTCATTCTTTGAACCTTTTCAAACTTTCTGTTTATTAGCAGATAATCTGTTGAGTAGATTTACTCTTAACCATTTGCAAGGTCAAAGGGAAAGACTGATTTCCATGATAAATCATTGTATAAGTTAAACTTATCGTCTCTGAAAATACCTTATTCGTTTCCCTCATCACTACATATTGTATTATATACGTTTCATTAAACATCATTGAAGATTCATCTTGTTCCTTCGAAGGTAAAATTGTTTTTTCCCTCACTTTCTCGTTTCTCTCAACAATGAATCAGTATGAGATCAACTCAACGTTTCAAATGAAGAAAATATGAATGAATGAAATCAATCAGATAACTTGAAAAGTACGCTTTACTCTGTTATTAACATCAATCGAGTTTCACTTTCTCGAGTTTTACATTACAATCTCACATCAAGGCGGTGCTCTTTGATTAATTCATTGATCAATCGTTCAGCATTGTCAAGAGTGAAAAACGATAAACAAGAAGAAAAGAGTAAAAAAGGAGAATGAAAATTCATCTGAATGTTGATGGAAATTGAAACAGAAAAGTTTCTCTCATTTTCAATCTTCGTTCAAACCAACTTTAAATTACAATTCCTCATCAATTGAACTTGTCTAGTTGCAGCAACAACTCACATCCAACTTGACCAACACTTATAATCAATTTTTGCATAATTTGGCCATTTTTCACATCAACTTGACTCCAGTAAAAAGAAATTATTTTTTTCCCCTTTTTCCTTTTTTTCTGATCAACTGTAAGTAAAGATGGAAATATTAGATTTAGCTTTGGTTGGTTCAATTTGAATAAACTTTTCACTGGAACACAGATTGACTCGAGTTCATTTCCATTCTAATTGAAGCGTAAATGATGAGCAAATTATTGGCTGGAAATAATGATTTGACTTGTAAAACTTGCAACTCACAATCAATCCAATTTTCGCAATGAATTTCATCTTCAATATCAAGTCAATCAAAGAAGAGGGAAAAAAACTCCAACATTGACTGGGAGTGAATCTGAAAATTGGTTGATATATAAAGCAATTTATCTTTATCATGATACTATTATTGCTCAAAGATTTTTGTCTCATCTTTAGTTTCATTATTTTGTTTTTCAATCGTCAAAATCGTCAGGCAAAATGCAACATTTTATCATTTGGCTGGTTCTTTCAGTAAAAACAGCGAAACAGTTTAATGTCATTTATAATGAAACTTTTTTTTCTCTGCTTTCACTTGTCACTTGATTAATTGTCGTTTACTGATTATTTTTATGAAAAGCCTTGAGTCAAACACTGATGATAACTTTGATTATTTAACGGGGAAAAAAGGAAAAGGAAAAAAAGAGCAAAAAGTTTGACTTATGAAAATGCTTTGAGCAATTGATTGATGCAAGCTGAGCATCTTTTGGGTTTAGCTTTTTGTTAACTCTTGTTTTAATAAATATTAATGAAACATTAACTTTCGTTGAACCAAACAAGCAAGCAAAAAGCAATTCTGTGGTTCCAGCTAATTCGTAAACAAACGCATCATCATGAGATTGACTTTTTTTCGGCTTTTACTTTCCTCAAATGTTTACCAATCTTTTAATCAACAACAGTTTAATGCATCAAGTGCATCTTCATCACTACCCATGTAATGACATTCATTTAATTACAATGTTAACTACCGAATAGCGGATAGCAAAAAGTGTTCCAACGATAAAAAAAAGAATCTCAATTCGAAATGTGGAAAATTGGAAAAAAGATGAAAATCGAAAAAAAGTCGCAAAATTATTTCTCGTCAACCTTCATGATCAGTTGAAGTCAACCTTTCTCAATGAATCAGTGAAGATTGACAACCGAACAGTTTCCATTGTCTTTTGAGTCAAATCTCGATTCTTCAAGACGAGTTTTGTTCTCGAGTTCAACTCAAGTTGGTCAAACAGCAAGATTAAAGATTTTGTTTCGATTTGCAGTCGAGGCTAATTTAGTTTCTATCAAAGCACTTTTGTTAACTTCACATCCAAGAAGTGTCGATAATCTAATCAATTATTCTTTATAATTGTTCATGTTTCTAGTTAATCTGATTCTTGCAGATGCAAACAACGAACATTTAAAATAAAGGAAAACCCTTTTTTTTCGTCTCTTCACTCAATTCCATGATAATGATGGATTCATTACAATATAATGTTATATTAAACTCTGTCATTAACTTTGATGCTCTTGGTTAATAACAATTTGATTGTTCCTTGAATGTTGCTTTTGCAATAATAATGGTTAAGATGAAGTGGCACTTGTTTAATTCAGTTTGAAAACTGTATTAATATATTGCTGTTAAATTATTTATAATATAATAAACTGGAGAATAAATTTACTGTAACGAAATTTGCTTTGGTTGGTGAAAAAGTTTAAAGCGAAAGAAATGAAAAGTTGTAATAAATGTTATCAAACATCAAAATTATCACAAATGCTACATTATTTGAAATTCATTGCAACTTTTATTTTTACATTCAATCGATAATATTTATTCATCAAATTATTGTATAAACTTTCATTGCTACAAACTTTTCACCAATTTTTGTTTAAATTGTCCAAAAATGAATAATCAATGGATAATTTAAATGAGAAAGATGGAAAGGAAACAAGTGGAAAAAACTCATTTGCGATGTTAATTAATTATCATTATCATTTGGATGACCTGAAAATACGGAATAAGAAAATGTTTGAAATTTCAATTCTTTTGTTGTTTTAATGGTTATCATATTTTACTGGTAATTATGTAAAGGCAATGCTATTAATAACGAGAGTTGGACAAAGGAATCATAAATTATCACGTCGTCAATTGAGTCATTATTAACTATTATCTAAACAGAATCCGAATCAATTTTCAAATTCAATGTTCAGTAAAAAATTTTTACCAAATATTTAAATTCCAATCGTTGATTTGCTTCAATAGCAAACTCAATCATTCTTTGGATTGAACTAAAATTTAGTTTTGCATCGAGCATAAGAAAATTGAAGAAACTTTTTTTCTTGAGCGAAATCACAAAGGAAAATGTTCAGATGATTGAGCAAAACTTCGATTAAAATTCGGGAAAATTTTCTTCTAAAAATGAATGAAAAAGTGAACACAAAATTGGTTTAGATTTAAATTTTATTAATATTATGATGAAAAATCACAGCAAATGCACATTAAAAGTTGAATTGATTTTTTTCTGGCTTTCTGTTCAAAATGACCAGCTTCAAGATCAATAGATTTGAAAAGAAATTTTATGAAAAATGAAATTTCTGGTTTCGATTTGTTTAAACCTTGATTTTTACTTGAAACTGTTGAGTACAAGATCGGCAAACTTGAAGCTTTGATCCAATGGAAACTCAAAGATAATCATTTAAACCGATTGACTAAAGACTTAAAGTTTGACCAATTGATTCTGAAATTGTTTCCATTGAAACTGATTTCCCTGAAACTTTTAAAATGGCCTTTGCCTTTTCAAAGCCAATAATACTTTGATCTTAAAACGTATTTTTATGGCGAGAAAAAAAAGTGAATGAACAAAATGATATTAAACTCCCCCAGAGTTTTGTGTTTTTGTGTGTTTGTTTATTATACATATTTATTTATACATTTTCATGGATAAATTTCCCTTTGAGTTGCTTGATCATCAATCATCAATGATACCCTCAATACCTCTATCTTCATCATCTCAATGGGATTCTCATCTCACAATACGGTTCAATGGATTTTGCAAGCTCTACGAATATTTATTTTCACTCATCATCCGAATCATCATCATTCTCATCCTTGTGACTTTTCCAGAGCAAATGTTCATGCATCAGTCAACAGACACTTTTTGTTTCGTTGCTCCATCATCCAACCTTAGTATCTAATATCACATTATCTTATACTCTTCAAGACCAGTCTATCTGTTTCTCATCCCTTCTCCTTTAACCTTTGTCTTGTATCGCCTTCATTTATTCATGTCCATCAACTCGAACACTTTTTTCTTGTTCCCCTGAAAATTTTCCCTTCTCTTCCCTTCTCATCATCTTTCAATTTGTATCACTCCATGCAATTGATATCATCTATTTTTATCTTCACCTCTGTTTATCTTTTTCATCTTGTTCAACTCATTTTCAAGATCAATTTTCACTTTTCACTTCAACTTGAACAAGAAAAGGAAAAAGAGAAAATTATAATTTCCATTGACTGGAAAATTAATTGATCCAATCTGATCAAGAATAACCAGTTAAACTGAAATAATCATTCATTGTCATGCCAAGTCAAAGCATTTCAATCAATATTACAATAGAAAAAAAAAATTTCTTTTCCATTGTTTTTCTCGTGAAAAAATGTCTCTTCACATTTCAAACTCTTTTGACTATTGACTATTGATTTACATTTAAAGGTTGAAATGACATTTAAATATTAAACTGAAGAAGAGTCAAGAAAATTATGGAATACTTTTGTTCTCGATTCAGTTCATTTTATTGTTCAAAGCCTTATTCAGCAATAATGAGAAATTATTCTATTATTGGTTTTACAATTGACAGCGGCATTGTCATGGTAAAACTTCATTGACTGAAGAACAAGAATAAGAAACTTGAGATTAAACAAGTGACACGTATGGACATGGAATCACAATGATATTATTCAAAACGATGTGACAACTCAAAGGAAAAAGTTGATCAGAAAAAAAAAGTGAAAAGTAACAAAAGTAAAATGTACTTTGAAGCAATTGAAGGTAAAAATGGTCGACTTGCCAAGTCGATTAACATTGGGATTTTTCAATTTCAGTTAATTACGTTAATTGAAATATTAATTGACATTCAAAAAGTACACTGATAAGGTTGTCAACCTGATCATTATCATAGCTCATTAATGGAACCTTCTTCCCTGTTGAACACTGAAAATGTTTAATAACAGAAACTGAATGCTAATTGATAAACACATGAACATGATGGACAAGAAAGATTAATTAGTTGACTTCAATGAAAATAATGAGTGTAATTATTAAACTTTACAACATTACTGATTGTAAAGTTGATTGAGGTTCAATTATCAAATGGTTTGAAGGAAAGTTCAACCCTGAATTGAACTGATAAATGAAAAGGTAAAAATTGTGGCCAACAAAATGCGAGACAATTTTTTACTCTCTCAACAAGTTTTTTTTTCTTTCTCCAACTTTATTCAGCTTTTGGCAAACAAAATGGATGAAAAGATGATGGATGAAGAAATGATGAAAAATTATCCCATTTTGTTGGATGAAAGGTTTCAAGTGGAACAAGATTTTCTTTGGCGAAAAATGTGAAAAGTTTTCATCAAAATTTTACTTGAAAATTTTGACGAGTTTTCCTTTTGCTTCTTCTGCTCTTTCAGCTTGAAGTTGTGAGTAAAAACAATTTGTAATCAAGTTTGTTTTCTTGCTGAATCAATTTGAGAAATGAACAATTATTATCATGTGAAATGATAAGGTTTGATGGACAGCATGAAAAAAAAAGAAAAGATTTATATGAAATAAAAGTCGAAAAGGATGAGAAAAATGGAAAAGGAAAAAAAAGTTAATACGAAAAGATGAAATGATTTATAAAGAAGTGCATTTTAATATAAGTGAAAGATGAGGATGGACATGGATCCTGTTATTGGTTAGATGAAGCAGATTCTCGTAAATCAGATTAGCCTAGTTTTGTTCCGGTTTTCATGGAAGGAAAAAAACTTTACTCTTCAATTGTTCACTCATCACGATGGTCATTATTATCACCATTATGAGGCTGATGAGGAGAAAATTGTTTTGGATGTTGACTGAACATAAATGGACCAACTTCTTGATGACAACAATTTAGAGCGATTAAGCTTTCCCTTGTTTTAGTTAATCAGAAGAACGATGAAATCATCAAAATGACTCTAAATTTTGATTTCAAATTTTGATGGCTCAATGTTTTGATGAAGTTTAAATGACAAATAAATGCTGACAACTTTTAACACAAGTTAATTTTTTAAGCATCGCTCGATTTACATTAAATTATTTCATTGAATATTAGTTGGATATCAGTGCTTTGCGGTCCATTAAAACACAAATTGAGACATTGAATTAGTTGCAATTAAACTATTAATACATTTCAGATTGCTACTTCCAAATTAATAACTTTTTTTGTTTAGGCTTACTTTTGCCATATTTTGTACGTTTAATGGCCTTTATTGATATGGGATTAACGGTGAATAAATTTTCAACTAATTTTCTTTCCCTTCTTAACACTAATTGTTCAAAGTGAAATTTTTATTTGGTTTTCTGGACAATTGTGGTCAGCTGGAGCCAGAAATTTTTATATTAATAATACTAATAACCTAGAGGCAAAAAGTTTGAGACATCTTAGCCTGTTGTAGTTAGCTCGGTAATGAGATTAGCTAGAACAACGAAATTTTACAAATAACGAGATTACCGTTAACAAAAATCTAGTAACCTGTGGTTAAAAATTATGTTACAAAAAGCTTGAAGCAGCGTAACTCGCTTGTTGATCAATTTACTTAAACTTTTCTCGAGATGATTCAAAGTCATAGGCTTGACCTGCCATACGATAATCCTTTGTCATTAGCTTCGTTTACTCTGAATTTAAGATTAGACATGAGGCGTTTAAAATACTTAATCATATTTTTTAAGCTTATTCTTGATTCTGTTGATTAATGTCTGAGTATTTTGAGCTACAAATCCCTGAGCATAAACTTTGGCCTTGAGATGACTCCAAAATGTTTCGATTGGCCTGAGTTCGGGAACATTGGGCTGGTTAGAGGCTTTTGGAACGACAAAAATGAAAGCTCAGAATGTTTGGAGAAAGTTTTCCCAAAATAATGAGATGAAGCGAGATCGGGCCAAAAAATTATGCGTTTTTTGCATGTAAATTGATGAATCTTGTCAATTGATAATTGATCTAATCCTTCAGTCAGTTGACGGATTGATCGTAGTGGCACTAAAGGTGGTCGTTTTCGGAAGAACATTGAAGAAAACTAAGAGACCTCAAACACAGTTGAAGATGACTCTGTTTGGAACCATTTGAATTCTTTTGGTGAACCTGAGAACAATAAGGAGCATCTAGATGGAGGATTATTACGTTTGATCTATATCATCGCTTGTGTTGTGAAGAACTCGACCAAACATTGGCTGTTGAATCAGCAGTTGTATTGCATAAAGGAATTGTTTTCCTCGATGAAGTGACCCATAAAAATCAACATATCCAAATATTGGAAGTGAAAATAAAAACGTAAAGAAATCTTTTTATTATACGTTAACCAACAGCTCAGGTGAAATTTTCACTCGAAAACAATTGAATAACGACCTGCGTACACACGTGAGGGCTCTTGGTGAAAACAGCTCCAGCTCTGTTGTCTACGACGGATCTAGTTTCCACAAATTTAGCGGAAAGATTCTTAATCCCTAGAAGGGGAGGTGCTGGGACATCAGAATACTTCTTCAAAAATCGCCTTATCACTTCTGATGCATTTTCAGACACATGATGGAGACAAACCACAAAGATTCGGTGTTCATCGAAATTTCGAGCTGCAATGGTTTAATGATGATTTATGAAATTTTGATTTTGAAAAACACCAAAAAGAAAGTGAAGCAAAACTACTGTTGTTTTGAACAGTAATATATACGCAATAGAATAAGGTGAAAAGAATGAAAAAGTTCTATATTTATCGTTGAAAAAAACCTTTGAAAACCCAAGCTCAAATTTGAAAAATTCGTTAATAACAAGAAGCGGAAACGGAAAAAGTTTCCTGTGGTGTCCTCTAAGTTTGACTTGGGGTCAAAATAGCAGAACAAGATAAAATCGTAAGAGACAATCGAAAGTAAAGCACGAACGAAACGATTTCTAGTGGAACAACTGAAGCAACTGGCTCAAGAAAATAAGAATCCAGCGGTTTATATGGACTTACGTTAATTTATTACTCAACAGGATCAATAATAATAACTGGAGCTCAAACATTAACGCAGATAGATGGCGCTTTCGAACGCTTTCTAGAGCAGACATCTCAGATGCGTATATAAGGATAAGTCACTTCGTGATTGACATCATTTACAATCATGTCTTCTTGGAAAAGTCTTTGTAGTTTCTTTTGGATCGAGTATCCTGAAGCTTTCCATGCATAGTACAACACAAAGAGGAGCTGAAAGTTGATTATAAATGAATGAGTGCATTTTCATTATGAAAACTCGATCTTTTATATTAGAAATGACATTTCCTTCCATTGTTGCTCTACAATCATCTATGAACCAACGCGAATAGTTTGTATTGACGAAAAAAGTAAACATCAAGTGGCTGGATCTATTTGGTTGCACCTGGAGGTATAGTTTCAATTTTTAATTCTGAAAAGTTAACGCAGATTCGAAAATACTATCATCCTGTCCATGTATCCTGAAGTGACAATGTTCTAGATTACACAAGAGGATCCAAGCATTCTTTTACCTAATACTTCAATGTTTCTTTTGTCATTTTTCCACTTTTCTAACAGGTCACAGTAAGATTAGCAGGTTCTCCTCCATTCATTTGTTGCTGAACTCGTGGTCTGTAAGCACCGAATGGTTCTTGGTTCACTTTTAACCAACGCTAAGGTATCTTTTTCTCCTTGATCACTCAAAGTCAGACCTTACACCAATTCATAATTAAATCCAGATTGATCAGTATTCCAAACGTTTACTTGACAATTACTGATTAACTTGTTTATTTTTAAAACAAATTCATTTGCTGCTTAGAGAATCTCGTGTTCTCTTGTTCTGGTTTACTGGTTCATGAATTTTGTTATTTTATACGTTTTTTTGAAGTTTTTAACGAATTGAACACTGGCTTTAAATCCTGAATATGATAACGTTTTACCAGCTTCTAGTGGCCAATTTTTCGAATTATGTCCATGAATTGGTAAAAGGGCATCTCGATGTGATCTGTATTTGGCAAACCTCAAATTTTTCACCATATGAAGCTTGGTCTGACGATCATAATAACCTGCAAGATGTTTTTGAATCATAGTGATTTTGTAATTATTTTTACCTAATTTTGACCATCTTTCAAGAGTAGAACTCAATGAATATATTTCATGATGAGCAACTATTGCTTTCATTGTATCAATCGAGAACTTTTTACATATGGGTTAAGCAGCTTTTTTCTGGGGAGAAGGCTCGTTCCGTTGATCTGTTCTGTGACTTCTACTTTGAGATCGGCCAAATCTTTCGAAGCTGTTCGATACACGCAGTCTTTGAGTTTACCCCAAAGGTAAAAATCACATGGATTTAAGTCCGGGGAATACGAAGGCTATTCGATTCCACAACCATACCTTTTGTTATATCCAAGTCCTATGACGCGACCTGGAAAGTTTTCATGGAAATAGCCCATAACATCAGATGTACGGGGGAGGCATTGCACCATCTTGCATATACCAGAAGCCGTCAAGATGTCTTTTGTCTTTGCAGAAGGTACGAGTCTCCATTAACATTTCCATCGAAGAAGTATGGCCCAACTAATCCAGAAGTAGAGATGGCACACCAGACAGTTACTCTTTGAGGCTTCAAGGTCGTCTCTACATAGCGTCTTGGATTCGATTTAGCCCAGAAACGGTAGTTTTGTTTGTTCACATATCCGGACAACCAAAAATGAGCTTCGTTGCAGCGGTAATATCGTGACTGTCGATTTTTCGTATCATATTTTTTGGCAAATTCAAGTCTCCTCTCCTCGTCAAAATCACTAAGTTGTTGTAAAACTTGTATCTTGTATGGATAAGACTTTATTTTCGTTTTTAAGATTTTCCGTAGCGTTGATCTGGGAATCTCTAACTTGGCTGAGGCTCTTCTGGTGGAACTTTCAGGATTTTCTTCGAAATATTTATCAACCTTTTCGATATTTTCAGGTGTTGTCACAGTTATTTTAGGTCCTGAGTGTCCCTTTCGCTGTTCTAAAATGGATCCAGTGTCATGGAACTTCTTAACAATCTCCGATATTGAGCTCGCCGAAGGAATATCATCATAGTTTTTTCTTTTGTGAATCAACCTGAGACTTCTCTTTGCAGCTGCTGTTGGTTTTTGGTTCAACCAGTATTGCTCAACTGCGTGAATTTTCATTTTTTCAACTATGGTCAAATCTGGTCGATCTGTTGAGGTTAAAGCTTCAGGTTCCATATCCAATAACTTCTGTTTAACTCGTCCAAAACACTTGAGCCGTATAAAATATTAAAGCTTGCACTTCGAAGTTACAAAAGCAAAAAAACTGAAAAAATATGTTTCCGCAAAAAACTTATGTCCGAAATGAGCGGCCAACGCCTGAAAAATCATGCCCTTTTATGCGCATGCGCAATTTGATCCCTTGACGGGCAGCAAATTTGGAATTTCAATTTTCCTGAATGCCGGTTATTCAAGATTAATTCATGAAAAAATGAACTAAATACGCATAGAAATTAAAAAGTTATTCGAAAAAGCGTATGTCCAGTTTTAGTGCCCACCCTGTACATTAAAATGTATTAAAACATCTTAAAAGTTAATTTGAAACAATTAAAAAAGATGAATAAAAATGCAACAAACAAGCCTCAAACCCAAAACCCTAACCTTCCTTTACCAACCCTTTGACTACTGCGCCACCGCAACTTGGTTAAAATTACGTAATTCATTTTCACTTTTAACAAAAATACCCAAATTTTAAACCCAAATGTCTTAGGAACCACTGGCCATGCAGTTGAAATACTTCACCGTATTTTTTAATTAATAGCCCTCTATCGATTGTTTCATGTTTAATCTAAATCGGTGTGAACAAGGCTCAAATAGTTCCCTTGTGAGTTCATAACTTTGATCCTTTTTTCGAAATACCTTTTTGTTTGCGAAATATCATGAAAAAACGTTGAAAATGCATGGTGACGAGTGAAGCACTAACCAAAGGTGAAAACACTTTCTGAATAGATTTTTCATACAGAGAATTCAATTCTCATTTCATTAAAGTGATTTATTCTTATCTAAAATGGCGCAAAACTGGTCAGTTTTGCGATAGTGTGATTATTTTGCCTAGTATATTAGAATGTTCTATTACATTTATCGTAAAAATGGCCAGTTTTGCGCCATTTTATATCAAAATGAATTACTTCATTGAAATTAGAAGCAAATTTTCCATCTGAAAAATTTATCTAGAAAGTTTTTTCACCTTTGTTTATTTTGCTATTAGTCCCTATGCATTTCCCACGCTATTTCATTGTATCTCGAAAACGAAAAACTATTTTGCAAATGGATCAAAGTAATGAATTGAGCATAAAATTTTACATCATATATGTTCATAAGAAAAATATTCCATGCTGAGCAGTTTTCCCTATTCTTTTGGTTTTCATCCTTTCACCTTGAGTTTTATGCAAAACTTTTTTCGCCCATGACGTAATTTTCATACTTGGACGAACAGCTTTTTTAATAAAAAATTCTCACTACTTTCTTCCAATTGACTATAAGATATAAGACGTCGCCCGTCGCGTGTCAAAAGTTGCCTATTTTCAGATCACTTTTAACTAACAATTTGAAATCTATTAGTAGATAACTTTTTAACATTACATAAAAAAAAGTTTCTACATGTTTTCAACAGATGCCATGCACAATAACTAATAAAAGTGCTGTTCAGTTTGGTTCATCTTCTTATACCTAGCCGAGCTACCTTAATTATCATATTGTCAAAGTTTCATATTCCTCAGTCCGATAATTTCTGTGAAAAAAAATTCCAAAATAAATTTTTCAATGATTTCGCTGCATAGGTTAGTTAAGCACCGAACCTTTACTTACTATTACAGGAAAAAACATTTGCCCGATTTTGACATTTTGCTGAAAATCTAATTATTTTCGTTTTTAATGACATGTTCATTAGTTGTTTTGCATGGTGACGGGCATGCGGTTGAGAAGAAATATTATAATACTTAAATGTAACAAACAAAAAAACCAATACAATAAAATTAAGAAGACTTCTGAAAAAAATGAAAGTCCTGACCTTTGTTTAAATAATTGACAATTCCTTAAAAAATTATGAGATTGTTGTCGCTCAATTAATGAATAGTCAATAGATTACTTCCAAAATACTCAGCGTTTTTCATCCTTGAAAGTCGTTTGTACTAATATCTCGAGAACTATAAGTCGGATCTCGATGATATTTGATCAGGGTGTTCCTGAAGAACCATAAATCCGTAGTCTCAAGTCCATTCAAGATCATTCATTTATTTTGCTTACTGACGACTCCTGAAAGTGGCTAAGGTTATTCAGAGTTCATTTAGAGGCCATTCATTCATTATCCGTCGACCAAATCTGCTTCTGTTCACATTTATTGAATTTCTTAGCTTTTGTGGGAAACAGTTCATTTTCAATCCTTTGAATATCTTTAAGAGCTACTTACGAAAAAATTTAAAGGAACAAGATTTTGTTCAGTGAATCAACTTTTTCTGTCATCATTGGCACTTCCTTTAAACGATCGTTTATCTGTTATAAACGATTGTTACTGTTTTCTGAATTTGCACTTTTCCTGCAATTTTGCAAAACTAAATCAACAGCAAGGTTTAGATCAATACTAAAACAAGATTAAATCTTACTGGCTGCAATTTAGTGGTAAAGCCAAGAGAATTGAACAAAAATGGCAAAGTTGACAAATTTGAATATCGAAAAACAAATGTTACTTGAAGCTGTTACTAAATTAGCAGCAAAATTGAGTTATTACCACTCAAATGTATTTATTTCATTTCTTATTTGAAGTATGTTATTATACATCATCTCAGATAATTAACCATCAACTTCACAAATGATAGGTTATTGCATTGACTTCATCTTAATATTGTATTATATTTTGGCCATTCTTTTCTTTTATCCTTTTTCTTCCTATTAAATGTTGAACATGAACCATGATAAAAATAATATGGTAAATGTATTATCTGAATCGTGTTGATGATCAATTATTCTTGGTCAATTTAATTCCCTGAAGGAAATTCAAGATAGAAAGGAAAATGAATGAGAAAAGGAAAAGATTTGCTCTTCAATAGAATCACTGTAAATCGTTGAAAGAAGGCAAAAAAAGAATCACAAAATTTTCAGATTATTCCTTTAACCTTTTTCAACCGAAAATCTTTATATTCCTTTTATATCATCATCAGAATCATTAGCGATAATATTCAACTGGGAATAATCTATTAAATAATCGATAGCACAATTAAATCACCTGAATATGATGAGAGAAGGAAAACAAAATCTAGAAACAAACTCATCACACTTTTACATATTGCATGTGATAATTGTTTAAAAACATGAGTTATTCATTTTTAAGTGAAAAACTTGTTTCTATCTGCTGGGAGTGAAAAATATTGAAGCAACGAAAAACAAAGAATTTCAAATTTTCCTTTATCGATTCAATAAATTTTTAACAAACTTTGTGTTGCCATTTTTAGTTGTAACTTGAAAATTCATATTCTTTTCATTATTTCATCAATTTTCAGAATTTGCTTTTTTTTCTATTTTTGCCTCTGAAATATTGATGAAGATCAAATTTCTGAATCATTAAATGATAATTTATCTTTTTCTTTTCGCTATTCATCATAATGTTGGAACAGATAAATTTGCTCATCTTGAACCTTTTCTTTTTGCTTTGTCATTATCATGATTCTGTTTAAAATGATAAAGAAATAATTGACAGAAAACAAATGTTGGCTTGAAATAAACATTTTTCAATCAATTCGTTTGGGAATTTCATTTTCAATTCCAAGCTTTTCCACTCTCCAAATGGTATAATAATCATGAAATAAACTATTCAATTTCAACAAAATATTTTTTTACCCTCACTTGAGTTTAGAGAGAAAAAATCAAAAGAAAAATATTCAACCAAAAATTGGAACAAAATTTTCACTATTTGCCATGAAAAATTGTTTTCTTCACCTTTTCTATTTCACCCAATTTACCAATATCAACAGTTGCTGTTGCCTTTATTTGAGTAATATTGGGTTCATGTAAAGACAATCAAGAATGAGAGATTCAATAGTTTTTTTGTCTTCTTCCATGGAATTCGGTTGGTAATAAGTAATAACATGTTAATGATTAAAGAGCCTTACAAGTAATAACACAGTAATATAAGATTATAATGGATGCTCACAGGTATAAAGAACTTGGTTTACCCTGAAGCAATCATTTTCACTCCCAGCCATTCCACACATTTCTTGGTTATTCCCATTTAACACTTGCATTTAGCTCATCAAACTCATTTTCATTAATATCTTGCTCATTAACATTATCATTATCACTTTATTGCGTCAATATTATGCTTCAATAGATTGCGTCTGGGAATGAGAAAAGAAGCAGAACCAGATGAAAAAAATTCAAATAATATCGATATGATATTCTCAATGGAATTTTTCTCTAACCTTTTCACCTCTTTTCCTGATTAAATCTGAAACCATGGAAAGAGAGAAATTTTTGATACTTTCCATTGCATAAGATTTACCATTTCATCGGAGCCATCATGGACACTTTTATGAAGCTTGAATAGTTTTGAGTGAAAAAGGAAAACCAAGAAAAAGACTCAATTTCAAAATGCCATCAACTTGGTCAAACAAACGATATGAAGATTGAATCTTGCAAAATTCAATCTCGAAATGAACCAAAGATTAAATTGAAATGAGAAAATGTTTCACTCATAAATATGTCTACCAAATGAAAAGCTGACAATTTTGCGACTTTGCCCAGCAAATTATTGATATTTAATCTCGTAAGCAAGTATGGATTTATCGTCTAGAGCCATGATTCCAAAGATTATTACGATCATATTAATCATGCTTATCATGTCTATTGCTAGTGATTCACAAGTTCATAGCAACAGTAAATTTTGGTTCATGGCGACCATAAAAGTTGTTAAAAACACAAGTTTCTATTCACTTGCTGACCATGGTTATGCACTTGACTGGGAAACTTGAGCGATTCAAACCAAACAGTTTATTGATCACTTACACATTGACTGTTTTGAAATCCCTGAATTGCATTCAAAATGATCGCATAACATTTGTCACCCTGTATGCTGCAAATGATGAATTTCATGACTATTCTTATGCACTCAATTGAAGATTGAATTTCATTTAAATTGTTAAAATTTAAAGGAACAAGAATTTGTTCAGCGAATCAACTTTTTCTTCCCTGATTGACAGTTTTTTCTTCCTTTAAACGAGCGTTTATCTGTATTAAACGATTGTTACTGTTTTCTGAATTTGCACTTTTCCTTCAATCTTTCAAGACTGAATCAACAGTAAGATTGAGATGAAAATTTTGCTCAACATTTGCATTGTAAAGTGAAAATTTTGTTTATCGTCGAAACTTTTGGGTTCAACAAAAATGCAAAATTGGTTTACTTTGAGAAAAGAAAGAAAAGAACTTTTTTTCCCCTTCTTTTACCATCTTCTCTTATTATCATGAAATGAAATATGATCAACCATAATTTTAAGCTGTAACAAATTTTACCAACAATAATATTCAATTCGGCTTGTTATCAAAGTGAAATGAGATTCATGGTGTTGGCAAAAAAAAAGGAGTGAATAAAAATTTTCTTTGCTTACTGAAAAAAATCTCGTCTTTCATTCCAATTTCATGATTGAGACAAAAACAGATGAGAATCATGATGAAATTAGAGTCAAACTGAAACGCCAACAACTTTATCTGACCTCAATTGTATTCAAACTCAGCTTCATCTTGTTAATAAAAGACTCAAGTTCAAGTTGAATTGTGAGATGAACTGAAGTATAGAAAGAAGATTCTTCTCTTTTTTTTGTGTCCACTTTTGTTCAACTTTTCTCTATTGTAGCTCATGATTCTTCTGAATTTGTCAGGAAACTTAGCTTCTCATGAAGTAAAAGAGAAATGGCGAAAAAATTTGCTTTTTTACTTTTTTTTGCCATTCTTTTCATTTCTTTCATTAAAATTAATATTTACACTTGAAGTTCAATGGAAAGATAAATATTAAATGAGTTGACATTTTTTATTCAGATAATAAAGTTAATCATAACTGAGCAACATTCAAGAACCAATTCCGGTTCATCAATTGAATATGAAATTCCGTTATTTATTCTTGAAGGAAAAAGCAAGAATCGTTTATATCATCATTTATATGTTTCCCATCCAAATTAACAAATAATAAATTGTTATCATCAAGAAAATGTTATCAACATCAACAACATGTAATATAAACACAATCATAAAATATTATTATTTTTATCTTGGATTTTTTTTTCCAATCTTCACTTTCAAGAAAAGCACAAGTCGAGCAAAATCAATTTACCTTCAGGGTGAATGTGTGTGAGTAGCTTTTCCATGGAAATGAAAGAATACGCTTTTTATTAAACAATTGGAAAGGTGTTGTTACCTAAATCACCAGGAGAACTGATGTTTTACTCTCTTTTAATGGAATTAATACTAATCTTGTAATGCCTTTTAATTATTCAATTTTCATGCATCACAGAGTGAAACTGATTCATTAACAATGCCAATCTGTTTTTGTTTCCTTTATTTACCTTTTGCTCAGAACTTTTTAACCTTTAATCTCTTCTTTTGTTCAAGAGAGCTTTCAAAAGCCATGACAATTGATGAGCTTATTAGTTCCTTCATTTAACCTCATTTCACGACTTGTTGAATGCTCAATCGGAAAGAATGCTCATTCCTAGCTCAATGTACGCCATTTAATCATTAGTTACTATTTCAATCGAAGTCTGGTTTACGTTTAATCCAGATAAAAGTTTGATTGAGGAAAAAAGCAAAATATTGTTCTGGAAAATGAAAAAATGAATAATCAAAAAAAAAAGATTCGCAAGTCGTACGGAAACTTTATATTAGCAATATTAGTTCACAGAGTACAGCAACTTTTGCTTGTCACTTCAATTGACCCATCTTTTGTAGACGGAATATTTGTTTTAATCAATTTTTGATTGCTTGAGGTGAAACTATAAATGAGAAAATTAACTTGAATTGGTCCTCTCTAAATTGGTTAAATTGGCGATTCTCATGAAACCCATGATGTCTTAACACTTTACTCATCCTTATCATATTGTACTTTAATTTCTTTTCATTTTACAATCTTTTCCGTGTTTGTGTTGCCAAACAGGTAAAATGTTGACTGTGAGCACTGATTAATTAGCTGTCATTAGAAATTTTGAGATTTCACTTGGAAACTCAGTCTTTGGTCATTTTTTTTTGATAAAAAATGATGAAACTTTCATGCTTCTTTTGAGTAAAATACACCTTCCGGTAGTGCCAGTTTAATAGCGTATAATAAAATTTTTCTGGTTACAAGTTTTATCATTTTCATTCTCAAGATAAATTGAATCTTCGCCAATCTCCAAAGATGCAATTTCACATACAGTACAGTCGTAAAAAGTACGCACTTCATTGACTGGTTAAATTTTTGTCTCGATACAATGTTCGTATTCTTTGACCGAACTGAGATGTTGGTCCAAAGATTTTCAAACTCTACATACGTGTTGACGTGCTTATGTTTTGCAAAGTGTAGGCAATCAAAGTTTTCACTTTTACTAAAACAAAAGTGAACAAAAAGATTGTAAAGTGAAAAACTAAACAGATTTCTTGTTTTAGAGATGAAAAGAGTGGTGAAACTAATCAACAATTACAATTGTAAATCGTAAAAGGTTAAAATGAAATTACCTGAAAATAGACGACCAGTTTGCACATGAGGTCACCAAAGAACCAGGTATTGGTTATATCCCATAAAACTGTGGGTGGCAAGCAAATTAATATAACCAGGAAATCGGCAACAGCAAGGTTAACGATAAAGTAATTTGTTACGTTTCGTAGGTGGCGATTACGGTAGACAAAAAGGCAAATCAACGCATTCCCAGTTAATCCAATGATAAAGACTAGAGTATGGAGAGTTATAAAAATCCATTCATAGGGACGAGGATAAATGTTTGACTGTAATTCCTCTTCAAACCAGCACGATGAATAATCTGAGCAAACATAATGATAAAACAATGGCAATAAAAGAAGGGAAAAAAACAAGAGCAAATGTAAAGTCTAATCCTTTTTATATCAAATGTAAACTTGTGAGTTGATTTCATTTTCATTCTTCATTTTATCATCACAACAGTTGACACAATTGAACGCTTTTTTTTGGTGAACATTTAAAAGCTTTTTAATTTACTTACTTCCATGCTCTTTGAAACAGATTAGGTTTGATGTTAAATTGTCATAAATTGGAGTCTCAATGTCAACACTGATATTTGAATAGCTGCTGATTAGCTGCATCTTGATCCAGCTTTGGATATGAGGGATAAACAAAGCTTAGTTTGACTCTTTGGCACAATTCAAGTTTCCAATTAAATTGATGAAAATCACTTTAAATCCATGCTGAAGTGTATCCATGTCATTTCACGGGAAAAAGATATCATTCAAGTGTAACACATTATAAATTTTATGGTGAGTGTTGAACATGATTCACATTGATTACCTGTTGAAAAGAAGAAATAAAATGAATTGCCAATTGATAAAAATACTAATTGCACAGATTGTAATTGAAATGAACGTCTTTTCTACTGAGTTTTACTTTGATACTGGTGAGGCAATAAGATGGAATGAAGATACAATCAACTCGATACAATTTAGTTGCATCGAATTGTGCGATTTGGATTGAAATTTTAATTTACATTTTAAGTGTAAAATGACTTTTCTATTGATTCGCAAGGATTGCGAAAAGCTCTCTGTTTTTGTTTCATTTACTTGAAATTTATCATCTTTTGATAATCTGATGGAAATCCATTGAAATGAGGAAAGAATAATGTGAATGGGAATTGGAAAATGAGCAAGAATGAGAAACAAAAAGTGAGAAAGGGTTCAAGGAATTTAAATAAAGAAGTGAATATTTTCCATTAATTTCTCTTTTTGAGCTGCCAATGCATTTCATGGTATAATCTTCGGAAAATTATGCAAATATTCATTGAGTTCAACTAGTTCTAATACAATGATACAAAAGCAAAGAAACCAGATGAACAGAGTTTAAAGCTGTAAAATCGTTTAATCGTTTCTGTTTTTGTATTGACGAGCAAGCCTTTCTCGTTAAATTTCAATCGCTTATTACTGAAGAATCATTTATCCTTATTTATTTTGCGAATTCTTCGTCTCCATTACTATCTTCATCTTCATCACCTGATGAAAATTGTGCCTGTAAAAAATGTGTCAAACCCGAGATATCTACCGGAGTTAAGATGCAGCAAAAAAATATGCAAATCCTTAGACTGTATTTGATTTTGATAGTATGTCCTCCTCAACTTCCTCCTTAAGCTTGCATGCCTCTATTCAAAGATTTGGCTATCTTGAAATATAAAATGGTCTCAATGGAAGGAAATGAAAGGGCGAAAAAACTGCTAAAAAGGTCGAAAAATTTGGAGGAAAATACTTTGTATATGGAAATCGCTATCATCAAACATTGAAAATTCACCATAATTTGTCTGTGTGCGCTGATCTCCAACACAGTTTCAAGGTGTTGGATCAATTTTAAAGCACTTTCAGCAATTATTAGGTTGATCGGTGCAGAATGGGAAATTTTGCTTGTTAACAACATTTTTATTGATTTAGCTTTTTCATGAAATTTTTCACACTTATACTGGTTGTGTCAATGATACCAATGGTACATATCAACTTTCAAAAGCCGAGTAGCTATCATAAAACGGTTCGTTGCCAAGTCGGAAAAGTGGAAGATTTCGCTTCAAGAATTTTTAGATCAATTTTTTGCGACAATATTGAATAACGAAAAATTTCCTTTCTGGTCAAATATCATGATTTTGCACAGTATTTTCATACTAAAATCTGGCTCAAAGTTGGATATTTCTTCCATGGAAAACCAATGGTAAAAATGAAAAAATTCAGATCCGAACTGAAATGTATTTTTCTTAATGACATGCTAAAGATGACACCTGTTTGAGTCTTTCAACTTCTTCCAATAAATTTTTTGATATCACATGAATGTCGGAATGAAAATTCATTGAAACAATATCTTGAACTTCAACAATAATTTGAATTTATACTCAATTTGGACTAAAAATATTCGAAGCAATTGATTTCCGATGATAATTGTTTCAGTGCATAACTTGTCTATAACATCTTTGCCTAATTTTGATTGTTGGATCCAGCAATTGCATACTAATTGCATTATGTAATGTAAAAAAATTATGTTCACAGTTTGCTCGTTAGTTACTCAACCAAGCGAAGTTATGTTCGAGTGCTAGTTAGGGCCATAGCCAATGAACTCCGATGCTTACTATCTTACTTATCTTACGATGTATACTTACTGTGCTCCGATCTATTGATTTGAAAAGCGTTATCCTTGAAATTTATCGCAACTCATGAATGCCTTTTCAACTCAGCCGAGGCACCTGCCTAAATTGCTCATAAATTGAAGTATAATGTTCATGACGATGAATAGGAAACTATTCAAAATATTCAAAAGATGAAAATTTTGTTCTTATTTGTGTTACGCATTAAAATTATTGTTTTTTCCCTGACAAAACTCATGCTTGATTTTGGAGGAATCTTTGTAATTTGCTTTAGAAAGAAACATTTGCATAATTTTACTATAATAAGTTGAGATTTGATGAGGGTCTAAACTCACCTCATAACAATAAACTGTGCCTTCGATTATCAGAGTAGGTGAATCTGGTGATGAAGAATTTTGAATGAAGCTGCATTTTCACTAATGAATTTTTCTTTCACAAAACATTTTTTTCACCAAATAAAAAATTTAACATTTTCTACATTCTACATGATGACTTTCCCTTGATTTAGTTGCTGTCTGACATTGAACTAATCTTGCAAGTCGTTTGAATGCAACAAATTCTTTGGTTCTACATCATTAATGTATAGATTAACAATTAACAGGACCAAAATGATAACCATTCATTATCATTCCCTTTCCCTCCCAGAGCAAAAGTATTTCCAAACTCGAGTTAACCTCATCTTTAAACACACATTGAATATCAAATGGTTGGTGGAAAGAAAAAGTTATCACGTCAAGAATTGTTTTTAAAAAAGTTAATCTTTTCCATGATTAAACATCGTTACCAAACTGGGAGTGCTTCATCATCATGATAACCTGATAAATGAATTTTGCTGGCTAAATCAATCAGTCGATTTTAATCACACTTTAAACGATGAAAATGATAATAATTATGAGTTATGTAAGACTGGCATTAGTTGATAACTTCAACAACTCGTGATTAATCAGTTGAATCCACCCATTGAAAGTCTTCAGAAGAGAAAAGATGAAAAACTAAAATGATTGATCAAGAATGAACAAAAAAACATGATTAACATTAAAACTGTCAAAAGCAAACATTGGAGTAATTTAATATTAACTGATCAACTTTGACTTAAACTCACCTTTACCTGCAACGACAGCTATTAATAACAATGCGAAAAAAAAGGTAAATTGAAAGTGAAATGAAGGAAAAGTGATCTTACTGAAAGAAGGTTATTCAACTTGATTCAGGGTAATAACTCAAGTTTATCTCATTTAACCCTGATTATGCATCTAATCGAAAGTACAACCTGTAATTACTGGGAGTGAAATATGATGATAACAATGCTAATATGATATTGAAATTAATGTCAAGTGAACCATTTAAATCGATTCAATATTGAGAGAAAAATTTAATTTTTTTTTACCTTTTCTTTCCTCTCAGATAATCTTCATCATCTTTACCATGTCTCATGAAATTGCATCAATTTGTATCAATTCAACTTTTCCATTATATTTCTTGTTTTCATTCTTGAAACCATTTTTTTCTTTCTTCTCATTCCTTCATATCAAAGTTACATTTAGACATTTAGATATTTATTGATGTAAAAATGTGTCTTTAAGGGAAAAAGGGAAGCAAAGAAAAAAAAGAAGATGAAAAAAAAGTAAAGACAAAAATCTTTTCCATTCTTTACTTGCTACTTTTTTATCCATCAAATCGTTGAACAAGAGAAGCAGAAGTATCGCAACGAACCCAACGAACCTTTAAACTTGTCTTAACCTTGTTCCAAACCTTTTCCATGCAATGGTTTCAACTTGTTTTTGCTAGCCTTGCTTCATGATGAGATGATCATCTTTTTACTCAAGTAAAGTCTTATCGTATTTTTGTCTCACCAAAATGGCGTATAAAAGCAAAACTAATATCTTGATGATGATGAGAAACATAAAGATCAATGTAGATGAGTTTCTATGGAATACAAGAATTGATTTGGCATCATTTTCATCATCCATTGTTTCCTCATCCCTTGCGGTGAGGCAACATGAGAAAATTTTTTGTCAACATTTTCTTTCCATTTTTCAATTTCTTCTATTCAAAAGTCACTCATAAAATGATAATTGTAGCTATAAATGATTCACTTTGATGGCCAATTTTGGGTTGCATTTAGGTTAATATTGAGTTTTCAGATTTTTTTTTAGATTTCACTTTTTACTTCAATTTTCAATCTGTACTTTGATTGGAGTGAAAATTGGTTGAAAGGTTAACTTACATTTAACTGTTGATTTGGTCTTAAAAAATATCCTTTTGTTATGCTAATGTTGGTTGAGGTTTTGTTTTGTTTTTCAGAGGAACATTTAAACGTAAAGAAACACTTTGTTGGTTGTTGTGCGGTTTAGTTGGTACATTATTTGCAAAAACAATTGAAGTTAATCACAATTATCTAGACAATTGAACATTGGAGAGAAAGAGGAAAAAATGGAGAAGAGAAGAAAAAGAAATGTTGTTCTTTGCTTGTTGATGTTTCGCATTCAATTAGAGCTTGCTTTTGGTGATAATTTGGATGATGATCATGATGATGATGGAGTGAAACTAAACAGACAGAATAGACTCAGCATGTTCAATGATAAACTCTCACTGAATACTACTTTTACTATAAACATTTCAACTGAGCTCACTCCAAGAAAACCAGCAACACTTTCAATATAAATGTATTATCATTATTACAAGGAAGCTCACTTATCATCATATCTTCATCTCTGTAGACAGAGAAAAGTGAAACGGTTCATATTTTTTTTCCTCAATAGTTAGTCACTTTTAGTTGGCCATCTTCATCATCATTTTTTATCATCTTGTTTTTTCACTCGTCAAGAGCAAGCTCGATCAAGCCGAAACTCATGAATCTTTCAACCTAACAAAGTCATTCTTATAGGATCAAATGATGACTATAGTGGAGGTACCTTTTTACGTCACACAACATGCATATCTGTGTTTGTCTTCTTGACCTTCATCAACCACATCTTCATCATTATTTTGTCATGAATTTCATTTCCGCTTTCAGACTCGCAGCTTTGTTCATTTTACAAAACATCCAAATTTGGTCAAGCCGAAACTGACAAATACTTCAACCTGATCAAACAGCACTTACAGCATCAAAGATGCTCTTTAGAAAGGGTATTTTGTCTGCAAAACATTTCATTTTTTATTCTCTATTTTGCACTTCCATTATCATTATCTTTATCACCATCATTATCATCATCATTAACATGATCCCATCATCTTAAAGCACCAAAGCAGAGTTATCAAAAATGTTCACTTTCTCATTTTTATTCGAAAGATTTCAAATTCTAACACCATTTTTGTTTTCTTCTGTTTATAAACAATAAAATAATCTAAATTTTCAGCGAATTTTCCCCATGAATTCAGGCATTTATTGAAATATGATTCAATTAGATATTTCATCCAATCGTGTGTTCCATATTTTACTACGAAACCTTGGTTAAGAACCCAAAACTTTACTCATTTAAAATGAGTTGAAGGCAGTAAGTAGATATTAATGTGATGAATGTCAAAGGTGTTAGAGATGATTTACCACTAGACGGTGACACTTCTTTAGTCCTTTCAAACTGAACATTTCTTTCAGCATACAAGACGACATTATCTGAAGTTACTTTTAAATCAAAGTTACCAGCTAGTAACTCCAACTGATTTGTATCGTATGTCAAACATAATGGTGTTATCCAAGAACAAGAGGAATCATCGACTCTGGCACTGAACACTTCTCTTACTGAAGTCACAGATTTGCCATCTTGAATGAGACTGGTCAGTGAGTACTTTTCACGATTACATCTGAATACCAATTTAACTCCGTTCGGGTTGGTAAATGATATCAAAATATCGCCAGCAGGACTAGAATGGAGCAATTGAAAGTAATAGTTGATGTGATCATCTTTTTGATGAAAGGTGAATATAAATTTATCCGATTCATGCACTTTGTTACAGCATTTAAGTGCTTGAAGTCGATAAAAAGGTAGTTCACTTGAATCTGTGGCAAGAACGGCACTTCTTGATCCATGATTGGTGTATTCGTATTTCAAAGTTAAAGATACATCTTTCGACACAATAAAATGCGTATCATCATTTCGAAAAAATGGCCAAATTTTGCTCGTTTTAGTTGCCGTCCAATTACATTGTAGATTGTTGTTTATGTATTGACTTGATCCTCCATCAAACTGGTTGTTGTTTTGAAATACAAATGAAAGAGGCTCGTTGTCAAGCAAACCACAATAATATGTTGTAGTTGATAGTCCAGTGGATAAGATTAACCTAAAGCTATAACGTTTTTTTTTGATGACAATTTGATATTCAGTTAGGCTCAGACTGAAATACAGTTTATCGTCAACTTGATTCATTGTGAAAACCACCGAAAAAAGGTTATCCTTTGAACAAACTCTGGTACCATTTTTTGAGATGCAATAGGTTTTACTTAAGCACTCATCATTACAAGTATCTAAGGCCACAGTTGAGTATTGATATGAAAGCAAAAACACGATCACAATTAAGAAAAACATGTTCCACAAAGTGTTGCTCGAATCAACAATTAACGATAAGTCTTTACCGAGGAATCATACTTTGAAATCTAGATATTGTTGATATTCAGTTGATATTTAGATTTTGAACACAAATTTTTCCCCTATCTAATCATTCATCTTATTACCCATTGTTTTTCCTCATTGAAAGCTTCCACTTCAATGGAAACTGGATTATCAAAGCAATCAGTGCTCATCTATTGTATTGGAATCTTTTTATCTTGTAAATTCTTTGCAATAGCATGATTTATCTTCAATATTGACACATTAAAGAACAGGTGTGATTGTGCAAATTTCGCAGGCAATTTTTATGTCTTACACAAAACCCGTTACAGTAAAACCTCTCAAAGGTT
The DNA here is from genome assembly GCA_028476895.1 of Tetranychus truncatus. Taxonomy (NCBI): domain Eukaryota; kingdom Metazoa; phylum Arthropoda; class Arachnida; order Trombidiformes; family Tetranychidae; genus Tetranychus; species Tetranychus truncatus. The sequence goes on from CM052060.1 coordinate 15,806,436, forward strand.
GTGAGCGGTCCAGCTATCTAGACGAATCACTATTGCACTAAGAATTATTTTGTTGAAAACTTAATCATAAGCCAGATTAAACGTAAAACCCGCTAGATGATGGAGTTCAGTTTCTCACAACTTTTGAGAGGTTTTACTGAAGGTGAAAACTGCCCAGAGGTTAGCAAAACAACCTTCTCTCGATGCTTTCGCAGGTAAAACAAACGGAACTCTGTTTTACTTTTTCAATGTGAAACAAATGATTTGCAGTTCGATCTTAAAGGTACTTTTATTTCTTGTTAGATGGCGACTATGAAAAAAATCTCCGATTTTATTAACTTAACCCTGACTACTAGTGTATTAATAATTGATCAGAATTCAACAAATTTTCACTGGTCAAGATAACGGCCAAAATAAAACCTAAACTAAATAATTTCATTTCATCTCACATCTCTTTCCTTTATCCTTTTCACTGAACTTATTCATTAATACATTTTCAAGATTTTTCAAAGAAGCATTTGCAAAACTAGAAAATTGACTTTTATTTGTTTAGTAGACCATTGTTTTCGGTAAAACTCATTTTCTTGATAAAACTTTGCCATTTTTGCCCAATTGAACCGTGAAACAAAACACTTTCACCCAAAATCAGCCATTTTTCATGGAAACTTGCAAACAATTCATGAGGATGATGATAGATTTAATTGTATTACTAGGAAGGGAAAAAGTGACTGATCAAAGGGAAGCAAAAAAAAGTTTTCTTTATATATATTTATCTTTCGTATTCTATTTCAATGGATGGAGAAAAAAATAGAGTTTCTCATTCTCTTCTCATACAAACTTCTCATCATCACCATATCCACCCTTTTCATCGTCCCAATCATCCTCATCATCATTATCATTTTCTCCTTTTCTCGTATAACGTCATTTTGATTCCCTCAAAGGACTCATTCAACATTGAACTTATAACCAACCATGGCTAATAACAAATACAACAAACAGTTGTAACCGTAAGTAGTACCCATTACATTCATCATCACCATCCTCACCCTGATCACAATCATCATCTACCTTTTTCATCTTCATCACTTACTCCAAGTTAAACAACCCATTAGTCTGTATTTAGCTTTAATACCAACTAAACTTTCAACTCTTTCAATCTCTTTTTTTGCACCTTCATCTTTTCATCTTCATCTTTTCTCCTTTTCTTCCCTTTCTTTTGTTATCCTACATTAATTTTGTGCTTGACTTTACTTCATCATCATCATTATCATTATCATCGCCGTTTTACTTGCAACAAATTTTACAGAATCAGAACAGAAGAGTGGAAATTTGGAAAAATGAGAAAACTCTTAGACTTGTTTAAGTGGCTATTTGTTGAACATGGAAGCCAATATCATTTATAATATTCACTTTAAATTTTTGCTTCTCAATTTAATAGCAAATTCTGCGAGAAGTTTTTCATGTTTTTACAATTTCTTTACTTTACATTGAATTTGCTTCTAAAAAATTGTACCGAGTTGATCAGTTGAGAGTTGAATGAAAATAATGTCAGCCTCAGAATGATTATCATCTTTTAATTGAAATTGTTAAACCGTTTCTAATTAGCAATTGATTCTAGTATAAATTGAAATGTTTAATTGATGTTCTTAAGTTGGTTCAATCTTTGTTTATTGAACTGATTTTGACAAAAAACAGCTACAATTTGATAGCATTAACAAGGATCATTCAGGCAATTCAACTAATTTTGTTAACTCATTATACGATGATTAATGGCAAAAGGTGTCATTTTGAATGTTTTCATCCTTGGTAAATTGAACACATTTTGATTTCTAAGTTTTTCAAATTGTCTTTTGAAATGTGGATACAGTTTTTAATGAAACTCTCTGGATTAATGTTCAACTCATGATCTTAAATTTTTGCAATGAGATTAAGTAAAGGATGGGACAAACAAAGCAAGTAAATCCTGAATAGGTTAAAAAGGAACTGATAAACCTGAATGTTGAGTTTATCTTTAAGTTGATGCAATCTGATTGATTGATCAAAATGATCGATTGTTTCAATGTTAAGATTGATCGAGCAATTTGGACGTTTTTGTTTCCTTTTCAGGTACTCATTTCTCCCTTTCATTCCCAAAATCTTGAGCCTAAAGACTTTGATTTATCGGTCAATATATCATCTTTTATCGTTTTTCCATATTATTATATTTAAATATCATTCATTTCATATTTTTCATTTGCAACATTTTCATTCAATCAGTACAATTTGTATGTTTTACAACAATATACAGGGTGTAACAGCCAAATACGCGGTTTTACATCACTAATAACTTTTTTGTCCTTTGTCCGATTCCCAACTTTTGTTGATTATATGTACCAGGTTGCCCAAAAGTGACTCCCTAACTTTTTTTTTGCAAAAACTAAGACCTCTAGTGGATTTAGGTGAAATAAAGTAACACGTTGCAACACCCTGAGAATTTGTTTGAAAGTGTTTTTAACAACTTTTTTGACCCGACAATGACGCAACCGAGGACGAACAGCAGAAACTCTTCGCAAATTTGGAACAGCTTTCGGAAACAAAAAAAACAGATAGGAAAACTGTAACAAAGTAGGTTGGTTTTTTGGTTAATTTTTGGTTTTTTCATGTTTTTTTTATTCTTAGCCTCATTGAGAAGTTCGAAAGAATTTATGACTTGTTGGACGACAAGTAAGGAAGAACTGGACGCCCAAAAACAGCTCGAACATCTGAGAATATTTATGCAGTTGATAAAGCAGTGTCAAGCAATCCAAGAGCTTCGCAAAATGAGATTGCTGGTATAGTCGGAACATCTCGACAAACTGTTCAACGCATTTTTCGGAAAGATTTGGACCTGTGGTCATATAAAATCCAAGTTGTTCATCCAATTAGCGAGGCTCATGCTGCCAACAGATTCGATTTTGCGAACAATGTCCTGAAAGCAGTAAGAAAAATGCGTCTTTGACGCCACTTTTTCTAAAGATTAATGTCCGTCTTTCAGGCCAGTTTTTGATGAAATTCGGAGGTGTCTCTGAAGTCATTTTCGATGGAAATATGTTCATGAAATCAATAGAAGTGTATCGATTGTAAATGAAAGTTTAAATTTATTAAAAGCAAAGGCGTATGTTAAGTTTAATAAGGAAAGAAAGATGAAAATAAAGGAGTAAAAAAGGGTAAAATAAACTCAATTTTCGCAACATTTCGTTCAAGTTGGTCATTTATCTCTTTGATGAGTGTTTGGATGGCTTTGTTTAGGCACTCATTTTTCATGATTAGCTGATCATTTTCCAACTTCAGCTGTCGGTTTCTCTCATAAAAACTTTTTAAATTCATAATGGCTGAATCTATTGCTGATTTCATATGGAAGATTTCATTGAAAGTTAAAATGTTATTCCTCATTCCTCCCATTCCTAAAACTGAACTAATGTCTTGTAGGTTATTATAAAGATGTCTGGGTTTATAATTAAATCTTTCCTTTCTGATATAAAGGGAGATCAAGCAAATGAAAAAATACTTGATTAAGAAATGCAATACGAATTTCTGCATGGTAAAAACAGAAAATGAACTCACCTTGGAGTTGAGATTTTCTTTTTATCAATTTTTGGCATTTTGATGTCGAGGATCAAGACAATGCAAAGTAAAAAATACACGAAATAATTGAAACTTCACAATGGCAAAGACAACTTAAGTTTGATTTTGGCTGACTGGTTGTAGATTGATACTGATGGTACCTGAAAAATGGTCAAAATTTACCTCTACCTATTTCCTAGAATTTCATATGCATCTGTTTTTTTTGCAAAAGTAAAGATGACTTTGGGTTGCATTCAACTCTGAAGCGTGTGTTTGAGCAATTTCTTCAAAAAAGAAACTTTGTATTTTGTAATTCATTGAAGTTAAAATTGTTACTTGCAAACTTGAAATGCAGAAGCTTCCAAGTTACCGAGATTTTTGCCATTTCTTCAAATTTAATGCAAATTATTAAGTGAACCTAAAAGATGAAAACTTTCTGCATGATTGAATAATAAGGATGAAAATGAAAAGATGAGTTTTGCAGGTTAAGATAATGTAACTTTCATTTCCTGAGAAATTAATTTAGATTTTTCTAATATCTTTTTTCTTTCATTGAGCTAGGATATCATTTAGAAAATGTAAAACAATTGAGAAATAGAGAAGCTCAATCGTTGATTTTTAACAATAATTGGGAGGAAAAAAGGTTAACGATTTAGTTGATTCTGAAGTTCCATTGAAAATAAAGCTTTATCAATCGTTTCTATTTTACTATTTAAAACTAAAGTCTGAACCAAGTTACCGATAATTTAACATAAAACAGATCAACTCATTTTGCTTATTACATCAAAGAAACTTGAAAGTTATCATATTCAACACAAGATGACTCATTTTGCGCAGCTTATTATTAAGTGAGTCTAAAATAGGAAAAATTTCTGCATGATTGAAGATGAGGATTAAAAATGAAGGTGATGATATTCAAAGGTAAAATAATTGTAGCTAAAACAAGATAACTCTTTGACTATCAAAGATAAGATTATTCTAAAAAACATAAATTCATCTTACGCATTCAGCAAAATGGAGAAAGTTATTGCTTATTTCTTTGCGCACTATGAGATTTGGGAGCTATGAGTAAAAAGTGAAACTGGGTATAAAATATATGAAGAATCAGTTAAAACTCATCTTATTTTATTGTACTCTTTTAAAAAAGCAGTTTTTGACTTGGAACTCTGGATTAGAAATAGTCACCTTCCAACTCAGCGTTTCTCTGCAATTTTCTGTTTTCGACTTGAACAAGTTTTACCATGGATTATTTAGAGGTAAAGTTTGTTTTGGTTAACTGTTTTGAGCATTATATATTTCTATCAAGTGAATTTGATCAGTGATTTCAGAAATAGAATGATTATCTAACAGTTATTATGATATGAACTCTTGTACCATTGTTATTGGAAAGTCACAATGTTACTAGATCCAATTTTATTTTGTGTTTTTTCATTTACTATTTGATATCATGGATTCATCTTGTGTTGCAAGTCAATTGTTGTCCAACTTGAAATGAATATTTTCTCATTCCATATAAAGTAAACCTAAACTACGCCATCTAGTGATCCTTTCGCAAGAAACAAAGAATGGGTGTATAGGATGCAGTGACACCTTTTGATGCGATATAAAAATTTTGAACTCTCCACCGAAAAATGACCTTGAATGACCTTGACCTTGAAATATGACAATTGAGTATCGGCGAAATTGTCATAAAAAAATATCCAGCCTCAAGGTAATAGCCGTTTCACAACGGTAAAATTAGCTGAAATGCCCTGTATATTATGCGGGGAAATATTTACATTCGAGAAAGATTAACACTCTATCTTTAACCAAGACCTTTGACGCAACCACCACATCCCAGTGAAGAATTGGACCGCTATACATGCAAAATTTGTTTGAAACTCAAAGTTGGTACAGTTTTTTCACCCTGTGATCATGCTGTTGCATGTTTTACTTGTGCTGTACATGTTAGTAGATGTCCTTTATGCAGAGCGAGTATCGAACGGATTGTACGCATTCAATTTGTAAACTGATCAATTTTTCATTTTTATTCTACTAATAAATATTAACTCTTGAATGTTGCTTCAAAGTTATTTCAAATTATTCTCAAGAATATTTTCTAAAGCAAAAATTTAACAAACTACTATCATTATTGTCAAAAGTGAAAGACAAATGATTATGATGTATAAGCCTTTCCTTTCACTTTCAATTTTTGTTTTCAAACTGTTTTCTTCTGTTTGGAACTTAAGATCAAATGAAGAATAAATGAGTATGCAGCTTGCTACATAATTTTTCAAATACTGCATTATCCTTTATTTATCTTTATATTCAATCAAAAATGGCTACAAAGGCTATAAGTTAATCGATCAAAATCGACATGGCTTGAAAGACAGGTCTTCTTACGCATTTTTCTTACTACTCCTGAATGTAGTTAACAGAAGGATGGAACATCCACATTCAAGAAAATCATATAAAATATTTTGATGTTAATAACTTGTATGGTTATGCAATGTCTCAGCCTATACCTGTAGGTGAATTTGAATGGATGCAAAGTAAAGACTTTGATGTATCATAAACATATCTGGGAATTCAAGAGGTGTTATCCTTGAAGTTGAATTGGAATATCCACCTGATTTACATGATGTGCATGATAAATTCCTTTAGAACCTGAAAAAAGGAAATCGATGAAGGTTTACTAAGTGATTACCATATAGACCTGATCGCAAAAATGAAGGAAAATGGCGGAAAGTATACAAAATCGAGTAAGATGGTTGCAACATTACAAAACAAGGAAAGATATGTGGTATGCATTGGAAATTTTTGAAATACTATCTGTCGAAAGGTTGAAAACTAACTAAAATTCATCGAGCTATCTCGTTTAAATAATCACCTCGGTTGGCTCCATATGTTAGTTTTTGTACTAAGATGCGACAAGCTGCAACATTTGTATAAAATTGCAATGAACTCTGTGAAAAAATAGAAAATTACTTATTGGGTAAGAAATGTAAATTTATTTCATTTAAAACAAAGATTATAATGTCTCATACTCTACAGAGTATTCGATCGCTGTTTGCACTAAAAACTCTATTAAGATATTTGGGTCCGTCCTTTTTTCCAGACGTTGGGCCAAAAATGAAATTAAATCTAAAATTTTTGAAATGGCACATAACCACTGATTTTTTCTTCACTATCATCATCACAATATAAATAATCATCAATATAATCAAACATCTCATCAATTTCCGTAGATATTTTGTTGATGTCCAGGTTTGTATTTATCGTTGGAGATTCCGTCGAAGATGCGACATCACAATATAAATATGTATCAGTAGTAAGAAAAAGCACCTTCTAGCACAGTTTTCCACTGCGCTAGAGGGTGCTTTTTTCCTCTTTCTTTTCCTCTTAACTATAAATATGAACACAAAAGCTGTTTTCATGAAAGAAATGTTTGGCCAGTGTGAGCATACATTGTTTCTGTGTCAGAAAGGTGCCCCCTTATGAATATATTGATTCATTTACAAAATTTGAAGAGACAACATTACCTGATATTGACCATTTCTATTCATCTTAACCAAAAAACAAAATTAACCAAGCACTTCATAATCATCTTGGTGATATTTGGACTAAATTCGACTGCAGAAGTCTTGGAGATTTTCATGATATTTACTTGAGAGTTGATGTTATGCTACTTGCAGTTGTTTTTGAAAAATTCAGAGATATGAGCCTGTTTTATATTAACCCATGTCATCACTTTTCAGTTCTAGGATTATCTTTTTAAGCTGCACAGAAAACAATTGGAGTTGAACTAGGTTTGCTGACAGATATTCATATGCTCTTGATGTTTGAAAATGGAATTCGAGGAGGTCCAACAATTGTTAGTAAGAGATATACAAAAGCAAATAATCAATTCACAGAAGGATGGAACATCCACATTCAAGAAAATCATATAAAATATTTTGATGTTAATAACTTGTATGGTTATGCAATGTCTCAGCCTATACCTGTAGGTGAATTTGAATGGATGCAAAGTAAAGACTTTGATGTATCATAAACATATCTGGGAATTCAAGAGGTGTTATCCTTGAAGTTGAATTGGAATATCCACCTGATTTACATGATGTGCATGATAAATTCCTTTAGAACCTGAAAAAAGGAAATCGATGAAGGTTTACTAAGTGATTACCATATAGACCTGATCGCAAAAATGAAGGAAAATGGCGGAAAGTATACAAAATCGAGTAAGATGGTTGCAACATTACAAAACAAGGAAAGATATGTGGTATGCATTGGAAACTTTACAGAAGATTTACACTTATCCTTTCCAGAGTTCGAGATGAACTGGCTTTATTTTTCAAATACAACAACTAAAATACAACAAGAATTCACCCTATCGATCGAGGCACACCTACGATCGATAGGGTGTAACAATTTAATTTGGGTGTGTTACATATACCGGCCGCCATTCTGAACAGCCACTGTTCAGTTACAACAATCTTGAATTTCGGGAACGTTAATCTAAGGTTTGAGGTTATTCTTAGTTTACATTTTGGGAAGTATTAATTGATTCTAATGATTTTCTAATTCTTGTAATTTATTTTTAGCTTCATCTAACATTTATTTATAATCTAATTGTGAAGCCATTCTCCTTAATTCTTGATTTTTCAATTGTAGTTCCTTCTGGGTAGAGCTAAGAGTTATGCAAAATTTGGAATGAAATTCCTGTGGTAGTTTATACGTTATGCATAAGGAACAATTTTTAACATTATGTTGGCAAATATTAGTGTGCCAATTAAAATCTTCATTAGTTAAAATTTCTCTACATGATGGGAACTGACAATAAACTTGTAATTTGTCCCATACTTCTATGGATTTTATACCACTTTTGGGTCTAATTCCATATCTAAATGGTCTTCTACAAGCCTGACATTCTTTTGGGTGAGGAGCTCTGAGGTTATTTTCTAATGCGTATATTAATTGACAATTTGGGCACATGCAGTATCTACAATGTACGCAGGTGTGGTTTTGGAAATGGTCTGGAATAATTTTCAGGCACACAAAACATTCAAAATCTCGAGAACTTTCCAGATCGACCCAGTCTCTTTTGAACTCATCCTCTGGTATGCGTTCCATGTTTTTTTTTCTCTTTTTGTGTTGATGAACCTGAGAATTAATTGGAGTTGAAAATACAATTTAAATTGTGTATATAACATCTTAGTACTAGAGGATATATTAGTTCTATATAGTTTTTTTTTAAAGTTAACGGTAGAAGTACTAATGTAGGAATATGATTAAGATAGTATAATGTAGTGCTAATATTGATAATTTTTATGAAATTTGTGTAATAATTTAGTTATTGGTTAAGCTTTTAATTCTAATTTCAGAGGAGGAGTACCATCCTTCAAGTTCTAAAAGGGGGCAATTCATTTCAGTCCCTGTGGTGTATGAGATTTCGCCTTTAGAGGATTTACTATGTAATATGATTTGGTGCAAACTTTTAGAGTCTTCACTTCCACAATTTTGGCAACAAATGGGTCCGAATCCACAAAATTCGGGTTGGCAACTTTCTTCCTCTGTGAGGGGAGGACCAAGACAGCATCCTTTATTTCTTTTTGGGTTGTCTGGTCGGAATTTCTTGCAGCATCCTTTGTAATCGGATCTGTGGATTTGTATGCAGTCGTATTCATTGTTCCACTCTTCACGACACCATTTACAGATGATGACAAATTTACTGAAAAGATGATTAAATGGTTTATCGCGTAATTCAAAAAAACCAGGATACTCTTCGAAATCGAAAGAAGGCGTTGAAAGAGCAATATGGGCAAGTTCGGAGTAATATTTGTAAAACTCGCTAATCTTTGCATCACTAGCCAGGATAAATTTTTTCTGATTGTGATTTGTAGGAGTGCCTCTATGACAAAGGACTTTCGCCATTGAGAACTGTATCCAAGATTTTTCCAACCTACTGACTGGAAAGAAAGGTGCAACATCTACGAAAGCAAAGCTCACTGGTTCTGGCGGATCATTGTAATCTTCAAGGTAATCGTAGTCAGGTTCGACATATTCATCATCAATTTGACATTGAGATCTTACGGATTGTACAAATGCAGATTCATTAGCATCATGAAATGATCCGTCAATAGCATGGTCGAGATTAACAAAGAGTCCTAATGCAGCGTAGTCTGCATTATCTGCAAATTCTTCATCAGAACATTTCTTAAGTCCACCTTTAAAAGGGCAACAGAAAGAATAGAAGGCACCACCAACTATCCCGACGTATTGGATGATTCCATCCCAAAAAGTATGATCAACATTTAAATCGCTAGCATAATACAGTATATACTGCCAAAATACTACGCTTTGTCTAGCATGACTGCAAAATGGGATGAGGGACATTTTTGGTGAAGTTTTATGCTTTAAGAGATAGGAACAATATTGGGTAAAATGAGATTTAATACAATATATCGGCTGCCATCCTGAACAGTCTCTGTTCAGTTACATTTGTTGCCAACACGATAAGACGTTCATTGCCATCTATGATCTAGATGTTAATCTGAAATAAATTATTATTTCTTTCCTAAGTTTTAGCCTAATCGTAACTATTATTACACTAAACTCTGTTAATATTATTTTTTTGGCTTTTTTTTAACTTAATTGTTTAAAATTTCGCTAATTAATTTTGTATGTTTTTTTATCTATTTATCCGTTTCTTTTTCTGATTCGTTTACGGTTTGAAGAAGTGATGAGTAACTATTTACTTCTTGTTCAGCCAATCTAGCTGCTGCAATTAATTCATGTATTGTTTTTGGATTCTTTGAGATAATCTCATATTTGATTTGAGTTAATAATTTTATTTTTATTAAACTGACGATAAAACTCTCAGGAGTTGTTCTATCTATGATTTTACATTCGCCATATATTTGGTAGATAAAATCAACAGTAGATTGACTAACTTGCTGTTTGGTTCCTTGTAATTCTTGTGCTAGCTTAGCTTTATAATGAATAGGACTTAAGCTTGGATGAGTTTCACTCGTCCATTTTTCTGCGTTATCTGCGTCGACGTTAGCCTTTGGGCTATCAGTATATAGAATGTCATACAATTTAATCAATTTTTCTTTGTTTGTGCCTATTTTGATTAATTGATTTACGAGTTTAATTTCTGTTACAAGGAATAGGTTATCTTCTTCTTCCATTTTGATTTGTCAAAGTATTTCTCAAATTTTTTTATTTTATTTTATTTTTTTCAAAGATTTTAGTGAAATAGTGATTAATTAAAGTTGAATAATAGATAAGTTAATTAATAATTTAATTTTGATAAATGCAGATACTTCTATTTGTTATTTAAGCTATAATATGCAGAATGGTTATTTTTGTTAATTCTATTATTATTGTTACTTTATAATTTTTCCTTTATTTAGGGTATATTAAGATTATTCTTATTATTATTTTTTTTGTGAGTTTTATTTTTTATCATTTTGTAAATTAAGCATTTATGTTTATATTCTGTTGAAACTTAATGTTTTTATGAGGTGTTGTCCCCTTTTTTATGAGGCCATAGCTAAGTAGGCTATGAACATCTCTTTGTTTTTATCTGACATAAGTGATGACTGAATTTTATTATGAGGGTGTAGTCACTAAGGACTTATTTTCGTTTAATAATATCTATCCTAAGTATTTTAGGTATTATCTATTTATAGATTAAATCTGACATCAGTAATGACTGAATCTCGCTATTAATTGAAGGTGTAGTCACTGAAGACTTCTCTTTATGTAATCTTATTAATGCAAAGTATTTTAGGTGTAACCTCTTTGGGTTTGATTTATTTGAGTTAAATATATTCTGGTTATTAGGTCTAATCAATAGGGCGTATAAGCCTTTTTGTTTTGTTTTTATCGATTTGATTATTAACAATGTATATTGTAATATTATTCTGATTATTATTCTTTTGTGATCAATATATTTGTAGAAGCACTAGGGCTGATTATTATATTTAATTCTTTAGATTATTATTAATTTAATTTTTTTTTATGGAGCAAGAGCTGAATATTCAGTAAAAGTTAAGAGTTATTGTGTGACATTGAAGAAAGATGGTGAGCTAAGCTTCTAACCAATCGAAATATATCTGTTTAATTGAATTTTGTTTATTTATTTATTTATTTTTTTTTATTAAATTTATTATATTTATTATTATTGGATCACCAAGAAATATTCAAGAGTGTGAGTGAAACTCAGCAAATGGCTTACTTTAATAAGTACTAATATATTTATTCAATTTTTTGAATTATTTTCATTTATTTATGATTAGAATTGATTGAAGATGGGAACTGAGTTCTTAAACCATCTAAGAATCGTCTTTCTTTGAGTTTAAAATGAGAATTATGACTTGAAATCACGCTCAATTTGCGATGAGAAAAATATGGTAAAGATTCAATCTTTTTCAAATGTAATTATCTAAGTGAGGTTTGGTTCCTCTGAACTTAATCTAATTGAATAGGTGTAGTCTTTTTAGACTTGATTTAGTTTAGTAAATATTAATCTTGTCAAGATTTAATTTATCTAAGTAAGGTGTAGTCTTTTATAGACTTGAATTTGATTAGAAAGTATCAATCTTTTCTAGATTTAATTTATCTAAGTAGGGTGTTGTCTTTTGTAGACTTAATTAATTTAAGCGACAATTAATCTTTTCCAGATTTAATTTATCTAAGTAGGGTGTAGTCTTTTGCAGACTTAATATATTCAGACTAGAGTATGACTCAGAGTCAGTAATTGAAAATCAATTTTTTGTAATCTTTCAGGTTATTAAGATGATTAAGATTCAAGATAAGTTATGAAAGGTTTAACTTTATAACGTAAATGATTAGGCATAAATAACATGCAATTGGGCAAGCAAATAAAGTAATTTATTAATAAGGTTTATAATAAGTTAATTAGCAACTCAGAAAGATGGCGAACTGAAGCGTTCTTAAACCATCAATCAAGAGCGATTTAGGTAGTAAGTGAATGAAAGATGGCGAACTGAGGCGTTCTGTAACCATCAATCAATACTTGGCAACAAATTTGATTAATAATTTAGGTTTAGAGAATCAAGGAAAATGATTAAATTTGGAATCATAATTGGTTAATTATTAACTCAAATGTGAATGGCGAACTAAGTTCTGTATTCCTGAGTTTGGTAAATTAGGTTTAGGATTAGTAAATTGGCTCATATGTGAATTGCGAACTAAGTTCTGTATTCATGAGCTTTGAAAATTAGGTTTGTTGTTGGTAAATTATTGGCTCATGTGGAATGGCGAACTGAGTTCTGTATTCCTGAGCTTCTAAATTAGGATCTAGAGAGGAGATGGCGAGCAGGGTTCTTAAATCGGTCAACAATTGTTAAGAAACTTAATGAGAGGTAATTACGTTAATATAAACGTTTAATGATATAAGCAATATTAAATGTTAATGCACAAACAATTAGATGCTAGATTAATCTAAATATTATTTGAATCTGACATGCGTCTAGATGATAATTTACTTACTTTATTAAAATTGTATTGGATTTTTATCGTTTTTTTTTTGGAGCAAAATGTAAAGGTGATTGGAAAGTTGGTAAAGTAGGTGAAATCGTTAATTAAAAGTGAACTGAATCAGCAAAGAATTACGGATGTACAGCACTGAATTATAAATAGAGTCACTATGATCACTGTTTTTTTTGTCTTTCTTCAAATAGAGTCAAAGGATGAATTTAATATTTTTGTTGATGATTTTATTCGGGTAGATGACAAATAGATTTATTCCAGTTGAATGTAGTTGAAATATCAATGTATGATGGTAAATTTCACTTTACTATCAAGATACAACCGATTTTTGGTATTATTTTTTTTTCGAATTAACACATTTATCATAAAAATTATTTAGTTTACACACATTAGAGATGCACAAAACTTTCACTATTATTTGAGGTGGCAAAAATACCAAATTGAACGTTAAATTTAATTTTTACAACAGTAAATTTTAAAAATCGAAAGTTGAGTTGGATTAGGCAGGTATTTTCGCCTCACTTCGGGCACCAATTGAAAAGATTTACACTTATCCTTTCAAGAGTTCGAGATGAACTGACTTTATTTTTCCCAATACAACATCTAAAATACAACAAGAATTCACCCTATCGATCGAGGCACACCTACGATCGATAGGGTGTAACAATTTAATTTGGGTGTGTTACAGTATGTATTGAAAACTTGAAATACTATCTGTCAAAAGGTTGAAAACTAACTAAAATTCATCGAGTTATCTCGTTTAAATAATCACCTCGGTTGGCTCCATATGTTAGTTTTTGTACTAAGATGCGACAAGCTGCAACATTTGTATAAAATTGCAATGAACTCTGTGAAAAAATAGAAAATTACTTATTGGGTAAGAAATGTAAATTTATTTCATTTAAAACAAAGATTATAATGTCTCATACTCTACAGAGTATTCGATCGCTGTTTGCACTAAAAACTCTATTAAGATATTTGGGTCCGTCCTTTTTTCCAGACGTTGGGCCAAAAATGAAATTAAATCTAAAATTTTTGAAATGGCACATAACCACTGATTTTTTCTTCACTATCATCATCACAATATAAATAATCATCAATATAATCAAACATCTCATCAATTTCCGTAGATATTTTGTTGATGTCCAGGTTTGTATTTATCGTTGGAGATTCCGTCGAAGATGCGACATCACAATATAAATATGTATCAGTAGTAAGAAAAAGCACCTTCTAGCACAGTTTTCCACTGCGCTAGAGGGTGCTTTTTTCCCTTTTCTTTTTCTATGTCCTTTTCTCACTTACCATTGAATCTCAAATGATACAATATTATGTAATATTAAATAAGTTTATTAAATCTCGAGAATGCATAATATTATGTAATTTCACATAACTGTCTAGACTTAGTCTAGTTTTTTTCTTTCAATAATGATTTTTATATCGAAATTTGCACCACAAACACATTGGTGATTCAAACGAAACCCTACTTGTGGTTGACCTAACATTGAATCCAAGAGTTTTTCAAACTCATAGTCATTGTAATTATCATAGCTGGGAATTTCGCTATTATATGTTTGCATATCATCATGAAAAATTTCATCAACAGCTTCCCGTATCCATGAATGATCTTCAATTTCAGGTAAAAATTCAACTGGATTATCTGCATCCTTACTTACAGCTTCTATTAGTCGTAATCATTCTTCAGTTTCCTCTGGAATTATCAATTTTCCTTCGCTATTCAGGCTATGAGATGGTAATGAAGATAAAGTTGGAGTTGATACTGAAGATGATGTTGTAGGGACCGGTTGGACAGAACTAGAAGTTGAAGTCGAGCAAACTGAAGAAAAAGAAGCTGGAGATGACGAAGAAGTTGAAAGCTTAGGAATAAACGTTAAAGTTGCTGGAACTGAAGTCGGGCCAGATGCTGAAGTTGATGAATACTCAGCCACAAGTTTTTGAAATTCCTCATGTGAGGGGAGCACCACTTGTAATGGCTTACACCCATACTTTTTAAACAATTTTCGTTCATTTTTTCAATTTCAAGCACTTTTTGATTGAACTTGAATACTAATGCGAATACTATGTAAATATTTAGGCATATTTAACTATTTGAAGTGAACTATGATTTTTTTTATTTGTTCAATTTCTTAAATATTGAAGAATTATCAATTAAATCATCTTCATTTTAATGAATTGAGAGATAAAAACCCTCAATAACGTCATTTTCGCAAAGGGTTAAAAAAGAAATTGATTTCAATTTTAAAGACAACCATAAGTAATTAAGTTTTGAAAATTAACCCTGAAAGTTTTCAAGCACCAATTAAAGGGTTGCAATATTTCTCTTAATCAATTTTTTCATTCAAGATTCTTCAATCACTTAACTCTTTACTTATCTTTCTTTTCTCTTTCTTTTTAGTCTATTTTCTCTTTCTAAAGCCAATGTATTTTGATGTATGATTTCGACTTTTTTACTCTTTAAATTCTTCTTTCTTTTACTTTCTTATACCAATGGGTATTGATTTAAGCTTTCCCAACAAACTTTTTTCTTTAACTTTTTCCGATTTGTTCTTATCATATTTGAATGATTATGATAGCTCGAATTTTTTTATTCAGTCAATACGTCAAACATTACAATACATTATTTAGTCTTCTTGAAATCCGAATCAAAAGTTCATAGTTGTCATCATCCTCTGAAGGGGACTCTCCAAGGTTATCAACAATTTTAGTCAATGAATCTTTAAGTTTAGAATCAGGGGAAGTTTTTAGAAGTAATTTTAAATCAATCCAGAGCATCTCCGATTGTATTTTTTGTACAACAGCGAATGCACATTCATTTGTATGGTCATTCATACAAAGCGAAGAAGTCTCAAACTAACCAAAAGAATCCAAGTCAATAGCAAGTTCTTGCGACAAATTTGTAAATGGAATTTCACAATAGTCCAAAAAGTTCGCTGACTTGACAACGAAGCAGGCAACTGTTTCGGATCTATTTTTACTAATTCTTTTATATTCAAATAGCAAATATGGATTCAGTCAATATTGTTGCTCCATTATTATCCATCATTGTTACGTTTAAAACCAATTACTTTTCTTATACAATCTTTAGTCTTAATTGTAAGCTTCAATAATAAACATAACGTTCAATACAATCTTGTTTACCTGTTACTATCACCTAGAAGTAAAATTAACCAACTTATTCATTTACAATTTCTCGTACAATTTTTGGATGAGGTTGAACAAGGTTATTCAAAGGTGAAAACACCAACATAGAAATCCCTTCGAAGTAGTTTAAACAAGCTTCAATTGTACCATTAGTACATTTAGCAACATGGAAAACTGCACAGAAAGGCATGCTGATATTAACTAGAATGATGTTAGTAAGCGAATGAAGAATCATTCGATAAACATGAACTTATATATAATCAGTGACTCTCTCGTGAAGTTAGGGAGTAGAAATGTGTTTTGAAACCACACCTTGCAATTATTTTTAAGCCAATCAAATCATCACAAAATGTCAATACGAATAAGGAACGTAACAGTTTCTTTCATTTCAGAGAAACTAAACCCTAGAAATTTTGATAATCATGATTCTGCTAGATTTTCAGCAATTATTCTAAAAAACGGTCGAGCACGAATTTTGATAAATTATTCGAACAAAGTAAATGTTACAGGAGTCTTACTTGTAAAGAAGCCAAAAAAGTCTTGAAAAAAAATATTCCTAATATCAATATAAATCAAAGTAAAATTATGAACATTTGTGCCTCTGCGACTCTTGACCTTAATATCGACTTTAATAAAGTTTATGAAAGTGATCTATTTTCATGGGAACCAGAACTTTTTCAAGGAATCATATACCGCAAAGATAAATTCATAGCAATTTTATTCAGATCAAAAAAAGTTATTCTAACAGGCTTTAAAGATCCTGGAGAAATTGAAACTTTTTTTCTTGAACTCTTGATTGATATACCAATAGTTATATAAAGATTTTGTAAACAGATGATAAACTATATCATTAAATCATGTATTCTGCTTACTTGAAACACCCTTTCACTATGGTCATTAGTGGTCCGACCGGTTCTGGGAAAACAGTTTGGGTGCAAAAATTGATTAAAAACGTTTGCTACTCATCCGTCGCCCAAACACATTTATTATTTATATGGAGAATATCAACCATCTTTTGTTAGCTTAATCAATGTTACACTTATCAAAGGTATCCCTACAAACTTCTTTGATAATTTAAATCAGGAAAATGAGCCAGTGTGGGTAATCATCGATCATTTAATGAATGATGCTGCAAAAAGTCAAGTAATTAGCGAACTTTTTACTAAAGGATCTCACCATAAAAACATTTCAGTCATTTTACTGGTGCAAAATTTTTTCAATAAAGGAAGTTAAATGCGTACAATAACATTGAATGCCAACTATTTTTCATTCATTTTTATTCAAGAATCCGCGTGATAAAACCATTGCAAATAATATTGCTAGACAAACGTATCCGAATAAAATAAAAGCATTTACACAAGTTTTCGAGGATGCAACAAAGAATCCTTACTCATATCTATTCATAGATGTGAAAGCAGATACTTCAGAGACTTTAAGGCTTCTAGGAAATGTATGGCAAACTCCAATCAATGTATATATTATATAAAGAATGACATAATGAAATTTGCAATAAAAATGACTATCACCGGTGTTATCAAGTGTTAACCGGAACTTGTTGATTTATTTCATTTGCAATTGATGGTTTAACCAAAATGATGAGGTTATGATGTAGTTACGTTGATATGATTTTATTAGATGAAATAAATGAAATAATTAAACACACAATGTGTTTACACAATTACAATAACTCAATATCACTTAGAGAAGAAAATTAAAGATATTCAATCACAAAATGATGATAAACTTAACCCAATACAATTTAACCACACAGGGTTTCAACACACAGTTGAATTTTAATTGACTCTTTGTCTCAGCAAGTTCTCAAGCTTGAGGTTTGCCTGAGGTGGAGTGTCAGATTTGACTTGCACCAAACCGCTACCAGATAGAGACAATGATAGAAAAATACAAAGTAACTTTGACACACAGTCAAATGAGTTTAGGGTAAAAGTAAGATTATTATTAACTGACTTCGACTTCTACAACTGACTTATACTACTTAGGTAGAAAGTATTTAAGGTCAGGTCAGTGAGTTTGTTGAAACTCACTGAGTCCTCGTAGAGTTCGTCTTTTCTTATTCAGTGTGGGAAGGAGATGAAGTCCAACGGCCAAAAACAGGATTAGCCTTTACAAGGTCAAAGTAGTAGACAGAATATGAGTTAAGTAGATAGTGTAAACAAAGTAATGAGTGACCTTCAGCTTAGGCGTTGAAACCGTACAAGCTCTATTGATCCTTTATGGAATTAGCAGAGAGTCTTGATGAAGTTTAGACGGTAGACCGAAGTGGAGACTTTAACAGAAAATTTTAAAATGTGCTTTTTCATTTGAGCATGATGTCTAACTTATCATTTGCTCAATATCAGTTTTCTTATACTTGAAACTTCATCAAAACCAACATCAATCACTATCAGATCAAATAAAGAAAATATTACAGTGTCAAAGTTGTATAATATACGCAATCAGTGAAATTATTAAAAATATCCTAAACGGTGTTATCCCGATTTCCAAATCTGATAAATTATATCTAACAAAGTATAGAAATAAATTACGTCAAATTTCAAAGCAAAAGACTACTTTAAAAGATAGAAGAAGGTTAATTAATCAAGTAGGCGGAGCCTTACCTGCACTATTAATACCTGCAATAACAGTATTAAGTTCCCTCCTAGCTAACAAAATATGAATGCTTACACAAAAATGGTTCTCATTTCTCAAGATGAGTACTACAAGCTCAAATCAGTCAATAAAGACGCAATTTCTGCAAATATAAATATTCCACTTCCTCCTCAAATGCGACAAAAGTTAATAAATAAAACTCTTTCAACTTCTCATAAAGAACGAATTAAAACACCGAGCCAGAATGTAATTGCTAAATTGAAAGGCGTTGTTTTTGCTAGAATAGCTGAAAATAAAAATATATTTGATAAAGGAGCATCAGCTAATTAGACAGATGAAATTTCAAAAATTGTTTATCGCAAGAAAACGCCAAACACCTTTATTTATAAACTGGAGGATTTACAAGGAGAGTCAATCACATCAATTTTTTATCCTAATGAGCTTAGTCCAGCAATCAATATAAAGAAAATGGGTCGTAAGAATAAACAAAGATGAAGCCTGTTAACGAGATTCAAGTTCCCCTTGTGTCAAACGCCTCTATGCAATCTTATCCCAACAACTCATTATCATCATTTACAAATAATTTATTTGAGCCCCTAGAGTTTGAAGGAGAATGGGAAGTTGCTGTAGTTGAAATATTCCATCCAAGTGAACTAGACCCCAAACAAACTAAAAGTGTGAATATTTCCTTGACTAGGGATGTTGGTGGCCCTGTTAGAACAAAAAGCTTTAGTTTTGAGTATAAATTACTAGATAGTGCTGAGACAATCACTTGAAGTTTCTTTATATTGAATGTCCAACCATATTTACTATTACGTTCCATGAAATTAATTATCCTATCTGGAGGATAACAACCAAAAGAGTCGAAATAATAAGCGTGTCCCTTAACAGGAAAATATACACAATCATTTTTCAAATTATGAAAAACAACTGGAATCTTCATATCCCAATGTAATTCAAGATTACAGGACTGATGAGCAGCTCCTCTTATTCTTCCAGTTACATGATCGTGATCACAAACTTTAACATTGTTTTCGGTAAATTTTTGTTCACAAATCCAACACTGCTCTGATAGTTGAATCATTCTTTGTTGGTCATGTGATACCACTAAATCTTTTTGATTAATTCAATAATTTTAGTAAATAAGTTTTTGTACAGATTCAAGTTCGTTGGAGAAAATTCACCTGCATTTCTTCCTCTGTAGAATTTTTCATGGATAATTTCTTGTTTCCAATCAATAACTACAAGACTGAAGCTCGTTGGTATGTGATGTTGATATTTAAACGTATGATTATCCTCAGGATCAACTTTAACAGCTAGTGTCTCAAAATCAGCATAAATGATATAAGGACATAGTTCTAATGCTTTGAATTGTTTCTTATTGAAACAAACTTGTTCACCAGGCGCTGGTAAGACGATCCTTTTTTCTGATTGACAATATTCTTTATGTTTGTCCAGACTGGCTTGAGTTCTATATCCTTGCAGACATTTCTCACAATTTTTAAATGTTCTGTTTCTAGAATTTAACAATCGATTGAAGTTTTCAATTAAGGAATAATGACCTTTGAAATAAAATATATTGACTTTTTTATCGCGGCTTAACTTGTATATTTGTAGTGGTACGATTAATTCACCTTTAAAATCCAATGGGTAGACATTGACCGCAATCTTGTTCAGTTTCTCAAACTTTGGTATATCAGTAACTTTCACATGATCTAAATCCAGTGAAATCAAATTTATTGATATACTTTTTATAAAAAGAAATTCTTTGTGGGTTTTTAACTCGGGGAAATTGACTAGCTAGTATACAACACATGAAGTTCAATCTAACTATCAGCTGTTGATGATGAATAAGAATTTCAGAGGGATTCAATGATTATGTTTTTTTTGACTTTTGGTTGTCTAGAGCTTATCACAACTCAAATTTAAGAACTTTAGATGTTTATATAATAAAAATGTTGACAGTTGGTTGTTTGATATTTAGTCATAGGTCATTGTATAAGAAAATCGTTCCGTAAAATTGAGTGCCAAAATTTATCAATGACTGAACAAAATCAAAGTGAGTCTTTTAAAAATTTAATGCATATTTGTTAGCTGAAAATAGTGAATTACAAAACAAGTGCAAGTTATACGAGAAAAAAATTACATATTTGAATCAATATTTAGAAAAACAAATCAGTTTACTGAGTTCTTATAACTTTCTAAACAAAATCAGGTTTGCAAGATGTTGTGCATACTTTGAATAAAGCAAGTTCATTAATGTGAAAGGAAGAGTTTATCATTTTATTGAATTAAATTAAAGTTGAATTATTATTCAAAAACAATCAAATCAATCAGAAGATTATTCAGCCTCTCAAATCCTGAATGTTCAGGTTCTTTTAGGATCACCACGAACTGTACTTGTAGGACAATTATTGTTTGTTTTACAAATTACAAGGATTACAATCCTCACACAGATTAGCCACAATTCATAACCACAAATCTGACCAAAGGTTTAAAGATGAATGAAAGTTGAAAATGTCTGAGTTACAGATTAACACTCGTAGACTTCCGGTCTGACCAACAGAGTCAAAACTCTAAGTATTCCAATACTTTACACAGCTAGATACAGCTAATTAGAGTCAAAGAAAAGACTGGCACCAATAATGAACATTACGTATTCAAACTATGAAACACAAGTATGGTAATACTTTGAACTAGAAAATAGGAAAATTATTATCACAAGAACAGGACAGGATTAGACCAGAATGGTATTGTAATACCAGGAAAAATCAGAAATTGGAAAATAAAGTTTAACAGAAATTAAACATAATTGCAGAAGCATTTGAAGAGGTATCCAAAAAAGCGTATTCATAAGCATAATCAAATTATAAAAATCAGAGCATTAAATACTAAGATGAACGGAAGGAAACAAAAGGTTGGCAAACCTTAAGGAAAAGGAAAGACAAAGAAAAAAGGAAACGGTTGTCTCCATTGACAATTTTACAAACAAAAAAGGTTATCTTAGTAACCATCAAAAAAGGGATTAATGAAAAATTGAAAAGTGAAAAAAGATATGGACCCAAGTATTGCAATACTTTATCTTGATCCAAATAAAATTGAATTAAATTTATTCTTGGGTAACTCTACCCTTCAAAATGGAAAAGGTGATAGGTTATATAAGAATAGACGCAATAAGAAAAGGAAGAAAGATATTTTTGATTGAAAATGGAATATCTACACCCAGCTTCAACTCCAGCTAGCAAAAGTGAATTGAACTTATTCGCTGTCCCTCCTACTCAAGTTGCGATAGCTTCATCTTATGAGACTGACTATAGACCTTCTCAAAATTTAGATAATGGAAAAACATTTGAGATCAATATTCCTGCATCTGAAGATTTCACTGATCTTAGTGCTTCAATAGTTCACATGAAAGTGTTCATTACTAATAAAGATGCAATATTGAAACCTATAGAGAAAATCACGCTTGTAGAGAATTTCGCAAATTTTATGCAATTTTCGAACAAATCGACCTATATCTTGGCTCTACGAACACATCTCTTGCTAATAACATGTACCATTACCAAGCTTTCCTAGAAGATTTATTATTTAGACATTCAACAGAAGCTGAAGCAGGTTCATCGATTGATCGAAAGATTGTACAGGGACATAAAGTATATGAGTTATATTTCAAACTTCATTTACCTATGTATTCACAAGATAAATTACTGCTAAATGGTATTTCACTTTCATTCCGTTTCACAAGGAGTTCAGGTTCTTTACCAATAATCAAAGAAACACTTGTCGAAACTGAAGAATATTCGTTCAAAATTCAAAAGTTTGCACTTCATATAAAATCAGATCAGATACAAGAAATTTCTTCATAGCAAAAGGGTTATCTTCTATCTCTGTTGAAAATATTTTTTCAGGGGCATTACCACGTAAATGCATAATTGGTTTTGTTGATGAAAGAGCAATTAGTGGATACATAGATTCAGATCCTTTTAAATTCCAGCATTTCAATGTTGCTCAAATTAGTTTAAACATCGATGGTGTTATGTTTCCAAGTATACCGTACACACCTGTATTCGCAAATGGAAATGCAATGCGAGAATTTGTAGAATTTTATCGAACACTGGGACAGGACGAAGGAATTGCTCGATTAAATTCACAATATGAGAAATATAAAGATAACAAAGTACTTTATGCATTTGATATCGGAGGAGAGTTGGGAGCTGAAGTAGGAGTTCTATCGCTAGTAAAACGAGGTAAAGCGAGATTAGAAGTTCAGTTCAGTCAGGCCTTACCATCCACAATCAAAGCAACTGTATTCACACAATATGATAATTTAATAACAATTGATAAAGACAGACAAGTAACAATTGATTACTAAAATGCTGAACAGTTTAGAAGTGAAAAAATTGTTGAAAATGATGAATGGTTTGGTGGAGTTTACCCAAGTGATCGTCTGCCTGTAAAAATCAAAAGACCTATGTCATGCATTATTAATTTACATCCGAGTTATAAAGAGGGATCACACTGGGTCGCAATAAACTTTAATCGTTTCGGAAGAGCATTATATTTTGATTCATTCGTTTGTGAACCACAGGGGAATATTTGACTTTTATTGAAAAAAATGCACCAAGAGGCTATGAACATTCACCTCATAAATACCAAAGAAATGATTCCACATCATGTGGTTACTTCTGTGTTCTTTTTGTCATGTTGGCTAATAAGCATAATAAATTTCTAAATTTGTTCAAAAAATGTAAACATAGCGCAAATGAAAAACGTTTGAAATTAATGATAAAGCAATTAAAAGAAAATGATTAAATGTATAATTTTGATTGAGAACAAATATGTAGAAGAGTGTTTGTTTCGAAAAATAAAGAATAAACAAAAATTCACTTTACTTTTACTTCTAAACATTTGATACTTGATTTTACACTTTACACTTTTACATTTTACATTTGATTTTATACTACTCACAATTTATTCACATTGTCTCAATTTATCCAGAATTGAAGTTAATTGTATCCTGCATCAATCTAAACAAGCAATTTTGAAGTGAATAATCTCCAAAGCTTTCAGGTTTTGTCTCATCTTTCTCCCCAGACCCGTAGGGGCTCAGGGGTTATTATATATTTAGTTTGTAATCTTTTGAGATAAGTGTAGGCTTCTATGTACTAAAATGTTGATAAAACAGCTATTAAAGATAAGTAAGATTAGAATGAGATAAATCAGTTTACATTCCTCTGCTGGTTAAGCAAAATCATAAAATAAAGTTGTTATTTTGTTTTATTTAACGTTGTTTCATTTAACGTCACAATTGACATAAAAAGTTATAATCAAGAAATTATACAAAATTAGAGGAAAATTAGTCTGATAATTATATTTTAATCTGAATTTGTTCAATTTTCAGCTGATAAGTCTTTCTGGTCACCAATCAAATCAAAAATTGAATACTTTATCAATTGAGATAGGCTCTATCTAAATCTAACATTACGTACTAATGCGATGTAAGAGATTGACATAAGGATCGTCAATGATATTTGTCATTTAACTATTAAAACACCATTTGGATCGTCAATAGTCATTTATATTCATACTGAAATACTACAAGATAACACATAAGCATAAATACCATTGATTATCCGAATGATGATGAGAATTAAACCTTATGTATAATTGACGATCCTTATGCTACTAAAACTAAAACTACATATATCATTGACGATCCGAATGAAGCAATTTAAACTACAGATACCATTGACGATCCTTATGTTACAATTTAAGCTACAGATAGCGTCATCGAAATCCAAAGCTGATAGAGGTACCCAAGTTGGTTCCCACTGTGGAAGAGCTTGAGGCACATTATTTGGGCCATACATGACATCGATTATTGTCGAGAAGGGATATGAACCATTACAAGCCACTGCTGTTGCTGACTTCTTTGTATTGTTTGAACTCCCAGCTGCGGGTGGAACACTTTTTGAGAATTTCCTTTTAGGTGCGATGTTAAATATAAAAGAACTTGAATACTGATTGAATGTTGCAATAATCAAAGAAAAAGAAAAACTGTAGCAACTGTACCAGCAGTCCTGAGTCAAATATAATTTTGGTAACATAAGCAAAAGACAATTGTAAAAGTGAAATGAAACAGGTCAGTTTCTTCTTTTTGTTAGTGGAGGGAATTGTTGTACTCAACGAAGACTCATTTACCTCAACGAGGATTTTCTTTTTGTTGCCTCCTCTATATTGCTCATGTTAAGTGAGTGATGACTTGAGTCTTGGCTTGGTTACCTCTTTGTTTGAATAAATAAACCTTTTACTTAAACTTATTTTCCCTTTTTGATTTGTGCGTGTAACAATATCATCATGTCTAGATAGATTTGCTAAAAATGAAACTCTGCTGTTCTCTTCAAATGCATTATCAAATCGACTTAAGTAGTATTGCTTAGTGAGACTTAAAACAGAGGTTATTTCAGCAGAGTTTGATTGAATTATAGTTACAATTAGATTAGTTTTCATAGCTGGATTGAGATTTATTAGGGATGTGAATAAGTTTCCGCCTTTTTTTTGCAAACTTTGACCTTTTATTAAATAAAAATTAAATGTCAGATTTTAATCAAAGTAATTGCCATCGGCAGCGATGACCTTGGCCCATCTTTCGTGCAACAAATGAATCCCACGAAAAAAGAATTCAGGCTGTTTTGAGGCCAACCAAGAATCGAGCCAAATTTTGATTTCGTCGTAATTATCGAAGTTTTGGGCTGAAAGGCCATGTTGCATGGATCGGAAAAGATGGTAATCGGAAGGGCAATGTCTGGAGAGTAGGGCGGGTGGGGTAGAATTTCCCATTTAAGTGTTTCCAGGTAACTTTTTACGCTTCTAGCCACATGTGGCCGTGCATTATCATGCTGTAAAATGATCTTATCATGTCGATGTTCCCATTCTGGTCGATTTATAGCAATGGCTTCAGATAAACGCTCCAATTGCTGCTTGTAGATGTCTGCCGTAATTGTAACTGAAGGTTTGAGAAGCTCATAATGAATGACTCCTTGCTGGTCCCACCAAATACAGAGCATAACCTTAGCACCGTGAATGTTTCTCCTCGCGACCGATGGACCTGCTTCACCAGGTTTAACCCACGCTTTAGGACGCTTAGGGTTATCGTAATGAATCCATTTTTCATCACAAGTGATGATACGATGCAAAAAACTCTTTCTTTTTTGTCTCTGAAGCAGCAATTCGCACATTACCAAACGTCTTTCAACATCTCGGTCCTTCAATTTGTATGGCACCCAATGTCCTTCCTTATGAATCAAACCAAGAGCGCTTAAACGCTTGCTGACTGTCAATCTGTCAACAGATAGTTGCGTTGCTAGTTCCTCTGTAGTTTGGCATGCATCCTCGGCCAAAATTCTCTGCAGGTCATGGTCAACAAAATTTTTTGGCGCTCCAGCACGCTCTTTGTCGGCTACATCAAAGTCACCTTTGTTGAAGCGTCTGAACCATTCTTTGCATGTGGTTTCCGATGGAGCATGTTCGCCATACATTTCTGACAAAATTCGAAATGTTTCAGCACCACTTTTGTCCTGTAGAAAATAGTGCAAAAGCACTTCCCGCAAATGCTGTTTAGACGGGATAAATTTTTCCATGTTCGAACTTGAATAATTTCACTATAAATCACGATATGATAAATTTAACTGTGTAGAATAATAGACCACATTGAACTCTACCGGAAACAGTGGTCGAAGTTGACCGGAAACGGAAAACGCGACCGTAGCGCCATCTATTAGAAAAAGGCGGAAACTTATTCACACCCCTAATAGTTTGATTTATTTTTAGTGTGGAAAATATTTGAAATTGTATACATTTTCTGTGCGCCGCATTTAAACCGATGTATGTAGGTGATCTAATTTATCTGCTTATGTGATCATAAATCACATTTCTGCTTAAAGACCAATTTTGGTTCGTTTGTGATTCACTTTTAAAAATTCATTTTGACGATGTTTTGTCAATTTTCATTCCTCCCATCCACACGAACTTTCGCTGCACTCCAGAGTGCTTCACCTATGGTTATGTAAAAATACTTTTTTAACATCGCCATCTGGCGAGGAAATACGGGTTTGGGGACTAACATTTGCTCACAAATATCCTTAACTTGTCATCTTAATGATTGATTAAAAATATATCAAAGTGTTTATTGTTACAGTAATTCAAACCTTTTTATGAACTGAATGGTTCAGCTTTTCTTTTCCTTTTAAAATTTTGTTGCCAATTAAAAAGCTTTTTTTGTTCATTATTATTCAAGTTGCAGGGAAACGAGTTGCAAGTCAATACAAAATCTGGTTACCAAAATTTATCAAGAAACAAAAATAGGTGAAGAAGAAAATTTTAAATTTAAATTTAGAGCTAAGTTGGATTAAGATTGAATCAGGATCGGAAATTTACATTGCATCAAAAATTTGCAAATATATTGCCTTTTATACCATCCAACAGCTGATTAACTACTAACAATCAACCCAAAATAAAGGAAATGTTTGAATCTGAATTAAAATCTTCGGACTAGCATTTTGTAAAATTTTCAGACTAAAAATCCTTAACAAAATGAGACTTTTCACAGCAAAAAAGCACCAAACTTGAAATGTTCAGTTTTAGATTGAAACTGATCATTCAGACAATCCATAAATGAACTGAAAATTTCGGACAAAAACTCAATTGATTTTACCAGAGAAACCGATTCATTCTGAAAAAAGTAATTTCAAGTTGAGACATTGAAAGGTTGACTTGAATGTTTCGAGTCTCAAAAATATAACAGTTTCATCAATAAATCAACGCTAAATTGTCTTGAACAACTAACATAATGTCTCAATTGTAACTGTTCATTGAGAGATGAGATTTATCTAAAAGCATCTCAATTATGTTAATAACTGAAACTAAATGCATTTAGTTTTGACATTTATCACCATTTTAATCACTTGTTCCCATTAAATGAATTTTTCAGTCAATTTCCAGGCCCTTGAATACAAATCAGAAACAATGTCTAACCATTAAATGTTTAAAGCGTTGAAAAGGCTTTGAATAAAGTGTAAATTATTTTTAAATCAACTTGCAAAAATTGTTTTTCTTTACTTCGCTTCTCTACTTTACTTCAACTTTACTGGTTAAGTTGATTCAAATGCTCAAAATTTTGTTACAATTTAATTTATCCAATGCTAAATTGAATAGTTTCAAGCTTTCCATCTTCAAAGGCTACCTAAAATCAGCTAATTCAATTTTTCTGTCAACATTTCGCGAAATGTAGCAAAATAAGTTAACCAATTCTGGGTTGAGAATTGTTTCGCAAAATGAATTGACTTAATCATGGTTCCATTGAAAGTTGATGATTCAGTTTCGATGGTTTTCCCTGTTCTCTCCTTCCAATTTTGTCAATCATGAAAATAAAAGTCTTTTCAAAGTGAATTGTAAAAATGACATTACAAAGTTCCACTATTGGGTGTCTTTTGACTAAAGGTTTACTATTTACATTGCTATTTGTTTTGAGTCTCTATTTTTGGATTTTAAGATTTATAAATAAATACTTTGTTTGATTATCATTTTAATACAACATAAATAAAGATTGACTTTTCATCTACAATACAATGTAGAAGGCGCTACTTGAACACCATAAAACATGAAACATTGGAATAACATTTGAACAAAATTAAATGTAAAAATTTCCATGTCTACTAATGGTTTAGTTTAATGGTCAGATTACGGCTTATTGAGATGAGATTGATTAGCTTATTGTGAGGTTTTCAATGCAATTGTTAATGTTTAATTGGACTCATATTTGACTAGGAATCTTATGAGTTAGAGCTTGCTTGGATTTAATGTTAAATAACATTTGGCCGATTAACTTTAATGAATGTTTTAATAAATTATTGCCATCGTTACAGAGTTGATGGACTGGATTTAAAGTCATCAATTGTAAATTAAATTGGAACTATTGGGTCGATTGTTGGTTGTTGTAACGACATCTATTGATTTTTTAATTCAACAGTCTTTTTTGCTGATCAAAGTTTTAAATTTTTATTATTTTTTGCTTGGTTCTTTAAATGTTCAGTGTTTTGTTTGCCTTATAATCAAAATATCTTTCCAGTTTTTTTATTGAAAATTAATGAATGATCGAAATTTGTTGTCACGTTTTTTTATTCACAATTCATTTGATTTTATCTCATTTTTCAATCAACTGTCAACATTTGGTTTGTTAACATTTCATTTTTTGTTGTGTTTCATTACCATTCTTCATTTGAATTAACAGTGTCAATTAGTGTCAATATTCATGGGCTGTACATTAAATTACATTGAAAGTCTATTAATATACATGATAATCGGGCGTGGAAACAGTTTATATCTAAGGTTAATGAGCATATTGAATAATCATTGTGATTCATTGATAATGCTAACGACTTAATAGCACCTTTTGCTGCCCTTTTTTTGGTTTCTGTCTGTATAATTATGGTCGACTTTTTACAGCTTTTAGGTAATAATGAAACAATTTTGAGAAAAGTTGAATTGCACACAAGTAAATCATGTTTACCTGTCTGATAGATTAATTGGTTCACCTGGAGCAATCAAATAAATATTTTATGACGAACATAAAATTATTAATCACACAAGCAGATGGAAAAATACGGAAACTAAAATCAAAGTGAAACTAGCAAATAACGGATGAGAAGCGCCATGTAAGCCAATAGTTGGTTCTTTATAAGTTGACTTTCCGTCGGACATAATTTCCAGATTATATCTACCATTGCGTGTATCAACAGATCCGCTTGATTCAACGAGCACCAAAGGCTGAGACCAAACACAACGGAAATCAGGGAAAGGTGCTTCTCTTTTCACAATCTCATAGAAACGCAAATCTCTCATGGGTGCCCAGCGAGATCCAACTTTAACTGAAGCATTGAAGGCGTTCGATGAATTACAGATTATCCTAAATTCACCTCCTTTTGGGTTCACTAGGTTAACTTGCATGGTTTTGGGAATGGGAGGAAAGGCTTGTAGGTAAAAGTTGGTGTCATGAGTGGTTTGGTTGCTAATAAAAAGGTAATTCAGTCCACCGTGAGGTTTGTAGCAGCATCGAAGGAAATTCATCCGATAAATTGGTAGCTTTGAAAGATCATGTGCAACGACTTTAGTTACATTATCCGATCTCAGAGATATCTGGTAATTCCGAGCATCTAGCAAGTTAATTTTTGAATAGTTGGCATGTGTGGGCCACTTGTAGTCATCTTTACCAAAGGTCCATTGGCAGATTAATGCTCCACTGACATTTCGAATGGAGTTTGTTGGAAAATTTGATTTTGATCCTTGGATAACCATTGCTTGAAGTTTACCTTGTCCAGTCATTTGGCACAGATATTCGATCTGTTCCTGTGTATTGTTGAGTGTAAATGCGATTGTTCGTTCAACACCGTGTTTTAATCCATATCCAACCACGGTTATATTGACTTCTTCTTCGAATGAACCACGTTGGATAACATGAAAGGTTGCTTGGGCCAGGCAGTTGACTCTTGAAGCGCATTCACTTTTACGGGTGTCGTTGGCCAAACTGAAGACTGAGGTGAAACAAGAAGGAGAACAGGATTTACTGGCCAAACAATCACTTGGATTAATCATCCAAACAGATAGGAATAAAGTAATGTACCAAATCATGATTAACACTGAAAAATTGAAAAAATAAAACGTAATAGTTAAATGAAGACTAGGCAATGATGAATGTCAAGAATTGTTTTAACACTGTTACACTTTTTCACTCGTTAATGAACAAACGGTAGCAATATAGATGAAAATAGATGTTTTTTGATACCTTAACGTCTATTTTCACTTCACAGATTGATTGCTTTTTGATCTGAGAATGATTTGACGAGTTTGTTGATGTTAAAATGCGAATGCTCAATTACACTCTCAATTGAAGTGAAATTAAATCCAATGCAAGATTGCCAAAGGTTTTAACAATATGATGATGATGTGGTTGTGGCTGTAATGATGATGATTGGTACCCTTGAAGTTCTCCCGGGCTTAATCAAAAGTAACAGTAATTTATTCAGCAAATTGTTTCACGATAACATGAGATATTTTTCAACAGCAAATATAAAAATCTTCGGATAAAATAGAGGTGAATGAGGGGCGAAAATGTTCATCTTGATCCAATGATAAATGAGTTTTCCGCTGTTTGTTGTTATTACAAAAAAGTAGCTGAAAAATAAAAGGTTATTAAGAAAGGGTAACGTTAAATTTTTATAATTAGTTTAATTATTGAATGTACACGATCTCTTTACTTACCTATTTACTAATGTAAAAATTAAATGGCTTAAACCGTTTATTTTAACTTGTTTTTTCACGGCTGATCTTGCTGGTCTAACTGAATATGATAAGGAGAAAATAAGAGCGAGAAGAGACAAAATCTTGTTCACAGAAATTTCGTTCATTTTTTTTCTGTCGTCACAGATTACTAAGATTTTTAAGTCTGGCGATTTTGTTTCTGGTCGTATTAAGACGAATGTCAGTTTGATACTTCGATTATCTAATGAAACTAACTGGTCTATTTATAACAAGATTGATCGCTTATTTTGCGCCATTGATTTTGTCATTAAGTCAAACTATATTTGTTAGGTTGGTAAAATTTACCAATTTTCACTCTTTAACTTGACGATTTCCATCATGAGCAAGTTTAGATTCAATTATATTGATTAATTATAATTTTCTAAGGAAACTAAATCCCACAATTGAATTTAGAGCGTGAAAATATAAAAAAATGATAGAGAAAATGGTTGACTTCTGGCACTTACTTTTGTCCATAGGATTCCCATACACTTTCAAAAACAGTCCTAGTTTTTTTTTGGATATTTTAAAGAGTAATCGAAATCCTTCCTATCATTTCTTTGGGAATCATGATCCAATGTTTGCAATAACAATTTTGATACAATTAAACCAACTCATAAATATCTATTTTTAATTTACACTTTCCCTCGCTTTACTGGTATCACTTTACTTTTGGATCCAGATTGGATTGGATCTATTCAATAAAGTTTACTCAATAAATCAAAGATATTTGTAATCTGTAATTCCACATTACTTACAATTAAAATCTTTATTTTATTCAGAATATTATTGTCAATAACAATAGTGACATTGTTTGTTAATTTGATAAGTAATAAATTTGGACAATTCAGGGCTAAATGATTTGTTGTTTCTGTTATAAATATTTGATACATCAATATAAATGAATAATCGTCAATCTGTTTGTATTTTATCATTTAGTTCAACCTGTACAACAGCAAGGTTTTTCTAGGATCTTCTTGTGATAACTTCAAAAGCTGTCAAATGATTTTACATTGAAAAGCTCAAAAATTGATAAATGAATAATTAAAAAATAATTAGTTACATTTGGCTCTCCATTTAATCATTTAAGTCTACTTTTAGGCTTTAAAATTGAGTGATAGCTCGAGTGATGGAATAATCAATGGAAATCAAAGCAAGCTTTTACAACTTGGTAAGCTGATTGTCAACTGTCTTATTATAGAGTCCAAACATTATGCTCTGAATTTAGTTGATCTTATTATTGATCAATTATTCGGGACAAATGTCAATCATCAGTCAAATGAGCTTTAGATGCATTGCCTTGGTTAACAATATCAATTTACGGTCACATAGAGCTAAAATGATGGATACGAATCAGATTTGTGCGGAAACAATATTTAGGTTCAATGGCAAGTGATTACAATTAACTGTAAAACTCAATATGTTTTCTTTTAATTAGATTGGTTGATCAGTTGAAAGTATCTAAATGTTGAATCCATTACAAATTGTCCTTGGTGCATGAGTTAATACAATTTACCTGAAAACTGAGATGCAAATGGAATGGTAAATAAACCATTAACTTTTTTCATGGTCATCCGCAAAACCATATCAAGGGTGATCTCTTAATATTATCAACAATTTAAACTTGTTTTCACCTTTTATTTCAACGTATTTCCACTTTCTCCTGACACAGTTCCGATCAAGTTTCCGGCTGAACCAGTTTCTAATACATTTCTAACTATTGTCATTATCTCTACGTTTTTTTTCTCGCTTACAATTTAATAATTGTCGACGCTTAGATCTTGTTTTTTGCTTGTATTTTTGTTCAGACTGTTACTTGATGTGTGAAGATGATCTGAAAACTGAGCTTGTTGAAACATTGTTTGCAGCGCTTTTAAAGTCAACAATGACACATTTCTTACCTTTTTTGGTGAGACACTTCCAGTAAAAAGTTAAACATTCTGATAATTAGTGATCTTGATGGCTTTTATCATCTTAAGTGGTCATGTCTTTTTTGTATTTTCAGGTTCAATCAAATGTTTGGTGAAGCTACTTTTTAGTGTTTTTTCATAAATGTTTACTTTCAAAATTGACTACATCTATCGTGCTTACCATCAGTAACCACCAATATCTTGAGATTTACTTGATTACAAATTCACCTTAGTTCAACCATCAGCAAAATTCATGGTCTTGTTAGTGCGAAC
Organism: Tetranychus truncatus; assembly: GCA_028476895.1. NCBI lineage: Eukaryota > Metazoa > Arthropoda > Arachnida > Trombidiformes > Tetranychidae > Tetranychus > Tetranychus truncatus. Next base: position 15,839,801 of record CM052060.1, read on the forward strand.
CAACTGTGGTTTCCATTGAAGACAGGGAGAAAGAGAGAGAAAGAGTAAGAGAAGCAAAAAAGAGAGTAAAAAGGTTGGAGAAAAAACTGGAGAAACAAAAGCAAACAATCTCCATTTTTACAGCTTTTGCTGTGTATCTCCTTCTGGTTCTGGTTACATTATTCCCTCTCTTTCTTCTTTCCAGCCAAATCTTTCTCTGTGTTTTTACCTATTCATTCCTTTATTATTGTGATTAACCACCGGTAAAGAGTAAACCACCTGTCCTATTTATTATAATTCAATTTATTCTCTAATCTTACCAATGGAATCAACAAAACACTTCTATTACCACAATCACCATTATCATCATAGTGTTATCAATATCTCCCTACTGCAAGTTTACATCAACATGGTTACCTATTCTTAGGCTATATTTTGGTCCAATTTTAAAACAGTGATTGTTATTATATTTTTACTTAATTATTCATTAATATAAATTAAGTTTTACCTAATCTGCCAATTAACTAATCACAACTATGCTGCCAGAATAAAATTATTCCATTGCTTCATAATTGACCATCAGAGGAAAAGCTAAAAACGTAAACACAACCAGTCAAACATGATGTTTGATAGAGCAGTCTATCTCAAAGGAATTCGGACTCTTTCGCTTATTCTTCTCTATTATTGTTTCTCAATTGGGATAACATTTTATCAAAAATGGTTTTTAAAGGTATGTCATCAATAGCTTACTTTTATTGGTACCAAGTTATCATTTGTTTTTCTTTCTTTTCTTTCAGGGCTTTCATTTTCCTTTTTTAGTTGTTACATGCCATATGATAATGAAATTCTTGCTATCCGCTGTTGTTCGATTTATCATGATTATTGTAACTGGTAATTTTAGAGCGACTCTAAACTGTTCCGCCAATGTAAAGAAATTAGCTACAATTGGATTTGCCAGTGCACTAGATATTGGTTTCTCCAATTGGTCCTTCGAGTACATTACAATTTCTCTTTATACCATGACCAAAAGTACTTGTATAATATTCATCCTTGGCTTTGCGATTGTATTCGGCTTAGAGAAAAAGGTAAATGCTAGAAAGGTTAAATGCTGACTTTTGTCCAAACTGTTAACAAGGCTGATCAATTAAACCATTATCCTGTTACTGTTACTATTTCAGACTTTAGTTCCCCCAAGAAAATTTGAAAAATTAGTATCTTCAGCCAACCTTGGAGTACAGCGTGCATTTAGACAATCAGCATTATTGTTTGAGTATTGCCATTTTGCCAATCAATTTCTTAGTTTTCTTAAATTTCATTAGTTTCATTACTCATAATCAAAGATTTTCCTTGTTTGGACTTACCCTAAAATGAACAATGCTTTTTTATTCGCTTGTTATGATGATTGGCAATTTCATTGTATTATTATTTCTCATGTGATACAACTTAGCTGTTACAAAGTTTGGGAACAAATAGTTCAATCCACTTTACAGTTATTAAAAGTAGATTGCCTGGTTACCTTAGAATTCGATTATTAATTTATAGTTTTATTTTCCTTTGCAATTTATAGCGTATCTCTCTGGTTGTGGTTGTTATATTAATTTCCAGTGGTCTCGCTATGTTCACATACCATTCAACTCAGTTCAGTTCCAAAGGCTTCACACTAGTTTTAATTGCATCTTTCCTTGGTGGTTTAAGATGGACTTTGGCACAGTTATTGATGCAGAGGAAAGATATGGGTATGTTTATAGTTTCTTATCTCATTTAAGGTGATGAATTCGCTAAATTTTTCTAATAATTTCCTTTTTTTCTGGTTGTAAATAGGTTTAAGTAATCCAGTTGATATGATGTACCACGTACAACCATGGATGATTTTATCTCTATCGCCATTTACATTCGTATTTGAAGCCTTACCACTGATCAACAAAAGTTTTTCAGTTTTTTTCAACACATACTCTTTCATATACATTCTGATTGGTTCATTCCTCGCTTTCCTTATGGAACTCAGTGAATATCTTCTAATCACGTATACTTCCAGTTTAACCTTGTCTATAGCTGGCATATTTAAAGAAGTATTCACGTTATACATAGCTATAGAATATTCTCGTGATGAAATTAGTAGAATTAATTTAATTGGTTTAGCTGTTTGTCTTACTGGTATCTCATTGCATGTTTACATACGTGCTAATGAAATGGCAAAAGGTGAGAAATATATTCATCAAAATTTTTATGGCAAGCCTCTGGAAAGAAAAATTCATCTTAAGCCAACCCTAAGAGATTACTAGAAGTGATATTTTTCTCAATTGTTTTATAAGATTTTTCCTGGCTCGTTGTTGTTATTTAATTATCTTGGAGTATCCACTGTTGTTAAGATGATTCCTACATCAGATTCTTCGCACTATTTTTGTTTTGTGCCTGATTATCTCTAGAAACGAATTTTTTCTATCAAATATTAAAACGATGATGATTGTTAGAAACTAGTCCTCCAATGATTTATCGTAATCTTTTCATATCGCCGTGCTTTATCGCTTGTCACAGGATTTTACTGTATTGATCTTAAATAAATCAGAAACTCATAAAACGATTAAAAATCATTTGTTCAAATCATTGAACAAAGACATCAATCAGGTCGCTTTTTCAACTCTCAATCATTATAGGGACATTAATCAATCGAAAGGTTTAGACAATTTCGCTCTTAACTAATATTAATTGGTATAATGTTTTTGCAAGAGAAAGTATGATTGATGTTGATTACTCTCGGTGTTTGATCAAAAATGATTACTTTGAATTCAAACATTGAGTATGATGCTTTCAATTGTGTTTACTCAACATGTCAACATAAATTTTGCTAATTTCACGAGAAGTATTAATTCAGCTGCTTCGCCACTTCAATTGATGATTAATGCAAAAATCATTGAATACTCGATTAAATTATTTTTTTAATTTTTTTATTCCAATAATCTTAGATAAAAGGGCTGTCCCTGCAAATGACCATCTGGAAACGGAAAAACTTTTAATCAATGGAAGTGAAGAGATTTAATTTTTTGACTTAACACTTTAATGGAAACTATGAGGCCAACAAACTTCTAGTCTGCTTAAGTTTGAAAGACTTAATTGACTATTCATAATCAAATTCCTTCACATTGGTATAACATATACTCAATTGATCACTATTAACTCCGCAATCATTGGGAACAAATTGATTTGTGTAAAAATCATCAATTCTGCATTTTCATCAATCCATTTGGAAATCTATTGTTATAAGTGACCATATATCATTGCATGTTTATGCAATCTTGAATCATACATTTTAAATGAGTCATTTAATTGATGTTCACAATTCATACTACAATTAGTAGCCTTTAACATCAAGTAATTATTGACTATGAAATCTATCAACTTCAGACTATCTATCGACATAATCTGTGGTTAGATATGATGGTATTTTTCTGTTAATTGAGCTTAAAGTGTTTAACTTTCAGATCAAGACTAGCAGCTATTCTAATTGTCTTCTCAAGATCAACTCTCAAGACACAGTGTTGTTGTCAAATTATAATTTACACTTTGTACAGAATAAGCTAACTTGACGAATGGTTAAATTGTAAAACAGTAAATGATAAAGCGAAATCGAAAAAAAAATCTCAACAGATCTCCCTTGTTAATTTATTCATTATTTTGCTAAATAAACAATATTAAAGCTTGTAATTATGAATCCATTCTTTCAGTGTTAATCATTTCCAAAATCAATAAAAAATGGTACAAGATTAGATTTTTTGGTTTGGTCATCACTTATCAATTGTCTGCTTCTAAAGCATTTGGTATTTTACTTGGAGTCGTCTTGATCTTTGAAACCATTAAAAGTTATTTACACTTTGTGACATCAGGCAATAATATAATCGTTATCTTGGCTTCTGAGATAAAAAAAACCAAATAAAAAATGGTTTAATTGTAAAAAACAAAATTTTAATATGCTAAATATTTGAAAATGGCAATTGAAGGGATTATGCTAGGAGTCATGACAACGCAAGCTACATCTCTATGGCTACACACGTGGGCTGTGCTCATGCTAAATGTTTAACACATTGTGTGTCCACAACTTTAAAAACCTTTCTTATTTGTTGCAAATCTATTTAAGTCCCTTTAAATTAAATTAACAACTATGAGAGATTCTTTTGATTAGTAATTTGCTCATTGTATTTGGACAAATTCCTAGTGTTTATAAAATGGTGAAAATTAAGCCAAAAAAAGGTCGACCCGACAAGACCTTTACGGTATGGATCATTTTTAAGTTAATTTTATTTAAAATAACCTTTCACCAGAAAGAATATGTTTATTAACATTTATACTTTTTAATTCTTTTTCTGTTTTCTATTTAACAGTTCAAATCCTTCAATGACCACATTTCAGAAATCAAAATTGACCTTATTCGAAGGATTGACACCGCAAGAGGATCTGAACAGGATGATTTTGAATCCAAGTTCCATGCGACATTACAAAAGTTTAGTGACTTTAATTGTACTGCTGATTTTGCAGCAATCAAGAAACGACTTGGTGGGACCTCAACATTTTATTCTGTGATTCAAGTTCATGATAGACATGAAGAATTGTTCAATGTTCTCCATGATTCCTTGTCCAAAGAAGATAGTTTGGCCAGTGATGTCATTCTTGAACTTATTGTTGCTCTTGCAACTGACATTGGTGAATTGTTTTATCCATATTTTGAACCAACTTTCGAAGCTCTCGTTAAACTCATGGATAGCCAGGATCCTAAATTAATCGAGAATATTTTTATGGCATTGGCCAATCTATTTAAAATACTTTCACGAGAGATACAAAAGCAAGCATCTTATATACAGAAAATATTTGAATTGTTCAAAGGATTATTTTCCAACAAAAGGCCAGAGTTTATTCGTTCATTTGCTGCTCAAAGTTTAACCTACCTTATCCGAAAAATCTCAAAGAAAGATGAGGTTATTCAAGTTGTGCTCAAGGAAGTTGATTCAGATTCCAGTGTCATCAGTGGTGTTTCCAATTTGTTATTTGAAATAGTTAAAGGTGTTACTGGCCACTTACAGAGCTGTGCTGAGACATTCATCAAATCATTGCTCGTGATTTATACAGAAAATTATTCTGCATCAAAAAATGTTAAACTGTGTGTTGAGCAAACCTTTAATCTGATTGCTGGACATATTGAAAAAGAAAGGTCTGATATTATATGGAAAAATTTGTTAAATGTGTGTGAAAATTCCATCCAATCTCCGCAATCATTCAAGCAGGTAGCATCGATATTATTGTTTTTTGTCTCTTATAAGCGTGGAGAGCTTATTCAAGATTGTGAAAATATCGTCTATTCCACAATCCTTTTTCTCAAATCCATGTTTGATGTTCAAGATTGCTTAGATGTGTTACTTCGCTTGACTGCTGTTATCCTAAATAATCTTTATGCCTCGATTGAACCTGATCGCCGTCGAGAACTGATCAAAACTGCTTTCGATTCTAACATTACAGCATCACAGTTTGGTTCCTTTGTAGAGAGCCTTTACCACAATCACTTCTTTGAAGATGATATTCTACCATTTCTCCTAAAGCGATCCTATCAACCTTTAATCCAGTGCCAAACTGGTTTGATTGAGGATGAACTACAAGAACAGGTGCAGGAATTTAAAAATATCATTGATATATTATTTAAATTGATAACGTGCAAAGCGCCTTTACCAATTTTGGAAACTCTTCCAACGTTCGAAGCCTATCCTTTAGACTTCTCAAAAGTTACTACAGAAGAAGGATGTGCAGATTTGATTGCGAGGCTCTTGAAAGTTCTGATTGATCCTCAGGATTGGGAACTTGTGCGTAAAATCGTAAACATTTTGCCTCACTTGATACCGCTTGAGCGTAGTTTTGTTATAGATGGATTGACAAGCTTGATTATCAAATTGATGGCTAAAATTAGTGAATTTTCCAGTGATCCTGACCGCTGTTATACCAAGCTTGACTCTGAAAAGGCTTTGTTTTTAACAATTCTTAGTGAGTCGATTTACTCACTCTCGCTACTGCGGTCATCGGAACTTCTGGCAGTTTTCGAGGATGCCTTCATTACACATTTATTCAAGTAAGTTTTTGGAATTACTCATTTATTATCGATTCTGAACCAGGCATTTCTAATTCTTTATATTTTTTTGCTTTCAGTAAATTTCCTGGAAATCCAATAATCCTTCAAGGATTCGTGTTTTTCTTACAATATGCAAATTTTTGTAAGGACAAAGAAATTTTCAGTCGTGAATTTTTCGAAAAAATGTACTTCAATTACTTCCAAGACAATTTACGCCATCCTAAAAGTCAAGTTAGATTCTTAACTTTGATGGCTATCGACTTGCTTAACCCTCCAATGGGACCAAGTGAATCAGGAGAAGTTAATAAATCCATATTTCGTATTTGTTTGGATGCCGAAATGGTTTCTGTAACTCTTCAAGAATATCGAGAAAAATTGCGATTGATAAATCTTTTGCAATATGGTTTGGTCAACAAATCGCTTCCATTGCCATCACTCAACGGACAAACATATGATCTTGCCCCTTTATATTATTTACTGGGTACTCTTTACTATAACTTTACCCCTCTATGGCAACCCATTCAAAAGATGATTCAAGAGTATGGACGCGGATCGAAAGATAAGACATCATTTTGGCAAGTTGTGTCCAAGCATTTCCACGATACTCAAAACTACTGTAGATTAGACAGTCATGTTGATACTAATACGTTTTGGCCAAGAATGAATCAAACAAGTGAAGCCAATCCAAAACCAGACTATCTAAATCATCGTATTTTGCTATTACAAATATTTAAATCGATTGCAGACGTTTTAGAAAATAATGGCGATGATGTTGTCTTTTGGTTTTTCGATTTCTTAAAGGATGAAGCTGACTCAAAAGGGCTTGGAAATTTCAAAAAAGAAGAAGACATTTCTGTAATATCATCCGTCGATATGGCTGGAAATGATGATAAAACTAAAGACAAGGGAAGTATAACTCAAGAGGATATCGATCCTGACTCTATAATTAATGAAGATGTTGAGTTATCAGACACTGAAATAGACATGGATAAATCTGAAAACTTTAAAAGTGAGCAAGATGAACCAAAACGTAAGCTCGAAGTAAAGGTAATGTTGAAAACGATGGTTGCTTTTCTTGATCTTCTGGCTCAATTCAAAGCTCCTAAGAAATTGGATAAAGGGGGAAAACTTTTGGAATTACATCGCTCTCTACTTCAACATACTAATCCAATCGTCCAGAAAGCTGCTCTTAATTGTCTTTTTAACTATAATGACAAAAACGTTAATCCTTATCGAGAAAGTTTATTCAGACTATTGGACGATACTACATTTAAAGACGAGATTCTCTTGTTCGGTTCAAGAGGTCCCAATCCTGACGAAGAACATGTTAAGCCTGAACATCGATCAGCTGTGATACCTTTTGTTATGCGCATTTTATACGGTAAAATGTTATCTAAAACAGGATCCCGAACCGCTGGTAAAGCCAATTTCGATCTTCGAAGATCAATCGTTTTTCGGTTCCTTGCTTCTTGTTCAAAAGATGAAATTATGTCATTTTTGAAGCTGTCTTTTGCTGGTTTCGTTCACTTGTTTGAAGTTAAACCAATAGAAATATTATTTAGCTTGAAAGAAATCGATATACACAGGTGTATCCCGCTAAAATATGTACAAGGCTGTTTAAAAACATTGGAATTGATGTTTATGCACTTTGGTAACGTTGTCTCTGATTTACTTCCGATTCTCAACAAAATTCTTCTCATCGTTACATCTTACGCTCGTGTGCTTCTTGATCAACGACTGCTTCTAAATACTCAAGCTGTTAGTCGTCTCAAAGCGATTCGAACTGATTGCTTTAAATTGACAGAGAAATTCTTTACCCTCTTTGAAACTTATCATTTTACCAGTGAAGAGTTGGACGCTCTATTCGAGGCTCTCTTGGATCCAATGATTGTGAATCTTGCAAATGAAAGCTTAGAAAATCCATCGCCGCTTCTTCGTCTTCTCCATTGCTGGTCATGTAATCCAAGATACTTCATTTTGTTTGTCAAAAAACATTCACTTGAAGCTGACGTTACTCCATTATCCTGTTTGATTAGTCTATACTCTTCTAATAAGGCAGCCAATTCCGTCATTGATTACATCTCTAACATTTTGGCTAATCTATTGTCTTATGAAAATCACAATCCGATGGCAGAAGATAATGAATCTGAAATACCTCACCTTGAAGTAAAAGATCTTATCGATGAGTCTTATAATGCAATGTATCGCACCACAAGTGATGAGATGAATTTAGGAACCCACATAATGATTCCTTATATTAGTCCAATCCTTTCGAGAATCCGAGTGAATTTGAGTAACCGTTTGGCCAAGTCTAAACGAAGAGAAGTTATCATTCGTGAGAATGAGACAGTTATTTTGTCTCATCTCAGTATTCTTGTTGAAAAGGAAGAAGATTGTATTGCTTTGGTTAATCTTCTCATCGATTCAATTAATTACCAACATGACAAAATTGAAGAATCAGCAATCAAAGCTTTGGAATCAATCAACAACTTGATTGGTAAAATTAAGAACAATGCAAGACAATTCATTCTCAAACTATGCCGCCTATTCGAGCTAATCCATGATCGTAATGCTCGAATAAAGTTGTGTGAAATCCTTAAAACTGTATCGAAAAATTTATCCAAACTAGAAGCTCTAGTGGAAGTTATTGTAATGATCAATACTTACAACCCACGTAACCCAGAGGAACCTGACTATTCAGTTCGTGAAGAAGGATTTTCAAAGGCTCGTAAAATTATCCAAGGAATAACTGAAAATTCTGTACCGAGTGATTGGATTAAAATTTTGATCCATAATTGTGTCTTTTTCATCAACACATCTGAAGACATTGGTCTTCGTGAATCATCATCAACATGTCTCAGCTTAATCACCAAACAGTTATCTTCTTTTGAAAATTTAAAGCATTTTCAAACTATTGTGCTGAGCATCATATTTCAAATTCATATCAAAAAAGGTATGAAAAATCTTAATGAACACGCAAGACATGAATGGATCACAGTGTTGTCAGATTTAGTTAAATATGGCAAGGAAAAGGACAAATTACTTGGACAATTGGCTTTACTCTCTCATGAAGATGCAGATCAGGATTTTTGGAGCAATGTTCGTCATATACAAGTTCATAGACGAATTCGTGCTTTAGCCAAACTTGGTAACAACCATGAACTTCTATCAAAATTCTCACCACTTTTATTGCAAGATTATATTCTTCCAGTGGCCGCAATATTCATCAGTGATTTGAAAGCAACTAAATATGGAGCTGCGTCAAGTTACGCTGTAGACCTCATTGGATCTATTTGTTGTCACCTGCCATGGGGACCTTACCAGAAACTGCTTCGTCTTTACCTCCATCGTATCATCAGTGATGCTGATAATCACAAGTCGAATGTCAGAATATTGTGCGCTATTCTCAGCAATTTCAATTTTGATTTGAGTAAATCAAAGTTACTTGTTAAAAGTAAAGAGGAAAAACATGAATCAACTTTGGAAAGGCTGGAAAATAATGGTTCGACTAAGCAAGTGTTAAATTCAGAAGCTGCAACTCGAGTTCATCAAACAATCATTGGTGATTTAGTTCCTAAGCTACAAGAAGTTCTCTATAAACTTTCCTACACTGATTATGAATACGACATTATTCGTAGTGAATTTAACCATGAAGATGAAATTCAAAGGATGCCAATAGCTTTAGCTATGGTTAGACTTCTTGACTCTGTTCTCATATCTGAATCAGCCTTTGAGAATCACATTCGTGCCATATTCACACGAATGTGCAACTTCTTGAAATCTCGCCTGGAAAGTATAAGAGATGCATCGAGAAAAATTTTATGTAAAATAATGGAAATTCTTGGAGCTCGTTATTTACAAATTTTACTTCGTGAAATGAAATCCATGTTAACCAAAGGTTTTCGTTTCCATGTTCTCACCTATACTATTTATATGGTCTTGGAAACTATGTCGTCTACTTTGAAAAGTGGAGATCTCGATGAATGTGCACCTCTTTTGATTGAAATTTTTCATCAAGAACTATTTACTGATGTGGCTGACGAAAAGTCTGTCGGTAAAATAACATCGAAATGTAAAGAGGCCAAAAAGATTAAAAGTTACGCCGCTTATCGTATTTTGGGTAAATTTGTCTCATCAAAAAACCTAATCAAAAACATGCTACCGTTGAAAAAGATTCTGGACGAAACATTCTCTGTCAAAGAAATTAAAAAGGTTACGATTTGTATGGAGAAACTATTTCTTGGTTTAACTGAAAACCAAGGATTATCTGAAGTTTCACTTGTAACATTTATTCATGATGCTTTAGAGGATAAAATTCCCTCTTTAAAAGTTAAACCCGACAAAGTAAACAAAAAACATAGTCAACCACAAAGAAGTGATTCCCTGCTATTGAAACCAGAATATAAGCAGAAAAAGCTAACCAAAACCAATCCAATGTCCAATGTTCACGTTTTATTTGAATATTGTTTACGTTTACTTCTTTCTTTGTTTAAAAAGAATCGTCTTAGGCCTGGAACTCCAGCTGTTGAAAATCTTGGAAAATTTGTTCCGATCTTGATTGATTCGCTATTTTCAAAGCATGTGAAACTAACTTCAACTGCTCTTCGCTGTCTGAATCAATATATTCGAATCTTTCCTGATTTACCCGAATTTCAAAATTCATGTGATACCATTAAATGCAATATATTAGTTTTACTGGATGAATTTGTTGCCCAAGGAGCCAACAGCAGGGAAAATGTGGAATTGGTTACAATGTGTTTCAAAACGATTTCAAATTTAATCAAATCTATCGAATCAATCAAATTAAATCCTGATCAGCTCAAAATTTTGCTCTTCTATGTGGATAAGGATATGGCTGATCGAGCGAAACAATCAACTGCTTTCTCTTTGCTCAAAGCCATTCTACATAAGAAAATGGAATCATCTGAAATTAAGGATATCATGCAAAAAATCACCTACATCATGGTACAGTCAGAGGATGATCATATTAGAGAAGAATGTCGTCTTGTCTGGTTAAAATATCTTCTCAATTACTCTCTTGGAAGTCAGTTTAATAACCATGTTAACTATTTTACCCGCCAATTGGAATATCCACGAGAAATCGGACGATCAACCATTCTTAAGTTGATCTTTTCGGTCATCAAGTATCAAGATAATAGTCAAATCTCTGACAATGCTGCTGCTTTTTACATTCCTTTAGCTGCCCGGTTGATAAACGATGATTCTGTTAAATGTCGTGAATTGGTTGCAACCATCTTGGAAAAATTGTTATCTAAAATATCTAAAAAATCAAGGGATAAATTATTTACTGATGTCACTTTATCTTGGTTTCAAGCTGATAATCAATTACACCGAAGACTTGCTGCTCAACTGTTTGGCCTTTTTGTTTCTGTTGAAGGACCAAACTTTCGTTCCCGATTAACTCAGTGTTTGCCTTTACTCGTTCAACAAGTTGACCCTTCAAGATACGAGCCTGGAGAAGAATCAAAGGTCGATGATCATCAATTATTCCAACTATTAACTTTCTTCCATAAAATTATCTTGCATGATCCTGAAATCATGGAGGACTCTAGATTTATTGATAATCTGAATTCAATATTCTTTTATATTGAAAAAGATTATTTAACCTATCCTCACATCTGGATCAGGGTATTATCTGTAAAAATAGTGGCTAGTCTTTTCAACCATTTCACTGTTTCTCAAATTTCCGATTATTTAATTACTGCCAAACAAGATAGATTCTATCTTTTAAACAATTTACCCTTAAGAATTTGGAATCTTTGTAAAAAGCATTGTTTCCTCTTCAGTATTATCTATGAAAACAATGAAGTTGGCGACATTTTGGTGAAAAATTTACATTACATAGCCAAAGTTTTCTTGAGTTTACCCGAAAATTTCAAGATTAGTTTGGACTTCGTTAAAAATAATGGAATAGCTGAACATAAAGAAAATGACGAGCAAAATATTGAACCAAAAAAGAAGAAAGTCAAAAAGATGAAACAACCAGCCAATCCAACACCAAAGCCCACTGAAAAGATTGATGACTGTCCACTCAACGAATCTGGTACTGAGGAAAACTTCGTCGACAAATTAAACTTAAGATGGTTAACTAATCGTCTTATTAGGGAGATTAAACGTGAAATAGCAAACAATCCTCATGAATATCGAGCTCGCATTACTATCTTCAAATGGATTGCTGCAATCGTTGTTGAAGCTGATGCTTCATTTATTCAACAAAACTGTCGAAACTTACTGATTCCGCTTGCCCGTGAAATAACTAACCGTAACTTGAAAGAGGCTGGCCGCCTTAGAGAAGAAGATCCTAAACAAATTCTGGTAACTCAATGTTTACAGTTATACGAAATGATCCGAAATAAGGTTGGATCCGAGGTATTTAGTGCAGCCTATGCTGAAGTGGTGACACTTCACAATCGTAAAAAGAGTGAACGTAAAGCTTCACAAGCAGTTCAGTTCTTAACCAACCCTGTTATGGCAATGAGGCGAAAACAAAGGAAACATCAAGCCTACAAAGAAAGCAAAAAACGAAAGAAGGACTTTAAAAGAGGAAAAGTTAACCGTTTCATGAAACGACCTAAATTAAACTAGATATATTTCAGCCTTTAACTTTGTGATTGACGTGTTATTTTGCGCTTAACTATCTTTACTTTTGTATTGAATCAAACAGTTACTGTATAATAATAATATTAATAACAATAATAACAATAATATTAATACCTTTCATGATGTTTGATGAACATTTATTTTTCTTTTTTTGTCTCATATTACAATTCATCGATACAATTGCAACAACTAATATAGCGAAAGCCAATTAAATTAATTGCTTATTAATGTTTATTCATTTGAATATTGAGTGAAAAGATTAGTTAAAAACTACAAAAAATTAAGGTCGAAGGTGCTTTTTAAAGCGTTAGATGTCTCTGTAAGTTTGGAGTAAAATTCAAGATAAGTTATGAGCATGTCATGTATTTATGTCGAGGATTTGCATCATTTGATGATAAAAGTTACCGAATAATGTTTCTTTGGTTCATCCAAAGTTTTTCAACCTTTGTTGTCAGTTTGTTAACAGTTACATTTCACTTGGATTATTATTAAATATTGCCATTTTGTAATTTGTAATCGTTTCAATCGACGATGCCTCTTTGTAAATGATATCATCCTTTGAGCGAACAAATTTTCGGAAAAGATTTTCTATTATAATTTAACCGTTTGATTCCAGGATTGACTTGTTTCCCATCGAAGAAAACATTTTTGTCCTTATTGTGATTTATCTAATTAATCGGATAATTTTTGCTTTAATGACTCGATAACCATGCCGAGTAATAACAAAGTGATTACCAGTGATTTGGAGAAACTAATTGGTGAAAGAGATTATCTTAAACGTGAAGTCAATCGTCTTGAGAATGAAGTTTCTAGTCTAATTAAGACAAAACATGAATCGGATCAATTGTGTTACCTTCTTCTCAGTGAAAAAGAAAATCTTATTTCAGCTTACACTGATCTCGAAACTCTTTACAAATCATCTCAAAGTGAATTAATGTCTTTGAAAAATGTCTTGATTCACCACCAAACCTCTCATCAAAAGGTAAGAGTCTAACAATAATAGGTTAATTTATGTGAAAATCAGGGTGAAATACAGTTAATACAGTGACTCAACTCTCTTGAACCATTTCTCAACATCAAAATCTTTTCGTAAAAACTAGATCTTAACCTTAACTTATAGCGTAAAAAAGCTGTTGAATTGTGATAAAAGTTAACCTTTGAGCGTAATTTTTGAATAACCAATTTAGTCATTCACTTGAAAATCATTGTTTGTCCGATGATTTGGGAAAATCAATCATTATCATTATCAATTTTTCATTTGATACCATTAAACATATTAATTCTGGTGATAAATTTTCATTTTTTGTCTTTTCCTTATCCATTTTTTACCCGAAAAAAAGTCCATGTCATCAGCATATGTTGATGTCAAGTAATTGTCTTCGTCTTTTCCTTCTTTCTCCTCTTTCTATCCTTATATGTGGACAATAATGTAACCTCAATAGCAAACATGATTGATACTTTTCCATGACAATTGACTCTTTCTTTAACCATTACCATTCATTCGTTTGATTCCAATCTGAACAGAATTACATTTTCTCTACAATCCATTATTTATAGAGAATCAGTTATTTCACCCAATGATTCTTTTCTTTCTTTACTAGAACCTAAACTTTAATCCCTCCAATAGTCCACTCATTTATCCTGTAATAACTTTGACCATTTTCAATCCACAGCTTTATCCCAACCTCGTGTGCCGCTTCCCCTTCAAACAAAATGAAACATCGATTGTTGATTTAATGGTAAAGTTAATTACCAAAGCAAGTTATCAAAGATTCATATTGAACAGACCATTACCTATTGTAACCATTGTTTACACTATTATTATTCAAAGCATATTAATTTCTAATGATTACAATTCACTCTATTATCGTTTATTATTATATTATTACTATCATTATTAATATTTCATTTTTTTTCTTCTATTCATCGATTCATTGTTATCAACATTCTGTTGTCTTGCTTTCAATCCTCTACTGTTCATTTAATGATAACTGTTGTACCAGAAGAAGCAAAAAATGGAAACAGAAACAGTATTTACTTAATCATCTGGAAATAATGTTTTTGGTAATTGTTATCATGATGATTACCTAAATGTTTATCTTCCTGATGGCACCCTTGATGATCAACTGATTCACCATTTGAATCAACTAAACAATTTCCATTGATTTACTAATGATTGTCAACAAATAACCAGATCAAAATTGTCTTTAAATTTGCATCACCAAAAGGTGAAGTAAATACTTTCAGGTTAAATAACCAAATAACCCAAAAAGACTCAATCTCTAGTTAGAGAGAAGAAAAGATGAAAATAAAATTTTCCATTGTTGACTAACTGACCATCGATCATTTGTAGTTTTACAAATTTACATCTCATTTTGGAGCAAACAATTAGATAATTTTGATGTAAATATTTTGATGGATATTTTGATAAGCTTTAACCATTCCCGTCAACCTTTCATCAGTTACCTTCAGATAATCTCGTTGACCATCAAAATTGAGAAAAGTCCCAATTTTCCATCTATTTAGCCCATAATTAACTGGAAATTAGCCCAAAATAATTTCGCTTTTTTTTCTGGTTACCATTTAACCAACAAGAGTAAACCAAATGGTTACATTTCTTAGATATATATCTTGTTTCAGATCGTATTTCATGTAAGGTTTTGCACTCAAAAGGTTACTGTCGTCTTTTCCTTCTGTCATGTTTACAAGATGAGCGTCATTTGTGTTTAACTGCACACCTTTCAGCCTTCTTAAACTCATCCTCATCATCTTCTCATCTTTACATTTTTGACTTCGTAATACGATAAGTATCATTTTACGCTGCAACTTAGCACCATTCACTCCAATCTCCCTGTGGATATGAATCTCTTTTTTATTTCATTCTCATCCTCATTATGCTGATCGACTTAAGACAATCATGTTTTTTCATTAGACCAGATAGTAATCTTGAGAAGATGCTTTTTTCCCTTGAAAATAAGCGAAAGCAAAACACTTGCAAATCTCATGAGAAGTGACCTTTGCTTTGATGGTTTATCTAGACTTATTGATTATTTCATTCATGTCTATCTGTCTTCACCCAACTAAAGTTATTTTTCAATAATAATCAAGATTACCGTTCATCGACTGACTTTTAATGAGCAAACAAATTTTCCCTTCTTTTATGGCTTTATAGCTTCAATGAAACTTATTGATTATTTTAGGGAATCTAGTTTTACCACTCACACTGTCAACTAGTAATTAATCAAGCTAAAATTTCATGTTTTCCCTTTGATTGATTGACCATCAAAATTGAACATTCTTGTCCTTTCATGGAATACTTTTTTTCAATTTAAATTCCAGGTTAAATTATCCGTCTTTTCATTGGACTTTCCCTTTTATTCAATTAACTCACTTTTTTTTTACTCACACTTTTGTTCATTCACAACTGCAATTAAAGCTCATTTGGAATCTCAATTTATTCAATTTCACTGGACTGTTTATATTGAAATTTCTGGCTTTTCCCTGTTGAACAATGAACAGTCCCATTAAACATGTTTAATTTTAATTTCTAAACAATTCCAAATGATTAACTTTCTTCTTTACAATATAAATCAGTTGAGCTAAACATAACAAGATCACAAAAGAGAGCCAAAGAAGCTGAAGATGTTGATTAACTTAACAATCAATTCTTTCTATTTGAACCATTTCTCGGTTTGCAGTTAATCATAATAATTACAACCAATACAATGATAATAATGATTTGAATTGTTTGAACAACTGACTGATTTAGTAAACTGATGAGTTAAGATTAAGAAATGAAAGGCAAAAAGGGCAAAAGCTTTAACATGTTTTGAAGTAATAAATTTTGACTAAAGTATAAATAAAATGGTAAAAACAAAAATCCAAATAAACAGGCAAAGACTTTGAAAAAAGCAGATAAAGATGAGACCAGGATGAAAGGAAACAAGAGAAGATGATAAAGATGAAGAGAAAAGTAAAGGCTGGTGAAGATGAATACACAACAACAGAGGGAAAAAAAAGTGATGCTAAAAGAGTCTTGCTGAGTTTTGCTAAATTCATGGTAAAAATGTTGGTTAATTCATGTGTTCGCGTGTTTATCCCGTCAAATGTTGATAGTGATGATGAAGATGGAGAAGATGAAAGCAAGATGAGTGAGTGCAAAGATGATTTTGGATGCATTAGGACAAGGCATTTGCTTCTTCAAAATAGCTTTTCCTTTCTTGTTACCTTGACTGTTATCACCATCACAACTGATCGTTAATGATGAAAACTACAAAAGAAATTCAATCTAATTTTAAATGAAGTAATTAGACAATTGTAAATGAACCTAATTTAAACTGTTTTCATGGTGATAACAAGATAACGATGTTCATTCAATGACATTTGAAGACAAACCTTTTTGAAGAAAAGATTCTCTGTACTCAACAATTAGTCCGATTAAATCAGTTGGAAAATGATTAAAGTTGCAAATAATTGCACTGACAATCAATAGTTATTTGGATAGCAAATATTTATGAATAATTGCCTTTTCCTTTTCCATTTGCTTTTTCAACCCTTTGTCTTCATCATATTATTCAAGGGTTGACATTCTGTAAATATTGAACCATTAATGGCTTATGATTATTATTCACTGACAAAGTGGCAATCATTAATTGTTAGTTTACAATTATAATTTACATTGAACCGAATCAGTTTAATTTACATAGGAAACACACAGGGAATAAAAGTAAAGCCAATTGAAATTCAACCATCAATCCAGTTATTATCAGTTTTGTAGATGACAATTATCATTGATAATGATCGTTTGTTTCCTGTTATTAAAGTAAATTGTAAATTAAATATGTAATTGTTACCTTTTAAATGGTAAAAGCGAGTGAAAAATGATGTTCAACAGTATGGTTGGTTAATTGACACAATTGGTTAACATTGGTTAAACTGGTAAAAGCAAGGAACAAGCTTTTCTCATAAAAGCTCAACAGTCCATTCAGTTATTTACACACATTTTGTATATTAGTTTGTATGTAACATTTGATGCCATTAATGCCGTCTCTTTGGCTTACGCTGAGATCGTTACACTAGGCTAATTACAGTTTCATTGACTGGTTAAATTGAAAATTGTTTCCCTCCACAGCATCGCAATTAACCATTGATATTAACACACACACAGAGTGAGATTCAAGAAATGGGTTCATCTCACCATTTTTAACGGTTAATCAAACACAAACACAGAGAGGCCAAAATTTATCAGTTTAAATGAGCAACTCTTTCAGCTTTTCCCTTTCCCAATGATGAACCTCTTTTTGTTCAACCTTTTGTGTTTAAACCCTTTTACCGAACCCAATTGTGTCAACATTTGAAAATTATTACATGATCAGTGTGGCTCCATGATCTGTAATTTACAACCCTCTATTACTGTGTTAACATTAAAAGTGAAAATTGATTGATTACTTTTAATGATCTTTTCTATTGACACAATGATACAACTTAATTTTCATCATTCATTATAAGTCAATATTTACATTTACCTTAACCAGTTTCATCAAACAATCAATCATTAACTGACTCTTAATTAATAACCCAAAGACAGGTCAATATATTGACTGTTATCGAAACAAACAGATACCCAGAAATGCTGTTATTTCATCCAATGAGAGGCATCAAGCAGAAATTATGATCAGGAATCAGAATGAGTTTCCTGCAAAAGAGCATTTTCTTCATTCAGAAAAAGTTCTGCCAAGCTAAAAGAAAAAGAAAATCGCAAAATCTGAAATTCCTTCAAATTAACACAAGGAATAACACTGGGAATGTTCAGCAACACGCATCAAATCTTTAACCTTTTATAATTTTCCTGATCTTTAGCTTTCACTTCTTATAGTCTTTCATTTATCATTTGTTTGTTTATTGAAAATGATTAAGAAATTCAATAATTGTGATTAAATAGCTCAATGGAGTGAAACATTTATTAATTTTAAAAACACTCAATTTTCAATTGAACCTCGAGTTTAATTTGTAAATTATTGGATATGCAAATGTTTATCAATGTGAAGATAATTTTTGTCTCATCAGCGACTTTCACGGTTTGAAGATTTTTTCATTTTCCCTGATCAAAGATATTCGAGTCTATTAATTATTGGTTTCAATTTTGATTCGCCAACTTTAATGTGTTTAGGTGAGAAATGAAACTCGATGTGATGCACATGAATAGTTTTTATGTAAAAATTGATTAACAGTGGATTCAATTTTCCCTGTTAATCAATTGGATACGAGTTACACTTTTAAATCTTGCACATCAATTGAATCAAATTGATCCAATTTTATCCTTATTGTTGTACATTGAAAAGCATTGTCATTCAAATGAACCTTTTTTTTTGTCTTGCTTTCAATAAATTTTTACACAAAAATGAAACTTACATTGTAAGTTGTAAACAGCTTTGCGCTTTCAGAAGTGAAAACAAAGTTAACAGTAGACGAAATATTTATCATGAAAGAAGCTGAATGAATAGAATTCATTGTTTTCAAAATTTCCTAAATAATTTGTATTCTTTGCCTCTCAACCAAATCCAACTTTATTCCCAACTTCAAATTCATCTTTTCTCTCTTCTAAACTCAATTCCTTCCCTGAGTAACATGAAACTCTCAATTCTCATAAAGCAATCACTAATGCCTTTTAAAGGTTAATAATTTTGAATTAAAGGTTAAATATTTATTAACCATTTCATTATAAATACAATATCATGTAACAAGATTTAGACTTAACCTTCAAGTGAATGTTGAACATTTCATGGATAAACTCAATTCTTCATTTTCTCAACCTTCATTGTAATTACAGAAAATAAATGAATAATGAATAAAACTTACCTTCAGGCTTACAATTTTTGATTAAAATGATAAAATGTTTTTAACCATTGTTGGTTGAGGGAAACATTTCCAACACTTTGATATTTTTAATCAAAATGAAAAACATTTAAATAAACGATATATTTCCGAGTTTTTTGATTAAACAAAGAAACTTTGATTGGAAGCAAATTGGTCATTATTTTATCCAACTCTTGTTCATTGTTGTTTGTATTATCCAAAGCAATTGCATTTGTCAATCAAAAGCCTTATTATCATCAGCAAAATCATCTGCTTTTTTTGCCTCTTCCCTTTGCAACTGGACAATATTGGTTGGTATTCATACTGGTGAGTGTTTTGATGTGATAATTGACTGTCAATCAAATTGTTGTTAAAAGTGACCCTTTTGCTGGGTAAAACATGATGTAAATTACAGATTATGACAATTCCATCGAGAGAAGCCTGAAAATGTTATGAGTTTCAAGCACTTCTTTCCTCTTCTTTTCAAGCTCAACTAATTGCAAACAATTTCAACTAATATTTTGGATAACATTTTATTTCAAATTTGTTGTGTTTGTTGTGGCTGGTAAAGCTGGTTAAAGGAAACATCGGTTGAAAGAAACAAAAAAAAATGACTAAAACTGGAGGAACCTTAATTTTTGTGTCTTGGTGAAGATAAAATTGTTGAGACAAAATGTGAGGTTAAAAAGGTTATCATTTGTATCTTCTTCAACTGCATCTTCAACTCAACTCAGTCAACATGGACTAAGAAACTCTAAAGACGGAAGTTTTCTGGAGCCTTTTTTTTGTATTCAACTTCCGTTCTTTCGAGAAAAAGATTCACCGTAAATTGATGAGTTTATGAGGATCAAGATGAGTAAATTGATCATCATTACCATCAAAATATCTTTACTCTTTTGTTTTCATTTTGTCCCTTCACTTCCAACCGTTTTCATCCTTTGATTATTGTTTTATGCAAATTTGATAACCTGATTGTCAGGGCAAAAACAAAGCTCCATCAAATTCAATTTCAAAGAAAAGTCTACACCAAAATGTGTTGAGCGATAATTTACTTTTCAGATAATGATATTTTCCATTAGCATTCAATCAAAATCTTTGAACCACATTTCCATTGAAATGGCTTTTACCAGAAAATAAACTAGAAAAATTAGCCCAAAAATCAGAAATTCCAAGCTCAATATTATTCTGAATTAGCGTTGAAATCAATTTCAATGTTGAATCAATGATCTCGATGACATTGCGTTTTCAAATGTAAATTCAAAGTCTAGTTATTGAGTGAATTTATTTTCACTTGTTTTTTCCTTGTGAAGTTATTTCGTTCCAAATGTTTAACAATTTGCTCTCAAATTAAACTATGATTTATGGTTCCTACGGGAAAGACCTCGTCCTTTAACTTTAACCAGTTCACTTCCGTCAAACTGAGAGCATAATTCTTTGCCTGCACTTCTGTCATCTTCATCTTGATCCATTTACCAAACCGCCCTCTCCATCTCTTACTTTCTATCCCATTGTGACCATTGGTTTTAGCTTAATAATAGAAGCAAACCTTTTCTTCCCTCTTTTCTTGATCATCTTTTCCCTCGACTCTCCTTCATCCTTCATTTAGTCCTCCGTCTTTGATCATCATCATTATTGTTGCCATTATCATTATTATTATTATTATTATCATCTTCTTTTACTTTTTGAACAACCTCACTAAAAACCTTTCATTTGTATCTTTTCCATTCTCTCCTTTTATTCCTTTCAGTTTCACCATTACTCTTTTCCTCCTCATCTTATCACATTATCAATCAGTGACCATGAATCTGAACCTTTCTCTTCTTTCTTTTCATCTCTCCTTCATTTCCAACAGTTTCTCATTCCAACATAATGACATGGTAACATAAGAACAGATCATTGAACACTTTTCATTCTTCAATCCTATTCTGCTATTCCTAAGCTTCCCTTGTCAACCTTTTTTGCTATCAACATTTTTGGTAAACTCATTATAAATGCGCCTTCAAAATATTGAAATAACGATTCCCAGTAATTTACTGTTAACTGTAAGATAACATCATAATTCAATTCAATTACTCTTTAGTCAAAAGTGCAACATTAATATCAATTTGAAATTTTCTCAAGATTAATTAATTTCTCAATTTTCTTTATCCATTTCATCATCGAAACTTCAATTTTTTCATCAAAATTTTGATTCAATTTTCGTTACAAATATTGATAGAAGTTGAAAATCCTCGAAGAATCGAAATGAAAAAATTTGAGAAAAAAAAATGATTCCAAGATTCTAAGCTTATTCAAAAAGTCGTCATCAAAACCCAAAAACTGAAGTTGATCAAAAATTACTTTTCTCAACCTGAAAATGCAATGAAACTCGAAATCGAAAATAAAATTTCCAGAACTTTTTTCAAACTCTCTTTACACTTTTCAATGTTTTATCCAAATGAGATGCAATCGATTTTCTCAGTGAAATTAACTTTACTCATTTACTCCATGAAATATACAAAACCTTTTTTTAGACTAAATGTTTAAAGTTTATCAGTCAATATTTACAATTGTACAACTTTTATCACCGCTATTGTCACCCATTTAACCTGAATATTCAACCTTACATTTCAATAACTTTCACCTCCCAGTTTATTTGCAAAACATTTTTATCGTTTTCAATTTACTTCTTTTGCGTTCATTTTTTCTCTCTCAATAATATCTTCAGTCTTTTCTGCCAACTTTCAATTGATTGAGTTTACTCTCACATTATTTTCATTCCCATTCCCAACTCGAATTTCAAATGAATAACTTTTGACTTTTCCCTTTCATTCCCAGTAATAATATTTTCTTTTTATCAAATTTCCCTCAAAAATCATTCACCAAACTGAATCGGTTCCAGAACAAAATACAAGTAAAGTGTTGCAACTTGTATTATGAAATATTCTGGTTACCCATTAAAATCACACAATATTTACTCCCAGTTTGACATCAAAATTAAACTCAATCCAAACATTTCAACTGAACACATTGTTGGGTGAAAAAAAAAGTTACTGACAATTAAAGCAAACCAAAATGCTTCAGGATATAATGATTTAGAAACAAAATTTAAAACAAAAATTGAAAAGTTACATTTGAACTCAACAGCAAACCCAACAATTTAATTAAATCAATTTTCTTTATCATTTAATAACGTTAAAGTGTTAAAATGTTAAGGTTCCCTTTGAATGAGAAACAAGTTTTTGATTAACTCATTTCTCAGTTGAAACTTGAATTCTCAACTGAATTGTCATTTGACTTGTAATGAAATTCATCAATCCCTGTTTCTTATTATTATTATTACTAACCAGAAGAAGGAATAAGTTCAACTTTTATTTAAAAAAAAAGGTTTGACTGATGTGTACATTAAGTGTATGTGCTTAAATGACAACAACAAAAATCTCATTACCAAATCTTTTCGTTCGTTTTTCCCTTTTCTTTCCCTTATTCAATTGAAATCAATTTCATCTTTTTCCCTGTTCATGCTCATGAAAACATGGGAACATCTTTTCCCTCGCAATATGTTCAACTTGAAATGAAAATACGATGCAAATAAGCCATTTTACACATTAAACTTGTTCAACTTCTTTAACACTTTTCAATATCTTTCCTCATTCATTCAGAAAAGTAGGAAACTAACTAAATTATTACGTTCAAGTTAATCAGAAAATTTAATTTTCACTTGTTATTCCCTCACATGTTTCACTCGTGTTTGTTGTTGACATTCATCAACCTTTTTGTTCACTTAAATTGTCGATGTAATCTTTTGATTTTCTTTACTCATGTTTCCATGCATTCAATCTGATTAAAACAATATCATGAAGGAAACATTTGCGTTTTCCTAATTTTAAATATTAATTTAATAAAAGTGTGAACACTCGAGTGAAAAAATGTAAACTCAAACCTGTTAAACCTGATTAATGTTAACATTTTCATAATTCAATTTATTTCAAGTAATTTTCTTACCTTAAATCAAATTACTCGATTTAAAATGAAAATTTCATTTTTTTAGTAAAAAAATTTTGTCTAAAAATTGAATAAACTCTGTTTCGTCTTTAATCAATGCACACTTGAAGCCTGATTTTACCATCAACTAGCAATTATTAGAACATTATTTTCACATTTTAGGATACACTTTGCTCTTCAGTTGATTTATTGTCGGTTAAATTGTTGGTTTAATTGATATTTAAAAGCTGTTTCACACGAAATAAAAAAGTTGATTACAACAATAAATTGCCATTAAAATGATTGTTTGCATAGTAAAGAGAAGAGCCATTTCAATGGTAAAATTGGGTTGGTTAATGAAAGTGTCTTTTATTGGTTTTTAAACAATTTGCTTCTCTTTGCTATTGCAGTTATTTCCTGAATTGAATCCATAAAGGTTGTTGAAAATGTAATAACCATTGACAGTTGATCAGTGGAGTTAACCTTTTTTGTTCAATTGGTATGTTGTTTTTGCACCGTGAAAAGCGCGTCAGTCTTTCCATGAATGAATCACAGGAAGAAAAGATGAGAGTGAATAATGCAATACAATTACACCGTAATGTGTTGTTCAACTTATCCCCAGTGAATATATTTCTCTCTCTTAATACTTTTCCAATCCTCATCTCTTCCTTCATCCTCCTCCAACTAATAATCATAACAATGTTCATCATTTTTCAGCTTCTTTCCTCCTCTCCATCTCCATCAACCAAGTGGTTAGCCTCAAGTAAGTCCTTAGGTCTTCTCCGTCTCGCCTTCCTTCTCTTCCTTTTCCTCATTATTTTCAGCCTCATCATGACGCATCATCTTATCTTCATCTAAACACAGTTCCTATGGAGATTCATCTAAAAAAAAAGTGAAACCAAATCAATTGCTTTTGTTGAAAGGAAAAAAAAGTCGATTGAAAAAGACTCGAGACTTTAAGCAAGCAAGCAACAGGAAAATGTATAAATTGAAATAAAATGAGCCTTCAATGTAAATCGATTAGTAATTTGAAGATGAACACGTTTGAAACAGAATTGCATTCGATAATTGCCGTTTTTAATCATCTTTTCGCCTTTAATGATTCGTTTTGCAATTAAACTAATGAACATCTTTTGTGTTGCAAAAATATTTATGGTTTCAAGTGAAACTTTCAAAATTTAAATAATTGATTATTCAATGAAAAGGTAAAACAAAACATCAATTTTACTTCATTTTAGGAACTTTTCAATTGAAAATTGATGGCAAAATAAATGCTCGTTTTAATGAGTTTCCAGTTTCATTTGAATTATACGATAATTTGCAAACATTTTTGTAAACGCAACCATTTCTCATATTTCCATGTACACTCGAAATCTCATCTGATTATTCGTGAGATTTTCTCTTGAGAAAATACTGGACTTGAAAAGTTTTGCCAACCTTAAGTTTAATTGAAAAATAATAATTTAATCTTTTCATTAAAAGTGAACAAAAACAACACTTTGATATTAATGCCAAAACTGTTTCACTTCAGGAAACTGTTGAAACTGAAGAGTTTAAAAAATGTCACTTGAGTTCATTAAACATGCTTTTTCCGTTTCATTGAGTCTCACTGATTCAGATGGACTTTCAATGTTCATTTCAATTGGGCAATCTTTATAAATTACTTCCCCTTTTGATTGATTGACTTTGAATATTAGATATTAAATCTTGCCTGTTAAAGCATCTTTTCCCAATGTGAATAAAATTCAAATAACCTTTTCAATATTCAATTTAACTTCTCAGTTGTGTTTGTTTTCAACCATTTTCAATGTCTATTTTGATCAAGAAAAATGATCGGAAAAGAGATTATTTCAAAATTGATATTTTGCTTGAAATCAGGCAAATTTTTATCACGTCCATTGATTCATGAGTCAGAAAATTGTGAATCAAACAAGATGAAATTTTCGAAACAAAAAATGAAACACGAAAATTGGGGAAAAATTTTCTTCTCTTCATTTTCCAATCAACATTTTGATACATTTTTATTCTTTTCTCCATCAACACTTTTTTCCTGTTCAACCTTTCAATGGTTGAATTAATATTTATACTTTATTTGAATAAAATGATAAATGTTAAGGAATTGAATAGAAGAAAGTAAAGACAAAAGTGAATACAATTTATCAGCAGGATATTTTTGCCTTTTCCTGAGTTGTCTGTTTTTTTGTGATAAAACTACATCAAGATGAACATGGAAACAAGCATATTTATTGATTGAAATAGACTATTTGATGGGAAAAAATGTTGTCAAACTAAATGTTGATTTATCATGAAAACAGAAGGAAAGAATCGAGTTTTGCCAGTTTAAAACAAAACTTTCATTGATCAATATTTTGACCAATTTATAAGTTTACATTCAACTCTGGTTTTGAAGATTGCATTTGTTTACCCTTGTATGGTGACCAGACAGAGTCCATCAATTTTGGCCAATTTCAACTGAACAATCAATCAAAGTGTCAAATGATTTATTGAACCTAATTAGGATATTGTGTATGATCCAGTCAATTTGGATTCATCATTTACATAGGAAATTATCAATTAAAATTGATTGTAATGCCAAAAGGAAAGATTAGGTTAACTGAACAGTTGTTAGACACTTTTCAGGTTATTTGTTTCTCTACAGTTTTCATCCCTGTTTACCCTATCAAAAGTGATTGAACCTTTTTTTTGGATATCATTATCATAATCCATTGTAACAGAAGAAGATCCAAATTTATGGCAAGATTGAATGTTCAAGATGATGAATGCTGCTTGAAAATGATAGCAGATTTTATTTTCATCTTTACTTTTTTTCCTTCCATTCTCCTGTTTCCTTACATTATTTATCAACTGTTAATACAATGTTGGTTATTATATTAATATTCAAAGTTAATCTGCAAACTTGATGTGTGTGTGTGTGTGTCTCTAAGCGTATATTGTTGCTGTGTTTATTGTTCAATTGTTTGGTTGATAAAGATTGATCAACGTTCATCAAAATTAATTATGAAAAAAGACGCAAAAAATGAGGTGAGACTCGGTTTAACAATCATTATTGAGTTATCAGGGATGGAAAATTTTAACCTCCGAATTTAGCTTTAGATTATTTTTTAATTTATCGTCTTCAATGCTTATGTGGTTGTAGGTGGGTTTGAATGAAGAGCGATGTTTCCATTTTACGCTTTGAACAACAAAAGGCTTCGGACTGTTGAATCTTCATTTCATGGTTTCAATTAATTTCAAAGCAAAAAACCAAAATATCAAAATATTGAACATAAAAAATGAAACCTCTATGTCTTTATGAGGTTTGAGGGATGTTTAAGGTTGTAGTATTCACAAATGGTTGGCCAACTACAGGGTGTATATTTTGAAACACTTTGAGGCTAAAATTATAACTAAATCTTATAGGGTTTTCATTTAGATTATCAGTAACACATGAAGTCAAAATTAGATAATGATTAACATCAACAGCATCTCTTATAAATCAAATTAAACAATAATGAAGCTAAATTTAATATTATAATAAATCTGAAAAATGTCCGACGTTTTGCTCAATACAAATTTCCTCTCGGCGATCAAAGCTAACAATAACCCTTGTTAAGGTGCTATTTTCGATTTTAGTTATTTCAATGGTTATAGCATTTTTTAGTTCAGTTTTGTTTTTCGGGTGGCTCGTTTTAACTAAATTATCTAAATAACCCCACAAGTAAAAATCGAGAGGATTAAGGTCAGGTGAACTTGCAGGCCATTTGAAACTCTCCCTTCGATTAATCTTTATATTATTAAAACAGACTTGTAACAATTCGAGTGACTGATTAGTGCAGTGGGGGGAGCTCCATCCTGTTGAAACCAGAAGCTATCTGGTCCGCCATATTGTCGTAAAGCTGGAATAAATTCGAGGTCGATCATCTTTTGATATTCAAATTGGTCAATGTTATTTTCAAAAAAGAATGGACCAATAATTCCAGCAGCCGATAATGAACACTGAGTGTGGACGATTATGGGCAACACGCTCATTAAAAAATGTTGGAATCTCTTTCCGCCAACGTCTATTGTTTTGATGGTTCAATCTCCCAGATAAACGAAAGATCTTTTCATCAGAAAACCAGATCATTTTGGAATCAATATTGGAACCAAGGAAACTAGTACAGAAATCAAGCCTTCGATTTTTGTGAGCTGCGGATAATCTTTGGGCTTCCACTGGTTTGAATGCTTTGAATCCATTTTTTTTAAATTTTCAACACAGTATCTTCCGAACAATTCAATCTCGCTGCAATCTCTCGAGATGAAAGTTCATCCTCCTCCTCTATAAATCGATAACTTGCTGGTTCAACCTCGACTCTCCATGGATACGTTTGGATGGAATAACTGAACCAGAATCATCAAATTTCTTAACAACATTTGCCACAAAGCTTGAATGGACCGTCAGACTAAATCTCCGGTGAATCTCCTCAACAACATGCTTCATGAGGTCTGCTATTGAATTGATGAGAAGCTCATACCGGTGAAACTCTTGAACAGCAAATTTCCTGATCTCAATCGGATACATTTGACAAAACAAAACAAGAAACAAAAAAAAACAAAAAATGACTAGAAAATGACAGAAAATGACCAGAAATCAACAAAATGAACAAAAGTAAACAAAGGTGAACAAAGGCTATCACCTGTTCATTGTTATTGTCATAATTTTATTAAATTATAAGAGATGGTGTTGATGTTAATTATTATCAAAATTCGACTTCATTTATTGCTGGTAATCTCCGTGAAAATCCAAACAGATTTAGTGTTCATTTTGCTCTCAAAGTGTTTTAAAATATACACCCTGTAAATTATAATCACAATCAATATTCAATGAGAAATACTTTATTAACACAATTAAGGGGAGATTATACTCGCCTCAAATATCAATTAATAATTACAATTAAAGCTGAAATAACACATGAAGAATTGGATACTTTTGGTTTGAATACTGTTAGAAAGAGGAAAAGGAAGAGAGAATGAAAATTGAGGGAAAAGTTAAGGGAACAACTGTTAATTACAAACTGTGGAAATGAGACAAGACCTTATATCTTGAGTTATGTTTTTTTCTGGTTAACATGAAACTTGACCAAAATTTAATTTTGCTAATTACTCCATTGATGATTTACAAGCTGTTTTGCCTTCTTTCCTGATTGATTACCTTAATTGTCATTTTGTTCAGAACTTTTTCTTTTCGTTTCCATTTATACAATGAAGACAAAAAGCTTTGAAATCAAGAATTGGTCAATTGAATTGGTAAAAAAAACTAGGAAACTGACAAGGATGTCTGATTGATGAAACAACAATTGTTTCATCAGCCATTTTGTTGTGTTTTGTGCTTCTCTTGTCGTTGAATTAAATGAACAAAAACAACGTTAACATTTCAAAGAGAATTGAACTTTTGTAAGTTCAACAGCAAATCTTGTAATTCATTTTACTTTTATTTGTATCAACATTTCATAAAGTAATGTGCCAAAATTCAGATCCTTAAAGGCAGTTTTTTTTTCTCAGCATTGATGTTACATTGGATTGTTAGATTTATTATTACAGATAATCGGGAAAATTTCATTGTAAATGGTTTTCAAAGTTTATTGAATTTACCATTTTTCAACTAAAAATCAATATTTATCGATAAAATTGTTAAATATTTATGGATTAAATGGTTCAACATTTATCAATATGTAAGTTGAATTGAATTATTAATCTGTTTACTTGTCTCCTTACTTCAACTCATTCTCCAACATCTCAAAGTTAATCTTGAATGAAACTTTTCACCTTATTTTTGTTCAAATTATCAAGCTTTATTTAAATAAAGCTTGGAAATCAGCTGAAATTGACTAACACTGGCAACGGTGCAAAAGTTTATCATGATTAAGCAAATGTCTGATTTAGTGTCATAAATGATTATGATTTATGTTCAACTTGACTTTGACTGTAAAAAGTTTACTACTTTTGGTGTCATTATCGTTCAACTTGAAAGTCAACTTGAATTTTGTTGTTGATTGTGATGATTATAATTATGATATAACAGGAACATTTGACAAGTTTGCTGAAAACTGGCTTCCGTTTCTGATTCCAGGCCAACAATTGCTCAACCAGAATAGATGAATAATTTCGGTCAGTGGAAAAAAAACCTCAAATTTTCAACTTTTCCATTCATTAGAGTTCGCCTGCAAGCAAATATTATCTCTCGAACCAATGAATACGCCAAAAAGGAGCCATTTTGTTGATTAAATAATCTCGACTAAGCTTGATAAATGAGTTTGCCTTTTGTTTAATTGATATTTTTGCCATAAAAAAAAGCTTCAATAATGATCAGCCTAAAATTGCACAAAAGCTCAACATTTTCCTTCTACACTTTTCCCTGAATCTCCTCCAACTTGAACTCCAATTTTCATAATCCCGATCAATAGCATCTGAATCTCACCAAATCTCATGAATTTTCAAACCTTAAACCCATTTCTTCAAGTAAACAGTTTCAACTTGCAATTAATTGAATTCAAATCAATTAATTCCCTTTGTAATTGATTCAAATCGCAGACATTTTTCACTCCAACCTTTTACCAAACTTGTACAATTAAACTTTAATAAGAATAAACATTCGATTAAACTAATTATCTTTCACTAAACCTTGAAATGTTAATTTGGATGTAAAGTAAATATCAATATTGACAATTGAAGGCGATTTATTGTTCAAAGAAAAATGAGTGAATCAATGATTATATCAATGATGAGCTGCCAAATTGTCGACAGGAAATGAATGGAAATGTTAATCAAATTTTTGTTATTATTTTCCTTTGCCTGGCTATCATTTGAAATCACCATTAAATGTAATACAATTGATGACTTTGAGTTATTACCAACGCACGTTCACAGTCATTGTAATATTTTTCAGTCAACTTCAATGGTTATCGAGAAAAAGTGACTTTGCCTTTTGTTGATGAATATCAATTTTTGAGGTTCAAGTAAATTAAAATGTTTGCTTTCTCCTTTGGATAATCAAATGAAAGTGATAATGAAGATAATGATGATCCAAGGGAATGAATTAGTTAATAGTTGAAGTAGATTATTATAATTGAGTTAATGGATTCTCATGATATTACTCATGAGAATGCTGGTGTTGTTCATGTTGATATTGAATCAAATGAAAATATTATCTGTCTGTTAATTAATTAAATTTCCTAATCACGTTCAGGGTGAAAACTGTTTCCTTTACCACTTGCGATTCATGTTATTCATCCAATCTTTTACCAAATAAACAAACTTATCATTTCAAAGGAAGAAAAAATTTGCCCGAAAAAAAATTCACCAAAAAAATTATGATTTCTGAATAATCATTTATCGGTCGATAAGTTTGAGCTACTTTTCATGTTTATTTCAAGCTAAATGGATAAACATTTCTGGTTAAACTGTCTTAACCTCCCAGTCAAAGTAAACAATTGAATATAATTCATAACATGATTGGCTTCCAAGAAATGAACCAAAAAACAATTTACTTCATTTTAATTGCGATAAAATAATTAATCATTCTGTTTAATTTTTTTCTCCGTAAATCAGTTAATTGGCTCTTGAAGGTTGTTTTTTCACTTTCTCTTAACTGATACTCGATCAGTTGCAATTCATTAATTTTGCTTCGACTTTCAAGATTTTTTGCAAATAACAAGATCGACTCAACTACTTGTGAACATTCAGGTTAATCGTCACATTTTGTCACTCAAATCAACTTCAAAAGTCCCAGTTGGTTGAAAGTAAAGGAATGAAAGTAAATATCGTTGAGTGTTGATTCAGAATCAAAGTATTTTGTCAAATCAAACTCTTGACTTAATTCAGTTTGCATTGTGTAAAACCAGTAAACATAAATGGCGATCATTGTCATAGACTTTTCTGCTTTTACATTCAAGATGATTGTCGAGTTACTTTTGTGTTTCAAATGAACTAACATTTCATCAGATTAATTTTTCCATTAAACCTGGTCACAGTTGAAATGAAAGACTTTACTTGCTCTTGTTTAAACAGCACCATTGGGTTTGAATTATAATTGAGAAACTGTTAAATGCGAAAAATGATGTTACAAGGTTTGGTAGTTGGGAAGCGTTTGTTACCCAAAATGTGATCCAAGCACACAATGTCAGTGGGAAAAGTAAAACATTTTTCATCGTTTTACAATCTGTTTATTCAGTCAAGTTTCCATTCATCACTTGTGATTATTGATTTTCCTCATGCAAAACGCTCATCTTGTACATCTAATCATGATTTGAATGCTGATTTAGAATCACTCTCTTGACTTTACTTTCATCTGATTTCTCGAGGAATCTTTCATTTTTTTTCTTCAGTCCATTTTATTCATTGCCATTCTAAAACCATTTGCAAATGGTTCCCAAGATTTCTCAGTATTCAACGATCAAACAATGTTTTACTAACATTTTCATTTCATCGCAAATGATTCAAGAAGCAATTTACATGAAAAATCAGAATGCTGAGTCTTTTTTTTTGTTATTCACTGTGAAAAAAGCAACTAAACTAGTGAATATATCATTAAAATGATCACACTTTTCAATGATTCAGTAAGTCTTAATAGACATTTACATGTAAGTTTTGTTTCAACCGTTTTTCATGAAAAAAAACTAATATATTCAATATTCGTTGAAAGGCTTGGAAACATTTTCAGTTGCACTGATTGTCCCATTATTTAAGCATTAATAATGAAAAAGATTTCATTATCTGTGCTTCTGGAGGAAACCTTGGGCTATGAAATAATATTAACACAAATTAATCTTACATGATTACATTCATTAGAGTTATTATCTTCATCTTTTTACTCTGTTTAACATTCATTGTGAGGCAATGGAATTTCATTTGTTTCCACTATTCGAGATATTACAGTCTAATTCATCAAATATTTCCAATTTAACCGATGGTTGAAACAAAAGGAAGATTCAATATCATTGTGGTTCAAAGAACTTTTTACTTCCAATTGTCAAGTTAGTCTCATTAATTGCACTTTATTCTGATACAATAAACCTTAAGCTTTCACTTTCATTACAGTTTCTTATTTTCACTTCATTATGACATCTTTCACATCAACTTAAATCATCAGTAACCATCCAGACTCATCTGATGACAATCTGAAGAATAGTCACTGAAAAAGAGATTTCATTCCAACATTTGTTATCATCACTTTGCTACTTAATCATCAGATTCATTAATGGTTTGCTCAAAAACTGAGACTTTGTCTAATAATGACAAAAACTCTGAACCAAGACTTCAACTTGAGTTTAAATTCAATTTGGCAGTTCGAAGCAAATTCTGTTCAAGGAATCATTTCTGCAATAGATTTTGAAAAAAAATGCATTTCGATGTTTCTTCAAAACTCAGGTGAAATTATCTGTAAATTTTACTTCCAGTGATGCAGTTTGCAAGTTATTGATTTCACAAAATTTCGTGTCAAAGGGTTTTAGTTGACTTAAGGTTTAGTCTTGAGTTGAATGGCTTTAAATTTACATAAAATGAATTTGTAATTGAACTCAATTGTCTTTACCGCTATTCAGCTTGATTAATCATTTTATTAGACTAACATTATTTTTTATTTGTAGCTCTTTGATTGTGATCTTTCATTAATTCATTTAAACATATCATTTACCTTTTCAATTGACTCTTCAACTAAACATTGGTTCATTAACGTAAATTAATGTTCATCAGCAGAAAATGTTATTAAATTGACAAATTTTCTCTAGTTGATGTTGAGTTAATTAATGGTTGACAAAAGGAATAAAGCAATTTCCCAATGAAACCAGCGTTGAGAGTTCATTATTTTCACATGGTTCAGATAATTTTCAAGATCACCTCTTCAGTAAACTCTTGTAAACCTTTTTCATCCAAAATATTCACAATTCATTACTTGCAATCTACTTTCTACAAAACATTCAATCAACATTTACTTCTTACCATTTATTAAACTGTTCAAGTTCACTGTTAGTCTAGTTAGAAGGGTTTACATTTCAAATTTCAATTTTACTGTTGATTTGGTGAAACCTTTTTTTCCCCATTCAAATCTTATCCATTCCATGGTGAAGTCAATGATTTTAATGATAATCACAAGACAAGATTTCCATTGAATAATAGTGATTCATGAAGATTCAACTGTTAATGGTAAATAATAAAGTTAAGTGTTGAAATGAAAGGAACCAAGTTGATCACTTTACAACGGCAAAACTCCAATACATTGGTAATTGTTGGTGATTCTTGTTACTGTATTTTCAGATAATGATGTTGATGATGAAAAATAATGATGTTATTTAGTTTTCAGGGGAAATTCAGTGATGCATGGTTATAGGAATGAAACATGAAAAGAATATTTTCTTTCTTATTTCACTTCTTCTCCAACAATAATGATAATCTTGTTATTCAATTTTACCAGCTTCAAATGTTACTTCAAATGTTGCTACCAATGTAACTTTAAATGTAACTTTGATTTTCATTTCAATTTTGACTCTTCACTTGAAATTTATAAACAATTTTTGTTCCATCATTTTCTATTCTTATTTAGATTAACAATGATGATCATTGTGGCTCATCTCATCCTGATTTGATGATGGAAATGTTGCGTTCCAATTCCGATTCATCTTTAGTTGCTTCAACCAAAATGAATGTACACTCGGAACAAAAAAACCTGTTAAATCCGAGTAAATGTTTGATGAATGTGTCAACCCAAACGGACTTGTTAAATGGATTAGAATCACTGTTAATTCCATCAACAATTGAATTTCCTGGTTGGAATTATGATCAACTTCCACCTCCACCATCACCGAGTGAACCAAATAACGAATCATCTCTATTAATTGATAAAAACAATCAACAGAAACTAGACTCTGGAACAACAATTTCCCGTGAAACATTTCAAGGAATCAATCAGATTCTTTTGGCTCATGCACTTGGCCAGTTAACCGATGAAGAAGATTCACAGGAAGACGATGAGGATGAACTAGATGAAGATGATTACGAGGACGATGAAGATGATATCCTTGAGGAATGTGATGCCATTGAATATGCGGTAAGCAAAAAAAACGGAAAAATATTTAAATACAAAAAAAAAGAAACAGTTTCATTGAAATTTCCATCATCATAACCATTTATCCATTTTTATCATTAACTCTATTCATTTCTCATTTTCATCACAATTTAAGAAGCAAAATAATGCAAATGAAATACAAATTTACCTTTCATTCAAAGATGAATTTTTCCTCTTTAAACAAAAGCAAATTCCTGGTACAATCAATCATTACCATCGATTTCAGGTTTACTTGAAAGTAAATTTTAGGTTAATGTTGATTAGAAAGTAAAATAATAAATCATTTTATTGTTCACCAGTTGAAACATACACATTCAATGTATAAATAACGATAAAGTCTTATCAATAAGTGTTGTAGAACCATTGAATGATGAATTTGTAATAAAATACAAAAATTGTGTGCTAAAAGGTTTAGTTTCAGTGTTAATGTTTCTCATTGTTTCCAACTCAGATAATCTTACAAAGTAAATCCAAACGATAATATTCAATTTAGTTTTCCAATCATGGGAAAGATTACATTTCATAGACAAGATTTAACAAGGCTTATCATGTAACTTATCCTACCAATTTCACAGAAATTTTGCCAACAGTTAATATTTCGTTTCACAATAACTTGTCAAAATACTAGCAACAATAATAATAACAGTTTACATCTCCAGGCGATTGTTTGTGCTTTTATTTGTAAACCCATTTTTTGCAACTTTTGGGTTCTTTCACTTTTCTCATTCACTTTAACTTCAACTTTGGAGATGTTTAATGATGATGATGGTAAAGATGATCATCATTTTACTTCCGTTTGTTTTGATGAAAAAAAGACGTTTTTTTTAGTTTCTTCATCTTACATCAGACTATTTCACAGTGATGAGTCTCTTCATCTCTGCTTCTATGACATTGATGCTTCTCTTCCCTTTTTGTTTCACTCTTCTCGTGTTGATAATGACGATGGTTTTCCCATTGATCCATCTTAAGACCTTTTTTGGGTTCCATGAAAAAAAAGGTTAAAAGATTAACATTGATA
Source organism: Tetranychus truncatus (assembly GCA_028476895.1). NCBI lineage: Eukaryota > Metazoa > Arthropoda > Arachnida > Trombidiformes > Tetranychidae > Tetranychus > Tetranychus truncatus. The sequence goes on from CM052060.1 coordinate 15,875,441, forward strand.
ATGATGATGAAAATGATGAGATGTTGGATGAAAGTGGGTAAAATTTTGAGAAGAGACAAAAAAAATCTTGAATCAATAGATAAAGTGATGGTTTGTGATGAATCCAAAATCCCAAGTAATTCTTATAACGTTTCTCCAATTTTACTACGTATATTAATGTGAGTATAGTAATAGGAATACAGTTTGACAGTGAAACAAAGATGGAAACATTTCTTAATGAAAATCCCTGTTGACTTTTGATGAAGAAAAAAGGTTTTTCATTCCAACTTGAACTTAATATGAATACCAATGATGATCATTTATTTTGTTGGTAATGATGATTACACAGTAACTTGAGTAAAGTGATGATCATCTCGACATAATCGTTGGGCATTTGGTTGACTTTAAAAAAGCATATTTCAAGTTCAAGATTTCAGTTTCAATCCGATTTCCAATTAACAATGAAAATGAAATTTTCTAGACTTAAGCTTAATGGTCAAAGACAATTTTGAACAATTTGATTGAAATGATTATGAAAATGTTAATTTACAGTTGAATGTCCAATCTTGAGGGAATAATTTACAGTAAAGTGAAAAGATGATCTTCAAGATTATTATGGTAAATCAATTATACTTTTGGTCAGTGACTTGAATGTGAGTTAAGAAAAGGTTGGCTTTAATTGCATTGATTAGACTGTAATGTAATTGAAGTGCGTAACATCAAAACGTCATTGTTTAATCCTTTTCCATGTAACAACTTCATTGATTCAATTCATTGCAATAATTTTTACTCTTCAATTTGCTTAAACACTTTTTTTCTTGTCTTCACTACTTTTGCTCGTTTTACTCTTTTGTTGCCTTTGAAACTTCACTTAATATACTCTAGACAATACTGAGCATGGTATTGATATTTCATCAGTAATCATCTTGTTCATGATGATGCTTGTTCAAATTGCGAGTTTATTCAACTGGAAACTTTGTATCCATAGAGAGATTATCCTTTGCTTTTAAAACATTTTTTTTCCTCATTTGATTAAAAATTGATGTATAAAAAGCTGTTCAATAACTTAGACTAATTTTCAAATTGCTTTCTCTTTGCAACCAATCAATCTATTCCCTGAAACTTGAACTGAACACTGAGCTTTTTTTCGCAACTCAACAAATCAATTAGTTGGATTAGTTGTTAAACTTAATCTCACTTGAAAACATGTAAAATTGATTGATAGAACAAAAATTTACTTTCTAGTATTAATTTACTTTTCAACTTGTTATTACCATCAATTTTATCCAATTTAGTTGAACATTTAAAAACTGATGAGACTCTCGGGATTTCCAATCAACAGTTGAAACTTCAAGCTTGCTATTGATAATTGAATTAATTTACCATCATTCACGGATTCAACGTTTTTCCTTTTCTAATCTCATTTCATGTTGAAGAACCATTGATGAGACAAAAATATATAACAATAATAATATATTAATATGTTGCTTATTACATTTATACAATCGTGTAATAGGTATATTAAGCTTCTTATATTAATACATTAGTATGTTGAACATACTCGATAAATTGTTTGTCCAAAGTAATTGTGGCAAAGTTGCTTTTTTTAAGGCTACATCTTTTTACTTTCTTGTCCTTTTGTTTATCACCTTCCCTTCCTCCTCATCACTCCTGGCTGTTTCCCTGATACTACAGTTAATCAATCTAGGAAAACAACAGCAGCAGTAAGAAAAAAAACAGCAACTCGATAACAAAAAGTATACACGAGTAAGATTGAAAGATGAGATTAATCCTTGTTATAATAATGGAAAAGAATTGGCTGGTTAAAAGAAAAATTGATTCCATGATGATTGGTAAATTGATTAGCAGAGATTTGTTGAGAGCATCTAATTAGTGGAAATATGATTCACATCAATCTTGATTATAATCCTGGAAAACCTGGAACATCTTAATACCAATAAATAGTTTAGCTTGACCCGTTTCCAGATTCTTTGTGTTTCCCTATTCCTTCCTCTTTGGTGTTGTTAATGATCATGAACAATCTATTGAGGTTCGTGTTGTTTCCCAGTTTCCATAATCAGCTGTATGAAAATAAAAAGGTGACAATATGAGTAAATATTGAATCTACTTGATTAGAGTAAACATATTGTTATCATCTTGGGAAAGATACTTACTTTGCTGTATCAATTCTGGTAGTCAAATATGCAAACAAATCATCTTTCATTTTTCTCATGGTAAATTCATTTAATATTTTCTCCGTGAAATTGCATTTCCCAAAGTATCTTGCTTTTATGACTTTGTCCTTTCATCACTGCTGCACTTTTTGGATACAAATTTTATCAAAATTTCATCTAAATAGAGATTCGTTTTTTTGCCTTGGAGTTGCGATTCGAAAGGGAAAAAACAATTGAAAGATCTCCATAACAACACGCAAAAAGGTTGTCAAGAAACTAGAGGGAAAAGCAAGAGAAAGAATACAATTCATCAGTTTTTTTTCCATCATCCTTCATCTTAAACTATCTTCTTCATCTTCTTCATTTTCTGATCGATTTTATGGATCAGTGACCTTTTTTACCGAATGTAAGGATGATTGTTTGAAGAAAGGAACAAAAAACAAACCTAGTTTCTTTCTTTGTCTCTTTCATTTGTTTCATTCCAGTTACGCCAATTTTCAACTGCTGCTGTTGGGCATTATTCATTCACCTTTCCTCATCTTTTTCATTCACTCCATCCACATCCCCAGCTTAGCCACTTGCTTCTTGCTCTTTTCACGCTTCCATCTTGGAATCCTTATTTTTTATTGAACATCGAGTGAAAATCATCTAAAAAGGGAGAGAAAAATAAAACTAATAAAACAATAATATCAAATTGTTATGTGATGAGAAAAGATGAAAACCTTATAAAAAAGCGTAAATGATTATTCTTCAGGTCCTCCTGAGATTCGGTTCAACAAATACACTTGTTTCAATTACTTTTCCAATTAAATGCTGATAATCAGGTAAAGTGGACAATTTCAATCTCATCAGATAACATCAAGTTAATCATGACAGTCTTTGTATCTGTAAAAGTAGCAAAAAAGGTGTAAAATTTAACGCAACATTGAGACAAATGTAACGTTTGAAGGTTTGGATTGGATTCAACACTTACTGTCTTGCAAATGAAATGATATTAATGATGATTGTTTCTGTTTAATAGATTCCAGTTTTTCCTGATGTGTCTCATTTTAATTTAGATTCATTCGTGTTGACAGAATCTTGATATTTTTTTTCTTCTCTTTTCCCTGTTTCTGTATATCAGATCTGTTCTGATTGTCCCTTTTCAATGCTAAATCAATTCCACTCGCATTGTGTTGAACCCTGTCAAGAGTTGTTTTTTTCAATGCAAAAATAAGTGAAAAAGAAAGGAAAATGAGAAAGGAGAGAAAACTGAATAACTCTGGATGAATGAAGAAGAGAGAAAAATATCTTCTCCTTTTCTATTTTACATTCAACTGACATTGTTAAGCTGGTTTAAATTGTAATATAATTGCATCAGGAATCAAGCTACTCAACTTGCTATCTACATATCAATATTTTGCTTTCCTATTCAAATTCAAGTTGATATATAAATATTATTATAATAATAGCAGACAGAAATATGTAAAGAAGTAATACGTTATGTTTACCATGAAAATTTTTCCATCCATCACAACATTTCCTAACATTTTGTGAACCTTATTTTTTACATCCAAACTCTCTTCATCCCTCTTTAGTAACTTTTCATCCCTTTAAGTTTTGCCTTTTGCTCTTCATCTTCATCTCTTTTTTTTCTTGAACACAAACACTTTGTTTTGATGGTTGATGGTTGAGTTTGACTTGCTTTTGCCACTATAAATTGTTTCCTCTCGCCTTCAGTTTTTACCCTCATCAACATCAGAATCATCATCACCATCCATGGTAAAGGCAGAAATGATGCAAATCTTTTTCAACTTAAAATCCAATAACTTTTCCTCTTGTAAAAAAATTGTAAAATATTTATATTTCCTTCTTGATTCTTTATCTTCTCTGATCTTTCTTGTTCATCATTTCCTATCTTTTGCTTTTTCCTTGTTTATTGGTTCCTACAATTTCCAAAATTTGTAGCTTCACGCTCGCTGCCTCCAAGCATCTCCATCATAATCATCCTTTTTTAGATACCTTTGAAGGGAAGAAACAAAGATGAGTTAGGTGTAAGATGATAGATAAATCTAGAAAAAATACAGTCTATGGATCAGAAAAGAGATTGAAAAAGATGAGAAATGAATTTTTCTCTCTTTTTTTCTACTCACTTATTATTTCAAACTTTAAAGGTTTGGAAAACTGAGAAAAATTTCCTTTCTTCAGGCACCTTTGAAATCTTCTTTTCTTCCTTCTTGCTTCATATTTTCCTCCCTTCACTCTACTGGGAGTGAAATAATGATACTTTTAGTGCAAGATCATCCTTCATCTTTCTGTGAGTTGTTTCCTTGCTTCCACCATTTGACTCTAATAATGAGAAAAGATGATTAAAGCTGCTTGCAGCTTCAAAAAAAAAACTAAAGATGTGAGTATAAATATCAAGAAGTCAAGGATATAATGGAACCAGCGGGTTTCATTAAGTATCATTTTCTTACCACTGTTCAGGTTGATATCCATTAAGCTGATGAGTGAATCAAGTGAGGAAAGATCATTATTAGTTTCGATAGTTTCGATCGATCAATGAACAAAAAGTGTGTAAAAAATGTTTTCTTACCTCAACTTTGCAAATCAAGTGCATATAAAGCAATAGCTTGGGTATAAGATATTGCTATAATGACATTTTCAAACTATTCAAAGCTTTTTCTCATTATTTTCAACTTCTTATTTTTTTCGTTATCATTGATTCCATCTGATTGAACTATTTTTTTCACTCTTTTTTTACTGAAAAAGTTCTTATAAAAGGTGAAAGGAAAATAACAAGAAAAGGAATGAGAAAATTCTTGAATAAAATAAAAGTTCAAGCCTTACATGAATTTACATTACTAACATTGTAAGCTTCTTTGATTGGGATAACAATGAGTTGTTTAAGTGAGTTGTCTCGATCAGACATTGTTAATGTTAAAAAAGTGAAACATTGAAACATAGAATCATCGATGATTAGATGATTTCATGTTCATACGAGAATTGATAACTTTTTGTTCAATGAGCAAATCAAGAGAAAGATTATGTTTTTTGCTACAAAACATCGGCTTTGTAATGAAATTTCTTCACTAATTTCTCTTCCTTTGATTCATTCTTTCACTTCTTCTAAGTTTACTTGTGATTTATCTTCATTTCTCATCACTTTTTCCTTCGATTTTTTTTGCTTTCGTTTGGACTTGTTTCTCGTCTTTTTTTGCAACGTTACTTTAGCTCTTTGCATCTTTCCTCCATTATTGTCTTTTACAGAAAAACTCATCAAACCCAATTCCAATATATCCTTAGGACAATCCTTTCAACGTCTGTTCACAACTTTCACTTTGCTTGTTCTCTTTCCATTTATTCGTCTTATTTTTCATCCAAACTATTCTTATTCCAACATTTTCGTAGCTTTTCTTCTCTGAATAATGCTTTAAGCTATCATTATTCCAATTCATTTATTTCATTCTTTTTTTGCTCCTCTTCTTTGCTTGGTTTGATTCTGGGCTTCCCACTTGAATCCTACACTATCTTCATTAGGTTTGTAACTTTATTCATGCTCAATATCCCATGATGATGAATTGATTCCAATGAAAACTGTTCTTTGATCAATATTCAATCCGTATCTAATTTCTTCTTTTCTCTTTTACTTTTTCTCATTTTATTTTTTAGGATGTTTCTTTGACTCGGAGTTCACCAAACCACAGTCTTGGCCTTTGTCTCTCTTCGGACCATCCACTAGCCTTAGATGAAAATGAACAGAATCAATATCAGAAAGCTCACTATTCACAAGGGAATGCCAATTCTTTATCATCTTCTTCCTCATTCGATCACAACCAGGGCAATGGGCATAAAGTTGAAGAAGAGAGCCAACAATCAAAGGTTGTCGAGCAAAATGATAACGAGTTCAGTAACATTAGACGAAGTGAAGTTTATATTAGTCTATTAGAGCCTGGTGGATTAGCTGAGCGCTCTGGTTTAATCAAAATCGGTGATCAAATTTTAGAAATCAATGGATCTGAAGTTGCCAACCTAGATGAGGCTAAATCGATTCTTTCTCGTCGTGAAATAAGTTCATTTAATCTACTCATTGGTCGACCTAATATTAATCATGATCATTCCAAGTGTTGTGAAAGATCCTTAGCCAAACGATTAGCGCTGTTTGAGTCCAGTGAAGGAGGTGATGTTAATCATGTAGCCATTGTTGATTGCAGTCAAGAGTTTTATATACTCTCATTAGACCCAAATAAGAGTAAACCAGAGATAGGCAATAATTACGCGCTTGCATCAGTAGTCAATGATCAGGGTAATAAAACCTCTTCAGCAATATCCAATGGTGTTTATGAGGGTTATACGGGTCAATATAAAGATGAAAAAGATAGTGGAATGGGCAAAACGGATGCAGATTCAACCAATGATACTTGCTCAACTGACCATGAGTTGACTGGATCTGATAAAATTCGTGCTAATGAATCATTGATGGGACCAAACTTTTCTGGCCAGGGATCGGCTTCATATTCATCTGAAAATTCATTGGAAGGGAAAAGACAAATGTTATCACATGACAGACATCGAGATATGTCCAATATACAGCAATATCAATCTGAAAAGATTAACCAACAGCCAATACCTGAAGCATCACCTTATAGTGAAATTGATAATAATAACAATGATGGGAAAACTGGAACCAATGGAGCAGTTTACGATGAAAATTGTCATTATGCATCAACCGAGATAGTTTCAACACCTACTCAGCCACCAAAAAATGTTTTCAAACCCAAACCAAGTCCACCAGAAGTAAATTCAAAGCCGGTCTCAAAACTACCAGCAACTAAACCAGGAGCTGATTTATTACCAGAAATGCATCCATCAGAGAAGAAAGAATCGATCAAAAGATGGATCAAAAGTGGATTACCCACAACTTTGCCACCGCCACCAACATCATCAGTAACAAATATGTCGAACCGTCCATCATCTTTTAAACCAGGATTAACTGCAAGATCGCCAATGGAAAATAAACATTTGACTGAAACAGATGAGGCTACCAAAAATACATCTAGAGATCATCTTATATCAAATACGCCCAATCTAAAGACTTTTAGTAATAACAAACAAGAAAAATTAAATAACAATCAAATTGGAAAGGAAAATAAAGAAGTAACTACAGAAGAGAAAGGAACTCAGATCGAGTCTGATGCTGCTAGCCTTATGAGTTGTGAATCTTGTCCTACCTGTTGTAAATCGCTGAAAACAACGGATGATAAAGGGTTGCAACATCTTGAAACTTTCCAGCCTTATCAAATGCATCTTGGTAGACCAATATTGATTCCTGGTGTAGCTGAAAATAAACGTACACCTAATTTGCCTATTCCAGTAAAGATTCCAGTAGTTCCCAATTTATCATCCAATAATACTGCCAGTAATAATAACAAGCATGTTAATAAGAATACTCGGGAAGAGAAGGAAAACATTTACAGCACAATAGGACCGACAACGACGATGTATACCACCAAAGCAAATCTTGAACACACCATAAAGCTTCAACAAGAAATGCTACGCCAAGCAATGGTTCAGCAACAAAAAGTAAAACCTGTGAAAAGTCAGGCCAGAGGTTTTGAATCAAATAGTCACAATATCAATGGAACAAATACTTCTCATCAGGAAAGTTCGCCAGGAAGTTATTATCATCGACCAAATATGGTGTACCCTTCTAGTCATATTAACACACGACCCACAATAGTATCAGTTAATAGTCCAACAAACCCGTCCAAGTATTTCCGTCATCTTGGAAAGATGGTAAATTCACCGTCATTACCTAAGTTTAAAGATAAGGTTACTGGTAATCATATAATTCTCGGCCCATCCAATGTTGGGTACAAAAATGATACAAATAGGAATGGTAAAGAGATCAAAATAGATGAGCAACTTAATTGTAATCCAAACAATGTAAATATGGAATGGAAGGTGAAAAAGCGTCCAGATGGAACCAGATATATAACACGCAAACCCATTAGAAATAAGATATTGAAGGAAAGAGCACAAATTATTAATCAAGAACGTTTAGGATTAACAACCGATGACGATGCAATGTCCGAATTAAAAGTGGGTCGTTATTGGAATAAAGATGAAAGAAAGAAGCATTCTGAAAGAGCAAAAGATCGAAAAAGGAAAGAAATGTTACTGCGACAGATTAAAATGTGTGCCGTTAGAGAGCATTCAGAGGAAAGGGAACCAAGAGTTAATAAATTTATAGAGCATACCTCACATCATGGTGGTGGGGGCGGTGGGGCGGGAAGTAGTGGTGGTAATCACTCATCGTCTGGATCTAGTGGATCCAATGCTAAAAACAGAGCAATTAGAGAAACAATAAAAGGTTGTGTCATTAAAGGCAATGTTTTAACAGATAAGCCTACTCATGGTTTAGTAAAGCAGTCAACAAGCATTGTGACTCAATCACATGGTCATGGGGTTAAATTGAATGGACCAATAAACAGAGCTCCAAGTAAAAATCAAATTAATGAATTATTAACGGTAACTACGGTTTGATGAAAGTTTCATCATAAAACTTTACCATCGTCATTATCAACTTAAAAACAATAATTAGGTTGCGAGTTAATGCACTGGACTATAATCCCAACTCGGAAATGTAATGATTTCAATTTGTAATGTGGTTACTTTGCCAATCAAATGTAATTTATCAACAAATGTTCACTTAATTATAATCAATTTATATCACCTTTAAAACTTATTAAGAAAATGATGATTATTTATTAAAATTGTATTATTGTCATCTCAAGGACTTTTTGGTAAAAAATTGGATAATAAATATGTTTAAATAAACTACTTTAACTGATCAAAAGGTTTTCAAAAAAAAATTCATTACATTGTAATGTGATTTCAACGAAACCCGAAAGCTTGTCTTTCATTTGCATTTGTTTTCAGTTTTTAAACTTGTGTTAAAATAATATGTTTAAAATTATCCGATCAGTTTCTTCAGAAAACCCGGGAATTTACCAATGAATTGACGATAAATTTCAGCTTTTATTTCAGGATAATTTCAATTTAATTTCCTTGAGAACCAGAACTAGGACTTCAGTTTGGCCACAATTTTCCAGCAAAAATTATATGGTTTCGCTTAAAAATCTGTTATTAGTGAATAGGGTAATGTGGTTAGTGGGATTTGTAACCACTAGATGGAAACAGTTTCAGGCAAATTTCATTCCAGAAAATATTTCCGATTGTATTGTTAACAATTAACAGTTAATTAATGTTATTTCAAAGTCGTGACAAAATTTTATATATTTCCTGATTAAATAAGTGTCTCATCTTTATTTATGGCTGAATGGATTGATCAAAAGTGACGAGTAGAGTGACATTTTTCTCAAAATTTGTCAACGTAGATGTACTTTTAATGGCAAACTGTCAGTATTACTAGCCAAGATCAATCTTAGCAATGCTATAGTCTTGTTTTATGGTTAACGATCAACTCTAGATCATTTTTTGGACTATCTTTTTCACTGCTCAAGATGTTATAGAAGCCAACAAACAGCCAACCTTGCACAATAAACTACCGGATTCAGTTAACTCGTCAAAGGTGTTAGTCAGACCTACTCAAGTTGAGATCTTTGTTGGTCCATTGGCGGGTAAAAATGCACTGTTGATCCTGGGACAACTAATGATGGTGATGATGATGAATATACAAAAGATGATAATACTTGTGTTGCTGCTTTGAATCAGAGTAGAGTGCAGTTACCGCCAAATGATTGTTTCTTATGCTTCAATGACCAAGGGTGAAATGAAAAAGGAAAGGAAAGGCATAAGAAGAAAGACAATAAATACTTTCTCTACAACACATGTTGATGTAACAAAAGTCAAGGTAAGTTGCAAATACAGATGTTGAGATTAATTTTTAATTACATTAAAGACAATATCTGAAAATCTGTTCCGAAAGGTACATCTTTTGCTAGTCAATCTTTTTTATGCTTCATGTTTTTACCTTCAGAAAAGATGAAGACCTTTATAAACCAAATTGAAAATTAACCATTCGCTTTCTTTGACCATTTCTTAACCTTTCATTTAAGCTTTCTCATTAATCACCTTCTTTTGTTTTTTTGTCTTCCTCTTTATAACATGTAGCTAACTCTTCATTCAAGTCTGGAAATTTGAATGGACCATGAAAATGACAAAAATTGAATAAACTGACTCAAATGGACTTACAGATGATAAAGCTATTTCTTGCTCGTATAGTACTGGATTCTGGAATCGTATTGATGAATGTATTTCTGGTTTAAATTGATGTTAACTTAAGCTTTAAGAACCAGTTGAATCAGGTCTTATCGTTATTCCTCTCCATGCTCTTTCAACATTCTTGCCCTTCTCTTACAACTATCATCATCATCAAAGTATCATCATCCCCCCATCATCAAGATCATTTGATTTCTCCTCTTAATGTAAACCAGTAGCCCGGGTTATAACCAGTCAACTCTTGTTAATGGTAATTGCAATTGATACTGATTTGCCTTAAGAATTTTATTCTTTCTTGTTTTTAATTTTGTCGTTTTGACGATTTACTGGTTAACTGGTAGGGAGAAGGTCAAAATTTAGGTCATGATCAGGTCAGATTCGTGTTATCTCATATCTTTTAAGAAGGCGAAATCAAGTAGAGAGTGATAGATTGAATAATCTTGAATAATCTATTTAATTATTGTCTTTCAATTGCCATTTTCCCTAGCCATATTGAAGTTATACAAATTAAGCAACAGATTTATTCACGGGTTATAATGATAGTTTTATAATGAAATTAATCTTTAAACTTAATTATTGGTTTTGCATGCAGATTATTTAGATTGAGCTCCACTCTAATCAAAATCCCATTGAATCAATGATAATGTTTATCCAATACATTTGGCTTTGATAATAATAATGAAGTGAAAACTCAAATCAGCTATTGACTCTTGTCAACAAAATTAACCCTTGAACAAAATGTTGACAATTAAGTAGGGAGGTTTAGTGACGATGAATAAAGATTTAATATTAGTTTTTGATTTTGAAAATTGATTGAAGAGGCTCAACTATATTCTGAGCTAAATTCACTTATTTAGGACATTGAAGGGAAAAGGTTTAACCAGATTAAGATTGCTGTTGAAGGCCAAGTTTTGATTAACTCTTACAAAAAGTGCATTCACATAAATCGATTTAGATTAACGTTTCTGCTCAACTTTTACACAATTTGATGTAAATCAATCCCAATCAATAGCAATTCACAATCAGAGTTGATCATAATTTAAACTTGCGCAAAACCTTAGCAAGTTGCATGAAATCGTAACATGAAAGAGTCTCTGAGTTACCAGGTTTCAAAAGCCAAGAGTTACAAAAACATGAAAAAATGACAAAAAGTGAAAGAATAGAAATGACGATAATGATGATAATGGTAATGACAATGATGATGAGATGTGATGATTGCATTTCTGTGTCGCATTATTATGCATGTACAGATTACCTGTTTTTTACCTCAATGATTATTTCTTGAAAATGGTTCTTCCTGTAATTATGACTACCCTTACAAGTAAATTTGCTGCCTATCATTTTTATTATTAGTTTCCTTCGCCATTTCCATTTCTACCTTTTCATTCCACTTCTTCTCTCACTTTTTCCTCTGGATTATTAACTGACTTTACTTGTTAAAACAGGAGCTCATAATTACAGGGTCCAACCATATTACCTAATTTTGTGACAATCAGCATGAAACAGTCTTTTAAATCTCAACCTTTTCTAGTATTGTAGACCCTTCTTTTTGTGGACAATTTTCCATTCATCTTTACTATCTTTCTTGTTGTCAGTCTTTTAATTTGCTTTTTTTCTTCTTCTTCCAGCCTCCTTCAATTAAGCCTTGGATCTTAACCATGTTTGGGTCAACGGTTTACGAGTTTTGGTTTCAAACCATTTTGACAACTTTTGACTTTACCATTAGAGTTGTGCTGTTTACTTTGTTTCTCTGTCTTCCCTCACCATTGCACTGCTTTCTGTACACACTAGGTTTAGTTGACTTTCAACTTATATGGATGGACGGTAAAAAAGCAGCCTTGCCTTAGGCTAACTTGAACGCTTGAGAAACTAATTTCAAGACCTGGATCAACACAAAAAAATAGGAAAAAAAGTTAGCTACAGATTTTTGTTTCTCTCTCCTTTTTCATCTGTTGACTGACTCCTATTTGACAGATTTTAAGCGTCTCACCATTTTAGCTTTATTTACCTGGTTTGTAGTCAAATTTTCAACTTTATCTTTCTTGTCCATTTTTCTTAGTTTCATTTGGTCATTAAATTTTACAAGTGAATGGCGTTTGATGAGGATTGTTACCAGAAGAGCGGAAAAACAAATTGCAAAACCAGTGGCAGTCAAATAAGATTCAAGGCAAAGAGACGACTTTAAACCTGATGGGATACCAGTAAAGATGAACCTGTCAAATAATCACGTATACAATTCAAAAACGTTTATCGCCAATTGATCATCAATTTCAACATTTCATTGATTACTCTTTGCCAAATGCATAATTAACCTTTTCGAGCTGAAAAATCACAGTTACCAACACACAATTTATGTATATATTTATGGCTAATTTATAAATATATATGTAATACGTGTGTAAATTCATTAGTCCTTGTTTCTGTTTTCACTGACCCAAGCAGAGAAGAGTAAGAAGAAGAAGGAAAAAAAACGAAACAGTGTGAGAAAATATATGTTAAAATGTTACAAATGATGATCAATGAAATTAATTAATCTACGTTTTTATAATGATTGGAGGTTTTAAAACTCTCTTTTTCTCTCCCCAGTCAGTCAATAATCATTATCCATCCCCATGAAACATCATTATCAACACCATCAACAAAAGCAACTGTGCAAGGTCGATTATTGTGGACAATCGTTTTCATGATCCTTGAACTGTAAAAATGTTGCCTTTTTTCTGGTAAACATGAAAATCATTTATCCATCTTACCAACAAAAAATTAACATTTATCTACTTCTTTTTTTCTTACCTTACCTTTTTGTCTGTTAACTTATCCATTTGTGTATAATACAGATAATACTTACCAATTGGATCAAAACAAAGAGAGAAAGATATAAATTTCAAGAAATGGACTCAACCCGTTTCCAGGAGAAGGGCAAAAAAACCATGATGATCATAATCATGAATAGTGACGGTCGTTCATTCAACTAATCCTTCTTTATTATTGAAGAATGGTGGAAACAAGAAATTTCCGCCCAGAATTTTTTTTTTCTAAAGAAATTAATTCAACTTATGGTATTCATCCTCTTCAAGGGTAATAACAGACGTACACAGAAAAATATGTCTACAGATATGAAGAAGAGGAAGAGACATGAGAGTAAAATTAATTTAATCATGTATATATCATGGTAATCTCAATTTGTTTGCCAGATTTTTTGGATGGAAATAAGTTTCACCGCCATTTTAATCACCTTCACTTGTATCTTCAGCTTCAGGTTAATCTGTTTCTTTTTTTCATTACATTTTTATTTGTAATGAAAAATAAATGAGATGAAATTATTACATCTATTACAATTGAAAAATATTTCATTTACTTGTTAAGGTCATCTCAGTTTGGGTTAAATTGTCTTGATTAAATGAAAAGATGTTTCCCAGTTTATGATATAATCTTTACTTGGTTTATTCACCATGAAATTGTTGCTTGATTGTTAACCTCTAAATTTGCCTTCACTTTTTAATTTTCCTTTTGTTTTTCTCTTCTGATAGAAATTGAAATTGACTTGAGGATAATTCAACATTACTGGCTATACCCAATTGTGGGTTGAAATTGATTTACCAAGGATTCTTGGGATTATAATATTGTTGAGAAGTAATAAAACATGAACAAGGTTAAGGGCAAACAAGCTTTATTGTTAGCTGCCAGAATACACTGACTCCTCTCTTAAGAGGCTTAGGGTTTTAAAGTGTACCAGAACAAAGAAAAACAACGAGTCCTCGTTGAGTACCCTTTGTTCTGATTGGTTATAGGTATAACATTTGCCTCCGTGCTACTTTAAAACTGACCTCAGTTTTTGGTCAAATATTGTAGTTTCACATTCATGTGTTTGTTTCTTTACATTTTATGATATTTACTTTAAATAATTGAGTTTATTAGTAATAAAAGTAATGACTTCTCAAAGTATTGGTACTGAAACGGATTTGGATCCACCAACTGCAAAGTCTCTCGACGGCTATTATGACGTAAGGAAAGTCGTTGGTTACCAACAATTGTTTGTACATGGTAAGAAAAGGAATTGTGTCGCGCTGGAGTACGAGCCAACAATTTGCGATATTCGGGACACAAGAAATTTGGATTTAAGCGGTGTACCTGCCTTTATTCCAAGAAAGTTGTTAAAAGAATGTAAATTCAGTTCGGATCCCGATGAGGAATACACCCGTAAAGCAGGGTGTGTCTATTGTTGCTATTGCAATGCGGAATTTACGGGTACGTGGCGAAAGAAAAATTGTATTCGTCACGAAAAAGATGTTTGTCGGTTCCCTGGATCTCCGCATCATGTTTGTATCGAGGATACACCTGAGCATCGGGGCTGTAAAAAGGACGGACCAAATGCATGTGTTGGTGCCCAAGAGTGGAGCAATACTCATCCTGACTTAAGGGCTGGGAGAACCATGCCACCTCGCAGCCGTGTAGCTACTCAATAGTTGTCAGCCTTTGTACTTAATTTCTCTTTTTTTTTTGTAGCTAAAAAAAAATAAAAATTGTACGTACGTTCTTCGTACTATCAAATATTGATGGTTTTTCTTTTTTAACATAATTTTAACAAAAAAAAAGAGTTTTCAAGTAGGAAAAAGGAAATGATATTGAACTGGGTCTTTGGAGGTTATTCTGAGTCTCCATAGACTTAACATGGGAAAAATTTAAAAGTTGGTAATGTCGGGTTATCTTTGAAAAAATGGTTACAATTAAGAATAAAAGTATTGTAATTAGACAAATTAAGTAAATAAGGTTAAATTTAGTCAAAAAAAAAAATTTTTCAAGTAGGAAAAAGGAAATGATATTGAACTGGGTCTTTGGAGGTTATTCTGAGTCTCCATAGACTTAACATGGGAAAAATTGAAAAGTTGGTAATTAAGTTAAATAATTAAGGCAGTTAGTAAATAGCGTAGCGACGATAGAAATTTTATTCTCTTGGAGGTGCTATACGGTTGATTATTTCTGTTTCTTAACTTGCCGGTTTATCGCGGTCACTTGACAATTGTTTTCAAGCCTTTTTATGGTGTCTGATGCAAATTGGCTTTAATAGTTGCCTGTTGAAAAGAAACGTTCCACTCACAAATCTACTTTCTTTGTGAACACTGCAGCGTTTCTTTCACTGTGAAATTTTTGTTGTTATTCTTTCTTTGTGTTAGAGATGTCTTCATCACACTCCAGCTCTAGCAACAGTTCACTAGATCAAACTGATCTTTTCGTTCTCTATGGTAATTGTGCAAGAAAAATAAAAGCGACGCAATTTCTTGATTCTGCCGCCCAAGGTGATGATCAGAACAATGATGAGGACAGTGATAATCAAGAACAACGTCGAAGGTTTGATATTTGTGTTTTTACAGAAGTCCATCTTGACAGTATCAGTTCAAACGGTGACTCTATTATCCGCCATTCTAACCATCACGACGCCACGGCTATTAAAATCTTCCGAAGAGACCACATAAAGTTGCACCAAGAAGTCTTTGATTGTGGAGTTCAAACAGGTAAGGTTATGGGATTGAAGTGGGGGAATATGAGGGTTGTTTTTGGTTCGATTTACCTAACTCCTACTCATCACAAGCTATCCCGGGAACAATTCGTTCAAGTTTGCGAACGGTTTTTTGGATATATATCTTCACAAGTGTCAGATTTAGTGATGGTTTTTGGTGATTTCAACGCTTACCATCCTAGTTGGTGCACTCATGAGAATACAAACAGAACCAAGGCCTGGAAAGGCGAACAGTTGCTTCGGATATTAGAAGATCATCAGCTTTTTGTAATTAACGACACATCTCGTGGCAATATTCCAACTCGGGTTGTCGGAACCACACATACCGTAAATGATTTGTTCATAGGTTGCTCGATCGTGCGTGCAGCCACAGAGAGTATAAGTGGCCACGGATTGAATGGCTCAGATCACCGTATGCTAAAATTTGAAATTAGCCATGATATTGCGAGAGTTCATCTGAACGTTCGAAAGGATCAGGAGAATAGATCCGATAATCATTGATTTTATTTGAGCTCTCACTTACAATTTATCTTATTTCATCTCTTTTATCTATGTAAAAAGATTAAAAAAAAATATGCAAATACATATGGGAGTAAGAATTTGCGGTGACTTTCGTCGCCTGAATAAAAATACAATACCTGATAACTACCCGTTACCAAACGTTCAAGATGCACTAGACTGTGTAAGCGGGTGTTTGTACTTTTCTCTCATTGATTTAAAATCAGGGTACTGGCAAATTGAAATTGATCCGAGAGATCGTGAGAAAACTGCAATTATAACTAATGATGGGTTATTTGAATTCGTTGTAATGCCATTTGGTCTAAGAAATGCACCAGCAACATTTCAAAGATTAATGGACGCAGTACTCAATGATTTGAAATGGATAGTATGTATTCCTTATTTGGATGACATTTTAATAGCATTAATTCGATTATGATTGTTTGGCGGCATTCGATTATAAGCTTGATTATAATTTTGATTGAAATTGGGATTATAATTACTATTTTGGTTTTGATGGTAATTGTTATTTGGATAGTTAGATGCTCCATTCATGTAACAGAAACGAGTCGAGTGACCTGTCCTGCCACAGGTAAAACATCTCAAACGACCCTCCGGTGTTCTAACAAAATTATCAAATTTGAAATTAGCCATGATATTGCGAGAGTTCATCTGAACGTTCGAAAGGATCAGGAGAATAGATCCGATAATCATTGATTTTATTTGAGCTCTCACTTACAATTTATCTTATTTCATCTCTTTTATCTATGTATTACTTCTATTTTTATTTTTTTTTTTTTTTTTTTTTTTTTTTTATTGATTAAAATATTTGTCTTTTTTTTGTCATTCATTTATTTTGTTTTGTTTTTTTTTTTGTCTTTCTTTTGTTATCTTTTTTTTTTATCATTATTAGTAGTTAGTAATTGGTGTTTATTAGTAGTATTTAGTTATTTTGGAAAATAGCTAAACCTTCATTAGGTTTTGGGTTAAGTGGGAATGAAACTTCTGTTTCATGCTCACTTTTAACCGGTTGGTTTTTTTTGTATTTTAGTAGTAAAATTATGGAAGTTGTTAGTAACAGGGTAAGCAGGACAATTGATGATAACATGGTTCCAAAGTAGAAAGGTATCCCTATCGTTTGAGCACTACTTTCTAATTCAGTAACTCCATCCAGCAATTTTTCTGTTTGCTCAATAGTATTCGCTATTGAGCTTTTTTGATCAGTATTGAAATGTAGGTTTACTCTAAAGTTCCAATCATCGACAAATTTCAAATTTGCAGTAGTCTTAATCTCATCTGGTCGATAGACGTAATCTTCTATTTCAAAACTAATATTAGACGGAATACTGAATACAAAATCTGGGCAATTATGGGTTGTATTGAAAATTTTGATGTCTATCAATGGGCAATAGATGAAGTTTGCATTTTTCGAGAATTTGATTTGATAATTATTTCTTGGATGATCTGCAATTTTACTCATACATTTATTATTCTCCCATAGATTTTTTGCGTGTTCGTTTGCTTTCAAACACTGAGTATTTTTCGCATTGATGTCGATTTCTTGATTGGTTATCTTGATTATGTTTTGGTTTTTGATCACACAGTTTTTCACAGTATCATAAATTACTTCTCGGGGACCTGAATATTTCTTGGAGCAAATATGTGTGTTATTGTGAATCTCAATGAGATCGAACGCATCTGCTTGTAATAGATGGTTAGAAATTGAAATCAATTTTATGTAAAATTTCAGGTCTAGTTGCTTGTTTTTCTCACTAACACTACATTCATCCGCTTCAAATAAATCTTCTGGACAATGATAACCACAACTAAGTGAAATGTTAAAAACATCCATTAATTCCGTCTCAACTTCATTCCGGTGCCATTTCTTGTTAGCTGCACTAAGCACGCTTTTAATTCTTAAAAATTGTGAGGTTAGCTGAGATACCATGTAGAGTGAGACTGGTAAGGAGGATTCTAACTTATCTAATCTTGCCCGCATGGTTAAAACATTTTCATTCAACTGTTTAAGGTTTGTATCAATAAGGTGCATTGCTTTTGTATTTAACAATTGTATTGTTTCAGTATTGCAAACAATATTTTCAGTAATGAACATAGCAATTTGTGCCGTTGTAGCCTCCGGTAAAGCTCGAACGATAGCAAAACGTGTGAAATATTCTGTTGCGACTACAATTTGTTTATTTTCCTTGAGTGACTTTGGGAAGGGTCCTAAAATGTCAAGACCAAACCTTTCAGCCACGATACATCAGTCCTAACAATATTTTCAGTAATGAACATAGCAATTTGTGCCGTTGTAGCCTCCGGTAAAGCTCGAACGATAGCAAAACGTGTGAAATATTCTGTTGCGACTACAATTTGTTTATTTTCCTTGAGTGACTTTGGGAAGGGTCCTAAAATGTCAAGACCAAACCTTTCAGCCACTCCACCAACTGCAATTGGTTGTAAAAGTCCTGCGGGTGTTAAATAAGATCGTTTCTTAGTTTGGCACTCGCTGCATGTCTTAACGTAGTTTATGACATACTTTAGCATTTTGGGAAAATAAAATCTTGACCTTACTTTCTCATAAGTCTTTTGTTGACCTAAATGCCCGGACATAGGATCATCATGCATCGAATACATTATTTCTCTTCTAAGGTTAGCCGGAATGACAGGTACTAACCTCGGTCCAGATAATGGGAAAATACATCGATTCAATACACCATTTACTAAAGTAAACTTTGCGATCTTTTTATCAACTTTTAGGGCATTGCTGGTATTTTCTAAAATGTCGATGAGGGATTTTAATTTTGGATCGTTTCTCTGTGCTTGTTTCAACTCATTGTGATTTTCGATTATTGTTAGTAGGTTTAAATGAACATCAATTTCTGGCTCTCGGGATGGTTCATTAGGATTTCTAGATAAGCAATCAGCATCTTTATGATGCTTTCCGCTTTTATAAATGACTTCAAAGTCAAACTCTTGTAAAGCTAATGTCCATCTAGTCATTCGAGGTGAGAGCTTTTTCTTTGAGAACATCCAGCATAGTGAACAATGATCTGTAATGACTTTAAATTTTGCGCCAATAAGGTACTTTCTAAATTTCTCTAGGGCATAAATAATTGCTAAAGCTTGCTAAATTATAGCTTGTCTTTCCAAACAATTGGGTTGACTTGTAAAAAGGTTTGATTTGTGGCAAATACACACATGAAAAACAATGCCATGAGGTAATAGTTTTGAAGTTTACTAGGAAGTTTTCTTGTTCTAGTACTTCTTCTTGGGCCTTGCTCTTCAACGGCCTCGTGTTCTTGTGATTCGTCTGCTGACTCAATTAAAGTTTCGCTGTCGAGATGATAGTTAACTGGTGCTTCGTTAATTTGCAAATCGTTATTTTGATTATTTTCAATCATCTGGGTAGGTACATCGAGATTGAAATTATCTACTTCAGAGTCGGACTCTTCAGGATCACTGTCAGATTGAGTCTCAACTCTTTCATAAAATGTTTCGCATTTTTTAGTGTTTTAAAAGCTTTTTCCTGCTCGTCTCCCCATTTGAAAGCTATGTCTTTCATTGTTAAAGTCGTTAAAGGCTTAGCAATCAAAGAGAAGTCCCTAATAAAACGACGGCTGTATGAAGCTAGTCCAATAAATTGCCTGAGAGTGTCGATGTTATTTGGTGTTTTGAAGTTAAGGACAGCGCTTATTTTTTCTTTCTGTGGTGAAATACCCTCAGCAGTCACTGTGTGACCTAAATAATTGACAGCATTAACAGCGAATGCAACTTTTGGTGGCTGTATCATTAGATTGGCAATTTTTAATCTCTTCAATGTTTGGTAGGGTGGTAAAGAAAATGGCTTATTATTGCCTGTGTCAATTTGATGCCAACATAAACTAGTTTTACCCAATTTATTTGCTTCAAATGCAAATTGATCAATGTACTCTTCTAATGCTGTTTTTAATTTCTCGACCTGTTCCAGGTTCAGCGATGCACCGATTGAAATTGGTCCCTTGCTTAAATGTAATTCTTTAACTTCTGAGCTAACAGCTTCGTTCTCACTTTGCTTTTCAAATTCTTTTTCTAGCTCAATTTTAGATTCGGTTTGAGGTTCATCATTATTTTCGTTGATACTCATCAATGCTAATTCTCTTATTTTCGAAATTTGTTTGATGTTTCCCAATTTTTCACCTGAGTTTATGTAAAAGCTGAAGTTGGCATTGTTTCGCACCGTGATTTCACCTGCATTATCTTTAACATTCAGAGCATTTGACACGAATGTCAATTTGGTATTTTTAGCAAATTTAGCTGTCGGTAATACAATGATTTCATTAGTCAACTTTTCCTTACTTTGTGCCAAAACTTGTAATGTCACAGATGATTGAGGCGGTATAAGGAGTCCTTTCTGAGCAATTATTACCGCTTTTGATTGATCTTGGGCTTGATCGCTTTCTGCTCTTGTATTGACAGGTACTATAGTATTGACAGGTTCTGAATTGTCGAATGGTTTCCCGAAATAGATCTTATTATTCGCTGCATCAATACAAATTTTAGCTTGTTTGATCGTACTCATACCAATAATTATTGAAAACGGCAGGTAGCTCAAGACTCTAGCCTCAAATTCAATTTCTGAACTTCTATCATCTTGTGACATGATAGCTTTAGTTTTAATCTCCCCTATCGGGTTTTGTAAAGAACCGTTATTTCCTCTAATGCTTCCTCCGGTTGAAGGTAACAATGTACAGTCCATACTTTCCCAGCAACTTCTGCTTATGAAAGAATTTTCTGCCCCTGTATCAATCAACGCTACAAAATCTCGATTATGAATATTCAAATTAACCAATATTCTGTTTTCTTGAGTAAAGGCTACATTGTCTTGAGGAGGCTGATCAGGTTGAGGTGGAACATAAGGTATTCTACGATTATGATTGTTTGGCGGCATTCGATTATAAGCTTGATTATAATTTTGATTGAAATTGGGATTATAATTACTATTTTGGTTTTGATGGTAATTGTTATTTGGATAGTTAGATGCTCCATTCATGTAACAGAAACGAGTCGAGTGACCTGTCCTGCCACAGGTAAAACATCTCAAACGACCCTCCGGTGTTCTAACAAAATTTCCTCGATTGAAATTCTGACCTCGACTTCGACCTCGACCTGTTCCTCGATTGTAGAAGCCAGAATTTTGTGGAACAAAATGCTGCGCAGATTGATTGACCTTCAATGCTGTAACTTCATTGATCAAATGCTCAAGTAATTTTGCAGTTTTATCTTCTTTTTCAGCCTCGAACCTTGAATCTGAGCCTTCCAAACGTTTAGATATTTTTATAACATCGTGAAAGTCTTTAGGTGCATTCGCATCGATACGTTCTTTCAATTTTTGTGGCATACCTTCATAGAGATATTTTATTATTTCTTCGTCTGTCATGGCTGGATTAACCTCTTTACACAAGCCAACTTTTTCATAGACGTAACAAGAAATTTTCTCAAATCTCTGTAAATTACGTCCTCTCATTTTTTCGAATTTATCCTCACTACCCAGGTCCTGAAGAAATAACTTCTTTATTTCATTTAATTCACTCACTTTTTTCTCTTCGATTCTCAACTTAAACCAATTTGCTGCAGGACCTGCTAAGTAATTTTTAAATCTTTCAATTGCCTGTTTTTCATCCAATTTGAAATAGTTTTTAACTTTTTCAAATTGCAACCACCAATCATTTGCACTGGTTACATCGTCACCTCTGAAAACAGTCATCGAATACAATTCATTATTTAATAAATTGTTCGAAATCTGCATTCCTAAATGATTCAGTTGATTGGTGACGTTAGTTTCAGGCATTTCGTTATCAGCAACAATTAATAGAAATAAATTGCAAAGCTCTTACTTTAATTCTTCTTGTGATACCTTGGTTTGCGAACGTAAGTGAATGTACCAGTTGTTGTCTCCAATTTAAACTTAATATTGACTTCTTTTCGTAATCTCCAAATAAAAGACCAAATCAAATATAACCAAATACAAAATAAAAGTTCGAACCAATGAGACACAATTAATTTTGAAACACAACAGCGAGTACAGTTCCAAGTTTTACAGTTGCAAACGTCTAACAATTCAAATTACGATTAAATCTTGATCTCCGTACAAAAAAATCCACATTAATAAAACACAATACAAGAAATAAACTTCTTAGATAGCACAATTATGATTTACTCAAGAAAGAGAAAAAATATTTGATCCTGCCGTGGTCGCCAATTGTTGAGAAGTAATAAAACATGAACAAGGTTAAGGGCAAACAAGCTTTATTGTTAGCTGCCAGAATACACTGACTCCTCTCTTAAGAGGCTTAGGGTTTTAAAGTGTACCAGAACAAAGGAGTAAACAACGAGTCCTCGTTGAGTACCCTTTGTTCTGATTGGTTATAGGTATAACAATATTACAGCCAATAGATTCTGGTTTTAAAATTTCTGGTCTTCAATTTACACAACTACATGTTATGAATTATTTAAATTTTTACCCAGTTTTTGTCACTTTCGCCCCGCTTTAATTCAATTACTGAAATGTATTGTTCAACATTAATTGATAGCTTTTTGTCAGTCTTTTGGTGTGTTAAACACAATGCAGTTTCTGTTGACTATTATCTCAATAGCGGAATCATTTTTCATTGCTTTCAGTGTCAATGATTATTTTATAAGCTGGTTAAACCTGAATAACTGCCGTTATATTTCAATCTATTAGAAATGTTAATTTACTATTTGTTAGATTTTATTCATTTAAGTCAATAAGTCAATTGATTTTTAAATTCACCAAATTGTTTCAAACATTTTGGTCTATCATAATATAATTTCACTCTACTTAAACCTTACACTTGGTAAAGTGAAACTTGGCCTTTAAAAGTGACTGTTCCTTTCAAATGGCAGGTGACTGTTTACACGATCAGGTTAACCAAACCCAATCGCTACTAAATCATTGATTAAAACATAATAATTTAATGGCAGTATTATTTATTCATCTTAAACGTTGGATTCTTCAGCTAGCTGTAAAGTAACTTGCCTCTGTTTTTTTTCTTGCTTTAACAATCAAGCTAATTGTAAAAACGTCTTCACTTCCAGGTTGCTTGTTTTTGTATATTTTTTCGGTTAATTTGATGTTTGAAAAGTAAAATTAAACTTTCAATTGTATGCAATTAACATCATCTCTCTATCAAATTAGACAAGTCAGCTTTTTGTTGAGCTTTCACCAATTGTAAGATGTAAAAAATTGATTGAAAACAACAAATGAACTTGTGTGCAATGTTTCCTGTAAATATATCATAATTTAAACCTAATCAAACAGCAATTCGAATTGTAAACTTGATTGATTCAATCTGATGAAGTAAACAGTCTCAATTAATGATCATTTACAACATGAACAAAAGATTTAAATACAATGGTTAGTGGTTTTGGGTTCAAAGGAGACTTTAAACGACGGTCATCGAAAGACATTGAATCAGACAAAAAGCACGTAAAATGGTTTAAATTTCAATATTGAATCTTAATAATCTGAATTTACATAAGATTATTATTTGATTTAACTATTGACATTGAGCGGTTCATTTATGGTAAAGAACAACCTTCACTGCTATTTATTACAAAACAGGCACAAACAAAAAGGCATGATGATTGATAGATCCTGTGTACTCTGAGTAAATGTGTACAGTTTAAGCTGATTATTGTTAGCACAAAGCTTTAATGTGTCATTACAACAGTAAAAACACGAAAAATGCAGAACAAATTAAAATAATTAACTCATTAATTGAAAAAATAAAATTAAATGAGACATAAACACTAAAGGAGGATAGACTAGAGGCGGTAAAATCAACTTGTGGTTTGATATCAGAAAAAAAGGAGAGTGAAATTATTTCACTCAAAACTAATTGAAAATATGTTAAATTAATTCAAAAGATTATTAATCCTATTTATACAGGGTTAAATGATAATCACCATGATGAAAGAGCAATTAGATCAAACGATTGAAATGTTGATATAAGTCAATGGGAAATGTGGTTTAGGAAATATACTGAAAATAACAAACGGTGTAAGAGAAACAAAACATTCATGTTTTCTGGTAACTGGATGATGGACATTACACAAGCAGAAATGATAATTGGTTGATTAACATTTTAACCAAGATAAATCAGACGATTAGACGGTTTTTGGTAACAATTATCAAGGTTTCTTTAACATGGCACTCATTGGACCATTGACAGAGAATACATAATCTCAATGATGGGAAACAGAAATACAACCAGAATGAAGAATGGAAAACAGTAAAACAAAATGTTTGAAAAAGTTGCTTTTATAATTATCATCGGTAATTAATCAATGGAGTTAACACAGGAAAACCTAGATGATTAAGATGATGTTGATCAGTGAAACATCTGAAATCAGAAAGGTGCAATTAAAAATAAAAAGAAATGATATCTGAGAAAGAAAAGAGAGAGAAAAAGAAAGAGAAAAATAGAGGGAAAGAAAGACAGAGAAAGCAAGGCAAAAGATAGAAATAGAGAGAAAGAGAGTTGTGTGAGCTTCAGCTCCCTGTTTGTTTGGTTGGCGCTTCATGTTCACTCTCTTTTGATGTGATCTTAGCATAGGAGTTGTCTTTTAGACATCGTTTTAACTTTTTTTTTTATTTTATTAGATTATTTGATTATGTTTCTAATTAAATTGATTTAAGTGAATATTTCCAAGGATTATCCTAATGAATCGACTTGTCGATTATTTCATCATTCTTGGATATGATGATCAAAAACAAGGTAAAAATATTGTTTCACTGCTTTCTCTTTTTTTCCTCTATTTCATTCTTCAGATAATTTTTTCATGTTATGGTTTGTTGTTATTTTTATTTGAGGCCTTGTTAATTTACTAGTCTATTATTAGATATTTATAGCTATTCTGTTGATTATAATCTTAATTTGCTCAAATTTACCTTCTTTTGGAAAATCTATGTCATTTTAACCAGATCATTGGATCTTGGTTTTCTGGTAATATGCAGGTTTTTTAGTTCATGTATCTTGCTCTCTGTCTTTACTGTTTTAGATGGCTTTTGATTTAATTTTGTATAATGTGGTTATTAATTCAATTTTTTAAATCCTCTTTCAGCTGGTACTCTTGGATCAGGAAAAGTACTTCAAAGGTTTCCAGAAAATGATTGGCCTGATGTACCTCTAATTGATGGATTAGAGTTGGTAAGTTTACTTTGGATTTCTTAGAAAACGTCTTACTCATACATCTTGAATTGCATCATGCAAGATCAATAATTTTCCAAATTTTATCCTTTTCTTGTTTTAATTTTTTTTGTTATCTATTTTATTCTAGTTTTGCCAGCCTTTGGGATGGAGGTTGACAGCAACACAGCCAGAACCATCATTCTTTGTTTCTGTTATGACTTATATGGATGCAAACAAGCATTACTGTGCCTTTTTATCTTTCTACGAGTCCATCTCTTTGCATTCTATCAAGCAACCTGACGAAGAAGATAGTGAAATTGATAATGTTTTACTGGATCAGAGCAGTGGATCATTACAAGATTGCTCCAATAACCAATCCACCATGTTTGCTCCTAAATGTATAGTTCTTCAGTCAAGGCATAATTTTGTGGAAATTTTTAAGGTACATATCAACTTCAACCATTCTATTCAAGAAGCATAGGAAGTATTAAGTTCAATACTATTTTAATATTTTTATACTACATCACCACTGCTACTATGATATTAGCTCTAATTATGATTATTATATGGAATTTAGATTGCTATTTGTTGTATTGCACTAGGTACTTTATCTTTTTCCTTCTCCTTGTCCTGTCTCTTGTCTTCCTATTCCATTTTATCTCCTTTGCTTTCTTGACAATTTTACTTACTGGAGCTGCTGCTTCTGATAATTAATGGCCTTGATAATTTTATCAAACGTACTATTTAACTCGCTTTAATACTTTCTCAATTTCCATCTTTTTCCTTATATTCCTTTCTCAATAGAATTGCTTGGAAACTATTTACACAGTTCATCTAGAATGTATGGATATTCCATTGGAAAAATTAGTCGGCAATTTATTATGTATTGAGGTGCCCTCACCAGGTACTAATCTCAAATGATATTCCAAATAATTTAATATTTTCAAATTGGATTCTTGGCTCAATTATTCTATTTTCTTCAATTTCACAGGGTCCCAGTTGAAATTCTCAATAGGTGCCAATGATAGACAAGTACTCACTATGCCAATGAGTTCAACAGTGCCAGTGACCGGTACAACAGTGGTTCAACTTTTTGAGAGGCTTAATGTTCATAATGTAATAAGTCTGTTCACCGCAGTTATGACGGATAACAAAATTCTTTTTCAATCGGATAGTTACTCCCTGCTTTACGAATCTTGCCAT
This sequence comes from Tetranychus truncatus, assembly GCA_028476895.1. Taxonomy (NCBI): domain Eukaryota; kingdom Metazoa; phylum Arthropoda; class Arachnida; order Trombidiformes; family Tetranychidae; genus Tetranychus; species Tetranychus truncatus. The sequence goes on from CM052060.1 coordinate 15,902,227, forward strand.
GCATTGACATCACTCATGTACCCATTCGTGTATAGTCATGTGTACATTCCGCTTTTACCATCATCTCTACTAGAAATGTTGAGTTCACCAACGCCTTTCATAATGGGAGTGCATTCTAGCCTTCAAGATGAAGTCGAGGATCTTCTCGATGTGATAGTTGTTGATCTTGATGTTGGTTGTATCTCAATACCAGATTGTATCCATTTACCCAAGCTTGATGGGCCTGCATATAATGAAATGGTCTTTCATCTTCGATCTGTCATCACACCACAATTAATGAAAAAGGATGTTGCTTTACGATCTAGTCACTCAAAACCCTCTCCACCTCATCTATTAGTAAGATCTAATTTTAATATTTCTACCAAAATTTGCGAATGATGATATATTTTGCTCCATTATTCTTGAGTGTATATCTCATTTTGATCAATAATCTTGTTAGTTTACATTATTTTGATCTAAAACTTAATTGTTAATGATGAATGAAACTCATTATCATTCGCTGTTTTGTTTGTTTTCCGTACTTCAATTTTGTTTTTGTTTAAACTAATTTTTTTGCATATCTCTTTCCTTCCTTCTCTCCTTCAGGATAAAGAGATTAGAGCTATATTTGTTAGACTTTTTGCTCAAATGTTGCAAGGCTACAGGACCTGTTTACAAATTGTTCGTATCAACCCGAAACCTTTCATAACTTTCCATAAGGTATGGTCATGGCTCAGGCCACACGCAATTCTAATATACCAAATACTACGCAATCAGGAAATGGAATTTTCTTTTAATTGACTTAATGAGATTTGAAATTTCTTGAGTTATAGCCAAAGAAAATAACGCAATACTAATCTATTTTTTACTCTTTATTTATTTATTTATTTTCTCATTTCTACTTTCACTATTTTCCAGGCCTCATTCCTCGGTAAAAGAAATCTTGTCGAGAACGAATTTGTTGTTCGACTATTAGAAAGTATGTTTTTCAATTCATTTGTACAAGAACGTGGAACACCATATAGAGCCAGTGATCTTTTCGATGAGGTTTGTAAAATTCAGGTCTAAATTATTTAATAGAATGATCATCGTTACATTTTGATTATTTCTTCTTTAATATGATAGCTTTATGCAACTATGCACGATACACTTAAACGAGAAATGGCTAACCCTGAATTGGTTATAAAAGACATTAAAGAATTGGCTCATCAATTATATCTTAATGTAAGTTTATCTTTAACCTTTGGAATGGGCATTCTTACAAAGTTAATTGACTAGGAATGAAGTTACACGCAATGTAAAAGTAGATAAATTTATGAATAACTTGTTTATGCTAAAGTACAATAATTTGAAAAAAAACTTTTTTCCTTCTCAATTGAATTTCATAAGTTCATGAGATTCCCTTGAAATATTAATTTACAAAATGAATCATTTCTAAAATTTTTCTTTGACTTTTTAGGAGCAACCACATCCAAAGGATCCAAGTCAAATTAAATTACCATTACCTACGGAAGGAATTTTTACTCGTGTACATCAACCCAAGTTCCCTACTTTCAAAAGTGACATAATTCAAGAGATTTTAGATGACGACCGAATACGACGCGAAATGTTAACCATGAACAAACCGAAACCTACTAAAGCTGAAGCTAGGATAATTGCATTCGGTCCAACAATCTGTGTCCCTTTCAACTCGGATTCAGCTCTTTTTACAAATTCAGCTAGAAGACTAGAAGTTATGAGGACTTGTATTAATTGTATATTTGAAGAAAAGATTCAAGATGCTCGGAAATCCTTCCCCGCAGTTCTCCGAGCATTGAAAAACAAATCTGAAAGACTTGCCTTAGCTAAGGAACTAGCAGCTCATGTCTCTGGTAACAAATGTGTCTTAACTCATGAGCAATTCGACTTGATTGTACGTTTAATGAATTGTGCTTTGCAACAAGATTGTGATTATTTAGATGGTAGTGCCTCAGGTTTACGTTTACGAGGCCTTGGTGATGTCAACGGACTTGCAGCTGCGATATTACCTTTAAGTATGAAATTTTGTCGGCGTCTAGGCCTAGGCGGTAATAACGGCGTCTTGCAATTTGCCTTTACATGTCTACAAGATCATCTGATTTGGGATAATATGAGTTTTTGGGAATCAACCTTTTATCACAATGTAGAGCAAGAGGTTACTTCATTATATGGTTCTATCAATGATTCACATTTAACACCTTTAGACATTGCTGCTGAACAAATTCGTTTGAAGCCTAAACTAAGTGAAGAGCAAATACTTCAATATGCCTCTAGTGAAGAATCAACTGTGTACAGTCAAGCAGTTGATTATACTCATCAAATTGTTTCTCTAAAAATACCCTTGGATATTGGATTTCATGAGAAAAATACTCGTAATACAAAGTTAAATAATTCTGCTGTTGAAGGCGGACACCATAGTGATACAAATTCAAATTTTACTGGAACCGGTGGAGGAGCTGGTAGGGAAAGTTGTCGAGATGATAAAGATCATGAAAAGGATACTCGTGACTTTGATAATGAAAGTGGTTTCGAAGAGGGATCCAATGGAAAAGGTCAAGCGGCTGTTTCTGAAATTAGTGTAAATGTGATTAAATTTTTAGGTCGATTTGTTGATAAAGTTTGCACAGACGGTGGTGTAACCGAGGAGCATATCAAATCACTCCATTCAATGATACCTGATATTGTAGCGATCCATTGTAACACCCTTGATGCAATTTACAAAGAGAGCAAAAATATTCCCCCTGTTACTAAACCTAAAATTATCACTCCTAGTTTATTACCCGGTGAAGATCTTGTGATGAAAAGCTTAAGAGCCTATCTCATACCTGATGGTCGAGATGAGGTTCTTGGATCAACTGTAAATGGTTCTAGTGTTACACAAATTCCTCAACCCATTGGTGGACCTGTTTTACTTCCAGCTGAAGGAGCTATATTTCTTAGCAATTATAGAGTGATATTCAGGGGACGTCCTTGTGATCAATATGCAGCAGAAAATGTTATTGTTCGAAGTTTTCCAATTGCAACTTTAGTGAAAGAAAAGAAAGTCAATATATCTTCCAAATACCTGATTGAAACAATTGATCAATGTATTCAAGAAGGTTTACAATTAAGATCAAATATATTTGAATTAATGAAGATAGCTTTTGATGAAGAAGTTTCTTCTGAAGACATTGAAATGCTTAGGAAAATGATTAACAAGGCCAGGACACCACCAAATGTATTCCATATGTTTGCTTTTACCTCACAAATTGCAATGTCTCACCAGCTGAGTCTACTAAATTTGCAAAAGCAAAAGGAGAAAAGCAACACTTTTAAAGGAATGGCAAAGAAAACCTTGATGAGAACTGCTCAAATGGCTGGCCTTAAAACGAAATCCCGAAAATCAAAATATCTAATGCCTGCTTCTGGTATTTATGGTTCAAAAACACTTACGCCAGGTTTTAATCGTCAAACAACCATAATTGACGCAGTTGATGATAAATCTGTTAGTGATGATTTATCCATAAACAGTGACTCTTCCCATGTTCATACAACATCAACTCTTCCACCTTTATCAACTTCATCAGTCAGTAGTAATGTTGATGTTCACCTTTCTCCTCTCAATCCCAAAGACTCCCGAACATTGAAAAAACTGACTGAATTAAGTTATGTCAAGGATTACCAAAGATTAGGTTTAGGATCTGCCAAGGATATCCTTCAACCCAATGGTTTTAGTAATTATTCAGGTATTACTTCACCAACTTCCTCTAAAAGTTTAAAAAACTCTGCCAACAATAGTATCGGCCATGATGGATTTAGGATAACCTCAGTTAACTCTTCGTACACAGTTTCTGGATCTTATCCAGCATTTCTAGCTGTCCCAGCATCTGTTACGGATGACAGTTTACAAAGGCTGAGTCGATGTTACAAATATTGTCGTTTTCCCGTTATTGTTTGGAGGCATCCAGCTTCCAAAGGATTATTACTCAGAGCCAGTTCTTTCCACGGCAAAGGTGTTATTGGAATACTCAAAGGCCATGGGGCAACTAACTCCATGGCAGTCTCACACAATAGTTCAAACAGTTCAGTGCCATCATATCCAGAAACATCTTCTAATATTGAGCAAGAAAAGTACTTCCAGGCAATTATTAACCTGACTCCTTCTCATAATGATTCAGAAAACTCACAAGGAATTGAAACAGATTACGGTATACCTTCCTTAGTACTCTCTGGTCGTCATGACTCAATCGCCTCGGCTGCCTCAGGTCGACAAACTCCTCCTTTCACCAAAGATCACAAAAAAAGTAATGTTATGGCTTCTTTTAATAGAGCCATGAATAATATTCGAGCCTCAGGTAGCAAGCCATCATTTGGTACTCTTGGACACTCAGTTGGCAAACAATGGTCCAAACTTCACTCATCAAACACCAAAAACAATCACGAATCAACCTCAAAGAATTATACTTCCGATGATATTTCAATAATGTCGGCCTCTGTCTCTTCTACTAATGCTGTTACCTCAATTCCACCAATTTCTCCGATTCACTCTCCGAATAGTTCATCTGCCTCAAATGGACGTAAAACCGCTGCTGAGCTTCACAACTCCAGCCTCTCAAACAACAGAAAATGTATCTATATCTTTGGAGAAAAGGGTCTTGTTAAATCCTCTCGGTCTGATCATTTGTCTAATATGATTGAATTTGTGCCTATAGAATATCATGAGGTTCGTCAAGTGAAGCAAAGCTTCCAAAAATTGTTGAAAGCTTGTTGTCCTTCCAGTTGTTTAACCGATCCAGAACAAAGTTTCATTCGTCAAGTTGAAAACAGTGAATGGCTTAACCAGTTGCAGACTATTATGCGTATCTCCAGTGCAATCATTGATTTGATTGACTTACAGGGTTCCACAGTTATACTTTGTTTGGAAGATGATTTAGATTTAGTTCCACAAATCGTTTCTGTTGCTGAACTCTGTTTGGATCCTTATTATCGAACCTTTGAAGGATTCAGAGTTCTCATAGAGAAAGAATGGCTCGCATTCGGACATCGTTTCAGTCATCGGTCAAATCATACTGCCCAAACTATCACTTCAGGCTTTGCGCCCATATTTCTTCAATTTTTAGACATAGTCCATCAAATAATGAGACAATTTCCGTTGTCTTTTCAATTCAATGAGTATTATTTGCGATTTATTGCCTATCATTATGTTTCTTGTCGATTTAGAACCTTTCTTTTGGATAGTGAAGCTGAGAGAGCCAAATATGGTTGGCCATTGGAGGATGCAACTAGAAAATATTCTGATTATGCAGATGATGGCTATGAATATGACATTAATGATGATGTTTTATCTGGTTCAACCAATGGAACACTAACTTCGCACACTGTTAACGGTTTAGACATCAAAAGTGCATCATTTTGGGACTATGCAGAACGAATCTGGAGTAAAAGTCCAACTTTTTATAATTTTTATTACATTCCAACAAGTTATCTGTGTCCTGAATCCAGTTTATGTGTTCTCAGGCCTTACTGTAGCATTAGTAACCTGAAAATATGGGATTATTATTTAACTGAGCAACTCAATCACGGGCCAAGCTACGATTTTGAAGTTGTTCAATCGGAAAAACAACGTCGAGAAGAAATTGAAGCAACAGAACAAAATAAGGATAAATCAAAGAGAACCATAATTAATGCTTCATATGACTGTGTTACTCATTTTCAACCAAATTGCTTTGAAGAAATGTTGGAAAAAGTGAAAAACATGGAAATGGAATTAGGAAAATCAAATGGACCTCAACAAAAATGGCATAATATCTGGGATCGTATGGAGATACCTGTAATGAATTCATCCAATTCGAGCAAAATCAATTCAAATGATCTGATCGGCCGACAAGGGTCCATAAAGAGTCAAATATTGGGACGTTATGCGAGAACCGTTCATCATAAAAAGAATACCATTGATCTAAAGAAATTATTCTCTAAGCGTCTCAAACAAAAGTCTAATCATCCTAAGTTAAATAATGACATCTATCTTCAATGAAAGCTTATTGTTTTTGTTTTCCTTCGTTAGTTTTTTCGCTGTTCAATAAGACATCTTTTTTTCTTTGCTCTTCTCATTCGACAATCTCATCACTATTATTGCTGCTTTAATCCTTCGCTCATCTCTGTTTTTCCTCTACCTTTTTAGATCTATCTTTTCCATCTTCTCATGTTGATTTCATCTTTTCCTCAACACCATCATTCTCATTTTATTGCCATCAAACTTTCTTCCCTACTCTTTATAAATATGTTTATGTATAAATATCATTGATCAAAGGAATTCGCGCATAAAAGAAATTATATTAAAAAGAAACAATTAAGTTAATTGTTAACAATTTAAACAAAAGCTAAATCGATTGTGTTTTGTTATCCTATTAAACATTTTCGCACAATGTTGAAGTTGATTATTAGTTATTGCTCAAAAAGGCAACAAAATTACATATTATTAAATGAAGCTAATTAAAATAAAAAATTGATCGATTCTCATCAAAATGATTACTCTTATTTTTTAGTCAAAAATGACTTTTAAACCATTATTTTAATTGAATAATACTTATAAGGAGACTTTTTAACCTAAATCCGGTTGAAGATATAAATTAATCAGATGATCCTTTCTAGAAGCATATTTTATTCACTTAAATAGCATAATCAATCAGACTAGTTTCATTATATTTACCATTATCGACGTAATTTTCATTAGTGAAGATACTTTTTGCGGTTTCACAGAAAACATAAATTTAAGATGAAATTGGATTACAATGTATGACAATCAGTCAGTAAAAGGTAACTAAATCATGACAATATGTCCATAAATCATCATCCAGAATCATATAAGTAATGATTTTGATCAAATCTAAAGATTAAAATGAAGATGAAGTTGATGGAATCAACTAAAATATGAGAAATATAAGCTTTTAGGGTTGTAATTGCAAAGATACAACACAACTGTCACATTTATTAAAAATAACTGGACAAAAATGGGCAAAAAAGTTAGTTGGTAACTCATTTAGCCGATTGATAGCTATTATAATTGACTAGTTTTGCTCATTCTGCATACAGTAATTTCAAGTTATAGATCAATCAGGCTGTATCGTATTTTCATCAAAGGAGTCAAATGTAGGTATACAGTGTAACAATTATGAGCATCATATTGGCACACGTCTCGAAAAGATACTACAATGAGAAAAAAAATGAATCGGAATAAAATCATTAGGTAAAACGAAATGAGTAGCCCATAAAGTATCATTAAAAGTTGAAATCAATTTTTACCTGAATGAACGAGTAATTATCCATCGAAATAGATTCTCCGACCCAAAAACCAACAAAGGGACAACTCAAACGATCCAGATTATAGAGTAACTATCAAGAGATGTTTTTTTCCTTTAATTTCGCGACCAAATTGATGAGTGTACTTACTTTTAGTTTTAGTCTTGGCTCAATATTGTAATTTTTTTGATAAATCACATGATAATGAGAGTAAGAACGGCCAATCTGTTGATGAAATGAGTTATATTCAGAATAAAACTTAGACATTGTATCATAAGAACTATACTTTTGCTACGGATTTAGCTGCTAAGTATGACATCAAACCAACTTGAAATACTGTATTGAAACCAATGATTCCCAATCCAAGATCAGCGGATGGTATTCCAAACAGTCCAAAGTATGAGTAAAGCATAGCAACTTGACCAGCTAAACTGACTAAATTGTAACCAGAATAACCAATGTAGCGCATCATGCGATTTATGTAATCAAATTCGTTGAGGAAGGAAATAGTTTGTTCGCAAAGTTTTCTCAATGCTTTGGCTCTTATACGCTTCAATCCTAATGACGCCTGTAAATCACTATAAACGGAATTTGATTTGTTAATCACATAAAAAAAGGCTACACCGTAAAGGAAAGCAATCCAAGCAACTGCCGGAATAACCCAAATGATTGAAATAAGCAAAGTTAACTGCCAAAATATGAAGCAAATCAGAACCAGTGGACTTTGTAGCGACACATACAATGTTTGGCAATTGACTGTCAAATAAACAAAGCACATTATCCAAACTAGAGAAGAGACTAACGCTGTACCTGTCGTTTGCCGAGCCATGAAAACACTTGTTTGTCTCCATTTTAAACAATATAAGTCCTTCATGTTGAGCACTTCAGGTTTCCATCCATTAATCATTGCTTTATCAATCACTTTAATCCAACCGAGAGATCCATTTCGAGCCAAGTAACATGACGCTCCTCTAAAACCACCCAAACAAGCAACCGAACAAACGCCTAACATTCGAAGTGCATACTCATTTCTCATTCCAACAAATATATCGCCCAAATAAGCCAAAGTTAATAAATTATCCGTAAAAAGGCAACAAATAAAACGAATAACAGTAGTCAAAGTGAAGAGATCAATGCTGACGGACAAATAGGTGAACAATTTGGTTGGTGGTATTGGGTTATCTGCACTTGGATTTGGTTGATGGATAAGGAAAAGCTTCCCGAATACCATGAATGTTTTGAGTGCTTCCACAGCTTCAGCATGTTCAATATCAATTTGAGGCCAACCGAGAACAGCATAAAAAAGACGATTAATTACGTTTCTGTTTGACTCTTTAATTTCAGATACTGTACCTGTAGACATTTTATTTTTAAAAATATTTTATTTCGTAAAATATAACAAGAAAATTTCATTGTTACTTTGATATTTATATTATGGGTGTGATTTTCATTAAAATATTGATTATTTGCAAGCAGTTACATTGCGTGTTTGAAAAATATACAGCCGATCAGAACCATAGAATTTAAACTGCAAGCCATTAACGCATCTTAACCTTTTTGCGTATCTAATTGCCAATTCAATTGTTTATTTCTTCAATTATGAATGACTTTTCGATTCTTTTTTGTCTCAATTGCTTTATTTTCGAAATTCAATTAATTATTGACTGCAATTGTCACTCAAACCAATTTTTTGTTCAACTCAAAGTTGCAGAAAACGTTTTTTTATCAAATTTATTGATTTTGGTCCCTGGTCTGGTTGTAAGCTAAAGACAGCTGCAAGGTTGGAAAAATTCTGTTGAATATTTTAAATTGTAATACTTATAAGGAGACTTTTTAACCTAAATCCGGTTGAAGATATAAATTAATCAGATGATCCTTTCTAGAAGCATATTTTACTCACTTAAATAGCATAATCAATCAGAAAAGTTTCATTATATTTACCATTATCGACGTAATTTTCATTAGTGAAGATACTTTTTGCGGTTTCACAGAAAACATAAATTTAAGATGAAATTGGATTACAATGTATGACAATCAGTCAGTAAAAGGTAACTAAATCATGACAATATGTCCATAAATCATCATCCAGAATCATATAAGTAATGATTTTGATCAAATCTAAAGATTATAATGAAGATGAAGTTGATGGAATCAACTAAAATATGAAAAACAAGCTTTAGAATGTTTTTAATGAGCAAATAAACACAATGACACATTTATTATGAAAAAGCACTAATTAGGGTAAGCATCAGTCTCATTCGGATTTATACTCTATGGACTTGTAGCAGCGTGAAAACTGAATCCATTAATGCAATAAAAAAATTTATCCGACCGTCTGATTTAGAGAAAATTGAGGTTAAATTTTAAATTTCGATCGCCGTTTGTTCGATTGTGGGGACAGATTTTTTTCATAAAACTCATTTAATCGATTTAAATTTTGATGGGGAATTAGAAAATGTACTTATTTTGAGATTAAAAAGGTTCATTTTGAGTAAAACAGATCATTTCGATTTTAGGTTAAAATGGCCACATTCTGTGACCGAAAGAGTTAGAGAATTGAAACTTATTATTCGTAGATATGAATTGTTTTTACACATCAGCAATTGAAAAGATATTTCAATTCATCGACCGTTCTCTTGATTTTGGCCATTGACCTAAAAACTTTGAGTCTCGATATTTCGAGAATAGTAACACTCACAATCACCATTCTTCGACTTATCATTAGGTTTTCTAATTGACTAAAATACAATAAAATTTTAGATAATTGCAGATTCTACAGGAAAAGATATAGCATTTGCTACTCATGATACCAGTTTTTATTTATTGGTAAATGGCTATTAAAACACAAATCTTATGATGTGTTAGTCAAACAGATTGCTTTTGCAAATTTTTGCATAAATGAAATGTTTAAAAGACCATTGACAAAAATATTGACTTTCGAGTTGAGAGTTGAGATGTGGTGTATCTGTAGGAACAAATGCTTAGTCTATTAAGGCTATGATTCAACTTCTCCGATGAACAGTTCTCGAGAAAAACGATATCAAAGTTTAAACTTCGATCGGCTTTTATTCAGTTTTATAAGCAGATTTTTTACTGAAACTCATTTGCCTGATGTAACTGTTAATGAGGGATCTGAAAATGAACTTATTTTGAGCTCAGAAATTCTCTGTTTTTATATAACAGATCAATTTGATTTTCGATTCAAACTGGCCGTTTTCAGGCAACATAAAATTTAGAGAGTTGAAACTTAGCATTTGTCGTTTAAAATTGTTTTGGCACTTCAGCGATCAAAAACTTTTTTTGATTCATTGTCAGTTCTCTGGATTTGCGACCGTCGGAGTTAAAACTATCGGTCTCAATATTTCGAGAATGGTAACACTCTCAATCACCATTCTTCGACTAATCAGCAGATTGATTCATGCCTTCTAACAAAATATTATTGAATATCAAAGAAAATATAAGCTAATCATTTTATAATGAATATTGTTCTTACACAACATAAGAAACAATTTACCTTTATAAATCAAGAACACAATCTGACAGCATAAGTAATAATATGCTATAACTTTTTTTGTGGCAATCTGTATCTGTAATATTTCGAGATGATTATACTCCGTGATAAAGTCTAATGCTTAGTCGAAGAATAATGATTGAGAGTGTTCCCATTCTCGAAATATTGAGACCAATAGTTTAAGCGCCAACGGTTCTAAATCAAGAGAACCGTAAAGAAGTTGAAAAAAGTTTTTGTTTGCTGATGTGTAAAAGCAATTTTCATCGATAGATAATAAGTTTCAGTTCTGCAACTTTTACAGTGACTGAAAAAGGTCAGTTTGACCTAAAATCGAATTGATCTGTTATATGCAAACAAAGAATTGCTTTGCTTAGAATAAGTGCATTTTCGGTTTGCTCATCAAAATTTACATCAGGCATATTAGTTTTATGCGAAAATCTGTTTCCTCGATTGAATAAAAGCCGATCGAAGTTTAAACTTTGATATCGTTTTTCTCGAGAACTGTTCATCGGAGAAGTTGAATCATAGCCTTAATAGACTAAGCATTTGTTCCTACAGATACACCACATCTCAACTCTCAACTCGAAAGTCAATATTTTTGTCAATGGTCTTTTAAACATTTCATTTATGCAAAAATTTGCAAAAGCAATCTGTTTGACTAACACATCATAAGATTTGTGTTTTAATAGCCATTTACCAATAAATAAAGCATAAAATCTGGTAACGTAATAGAGAGCGATCAGTTTTAGTCGAAAATCGATTTGAGCTGTTAGGCAAAAAAAGAGAGGTTTATTTCGCAAAGTAAGTACAATTTTAGGTTGTCCATCGAAAGTATCATACGTCAAATGAGTTTCAGTAAAAAATCTGCTTATAAAACTGAATAAAAGCCGATCGAAGTTTAAACTTTGATATCGTTTTTCTCGAGAACTGTTCATCGGAGAAGTTGAATCATAGCCTTAATAGACTAAGCATTTGTTCCTACAGATACACCACATCTCAACTCTCAACTCGAAAGTCAATATTTTTGTCAATGGTCTTTTAAACATTTCATTTATGCAAAAATTTGCAAAAGCAATCTGTTTGACTAACACATCATAAGATTTGTGTTTTAATAGCCATTTACCAATAAATAAAAACTGGTATCATGAGTAGCAAATGCTATATCTTTTCCTGTAGAATCTGCAATTATCTAAAATTTTATTGTATTTTAGTCAATTAGAAAACCTAATGATAAGTCGAAGAATGGTGATTGTGAGTGTTACTATTCTCGAAATATCGAGACTCAAAGTTTTTAGGTCAATGGCCAAAATCAAGAGAACGGTCGATGAATTGAAATATCTTTTCAATTGCTGATGTGTAAAAACAATTCATATCTACGAATAATAAGTTTCAATTCTCTAACTCTTTCGGTCACAGAATGTGGCCATTTTAACCTAAAATCGAAATGATCTGTTTTACTCAAAATGAACCTTTTTAATCTCAAAATAAGTACATTTTCTAATTCCCCATCAAAATTTAAATCGATTAAATGAGTTTTATGAAAAAAATCTGTCCCCACAATCGAACAAACGGCGATCGAAATTTAAAATTTAACCTCAATTTTCTCTAAATCAGACGGTCGGATAAATTTTTTTATTGCATTAATGGATTCAGTTTTCACGCTGCTACAAGTCCATAGAGTATAAATCCGAATGAGACTGATGCTTACCCTAATTAGTGCTTTTTCATAATAAATGTGTCATTGTGTTTATTTGCTCATTAAAAACATTCTAAAGCTTGTTTTTCATATTTTAGTTGATTCCATCAACTTCATCTTCATTATAATCTTTAGATTTGATCAAAATCATTACTTATATGATTCTGGATGATGATTTATGGACATATTGTCATGATTTAGTTACCTTTTACTGACTGATTGTCATACATTGTAATCCAATTTCATCTTAAATTTATGTTTTCTGTGAAACCGCAAAAAGTATCTTCACTAATGAAAATTACGTCGATAATGGTAAATATAATGAAACTTTTCTGATTGATTATGCTATTTAAGTGAGTAAAATATGCTTCTAGAAAGGATCATCTGATTTATTTGCGTTCTGCACGTTTTAAGTTATTGATTCAATCGGTTTCAAGCGCTACTATTGTGATTAACATATTGATACACGTCTCGGACGATACTGCACTGAAAATGAATTTGAATAAAATCATTAGGTAAAACGGAACGAGTTTCATGCAAAATCTGTTTTATAGTTGAACAAAAACGCAAATTAAATTGAATTAAATGCAAATGCAAAAGAATTGCTAAAAATTCTGATGAAAAACCCCTCTCCAAGATGCGAAGAGCTGAAAACGAAAATAAAACTTGCAAGACTCTGTAACTGAATACATAGTATCATAGAATCAAAAGTTTAAAAGTGATTTTATCAAGAATTGTCGATCAAAGAGATTTTTTGATTTCACAAATGGCTTTATTTCAAGTCTTAACTCGAAAGTACAAGTTTTTGCACTTACTAACCACCCAACAATAGACCATAACGTAAGCAAACTTAACACTGATTTAAAATACGGATTCTGCATTTACTCTTTCTGTCTGAACCTGAATTATCAAGTAACCTGAGTCTCGAGCCAGCTCTGCTTTTTTCGATGCAATTCGACTTGATTGTTCAAAACTTCATCATCTTTATGAATTAAATGTAAATGAGATATAAGTTCTATCATGAGTCGAGGATATGAAATGAGAGGGAGGACAAAAAATTACAAGTCACTTTTCATTAGCTTTAAGATATAAACTCAAGGTTTCCAGAAGCTGAACCATGACTACTTGGATGACCATCAGGACATCAGTTGGACCCAATGATGTAGTCCAATTAGCCAGCTTTTATCTTGTTTCATATCTTTCTAGAGTCAAATAGTTTGATCACAATTTCGATGCAAAAATCTTTATATTGTTTTTATGTATTGATTGACTAACAAATCTAAAGATTGAAATAAATATGATTTTGTTGGAATCAATTAAATATGAAAAACAAAAGCTTATTAGTTTATACAGACATTAATTTACCCACTTTGAACCCATTTTACTGGACTTGACAAATCAACAGTTAGTAATTCATTTGTTCAATTGATAAGCATTATAATTGATTGGTGAAAATGAGTGTTAACTAAACACATACCATTGTGACAATGAATGCTATTCATTATGAATTGAGATGGAAACAGAAGACCTAAAATGGACAAGGTTAATGTTTTTTATAAAAAGAAGTGAGGTCCATTCAGAATAATCATGTTGATCATTGTAAGAATGAAGTGATTAGATATTTGAAATACCAATGTTAACAACAATAATAAACAACAACAATCAACATGGAATGAACACTGAACAAAGGTAAGGCTTCTGTTATTAAGGTCATCTTGTAAGGCATCTCGTAGGAATCTTTAGCTGTTCCTAGATGATTAGAAATGGCTTCTTATACTTTATTTTTTACCACTGATTGTAACTGCTCTAAAATTAGGCCATTGATGATTCAAATGTTTAAAGTAATTGCCATAAAAATGACATACTGAAGATGATTATTTTTCAGCTTTTTGCTATCAAATTTTGTGAGATGAACAAGTCTAATTCCTCTTATATTTCCTTTGGTTTAAATATTATTGAACTGTCGTTCTTGCATTCATTACTAAATAAGATTGTGGCTAAGAATTATGAGATTTAACAGACAAGTAGTAATGCTAATCATAATAAAGCATTCTCATCTGCTCTCAAAGAGTTCATCTTGAAAATTTGTTTTACAATTTGTTGTTGTAAAATCGTAGTTAAACGCCTGAAAGATTTGCATTTGCTTTCCCTGATGTTTGACCTCTTTAAAATCCTTCATGGAACTTATTTATCTATTCAATTTATATTTTCAATATATCTTAAGACCTCTTTCGAATTGAAATAAATTGAAATTCACACAAAAAGATATTGAATAACTAGGGATGCACTCAGATAATTATAGAATCAAAAATATTGGATTGTTTTCTTATACAGAATTTCTCAAATTATGTTCATCATTTATACTAATACTAAAACAAATCTATAAAAGCAAATTTTGATGACTTGAATCTAAATGCATACAAATAAAAGCATTCAGAAATCAATTGATTTTTAATTAAATTTTAATAAATATAACAAATCAATGAGGTATATTTTTAGTTTGTTTTTTATTATAAATTGACATTTCTCAGATAAATTACATAGTTTGTTAATTGGGAGTCGAATAGTTTTGTGGACTAAAAACAACTTCTTCGAATTCAATGTTTTTTCAAGAATTTACTGAATAGTTTGTTCATTAGCTTGGTTTCTATAGCAATTCAAAATTGGGTTGCTCATTGGTGGATAGTCTAATGATTTGCGGTATTGCAAAAAATTGAGTTCTTCATCTGACCAGACATGAGGAATTCTTGAACTTTCACGATTTCAAATCACAAATTAAATGATGTCAAATGGGCCAAATCCACGTGATGGTTTCTATGGACAGTTCCTGTTGAAATTAGTTAGCAAATAGTTAGCAAAGGACCAATTTAATTTGTTTTTTGAAGGATTACTGAAAACCCAAACGAAAAATGTATATTTTTTGAGTCCTTGCAAAGTCCATGAAATGGTTTTTTAAACAGCATTGAATCTGCATCATTGATGGTAAGTCCAATCCTTTCCTTTCAGTTGACCATTCAGATTGAAATTTTTCAAATCAGTCAACAATAGATCAAAATTTTGACTGTTTGCATTACTATTATTTTTATCCGTTCAGCTTAATGGTACACAAAGATGTCATTCAAATGAGAATCTTTCTATTATTGCTTGACAATTGAAAGTCCCTCCAATTCAAAGCGTTAATCAGTTGCTTTTGTTCAGGTTTTGTTGAATGAAAAAATAAAACCACAAGATTAGCTAAACCATGTCAATCAATGGCAGTCTTATGTTAATTTTCAGATGAGCAGGAAACTTGATTGTCATCTAATCCACTTGATCCTTCATTTTATCATCATCTTCTTTATCTTTATCTTTATCTTCCTTCTTTCGGATTATCTTAAAATTATCATCCTCTCCAGTCTCGTGCTTTGACAATTTAATTTCATACTTGGCTTGTTGACTTTTTATCAATCAATTATCTGCAATGAAAGAGGTAAAGATTAGTTTAAAGTGTGTAAGATTATTTAGTAAAATAGGAACTTCATTATTCAGAGTTTTCATTGATGAAACCATTGTTGGCAATGATCAAACAATTGTCAGATTTTGTACACTTCATCTTTATCTTACTAAACAAATGGATTGAACCCAAAAAACAAAAGAGCTTATCAACTGACATTCATTTCATGTAAAAATTAAATTTTCAATCAACACCTTTATTAGCTTCACATAAATAAATGCAATTTAAAACAAGAAGGTCATAGAAGAATCAAAGGTTCAGGTTTACCTTAATCTTTCCTGGTTGTTCCTAGTCGTTTGATGATTAACTCAAAACTGTAAAACTATATTTAAATAATTCCAACATACTTTTAGGTGTAAACTAATCATATTGGATTCTTGGAATGATAATTATCACATTAACTTTAAATAAATTACGTTTTTATCAGCATAAACTTGTTATTGTTTTGTTTTCATCCTCTTTAAGTTAACCTCTTGAAAAATTTGAACTGATTTACATTCAAAACAAATTGTTTAGACGGAGGAACCACAAAGTCAAGCCAATTAACATGATTAATTGATACATAATGATAGTAATGAGCCAGATGAAAGTTAATCAAAGTTACAGACTAGCTTTAAAGTGGCATAAAATGTATCAACAATAAAATGGGTAAACAAGCAAATCAAATCAACATTAAAATTTCACTCGCTAATAATTGATAAGCACATGAACGATAAATAAATCTCTTTACACATTTCATTTTACTTTCTCAAAGCATTATTTCATCATGAATACATCCTCTTTATCGTCCAATAGATCATCATCTTCTTGATCACTTTTAGCATGAAAAAGCTTCACTGTTCCGCGTTTATGATGAAGTCAACTGTTTTTAGGGTAAAAATTTGCTCTTTTGGTTTTTGCAACATTTTTTAAACATCTTAAGCTTTATTTTTAGGAATCTTGAGAAATTATCTTGTAAGAAATGTTCAGAAATGGTTCAGAAGATGAAGGAGAGGATGGTGATGCTAAAGATGCAGACAAAGATGATGCACATGAAAGAGTAAATTAGTTAAGGTAAGAAGACTAAACAAGTTACGCTTGTTGATTAACAACAAAAGATGTTATTCACAGAAAAAAACAAAATGGTAACCATTTTAGGGTTTAATGTTTAATTTTCAATATAATTTTCTATTGACTTTAATTTTAACCCAAAAGATATTTAAATAAACTATCAGAATAATTCCAACGGCTATTTCAATCAGGATAATCAAAAAGGTCTTGCTGTAAATCTCAAGTCAACACTTGAAACACAATAAAGTCACTTGAAGCAAAATAAATGGGATAAAATGTTGATTACTTACTTTACAGTAGTAATTTAACTGTAGATTAAAGTTAATGTTAAATGTTTCAACATTTGATGTTTCGTTTGTTTCACAAGATTACATCGACAGTTGATTATTGACTAACTATTGAAATGTTCAGATTTCTCATGGGCTTGAAAAACTCAATCACCATTAACCTTTTGAGTTTGAATGTTAATGGTAAAGGTAAATCAATACTGGTTGTAACTTTCCTTGGACTATCACTTTAAATTAGAGTTGACATTAAAACCAAAGCAAGATTAGTGTTATAACAAAGATAATCAAAGTGATATAAAGGTACAATTAAAAGATGGTCATGATGTGAAGAGTGTTGTTGATAAGAGTAAAGACAAAATGCAAGTGCGAAAATACCATCAAAGGATTTCTCACATTTGACACTTTTACTGTTGATCTGACTTAATCACTTATCTATCTATCTAACAAATCCAAATACAGTTGGTAACAAAACAATTGACTCAAAGGGTCAAATGGTTCAAAAGGATTTGGTTAAAAGCAAGATTTTATATTTTAGTTAACAGATAAGAAGATATAAAATACTGATAAGGTTAAAATTATCAGTTAAAACATCTAAACGGTTGAATTTGAAGCTTTTCAATTTTTATTCTCCTTTAAATATTTAATGCAAGTTCCAATCATTTTTCAGTTTCAAAGCTAGACATGATAAACTGACAAAATAGACTAAAACCGTTTTTGGTAACTTTAATAATCGACAAATGGAGGTTACCAGTAAACAAATCAGGTTGAACTTGAATTCAACTTGTGAGTCTAACTCAACTATGAAATGCTATTAAACTGTATTACTAAACAGTTTCACTGAATTGTATTACTGATTTGTAATACTTTATTGTATTGAAATGGTTTACATTTTGATGAAGACTGAACATAGATGCAGAGAGTGTAAATGATGAAAGTAGTTTTGTGTATAGGGAAGATGAAGATGGATGGTGAGTGAGATGCGTAAGGCAATGGGATGATGATGAGGAATAGAAGAAAATAGAATGTTGAAAAGAATGTTGGAAGAAAGGCAGAAATGATACGGATGAGGTAAAAATGATGTTGATGATGAGAAAGAGAATGGAATAAGCACAAAATAGAGATTTTCTTTTTACCTTCTCAAATTTAACAAGTGAAAAATATGACATTTTTGAATCAGCCGTTTATGCTTAAATAATAGATACCTTTTAAAACAGTAAATTCGTTGAAAATATAATGGATAAACCTTTAAACTGTTTAACTGTTAATCAACTAGGACAAATCTGTTGAATAAAATGTAACCATTTTGTTTCATGTATAAATATCACTTGATCAAGTATGTAAACTAGTGGGAACAAAAAAAAAGTCAACCTTCAATGTATCTCAATGTACCTTTTTTAATCTTATAACCTTGTTGTCTAATTTTTACCTTTAGGCCTTGTTGCCTTGTTTTTTTGCTGCTGACAGTTTTTACTGGTTTTTACAATCAGTTAATTAACAGTGTTAACCTTAATTAGTTTAGTCAATACGCAACTCTGTCTGTGTTTTTTTCAGTTGTGCTTCTTTTAAAAAAATGATGTCTCCATGAAATTGTTTCAACCATTAATCATCAACGGAAAAATGACTAATGTTTTCATTTAAGTGTCTCATTTGTCTTCTTCTTGGTCTCTTCTGACACCACTTTTAACCGTCTTTTTGTTCAATCTGTTTTCACTTGTCAACATTATTGATAATTTACTCTGCCAATTGTTGCACTCATTTAAATTGTGATTAAATGTAATTAATTGACGATGAAAGGTCCAATTTGTGTCTACAAGTTTGTTTATCAACGAAAATCAATCGACTGATGAAGCAGCAAAACCATTGCTTCCAAATCTTTGTTTGGCGTTTCCTTTGGTTCATCCGTTTCATTCATCAAGTTACAGCTATTGTTACCTGATAAACACTGTCAATATCATCATCATTAATAGCAATTATAATATTAATATCAACTCCAAAAGCTACTGTGTGATCAACTGAGATTATTGCTGTTTACCCTTTGACTTTTCTTTGTCTTGTTTATTTGATATTTTTTGCTGTTATAAAGACAAAAGGCTTGACAAGATTGTGATAATATCATCCTAATGAATCTGCTTTACCTGTTTCAATGTTACTTTATATTTACCTTGTTAAGAGATACAAAGTGATGGAAATAATTCGATTGTGAACATTAATCAATTTACCTTTTCTCACCTTTAAAGGGATAATCTGTAAAGGATTAAAGACGCCTTTATTTAACTCCATTTCTCTTCAATTCTTTTCGATATTTTTCTCTTGTTTGACTTATCATCTTTTTTACACCTAAATGAAGTCTACAATTGCTACTTTTCTTCATTACTTTTCTCATATTGAAAATGATAAAGAGCCAAGCTATGATGAAAAAGGGACAAAGATTGGATGAAGAGTCTAACAAGATTGAATTAAAAAACGAAAAAATGATGGGAAAAGTTTCCAGAAATAACAAAGATAAAAGGTAAAAGGTAAATTGATACTTTGTTGATCTCTTTTATTTTGTTCACATCTTCATCTTGATCACCATCAACATTATCACCAACATCATCATCACCTTTCTCTTGTAGTTTATTTACAACAAGGAGAAACAAAGAAGATCTTAAAGTTACATTGTCTTCAAATTTATTTGAACTTTTTTCTCTCATTTTCACCTTCCATTGTTAATAAGAACTAACCTGAGCAATTTGATATTTCGTTTCATTTTGATTTGCTATTTGGTTGCCTAATGATTGAGTTGGTGACGCTGAAAAAAGCATATAATCATCTGAATTGAGTGTGAGAAAAGTGAGAAACTATAAACCTTGTTAATATTTTTGTTTTAACTTTTACTGTTTATAAGTCAACAGAATTTGCCTTTTTTATATTGCTTATCGAACTATTTTGTTTTTGTTTTCATCTTCTCAATCATCATAATCATCATCAACCTAGGAAGATGAAAAAGAAAGAAAAGGTCTAATCTTTTTTTCTTCTTATGGCTTCATCATAATCTTCCTTAAACATCCCTCTTTCAACCCTTACAATGTCGATCATCATTCTGTCCTCAATCTAACTTTACATCCATCATAATTGTTTCATCTTCAATGCTAATCATAATGCAAGTTAATTTAAACATTGATTCCAGTTAACTAACCATTTGTATTTTTGTCTCCATCAGCAGCTGTTTACCGTAATAGCAATAGTAATGGCGACGATCAAGGAAATCAAAAGATGATGGTGAACACAACTTTTAATATGATTGCATCCAATCCATTGACCACTGATTGATAATCGACTAATCAATCAATAATCTAAATCCCTTTTTTTTTAATTTCAATGGAATCCATATCACTATTTATTTTATATCAAACTCATTGACCGCTGTTTCTAGTTCAACTGTCCACTCTACCTCTACAGTTTGGATATTCAGTGAAAGTGTTAAGTGTCTAGTTTGTGATCCAAGTGTTATTTAAATAACGTTATTACATTAATTAGTGTAAACTGTTTGTTTCATTGTTCCTATTGGATTGTTGATCGACTGTGTCAATTGTGAAATTATATTTGATCTTGTATTTTTGCTTAAAACTAATGCACCTCTCAATATCTACAATAATGAAGCAATTAATAGTTATTTTGGTGATTCTCTTGGCTTCATATGTTCATCTATTTCAAATTTACTGTATATCTATGGTATCTAATTCAGATCCACCATGTTTCTTCAATGAACTTTGCTCCTGTTCTAAGCCCGTCAACGACCTGGGCCATGTTCAATGTGTCAACGTTCCATTATCAGTAATTCCCGAAGCAATTAACCAATCTTACGTCTACACTCTTTCCTTTCGTTCAAATGGATTACGTTACATTGAACCTCGATCATTTTATGGAACTGGATTAAAAGGAATTGAAATCTCACACAATTTAATCAATCGCCTTGAAACTGATACCTTTGTAGGTCTTGAAACCTCAATACGTGAACTCAACCTAAGATCAAACCGATTAACCTCAGTTCCAGGTCAAGCATTAACTCGTCTGGTTCGCCTTCAAATTTTAAACCTTTCGGGTAACCATATTCGTGAAATCAATACAGATTCAGATTTTCCTGTCAACCTTAATGGATCTCTTAAAGTGCTTTTACTAGCGTCTAATGGACTAACTTCCATTGGTCAATATGCATTCCGTCATGTTCGCTCTCTAGAGACTCTTGATTTGTCCGGCAACAACATTCATTTCATTAACCAAGCAGCATTTGCAATTCAACCTTCAACTTATCCATCTCAGTCGACTAACCATCAATCAGGCTCAGGCTATTCTAGATTTCGATCTCGTTCACAAAAAGAATCCCTTGTTGCTTTAAAGTATCTAAATTTGGCTTATAACCGTTTAAACAAGATTCCCTTTGATCTATTAACCAATCTAACCTTGTTAACAACTCTAAATCTGGCCTCCAATTTAATAACAACAACCTATGAACCAACAGTACCTCGTCGTCTTATATCATTGGATGTGCTTGATCTATCTGATAATCTTATTGAGATTTTGCCTGAATCAGCTTTCCGTAATTTCGATAAAATAAACATCACCCGATTATCTCGAAATCCTCTTTTTCGTATTGAGAAGGGTGCCTTTTCTCATTCCGTTTTGGTTCATCTTCACCTTGACCATTGTGAACTGGTTAACATTTCCCGTGAAGCCTGGGCTGGTTTAGAGACTCATCTAAGAACTCTCGATCTTTCGGATAACGCTCTTCGTGGAGATGCTCGGACTGGTTCATTATTTGTCAATGATTCCTTCAACCGACTTGAAGCATTGAAAATGTTCAACCTTAACGATAATGCAGAATCATATCGGTTATCACCATTGAGCTTAATTCAATCCCAAGAATCTTTACAAACTTTGAATCTTGGAGGTTTACCCAGTTTTCAACGTCTTCCCTTTAGTCCAAACAAATATGCAATGCAATTTGTAAACATTCGAACCCTTACATTGGCACGAACTCACATTGATAGAAGGTTAATTAGTCAAGATTTATTAGGATATGGTGGTTACAATTTAGAAGAACTAGATTTTTCTTCCTCATCAATTGAAGATATTTCCTGGGATGCATTCATGTTCTCACCATCTCTGAAGCTTCTCAATCTTTCGTCAAATTACATTCGTCGTCTTGATACCCAAACATTTCGACCTTTAGGCCGTTCTCTTGAGGTTCTTGATCTTAACTCAGGTCTATCAACATCAACCCTTTCCTGTGATATATTTATTCATACACTGGAATCATTGAGGTCACTTTACCTTGCTGACAACGGTCTATCATCACTATCATCACCTCATTGTTTCTCTGGTTTAAGATCACTTAACCTGCTGTCTCTTGAATACAACAATTTATCTCGTCTTCCAGCCTCACTTTTTCATCCTCTCACCTCAATCGTGCACCTTTTACTATCCTTTAATCGTCTCACTGTAATTGAGTCGGAAACGTTTAAAATGATGGATAAATTAGTTTACCTTGATCTTTCCTACAATTCAATTTCAACCCTTCGATCAGGCTCTTTCACTGAGTTAACTTTGATTACTGAAATTAACTTAGAAGGCAACAATATTGAAACAATTGAGAAAGATGCGTTTGTTATTCTACCTCGTCTGGCTCGACTAAATTTATCCTTTAACCGTCTCAAGAAATTGTCTTTTGATTGTTTCGATCAAATTGGTGCAATGACAACGTTGACCCTTGATTTACATGGCAATTCAATAGATTTATCATCTACCTCAACAACATCACTTACGCCTGATAAAAGCTCCTTTTACCAGCGTTCACCTTACGAGCAACATCACCAACCACCATATCATTATAATCAACGAACAACTGCTAACTCGGTTGAAATTGTCAACTTGATTAATAACAATATAACCTCACTAAATTCATCTCATTTTGAATCGATTCGGAACACATTGACTCACCTTCTCCTCGATAACAACAAGTTAACTCGATTAGGTTGGGAAACTGTTTCAGGCTATCGGCGATTGCAAAAGTTATCAATTCGTTCCAATGCTTTATCAACCATTGCTTCAGATGCATTCAAAGGTGAACCAAACCTACAAATTGTAGATCTCTCCTGGAACCGTTTAATTGAACTTCCATCCGAACTCTTCCATGATAATATTAACCTACGGATTCTTCATCTAACAGGAAATGAGTTGACTTTATTACCTGAAAATTTGCTTAATCCAACTGTACATCTTGAAAAGCTGGACATTTCCTACAACAGATTAACTCTTTTTCCTTCTAAAGCCTTAAAGCCAGTTTCGAGTTCACTTCGCAGTCTAATCTTAACTGGTAATCAACTTTGGTCTCTTCGTCGAGAAGATTTTGAAGGAATCTTGCCTCGTCTATTAAACCTTGATCTGTCGGGAAACCATATTAAACAAATCCAGTCCTCATGTTTAACTCCTTTAACATCATTGATTTCATTAAATCTGGCTGATAATCCATTGAAATTGATTCGTGATAATCTATTGAAAACTCTTTCGGCAACCCTTGAAGAGTTGAACTTATCCAACACTCGTCTAACCGAATTACCAGATTTAAGTTACATGGATTCACTAATCAGCCTAAATTTATCGGTCAACAAGCTTTCTGGTTTAACTTTTACCAATTATACATCACTAATCAACCTAGATCTATCTCAAAATGCATTCACTTCGATTCCCAATAATGTTTGGCATTTTCTTCCATCACTTCAATCCTTATCCATCTCATCTAATCCAATCTCATTTCTTCACAATGATTCATTTATTGGTTTAAAATCACTGGAATCACTTGAGATTGCAAATTTATCTCTCAACTACATTCAGTACGGTGTTTTACGGCCGCTGTCATCTCTCTCATCCATAAAATTATCAAACTATCCGTCCATCAAATCATTTACATTGGCCCGACTAATTGGACCTCTTGATAGCCTACAAAGGTTATCCATTGTTGTAGTTAATTCATCCTATTTACCATCAAATTTAATCCGTTTACCAGGCTCATCCAATCATCCGGTCCACCCTATTGATCTAACATCTTCCTTGCAATCAACAACATCATTATCATCATCACCATCGTCACCTTTCCCATCTATATTTTCATCATTTACCAATGCTAATCAATTGCCCAAAAAATTGACCCAAGTGTCAATTGAAGGTTCATCTTTAATCAATTTGGATGATTCCATCTTATCAACACTCACATCAACCCGATTAACTTTAACAATTGGCTCAACCAATCTATCAACAATCCCTTTATCATTATTTAATTCCCTTGGACGAACCCGAACAATTTATCTTGATGTTCGCAATAATGCTCTTCAACGGATTGGAGACTTACTTTTTACACCAACTGCTTTTTCAAAGGTAACCAACAGTCGAAGACAATTTAACCAATTGACCATTTCAATTATTTGGCAGTTTCTTAAAAAAAACATCAAAACATAATGTAAATCAAAGTTTCACTCCAAGTTCAGTATAGATTTATATGAAGCAATGAACAGATTGAAAAATAATCTAAACCTTTTCGTGCTTCAAGAGCCAAAAAAAAGTAATATCTATTGTAGTTATAATTTTGTTTAACCAACAAGAAAAATGTTCAACCATTGATAACAACAACAATACCATTCACTTGGTAACGTTTTACTATTACAATCAACATCAAAACACACAATGTTGACACAAAATGAGTGAAATAATTTCCTATAAGATGAAATGAGAAGAAGGATGATAGAGAGATGAAGATGAATGTATAAAAATAAGTAACTGTTCATTGATATTGAACCTGTTTCTTTATTATTGAGATGATATTGTCTGGCTTTTACCTGAGTAACAACAGAAGAATGAACAAAAAAGTGGCAAAAATAGATTGACTTAAAATCTTTTTTGGATTTTTGTATCTTCATGAATTCAACTTGGATTTGCAGGAAAGATTAAGGATGCAATGAAAAGGATTTTAGGATTTTATATAAATATATATATATTTTCTCATTTGTTAACAATCTGTTTCCCTCATTTTTGTATCACCATTATCATCAATATTAACAGCATCAGTGAATGAAACAACTTTGTCAGGAATACAAATGTTGACAAGCTTCTGAAAAACTGTTTTCATTTGATTGTCTGCTTTAAAAAATTTATACATTGGGTATGTTCACGTCTTTTTACCTGATTTGTACAACTGTACAAATTGATTATTATTGATTTGTAAATTTTCAGTTCAATTTTATTTTCCATTGAATCATAAAATTGATGCCAATTTTACTCGACTAAACTGATCCAAGATTTACTTGACTCTAAATTTTGAAAATATCATTGGATTACTGTTATCATTTAATTTCCATTATTTTAGAAATTTATTTAATTTTGAATTTCAATCTTTCTAGGTTTCTAGATTCTCATGAAAATAGACTAAAATGTTTTCAGAATCATCAAGTTATTGTGATTAACATGACTTGTAATAGATCAAAGTCGAGTGACTAGTTGATTTGAATGCGATCTTTTGGTTAATTTTAGCAATTTTCATGAAAAGATAGACTTGGTTAATTTACTTTATCGGGTTATTTTGCTTAGTTATTGTGAAAGGTTGAAAAACGCCGAGACTTTGATTGTCCTGTGATTCAAGTTAATTTGCTGTAACATTTAATTTCACTTTGAAGTCTCAAGTAGACATAAGTGCTTATGCTAACAATTATCCAGACTAAAGTGAAATGTTATGTTACTTTGATTTAATTATTTTGATATATTGATAAAGCCTTTAGCCGTAGACCCAAATGTTTACACAAATGTTGATTAAATTTAAATTTTGTTGAGACAAACAGCATTTACAAAACATGGTTGTAACATTTAGAGTCTGTCATAAATTAAACCCAATTATGTTTACCTTTGCTAAAAACATAGCCAGTTTTACGCAAAAACAATCATTAATATCGCAAGAGATTCATTTAAACATGGTTAACATCTAGACAAATGAAACCAAAGTATCCAGAAAAGCTAATCAAAGCAAAACTTCAATCAATCCAACATGCTAAGTCCAGCATTTTAACCAATTTTGAACCTAAAATTGTTGTATTATATCTTTACAAATTGTTAACCAAAAAAAGTAATTTCCTGATATTTTGTTTACCAACAAAATTGAATCTCAATCTTTTGTGTGTATTATGTTTCCAAAGCTAACCAAATCAATTTACATGCAATTTAAATGAGACACTCAAAAAGGTCGTCACACAAGATGATATTTGATCTTTTCATGATGATGATGGTGATTATGTTGATGATGAAGAGTAGCCAAAAATAGAGCCAAATGAAAATAATATTTTACTGTAAAGCAAAAAAGATGATATAAAAATGGTTCAACATTTAACACACTCACCATGATGGATGTTAAACGGTGTTTGATTATAATAAGTACAACAAAAAGCCAAAAAAAAATCAAGACATGAAGCTATCAGCTTTTCATATCATGGAGACACATTCTTGGCATATTTGCTATTATTCAAATTGAAACCATTTAACCATCAAATATCATGATAGGATGGAAGAAAAAGTGTTCAAAAGGATTCTCATGTTGATAAGTAATGAAAAATAAATTATAATGATGATGATAATCATCGCCAGGATCATCATCATCAGGTTGAACATTCAACTTGAATGGAAATATTTTTATCAATTGTTGTTGACTTTCAACATCAATCTGGACATTTAAATAAAACCTATGAGAATAGGTGAAGAAAAAAACATTGTATTTAAATGTTGTATTTTGACAGTTTCACTTGAACACTTTAACCATTTTCAAGTTTCCATCCTCATCATCATAATCATCATTCCATTTGATATTGAGTTTCTAAATCTCTCAGGAATATATTATCAACTTAATAGTGATGAAGGAATGAAGGGAAGAAAAAAATTAGAATAAGCTTTGTTTATAGATTAATTCCTTTATTCCAAATGGTAATCGATCTTTTCTTCTTCCTTTTTTCCTCTTCCAACTCCTAATCTTCATCTTCATCCCATTTCAGTTTTACTTACTCTCTTATTCAATGTGATATTTTCATGATTAAACACCGATTGTTATTGACAGGTCAACTGATAAATAACAGTTTTAACGGACATTTTCTTTCCATTCCTTTCTTTTCCGTCCTTTTGCAAAATCTCTCCTAAACTGATCATGTTAATCAAATTGATAACAATTTCTTTGGAATCAACTGTTCAACATAAACCTTGTTTTGCTTAGTTAGCATTGAAAAAAATATAATCCCATTGACCGAAGAGTTCAATTATATGATCTCAATGTCTTGTTTCAATCAAAGATCCAAATCTATTTGATTTTGGTAGCTATTTAATAATGAAAAAATGAATAAAATGAATTATGGAAACTCAGAAATCCAACAAGATTTGGCTTTCGAAATGCTTCTCTACGTTGATCTTTCGGTTTTTAAAGCATCTTGATGTTGAGAACGAATTGTAAACCGTTTTTATGAATTTATTGGTTGATTGAAAATCTAAATTATCATCATTTAGCTTCCCTTGAGTGTTTCAAATGACACCGAATTGAAGTGTTGACAGTTTGTGATGGAAAGTTGAAATTGATTGATTAACTTTGCGCCAAACTGTTGAACCAATTTTGGTGTGTTTTTACTCGAGACTTAATTTCCAATGTATTTTTGTTTCCATTCAATTAGCATTGATCATTCATAGATTCCTTTTATTGATTCAACATTTGAATCTGACAATCTGTGGAAACTGTTGACAAAAAAAAGAGATCACTTTGAAACTCTTTTTTTTCCTTTCCTTCATTTAAATTGAAAATCAGTTGAAATGTATTTTATTATAACCAAGTTGCATTAATTCAGTAAATTTAAATTGACCCAAAAATAAGTAAAAAAAAGCCAAAAGTCTATCTCATTGTCAAACAGTTTATTGTCAATATTTACACCGCTATTAGCATTACAATTAAACTGCTTTTTTCAACTCTCGTTTACCATTTTAAAAGGTTCATCTTTCACTGAAACTCACCCAGCTGATATTAATTGTCAAACATTGTTCACTAATTGTAAATCCAACTGTATGATCAGTGAACATTAAATGAGGTTAAATTGGACAATGGTTTATCAATGAATAACATTCAAGAAAAGCATGATTTGTCTTTGATCAGCAGTATTTGTAGGCAAATGAAGTGAGGTAAGACAGTTGGTAAAGGATGACAATGATGGTAAAATGGTAAAAGGATGAGAGACAAGAAAATCATTCAACTGCAAAAAGGCAAAAGTAAAAGGTTAAATGATGATGATTGTTCAATTGTCCAAATCAATCAGGTTATAATGTAACTAAATCAGCTTTTATCCTGTTCACAATTTGATCCAATATCGTCATGGATTGATGATGTTTTTACATCATTTGTTGATGTTATTATATTTCAAATGAAATCAATAATATGAAGGAAACAAATTGTATATTGATGGAGAAAATTGATGAATTAGCAAGAAATGAGATGACAAATTGGATACAATTAATTGATTGTTAACTATGATTCAATGAAAAGGATAAATCTGATTATTTTCAATGATCAATTGAAAGTTTCGCTTCTTTCATATTCAATTACTTTGTTAGCCACTTTAAAATCAATATTTGGTTAAATGCATTTACATTTATATTTACATTTATCAATATGAATATTCCCATGAGTTGAAGATGAATTTTCATTCTTGATTCACAGATTAATTCCTTTTATTCAGCAAAAAGTAAACGGAAATAAATTGTTAATCACTTTGATAACAATTGAAAATATAATGTTTGATAAGGAAAATATTGAAACAAAAAATGTTGAAATATCAAGATTTGCTAATTTGACTTTTGAAAAGGATTGCTGATGTTTGCGTGCTTTGCTTTCAACTCTTGTGATTGTTTAAACTTTTGATTTAATTGTTATTCATTTGATTGTATTCAGCAATCAAATGAAAGAAGGAAATTGTTGTTGATACTTGAATTAACATTGAACATTGAATGTTGGTTAGATCAAGATTGAGTAGTTGAAGAGGCTGAAGATGTTGTTGATGATGAGGATGTGGATGATAACAATGATCATATTGAACCAGATAAAAAAAATTCATAAATAAATATATTTATCTGAGGAAATCCGTTCGTTTTTTTCTCTGTACTTCTGTTATTGGATGTTTTTTTCACTCTATTTTTACTGAACAGGTTATTTGTATTCATTGTGAGTTATTCATTTTGATTCCCCAATCAATTTGAAGGGAACAGAAAATTTGTTTACTTGTCTATTTACTTGTAAATTTAAGGGAATGACAATCAACAACAATCAACACAGAAACACTCACATTCACTAGACTCATTGTTAACTCTGTATTTTGTTTTTAATTTATTCAATGTTCAGTTGACATTACATTTGTTACTTTAAGTTTGTTGACTTTAACCAATTTTCATTGCTCAGTTCATTGATGTGGCCTTTTCTTATTCAATAGTTTAATGATAAAAATCAGGTTAATCTTTACAGGGTCAAAAGTGACTCCAATCACTTTATAAATAATGATTTTATTATAATCATTTGTCTTGATTTTCATCAATGGTTGATATTAATGTTCAATTATTGTCCACTTTTGTCCATATTAAAGGCGTAAACAGTCATCAATCAAAATACATTTTCAGATATTGCTTTCAAGAGTCAAATATTTAATCTATAAGATGCTTCTAATCACCTCCAAATCATCATCATTTACATTTATTCATATTCATTTAATTGTTCAATTTTACCTTCATTCAACTTTTCCTAACTTTTTTAATCTCTTCAAGTTTTCCTTTCAATGATTTCATCAAAACTGACCCTTTCACTGATCATTCAGCTTTTGTTTAACAGTTAATGGACTTTTCTGATTGTATTTAAATTCCACTTTTCATGATGATAAAGGTAAGAGGAAAATACAGAAATATGAAATTCTTATTTTTATCTCTTCTGTTCGATGGAAATAAAATTTTCTCAATAAATTGATGATCCAATGATGACTTATCTTCATCTTTTTTTCCCTCATCAACTAAGACCATTTCATGAAATGGTTTTTATTTTCACTTTTGTTTTACCTTTTCATGCTTTTAAAGATGGGAAAAGTATATTTTTTTAAAAATTAAACTTTCATCACCTATTGGAAGGTAAATTGATATACTTTTTCAATATTTCATTTTTGAATCGCCGTTTGAATCTGTTTAAAGTAAAATTCATTTCCAAGATTTAAATTGATAGATTTAAATGTTCAAGTTTGACACCTTAAAGTTTTTTTTATCAAACATGAAAAGTGTAAATATAAGCTTTGCCTTTGTTGTTTAACATTAAATAGATTTGATTGTTTGTCAATTGTTTGCTGTCTTTTGTTTTCAATTGAAATAAGCTTTTCCATTGTATTTTCCATTGGCTCGTTCCCAATTGTTTCATGGTTAACAATTGCAATCATTTGTTATCAACATCAATTTCATTTTCCTGCTTCAATGTTCAACTCGGAACCTCATTTTAGATTCATCGAGTTTTATGCTAAAAGATTGATTGAAATTTTCATGACAGTTTGTCATAAGGAGAAGTGCAATTTTTTGGTTTAAAATTTGAACCAGTAATATTAACAAAATGTATTATCAAGTTGAAATGGTTAATAAGGTTTGTTGGCATTGAATTTTTACGTTGAATTGGCTATTTGATTTACTCGGTTAAAGTGTGCAATAAGTGTCAACCTATTGACTGGTAAATGGTGATTGAAAAGCTATTAAAGCTCTGTAAATGAGACAACTAATAATAAGCTATTTCTATTAATTGTCAACTCGAAACTGTGTGATTAATGATCAACATTGTACTTATATTAGTTCTTGTTATTTGATTCCTCTTTTAGGCAAGATCATTGGACCTTAAAGGTTTCTATGGTTCATCTAATCCATGGATATGTGATTGTAAATTGGCCTGGCTTCGAGATTGGTCTAAACAATTGATGAAGGAATCGTTTGAATTGATGGTTGAATCTCATTCATTAATACCTGATCACAATCACAATGACAGTTTGGTTGCCATTGAAGACAGATATCATCAAGTAATGTCAATGTTGGCTGATTTAAGGTCAACCCAATGTGCTAATTTGGGTAAATCAATGTTAAAAGCTTTCACAGAGGAACTCAGAGGTTGCCGCAGAGGACGAAGTTTATCAATTAATTTAAAATCATCTTATGCTCAAATTTATTTAACCATTGTAATCAATTATGCTCTCTCCTCACTATTATTAACAGTGTTAACCAAGTGAAATTAATAAATTACCAAATGAACCAATAAAACCATCAAATGGCAAGGAAACGAGGAAAAACCCAAAACCAATGGAATAAAATTGATAACAAATTCAAATCGTAACAGTTTAAAATTAGTGGTTAAAAGCAAACTCAATTGGACTCAATGGGACTCAATATGATATTTAACAATAGAGATTCAAAGGTTTCAATATTGGCAAATCAAATCTAATTTTAATCTTCACATCCATTGTCAATTTTGATCTGAACTGGAATCACCCAAATCAACTTTTCACATTCACAATAATTATACATTCAAAACTCACCTTGGACCTGGCTTTCAATTAACCCAATATTTGCTCTAAAATAATAATTGCCAATTTTAATCTCAATGGCCTAAGGTCATCATCATCTTCAACTTGTCACTGCCTCAATATAAATTATCAAGCGTTAGGTACAACAATTTTCAATCGTTTCTTTCAAATTTATTACAATTCTAGTTCATTTTCATTTTATTTATTTGACTCTGTCTTTTCTCAGCCCTTTACTTTTCATTGATTCCGTCCATACAACAAGTATAAAAGTTATAAATCAGTGATTTAATGGAGGCCATTTTAATGTACTGTTGACAATTGAAACATTGATATATGTTAATAAATTGCTAAACTGTAAGAAATAAAATAAGCTTAATTCAAGTTGTTTCTGCTTTAACTATTAACAGCCTTGGTGGGTAAAATTGTTTGAAAAACGCTTGAAAAACGCTGAAATTAAAGATGAACGTTTTTTTGTGAAGATATCTTATTTCACGATTACTCGTGCAAGTTTCGACAGCAACACAATAAGATATTGTAGAATCACGGATAACTTACGATAGAACCGTCAAAATTAGTAAATCGATATCTATTTCTCTTGGTCTCTATCAGTACAGCACGCAATTGTTGAACCAATATAACGAATCAGCTGCCAACTTTTCGATTTTTGTATTTACTTACTTTTTTCTTTAAAAATTTCTATGCTTTTCTGTGTTTTTTATTTTTGAAATGTTGAAACAGAAGCTTTTACTTTTCATTGCACAGCAAGAGTATTTATTAGATGGGTACTCTCGTTAAACTTTGAAAAGCCTCAAAATCGAGAAAGCACAGACCCAAAGGTAAAAATGAAGAAGCCAGAATTTCAAGCCTCAGAACAGAGTTGAATCTTTCCAAAATAGAAAGACCTTTTCAAACAACAACGGATGAATGGGGCGATAATGAATTGATAAATACAGATCGTGATGAACACAAGAAGAAACAATAAAGCTAAAGGGAAATGTATTTTATAAAATGATTCAACAATGTAGAGATAGCAAAAAACTAGAAGTTACATTGAACAATATGCATGGAAGATATAGTTTTGTAAAAGTGACTCTCATTTACAGAACTCATTCTTCACCCATAAGTATTATCAGCTTTCCTGCAAACAATTAAAGAGGAGGTTAAATCAATTCATTTAGAATGAGTTAGCTGTCACTCCGTTATTTATCTAATTACTAATAACCAATTGCGTTCCAGTGATATTTTCATTTATCCATTGTCAATGCATAATGCATTTTTTCAATGTGTCCTAAGAAATGATTGTATAATAACAGAATGATTCACGTATATTGAGAATTGTTGAGTGAATCCAGCTTCGAAGTCTTTAAAAACGCAGATCTTTTCTTGTATTTGCGGTGAGGTGCTACGAAGCCTATGTTCTATTGGGTTAATCATTTGTATGCGAGATTTGAAAAATAATATGAGTATCTTCGGGTATCGATTTCACTCACATAGGAAATCAAAAGGGTGCAATAGTAATCCAAATTATACCAAGTAACTGTACGGACGGAATGGAGATGAGCCAACAAAGCTGCTAGATTATTGAGATGAAGCGATTTTTAAGTTTGAAGTGTAACGAGTTATAATGAATAATAGATTTAACTAAAAGAGTACCGGTTGAATTGGGCGAAATTGATTCAACCAATACGATCAGTTTATTTACTCTTTCATGAAATCTATTATTAATTATAAACTTAAACTTCAGATAATTTGACATTAAAATCGTTTTACATTCATTTCTTGAATGACAAATCGAATAAATAACATCATAAGCTTATGGATTGAATTCAGTGTCTGTAGCCTTTCTATATTTACATTATACTTGTCATAAATTTGCAAAACTAATTGTTCATCGGATGCACGCAAGTGATTTGAAAATTTCAAAAAATAAGAATGATGAAACTATGGCTATTAGTAATTAGATAAATAGCAAGGTGAATACATTGATATTTAAACTGATTCTTAATGAATTAATTTAACCTCTTTTTTAATTGTTTTCAAGAAGCTGAATATACTTTTGGATGTATGCAAAGAATCAATTTTGTAAATGAAAATCACTTCCACAAAACAGTTTCTTTCATTCACATTGTTCAATATAACTTGTAGTTACTTCTATCATTATAAGTTTATAAAATGAATTTCCCTTCTTTTTCAGTCATCCTTCTTGCCTTCATCATGATCTCTTCGGTTATGGATTACATTCACACTCAGGGTCAAATTATGTGCAACCCAATTCCAAATGCACCAAATACATGTCCTGATGGAACAGTTGCGAGCCGACAAGAAATCATAGATTTTTGCAAAAAGCAACCAATAAAGGGCGGTAAAGAAACTTGTAGTGCATACGCCGTTCAAACTTCTATTCTTTACTTTTGCCAGACTTTTAAAAAATATTGCGATTCAATGTCTAAGCCTTAAGTTCTCAGTTAATGCAACATTGAAAAAATGAATATACAATGTAATATACAGATTTATATCATTCCATTGTCATTATTCTAAATTTAACTAACTGTCCTGAAATAAAAGCAGTTTAATTCTGTCTTGAAGAAAATAATAATTGTCTCAATGATTTTTTATATTTACCGTTCTCTCACATTTTGTGGCTTTAAGCTTTACCAGATCGTGATATTTATCGATGCATCAATACTGTAGGAAATAATACAATGAAATGCAATAGAGAAAATATTTATCCACCAAATATAATTCGAGACGAAGGGAAAGTTTAAGTACGGTGGGTTAAATGTTTTTGCGAGTAAGCTGCTGAGCAGAGGAATTTATACATAATATTCAAATTTAATTTCCAAGTTCAACAGCATATTGTGGAGATAAAGTTGATGGATGAAGCAAACATGTTGCGATGAAACAAAATCTATGCTTTGAATTATAGTTCATTAATAATTTTTAGGTTTTACGGAATCTGATTAATTTATTTACTCGATCATTTACTTGATTCTGGTTACGAGGTTTATGGAAATTTCTCAACTCTTTACTTCGTCAATATAACAAGTATAAAAGTTATGGATCAGTGATCTAATGGAGATTATTTTAATATACTGCTGATAGTTGAAACATTGATAAATGTTAATAAATTGCTCAACTTTAAGAAATAAAAGAAGCTAAATTCAAGTTGTTTCTGCTTCAACTTTAAAAATTATTCAGCATTTACTTGGTAAACCACATCTTTTAAGCGTGTTTTTAACATTTACAAAAGCACACTAAATTGCTGTCAATATAATATTTAAAGCTTAAATATTTATAAGTTTTGTCGATTGACACTTTTAAAGCGTTTTTTCCATCTTTTAAATGACAGCTTTTGATTAACATGTCTGTTTTGGGTCAATCCATGGTTAGTTGATTTTTTGTTATGCAAAAAGTTTTGATAATCAATAATTTTCTTAAACTAGCTTCCAGTTTAAATCTCCAACTAAAATGGATGACAAGAAGAAGGTAAAAGAAGAGAGATTTTGAGTTAAAAATAGTTGAAAATTTGCCAACTAAAAGCCATTCTACATTAGATGACAAATATAACTAGAGGTTAGGCTTTTAAGTGTCCTTTTTGTCTTTTATCCTATTTGATTGCTTCCAATTGTGCGATTATTAAGTGAAATAAATCAATAAATCTACATAAATTGAGCCATTCCGATTGATAGTGTTGCTCCATCAGTTAACTGTTGGTCAGAAAGAAAGTGAATCAACAATTGAATGGCTTACAAAGCATTTCCAACTGGATCAGGGCTAAATTCAGGTAAAACCAATGTTTACAATGACATCTCTGTTCAAGTTAAGGATTACATTAATGGTAAGTTAACAACAGAGATTGAGGGTCCATCTCGTGTCACTATTAAGTATATTGATAATCATGATGGGACGATTAAAGTATCCTATAAGCCAACGATTCCTGGTGATTATACAATTGTCCTTAAATTGGATACATTTCATCTTCCTGGAAGCCCTTTTAGAGTTAAAGTCAAAGGACTTGGACCCATTTCATTATCACGTCATGGTGAATCTCATATACGCTCATCAAGTTCATTGAGACCAGCAACTTTCAGTACTTCAGCTGACTTTATGTGGATTAGCCGGCCAACGACTGGAGTTAAATTATCCATTGATGGAGCTAATGCCAATTTACCAGATTATCTGGGTAGAACTCCTATAGAATCAGCTCGTTTCACCATTTAATTTATTACCAATAATTCATTTCTGAAGCATTTGTATAATTTAATTCAATTGTTGAGGCTTCCTTTCCAATTGAGAATGTTTCACAAAAATAAAATCGTTTTGTCTTTAACTTATTTAACCAAAACTGATTTAACTATAAATCCATGGATATTTTAATATTTAACCGGATTGTATGATTAAATTTCTCTATATTCATCCTCCTTAGTTGAATTCTTTGGTTTCTCCTTAAATTTAAGGCTTAATAGGATGTATTAGATAAATCCAGAGAGTTGGTCTTTTAGTCTTTCTCATTTGAATCCAATACTATAGTTGAGTTGTAAGGCTGATCAGATTGATTAAAATTTGTGGCTAACAGCCACGTAAACACAAAGCAAAATGGCCAGCAAGAGTTAGCTCATTAAGCCAACTTATTGGATGAATTATTTTTGCTAAATCCAGTCATATCAAGAAAGCTCGTCATACCAAGGTTAAATATTCATGTTAATAATGATTTTTCTTTACGTCAGAGTCAAAATGGCTGAAAAAATCATATTTGCTTAGGAAATGCAATCAACACGAGCCGTAACAGATTGTCAGTTTTGATCAAAGGTATATTGATTAACGAGAGAATCTTATTCTTACTATTTTCTGCATCTAATGTTCCAGCTTGATCAGCAAATCACTAGAGCTGTCCGGGTGAATGATTCAATCAGTGAATCAAAGCGAGAGCACAAGTATAAAATCAATTCAAAGGTTTGTATTTGAAAGTGTTGCCACTTAGTTTATTATCTCCATAAGAACTTAGATGGTTAGCAAGATCACGCAAACTTTAAGAGGGTACTGATAGTTTTCAGAGTAAATAAGTATCAAGAGTTAAGAATAAAGGTTTATCTGTAAATAAGAAATTTGATTTATCATTCTTTCAATCCGTCTTGTCCTTTGTTTCATTCAATAAAAAAGCATTTACATCAACCAGCTTGACCAGCGAGTCCCTTTTTTTCCATAGATTTTAGCTGCTTGAGTCGCATCATTTCAGCATCTCTGAAAAATAAAAATTGAAGGAAAAATAGAATGAAAAATGAAAATAGAAAATAATCAAAAACTAGAATGCAATTATCAACCTACCTGAATTTTCTTTCTTCTAGACTCAGCCCTTTGTTTCCGTCCTTGGCATTTGCCCCAGAACTCTTTTTCAATTCTGCTTGCTTCTTAAGATTCTTTTGACGAGCTAATTCTCGCTGATTACCACCTAAATTTCATATTAAAGAAATGAGGACAAGGAAGAAAAAAGAAATGTATTTAAAAGGTTAAAATCAAATCAAAATCACAAAGTTTGGATAATTTGATGTAAATGACCACTTAGAAATGCAAATAATTAACAATTAAAATACTTACGCGCCATTTTTCAGGCCGGGCTGAAGAGTCAAACTAATCACAGACAAAAACAAAGATACGTGTTAACAATAAAATTAACAATGAATAAACCAAAATGAAAACAAGGCTAAGACTTGAGAATAAGGATCTGCAGCCATCTAGTGACTCAAACATAAAACTAAAGCCTTGAAATGATGTTGTTGGCATGAAGAAAAAAATGAAAAAAATTGGAAACTCTCTTCGAAAAATCTGTCCAAGATGATGAAAATACAGTAGCAGTCAAAAAAAACTGACAGCCTTACGTTCAATTGGGATTTACGTTCAGAATTATTTGATTAATCACTGATTGAGTTTCGTTCAATTGATTGACTCTCAGTTTTTTAACTCTACTGTATTTTCACGAGTTTGCTGGACTATTAACTATTACTACTTACTGTATTGTGCAGTGTTAATTTGACTAGCAGGATGTACTGTACTACTGTACGTATTTGATCGATGATAACTACCTGATGAGAGTGTTTGTTCCATTGATAAGGTATTAATGGAGAAGAATGGAAATCATTTAAGTCCAGGATTGCCAATCAAAATTAAAAATATTGTCCGCTGAGTATTTTAAAGAACCAAGTTAGAGTCTCAAATTTAAACTTGAATGACTTTACTTTTACTCGTCAGTATTAACGAAAACTAAATGGAATGATGGAAAAATATTGAATTTAGTTTTGTATAATACATGTATTATTATATATAATAATTTCTTTCGTAAACATTTTTCAATGTAACTTCTAGTTTGTTGCTATCATATTTTATACAATGCATTTATCTTCATTTTCAGCCATTTGTAGGGACATAAAAAACGGAGTCCATTATTGCTATTAAATAATTCATCAGATTAAAATTTTCGAAGAAATATGCTGTATAAATTCCTCTACTCAGCAGCTCACTCCCAAAAACATTTAACCCACCGTACTTAAACTTTCCTTCCGTCACGAATTACATTTGGTGGATAAAATTTTCTCTATTGCATTTGATTTTATCATTTCCTACAGTATTGATGAATTGATAAATATCTGGTAATGCTATAGTTTTCATTTTAAAGCCACAAAATGTGAGAAAACGGTAAATGTAAAAAATCATTGAGACAATTATTATTTTCTTTCAGTGCAGAATTGCTTTTATTTCAGGATAGTTAAATTGAGAATAATGATATAAGTCTAGACATCAGATTCATCCATTAAAAAAGTTACAGAACTTAAGGCTTAGATATTGAATCGCAATATTTTTTAAAAGTCTGGCAATAGTCACCTGTCCGTGTAAAAATGGCGTATGTACTACAAGTTTGTTTCTAAGCCGCTTTGTTTTGATCAAGGCAAAATTGTGACAGTTCCTTTTCGGTCGGTACCGTTCCATCAAGACATTTATTTACTGCATATGGAGTCATAACGCAATCTCCTGGCTTCTGAGTGTGAATGTAATCCATAACCGAAGAGATCATGATGAAGGCAAGAAGGATGACTGAAAAAGAAGGGAAATTCATTTTATAAACTTATAATGATAGAAGTAACTACAAGTTATATTGAACAATGTGAATGAAAGAAACTGTTTTGTGGAAGTGATTTTCATTTACAAAATTGATTCTTTGCATACATCCAAAAGTATATTCAGCTTCTTGAAAACAATTAAAAAAGAGGTTAAATTAATTCATTAAGAATCAGTTTAAATATCAATGTATTCACCTTGCTATTTATCTAATTACTAATAGCCATAGTTTCATCATTCTTATTTTTTGAAATTTTCAAATCACTTGCGTGCATCCGATGAACAATTAGTTTTGCAAATTTATGACAAGTATAATGTAAATATAGAAAGGCTACAGACACTGAATTCAATCCATAAGCTTATGATGTTATTTATTCGATTTGTCATTCAAGAAATGAATGTAAAACGATTTTAATGTCAAATTATCTGAAGTTTAAGTTTATAATTAATAATAGATTTCAGTAAATAACAGCTCAGTATATTGACCTTTTCGTAAACATCGAAAAATGGTTGAATTAATCTATACCCATGTACATCAAGATTGCAAATTATTGATGTCAAAGTCCTTTTCAACATAGTCCGATTCTGAATATAATGCATCGAAATATTACTTTTGCATAGTATTTGAATGTACCATAGTCGATAATAAAATCTTATGTTTAATAAAAGAATGATATTAGGTTGTTCGGAAAGTTTTGATACCATTGGTATAGCTCTCAGATTTCATTTTGTAAAAACAAGATTGTTAATTATTTTTGCATCCTGTTTTTGAAGATTTTATATTTGATTCTTAAGAAAAATAGTTAATTTCATGATGAAAATCACATTGGTAGTTGAGTTTTACCCTTTGAAAATGGTTGATCAAAAATTGAAAATCAGAGTGTCTATGTATTACGAGTTTAAACTAGGGACTGGACCAAGTTTGACCCATGAAAGAATTAATAATGTGTTCGGCAAAGATTCAGTGTCATTAGTTACTGTGAAACGATGGTTTAGTCGTTTTCGTTCAGGAGATATCAGCCTTGAAGATGAGCCTAGGAGCGGACGACCTTCTACCGTTAGTGACCTCGATATCCGACAGGCCATCGAAAATGGACCAACTGCAACCACCATGAAACTTGCTTCTATGTGCGGTGCTAGTAATTCAACCATCAAAAGTCATCTGGATAACATGGGAAAAATTTATAAGCTGCAAAAATGGGTACCGCACACTTTGACAGAAGATCAAAAGTTGAATAGAGTAACAATCTGTAATTCTTTGCTTCTTAAGCAAACAAAAGAGAATTTTTTGGCCAGATTGATTACTGGAGATGAAAAATAGATATTTTTCGACAATACGACAAGACATGGTGTTTGGGTTGCCCGTGATTCAGCTGCTCCAAGTGTCGCTAAGCCATCAATACACTTGAAGAAGGTTATGCTCTGTATCTGGTGGTCAGGTTATGGTGTCGTACATTGGTTGCTTCTTCAACCTGGTGAAACAGTAACTGCTAGTCGCAACATTGCTCAACTCGATCAAGTTGCTAAAAAGTGAACTCATTATTTCCCAGTGCAGCCAAAAGAGGTGGTTTGGTCTTCCAACATGACAATGCGAGGCCTCATACGGCTGCAATCACTTGGCAAAAGTTAATGCAACTTGGATAGAATGTCTTACCCCACCCAGCATATTCACCTGACCTTGTTCCATCCGATTATCACTTGTTTTTGTCTCTGAGTGCTGGCCTTAAAGATAAGATCTTCCAAAACCGAGACCAAGTCCATTCTTATCTTACTGAGCGTTTCAGTCAACCATGCAATGAATTCTTGAGATCCGGACTCGAAAAGTTGCCTGAACGATGGCTATATGTCATAGAACACGACGGTGAATACTATGACAAAGATTTATGATTCGTTTTTGAATAAATGAAAAATAAAGTTCAATGTTTCAATGGTATCAAAACTTTCCGAACAACCTAATAATAGTAGCATTCTCAAAACATCCAGTCTCAAGATTTGACCAATGGTTACAGAAAACGACGAGTTTTAATGAAAATTTAATGTTATATATTCTACAAAAACACAAATATTTACTATATGTTATAAGTAGGCCACCATCTAGGCTATGAATCACATTCACACTCAGGACACAGAAGTGTGCAGAATTTTTTTCTAAGCAAATGGCCGGAAAACAAACTTTTAGTGCCATTTTCGCACATCAAGGAGACCAAGTACAGTATTTGTGTAGTTATTGTAAACTTCCCGTAAACGTCTAACCCTTAAGCTCTTGGTTAATGTAACTTGCAATTATATATGATATTTAGATTTATATCATTTCATTGTCATTATTCTCAATTTAACTAACTATTCTGAAATAAAAGCAGTTTTTTTCTGCACTGAGAGAAAATGAATTTTACATTTAGTGTTTTCTGTCTTACGATTCTGTAGTTTTCACAGAGAAAACCATAATATCATCCAAAGCTGAATGAAAGCTAAATCTAAACACTGTAATTATTGTTAAGCAACATGCAGTATTACACTGTAGTATGCAAATTAAGAACCGGTCTCAAAAAGACTTTGACATCAGTAGTTCGCAATCTTGATGAATACCCGGGTCTAAATTTGAGTAAAATTTGAATAAAAAAGTAACAAGTACCAAGTAAGTTCATGTTAATCATTTTGACACATTTATGGCCTAACAAGACACAAGATAATGAAATGAATGTTCAAGTTCTTACACTTGATTAACACTAATTTTACATTAAATAAAACGAACTTTGGATAGAATTTAAATGCCTTTGTTTTATTAAAGATAAGATCATGTTTAAATATACCATATTATAAGGTATAATATGTCAATTTTTTTGAAAATTTATAACAATTTTTGTCGAAAATATAATAATGAAATATGTCAAATATATAATGAAAAAATGAGATCATCTAAGATCTTGTTAGGATGAAGATTTTATTTGCGTTTAATCTTCAATTTCATATTGAGAAAGGTCCAGCTCTTCGTCAAAAAACGCATCTTCAACGCAAGAACTTGTTGCGTTTTCATTTATATTTTTCGAATTTTTTTTCTTTGAATCTCTTTTGAGATCTAATCCTTGTTGGTTGATTGGTGCTCTCACTAAATAATGCCACGCATCCTGATTACCGAATAAGTCATTGTCAATCAAATCAAGAATACCTGCGGATGGATCAATATTTTAATGGAAATCTTATGATTAAATTAAAGATCTTGAGACTTACTTTTAAGATCTTTCTCCTCTTGAGGGCTGAAGATCTTGAATCTTTGTCCCTGCTTTGTGAGATAAGATTTTCCTCTCGGGTTGAACAAATACGTTTCCATCAGTTTTTTCTCACCAAAAAGATATTGAGCGCCAAAATACAGCGGAGTTTCTCCTCTTCAGATCTTGATATTGTTAACTGCCGTTCCCCCCTTCTAGCCTTCCTATCCCTTTTACCATGTCGTCCTAAGATGTGATCGAGTAACTTATCACCATAAAGAATCTCAGCAATATCAGATACCATTTTAGAAGGCCATTCTTGAGTCATCAGAATATCTTTTATTTCTCTCACTTTGATTTGATCTGTAATGATTGTATCCCAATCAACCGATGCCAATTTTTTGTCGAAACCTTGTTTTCTGAATGATCTTATTGCTTTGTAAGCCTGTTTCGCCATTGAAGCCTCCTTTGTTGGGCCTGTCGACAAATCAGGAAGATCTTGCGAGGAGATGAAATCATTGAGTAACACTTTAATTTCTTTGAGATCATCTTTCATACTTTCAAATTTTATCTCAAGATCTTTCAACAATTTCACTTGAGGAATTGAACTTGCGGTAACTTTATGAGCTGATTCATTAACATTACGGGTCTGAGATCTTAATTTACGAGTTGATGATTCTAATTCACTTTCCTTTCTTGATGTTGATGGTGAACTCAGCGTTTGTGATGATGGAATAAACTGTTTGCGTCTAAG
Organism: Tetranychus truncatus; assembly: GCA_028476895.1. Taxonomy (NCBI): domain Eukaryota; kingdom Metazoa; phylum Arthropoda; class Arachnida; order Trombidiformes; family Tetranychidae; genus Tetranychus; species Tetranychus truncatus. Next base: position 15,945,239 of record CM052060.1, read on the forward strand.
ATCTTTCATCTTTTCTGATTCCAGAAATTTCGAAGCTGAATCAAAAGATCCATAGTAAGTAATAACGTATTTATCTCCGTCAATAGATTCAGCGTCATCAACAGTTTTTCTTTCATCAATCAGCTCCTCTATTTTTCGCACATAATTACCCAATCAACATATTTTTTTTGTTGAATGAAAAAGATCTTTTTTGGAGTCGTTGTTGACTCCAAAATTGATGGTTTTATGAATCAATTTTTTTTTATTCCAAAATAAATCAAAATAGAATCTTTCTTAACAATTCATAGTTTTTTATTATTTCAAAAAATATTTTTCTAAGATATTTGTATTAAAAAAGAGAGGAACATAGAACGTTGAAAAAATCATTTTGTAAAAAGCTTTATATTTGTAAAAAAATAAATTTTTGATAGAAAAATAATATGATAATATTGGATAATAGATATAAGAAATTGAAATAAGAAATTAGGAAATTAATCAATTTCCATTGGTTTAATTTCTTGTGAGAACTCCATTTTCTCAATATCAGGATCTTCTTCGGCGACCGTGGCCTTTTTGAATTTATCATATAAGCAGTTTGCAATTTCTTTCAAAACGGTGGAGTCGACCTGTTTTTGCTTTGAGCTTTCTTGATTTCTTTTTATTATCGATCTGAGATCTGTCAATTTTTTTGATTTTTTTATCTGCCTATTAAGAACTGCACATAAAAGTAGGTAAAAGAATCATGAAATAAATTATAAATCGGAAAAACTAGAAGAGAAAATCAAGAAATGTGATTTTTAAGGCTAAACTTACCTTTACCCATTTTAGCTTTTTTATCTCAGAATGGAGAATTTAATGAAATCATGTTCAGGATGATGAAATGATATAAGAGATGAAGATGTAGATGAAAATGGAGATGATGATGATGATAGATTTTTATGAAGAAATAATAAAGAAGTTCACAATTTGATTAGAACAAAGAAAAAGCTAAAAATTTAATGGTTTTTGTTGAGACGCTTTGGCAGTTATTTTGTAAACACTTTTAAATATTAGAAAAGATATTTGAACTTGAAAATTAATTGTTGAATTGTGTTCACAGGGCACTGATGAACCGAGATAATAAAAATAATAAACTGTTGATCAAAATTTCTGAGATAAAATAAAAAAAACTGTGAGTAGAGAAGAAGAGAACTGGACGCGTCAAAAATTTAAAAGGAATGGTTCAATAATATGGTCTTTGGCGTATTTATGAGAAAATTCCGTGCTTTTCACGATTAAGCATTTTTTTGTTTTCGAAAAAAGCTGACACAAAATAAGGCTTTTAGATTTTGTTCTCGAGTTATTTATCTCATATATATGAGGTAAATTGATGATGAACGTTCCAGTGAAGCCTTTAAAGTTGATTTTCAATGGTGTTGCATGAACTTTATCGCAAAGAGCGTAGAAATCTGATCCTATTCGAATGATGAACTTGATGACAAGAAATTCGTTGTTTTCTGATTTTATCACGGAGTCGCACCTAATTCTCCTTTTGGAATACTTTAGAGTTGAAAATCTTTTTCCATCGATTGAAATAGTCTTATAAAAAGTGAATTCTTGAGTCCTATTACCAAATAAACCCATAATTTGTTGTTCAACTTCAACTAGATCTTCAGGTGACTCTTTTGCTTTCAATGAAATCACTTTTTCAGTTATTTTATCTAAGAAATATGAATTAAAGTCGAAGTCTCTTTTTTCTTTTTCTTGGAGAGGCCAATCTGATATCGAATTGAGAATTTCTTGATATTTAAAATCGTTAATGAATATCCGAACCAATGATGGAGCGATATTAGAAGATCTTCTCACTTTTTCTTTCAATATACCCATGTAATTTTCCAAGGCATAAGACGAGATATTCTTGTTCGGTCCATGATTACGAACAGAATCTGGAAGATGAGAAAGTATATGCAAATTATACGTCATGAAGTTATTTCCGTATATTTTTGCGACTCCATTTTGAAATTCGTAGATCAAATTTCTGAGTTCATCCAATGATTCTCGTTTGATGGGCCCGCAATGAGCTATCTGGAAAATTTTGATGAAACACATGAAATGATTGATCACATTTTGTTTCAGTAAGCCTTTGATTATTGTAGGCAAATAATAAACGAGGAAAGAGTCGTATTCTGAGCTCTTCCAATATTTGATTTGCTCAAAATCTCTCGGAGATCTTGTAAATTCGGAGGGAACAGATATACCAGTTATTCTAGCTGAGAGTAAACGTCTGAATGAACTTCTGTCTATATCTCGATCAAAGATATTCATTGCTGTTTCACCAAACCATCCTTTCAATATGAGTGTACGTAAAATACCGAGAACCAAACAGTGCATGTGTTCAACGATAACTCCATCAACAATGTTGAAACTTCGCAGATCAAGTAAAGGTGAGCCGCCATTAATTCCCTGAAACCTATGAATTTGATCGATGTCAGCTTCGATGTCGTCAATTTGGTTCATGCGTTCAAAGTTGATGAAATCTTCGTGAAGTCTTTTCAATTCACAGATCTCGCGAAAATTTTTGATTGCGAAATATCGAGATCTTCTAGTATTTGTACTTGCACAAATCAAACACCAATCACACCCATATGTGTGATTGTACTGTCTGACACCTCTGAGATAGGCTCTCATTGGAGCATCAGCCACTAACGCGATCAAATGAAATGTTGCTTTTTGCAATATATTAGATCTAGTTGTCCAGGTGATTGGTTCTTCTTCAAGAACTTTTAACTCGGCACAAATGGGTCCAAGATAACTTTCCAATGGAGGTTTGACTTTTCCTACAAACAAACCGCATAGAAAAAAATGCTTGCGTCTGAATTCAGGTTTCAATTCGTTAATTGAGATGAAAATTGGAAAAATTTTAACGCTTGAGCTATTTCCAGCCTGTACCTCATCCGAATGCATTGTGAGAGTAATTTTCTTTTCACATGATGAGATCTGGTGTTGAGTTTCTTTGAACTTTCTTTTCGCCTCGGCATTCGAAATATCATCGATATAATCCTCATTGAACTGCTCAGATGAAATCCATTGAGATTCAGGAATAGAAGGCAAATGGCTTTCAAGCTGACCACGAATTTCAATATGCAAGAAGTACTTGTCGTTTTTCATTTCAGCTTGCACTTCACGGTTTTCACAGATATAAGAACCATAATATCTTGGCTCTCCGAAAAATGGGCCATGACTATGTTTGTTATCACATATTAGATAAACACCAATCTTGTTTTTTCTAGCTCGTTTGTCCCATAAATATCTAACACTTGAGAAAGTGATAGGGTCTCTTGAAAATCTAAGGTTTACATTGTTGAATAAATTTACCACCATTTCTGCCGCTGAAAGGCTGAGACCAACTTTGCTGAGAATTGCGGAGATCACCACTTCACAATAAGTCTTTTTATCAATAATTCCGCTTTGATTTTCATTGTTGTCTTCTTCAAATAAAACATCTGACTCTGAAGCGGTAGATAAATCGTTGCTCGATGAATAAACAGAAGGCAAAGGGAGTGAAGCACACGAAGAAGCACTATCTGAAAAATCGGGTAAATCATCGAGATATAATGATTGTTGATTTAAGTGTTCATTTCTTTTATGGCGATATGAACTTCTTGAAAATTTTGGATTTGATTTGAAATCCATGGAATAATACAAATATATTGAACTAATTATTGAATTGAAACTTGATATTTAATCAAAATATTCAAAACCACGTGTTTTTAGGCAAAGGGTTGCCAGTAACAACGTACACGTGTTTTAAAAAAGAAAATAGAATTTTAAATTTATTCTATTCTCTTAATTGGTTTCTATGGGAACAAAGCTTGATAAGCTTTTTATCTTATCGGCGGAAAGAGTTCGCTTTTAAATTTTTATCTAATTAGGAAATTAAACATTTTATCATCTTTTAAGTTTCACAAATTAGTTCATTTGTGCATTTTAAATCATTTTGTGACAAATTTTACTACAATTCATCATCTCTAGAGCTCAAATTTTGTGAAAATTCAGTTCTTTTTTTGTGTTTTATGGACATTTGTTCGCGACGAAAAGTCTACAATTTTAAAATTTCTAACTGGCCTAAAACGCGATCACATTCCAGATACCTTTTCAATCAACAGACAATTGTTGGCTCATATTGTGATCTGAAGATGAGCGAAAAAATGATAATCGCACTTTTTTTAGTTAAAGAAAGAAATGGAAAGGAATCAACAATTCCTGTTGGATTTTCGGTGGATTCCATTTTGATTCCAGGTGATCTCAAGCCTTTTGAGATTCATTTTGACAATTATGTGAAAATTGAAGTGCGTGGCTATCAGCCAGTAACTGCCATGATAGTTGTGGTCGGAGGTAAGTTTCAACATCGACTGTCTCTCTTATAACTGTATTTTTCCCTAATATCTAATTTATAATTTCTCATTCGGATTTTAGAGGGTTCAAAAGACTTGCTCGCTGGATATAAGACTTTTGTTAGTAAAGCAAAGACTCACAAGCCACCTAATCTACAAACAAAGGTCTCACACTGGATGCCTCTTTCCAATCTCGTTGATTTGAAAAAGAGTCGAGAATTCGCAGTCAAACCAATATCCAAAGCCGAATTCAATTCTTTTATAAAACATGTTGAGAATTTGCAAAAACCAGTCAACATTAGTTGCACTCCAGAAATTGTGAATTTAGATGATAATTCAAATCCAGCTTCAACGTCAACAAAGAGCTGTAATTTAGACGAAAGTGACGAGAATAAAGCCTTAAAAGATTTAATTTGTTCGACCAGACAAAAAATAAAAAAGCTCAGAGGAGTGACAGAAGTATTGGTTTTAACTCAAGAACAGAAAGATTATTTCAATGAAATTGCTTCTATTCAAGATAATTTGGTCAACATTTTTCTAACATTGAAACCAATGAAAAATACTGGCCATTCAACTGCTGTGATTCCTAAAAAAGAACCGAATTCATCTATGATGGATCTCCGTATTATACCTGAGTTAGATGCAACCAAAGAACAATCGAAAGGAATTACATTTGTCGAAGGACTTCTTCCTGTTAAAACAGTGAAATACAAAAAATTTTGCAAAAGTTTGCCAAAGAATATCAATGATCGAGAGCCTAATGCTGTAATTACAAATTTTGTAAAATTTTGTTTTCCGAATCACTGGCTAACTGGAGTGACCTTAGCTGGCAAAGGTAACAATAAATCTCTCTTGAGCATTTGGAATCACAATTCTCCACTTAATGATCCTGTTTCTGGTTCATATGATGAATCGCTAGGAAAAGCAAGATTTGAAGCTCTCATAGGTAATTTTTTCGTTTTTATTTATTCTAGATGTTAGATATTTGCTCTCATCTTTAAATTTATTTATTATTTATGTATCATCTTAGATCACACTATGAGGAAATGTGGACGAAAGTCTTATGACTCGTACACTGTTGGCTTTCTTAATAATCAAGTTGGCAAAACTATGTATTACCAAAGAACAAGGATAAGTGTTAAAAAGAGTCAAGGTTCATCTCGCTCAACAAAAGATACAACAACAGAAAGCGAAGATATTGAAGAAGATGATCCAGAATACGGTCAAGTATATGATGACGATGAGGTAGAAGATGATGATGACGAAGAAGATAGTGAAGAATATGAAGATTCGGATACAACTTTGGATTGGGAAGAGAGTCAAGACAAGTCAAGCAAAGCAGAAAGTTCAAAGGTAAAACCTTATGATAGCGCAGCCGAGTTAAGTGAAGATAAAAGATTTGATTGGGGTGGTGGCTTTTCACAAAAGATATCTGGTAGTAAGATTGGCAAACAAGCTCAAAGATCTGAGAAAAGCCCAGTGAAAGAGAAAGAGCAAAGCCCAGAGAAAGAGAAAGAGGAAATCTCAGATAAAGGACAAGTGAAAAGCTCAGAGAAAGAGAAATTTGTATCGAAAGATTTTCTTGGAAATCAGTCGGGACAACATGAAGCTGTTATTCCAAAACAAATTGTTCAAAAAGCTGGTGTTAGAGATTTAGTCGGTGTAGGTAATCCGCAAAAATCTGCGAGAAGTGAACAGGCAGATATAGATGGTGGGGGATTACCTCAAAATGCAGATGAAAGATCTGAGAAAGAATACTCTCCCCCAAAAGGTAACACTAAAACAATTGTTCAAAAAGATAATGGTGAGGATTTGTTTGATGACGATGAAGATGAATTTTTAGGTTCTATGTATAATATGGAACATGAAATATCTGGACATGAACCGCTTTTTGGTGATGAGATATCAGATGATGGAAACCCTATTACATCGACTCCTGCTAAGATAAAACCTGGAATACCTGCTGTCGGTGTTATCCCAGCTCAGCCCAAATTGAATATTTCTTTGACATCTAATAAATCAGAATCTGATTTAAATGAAATCAAGAAGAGCAGAATCACAACCTCTGACTCTGGAATCAGCTTATCAGATGCATCTATTAGCATTCAACAGCAACAAGATAATCAAATTCACAAAGCTAACAAAGAAGCTAGAATCATTTCAGAAGATACTTCTGACAAGATCAAAGATATTGACCAGGGCACCAAAAGGAAATATTCTGATGCCACAGGAATTGGCTCAAATAAAATGCAAAAAAATGAAGAGAAAAATACTGAAATTGAAAGAGTTCCGGATAACAAACCAGAGACGACAGTAAAGGCCTCGACATCTTCAGCATCATCTGTTCAGGTGTCTGCTTCAATCGCACCTGAAATTCTGGCTCTACTCAGTAACCCTGACAATCAATTGTTTTTATCAACTATTTTGGCTCAAATGACTAAAAAAATTAGACTGTTTTTCAAACTAATGCTCAATGACGGTAATCAAAATTTCACTTCAAAATCAAATAAAATTGATCGAGAACAAATTGCAAAAATATATTTTTACAACTTGTTCTCATCAATTCAACAAGAAAATACTAATCACATTTCACAATAATTTTTGATCATAACCAATTACCAGATCTAATTTCTCCTTCAATCTCTCTTCTAACCAATTGAAAACAAATCTACTAAATACCTTTCTTTAATCCAATCAATTTCCTGCTCAAAATTTTGTTACAAATCTTTTTTATACTGTTTTTTTTTGTTTCACAATAAACGTCTTGAGCTCAAAAGTAATAATCATTAAGTTCTATTAAGTTGGTTCTCAGTTCTTGCCTTTGATTCTTGTGTTAACATTAACTCGATTATATTAAAAATCATTATAATGAATCGTCTAACGAGATCACAAAGCCCCAAAGCAAACCAACAATCAACACCAGTCGAGCTTAGGATTTATGGTAAATCTGCCCGAAGTAAATCAAGTTCTATTAAGTTTAATAATTTATCCAAATCTACTGAGATCTCTGTTGAAGGTCTCAAAAATTGTGCGTCAACTTCTGGAACTGTGATCAGCCAAATTACGCAAGTTAAAGGAAAAAAGCCCAGCCATTCTTCTCAAACGGAAAGATCTGTGAATTTGACGCAACCTCTTAAAAATGGTTTGATTTTTGCAATTGTTCTGCCAAATCTATCAGACAAAGAGAAGAATGAAATTAAACAGCCAGTTCTGATAAAATTGAAAGAATCAGATATAGAAGAATTTGGATTTGAGCTACCTTTTTCTAGCTATTTAGATAGAAAAATGAACTGTTTCAAACTAAAAATTGGACCATTTTATTTTTCTGCTGAAATAATTGCAACTGGGGGTGAGTTCAAAGTTCATAAAATAATAATCTGCAAATGATTTATTTATATTTTGATATTTTCTTATTCAGATTCTCCTTTAAATTTGAGAGTATGTTTACAAGAAAATATATCTTCTAACTTGAGATGGAAAGATTTACCAAAAATGAAACGCTTGTCAAGTGGTGTCACTTCACTTCAACACTGTCCACTCGCATCCGAGCATGCTATCTCACCCAAACGTGTTTTATCCAAACAAGAAATTGATAAACTGTTTTCCTGCAACGCCCAAGTCAATGGTTCTGATGAAGTGAATGAAGATTCACAAGAAAACGATAATGTGTAAGATTCAAGAACATTCGATTCAGATAAAATATGTGAATTGGATAACTTGAGTACCGATGAAAACAGTGATACAAATTCTTCATCTAAAGATGAAAAAGAGTCATCAAAGATCAAATATCAAATCAATGACAGGAAAAGCAAAGACCTAGAGAAAAAAACAAGTAAAAGTAGAAAACGAAAGAAAGATGTAGACGCAGTCGATAAATCAGCAATGGAAGTTGCTATGGATAGCATTAATGATCAAGTGAATGATCTTATTAAGCGTAAGAAAAGTCTTTCGGAATATGACACTGTTGGTTCATTTCTTATTTCAATTATTGATGCACTAAACGATGTTAGGCAGTATATTGACTTGAAAAATCAATATGCAGTCGATATATCTAATTGTGTGCCCGAAAAGATCTCACATATAAGATCAGCCAGAAGGTAATTATTAAGAAACTATTTAGCTTTCTTTTTAATAGAAACAAATTCGTCTTTTTTTCCAACAGAATCAGATTTACCTAGAAGGCACAATAAGACTAGATCTTGATCTTTATAATGAAGCCATTAGGAACTCAACACCATCAAAGGCTCCATCGTTTGCATATCAAATAATAAAGATAGCATTTCCGACAGAATATTATGAAAAAGTAACGTTAGGAAAAAAGGTTATCAATAAAAAAGAGATGGAAAGATACTTGAACGTCGATCCAAACTGTGAGAAAACAAAATATCCCCTTTCTTTTGTGTGGGGTTTCGAGAAACCATACAGTGCTACAATGCAAGGAAAATTTGATTATCAATTAGGTCAACAAAGGTTGCGTGCATTTATAAGTGAGTAGAACATCGACAAAAAGAGCCGAATCTTCTAATTCCAATTCTCTTTTCTAATTATTAGATCACATTTTCAGAAAAGCAAAGATCTATCAATATTCGGCAGCAGCCGAATATAACGTTAGATCAAGAATAATCAAAGAACTTTGTTCTAAGAACACAAACATGATAAAGGAGGGATCAAAATACAGAGAAAAGGAAAGTGACGCCGAAGATAGTGAAGATCAGAGCTCAAATGCCTCGGAAGACCAAATAAATAATGCCTGGGATATTGACGCTTTTGAAAGCTGATCAATTATTCGTTCTGAGAATTTGCTATCATTAGCATTTGTATATTAGTTAATAAAACTTTGAAATTAGATCATATATATTCTTGGTAATTCTTTATTCTTAGAAATAACAACTCGTGTTTATTAGATATTATAATTGAAGAAAATTACTACATCTGTGACATAAGATAAGATGAACTTTTATCTTATATCTATTATATTCTTGGTGACTCTTAATTCGCATAAATAATAACTCGTGTTTATTAGATGCTATAATTAAAGGAAATTTTAACATCAGTTATATAAGATGAAGATTCATCTTATATCTCAATATTTAAATATTGCGAAATCCTATAACTAAATGCATGGAATCAAGATCAAAGATTTACCATGCACATTGAAGACTTCTATGATATGTGAAAAATAAAGTTCTGAGACAAAAATAGTTGTTCTTTGCTTGAGAACTTGAATTTTGATTCAAAATTTACTCAAAATTTATTCAAAATTGATTAAAAAAAACTTGTCAAAACGGATCAATTTTGACTCAATAGCTCTCTAAATTGAGTCAAAATCATTCAAAAAAATTTGACTCAACATTTACTCATTTGGCAGAGAAGGCTCATTTTCTGACTCGTCGTTGACTCAAATATGTTGATTGGGTACCATAATATCTCGCCGGTCTTAGAAGCTTTTTTTCCAATATAGGATCTTTCAGAATAACATATCCTTCTGTAAATATTGAGAGCGGAAAAAGGGGTTTAAGTAGTTCCTATTTTCATTTCATGTAGTGAAAGTCAAGACAATTCACGACAAGATCTTGGACTAAATCTAGAAATCAATGAAAAAATTTACTTTATAATTGCTAAAATCTTTAAAGAATGTAATCTCCATGCGGAAGCAGCAAAAAAAGTTTACAAGTTGATGGAGTTTATATCACTACATAAAATACCATTAATTAACTACAAATCTTTTGTTACTATCAAAGCCGCAACGATCTCAATCAAGTATGCAACTTTAATCTACTGCAAAACCCATGCTACTTTGAACCCCAATAAAAACATGTGATTGCATACAAGATCTTGGATATCTGGTTATATTTGATTATGTTGATACTATTAAACTAATAGTTTCACGAAATTATATTGACCTGTCATCAGGTTTCAAAACAGAAATTATGAATTCGAAAGCATATAATGAGCTTTGGTCAGATCTTGAAACGGATAATAACCAAATACGGCTGAGTTTAATAGCAAATTTGGATGATGCTCAGATGATGCGATCATCAAGAACTTGTTGTACACCGATTTCATGTGTCATCGCAGAGCTACCAAGAGGAAAAAGAATATCGAAAAATAATCTTTTCAACATTGGAATTTATTGGGGCTCATCTGGAATCAAGCCTGATCTTTTATTTTCCAAATGTATTGAGAATGTATTCAGATTTGATTTTGAAATACAAGATTCAAAATGTAGAACTCAGCATCAACTGAAAGAGTCAAGACAAGTTCTTAACATTTACAACAAAGATCTTGTAATCATATCAAGATTTTTAGCGATAACATGTGATTCCGTGGCTAAGGCGAAAATTCTTAACGTTAAGATGTTTAATGGAAGATTTGGCTGCCCGTATTGTTTACACCCAGGAAAATCAATTGTTGATGTAAGAACTGGAGCCAAGAAACTTGTTTATAGCTATGAAGATAATACCTCATTGAAAACATGCCAATTTTATAAAGATTCATGGCTGAGATCTTGTCACGATGACAATGGTGTTAAAGGGATCACGAAAATTTCTAAATTTATTATGGTGTCTTGTGCAATTCCGATTGATTACATGCACGCGATTCTCGAAGGTGTTTTTAAATTTCTAATGACGCTCAAACCTTTCTCGACTGCTTACGTAAGATCTTACGTTGACGGAAAAGTACAAGATGTCTTATTACCACATGATACAAATCGAAAGTTCAGAAAGCTTTCTGAAATAGCTTATTGGAAGTCTTCCGAGGCAAAGACATTTTTGATTCATTTAACGCCTTTGTTGAAAAATGTCATATCTACTGATTGTTTCGTTATTCTTTTGGCCTTGGTGGCCATAACAAGATCTTTATGTTCAGTTTTTAAAACTGAATCTGAGCTTGAAGAGGTTAGTTTTCTTATCAAAAAATTTTCATTAGCTATTCAGGAAATATACGGTGAACAAAATATGCGTTTCAATTTGCATTTGTTACTGCATCTCGTCGATCAATACAGAAGATTTGGAAGCTTAGTAGACGTTTCATGTTTTTCATTTGAAAATAATATTTATAACCTTAAAAGATCCTTTCACGGCACAAGAGGCCAATTAAATCAGATGAGAGATTCTTATACATTCAAAATGTGTAACTTGGATTATGATGTAAATGAATTTTACGAAAAATATAGGAATAGCTCTCGACAAGTTACAAGCCTAAAAAAAGTATTGAAAGCCGCTGACAAGAACTTTGTAATCGATAAAAATTTACTGCAAAGATTGAAAGTGTTCTATCCATCAATAACAGAGCATGATATTGAAGTTTTTCATGTTTATTCAAGTGATTCACAAACTTTTCATTCTTGCAACTATAAATATCGAAGAGGGTCAAACAGTTTTTTCACCTCTTTCCGTCGACAAGATCTTAGCATAAGTTACGGTAAAATTATCTGCTTCATTGCGATAAAATCAAGAATTGTTAACAATGATTATCTCAGAGAATTTGCGTTCGTAAACATATACCCAAAAATAGGCAGAATCAATATCCTTTCTGGTTTAGACCAGCCGTTAACTGCTAGTGTTAGACTAATGATGCGAGTTAATAGTGTTAAAAATCAACATAGTATCGTTACTTCAAGTCGAGTTGAAGAGTTGGTTGATGTAGATAAGCTCATAGCAAGAGCAATTATATTACAAGATGAAAATCATAACAATAGGTTTTTAATTTCCGACGTGAATATACCAATTGAACATGACTAAGATCTTATGTATTTCAAAGAATAATATTTTTCATGTACTAAAACACCAAGATCTTACAAACTTTACTTTCAAGAACATGATAATAAATTTACCAAAGACTTACTTGCCTTGTATTATCATTTACCACTTTTTGTTTAGATTTTACTGAAGCATTTCTCCAGCAATGTATATCTAAAATAAACCATGATCTTATCAATAGATGTGATCTTACTCAATTTTGCTCAAATTTTAGACCCGGGTATGGATTAATCCAACCATTTTTCGATGTTTGCGAAAAGGTGAATATACGCACAAAAGTGGTGTGAACATGTCCTACAACTTATATGAATGTTGTATCTATTGCTATATACTAGATAAATAGCAAGGTGAATACATTGATATTTAAACTGATTCTTAATGAATTAATTTAACCTCTTTTTTAATTGTTTTCAAGAAGCTGAATATACTTTTGGATGTATGCAAAGAATCAATTTTGTAAATGAAAATCACTTCCACTAAACAGTTTCTTTCATTCACATTGTTCAATATAACTTGTAGTTACTTGGTATCATTATAAGTTTACAAAATGAATTTCCCTTCTTTTTCAGTCATCCTTCTTGCCTTCATCATGATCTCTTCGGTTATGGATTACATTCACACTCAGAAGCCAGGAGATTGCGTTATGACTCCATATGCAGTAAATAAATGTCTTGATGGAACGGTACCGACCGAAAAGGAACTGTCACAATTTTGCCTTGATCAAAACAAAGCAGGTCAAACTTGTAGCTTATATGCCATTGTTGCACGGACAGCTGACTATTGCCAGACTTTTAAAAAATATTGCGATTCAATATCTAAGCCTTAAGTTCTGTAACTTTTCAATGAATGAATCTGATGTCTAGACTTATATCATTATTCTCAATTTAACTATCCTGAAATAAAAGCAATTCTGCACTGAAAGAAAATAATAATTGTCTCAATAATTCTCTACATTTACCTTTTCTTGTGTTTTGTGATTTTCACAGCGAAACCCATAATACAAAGCTTAACGAAAATTTAGTTTTAATTTAAAAATAGATTTTTGTTTTAGCGTTTATATAATTTTGATAAACTTGAAAACGATCGCAAATAAAACTTTGGTTAAAGAACAACTTGTCATTTGATTCAATTCATCACTGGGATTTTGATCATTAACAGAGTCACAAACCTAATGTAGATTGTTAAGGATTCAAGTGTTAAGTTTAGAGTGTTGTTGATATTGGTCAGGTTTCAGTAAAAGTAAAGTCTTTCAAGAAATTTGAATTTGAAACTTAAACTTGCTTCTTTAAAATGTTTAACGGACAATATTTTTATTTTCATTGACAGCAAGCTTGTTTATTTTAATTCATAACAATCGTTTCATTAACAATGTATTTACCATAACAATTAAAACTATGTAGTATGAATAATTAAGGATAATTCAGCGTCGTAAATACAATGACTATATTAACAAATGCTTGCGAATGAATTAAAGGAATTAATAATTCCTAAACAATGTTACACTTTTCATCGGTTCTCATAAACAATCATTTTCAATCAAGGCTATTAACATGTAAACAATTAAATCAAGGCAGGATGATTTAGCATGAACACACAGATGACTTTATTTTAATGTCTTCTCATTGATTTGATTTATTTTCAAAATCAAACGAAACCCGTCAATCAATTTTGTCGTCTTTCCTATTTGTGATGCCATCTTTTGTCTTCTTTTTAACTGTTCATTGTTACGCTCGCTTTTATTTTCATCTTTGTTCTGTTCTCCTTCTTGTCCATAGTTTTATCTTTAATTATAATTATAATAATATCATCATAATGACAATTGTGGCGATGATTCAGCCTGTGTTAATTAGTCAATGTAACTGTTTGCTTCCATTGTCAATACTCGGCCAGCCACCATGATGGTGACAACTCATCTCAACTATTTGGTGATTCTTGGGATTTTTATCAACCCGATCTATAGTTTTTATCCAACTTATAATCTTGATCTTGAACCAAATGAATCAATCGAAGTATCTCCAACTGAGTTAAATCAACTACCAGCTAATCCCAATGGATATAAATCAATATACATAGAAGTAAGTTATTTTAATTTAAACTTTCGTTTTTCGTCTTTTTCGTCTAATTAGATTATCTTTAAAGTCTGAAAAAACAGATAAAAACGCTTTTATTGACATTCTTATGGAAAATATTCAAGCCGATTCAAACTCTTGTCCGTTGGGTATTTTTCATATTGACCAGAATAATACAATTTCCGAGTAAGTATATTATATTATTTGCATTTTTTGTTTAATTGTCACTGGAAATGTTCATTATCCTGCCTTTTATTTATTTTTCACTGAATCAGGTATGACGAGCAACAAGAAAGAATATGGATTTTTGTTCCTTCTTTTGATTTCAATTTGACACTTTGCTCAGATGCCATTCATAATAATTCAAATTTAATTGTTAAACGTTTTGAGACAACTTGTTTCAAAAGATTCACCAAGACAGATATCAACACCTTTTCAACTTGGATTCCTGCTTGGAATGGAACTGAACCTTTCAGGTGTATTTGGCTCATTGAGAATCCTGACAAATCTCAGGTTGATGTCAATTTTTCGTTTCGTTATCGTAAAAAAGACCAACCAATAGGACATGAGTTGGATTTCCTGGTTTCAATCGAAGCTAATGATCGTCGAATTGTTCCGACAATTGTAAATCAAACTTCTATGAGACAAATGTCTATGGATAGTCAATTGATTGCCATGGAGTATATTGCTCTTCAGCCCATTGGAAAACAACTTAAATTGCAAATCGAAAGGAAAACATGGACTCCACAATATTTTTCAACCGGTAGCAATAAACCATCATACTACCAAGCTAACACTCAGTGCTGTAAGTAGCATTTATTAAACATTCATTCCAAGCAGCTATTAACATATATCAATGTTAATATAAACATTCCAACAGATTGCGGTACAGAGAATATTGATCAAAGAATCGTTGGTGGCCATGAAGTTAACCCTAAGCATCGTTATCCATGGATGGTAGCTTTTCTAAAACTTAACGGTGAACCTTTCTGTGGTGGAACTGTGATAACAAATCAATATATTTTAACAGCAGCTCATTGTTTCGACAACTCATCTAGCCCAGCTTACAATCCAAGAACAGTTAAACTGGCTATTGGCGCTCACGATCTAACTGTAGACAGAACTTATTATCGGATACGTTCAATCAAAATACACGAAAATTATAAAAAAACTGGCTCAGCATTGTATAATGACATTGCTTTAGTAAAAATTGACGGAAACTTGACATTTGACCAGTTTACAGTTGCTCCAATCTGTTTGCCATCGCCTGAAATGGTTGTGTTCAACAATTTAACTGTCGCTGGTTGGGGCTTTACTAATGAAGATGGTGCACCTAGTAAAGTACTGAGGGATGTTACTCTTCCTTATGTAACCAATCGAGAGTGTCAAGAGTTTCACGGAGAAGTAATTACTTCGAGTATGATGTGTGCCGGTGGTAATCAAGATGAAGATTCATGTCAAGGTGACTCAGGATCGCCATTAATGTTTAGACGAGATGGGACTCTTTATGCTGTTGGTTTAGTGTCATTTGGCCTTGGTTGTGGTCGACCCTTCTATTATGGCGTTTACACTCGAACCTCTAGGTATCTGAAATGGATTCAAGATAATACCATTGGATCAAACAGCTGTCCTGTGTATGTTGATAAACCATCAATTTCTTCAACACCATCGCCATCAACACCGAGACCAACAAGCGCAGGGACAAACATTAAAAATGGAATAAATTCTAAGCCAATCTATCCTAACTTGGAAAACTGTGGTATAATGAACATCAAAAACTCTAGAGTAATTGGAGGAAAAGAAACCAATTCCAATGAATACCCTTGGATGGTTAGTATAGAGATATCATTGCAATGTTTGGTCAATGTTCTAGTCAATCAAATTGATTTGATTCTTTGTTTATTTCTCGTGATCAAGGCTGCTTTAGGTTATAGAAAGGACTTCATAGGAGGTGGAGTTGTGGTTGCACCTTATTACATTTTGACTTCAGCTAGAAAAATTAAATCATTGTAAGTTAAAATTATCTGCAAAAACATAATTTATGCGAATTGATTCAATTTTTTTCTTCCTTTCAACCTTTTTCTTCCAAGGACACGATCATGGGATTTCAATTTAAGTAATCTTACAGTTATTCTTGGAGCTTTTGATTTAACAGCAAAAGAGTCTTCAAAAGAATTATTTAAAGTTTCTAAAATCTCATTTCATCCATTATCTTCCACTGAAAATTACGACTATGATTATGCTCTTCTCAAACTTACTCCATCAAGAGGTAATCAAAACTCATTCAATTATAGACCGATTTGTTTACCCAGATCATCATTTGAAATTATTGATGGAATAACAACTTTAGCTTTGGGTTGGGGATCAACAGTAGCTCAAGGTGAGGTCACAAAAATATTTGAAATTTATTAAATAACGATTTAATTCATTACGATTATAAAAAATAGGTTCAACTCCAACAAATAAGCTTCGTCAAGTCAAATTAGATCTTATCACTGCACCAACTTGCCGTTCGTTTTATCAAAATGTGATTACAAATACTATGTTTTGTGCGGCTAAACCTGGTGCTGATGTATGCTTTGTAAGTAGAGATGATTCGCAAGTTGAACTTCTTTTTATAGTCTACGACATTTTACATTCATTCACTTTTTAGGGTGACGATGGAGGACCACTTATGTACCCCTTTCGTCAAAGATGGTATTTACTCGGCGTCTTTTCTTGGAAACCATCTGATGTTTGTGCTTTTCCCAGAAAACCCAGCATATTCACGGATGTTCGACACGCTTTACCGTGGATAACTTTTGTAACTGGCGTCGAGACTTTATGATTATTTTATTAAGAACTTTAAGCAAAAGTTGACTCTTTTAGGCCATAAAATCTTTTCGTTGGATTTCACTTAATGTCTAATGGGAATTTAAATTAAAATCCATCAATGAGATGAAATCAAAATTGTTTTTGTCTTTTTCGGACCAATAAAGAATGCAGTTAAATGAGATACAATGACAATAGATCGTGATTGTCATTTAAGATCCAACTAGGAATTTTAAGAGGGTTCAAACAATCTCTTATTTTACGAAACCGAGGTAAATCTTCATAATATTGAGGTTGATCACGATTAACTTCATTATCTGCACTATCTTCATCTCGTCCATTACCATTAGAATTATCAGCTTGACCATTTATAGTACCGTTAGTGATAGCTGCAGTTGGTTTCCACCAAGATTCAGCTTGTAAAAAAGCTTTCTCATTTTCATTTCCTAGCGATTCAACCATCTCACGAATAGTTGTCATCAGAGAAAGGGCTATTGCCGCTTCTTTATCTTGAAGCTGAAAGGGAAATCTTCTGTTTAATATTTCATTGAAGTAAGAATAGATAGCATTATAATCTATCTCTTCTCCATCGCCATTTCCAAAAGTAGCATCTTGTTGATTTTCCTTTGATTTTCCACTCTCATTGTTACGGCCATTTTCATCTTGATTATCTTGCTTATCTTCTTCAACGTCCGCATCAGTTTCATTATCCTCACCAGCATCATCATCCTCATCATCCTCACCATCTCGAGCGTCTTCTTCCTCATCACCATTTACCTTATCGTAATAGTCATTCATCGTGTCTTCAGAAAACTGAGTGAAAATATTCAACAGGACACGAGAGAAATCGTCTTTTTTAGCAGGGAAAGGAACAGAGTTTGAAATAACTGATAACCACTGATTTACATTCTTCATTTCAGTGAATCGATCCAAGTAATTTTGTTTGAGACTGAGATCTTTACCTTTTTTCTCATAACAATCGACCAGAAATCTGTAAAAATGAAACATATGTAAGATATGGATAAATTAAAATTGTTACTTATTTAACTTACTTTACTTGGCCGTCAGATTTAGAAGGAAAATACGACTTCAAAAGCTCAAAATCGTAGAGCACACTAGGTCCATGATCGTCTAAAGCTCTCAGTAAATTTTCTTTATCTTGATATTTATCCTCGGTTTGTATGTCCTCAATGGTTTTTTTAGTTTTCCTTCTGGTGTTCATGATTTATCTTTGTTCTTATACAGCACACACAGTTCAAAATTAAAAAAAAATGGCCAAATTCAACTTGAAAAATAGGGTTAACGTTAGATGGGGTTGAATAATTTTCAGGTTTTTAAAAAATGTTATTGAAAACTTTGAATCAAAAGAAATAACTCGATATGAAGAATGGATCCAATGTGATCCAAAGCGGGAATATCAAACTAAATTTAGAGTGCATGTAAATCAGAAAACATCCAGTTTCAGCAAAATAATTGACCAATTATCTTGTTTCTGCAAAATTATTGGGAATAAATATCAACAAATACCAACTACGAAAAATTGATTGAAAATTAATCCAAGTGCAATATTGTATCTATTTCCGTCTTGAGATATTCATTATTCAGTTAGCTAGGCCTAAACATTATTTAAGACTATTTTTTCATTGCTAATGATCCAACATACGATGATTAACTCAGTGATAAAGATATTTTAATCTAAAAATTTCTTCAATCAATTTATAGTTACCAATTCATTATTGAATTTAAATAATTTTATACAGTCTAATCATCGTGATTATACAAAAATTAATTTTCCCAATACAATCAATCCTTATTGCAAAGACCCAAATTCATTAAACGAAAAGCTATCGCCGAAATGCAACAAAGTCGCGAAATAGAATCTGTAGCTTTAAAAGATCGAAAAGATCAGTTTCCGGATAAAAAATGTGTTAAAGTGAAACAAAATCATAAAAAGCTTTTAAAAGCTGATACTTGATCAATATTTACACCAAAGCCTCGTATATTTTGCCTTTTTGGAGTAGAGACATCTAACGTTCGTAAAAATAGAATGAGCAAATTTTTGTTTTAGTTACTGTAGTTCACAGTATTAAATCTTCACACCTTGAGATATGACCGAGAGTAAAATCATTCACTTGCTACTTTGAGCTACAGTAGCTAAAACAAAAATTTGCTCATTCTATTTTTACGAACGTTAGATGTCTCTACTCCAAAAAGGCAAAATATACGAGGTTTTGGTGTAATAACATTGCTTGTAAATTAAAAAAGTTTGAAAAAAGAGCTTTTTCTGCTGGTGGCTCCGTCTTCTGTAACGCCTATGTGAATCCTGCCATCTCTTGGTAAAACTATTCATTTTTCCGGTTTCACAAATTTTTTACTCCTGAAATTTTCACACGTGTGTATTTCTGAAGTTAATCATTGATTAATTTAATACTTCGTTTAATTTTATTAATTAATATCATGGCTGAATGGGAGCTTACTAATAAGTTGGGTCAATATTTAGACCGTCATCTGGTATTCCCCTTACTTGAGTTTTTGTCCACAAATCATGTAAGTAAATCTAAGCCTGATACACCATATTTGTGCAATCCTTTTTCACCCATCAATGTATTCCTATGTTTGATATCTCACTTCACCGTCATGTAGTCAATCTAATGACATCTTTTGAAAATTTATTCTACACTAGATTTATAATGAAGATGAATTATTACAAGTCAAGCTTGGCCTGCTTAACAACACCAATATGGTTGACTTTGCCATTGATGTTTGGCAACAGCTAAATCCTGATCAAATCCCACCAGATCAATTTATGGAAAACAGAATTAAGGTCGTTAAACAGTTGAAAGAACTTGAAAGTGTTACTCGGCCCATTTTAGAATTGCTTACTAATGAAGCTATTAGTCAAGAAATTGCTAAGGCTCGAGATGTCCGTCAATTATTGGATTATTTACAAAAAAATCATGGGGTAATTATCAAAATCAACTACATAATATACAATATTCTAATTATGTTTCTCAAATTTTTGTTTTAGTTCAATCCAGACATGATCGATAGTTTATTAGAATTTGCTAAATTTCAATATGAATGTGGTAACTACTCTGGTGCCGCTCAATATCTATCCTCCCATAGAATGCTTATTTCTCCGAATGATAAAAATTATCTTAGCAACTTGTGGGGAAAGTTGGCCTGCGAAATATTGATGCAGCGATGGGAAGCTGCTTTGGAAGATTTTAATCGTCTCAAAGAATTCATAGACAGTTATCCCTTTTTCGCAAACCAATTACATCTTTTACAACAAAGAACATGGCTAATTCATTGGAGTTTATTTATATTTTTCAACCATTCCCAAGGACGTGATATGTTAATTGACATGTTTCTTGAGAAGAAAGTAAATTATCCAAAACAACAAACCAATAATCCATATTTGAATGCTGTTCAAACTATGTGTCCACATATATTGAGGTACTTGACTACCTCTGTCATCACACATCGTAAACGACGAGAGCACATGAAAGAGTTGGTTAAAGTTATCCAACAAGAATCATATACATATCGTGATCCAATCACTGAATTTGTTGAGTGTCTATGTGTCAACTTTGATTTTGATGGAGCTCAAAAGAAACTTCGTGAATGTGTTGAAGTCTTCGATCATGATTTCTTCTTAGTTGCTTTAAAAGATGATTTCATTGAAAATGCTCGTCTATTCGTCTTTGAAATTTTCTGTCAGATCCATGAATGTATATCCATTGGGTAAGTATTTCATACTTTTGTGAATTTTTTAGATTTATTGACATTAGATTTTTGCTAATCTTAACTTTCTTTTATTATTCAGTATGCTTGCTGAAAAACTCAACATGACTCCAGAAGAAGCTGAGAAATGGATTGCAAATCTGATTCGGCAAGCCAGATTGGACGCTAAAATTGATTCAAAATTGGGTCATGTTGTCATGGGTACTCAAGCTGTTTCTCCTTATCAACAGTTGATTGAAAAGACAAAGGCTATGGGAATCAGATGCCAAGTACTAACCATGAATCTGGAAAAGAAATTACACTCTGTACAAGAAAGAGGATGGGATCTTTCATAATTCTTAAACTTATAATTTAATCATTCGATATATGATTAAAGAGCGGATTATAACTGCAATGTTTGGTGAAATCCTTAAAATTTCCTTTAGAAGAAAAAAACAAAAATGGTATTAAATAATCAAAAATTATTGCATTTTGTATACAAACAATTAATATTTGAATGGATGAAATTCATCCTTTACCATTAACACTTTTTTGCCATTGCCACCCATATTCAGCTAAATGAAAGGATCAATCAAACCAAAGTTAATTTGAATACGAAACAGAATTTGGAACTAATTGAGAAACTGAAATGAAAACAATACTTTTAAATATGTCAAGAAATTAGTAAATGGAAATAATTAACAAAGAAACAAGGAGAAAACCTTAATTACCTACTAAATGAACAATAGATCGAGCTAATGAAAAGTATAGAAATCTAGATAAATCAAACATCGATTAATTTTACAATAAATTGAAGATGAAACCAAACCGCAAACACAATAGATAAAAGGTAAAAATTGCTATGTAAAGTTGTCCCCCTTAAGCGTTACCATGGATATCAATTACAATGAGAATCCGTTCTTCTAGATTCTCCAAATCTTGTTGCCTTTGTTAGTGTCTTTACTGACTCAGTTTATAAACTTTTCATGTTGCTGTGGACAAAAGATAACTCATGATTGGTTTATCAAGAGGTTTTTCATAATTAGAAAAATAACATTCGCGGTCGACAGGATTCGAACCTGTGCGGGAAAATCCCAATGGATTTCGAGTCCATCGCCTTAACCACTCGGCCACGGCCGCTCAATACTAACAGTCCAGCTGATCTCAGCTGTTGGCGGATGTTACATCACATTGAACCCATTTAATCATTCAATTATCATTAACTCTTGCAATCTATTTTAAACCAGTTTTAAACAATCCTTAGTCAACTGTAAATCAACTATAAATCAACTGTAAATCAAATGTAAGTTTATAGTAAATCAGCTGTTTAATCTGTGAATCATGTGAGCGTCTTTCTGTCAGTCGCTTTTCACTTCAAATGCAACACTCAACCAAAACAAAAGCTAATCAATTTACTCTAATAATTATGGTTCTTATTCATGGTAAGTGTTGTTTTTTTTTGCTGACGGCAGCCGAAAGATTGGATTATTTGTTAATGAAAGTTAGATAAATCTTTCTTAACCAGTATTGATAAGATTGAAACCCTTAAGATATTTATTTCTTGTTTTTGTCCATTAAGTGATATGCGCTTGTGATTATTAGACTTGTGATATTTATTCAATTTCTTGTTTCTTTTTCAATATTATTCAGAAGTTTATTTTGTAGTGAAATCAGGAAATATTAGTTTAGCTGAGAATTAAAATTTTCAATATTGACTTTAGTTTGTCAAATGATTTTATTTCTTCCTTTTAATGTCGTCGTTGATTTTTTTCTTCTAATATTTGTTGCTTGTAAGCTTTAATTTGTTCAACATTATTAACATGCGATTAATTCTCATTACAATCATCTCAATTAACATCACTTTCCCTTTCCATCATTTTAATGAAGTCAACAATTTAGATTAAACTTCTTCCTTTCTTTTCTTCCATTACTATAAAACATGAAAACTAATCAAATTGAAACTTAATTGATCAAAAAATGAATTTGAAATAAGCTATTCACTTGACTTTTTTTTTTTTTTTTTTTTTTTTTTTTTCATGTTATTATTTTTCAACTCTCAATGTAGCTAAATCACATGAGAGATATAAGGCATTCATTAATCCCTTATTCTTGTAGATTGCTTTTACAGAGTCTATGAGTTTCATATCATTAGATAAGACTTTTAAATCTAACTCCGTAACTTTATCAATTCCAACTCCCATTCGTCTAAAAGCTCCAGATGAATTTTTTACAAGAAGTTTTTGGCTTTTCCAATAACCTAACAATTCATCGCGTCTTATCTCAATATTAGCCATGAGCTGACAAGCACCGGCTCCAGAAGATAGACTTTTCAATTTATCTGATTCATTTTTGTTTACGGTTTTTGAAAATCATGACTACTGGAGCCGGTCGAGTTTTCCATTCAGATAAATATCCCAATAAGACTTTGATACCAGTCACTATTGGGGATGATTCTCAAGTTGAGGAACCTCATGTATGGTTTCAAAAAAATCAAAGCAAACCAAAGTACATTCCCTTTCATTGGGACGGATCTACACCCGAGGATCAAAAGAATAATCTTAAGCTGGCTCGTGAATTGGTGGTCTCTGGTATTTTAAGTGGTAACCCGAAAAAAGACCTTATTTTGGCTTATTGCCAGTTTATAATGAAAACGGAGCAAAAGATTGACCAATCATCCACAGAGTGGAAGAGTTTTAATCAACAAATTGTTGACGCTGGCGGACCAATAAGTGCTTTAGAATTATTATCCTCCACTGGAACATCTAATTTAGTGTCTCTCGAAGGATCTGCAGACGGGTTTGAAGGAACAGGTGTGGATTTATACTTGATGATTGCTTTGGCATCCATGTGGAGATATGGCCGTGTAAATCCCAACGCCAGTGCCGAGTACCGAACCCGACTTCAAGATAATTTTAGGAAGGTTCTGGATTCCACCTTACCAACAGATTTGTCCGCGGCAGATAAAGAAAGTCTTGTCAGATTACGGGACTTTAATGACTATGTTAACACAGGTGGGAACTGGGTGTCTGATGCCCAGATGGATATTTTGATGGCCGCTTGTGACATGTTTTTAAATAAATTCCGATCTCATCCCTATTCCCTTGTTAGATTGGGATCAATAACTGCCCGTTATAAAGATTGTTCAGCACTGTTATCAATAAACTCTTGTCTGAAAATGCACGGATTTGGACGTATTGATGATCTTATTCCTTGGTGTTTTTCGACTGTCTTTACTGATGAACTGTTTCAATTGTGCAATCCCAATGAAGAGTTGAGCAATACTGACAGTTACTTTCCATATCATATGGACATGAAGTTGTGTAGAAAGACTCCCTTCTCAAGTTCGGCCAATCCCCATTTATTTGCCTTAATACATGTGGTTGGTTCTATGAAAAATGTACAGCGATCTCTAAATGCAGTGATGCCACAAAATATCGCTATAGATATTGTGATGATCAATGCCCTCCTAATGGGATATGCTTTTAGAAATTCTCCAGATTTAACATTCTCCCATTTTGATAAAAATGAAGAAAAGACAGCCAAATTGTTAGAGGACATAAAGAGGCAGAAACAAGCAGAGACACAAGAAAGAGGGGCCAATGTTTCTGAGATGTTATCCATTCCGTCTTCCAATCACCCAGCAGATTGGTACAGATATTATTTAGCTCATGGGAAAAAATTATCTAAGGAAATTGTAGATTATGCTAAGTCATTAACATTTGGCAATGCCTTGAGAGATGGTTCAGTTGGCAAGCATACTAAATTATACTTTGAACAAAGATCTACATCTAAGTACCAGTATTAACATCTGTCGATTATAGACTCCAAGTTTCCACGAAATCTGAAATCTTTATAATGTCTGAAAATGCTGAAGATAGAGACAAACTTACAAGTAAGTTACTTAATAGGGTCAGAGAATCCGGTGTGAACACTGCATTAGAAGAAATCAATCGAGTGGAACAAAATTGCGGAGGCTTCTTAGATGAAGAAGGAATACAACTGGGTTCAAATTTCCCTTTCAACAATGTACAATCAATCAATCAAATAAAGGAGACAAAACCAAGAGAACCAAAAGGCTCACACAAACAGAAGATAAAAACTGATAAGGATCCCTTAAAAACAGCTCAAGAATTACAAAATTCAAAGAAAACTAAGATATCGGAAAACGATAAAGAAACGTCAATTTCAGTTTCGGCTTCAACACCATCTATTACCCCTCAACCTGGTAATTCTTCATCCACATCCGAAACAACCGAATCTGATAAAAATGAAATCAAGCCCAGTTCTACCAATCAAAAAGACAACTCTATGATAAATGAGGCTCAACCTAAAACAGAAAACGAAGAGTCCTTAGAGACCAAAGAGACATTTAAGACCCTGCTTAGTATACAAATCCCCGAATTTATTGAGGAAAAAGAAATAGAAAATTTCGAAGAGTTCATTAGAATGTATACAGGAAGAATATGGGGACTGTTGCCTAAGGCTGAGAAATTGTGTATTAACAGTTTATGCTGGTCACAATTTGTTGATTGAAATAGCAAAATGGCGAAATGGAGTTTACAACAGCTTAAATGGCTCACATTTATACACAAAAAGTTACTCTAATCGTTCATCTTAATCTAATGAACGGCAATAAACATGAAGCTCTGAACAATCAAAACAAATTGAATTAGATAATTATATTCCAAGATAAGCACACATTAATAATTGTACACGATTACTGAGACTAATTGACGGTAAACGGTTTGAATTGTAATTAGCAGATCTGGTAACTTATCAATGCAAGGCTATTTCAATGGCAATTGGTTTGCAATCAAGAAGTATTGAATGACAGGTAAAATTTGAATTTCAAGCCGTTGATAATTTGTCATCAGTGAAAAATTTCAGTCCATAATCAGAAGCATTATGAGCAACATAGACGGATCGAAAGACGCTATTTTAAGGTACATAAAAATTTTCAGCTTGAAAGTGTCATTCGTGTTAATTAATGTATTTGGTTTGCAGGAAATGCGTAAATTACTTTAAATTTGTAGCATTTAGACTATAAATTATTTACAATTAAACACGAAGATATTGCCAGTTGAATTTACAAGTGTTGTTGAAAAGGTAAGCTTTTAAATCATACACTTTTACCATCTGAGATGGCGCTTTTACAATGTAATTTTTATTTGGCCGATATTGAACCGGTAACCGGTCTTTTGCTAACCAGCTAACCGTTAATTACAAGTGTGTTTTTTACAGCTTTTCGTGATCTATTTATAAGGTTTATCTATTGATGGTGATTGCTGATTGGATTTAACTTGATTTGGCAGTTTCTCTTAAAATTCTTATTAATTTGGTCAATGCCGACGATCAAAGGTTTGCTTTTTGTATTCGATGGTTTGGCGATGATTATCTGATTGATGGTGATAAAACAAATACTTTATTTTAATATAAATAATAGTGCTAACAGTTTGATTAACACTTTTACTTCTACTTCTAGAAAACAAGTCTTGTTATTTGGAAATGGATTAAAACGAGAAGAAAAGAGCAGAGTGGACATTAATTGGCGTTTTAATGAAAAACGATTATTGGTGAGTTAAACTGAGTTTGTTGGAAAGCTGATGAAGTCTAATAATATTTTAATTGTTTCCAGATTTTATTTAATTCTTTCCATAAACTCAATCAGCTAAACTTAAATGTTTCTTTTTTGTTTATATTCTGTTCCCTTATTTATTCATTCATTTACATGATCAACAACTTGTTATTGGACACTTGACTGTAAACAAAGTACTGGTACAAAGTGGACATCCTACTGTGATTTCTTACCAACCGTTTTCACTATTCCCGGGAAACGATATTTCATTGTTCAAATAGACACTTTAATAGTTGGACATGTATTTATAGCTGATAACTTTTATGTGATTGATGAAAAGTGAACCAGTTTGAGTCAATCATCAATTTGATATAAACAGCATTATGAATAAAGAAAATCTTCTCGTCATAAACGCCAATCAGAGCTCCTAAATATTCATTTTCCAATCAAGCTTCTAATAAATCCAGATTCAATAGAATCAATAAGCCATTCAAATGGTTTTGGTAATGTCAAGAGTTAATAATTAGACTTGAATTCAAATCATTTAAATCCATCTATCTACTTGATCCCGACTTTCTTGGACTATTATTGACTACAAATATTCATCAGACAATTAACGAAAACATGCAAACTGAAGTCACTTAATTCAAAATTTATCTTGACAATTCAACCACTTCTGGGCTTTTTGATTCATTTTTGAATAATTTACTGTTGAAAATGCAAATAAAAACAATTGATTACAACGATTTTATATAATCAATAGGCCATTTTAAAATTGATAGTTAATATTTAATATTTTAAAGTATATGCTTATGGGAATGTATCCGATTACATGTAACTCAATCTGAATTGATTGTCACAGTAATTATATTTCGAGAAACGCGAAGTGACTTTGAAGATGCCTAATCTTGGCACACTAAACAATCAATTATGATTGATTAACAATTGGCAAAATGCAGGGCAAATAAATTAAACAAAATTGGTCATTATTTCAATTGCAATTAAAATATCAAATTAAGCAACAAAACTCATAAACAAAAAAAACGATTACAAATGTATGAATGAATGTATCCTAATAGTTGATTTCAAATCAAAAACAAGCTCAAACGTTGATTGCATTGCATGTTGATGTTTCCACCAGTAAGATGATGGCGATGATTATAGTGAAAGTAAGATGAAGCCACTTCCTCTTACCTCAAGTTTACATGAAAACATTTTTTCCGGGCCAATCGAGAGTGAAAGTCCGAAGTGAAAGAAGGAGGAAGCTCAAAGAAGATGATGAAAAATGATGAAAAAGGGAAGGATAATATTTTGTTTCTGCCGGGTCAATCATCAAAACTATTTTTAATTGTCAATAAACCATTTCTTAAATCATATACTTAAATAGTTTAACTTTGTGTATTGGTGAAGACAATCAAATTTTGCATTAAAACCTACAAACATCTTGTCTTTGACCGGACATTTTTATTAATTTAAATAAGTCAACTATTAATGAATATGAGATGATAATCTAATGAAAATGTGAATCGCCTATTATTTTGGGAAATTTTGATTATTGTTTAGTGAAACCAGAATTATCTTTCCAAATTTTGGTCTTCAAAATAAACGATTATCCGCTTTGGGTTCATTTTTTTCTTGTGTGATATAATTTGTGTCTTGTGACTTTGTTTTTTTCCTTCAAATAAGCATTTACGATGAGGATAAGTGTTATTTTGTGTCCAATCCTGTTAATCATTTGTGTCCATCTCAACGGTGCTACATTATTTAGTCTTTTGGGCAAGAAAAATTATATCCTAGCCAAGCCTAGGATCATAATTAAGCCCAAAATTTACATCGGAACTTCACCATTGTTAGGTAAAAAGAAGGCTCTTGCTGCTAAAGCTGTGGCTGGTCTTGGTGTTGTTGGAATACTTAAAAAGCTAACACCCAAAATATCTTTACCCAAAATTGAGCTTCCTCGCCTGGGTTTACCCAAGATTCCTTTGTCATTCTCAGTTTCTCTGGATAAGCCTGAATCGAATCAAAATGAAGACGAAGTTGAGGAAGCAGCTGAAGCTGCTGCTGATGCTGTTAGAAACGCTGCCGCTGAAGATCCAGATGATCTTGGCCATAGTTTACACACATCCAAAAAGTCGCTATCATCTTCTAGATTTACTGATTTAGCATGGTTAAGTGAACCACCTCCAGGTTTTTCACCTTATGGAGATGAATTTTCAGTGGAAGAAAGTAAATCACACCGAAGTGATAGATTACAAAAAGGTAAACAATCCTCTCCGTCTTCAACATCGACTTCCCAACTGAGAGGAACAAATTATCAGTCAAGGGACAAATACAGTAAATCATCTGGCCATAGTCTAAAAACTAGTTTAACCAATAATAATAAAAATCATAATATCAATGATGAACATGATGAGTTTAAAAAGTTTGACTCTAAAGAAAGCAGAGCAACCACTAAATTACCAATAAGAAGAAGAAGAAGACCCACTAAAGTGGACAACTATGATGAAGATGAAGAGGATGATGAGAGATGATGATACATTGATTTAATTTTGCGACATTTTATACATTTATAACATAGAAACAAGTTGAATTAATTTAAGATTTCAAACTAAAAGCTATGTATTTCATTATTACTCACTGATGTCTGGTTGGGCGCGATATACAAAATTGCAGACTTCATCGAGCAAATATTTTATAAATTGTAGATTTAAGTTAGATTAATTAAGGCGAGTATAGTGAAACATATCAATTGCTCAAAATATATAATAGGTAATTGTACCATAATCATTATAGTTAGAATTGATCTAATAGAACAGTTTATTTCTGTTTCCAATCATTTTAAATGTACGATATACAATTTTATTTTTTCTGACTTTACCAATGAATTGGTTAAGAATTGTAATCATTGAGTTTAATAAATAAATTAATCATTCTATTGTTTAACCGATCAGTTTATCTATCAAAGTTTTATTCTATCATGTGATGTTACCTTCAAAATGCAAGTGTGATTAAATTAAATGAATTACTAAACAGCAAGTAATGACAAAGTCATAGTTTTAAGGAGTAACTGATTATAATCAGTCAAAGCTCTATAACAAATGTATGTTTAAGTGTTATTGAGTTTTATCATGATTTAATTGATTACTGATTGTCACTTCTAAATAACTAAATCCTAGAAAAAGCTGAAACAAAAACAGATTGAATCAATCATCAATTAAAACTAACTTGAAAACTTCTAATCGTCAACTTTTCCTCTTTAAATAAACCATTATTTCGCGATTTCAGGAAGTTAATCAGTTAATAAAGTATTTTAACTGAATATCTTTTAGGAATAAGGTAGCTGTTCAAAATCAAGTTAATCAGCCTGAAGCAGTTGCAAAGTTGAATTAGGAAAAAATGTTTCTTGTTTTAATCCTAACAGCAATTAAAATGATAATAATATCGGAATGCTAATTGTCTGACAACTCATGGGAATGTGAAAAGGTAAGACAATTGTTAAAATTGGACAAAGTAAAGCAATCAAGACAATAAATGGTTCAAACTCAAATGATGCTCAAACAAATGGACACTTAATGGTTACACGAAAGATTTATCTTGTGTTTTGGTCAGATTAGAAGCTAAAATAAACAAGTTTGTGAGCTTTTGATTATTAAGATTGGTGGCTAATAGTGATGTTTGCTGAACTAGATCAAATACAGATTAATGGTATATATAAATAAATTAAGTTAAAAAGGGGAAAATTAAGTCAGTGTAATAAATATACAAAAGGTGAAAAGAGAGGAAAATCATTACAAGGTTTTCAAATGCTTGGTTAACAATGAGATTTTGTTGCTCTTTTTGAAGGATTTTCATGCATTTTTACTAAAAGACTGAGATATCACTTTTTTGTTATTACAGTATGAACAATAAAAAGTTAATTTAATGTTTAATAAATTCAATTTCGCTTTTATACATGAGTCATGAGAAAAAAAATGTAGAGTAGCCATCAAATAATCATTGAAGTTAACTATGGCAATGTTGGTTAGATTAGAAATGGCATTGTGATCAAATGATTGCTTTAAATATAATACTAGATGGAGTAGGTAATGAATATGATAATATTGACAGAATTTTTTTGGAGTTACTGTTGTTGATAAAAAAGGAAACGGGATTATTTGTGTTATTACTGCGAATTGAATGTTTGATGTATGTTAAATGAAAAACTTACAATGTGCATAAATTGATTTCATGAATATTAGTGATTAATGATCAAGGTGATTGTTGGATAGTTAATTAGAAAAACCGAAGGCAGGTTAAATTAGTGAAATCTTTTTTTACAATAAGTTCAATCAAGTTTGGCGATTTATCAGTTTTGATTCCTTTCTCCTTCAACTGGGCTATTTTCCTTGCGAAGGCATCAATTGGTTTTCCTGAGCATGCGAATAATCGTTCAATTAAACGCAAAAATGGCACAGTCAGTTCATGATGATCATAAAAATCGGTTTCTAAGATCATTGGGATTGCTTTTTCAGCATAATTTAAGGCTTCCTGTGGACTACCAGCGACTTCCAAGGAGGCCACTAGAAGAATCAATATTTGGTAAATTTGAGCACTGGTTTGATCATTAACTCCTTGGAGAGTAATTTTTTCTTGAATAAAATAACAATTTTCTAAAATGTTACCAGCGTCTTCGAAATTACGTGATTTAAGGGCTCGTCTTACTTCCATCATCTCCTTTGCGTGAAGAAAATCTATGAACGGTCTACTGGTTCGCAATTCATCAACTGATAAACAATAGGTAAGAAGACTTTGAAAGGCAAAGCTTCGTTCCCTAATGATTTGACTTGAAAAATTGCCAACCAATGTTTTTTTTGGAAAAATGAAGTCTTTCAACAAAATGGGAAATCTTTTCATTAAACCCATGTAAAGAGACGAAAACTCTGTATATCTCCTTTCAATAACCCCAGGTTGACTCTCTAGACCGGGACATCTTTTAATAATGATTGTGTATGATACATGTCTATTCTTAACACCACTAGGAGATCCTGTAGTAACAGTGCGAGCTGAAATTATCTCGAAGGTTACACGATAACCTGATTTCTTCGGAGTGGCACAATTGATTGTGTCATCTCTCCATTTAGCAAGTTGAAGATTTGTTGATGTTACCCGAGCTTCTCGATCCAAATCCTTTAGATTATTGTAACTTTTTGATCTACGGTCATCACCACTGTAAGAATATATTGATGAAGAAGAAATCGAGTCACAAGTTAACTGAGTTAACCTTGAAACACCATTGATGTTTCTATCACCATCAGAATCAAAATCAAGATCAAAACTAAGAGCAGGGTCCAAATCTTCATCGTCTACATGATTTCCACCATTCAGACTCGAATGAATCACAGGTTTAACAATAGAGGTTGTAGATGTATTATGACTTTCATCACCGTAATCGCTGTTTTCTTGAGGACCACTAATGGAGGATATATCAGAAAAACAAATAGATAAACTTTTCTCCAAGCTAGAGTTAGATGCTGTTGTTGGTGGATTTTTTTGTGACACTCTGGGTAATTGTTTATCACTTAGGCTGGATAGGCGAGTATCACTTTCATCCCAGATCAATTCATTCTCCTCATAACTATCCAACATCTCGTTTCATTGTTTCAAAAAGGAACAGTAGTGAATTGATGGTTAAAAATAAAATGATATTCAGGTCAATAATAATGAAACAATTGGTATTGTCTTAAAAAGTATTAGGTTCCACTGGTCAGGTTAATCTAGGACTCATGAAACACAGATGACGAATAAAAACATAAAATTCAGAGAGATACAAGGTTGAGCATCATTCAGTGACTCTTAAGAGGGATAAAATGACAACAAATCTTATCAAAATTGGCTAAACAATCAGTGTAAACATAAACCTAACTAGATGCACAGCAATTTGATTTGAGGAACTCTTAAGTTGAAAAATGTTGAAATGCGCACATCATTCTGTCTCCAATGGCAACACAGTAAGCGTTGAAAGATTAAAATTTTCAAAAAAACCCAATTTATTTTTCAATTAATTAGTCATCATCTATTCTATGGTGTTTTTTATTTACAAATAAATTGTTATTATCTAGATAAACTCTATATTTTGTTGACTAAACAACTCTAGATAGTGATTGAATCATGTTCAAATTAATCCACGTCATCTTGAGTTCTCTGGTTCTCTGGTTATCAATGTTATATACTTTTCGGGATGGACCTGATAAAACTCGATTCCACATTTTCTTATCACCTATTTATTTGATAATTTTGTTTGGCCTAGTTTCACTTGCCATTGTACTCAAAAGAGTTTTAAATTTTAACGATTGTGAAAATGCATGCCAGGAATTGAAACGTGAGATTGAAACAGCAAGAGCTGACCTGAAAACTAAAGGGTTTAAGTTTTAATGCTCATGTGTTCAAATTTTGTTGATATCTTTATTTATATTTACATCAATAAACAATTTGTCAATAATTAAGTTATGAAAGCAACATTTTATTTCCGTGGATGTTGTTCAAAGGTAACTGTTGACTATAATTCATAATGATCATAATTCACTTATTTGATATTACATTTTACATTGTCTTGAGCTGGGCGGTAGTGAGATAAAAGCCCGAATTGAAATTAATAAAAATATTAAAACAATAATTTGCCAACACTTTGAAAAGATGATTAATCTCTTTAAATGACGGGGAAGATATAATGTTTATAGGGCAGAGTCTTTAATAACCAAGATTGTTTGGAAATGAGATAATTGACTAAGCAAAAAACTGATGAAAATTGAACAATAAATAAAGAACTGGATGAGAGTTAATTTGTTTATTAATTTGTCAATGGAAATTCAACGAGAGAAAGGGAAAAAGAGGAAAAGGAAAGAGTAGAAGGGGGAAAGATA
Organism: Tetranychus truncatus; assembly: GCA_028476895.1. Lineage (NCBI taxonomy): Eukaryota > Metazoa > Arthropoda > Arachnida > Trombidiformes > Tetranychidae > Tetranychus > Tetranychus truncatus. The sequence goes on from CM052060.1 coordinate 15,978,434, forward strand.
AACAAACAGATATCATAGAGACATTTGATGAGCCTAGTTGCGTGGAAGTCTTCTTTTAGCTTTCTTGAAATTTCGCTGGACAGCAACGGCACCCGTATTAGACGTATCAGCGCTGTTAGGAAAGAAAAGAGAGAATTTATTAGAATTGAGGTTATAAGTGGTAAATAAACATTGATAAATCATTTAACTTACGCAAATCTAAAAGGCTGTCCCTGGGTAGGGGTCTGATTAAGGAAGTTGAAATTAGGCTGAGTCTCGAAGTTAATCGGAGGCACGGATGGATTTGTTCCCAAACTTGGTTGAGTATGATTAGTGGAAGCGGAACTGCCAAAGGTGAAAACACCACTGGAGCCTGCTGATGGTGCCGGTTGTTGAGATTGAGATGTAGATGCTGTAGCGCCAAAAGCAAATGTAGAAGCTTGACCAAAAGCATTTGATTGGATTCCAGATGTGACCAGAGATGAAGGCGCATTTGTAGACGTAGAACCGAAAACATAACCAGAAGAGCTAGAACTTTGGGGGGTTGATGCCTGCCCAAACGTAAATCCTCCAGAAGATGCAGCGCCTGTAGACGCGTTGCTTCCAAAACTAAACGATGGAGCAGTGGATGTTGAAACGGTAGAGGCTGGGGCAGTTGTGCTGGGAATCGATTTTCCTAAATCGAATGAAAATCCAGACGACATAGTTGTTTGGGAAGGTGCACCTAAAGAGCCAGTAGGCATTTTTAAACTGTTATCTGACGTTGTGGGTTTTCCAAATACAAAGGTGCTGCTAGCAGTAGTAGAAGCTGCTGTAGTAGACGCAATAGACAAACTGCTTGAGCTTGTCGATGATGCCGGTTGTTTAGTTTGAGATGTTGATGATGAGGCGCCAAAAGAGAATGTAGAGCTTTGACCGAAAGCATTTGATTGAAGAGATGATGGCGCATTTGAAGACGTAGAACCGAAAACATAACCAGAAGAACTGGAGCTTTGGGTAGTTTTAGGTGCTTGTCCAAAAGTAAATCCTGAGGTCGATGTTGTTCCCGCTGATGAGGTACTTCCGAAAGTGAATGTTGGAGCTGTTGAAGCTGTTGTGACGGTCGAAGCTGAAGCAGTTGTGCTAATTGGTTTTGCTAGATCAAATGAAAACCCTGATGATGATATTTTTGTTTGGGAAGATTCACCTAGAGAGCCAGTAGACATTTTTAAATTGTTATCTGAAGCTGTTGACTTTCCAAATACAAAAGCGCTACTAGCGGTTGTGGGAGTAGATGTGGTAGATGCAATAGACAAATTGTTTGAGCTTGTCGATGCCGGTTGTTTAGCTTGAGATGTTGATGGTGAAGCGCCAAAAGAGAATGTAGAACTCTGACCGAAAGCATTTGATTGGATTCCAGGCGAGGCAAGAGACGATGGTGCATTTGAAGACGTAGAACCGAAAACAAAACCAGAAGAACTGGAGCTTTGGGTAGTTTTAGGTGCTTGTCCAAAAGTAAATCCTGAGGTCGATTTTGTCCCTGCTGATGAGGTGCTTCCGAAAGTGAATGTTGGAGCTGTTGAAGCTGTTGTAACAGTCGATGATGAAGCAGTTGTACTAATAACTGGTTTTGCTAGATCAAATGAAAACCCTGATGACGATATTTTTGTATGTGAAGGCTCGCCTAAAGAACCAGTAGACATTTTCAAATTGTTATCTGAAGCTGTTGACTTTCCAAAAGCAAAAGAGCTGCTAGCGGTTGTAGGGGTAGATGTAGTTGATGTTGAAGAGAAATTGCTAGTAAGAGTTATAGTCTTAGAAGTTTCAGAGCTGCTGAACCCGAAGGCAATAGGTTTATTAAAGCTGAAAGATGAGCTTTGCTCTGTTGATTTAGTTGTGCTGGCGAAGCCTTTGAACCCATCATCAGCTGATGCTGTAGAGCTAGTTGGTGCTGGAAATGAGAATGGTTTGACCGCAACTGGTGTTGATGTAGATACAGGCTTAGCTCCTTTTTTATCAGTTTCGCATGCGATACACTTGAGGTCAGCTGGTTTATTCTGCACAAAGCATTCTTCACACATCCATGATCCTGGTGGAGGTTTAAATTTACTAAACAATGGTTCAGCAGCTTTAGCCACATTTTTATCTACAGGCTTGTCAGTTTTGTCTGAAGCATCTTTAATTTCGATCTTTTCTTTTTCTAAAGGTTTACTTATTTCACTTGAATCCGTTTTAACAGCTGATGAAGTAGCTAATTTAATCGATGTATCTGTGCTAACAGGTTTTTCCTTGGTAGGCACAGTTGAGTCAGATTTGAGAACCTTGTCAGGAATTTCTTTAATTTCTGAACTTTCCTTTTCTATAGGTTTACTTGATTGGTCTGATTTTTTACTAGAGTCACTTTTAGTAGCGTCTCCGAAATTAATTTCTTGATTATCATAATTACTTTCAACTGCAGCCAAAGCAGCATCAGCTGAAATTTTACTCCTTGAGACAGTTATCTGAGAGCCACCGGTATTCTCTTTAATAGGATCAGATTTTGGCACAACCATTTTATCCAGAATGACCTTGTTAGATAATTCACGAAAATCTGTTTTGGTAGCTGTAGGAATAGCAGTTTTACTTGATAAATCTGTGCTAACAGGTTGTTCCTTAAGAGGCACAGCAGCTGAGAAGTCAGATTTATGAACCTTGTTTTCTTTCTCACTTTCATTTTCGACAATTTCTATAGTTGTAGTAGGTTTGACTCTTGTTTCGGTATTCTCAGCTTCTTTGATGTTTTTAGTATTGTCACCTTGATGGCTGGATGGATCCTCTGCTTTTTTAAGGGCAACCAGAGTAGATGAGGCAACTGGTGTAGATTCAACAGAAGATTTCGCAAAGCTGAAAGAGGGCAGTTTAGTTATATTCAACGGAACATTGGGAAGTTCAGGGGACTGAATCTTTTCAAATAGTTTTTGAGAGTCTCCAGAATTCTTCCGTATTCTTGCTCTAATCTTTCCCCCACCACCACTTCCACTATTTCTATCACCAGAGGAGAAACCAAGTGATACTCCAACTTCACGCTGGGATGATGAACTCGTGTCAGCTTTATCAACAGTATCAGTTTCAACAGGTGATGATGCCCATTTAAGCTGAGGTTTATCAATTGGAATAAGAGGATTAATAGAAGGATAAGGAACAGACGATTTACCAGGCCTAGAATAAGGTGTTCTAATAGATGATCTCCTAGATTCACTAAGATATCTATTAGTATCAATAGTTCCATAAACAGGAATTTTCTTAGCGTCTTCTAAAGGTGATGAAATTTTTTCAATATTAGCTAATATCCGCTTAGCAGCATCACTAAGGAGGTCCTCAGAATTCAATTTTTTACCATTATCACTGCTTCGGTTGAGTTGGATCTTAAGACTGTTATTATTATTACTAGTTGGACTAATTAATTTGTTGAAAGAGGTGGCTAGCCGAGCTCGCTTTGCTGATGTGCCACCAAACGTGGTCTTACCCTCATAATAAGGCGAACTAATACCACGGGACAAAACACTTGTAGGTGAGGTAAATTTGGAAACATTAAATCGAGAGCTAGGAGAATTAGACCATAAAAGAGATCTATTCTCGTCTCTATTACTTAACGATGGCTTGTTGTCAGTTTCGACACCAATGTCCCTCGTATTTTTCATAAGCTCCTTTCTTAGTCGCTCAGTCCTTTCCTTGTCCAAAGGATGAGACAGCTTCTGTAAATAATTATTAGATGGAACTAAAGATGAACAGCCACTGGTGGATGAAGCTGTATTCTCACTGGACGAAGATCCTTCTTCGTCTCTGACCTCGTTAGCAATACCACGTGATGTTGATGGTGTTGGAGTTGTAATGGGGCCAAGTTCAAGTTTTCTTTTACCAGAAAATCTTGGAGCAGTGGAAGTTGAAACCTTACTGCTTACAGGCAACTCGGATATGCCTAAATTATTAGATTTTTCAATTTTATTGAGTGTATCTTTGAAGTCATATTTACTCTTTTCTTTGACAGGGAGTACCAGAGGTTCCTCGGCGACAACTTCTTCTTCTTCGGTGTCAGGTACATCCAATTTATCTTCTTCTTCCTCTTCTTCACCGTCTTCTGCGTCTTCAGCTTCTTCTTCTTCTTCCTCTTCTTCCTCTTCTTCCTCTTCTACTTCTTCGTTTTCCTCGTTATCTCCTGCACCCGGTGCGGTAGCCGGTCTCGAGTCCAATAAAGTTTCTTCAAATCTACCATTCTCTTCATTAATATTAACTTCGTCGTCCTCATTTGCCACATTAGTGAGAAAATAATTCTTGACATTCACAACCCAATTGGGCAGGTAACTCTCAAATTTGTATTTCAAATACCATGGTTGCTGGAAGATAAATAAAATAATAAGATATTGTTAAAAAGAGGCAAGCAATTAGATCAGAGGAAGCGGAAAAAATTGGAAAAAATAAATATAAAACCGATATTAATTATAACTATAATCTTAACCATTACACATATACACCAACAGGTTAAGAATGTAAGGTTAAAGCATTGAAAAACCAGACCACACCAACAAATCAACTTACCTCATTGTAAGGTCTATCATAAGGTTTGCGACTTCTTTTACGATCTTTCTTTTTCCATTTGTAACTATTAGATGATGACATGATTAAAATGACTGAAACTTGGGTCTAATTTGTTGAAAGAATTTAATAAACTAAATTTTAAAATATTTTATCAACATTGAGTTTTTTCAAAAAAACCCAAATCTAAAATGGCGGAAACCATTAATTTGCGCAGTGCGCATCAAATGAGGGACGGTTACTTAATAACACCTTGAATATTCTCAAGTTGATACAATTAAGAATAAGAAACATTTTACAATTGATTAGCAATCCATTCATTAACAATAAAATTATATTTACTCTAAATAATAAACTCCTTGCTTTTACAATCTTAATTAAATAAATTTATCTTTGTTGGCAAATATTCTCATGAATTAGTTAAATATTACAATGGTTTGTAAATTAAACATTAAGCTTTGTAGATCAAATATTACAAGCATCTGAAAGTTAATTTAAATTGTTGCAAGCCATCCTAATGCATTATAATAATACATGTTAAATGATTCTAGACACTCATAATATTCATAGTATCAAGGACAGTAAATTTTGCCTATCAACTACCTTCACCTGGTTATATCTAAAACTAATAGAATCTGGAAGCCGATAAATTGTACACATGAGTTGTTTTGTATTAAAAGTTGTTATGCATCTCACAGTCAGGCTGTTAATTTATAATGGATGAATGAGTCAATCTTCATTCCAATTTGAGTCAAGAATTTCCAAAATCATAATCATTTACGATTCAATTCAAGTTCTCATGAAACAAGAATCTGATTCTTTTGACTGTCTTCATAATTTATGTTATTGTTGATTGTTTACAGAGCCAACGATACATTTTAACTGGAAAGTAAACTTACCAGGAAATATCTACGACAGTAATCTCCTAAAATATTGATCTTCACAATATTTATTCAGTAAACTTGTCTTCCAGCCCGGCTTCAAATTTTTGACGAACAGTTACAAATAGTAAAGGAAACATTATTTATAAATTGTTTTAAATTTACTTTGTTATCCATTCATATGGCAAACACACAATAATCCAGAAATGCAATTTATTATCCAAAGCCTGGTAAGAATTTCTAAGCCTGCTTTCAACTGAAAATAATTACTTACCTGAACATAGTTCAATATTTCATACAACTAGACTATGAAACACACTAAATTTACAATATAACCCTGAAAACAGATAATATTTGATTAGAAACAATGAAATGAACTAATCATATGCAAAATTATGTAATTTTACAAAAACGTTATCTAATCGTCAAGGTGGAGCTTGAAATTTTGAATAATGCGCTGTTTACACAGTAGCTCCATCTAAGTTTTTGGTTTATAACACAAATATCATTTTGTGTAAGTTTCTATTTGTAATTGGTATTATTTTTAATTAAGTTGTCTTTGATTAAACTTTTTTTATTGTACGTGAACCCTTTCCCTACACCTTAAATTAAAAATGTCACAACTTCCTCAAGAGGCTCCGTGGCCTTGTATCTATGTTTGGTCACAAATTCCTGCTGATAATGTTGTCACAACTCCGGCAGCGGCCAATCCAAATATAATAATGGCAGATGCTAATGGTGCCATGCAACCCACCGAAAGGATACCTATTCAAGCAACCCCTGAAATGTGTGATGAGGAACCTCTCTATGTGAATGCAAAGCAATATCACAGAATTTTGATAAGACGTCAAGCTCGCGCCAAATTGGAAGCAGAGGGTAAAATACCAGCAACGCGAAGAAAATATTTACATGAGTCAAGACATAAACATGCCATGAATCGGGTCCGTGGTGAAGGAGGAAGGTTTAAACAAGGGAACAAAGTATAACATTTGCTGACAACAAGATCTGTATCTTTTTTTTGTCCCTTTAAATCTTCAATAAACATGATTTAAAGCAAAAATAATACTCAAAAGAGATTCGATGGTTTGAAAATTTCTTATTTATGCTAACAATTCTGATTGGTCAGTTGAATTCACATTGCCTCATTCATATGAACACGTTTAGTTATTCTCCTCCTCATTGCCAGCTGATCTCAGATGTTTATTTAATTTATTTTGTATTTTGTTTATCATAATTTCTATTCTCTCATCAACTTCGCTCAACAATTAAATTGTCTTCTAATTACAAAAACATCCAAACCCATCAATGTATGTATACCATCTCTTCAAGCTCTTACCCAATCAGCTCACTGTGATGTTTTCTTTTGAATCTGTTTTGCGGGAGAAACATGAAAGTCTTTTTATAAGCCAAATTAGCTTATTTAATAAATTATCATCGAATTTTCCTTTCATCGCGACCTTATAGAATATTAACAATTACATTCAAACAGTCAACACCTTCATGTTTCACATTTTTTTCAAAGCAGCAATTATAGATCATGGCAAGCCTCTAAAGGAAACACTATGATAGCTCGTATGCATTACATTTCAAATATGGTTTTAATTGTTTTTTTCTCTGTTTCTTTATTTTTACAAGAAAATTGATACAAAATGTTTCCTCAAAGACCAAGGCCAGTCGCTGAAGAGGATGAAGATGATTTACTTCGAGCACAACAAGAATTTTTAGCCATGAAAGAGGCTGGTAAAATACAGCCCAGTGTTTCTCAAGTTGTGAAGGCTTACGCTAGTGATGATAAATCAGAAAAGAAAGTTCAAGATGTGCCTAAAGAACAAATCGGCTCTCTCACATTTGATGTAGAATCTGCACTAGGTGAATTGCCAATAATTGAACGGAATACCAGCACCTTCTGTGGTTATTCATTCCCTAAAAAGGTTAAATCTGCTTTTCCAAAACCAACTCGTAGGGTTGAAGTATCAACCATTGAATCAAGCGGAGAATCATCTCATGGTGGTACTAGTGAAAGTGCTGATTATAAAGAACAAAATGATAAATTACTGGGCAATATGAGTTCAGAGCAAATTCTAGCAATGAGAGAAGAAATACTGTCCAAGCTTAAACCAGATCAGATTGAATTTTTGAAACAACGAAAGCGAAAGCAATTAAGCAATAATGAATCTGCGGGAACATCGACTGCAAATATTGAAGAAAAGATGGAAGTTACACCAATCATGGACAAAATTGACGACGATTTACCAATACCTTTGAATGTAATCAAAGAACACAACTGGCTTCATATGGATGTTGTTGAAGAAGAGAAACTCGAATGGTGCAGACCAGTTAAAGAAAGTGAAAATGCATCAACTACGGCCAATGCTAGGTTTGATTTTTCTGGCAATATTGTAATGGATGATAATAAATCAACAGGAGAGGGACTTTATCACCACGGCGATGAACCTGATAGACCTGGCTATTCTTTACCTGAAATTTATACTTTCATCCAAAGTAGCTTCGACGCGCAGAAAATTATTGGTCTTAAAATATTGGCCAAATTGATGGATAAAGTTCATAAAGGGTTCTATGACAACTTCTTCAATGCACATTTGGCACAAGAGGTTTTGGATAATACAGAAATCGTTTTATCCATTCGTAAATGTCTTGATGATACATCTGAAAGTATAATAAGAGAAGCGATAATTTGTTTACATGCTTTAATCTGTAATAATTTGGTGGATGAAGCCTGTCTTGATAGATTTTTCCCAGTTACCATCCATTACAACAATTTTCTTTTCGTCAACCCTGATGATCTCGATAAAAACATCGATTTTAATGAACTCAAAGACGATCAATTGGTCAAGATTGACGTGATTAAAGGTTTAATCCGATTTGATACTCTTCCGAGACTTCGTTACCTTTTAGACAACAACATTAAATATAAGCAAGATCCAACTATTTTCAACAAGATTATGGAAATTTTGATAAGAATAGCTAGACATTCCATTGAATCTTGCAAATCAATAGTTGATTGTCCATATCTGATTGAAACGATTGTAAAAAATTTCATTCCTCCTAAGATAGATTTTGCCAATAATTCAATTTATGGTAATCCATCTCCAAAAGCATTGAAACTGATTCGCTTGTTGATGTCTGATTCTTCAAATTGTATAAAGATCATGAACTCACATATTCGATTATGGGATGCCCTTCAGTCATATTTAACCCTGGATCCAGACTGTTTTCGACTTGAATTGACCAGTTTAAAGCGTGTTAGTATTCTTCAGATCGCTATCGAAACACTCAGAGTCTGGTGTATTCTGCTTTCCAATTCTGAGATTGAACCAGCAAAAGATTGCTTCAACCAAGTTTACCCAGTGATTTACCGACAGCTTCAATATTGCTGCACTTTAACATCAGCAAATCATAAATTTGATTTCCAATATGCGGCTACTTTAGTGAAATGTTTAACTTGGGCTGTTTATGAAGATACTAAATTCAAGCGTGGTTACGAATCCCTCGTTCAATCTATATTATTTCAGTCAGTTCGAGATTTGGTAGATATCAATATCGTTCCACCTTTTGATACTTTAATGATGATGAGCACTTGCATTGAGTTTCTGATTAAAGCTGATTGTAAACCTACATCTTTGATCATAAATCTTTTGCAGCCATTAATTGAAAGTGATAAAATTATGAAAATATTAGGTACCAAGTTGCGAAAGTGTTCATACACCCTAAAATCCAGAAATTTTGAAAATGGAACCCTTCGTGATGCCAAAAGTTTACCATCATTCGGAGCTGTTTACTTTGGTGGATCTGAGATAAGATTTGTTGATTTAGCTCAAGATGATTCTGTTGTTTTCTTTATTGAATCGTTATTGGGTGCCGCTGAATTCACTAAAATCCCACAAATGATTTCAAGTATTGTTTTAGATAAACACATTCTTAACTATATTGAATCAATTATTGCTGTTGGCCTATCTAAAGACGAAAGCATCTTCACGCAAATTGAATTTACTTTTTTGTATCAATTGTGTATTTCCTCGCTAAAAGTGATCATCAATGAAGAACAGCTTTTTTATAATTTATCATTAGTCAGTCTATATCATTTAAAAGATGTTCAAATGAAAGAAAATCTTCTCAACCTAATAATTTTCAACTCAACTATTCTTAAAAAATTAGCTGAACTCAGTGATGCAGAGATGACAGGAGTTGATAATGTCAAAACAATTTACTTCAAGCACTCAAGTTTCGATTCAAATATCTGGATGTTTGATCCAATTATCAATTATTACACTGACAAAGATTCAATCAATGATGATAAAATTTCTAGTCTCACTGGCACACTAGAATTTATCTATTTCATAATTAACACTAACTATCAGCTATTAACATCCATGATATCACAAGAAACTCTTCTTTGTTTAATTTCAACAATTTTCCTGATTGATAATCGATTATTTGCTGAAGATGCCATTTCTCATCACCTTCGAGGATGCCTTCAAATTATTAACAAAAATAATTTAATCATATCTGATCCTCAGCAAAAATTACCTCACATTTCAACATTTTTACACTTTTTCGATTTATTCATGAAACAATTTGAATCCGAATCATTTGGAGATCCAGTTTTCATTAATTACCTGTTGATATTTCTCAAGCCAAAATCGCACTCTGATTTCAAGAAGAAGATCTTTTCAGATTATTCCGTTTCACTGCGTTACATAAACCTACAACCAAAAGATCTTCACATCTCAATTGAGAGTTTACTTTGCCCATATTTAAACGATCTAACAGTCGTCGAATTATTTTTATCAAGCCTTTTATCTAACCAAATACCTTTAACAAGGCAAAGTTTGATTTACTTTATAAGTGTTCATCACGTTCATCATGCTCTATTCAAAGCTAAATACCAATCTTCAGGGGACAAAGAAAAGCTGAAGAAATATCATTTATCTCTAACTAAATGTCAAAATAATATCTTGCGAGATCACATAACTAATTTTATGGAAAGTGATTTAGTTGATAGATGCGAATGGACTAAACAATGGATACCATTGAATGTTTCTGACAATTGTTAAAAAATAAACGTCTAATAAACTGCAAAAAACAATCCTTTTTGTAGAAAATTTTTTTTTCAAAAACAAAAATAATTTAATTTAAATTAATGTCAGAAAATGATGAGAAAGATGAGAAAAGTGAAGTAAAGGCGTAAAAATTGCAATTTAGGTTAAATTACAATTTCCATTAGGATACAAAAAATTAAGAAAAGTCAATAAAATCAAATCTCAGAGAAATGATTTTGACATCAATTTTCGTTGGTACAAAAAGATGAGAAAAACGATAGTTAATTCTATTGTTTCGGTGGGACCCTATCAATGGGTTAGTGTTCCAATTAAAGATGGATAGGACAATTTGATTTATGTTTTTTCGGTGGTGATAATGATGAAAATGGATGTTGTCCAAAAAAAGTAACAATGAAAGCTCTTATATCAGTTTTAGATGAACAGTCGACTGGAATATCAGTTTAGTTGTATTTCTTGTCAACATTGTCTAAAGCTTTCATTACTCTGTCGAGAACATCGGAAGCCCCATCAACAAGTGCAGATGTGTTGATTTTGAATGAAGGGAATGAACGATAGTGATATAAGTATGGCTCACTAAACATGGTCAGATAAAAAAGAAAAAAGAAACAAATTAAAATCAAGAAATTAAAATTAACAAAAGCTAAAAATCATAAACTGTAATGTTACCTTCGTCTGCCTTCTCTGAGGAGAAGACCTAAACCAAGAGCTGGTACCATAAGAGCGCCTAATCCAAAAAGTAAAACCATTGGTAAAACATTTCCAATTGCACCTGGAATCATTGATGAAATTACATTTAAGATTCCAGTTCCAGCTACAGCTCCTGCCTGCCTGTTAGATCCATTTGAATTTGTGGCTGGTGAATTGGCTGATAAGGCAACAGTGACGATTGATGAAACAATCAACAAAATATATTCCTTTCGGGTCCACATTTTTGGCTTTGTTTTTAGTTAAACTAAAATCAGGAGAAAAAAATATCCATATTTGATTAGATGATCAATAAAACACTTTAAATGTATTTAAATTGCATTAGTTACAATAATTGTAACATAAATTGTAAAAATTGGTGAGTTACAGATCACAATTAAAAAAATGTATTTACCTTGGATAAGCTATTGAGATTAATTGGAAAAAAATGGTCGCTTGAAAATTATATTGTCCGATGTTAACACTAATGAAGAATCACATAAGAATCTGGATAAACTTGGAATGAGCTTTTTATACTTCGACAGGGAGAGAGCAAGGATGATAAAGATGATGATGATAAAAAGTGGAAGGGGCTGATGATGAGGTTGATCAAGTTCCAGATACAGTTAATGTAACAGTGAAATGAATCGCGTCAACTTGTTTATGTTCACTTTGATCCTCAAGATGAATCCAAGAAACAACAAGAAGATGATGATGATAAGGTCAGTAAAGTTGTTCCCTTTAATGCAATAGAGGGGAGGAAGGGGCGAGTTTTTGGGATTGTTAGGGGAAAATTTTAGGTGTCATAAGAAGGTGGGAATTAATGTTTGCTTTTTTTGTACCAAAATTTTAAACCTAGGATCTTCTATATTTAGCATCATTATTTTCATCGTCTTTATCTTCTTCTTTACCATCATCATCATGCTCGTCATTGAGTCCCACCCGCGCCGTTATAACGGTAAAACTTGCTTGACGTATTTACTTGAAGATGTTAGTGTTTACAAGATAAACCTGAATTGCTTGTTTTATACTTTAACCTTAACCTTGAGTTAATCAACAAAATGGTTACCTTTTTTACTTACCATCGATGAGACTTTCTGTTGATAATAATGATACTGGAGATGATGATGATAATAATGATGATGATGATGAAGAGGCAAGAGGAAGAGCACCGTAAACCATTAACCTTCAATTAGAAAAGTCATCGGCATCTGACTTGCCACTGATCAACCTGATTCTTATCCTGAAAACGAGTAAACTTCCCTCAGGCATATCCGTACACATCATAGCTTTAATTTTAATCATTATTGTCATTCTGAGGGGTTCACTTTGACTATAACAATTACTACAACAACAGAAAGAGATAAATTGTCAAATTATTGTTTAGTATTCTTGTCAATTGCATTTGTCAACAGCAATAACAGACAAAATGAACCTGAAAAATAGCATTATAAATATCAAAGCACAATCATAACTAAGATTCAATGATAGAATGAAAAGATTAAGATTCTGTGAAGATGATAATTCTAGATATATTCCTCATCAATAATGCTAATAAGTAAAATATACCATTTCTCATGTACTGTTACATAGACTGGTTAAGATAAGCCTAAGGGAAGTTTACTGGTTTTCAGGATAAGAATCAGGTTGATCAGTGGCAAGTCAGATGCCGATGACTTTTCTAATTGAAGGTTAATGGTTTACGGTGCTCTTCCTCTTGCCTCTTCAGTTATCTTCAACCGAATGTCTCATCGATGGTAAGTAAAAAAGGTAACCATTTTGTTGATTAACTTAAGGTTAAGGTTAAAGTATAAAACAAGCAATTCAGGTTTATCTTGTAAACATCAAGCTCTTAGCTTCAAGTAAATACGTCAAGCAAGTTTTACCGTTATAACGGTACGGGTGGGACTCCATGACGAGTATGACGATGAAAATAATGTTAAGAAGAGCCTAGGCTGAAAATATGAGCACAAAAAAAGCAACAAACATTCATGTAGTTCATTTTCCCCACCTTCTTATGACACCTAAAATTTCCCCACAAAAGTCGCCCCTTCCTCCATATCCTCTACTTGATTAAAAAAGAACAGCTTTACTGACCTTATCATCTTCATCTTCATTTTTTGCATCCTCTTCATGCTCATCTTTTTAGTTGTTTGTTACTCTTAAAGGCTAAACACAAGCACGGTGACGAGATTCAACCAACAACTGTACCTGGAACTTGATCAACTTCATCTCTTTCCCTTCCAACATGAAATAGTTTCACTGCAAAACTGCATCAAATGTGCTAATTTTTTCTCTCTAATTTTCTTCATCTTCTTTTTTCAGTTTCCGCACCTAAAATACCTAATGTTTTTCTTTCTTTCTTCAAACAACCTCATTCCTAGTTTAGCATGTTTTTTTCACCACTAATATGCTATCAGTAACAGGGTAACTTTCAAGTCTTTCAATTAATATTCTCATTTATTCATATATAACCCAATCTAACTGTTAGTCTGGGTTCATCTTGACTCAAACATAGCGCTATATTATCATGCCTTTTCATCGCTAGTTTAGGTCAACACTCAAATTGAAATTATTAGTTGTGTGTTCAAAGATAATCTTTAAGAATACATTTTTAATCTTCCTTTCCTTTAACCTCTTTTTTTGGATTTTCATTGTTCTCCGCCTTTTCAGATCCAGTTCATTGGCTTTAAATTTATCAATTGTTGCCCTTCTTGTTGGATAATATTCACACTTCTACTGACCTTTATAATGTTTACCCGTTTACCACTACAATAAAAGATTGTTACATTCAATTATATATGAGTTGTGGTTAAAATTAGGTTTACCCAGTTTCAGCATGAAGTTTACTGAGAAAGTAATTGAAACAACAATAAAAATAATATCATCAATCAGATCTGTTAAGTCAGCCTAGGTTATGATTGATGAAACGGTTAAAACAACTTAGCTTGCCCATTATTTGGTTTGTTTGGGTATAATCTCACGGTTATGTCAAAATCAGTTTGAATCAATCAATGAAACGCAACCAGACTATTTAACTGTATCCAAATGAGTGGATAATTCAAATAAGGTTGATAACAGCAATCAATTTGATGTCAATATAATGTCGCTTCCTGAAGAATGGATTGAGATTGTTAATTTTTACCCTCCTAGCTTGATGTGAGCCTCCTTAATCTAGAAACAGTTTGGTCTATTAACTAGTTAATCAAAAACAAATATATTCAACCATCCTTTGACCGTTGAAAATTAAATCCAACTGCATAAAAGATGACAGTTACAGTTAAAAACTGTAAGCACATTGATTGAATTTTGCTGATTTCAGTGGATCTTCAAGCAGATTTTCCCTGATTTGTAATTTAGTTTATTGTTCCTCCAGGCTAATAGAGTTTAAAGTGGCATCTTGATCCTTCTAAGGTTGGTTGCTGTAAATAATGAATTTCAGCTTGTTCCCGGATGTTATCTTGAGGAAGAAATCAGGATGATTAAGATGCTGCCAGGGTAAAACAGGCAGATAATTGTTATTCACCAAAGTAAATGAAATAATCAGCCAATTTCAACTGGTACTCCTAAATATCTTTAAGACAGAAAGTGAAATAAAAATGAGATTTTCAAATTGGAAGAAAATGGAAATTTCTGAGTTGTTGATTCATCGTGAATTATTAGAGGTCAATAAAAATATCTTTTCTGGCAAATATTGCGTCCATAAGAAATCGGAATCCGAAAGATTTCATCTATTAATCAATAGTCATGTCTAGTATTTCAAACTAGAGATAAAGACTCAATTAGACCCTTCGATATTCGTACTATTGAGATTACACAAAAGTGAAATATGAGCAAAAATCAAATTAAAAGGAATAATATATTGAAATTTCAAATAAAATTTGGAGTAATTACACAATTAATAAAGCCAAATGGATATAATTTTCAATAAATCTTGATGAATCTTAATTTATAACACTTTTTCCGTGAAAATAGTGAGAATAAGCTATTTTCACTATTTTTGTGTGTTTTCAATGTTGACTTGATCCAAAGGGCCTTATGGATTCTATTTTTGTTACAGTTGGAACCACTCGATTTGATTCGTTGATTGATAAAATATTGGAACCAGCGACTATTAAGGTAAATACTTGTTTTATCAAAGTCTTATAACTCAAATTTTCCATTTTGCTACCAGCTTTTGCAAGATATCGGCTGTAAAAAGTTGACGATACAAAAAGGCAGTTCTCCTGCTAAAACACTCATTCCTCCACCAACTGGTATTGTTGTTGAAGTGTTTGATTACGCACCTACCATAATTGATCACATTGAAAAAGCCAATTTTGTTATAGGTCATTCAGGTATATATTTCCTAGTTCAAGTTTTTCCATTTTTTCATTTTTATCAACTATAAATGCATGTGTTTTCTTCATTTGAATAGGAGCTGGTACCATTTTGGATGTTTTAAGATGTGGTAAACCATTATTAGTTGTCATCAATGATTCTTTAATGGACAATCATCAAACTGAATTAGCTGATAAACTGTCTGCTGAAGGTTTTCTTAAAAGTTGTACTGTAGATACGCTAAAATCAGCTTTAAATTCATTCAATTTTGACTCGATTAAGAAGTTTCCTGCGCCCAATTTAGATACATTTCCAAAGTTTTTAGATAAAGTTTTCCAATTTTAAAATGGAAGTTATAAAAGGAGATAAACTAAGAGAAAGTGAGAATAATCTGAATCTATGTGGAAAATTGGTTGGCAAAAGAGTTGTTATAACCACTGACATTGGATTTAAATGTGCAGGATTAGTGAAAGCAATTGACCCCCTTTCTGGAACTATAGTATTGTTACAATGTGATGAAGCAGACCCTTCGAAAGTTACTGTTATAAGAATAATAACTGGACATTCCATTGAAGAGGTGAACATTGAAGCTGATCAAAATTCAAATCAATTAGTTATGGATATTTTAAAAGAAGAGGAATTTGATGAAAATGAGTTACAAGATCGTAAAGAAAAGCTTATCGACTGGTTTAAAAAGAACCGTATTCCGATTGTGGAGAAAGAAAATAAAGATTTAGTTGTGGCTTCAGTCATAACAATAAAACCACCTTATAGAAAAGATGATTGCAGTTCAAATAATGTTATGGTAATCCGGCGAATACAAGATCTTATGAGCAAAATGCCAAACTCTGAATCTGTTACTGAATGAACGAAAAAATGAGCCATTTAAATTCCAGATTAAAATTTAATACTTGCAAGACAATAATAAAAAAGTAAATTTAAAAAAATTGACAAAAAATTTTAATTACACTTGACTAATATAATTTTCAATAACCAATATCACATAAATATTAAGGCATTTGATGAAATTTTGTGGTGAACTGTTTTAGATGAGGTTGATTGTTCAAAAAAAATTCAATAATTCATTCATAGTTTATACGGAGGAACGTTTAAAATTGTAATAGCATTGATGGACAGATATCAAAAGAGTAACACCATAACATCCAGCCGCAATCCAGCAATTCAAAGCCTGAAATGAAAACAACAAAAAAAGAGCAATCAGCAACAAGTTTACCAGTGGATAAAATCGTATTGTAAACGCTACAAAATGTACTTACAGCAGTTTCGTATTTAGTTTTAACAGCATCCCATAGTTCATCAGCTGATTTAAATTCTTTCTCAGTTTCAATTTCAGCAAAATCTTCAGCAAAAGCAGTTGAATGGAAATTAAGAAGTAAACCAAGAATGGGTAACATAATAACACCCCATATGCTGATCAGAGTACAGAATAAAGATAATTTTGGACCACAACAAGGCATGATTATAAACTAAGGTAAAACTGGAAAACACAGGGCTCAAATGTGAGATAGAGAAATCAAAATTACCTAAAGAAACAATTAAAACAAAAATCAAAAACAATTTAATTCAGAGACTAATTTACTAGAAAGGTTATTTCATTCATTTTCAAGGAAACATTGCTACTGACATCTACATCTAACAACAGTTGTTTTCTGATATAGTAAAACTTAAATCCAACAGATGGAGCATTAACCTTTAGCAACTTATTTTCTCAAATTTATTAATTGAATCTAATCTAATTTAAATTAGTTCCTTGTTCTTTTTTTTGTGTTTTAATTCGCTATTGAATACTCTGTGAAGGCATATCAAATATCATCTGCTTGTAGCAAACAAACAAAATGTATTACAAAACAATACATTCTAACGATTTGAAAAATCAAAATCAAAGCAAACCTAGGCCGAAAGGGTTTATGCCAAGCTACTTATAAATGGACTTAAATTGAATTGTTTTGTCTCAAAATTTAAATTTTCGAAAGCTGATAACGTATATGTGATAATATCATGTGAACGAATACTCATCTTTTCTACTGTAGACTCGGAATTATAGTAAATTGAGCAAGAAGAACCGCTGAAGAAACGAGGAAACCACCAAGAAGCATATCAGGACTTATGTTACAGCTTTAATCGAAAGATGAATAAAATAGTCTCTTGATTTGATTCAATTTGATTCAATTTTCAGCTTTGAGTGCTCGGGTTCTTTCTTTTCATCGTCTGATCGATATCCACTATCCCTGCAACTTAAGTGAAACTAATGGAACATTTTTAAACTTGTTTACTTTCTAATTGTTTTTCAATTTTATCTTAACTATTTATATATTATATAAATCTTTGCAACTAAGATTTTTGGGGAATAACCTTGGATCCAATATAAAACCACTATTGGACGTGAATAGAACTCGAATTGGTATTTAGGTTAACTTTGCAATTTTCAACTTTTCTGATGTCATTGATTTTTTCTTAGTGTAAAATCGTCTACATTATGATATAATTAATTGCCGAAGAGCGTGATTTTTCACAAACAGTTTACTTTAAGGTTGTAAAGTAAAAATAGAGATTGGTTTTGTTTTCAATAGACTGATTTTACTTTATTTATTGTGATATCTTATGATGTAAATACCAATAGTGACATGGATTAATCTATTTTTTTACGCTTAAAAATCCTTGAAACAAAAAGAAAGTGATATCAACCATTGAAGTTGAAAGCCACTTTTCATTTCAATGTAACAACACTTGACAGTAAATCCGGATAAAGTTTATTCATCTTTCAACGATTGCAACTCTGTCTGAGTGATTGATTCAGCTTTGGCATCAAATTCGTAAACAAATTAAGGAGATTACTTTATTTCTGTGTGAATCAAGGATCAACAACAAATCATTGAAATCAATCCTCTCTGGCTTGACGACTGTCTGTGCATCTGGTAACCCACAACATAAATCAGTGAATTATGAAGTTGATTTTGTTACAAGCTAAGCGTTTGAATTATCTTATTGGTTGAAGAGATACTTATTGTAAGGTAATTAACAAATTATCACTGAGATTAAACGCTGAATCAGCTAACTGTTCCCAAGTGTCTTGGATAATTGTATAATAAGCAGCACTACCAGCCTTGGATAACATTGTTACCATGCAATTTGCGTTGAATTTATGTAACAAAAAGAAAATCCAAGGATATTTTTTTCTATCTTAATATTTGGTAAGATATCAGCTAAGTTTGTGAGTGAATGTGAGAAAAAACCTCACAATTTACATGATCTATCCGAATGACACTTGAAATTGAATATTTCTATTGAATTTAAGCAGAAAGTCTAACAAAATATTTGATCTCTTGACTATATGACTTACTAAAGTATAAATGATCTCAATCGATGTTCAAAAATGCCAAAGAAAAATGCAACTCAATCTCAAATTATTTTATTTAAAATTCATTATTTTCTGTGGTTTGCATCTCTTTCAGGTGTTTTGCCCTATTACGTCGTCTATGTAAGAACATACACCGAAGCTTCAGCCTCATGGATCGCCATTTTATTTGCTGTTCTGCCATTCATCGCATTCTTTACCAATCCGATTCTCTGTTCACTCGCCGACAAATCGTCCAGCCATTTAAAATATTTGCTTCTTTTCACCGCCTTGACCGGCTTTGGCTATGGAAGTCTACTCATTTTACCAACCATTCAAAGTTCACTCTTTTCTTGGTTAATCTCACTGGTTCTGCTGCTAATTGCTTACCCTTCAATGGCGACGGTTACTTCGCTTACTGACTCAATTGTTATGATGATGGTTACATCAGATGAACCCGAATGTACCGAGAGAGTAAAGAAACCCCAATTCGGACAGATTCGGGTTTGGGGTACAATAGGTTATGGATTATTTGGGTTCCTTTCAGGTCCAATTAACTCAGTCAACTTTGGTCCGTCTTACCTTGAAATGGGTTTCATTATGTTCATCGTTATTTTAATTTTGGATTTAACAATTGTCTCAGTTTGTGCAAGGAAATGGTCTATCCTGGTAATACCATCAACAACTGGTCAAACAAGAATCAAGGGTCAAAATGAACGGAAGGAAGAAGAAGAAGAAACCAATGAAAAATTCATCTCACGCAAGGAACAACAGGAGACTTTAAATTGTCAAAAGGTACGTAATATGAGTCTACAAAGATGAACAATAATTTACTTTACAAGGTATATCTAATTAAATTGACAATGATTAGTTGGTCAGTTGATGAATAATGAAAAGTGTTCACCTCATCATCATCACCATTGCTGCCAGGGAAAAGGTTTACTGACTACAAATTTAGTTGACCTTGTTAATGTTAATTCTGATGAATTAGTTGATGTAACACGCTATTAGATAGTGTAGTGTAACATTTAACAAATTGTCTTGCAGAGTTAACCACATCTTTGAGGTCTACTTTGATTACCATTAGTCTACTAATTAGACAACCTTAAAATTAAAGCTGACAACTGTTTCGTAAACTTAGGCATTAATAAAAAAATGATCACTCTATGTTGAGTTAATGTTTTATAACAACGATGACAATCTTAATTAGTGTTTATTAATACTTCCGACCATTGTTAAGGTCAACCATCACTTTTTGTAGTTGCTCTCAAAATTTTATCCAAATGTATACTAACAAGTCAAAGTTACAGATGTATAATAATGATTGTATAATTGAATTACAATTAGATAATGTTGACAATAGTTGATTATTGAGCATTAGCTAGAGTGAAAATGATGCATTTAAATTTAATTGTTTACATTTTCTTCTCTCATCCAGAATAGTCAACAACATTGGTCCATTTTTGTTTCCTTGTTTATCCATCATCCGACAATCATTCAGCATACAATTATATTAATTGGTCAGGGAGTCTTGATGGCCTGTCATTGGTCCTATTTTTACTGGTTCCTGGAATTAGTCTCCGGTCGAAATACATTCCTAATGGGATTAACTTTGCTGATTGGCTGTTTTTGCGGTGAATTAATCTTCTTTTATTATGGCAATTCAATTGTCAACCAGATTGGATCGACCAACGCATTCAATATCAGCCTAGCCGCTTTTGCTGTCCAATATACAATTTACGCTTTTTTAATTACTCCGGAAAATCAGTATTTGGTCTGTTTGACTGAGGTCCTTCAAGGTCCCACTTTTGGACTATTTTATACGGCAATGACGCACATTGGACAGGAATATGCTGATAAACAAGCGGCTATATTACAATCATCGAAATCAGAATCAACAGCAAATGTGACACAAATCCATGCTACATTACAAGGCTTTTTGTCTGGTTGTTTAGAAGGTTTAGGTCTTGGTTTAGGATCACTTGGAGCTGGACTATTAATTGATCGTTATGGTGTCCACATCATGTGGATGATAGCTGCTTCCTTGGCTGTTTTCCTGTTAATTTTGAACTCATCTTTCCAACTTATAAGAGCAATCATGATAAAATATAAATCATGAATTAACCTGGCAGTTACTTTAATGTCTTTAAAATCTATTTTATTTATTCTGTTACCTACAAAGAAATCGAAATTTCTGATTAATTATGACTTCTTGATGGAAACAAATGGAGTTAACAAAAAGGAACAGAGAAATGTTCAATAGAACAAAAGATCAACCTTAATTTATTTCAATTCAATTTATTTTTGTTAATATACAGAGTTTCAGATTGGTTGATTGTGCTTGTTTGATCGACTAGAGGTTTGACTGAGGAAGGAAGAGGTGAAATTGGATGAAATTTAATTTAAAAAAAAGAAAAGCTAACACAATCGAGAAGAAAGAGGAGGATGAGAGAAAGACAGGGAAGAATAGGTTTAAATACAATTAAATAAATGGACAGAAGAAATTAATGATAATCAATTTGATCATTGGTACCCATAAAAGTCTTTTTTTTGATCAAATATTGAAATTGGATCTCGAACATTTGTCTGCCATAAAACAAAAGAGATTCACAGATTAACAAAAAATCAAGAAACAAGCAACATTTTTCTCATTGAAATTGGTAAGAATAAATTCTTCCAATTTCATATTTACAGATTGAGAATAGATTCAGGAAAAGACTTTAAAGGGTAAAAGCAAATGATCAAAGTTGATGTTCACAAGAGTCAAAGGGAGAGAAATAAGTTGAAATAATATAATAATTTACAAAATTTGAATCAATTCTCATAATTCAACTTTCTCTCATTTTGTTAGACTCAAACAAGCACAAAATAGGATTGTATGGACACAGAAAAAAAGGAATCAAGACATGATTTACTTTTCCCAAGACCAAGACCAAATCATCTTAAATCACCATGATTAACCAATAATAATATAATCATTGAATGATGAACTGGACAGTTGATTATGGTGAAAGCTAACATATCCCTTAATAACAAATATTGCATATTTATGGATCACTTTTTGTCCGTTAATCATAATTATCAAAATCCTTAATAAACACTAAATATAAATCTATACATATACATATTATATATCTATAGTTGCAAAATTACGAGATTGAAAACATTCTGTTTATGCAAGGAAAATGATTAAATTAGATTAATCGGTGTTTTGTGTAAAAAAATGTTAATCTAATAACGGTTATTGTTGTCAAAAGGTAACCTGTCCAGATGGACAATTGGACAATTTGAATGGATTTACTTCGCTAAGCTATTATCCTAAATATTGAGGACATTTTGTTTTTTTTTTCTGGTGACTTCTGATTACAAAGTAGAAACCTTAATCTCAATGAGATTATTGTATAAAAGAGAGATTGGATGAAAGAAGAAAGATGAATGGTCAAGTTTAATGATGGACTTCCAGTTGGTATTAAGACGGATGATGATGAATTTCACTTGGGATTCATTGACTTTCGTTTCGAGCTTTTCCTTTTCTTTGGCCTTTTCATCAACTGGTGATATTTTCAAGCATCAACCTTTCCTCTTCTGACAGGTCAAAAACATTCCTGGTCCGTCGAACTGTAAATGAAAAGAAACAAGATGGATTAATGGAAAAAGAATGATAAAAATGTAAATAATATGATAAAGCTGGACATACAATGGATAACCATTTTAAAAGAAGCAAAAAAAGCCGGATAAGATGGACTTGGTTCAAGATGAAATCAACTTTTAAAGCAACTCTACTGATTCACTTGAAAAGCAACTTGATTATTATCAATGTAAATTTGAATGATAATCAAGTGACACAATTTCTTGTTCTGATAATCATGGATAACCAGAAAGGTGAAAAACAAGGTTTTGACACTACAGGCATTTAAAGTGCAACATTCAAAGTGATAATCTTTTTGATCCAACGGTTAAATCTTGGCTTACAGCTTGTTAAACATTGTTCTTGGACACAAGTGAATGAAGAGATTGATCCAGCTTTTTAATGATATCAGTTGATCACAATATAATATTCAAATTAATTGTTCAAGGTCCTGTTTCAGTAAATGAATAAAAGACTGATTCTAATCTTTCACCAATTCATCCAAGCAGAATGAGAAGAAAGCAGCAAAAGAAAAACAAAATAAAAAACATGAACAGATTACATTTGTTTTTACTAGCTTTGATTACCAGTTTTTATACAGTAAATCGGTAATAATAATAAAAGATTTGTACGGTTGAATGAATGGAAAGATGAGGCAAATTAATCGCAATTTAAAAGTCAAATTAATCCTGAAACAAATCTAGACACGAGTCACCGTAGGAAGTTGTCATTGAAATGAATATGCAAACACACAAACAAAATCCTAAGGTTAATAATTAAACTGTAAGTTAAAGGTTACAATTTCAATCTTTTCTTTCAGGTATAAAAGATTAAAATTCAATATTGATTTAAAGGATGCAACATTAAAATTTAAATAAAAGTTTATCATGAAATGTAACCATTACAACAACAAAACACTTGAACAGTTTCTGGTCAAGTTTGATCTTTTTTTTCCCCTTCTTAAGAGTCAGATTAAAGCCTATTGAAGTATAATCAAAATGAAAGCTAAATTATTTACCATTAGGATTTTTGGGCAATAAAATGGTAAACATAAAGGTTAAACAGCGCAAAAAGCCTAATTAAAAAGGCTAATAGTAATTTCCAGAGTTGAGGTTGAAATTTAAGGTTGAATTAGACGTATAAATGAAACAAAAGTTAAAGCTTATGAAAATAAAGGTAACCAGAAAAGGCTATAATGTTGCTGGTATTATAATGACCTTTACAAATGCATTATTATGATCATGGTTAATGACTGTAATAACTCAATCAATAAATATACATTTTAATCTAACTGTAATGGTTTATCATGGTATGTTAATTAGCGTAAATCAAATTGCCAGCCATAAAGAACTTTTGCCTTACATGATTTCCTTTCCGCAAAACGGCTTTTCCTTTTAGCCCGTTGGTCAGCCCTCAATGGTTGAGCGGTAACAGTTTTAACCAAACTTTCCAATATCTCATCATCGGCATCCGTTAAAGTACCATTTGATTTACCATTAAGAGTGTTACAATGGTTCTCATATGTACTGTTTGACCGTTGTCGAGTTCGAGCTCCAGGTAAAGTTCCCCATTTGGATGCCACTTTAGGATCAGCTTCAACATCGGTATAACCATTGTCCAGTACTTTACGTAGCTTTTGATCTGCAGTTTGCTCTTTAGATTTAAAGTTGTCAGTCTTTTGGTAAAAGCAGAAAGAAAAAAAGGTCAAAAAGAAGAGAAAAAACAAAATTAGTTTATCAATCAATCAAAATTGTAATCAAAATTGACAGTCAACAATTAATTTCATCAATGTGAAAATTTACATAAAAACTAATGCAACCAAACTGTCAAACATGTGTTATAGTCCATCAAATGTTGATCAAATTGTGATGAAGATGACCGTTTCAGAGTAAATCATCAACCTGACATACACTGGATTCAACAGAGTAATGCTGGTGGTAAATAATAATGATTAAAAAAGATTTGCTTCAAACAAATTCAACGTTCATTTACAGCTTTTACATGGTTTTTTGGCAACCATTCATTCATATTCAGGTTATCTTTTTGCTCTTTTTTTGAGTTAAAAATGGTGAAAAAAAGGATATCGTGACTAAGAAAGTTACGGAAACTATGATGCCGATGTTGATGATGATTTGATGTTAGGAAACAAAAAAAAGAGAGAAAAAAAATTCAACAAATCCAATGTATAATCAGAACTTCATTTCACTAGATCAAGACTTGCAGGTCAAGACGTAAAGAGTAAGGGATGAATGATGAAAAGAAAGCAAGATGAAGAGGGAAAGAGGAAGAAATTATTACATGTTGTCTGGAATTACCAGTTAACCAGAGTTTTATATTTATTTTTTTCCTTCTTCTGATTCCTACAAATGACTGGTCTTTTAATAAATGACTCTGAAACACGGGAATCTCTGAATTTCAATATATAAATATATAACAGGGAAAGATGAGCAAAAAAGGAGATGATCATCATTATCAAGATAATAATTATGATTATCATCAAATTCAATGAGTATCCATCTACCTAATTACTTTTCCCTATCATTTCTCATGAAGCTTTTACTTACGACTCCTAACTTTCAATTCAAAGGCAACTACTAAAATGAACAACAAAAAAAAAGGTTTAACTACATTGGTTAAAAGTACTATTTTGTTGGTTAAAAAAAAAGGTTGAAGGAAAAGCAATACTTATTAGAAACCATTTATCCTTTCATCACATCAATGAGCTTTTTCACCTTCAATTTCAATCTATTTGCAGCCTTTTTCATCTTCTCTTTCAAATTGTTCATTTAACTCTCACTTATGAATCAAATTTTCTGCTCTTAACAATAATGTTTTCGGCTTTTATACTGAAAAAATTCATTGGAAAAGATGGTGATGAAGTTTACGTGTTTGGTTCATCTATGGAAACCTTTGGAAACCGGTTAAACCAATTTTTCAACATGAATCAACTTGTTGCTTCTTCATCTACTTTTGACTGAATATTTTTCCTCTCCTTCCTCATCTTTTACAGGCAACAATATTACTCTGATACAACTATTACTTTTCATTTGGTGAGACACACAATTGGTAACAAAAGCTATCAAATCGACGGGAGATTCAAGTGAAAATCCTTCTTTAAAAGCATTTCTGGCCTTTTCATACTCTGTCTTCATCATCCTCATCTACCTTGACTTGATTATGGTAAAGAAGGAAGCAACTTTAGTCTAAGAAGAAAAAGGAGCGAAGAGAATCATATTAACTAGCTTATTCTGAGATCAATTGAGCCTAAACTAATAAGATAACTTTAAATCTTTAATGAATTGACGATAAAAGCAAATTATGTATAAATTTTTTCTTCTGTCATTTCTTTCATTCAATCAAATAAAGATAATAAGATTGTCAAATAACTACGTGACACGAACATATTTGATTGCTCCAAGTTTCATATCTCATTATATTTTGCATTCATTTGTCTGTTTACTTAGGCTGTATCAATCATCATCAACAATACTAACACCATTGTTGACCGGTTTTGGGTATTGATGTAACAAATTGTTGCCTATTCATTATCCGAGTTCATTTTTTTTGAAAATTTAATTTCAAATATTGTTATCTGAATTTACCTCTGTTATCATTTTTCCCCGAGTCTTGTTTCTTTCCCGGTGTGAAGCTTTCTTTTCAATTTGTTCCTTTACTCTTTCCCGAGTGGTTCGATATTCCAGGGCAAATTCAGAGATTATTTGTAATACTTGGTGAGGCTTGGTTTCTTTGGCTGCCGATGATGAGAAGCCCAAAAAAATGAGCAACTTTTTAAACCTGTTCAAGACTCGACGGTGAACAATTTTAAGTACAGTTATCCTTTCCGCACAATCGAGAAGAAATTCCGACATTTTGGTTCTCATTGGTGTTTTATCCTCGTGTTTGGCAATTACTTTTAAATAATCCCAAGAAGCTTTACAATCAGATTCCAATTTTTGGATTGTCCGATGGACATCATCAAAATCAATCTTGTAAGCTCGAGTAACGGAACCAAATTCACTGTAAAGATCACTAGAAGTGGGAAACTTTTCCATCACAATGTGACACAAATGGTGCAACAATGAATGCTTATGAACGGTATCTTTAACTTCAGGCACTTTACAAAGATATTCAATCTGGAATCCTTTCACTTCATTGCCATTGAGAAAATTGCCAACAGATAAAAGAGTGGCCAAAATAATTCTGTACAAAAAGAGAAAAGAATAGAAATAATTAATTAAATCAATAATTAATAAACATAATGATAAATTGGGAAGAGTTGGGAAAAAAAGAGGTGAACATCAAAAGATGGAGAGCAAAAATTGGAAACAAACCAAAAATTGGGTTAATTGGTGGAGTTGATCAGAGTCAGTGAAATAAATGGTGATTGTTGGAAACAAAAGGCCCGTAAGATAAAAGGTTAGAGATGGATCATTAGAAAGTTATTAATGCTTACAATCAAGACTGTTCAATGTTGGGTGACCTAAAGCTTAATTGTTGTCAAGATCAACCAAAAAAAGTTGAAAATGGTGAAACAAGGTGAGTTCATAATTGTACCCAATAACTCACAGTGATAATGACTGTTAACAAAGGGATCAGTTTTGAAATACAAATTGAACAAAACAAAACTCTCCTTAGGGGCTAAATTGGGCATTAGCAAGAAAGATGATCAACAAGATGAAGAGAGAGAGAGAAAGAGAGAGAGAGGACTGAATTATTAAATTTCTTATGACATCAAGTTTAATGGAACAAGGTTGATTAAGCAACAATTAAGCTATAATGTAAAGTCAGCAAACCTGTCTTGAATGTAGCCACCGAGGCAGCTAATTTTTAATTCAAACATGGTAAAAAGAAAGAAGAAAAATAAGAGAATGATGATGAAAGATAATCAACATTTCATTTAAAGGTAACATGGAAAGGTAAAAAGGCAAACAGAGAAAGATGGAGATTGAAATTATTAACCAGATTAAGAATAGGAAACTGATTGTAAATAACATCAATTTTAGTCTGAGATACCAGAATTTGTTGAAAGCGTTAAGAGTGATTCAAATTACTATTGATTTGGTTAAATCTTTGAAATATTTAGACTCTGGAAATATATAAAAAATTTCGGTTTATTTTTGGTTTAATTTCAATTTTTGTCAAAGTTGAAAGTGATGTCTTTATAATCAACATTCAACTTTACTGGTGTGATTATTTTTCCCATAGAGAGCTCGTACAAACCTGAAAGTATCATTTTTCTCAATCTCTTCAATTGCTCTCTTTAAATCCATCAATTGCTCAGCAATCTCTTTCTCCATAGCATCATAATCCAACTTAAATGCCCACAATTTAAGTCGGGCCTCTAGATCACTTATTGAGGCCAGGGTTAGTAAAAAATTTTCCGCACTTCCCAAGGGTATATCAGGATTAGCCATTTGAGCTTCCGTGATTTTGGTTTTCTCATCTTCGGTTGGCATCATGGTTAGTATCTTTTCAATGCCATCTCTATTCATGATGGTTGAATCCATTTTCATGATGGCAGTTTTAATTGTTCTAGGTGGAGGTAATTTGGTCATACCAATGTTTATTGCATTGGACCTTTTAGCATCCAATACAATTAACTCATTCTTTTTACCCTCTTGAGCTTTCTCTTTGTTGGCTAACTCTTTGGATCGATTTTCAAAAAGATGTTCCAATTTTTGGGTGTCAATCGGAATCGTTTTAATGTCATCCCAAATGGTCTTCTTTTTCTTTAACCGACTCAACAGGGATTTGTCTTCTTTCACTTCTTTCCAAAATAATTTTACAGTTTTCTTGTTTTTATTGTTACAGGCTGACTTTGAATTTGCATCGGGTGTTGGTGAAGGAGTATTTTGTTCACGACCATTGACCAGAATTCCGTTTAAACCGTTTTGACGGAGAAATGAAGGGTTAAAGGGAGGAGGAGGTGGCCCTGAGTTGGGAAAGGGGCGCAATGAGTTTCCATTGAGATGGTTCATCGTCATGAATGGTGGCGGTGGAGGCGGAGGAACACCACATCCTGGATCCGTAGGAGGTGGCGGAGGAGGAGGAATCGGAGATGAACCTTCGTTATTCTGTGCATTTCAAGGGAACAAGAAAATTAGTATTATTAATGGAACTGTGTGTAAAGAAAAATCAATCAAAGTAAAAAGTACAAATGCCCAAGTGTTCAATTATGACAATCATAATGAGAGTAGAGACAAAAAAAACCAGATAAACTCAGTAGAGAGTCTGATACAAAATGATGATAAAGATGTTTCTTGAGTCAACTTTTTCCCTTGATTCAAATCCATTTATCCAATTTGACTTCTTCCGAGTTTAAAGTCAAACTTTTCCCAAAGAGACAAGGTAAAGTAAGAAAAAAAAATCATCAATCTTGAATCAAGAGGAGAGACCAGGTAAGAGAAGTACAGTCTTTTTTTTTATTTAAGAAAAATTTCAACCTTTTTTCTTCTTCTTCTCAACATTGAGTTTGAAAGGTATCAACATTTGTTTGAGTCAACTAAAAAACCATATATAATATATGTATATGAAGGATACACCTGAGTTGTTACAGAAAAGGAAAGAAGAGCATTAATAAGAGGATGATCATGATGATGATCAGAGGAGGGGAGAAGAGAAATAGCTAAATAAGCGTTTCAATAAGCAAAAGAACAAGTGAAGTCACTGTTTTTACTATTATTCAAGGGATAACAGAGCCAAAAAAGCCTCAGGTTTTCACTTGTTTACACTTGAACAACCCCGTAGATCGACCATTGACCAACCCTTCTTTTTTTTGTAACTCGGACAACTTCTTGGATGACCTCGCAAATATACCCTAAAGGATTATCCTTTTTTTTGTGTATCTTGTTAATTCAGAACAAGAGGAAGGAAAAGAACATCATTATCATTACTACAACATTTACAATGAATGGTAGCAATAGTAACAGTAGTAGTCTATCAAAGCCTTTGTAATCATTGGATCAAACCATCACTTTACACTGGACAACCAGAAGAAAAAATGCAAAAGAAATGAGCAAAAGAAAGGACACTTTGACAGGTTGACCAAACCAAGTGAAACTAAAATTACCTATTATACACAGTCTTTGCAATTTGATGAATTCTTGCTCTCTACATCAACCAGTTTACCAAATTATATCAATTGACCAACAGTGAACCAGAAATTTATCAACTTATTTATATTGATCTGTGTTATATGTTAATATATCTTACAATTGTGAAAAACTTTTCCTCTTTCAAACTACATAATTGATCATCTTTATTCAGATGGTGATTTAAATGATGTATGCAATTAGCAAGTTTTATGTGAACAAAAAAAATATCCTTCACTGAAAAGCAAAATTGAATGGAGAAGAAGCAAAAAAAAGGTTTGACTCTAGACTTTTCAAGGGTAAAAGGTAACCTGTTAAGGCGTACCTCAATGATTATCAATTTTTTTTGTATCATCTTAAGAAAAATTGTTTTCTTTCATTATTTTCCATTCTCTATGAGATAAAGATGAACAAGAAAAAAAAGAGATTCATCAACATTTCCACAAACAATGCAAACAAGCAAAGCTTCTGTGAAGATGCATTTACTATAACAGTCACGGGTAACAAAAAAAACAGGTAAAATAGCTAAAATGAACAAGCATAAAGTGTTTATCATTAGCAACATTAACGTTATTAACCACAAAACGGTTGACCATTTGGTTAAAGCAACCAGTAAAAAAAGGATGAAAAAAACAACAGAGATGAAAATAACTATTTCAATGTTGGTGGTTTGATTAACTGGTGATAAATTGTAAATTAATCATTTAAACTTCTCATCTTAGCGAATCAAATATTCAATTATTATTGCAAGGATTGGCTTAAGAAGGAAACAATCAAGAGTCTAGTTTAAAGCAAGAGGGAAAAAAGGCCTTAATAATTTCACTCTTTACAGGGAATCAAAGGTAATAACAAAATCCGCGGGTTTTTTTAAAATTGAACCATTGATTGAACAGTTTGGGGTTGCCTTTTTTATAATGGTTAAATGGTTAAACAAACGACTCAATTGAACTATCAAGAGTGAGATGATTAAGTAAATATTAGGTTGGCGTGAAAAAAAAGGTGCAAAACTATTTTACCGTTTAAATGTATTCATCAAAATGTATTTACCTTTACTTAATATCTTCACCTTCAGATTCTCTATTCACAGTTTAATGCTGCTCTTATTGGCAATCAACAAAATACCTTCAATTTATATCATTATCATTCTTGATTTTGTTCAACTTTTCTCCTTTCAAAAGGTAAACTTATTTCTTCTGGATTCTTTAACCTTCTACCTTTATACAGGTTCAGACACTATTTATTGGTATTGTTTGATTTGAAATCGTTTTTTTTGTTGCCTTCTTGGTGTGGTTAAATGGTGATTGTTGCAGGGTAACAATTTAAGTCCAGGTAATAGTTGAAAGGATTGAAGGTAGACTTTTTTTTACCCTTGAAATGCCATTTTCAATGTTAACCCAAAGTAAAGGTAAACAGATTAAACGATTGATTTAAATGGTAACCAAAAAGAGCGGTTAAATTCATTTAACAATCTGCACAATTTACTGTTGGCTAATAATTTAATCAATATGTAAGTTGGAGTGAAAAGAAAACTAAATTACCATTTAAATGGTCATTTTAAACGTAGCTTTTTTGACATGATAATTTAAGCTGAATTTCAGTTTTCGGCTCAACTCAACTCATTTCCTAAATAATCAAATCACTTTGAGTATCTTCTTCATTCGTTTCAATTCATCTTCATTTTCCTCTTCATTTTCTCTACTTCAGGTTTATCTTCTTCCTTTCCTTTCCTTTCCTTTCCTCTTTCTCATTTCATACTGATTAATCATGTTGATTAGGAATCAAATTTACAATTTGTGTGTTTCAATAAACACACCGATTCACATTATTGTTACAAAGTAATGCAAGATGAGGATGAGGATGAAACCTAACATTCAAAGCGATTCATGTTAACCAACATTTCTCCAAGTTTTTTGTTTTTTCCTGTTTTAATGACCGTGTTACGGATGAACTAAACAATTATCTGGAATAACAATATCTATTAATCAAGAAAAGAAACCCCAAAGCAATTCAAGAAATATATATAAATGTATAAATAAAAAACAAAAACTGTAAACTGATCTGTGTTTTTACAAAACAACCTTTAAAATGATGTTTATCATAAGGAGAAAAAAAGGACTCATTTTGGCTTCTTTGACTTTTCAAGCAAATCAACTAAATTTGCAAACTGAAACCTATCAAATTAACAAAATTTCATTTCAACATTCAATCAACATTTGTTAACCCTGAATGGACACTGGAAACGTTTTTGATTAATTTTTTTTCCTCTTCCCTTGTTTGACTTATGCATATGTATTTAAAAAATGATTTTGCATTTGTAAATTTTTACTTTGAATTTGAAATTGAAATTTTTAGTTTCTCTTCTTACTTGAAAAAAGTCAATTGTATCAAAATGTGGTTGAAATATGTCTTGGTCATCATCTGATTTGAGATCGGTAAAGTCAAGATCATTGATGTAAAGTGGCCGGCTCAGTAGAGCGTTGGTTAAATTATCCCAATGAAGATGATCTTGAACCGGATTACCCGGTCCGGTTGACTCTTTGATTCCAGATACTTTATTTGGTTGACGAGGTCCTGCTGGGCTGGGTGACTTTAAAATCCTCTCTTGAATAGTTTTAACCCCAATCGAGGAACCACTGATGGTTTCAACGGTTGACGGGAATCCATTTGAATTTGAAATGGGTGACCAGAGTTTAGGTGATGTTGGTGGTTTAACCAGATTATTGTTATTGTTGTTATTAACAATATTGTTGTTATTGTTTGCGTTAATCGTATTATTATTGACAATATTATTCACGCTATTTTTGTTATTGAGTGCTGTCGAGACGGTTAAATCGTCATCTCCAATCTCGGAATTTTTGCCATACATCATGGATAACATCCATGATTTTTTCTCATTGCTCTGAAGATGGAAAGAGAAGAGACGAAAAAGCAAGGAAACGAAAAATTATTAACATATAAATTGGTTTGTTGCCATTAGAAATATTAATGTTTCATTTTTTTGTTTTTTTTTCTGGTGAAACCAGATTTACTTGATAATCGTTTGATTGTTGTTTTTTTCACCAAATGCCCATCACAGTAAACCGGCAACAAGATCATAAACCTTTTAATAAAGTATCAATCTAACAGTAATCAAGTCTATCAGCCTACACAACCAAACTGTATGGATATTTTTGTTGTGTGTTTCTGGTTGGTGTTTTTGGTTTACTCTTAGTATTGAATGGTATCAACCAGTAAAAAAAACAAAACATTTAAAGATGATAATTGTAATTATAAAAAAGTGCTGATTATTGTGTTTTATTAAGTGTTGTAGTGCGTTTATTATTATAACAACTTGTTAAGTCACGAGAATAAGGTGTTTCTCAATGATTCAATTTTGTAATTAACCTCTTCTATTTCATATTTCCTAATTATCCTCAACAATAAGGTGAATATTACCGGATTTTCAAATTGTGATAATTTGCTAAAGTAGAAATGAAAAAGATGAAATTTACTTGCATAATTTTAAAAATATATATTCAAAAATAATCATTGAATCTTTAAATTATGATCAAATTTAATTGTAACATGTAATTATATCAATTTATAAAGTAAAATCTAAACCAACCAGTTGGCTATTTATTAAACGATGCTAAATGTGTTCATTGTTTAGATCAACTGTATCTTACTGATTTTATCAGTCAAATGAATCACCTCTTCCTGGCTGAGCTCAATCAATTGTAACAATTAGAAATTAAAAAACAAAATTAAAAGTGTGATTGGTTAACCAGATAAAGAAAAAGTGGTAAATTGAAGTGTTCTGGTTAAACATGTGTTGCTGTTAATAGGAATGGTTAATGTAAATGAAATCTTACCGTTGTACTTAAACCAGAAACTCTAAGGTTGGAGCCACCATTTTGGTATGAACTATCAGATTGATCATTCCATTTGGAGAATTCCTTGTTTCGTTTATTCAGCTCATCTTCAATTGTTGCTCCACCCAGGCTACCACCAAGTGAGACTGGCCTAGGTTTAGGTTCAACAAGTAACGGCGGAACCAATTTAATTGTTTCAATTAACGGTGACTTTTCCTCATTACTTCCCAGTGAATAGGCTGATGAAGCTCCTGAAGATGATGTTGATCCATAGGAGTCGGCCGATGAACAGGAACATATTGAAGCTCTTTGACCACGCAAATTGTAATCCGATTGTTGTTTAATCATGGTTGAATTATGAGCATCCCTTTCCCGACGTCGACGTAGACCTGGTGTTATATCATCGGAAATGAGAGTGGTGGTGGTCACTGTAGATCCATTTGACTGTTTCTCTATGGTTGTGGTTCCCGCTGAATTGGTGGTCATGGTTGTTGTCGTTGATGTTGTTGGTGATGCGGGTGAACCATTAATTGATGAACCATTGGTTGTTGATCCATTGACCAGATGACTTGACTCCTTGGGACGACCAGCTTTACGGTTAAACTGTTCAGTCGTTTCTATCACTTTACGCTGCCATGAAGGGACTATTTCTGAGGTTATTTTAGAGGAAGCTTTTGGAGGTAGATTGCCGGTTGAATGGCGGCGACTTTTACGCCTTTCCTCTTCACTGGTACCCAAATAGCCACGAGATCGACTTCGAGGTATTAAATGGCGAGCATCCAAAGGCAACACTTCACCCTCATCTTCACCATCCTCATGACGTAGAACCGCCTCATAAATTTGAAACTGTCTCAATAAATCCATGTCAATTCCTTGCCTGGACATGTAATATTGAATTATCCTCTCCATTCCCTGTTCCTCTAGTGAATCAACCACATCGTAATAAGTATCTTGATCAGAGATACCGGCCAATGTTTGATTAACCAAAGTCATGGCAAAAATTAACAACTCCATATCAGCCCAATTTTTCTCATTTAAAAGGTTAATTATATTGTGCCAAGGTTTAGCTCCTGAATTAGAGTTGAATTAAAAAAAGATGTAAATAAGCAAAAAATTAGTTAATTGAGCCATTAGCATTTCAACTCACAATCAATTTTCAAATGTTTCATTTTTGCAGAAACAAAATTTACTCAAATGTTCACATTGAATTATTGCTATACTATAGTTGTTTAAATTGGTTTTTTTATATTGAAAACCTGAAATATTAACATAATGACCTTTAAATTATATTTATAATTGATTTAAGGTACCAAAAATGAAAAGCACAAAAAGTCTATCAATATTAGCCTTTGCATTTTTTCATCACTGATTCTCATTAATGAACACTTTGATAGTAAATTTGATTGCGAGGAAATGATTGTTATTTAAAATTAAACATTACCTCTTTCAGAATCAACAATATTTACAGCTTCAAGAAGAAGAAGACAATTGGAATCTTGATATTCAACAAAAACCAATAACAATTTGAGCGCAGTTTTCACAACAAGTCGATACTGTGAAGAGAAAGTTAAACAATTAGTAAATTGCAATTAATAAGCAAAGAGAGAGAGAGAGAGAGAGCAAACAGATAACGAATTTTCATTGAAACCAGAAAAAAAGATTTTGTTTTAATGTTCAATGTAATTGCACATTTCCTTAATATAATCAATTTAATCTCTTGTTTTATTTTTCTCTAGTTTATAAAGCAAACCATTTTTGAGTGTTTGAACATTTTTACCCAACTTTACTTATTAACAATTAGGTAATTATGGGTTACATGCACAAGTAAAAAAACACATTATTTCATCTTAAGATATAATCTTATCAACAAATGGTTCGTTTAACATCGATTGACTGAATCACCTTCACAACAATATATATTGTTTATTAACTTCAGTCAACCATGCGAAAAGGTAAATGTTATTATTGTTGTTGCCCAAAGGCCCTCACATTATCATTATCATCATCATCATCATCTATGTTATTACATTTTTAAGTTTAACATTGAAATAAAATTTAACAGTCAACATAACCATAGACTAATGGCTTGGCAAACCTTGAACGACGCCCGTGTTAAAGGCCATTTCCAGTCCACTTTGACCATATTTATCAACTAAGTGTTAGATATAAGATATTATCAAGATAAATAACTAGAAAATAAATTAACAAGATCATTGGTACAACAAGTGATTGATAATTTCACCAAAATATTGTGAATTTTACTTAATTCATTTCCTTTAACAAGTCAACCAATTAAACATTTACAATTGTTTACCAGGACGAAATTGGGTAAACAAATTGATCTGGGTAAAAAAATTGTTTCACCAATTTAAACTAATCAAGTTAAATTTGTTGGAGAAAAATTTGCTTCTAAATTTAAAATTTCATGTCAATTCACTTGTTTACTTATCAATTGGATAAATTTACAGAAGCAGTTAGGTTTACTGTTAATACCATTTTAAAAATGATTGTTTGGTTAAATCAACTAAAATCCTTGACTGGCTTTACCCGATTGATTTAATAATGATAATCATGATTGATTTAAATCATATGGTTTCATCAAGACTTTCAGCTTAAGCCAATTGACACTTACAATTGTGCTAATAACAGGGTTCCATTTAACATTGATATAAAATACCCAACAATGCAAACATAATGATGATAGTTGAAACTAACAAATATAATCATTTAAACGGATTAAGGAAGAAAAAAAGAGAATCTAATTGTTCTGGAAAAACTGAATCAATAATAAGCATTAATCAAGATGATAAAAGATGTAAAAACAAAAGCAATTGGATTTAGGTTTAACAATTTAAAGCCCTTAACACAATAGCTATACATCAATTTAAGTCCATTAGCAGCTATTAATACAAATTCATTGTTATTTTCTTGATGCAAAAATGGTTCAATTTGGTTAAAAAGTAGCTCTTTAAATACCATTAAATTGGCACAACCAAATTGTGATTTACTTGAAAAACAGAGCACAGTAATTATCAATTGAAATGTTAATTGCAAACCATTTGTATCACTGGACTTTATTGCCCTTTAAGACAATTTGAATTGAATCAAAAAAAAATGTGAAACTCGCTGATTTGGGTTAACGTAAGTAATGTTCAACAATTAACTTGATCATTTGTAAATGACCATCATCATTAATTTAGTCAATATTAATTCATGAAACCATTTCATTAGCTTGAGCAACCAATAATTAGATTAATAGAAAGTTGAGTTTAATGTTGAATCCCTTGAATCTAATTTTGATATGAAATGATGAATAGCAAAGAGTATCAAATTGACTCTCATTGAGTATTCATTTTTTTACCCTTTGATTAATCAATCAATGAACTGCAAATGAAAATCTATTGTTAATTAAGTTAATCAAATAAGACACTTTGAAAAGTGTCAGTCAAAAGTGTGTAATCCTCTTAAACAGTAAGTAAATGATTTATTAATGATTGCTTTTGATTAAAAGCTTCAAGTGGTTTATCAAATTATATGTTGATTGTCTTGGAATTAGAAGGGAAATGGTTTAAATATAAAAATGATTAAAAATAAATCAATTTAAACTCAGGCTTTCATGAAGATTGGAGACAAAAATTGAAAAAAAAAGATATAATTTGGAAACAATTTTGACTGAACAATGTTGAAGCTGACAATTGTACCAAAAAAAAGTGTGCAATGAATCGTTTCTCAGGCCTTTTCAATATTACCTTTTACCTGATGGAGTCTGCTAAATGATTAGTAAATTATGTGAATAAAAGTTAAAAACGTGTTACAACAATTTACCAATGTAATGTTAAATTCAATTGTTGATCAAGACATAATATTAAGCTTTTATAGCTGTAAGGTTATCTAAGGTTATCTTATTTACTTTGATAATGGTGTGAATGATAACACAAATAGGAGACTGTGATGGTCAAGGGATTGTTGACCTTTAACAGTCCAGTAAAATTAAACAAGAGGTCATGATTGATTGCTTGTACAGTTGCAGACAATTGTGGTAATTAAACGACTCGGGAAAGTGATTTAATTGAAACAGTCAATTGGCTAATTACAATGGTTCAATTCATCATCACTGGCCATTCAATGAAATACCAGAAATGGCAAGAAGCAAAAAAAAATCACTGACGTAAGAAATGCTTTTACTTTCCGTTGCCATCTTTAAACATTAACTTTACACCAAAAAGGTGTTTGTATTGATTTTCATTAACAGTAATAATGAAAAGGTTTAAAATGAAAATACCAATGAAGTTCAACTTTTGATGGCGATGAGTTTTTTTTTTGTTAATCAGGAAAAAGTTCAACTCTTTACAAACTTTTAATTCAATTCTCTGTCCATCAAGTTGTTTCCTTTTCATCTTCATCAATTCAATCATCACCTTCATCACCATCAATCTCATCCCATTATTTTGAATCCGTCATCTTTCAATTTTCACCTTTTGACGGTTAATTGAAAAGTCAATTTGACCAAGGTATTTAACCATCAACATTGAGAATTTCAATTGTTCAATCATCTTCTCAATTGCACAGATAAAACAATCTTCATCGAGAAATGATAATTCAGAGATTAATCAATTACTTTGCAATTTCAATCAACATTTTCAATGGTAAACTCATTTTGTAAAAAACTCTTTTTTTTCCATTTTCTGATTTTTCACCAGTTTCTGTCCAAAGGAAAAGAGGGAAAAAAAGTCAAATTATTTGGTCGATTAAGTATTGAAATGAAACTACAAAGTCTTACAACTAATGAGTAAATAAAAGTTGCAAGTTGCGTGAAGCTAAAGGTAAAAAATGTTGATTTACTTTGACACTTTTATTTATGCTTTGCACCAAACGGTACTAACATTAATGACAGTGTTTTGTTAATCTGTTAATCTGCTATTCCAGGTAAGATTTATATCATATAATATAAAATTTAATCATGAAAACAGTGAATCAATTTATATTAACATTTCTCCATTTGAGTCTCACATTTTTACTCAACATTATCCGTATGGAGATATTTCCTAGAAAATCGCATCTTGATGAAAACTAATTGATGGTTAACTATCAAATTGATGAAAAAATTTCACATCTGAGAAATCGAATCAATCTATAATTTAAATTTCCATGATTATTCTGTTCATCATTTTATCATGTTCAACATCGGAACATCATGTAATAAAGATAATTGTGTGAAACTTCAATTTAAAGACATTGATTATTTACTTTAAGCTGCTTCAGTTTTATCAGTTGTGATTAACATTAAACCTCATTATTTGAGAAAAATTTAAAGACATTTAGCTAAATTCAGTTCAATAGTCGAAGATTGATTTTTCAAAATTTTGCTGTTGGAAGCAATTAAAATTAGAGTTTGATTTACTGACTAAATGGAATAATTTACTTGAGACTTTTTTTTTTGTTTAGAAAGATTCACTTTTCAAAACTCATCATTTGGATATTAACCATTCAATATTGACCATTGCAACTTTCAAGTTTCAAACTGATTATTCATGGAGAAAAGTTAGAGAAAGTTAAATCTACATTTTCTCAGGTGAATTTTGAAATGAAAATTTGAATAAAAAAGGATTAACTAGTTTTGATAGAGATGAAAAATGGAAACACAAAACGCAATGAAATGGGTTACTTATTGAAATGCTAATAATAGTTGAGTTGATTTAACACTTTAATGTAAAATCATTAAACTTGCTGTTAGGCAAAAAATAAACTGATAAACAAATTTTCAACCAATTTGGATCATTTTAAATTCCAATCATGGGTTGAATTTTTGATGAGCAGCCAAAAAGTGTGCAAGTAAATCATTAGTTTACAATTGCAATTGTAAACATTGAACAAATTGTGAGAGTCAAATGTTGATCATTTCAAAGTATAAACTCAAAGGTTGAAGGTTAAAAGCAAGGTTAAAGTAAATAATGATAAATTATAAAATAGTAAAGGTAAAGAGAAGTGAATTGCATTTCAATGTTTGGTGAAGATAAATAAGGTTAAAAGTAAATGCAATTTTTGATACTTTCTTCTCATCTTATCATTAAGGTGATATAATACATTCAAGGATATATATTTATAATAATTGAGGTGAATATTGTTTCTATGGGAAAGTAATCAACTGGACACAATTCCTATTATTTTCAAACTTCAATGGAAACCTTATTATATGGATATAAAAAGTAGAGATGAAAAGTAACCAGAAAAGCTATTACAGAATTCGCATATTAAAGAAAAATGCACGAAAAATTCACCATTCAAAGGCATTCTTCCATCTCATCATCTTTAAGCTGAAAATCACATTTTTTATTTATTTTCTTCATCATCATTTTGTCTTCCATTGAAGAGTGGAAACCTTTTCTCTCAATGATTATAATGTTAAACGTTTTATTTGGGTTTTTGTTGCAAGTTAGTGACTTTGTTATTGGCAAGAAGGTGCTCATAAAGCGGCTTTCAGATGGTCAATTGACTTTGGACTACAAAGGTGAATCAAGGTAAACACCCAAGGTATATTATATTCATTATCACAGAATTATTATTATAGTTGGGATTAAATGTTTAAAAAAGAACATTAATTTTTCTTCTTCAACGTTCAATTGCAACGAGAAAGTAGAGAAATGTTTAAGATGATTATTGTAAACCTGGAAGGGCAAGACAAAAGGATCAAGATGATGATGATCATGTCGATGATAATGATGAAAGGGTGAAGGAATCAGGGTAAGATGAGAAGAGGATGAGGCGACTGATGAGAGTTAACAGTTTTTTGCTTTTCCAGGTTTACCTTTTAGTAGTTTCTTCAAATTATCATAAACAATAAAGGAACCCATTTGAAATCATGAAATGAATGTAATTAAATTTATTGGTAAATTGAATGAAAATTAGCTGTTGAAATTGGCACGGTTTGCCCAGTGGTAAAGAGAATGGACTAGTTAAGTAAAAAAAAAAAGGTTCAACATGAGTTACAGGTAAAAAAGAACAACTTAATTGTTCTTGAAAACAAAATGCAACTGATGAGGATAATTAGGATGGGTGAGAATGACGATAAGATGATCATTTACCAGAGTTAACCAGAAAAAAAAAGATTCTTCTTGATTCAACTTACAGATAATTTGGAGATAAATTTTGAAAATTTCAAGGTAAATCTTGTTCATTTATTAACTGAAAAAGTTGTTGAATCGATATTCAGTTTGCTCTCTTTAAAAGATATCATAAAGATACTTACTTGAGATGATATTAATGAATAAAGCCATTGAATTGTTTCGTTGTGTTCAATAACACCATTCATACCGTCAACATATAACATTACTTGACCTAAAGCTGTTGATTGTTGGTTAAATGTTGATCATTAGTTGATAATCCCACGGTTAAAGTTAATTTTTTGTTTAGTTTGATCAATAATTTGATTGGGAAAATGTAAAATGAAAATCAAGGATTAATTTTGTTTCATTAACTGAAATTGTTTTGCATTCATTTTGCATCATTGAAAAAGTAGCAATTGGTTCAACAGAGGCGATTGCTAATTAAAAAGGTTAATCATAACCATTAAAACATTTAATTATTTGTTTGCTGTCATTTTACCCACTAACACTGCAATTAGTTAAAGATAATTATTGTTCTCTGGGATTGATTAACCATTAATAAGCAACAATTAGTTGAAACTTGAGTCAATACTTTTGTCACCCAATTAACAGATGACAAAATTGTTGTCAACTTACCTCTTAAAATATAATTTTGATAATTTTGATCATTTTCCGATCCAACTTTAATCAGGCAAGCTAGACCATCGTTTTGTACAAAAGCATGAACCAAATCTTTGTCATCCTGCAAAGGTGCAAAAACGGGTTAATCAAAAAGAGCGATAAAAACAAAAGGGTAACAATTGAAATTAGGGTTGGTTTTTAATCAAATAATGGTCAAGTTGAAAGTTTATAAAAGATTAGGACTCTGGGTCACTAAGTGTATAAGTTTTGACCATTAATTCCTTGAATAATAAACACTCTTGGCCTGCACTGATTTGCTTTTTAAGGTTACTAAAGCCTAAGCAATTGTAAGCATTGAACCTAAAAATTATTCACATCATTATTAATATCATTTTTTTTTTTTCTTCTTCTTCTTCTTCTTCTTTCCTAATTTAACTTACAGCTTTGGGTTTTGTTGATCACAGTTAATCAGCCCTTGATTCATAGCTTAAGGGCTTATTCGTGTAACAACCATTAAATAATATAACATAATATATATACATAAATGTTATCAGGTTAAGCATTCCCAGTCCATTGTTATCATATAATTGGCCTCAACTCAATATTATGACGTTTCATTTTCAGATAACAGGCAAAATAAGTACAACTATGTGGTTAAGAGCAAGATGAGGATTAACAGGTAAGGAACAGAGAGTGAGGTAAAGAGAGAGAGAGAGAGAAGGAAGAGGAGGAGGAAGGTGATGGTGATGAAGAGAGTGAAAAGTGATGAGGAAGAAGATTTGTTTTATTTTGTTTCTCTTTTTTTAATTTGATTCGTAAATTAACCTGTTTCTAGGTTAAACTTTTGTTTGATGCATAACCGTTCAATTTCTTTTGCTATTTTTTACACTAACATTGAAAAAAGGTAAACTCTAAATTGGACTGTTAATTAGTTGTACTTGGCATTGTTTTTGCATTGTAACCAGAAAAGGTTACATTTGAAAGATGAAGCAAAAAGTTGAAAATTTTTTTTTCTTTGCTGCTTCTTTTCTTGAAATGTGAGTAAATTTTGCATTTGTTGCCTAAACCAACAACAATTAAAGATGTTGCAAAAGATTGCAATTGAATGAAAAGTAAAATATTGATAAATAATTGCAATAGTTGATGATTATTTTGGATCAAGTTGGGCAAAAGGTGATTTGCTTACCTGGAATATTTGTTTAAGTGTAAACAAAGCTCGTCTTAAACTTCCTCCCGATGAATTGAGCAACCTTTCTGTAAAAAGTAAATACATTTTTTTTTGTAAGAGAAAACAAAAAGTCAAATCAATTGTTAATTGTTGTACAACAGGTTGTTCAAATAAAGATTAAAGTCGATGAAATATTTAATTGCAATTGAACAAGGGGTCAGCAAATTGTTGGGGTCAATTGGATTGATCAACAATTGTCAAGTATGTAAATTGATGCAAAAATGAAGGTTCATCATAATATGCTCACAGGTAATCATTTGAAAAATCAAATCATTTCATTTTCTTGGGGATAATCATTGGATAAAAGGAGATTAAATGATGTGTATGTAGATGATGCCTTGATGTTAACCTGTTGCACCTCAAACTACATAATAATAATAATAGTAATGATAATAGTATTATAATTATTGCATGTTAACGCCATGATTGTTGTAAACAGCCTTAGGGACATTCCAATCTGAATAAGTTTGATGTTACCTTTCATCAGTTGAGTAGATGAACAGTGAAAAGTTAAACTTCTTTTTGTGTTTCTATTTCTTTCATTATTATTATGTTATCATAATCATTTACGCGCTCTCCTTATTTGATTAATATCCAAACACATGAGAAACACACAATCAAGTAACGATAATTAAACAAAAGACAAAACCTAATCATCAATATATAAATATATATTTTCAATTCATGAGAAAAGTTCACCAAACAAAGAACCTTTTCAGAATTCACCTTTTTTCTTCTTCTTCTCATTTTCATCCACTTTTCACACTCTTCCTTTCACAAGATTTTTCATCAACAAGATTAAGATAATGATGGCGATGGCGATGATAATAATGAAGAAGGGATGAAGAAGAAGAAGAAAGATAAGATTCTCTGATATTCCAAAGATTAATAACGTGATTTTAATCTTAATCGTGCTTTATTCTGTTCATATTGTTTCATCTATCACAAGTTTAACCGTTAATAAGATAATATCATCTTCAACTTTAATTGATCCCAATGACGATCAAGATGGTTGGTGCAAATAAGTACCTGTTGTACCTTCACCCTCACAACATTCAGACACATTAAATGAGATAAATTATCAGGTAACAGAACAAAATTTTGGCAAATGTTCATTTCCGTAATTGTGAAAACAAAAAATGGTATCAAAGGTGAGTAAAGTTGCCTATCAAAATTAACCTACACAAATAGATTTAGATGAAATGCGAAAGGTTGAATAACAATGATATTAATGATAATAAAGATGAGGAAGAGATTTTGGTGAATCATTTACTCAGCATCATTGAATAACAATTACATTTTTATACCTTTTCATAGTCCAAAAGTGTCTTATGATGAAAAGTGTTATTATCGTCATCGGTATCAGCAACAGACAATCATCAAAATGTTATTAACCAGTCAAGTCAAAATGCAAATGAATTTATGAAAAGTTGAATTAATATTTTTTTTTACCATTTTTAGTTCTTTTCAAAGTTGAAGATACAAAAAAAAATATCAACAATTGATGAGTTGTGTTGATGGAACGCTGAAAGTGATAAAGTTTGATAGTGATGAGGTTTAATAGCCATAATAATGATGACCATCATGGTAAACAATTTGACCGTAAAAAAAAAGGTTTTGACGGCGAGGTTAACAAGTTGCCAGTCAAACGGGCACCTTGGACCTTCTTTAACCCTTCCT
Organism: Tetranychus truncatus; assembly: GCA_028476895.1. Taxonomy (NCBI): domain Eukaryota; kingdom Metazoa; phylum Arthropoda; class Arachnida; order Trombidiformes; family Tetranychidae; genus Tetranychus; species Tetranychus truncatus. Next base: position 16,022,487 of record CM052060.1, read on the forward strand.
GATGGACAGTTTGATATCTTTGTAGTGTTGCGTGTTTGCATGATTCACTGTTATCTTGGAAAAGGTTGAATTGTTTACTTGATTCATTTTCATCATCAAATATCATTAACTCACACTATTGATCAACTTGGACTTTCCGATTCACCAGACACATCAAAATGCTTTTTGTTGATAACTTGATGTGAATCTTGGTAAACATTGAAGGTAACAATTTCAACCTCATCATTGAAACTTGAATTGATGAAAATTGTCAACAATTTTTTTTTTCTCTTCCTTTCTTTTTGCCAAACTTCACTTGAATGTTGCAAGTGCAATTTTAGATACAAACTGTTTGCTCATTTTTGAAAAGTTTTGAAAATTGAAAAATGAATACGGATTAGGATAAATCAACTGGATCAGAAGGCAAAATTGGTCGGATTAAGTTTGATGATAACTTTGTTTGCTTTCATTGTTTGCTATATTTGATTATATTCATGTTCACTTGATACAAACGATTATGATGATAATCATCATGATTGGCAATCAAGTTAGACACAAAAATTGAATGATCCATCATCATATGAGAAATAACATTGTTCAGTTGATTGTCAAGGTTTTTTATATGCATCATCATCAACATCATCAACAACAAACTTTACATTATTCACAATGCACTATTTGAATGAGGAATCGCCCTTTTACCCTGAAAAAAAAGAGAAGATGAAATTTCAGGTCATCATGAGAAATGAACAAAGACAGCATGAGACTCTCTTTAAAGGTCAGCTTGGAATGGGCGGTTTTTCCTTCAAGAGTCTCATTGTCGACCAATGTTGAAACGCTTTGCATTACAAAGCTTTAATCACAAGTAAAAAAAAAAGTTTAATCTTTTCCTATCATCATTAATATCTCATGTTCATCTTTTTTTGTTCAAGCTTCATGTGACTTTTGAACATTCATCCTCTTCACCTTTAACTTTAACTCGCATTTCCAATCCTTGATCTTATTTCAAAAGCCAAGTCACGCTTAGTATTGTTTCCTATCACAAATTGTTCAACAATTTTGTACTTTCTTCTTCTTCTTCTTCTTACATTGAGTTGATAAAAATCATACACAACACCAAACAATAGTTAACAAATTACGGAAATAGGAATAACTTGATTGTAGTCAACTAATGATAGTGAAATACAATTACGCGATTTGATACGTAAATCAACTATCAATTTAGATTAAACATTTTGTACAGTTGTTCGGCTTTGATTAAAACCACCGAAACTGCCCATCAGACTTGGCCAATAGATCGGCCTTTATCACTAATTGAGAACAAAAAGCATCAATTGTTCAGATCAACGACAATTGAAAGCATATTTAAAAAAAAAATCAATCAGATAACATCAATGATTGGAGGTGAAATTGTTCAGAAAGTAAAAGAAGAAAAAATAAAGTAAAATGAGTAAACTTGATAGATATTCATATTGACCATTTTGTGCTCAATTTTTCTTTTGCATTCTACTGTTCAACTGGAGCAATCACAATCAACTTTGATCAACTTTGCATCACAATAATAATTATCCAACAATTGAACAGCACATCTGACTCAAAATCTATGCAACAATAAAGAGAAAGAGAGAAAATTTTCAACTCAAGTTGGCAGATAAAAAAGTAAAGTCAACTGATATAAACCAGCAAATCAAAGTTGGCACAGTTTTCATTAAACTGTTATATTGTTAATAACTAATTATCAACAGTATTATACAATAATTAGATCAACAGAAAATGTGAAATCGGTTAATTACTAAAGTTAATCAGGTACAGTAATGAAACGTACAACAATAAAAATCTGTCAACAGATAAAAAGTTGAAGAAAAAAAAAATGAATTTAAATAACAAGAATATGCTAATTGGCAATAAATATGCTAAATTAGCAATTAAATTAGATTTTCATTGAAAGAGCCTCAAATGCTAAAACAATCAACAATGGTTCAGATTTACTTTTATCAAGTTGTCAAGTTCAATGCGAAGGCTGATCAATTGATAGCAACAAGTAAATTAACCTTAAATTGGATATCAGAGGTAAAGAATTCAGAAATTTTAAGATTCAAATATTGGTTTTGATCATCTGTGGCTTTAATTTGCTCTCATTGGTGTTCAAAATTGGTGTTCAATCGTGAGGTTAAGCTGGTAAAGAAGATGGATTCATTGTGATTGCTTACGACTGAATTAGACAGAGAATCATTATATTTCGAGAAAATGTGAAATTCCATGAGTCAGATAATTGAAATTCATTCCCAATTTCCTTATTCCTTAATCATTTTTGGCAAGTCTTTTTAATCTTCAACTTGTGATGAAACTTATTGTTGAATAATTGCATATTTTTCACCAAGAACTTCCTGTTGTTCGTCATCTGAGTTACTCACTGATTCAGTAGTTTTTTTGGCAGAACCAAAAGTCACTTCAACTAACGTAAAATGATTGAATGAAAAATTAACAGAAAATGTTACTCATGAAGCCAAGTGAATTTCAAATGAACCCAAAATCACAATTGAATAACATCATCAACTCGAGGCATTAATTTCACATGCAATAAACCAACGCCTTGAATTGCCAATCAATAAACTAAACATTTTTTTGTTTTCAATTAAAAACAAAACATTGAAAATTGAATTTTCATTATCAACCCTCATGTAAATTTGAAAATTACCTAATGATGAGATAATTAAAGATTAATGATTATTTAATTTTAAGGTTAACCTTTTCATTCCAATTGTTATCTTTTGTTTAAAGTTGCTCTCAATTATTTGCATTTGATTATCGATCAATCTGATGAGTTCACCTGGTCAACAGTAATGTTCATGATTAACATTGAATAACAGTTACATTTTAAACATCATTTAAACATTTATTCCAAAAGGAATAACCAGATTTTGTTTGACCAATCAAAATTAAGCTCAAATGATTAATGTTGCCTGATTACCAATTGATCAGAGTATCGTATATCAAGATTCATCATTTTTTATTTCTATTCAAAAATTCTGTGATCTAACTAAATCTGTTATCAGATTAACAAGAATTAACCATTATTTAAAGAGCCAATTCATCTTCTTTGATTCAGCAAATATTAGTCTTCATTTTCAGGGTTATTATCTTATTAGCCAAAAGTCAGGTCAACATTGTCTTCTTAAGTTACATTCAAGGTTTAAGGTTTTATTTTGTTTTATTTGAATCATTTAAGTCTTTCAAGTGAAATCATAATCAATAATTGAATGATTATCAATATTCCTGGTTCAAGATAACATGTGAAACTCATCAATACTAAAAAGGTTGAGATTTTTTACCTTTAAAATCAGAAGGTAACTCAATATCAGATGAATATTGAAATAACCAGTTTCATCGTCACAAATAATAATCACCATCAATAATATAATCTCATGATAATAGACTCATCATCTTTTTACACAGTCAATCAGTTCCAATGAACGGGTAATGTTGCCCTTTTAAATTGACTTTTCCTGTTCTCATACAAATGTGATTACTTTATAATAATTTTTATATATTGTGTTGTGTTTTTACATGTTAAATTGCGTGTTAACTTAATTATATTGTTGTAACTTTATTAACTGGCCTTTACAAGGTAAGGGCTTAATTGAGTTTAAATTTAACCTCTATGAAGTTACATAGTTAGACGCAATTGCATTTAAAACGGATAAATTGTTGTAACAATCAAAAGATAATCAAATTAACCGATGAATATTTGGTAAAACTAAATCTCCATTTAAATGGATTTAAGTTTTGAATCAAGGAAACAGTGAAATCTTGCTGTTGCTAATTAATGGGTAAAAAATGTTTACCTTTTTTTAGCTTTTATTTTGGCCAATCAAAAATTTTCAGGTAACATTTGAAAATTTCTTGTTTCATTACAATGTTTGACTTTTTTTTTCTTCTTTACACTCAATTTTAACCTAAATTGCAATACAAATCAAGGTGAGAAAAAAAGATGCGGATAATGATGGCTTTTTATCTTAAACATTTTTAGGCTTTTGTTTTGCCATTTTGCCTTGAGAGGTTATAATCATGATTTATTGTTGATATTGCGTTTAATATTGAATTATCAACATTACCAGTTATTATCAATGTTAATGACGTGTCAACAAGCATGAAACTAAAATCACAATTAAATTGAGTTCACCTTATAAACACAACACAAAAACAAACATTAGGTTTGATTGACAATTTGGGTTCATAGCTTTAGGTTAAATATTGATCGGTATATTATGGAATTGAACATCAATTAAGATGATAAGTCAGTGAAAAGTTGATGCGGAATATAAAGTTGCCTTTAAAGATGAAATGTTCATTTTAATTGGGTTAATCTTGAGATACATTTTTTCCCCAACTTTCAACTCGTATCAACAAGTAATTCAACTAGATCTTTGGCCTTTTCCTATCGACCACTTTTCAAGCTAAAAAAACTGGTTATCAAAAATTGAATAATCAATTTAACGGGAAAACATTGAGAAAAAGAAATCAGGAAAATAAAATTTCTCTTCAATTTTTCTTTTAACCTTATCATTAGTAGTTCATCGTAAATCATCATCATTTTTTTTTTCAAGTTAACTGATTGAAATAACCTAAAAGTATCAATAACGGAAGAAAAGGATTGATGTTGATGGTTAAACAGTGATTATTGGTGAATGTTATAAAAATAAATATTATCAATTGACTATCACTTTCATAAACGAAAAATGATATTTTCCCAACAAAAATGTTTCCAAACCTACTAAATGAATAAGTTTACTTGTATTTTGAAATTTTATAAAATACCTTTTCTAAATCAAAACAGATAACCCATTATTTACTGATGTATCAGGTATTATTGAGGCACAAGGATGAAGGTTACCTGGTTAAGTGATGATAATGAGTAGAATAGGAAAAGGCTATAAATGATAAAAGTAACCTAATAACTTCACTTTCAACTGATTTTGCTTCAAGTTTCAATTTTTTTTGCTTCTTCCTTGTTAATTCAATGTTAGACTTTTACAGATTTCAATTGCAATTAAATAATCCGTTGAATCTCTCATCTTGAGTTGTAGTTTTGTTTTTTGATTGATAACAATCAATTGTAAGAAGTAAATGAAAAAAAATGGAAAAAAAACTTACCGATAATTGAGTGAACTCGAACAGATAATCGGGTTCGAAGGATAATTGCATTTTTACGACTGAAAATATAAGTTAAAAGAGACAACAAAATGATTAACATTTAATTATATCAATTTAAGGTGATACTTACTTGTCTCTGAATCCTTCAAAGTCTTCAGATTGTTCACTAATTGTCAATTCAGGATCAAGATAAGGTCCATAGCAATCAGATTCAATGGCATTATCATTTCCTTGGTGTTTATACAATTGTAAGGAACAATCATCAAGCTAGAGAAATAACAAAAAGAAAAGTCAATTTAACCAAAAAAAAATGTTCAATTTTAGGTGACAAATGTAAAGACAATTGGAAAATTTAAATTTTCAATTTCATTGCAAATTTACTTTGCTCAACTCATAACCATTAATCATAAAGTTGATTGGGTTTGATCACGATTCAAGGAATCAGGATAACTCTTGTAATTAGTTTTAAATTTTGCTTTATCCTAATTAACCGGAAGTTTAACATCAATTCTGTGATTTGTTGCTCTTTTTTATTCAAGGTTAATCAAGTTATTTAAGCAAACAATTGTTCAATGTTATTACATTCAATTAACTTTTTTTTTCTGTAACCATTTTTTTTTCACCATCTCATCATGTTTTCCATCCACAAGAAAACAATCAATTGAATCAACAGTGAAATGATCAGTTAACATATCTAACAGTCTTGGTCTTGTTTTACAATTTTCTTTGATTCACCTCAATGATCAGATCTAATTGGCGGTAAATAACGTGAAGAAAGAAAAAATCGTTTCAAGTGTAATTCAAATTGCTGGGAAAATTGAGTAACATGATATTGATTCATTGGATTTGGTTACAAGCAAGTGAAATTGATTAAAACTTCCGGCTATTGGAAATGACAGTATAACATGATAAGCGCTTTCAATTCTTTTTTAATCATTTTTAATCATGATTATATTACCATGAACAAGAGACAAAGAGTAAAATGTAAGATTGTAAAATAATGGATGAAAAATCATCACTATTCAAGTACAAAGACTATTCAATGTTGACATCCATTGAATATTATTGAAATGGGAATAATGAAGGAAACTCGCAATACCGGCAACAATGATAACAATTTACACACCCAAGACAAAACGATAATAACAATAATTGTTGAAATAATTGTCATTGATGATTGAATTGAACATATCTCAAGTAACCATTTATTGAATAATTTTTTTTTTCATCACAAAATTCAATTTTGCCCTTCAAAGGTACTTAACAAAAGTTGTTAAAACGGTAAAAGTTGGTTAAAAGCTTAAACCTGTACAAAGTTATCGTAATGTTCAAAATGAGCAACAACAAGGAATGTAAAATGAAAATACAGCAAAACTACGTAATTATCGACTAAATTAAGGTGCGTCCTTGATTGAGACTGAATTACATGATTAAAAACAAGATGAGAAACTCAATGAGAATACAAAATTCAATGAAATTCAATGTAACAGGTGAGATTTCAAGTAAAGTTCAACATGATGCTACCGAACATTTTGCCGTTCAATTTATCAAAAAAACTTGCTGTTTCTCAAGTATTCAGTTATCATTATCTTCGTCCATCTGTTTAGACACAATTTTGTTTTTCCTTTCTTTTTCTTTTCATGATTAAATGTTGAGATTGAAAGTTATGAACCTTATTTTTACCTTTTCATTTCCTTGCGTGAGTTTATTCAAATAAATGTATTTTTATATGATTTAAGATATTATTTATTAAACCTCTCTTGATGCATCCCAATGACCACAATACGCAAGTTAATCTAAATGTTGAAATAATTAAAAACAATTTCTGGTGTTTCAATGATTAAACAAGTTAACAGTTGACAATTAACAAGTCTAACTACTATTTTCATAGTTAAATGGTAGGTTTTTATATTTGTTAATTAAAGTGAATACTTGGTTAACTTCAACTACAAATATATAAAAGGTTTTTTGGGTTTTGCTTATTCTGGTCATTGTTAGCGTAAATAATAATCACACTAATGATTATAATCAGACAGAAAAGTGGACAAAAATGTGTGGATAGCACACATTGTGATCATGATGACCATCAGATTAAAATGATCATCATGTTGGATAATGACGGATTTCTTGATTATAATGGTGATGAATAAGGAAACAAAATTGTTTAACCAAGAAATGGTTGCAAGTTGAAAAAAAAGGGTAAAAATAATTGTATCAAAAATGATTATTTTAATAAGTTTAAATTGCTCTTGTTTAAACGTTTAATGCTTCTTATGATTTGAAAAATAATTGTTCAAGGTAACCAGTTTTTTTGATGGTTACAATTGACTCTGTTGATCAACTAAATTGTTGACAGTTGAGTCGATCAAGTTAACCAAAATTAAACTAACAATTGACTGTCAAATTATTTTTTTATTAAAAAAAAGCTTTGAATGTGAAAATGAAAAGTTGAATTCAAAGTTGAAACTAATTTTAGTCTGGAAAAAAAAACCTGAATTTAACTGTTGACAAATTGAAACCAGAAATAAGTCAATATCTTAATGGGCATGGAAAGGCATTTTTAACGATAAAAATTGAATAATTTCAAGCTGAAAATGTGCTTCTATTTCATGTTACCATCATCTAAGTTTATCTAAAATGAAACTTATGCAACGATGATACAAATGATGATAAATAAATCAATAAGTTTCATTAATAAAAGGTAAAGCTTGATTCGTGATTGTATCAAGTAACTTGCAAATATATCACAAAAAATGAGGTGTATAATATCATGAAATTACGTTTTAATATTGAAATGAAGTCAAAAAAAGGGAAAATTTGTTGAATGATGGAAAGTTGAGAAAATGGAAACTCATTGATAACAAAAGACAATCAAAAAGTGAAACATTGAAAGACACACTTTTAGGTAGAAAATTGAAAGGGACCATGAAATATGGAAAACAAAAAATCAAATTGAAATGTTTCACATGAAAGACGATGAAGAGATGGAGGAAAAAGGTTTCCAGTTGAACAATACTTGAAAAGTTGGAGAAACAAAAAGTTCATTTATTAAATGTTTGAATGTATACATTGATAAATAATGACATCAGATGATGACGATATCGATGATAATATAAAATGATAATATCATCATTAACAATAAACATAAAGTAGCTAAATATATGGAAAAATTATCAGTTTTAATATTAATTCGGGTTAACATTGTTTTGGTAAAACTTTCTCATTCTCAGTCAAATGTTCAGTATTGTATTTCATTCCTGAAATTGGCTCAAATTTTGGCCATTTAATTTTAACTCTTTCACTTTTCAATCAAACTCTCTCATCTATTATCAAGATAAATTGAAATCGCAACTTGGTTAGACCTTCAACTCAATGTTCAAACCCAACTTTTGTGTTTGCTTTCTGGCCTTTATGCATTGATATTAAGTTGATCATTTTTTTTTGACTAATTTCTGGTTAACCACTTTGATTACACATTCCGATTGTAAACTAAACCAACAGTAATTTGATGGAAAATATATTTGGATGATTAAAAGAAGGTAAAAATTGCTAAGTCTCGCCCAACAATTTAGTTTTCAATTCGAAAATGAAAGCGTTAATTTGACTTCCATTTGGCTGAATTTGCGATTTACCTTGAATTTTTAACCATAAACTATGAAAGGTTAGAAAATTGTTTCATTTTTGATCATCAAATGGTGAAGTTCAATTGATTGCAGACTGGTTGGAATCAAAGCAAGAAATAATTGTTGCAATAATTGATGTTGCTGTTGATCGTCAACATGATGGGTTAATTTGAATCAACTTTATGAATGGTTAAATGTGAAAGCGAAAGTTTCTGTCTTTAGCAATTTACAGTTGCGCTTTATTCATTGTCTAAGTGAACGTGTTTTGGTGTGTTAAACATTTAAAACATCAATTGAAACATCGATTAGTTGAATTTAGTACAGTGTTAACCTTGAAAGTGAGACAGTTTTAGACAATAATTATTCTTAATGATAATTGTGATGTTACATAATAAGGATTGTTGCATTGAAAAAAAGGAACCTAAAAGCAAGTGTGAAACACAATGGTTAATAATTGAAAGTTACATGTGAAAATGTTAGCAAACTGAATCAACAACAATGAGAAAAGAGAAATTAATGTTTACAATTAACACACTCCGAAACACTAACGTGTAAATTGAATTGAATTGGCTTTGATTTAAATTGTAATTTGATCAAACAAAAAGACTACAAGATTATAAATCAAATATCAATGAGTGATTTTCAACCGCTGGTTTCCTCGTAACGCTGTTTTTAAAGAAAGTAGGATTCTAGAAGAGATGACAAAATAACCAGAAAAACGGCTGACATTGGGTTTACTAAATGGTAAATAATGGGATAATAATCAAGTGAGTTGATTGTTGTCAATTGGGATGTGTAAATTATTCAAACTATTTTTCCGTTGATTGGTAAAATTGTTATTCTTAAGAACTCTTTGGTTAAGTGGTTCAAAAACGTCTGATACTCTAACTTTGAGATTAGCTACTCTGGAAATGGGATGATTGTTTGGGGTTAATTGAAATTATTAACTGATTACTTACTCTGTGAGGTGCTTGAAGAAGACGGTGTACTCCAGCAATTTGATTAACTAATGGTATATTTACATTAAATGAGTGTAATGGAGGTCTTGGTGGCTCAGGGAAATTAGTTGAGGCTCTAAAGGGATCAATATCGTTCAGATATTGAACCCTACAAGTTAATGTCTGTGTCATCCTATCCATTTTAACGTTAAACATCACTTACAGAGGAACATGCATAAAGATTGATGAAAATGACGGTGATGATAAAGATGATGATGATTATGAAGTATGTTGATAAATTATTAGTGGTTTAGTAACCTTAAATTGTCAAATATCAGGCTAATACACAAATGATTGTAATCCGAAATGCGTTAATAATAAAAAAGGAAAACACACAAAAACAATAATCAGCTCAATGTGTCACAAGTGGAGAACAAAATATCCGTAAATTTGTTGTAAAACATAGTCTTTTAGTTAAAGGATTTGATGATTGGAAAAACAAAGGTAAACAAAAATATGTAACATGGAAGAGTAAAAGACTAGAAAGACTAAAGTAAGGCAATAATAGAGATTTGTGTAAAGGTATTTTTGATGGGAAACACGAGTTTTCACCTTTTTCTTTGTAAGAAATGCAAGATATATTTATAATATAATAAAAAAGGACCAAACTATGAGTCAAGTTGTTCTCTTCCCTTACAACAACTATTTGACCCTTCAAAACTAGTATCAAGAATTTTGGATGAAAAGGAGCCAAGAGTAAGAGAGAGACAGAATGAGAGAAAGAGAGAGACAAACAGATAGAGGGAGGTTGAATGGGGGAGAGAATGAGGAGAGCAAATAACCGGTTAAGAGGAGCAAAGACTGGTCAGAGAGGAAAGAAGATATGTATTGGGTTAGAGATTGGATTTGATAGAGAGAAATAGAAGTTTTAAAATGAGAAGAGAAAAAAAATGAAAGATAGAAATGGAAGAGAAAGAAAGAGAGGAAGATAAGAGGAAGACAAGAGGAAGAGAGGTGAAAGAGAGAAATGGTTGAAACAAGTTGAAAGATAGAAGCCACTAGGTAACTTTATCATCTCGTTGGCTGCTAGAAACCAAAATGGCTGAGTTGTTACCCCCAAGTCACTATTTTATAAGACATTGGCATTTTTAAGGCATTTTTCGAGGAAAGACAGATGTTTAGACTCACTATTTGTGTGTCTCTCTCTCCTCTAGTCAGGTGTTATTTGAGGAGTTGAGTGAGTTTATTGAAAGATGATAAATAAGATGATGGATATGAATTCACAGATGAAAATAAACTGCGAAGTTACAAAATCGGTTAAACTTTACGTTATGAGAAAGAGTTTACTTTTGTTTTCTGGTTTTGCTTTTCTTACTGTTACCGGCAAGGGTCAGAGACATTTGCTTTTAACCTATTGGTTAATTGTTCACAGTCGAGACATTAAGCCTCATTGTTATGGCAACCCTAATCAGTCTTTCAATCTTTTTCTCATTCCTTTTTTATATAACATTTTCATATTCATTTTTGTTGAAAATCACTTCTTTTTTTCATTCAGCCTTTAACCCGAAATCAATTTTTGATCAGAAAATCAGTTTTTTTTCTAAATTTTCTCTCTTTTTTGTGTTCAAAATTTTCTGTATTTCAATTTCTCATAATTCACTTTCACCATCATTTATTCAAACGGCAAAAGGCTGTTAAGAGGACTTGAAATCAATTGGATTCAATCAAATTACCCAGCCAAATTACGTTTCATTTTTAAATATGTTTAGTTACTGTCTTTCATCTTCTTATTGTGATCAATTTGTGTAGTCAAAGTATTTTTATATTTTATTGATTGTGACCATCATTTTCATCAATTTCATTATCTTCATTTTTCCTTGTTTTCTATTACATACCAATAATAGCATAAACATGTTACGATTTGATTTATTCTGAAACGATGATGATGATGATGATGATTAAGAATCAAGTAATCAAGTTCCAAGTTGGCTTAATCTCACACAATTTGTTGCCAAATTTGTTGATCTTTTTGTTATTGTTGGTACCATTGTTGTTGCTGCCTGATTGTTGATTACTGTGTTGATCGTTGCTGTTGTTCACAATCAACCAAGCAAACTATATTTGTTGTTTGCTTCATCAATTAATTAAGCTTCTCCTTTCTGATCAACAATTCTTGAATTTGGTAACTTTAAGAATGGACTTTAAATCAGCTACGGTCTCTTTACTTTCTCTTTCACCATCTTCAGTCTCATCATACTGATCTTCTTCTTCACCATCCTGCTCATCATTCTCACCTTTACCATCAGACCTTCGTCATCACCGTCTTAACCAATTATGTAACTTAAAATCTAATCAAGAAAATCAGTGAAACGAGAAGCCAAATACTCAAAGATTTCCAATCCAACCCAATTCAAACTCTTTTTCATCATTATCATCATCCTCATTCATCCATTTCCACTATCAACTCTACCAATGGGTCCAACACATGAAATACAACTTGCAATTCTCAACATTCAAACTGGAATCATCTCTCATACCAAACCATCAACCAAATAAAATGCTGTTAATCAACGTAAAAAATGACAAAACGGAGAAACCCTAATTTAATAAATAATAATAATTATGTTAAGATGATTACAATGATTACCATCATCATCAGTCACCCATAACCAAGACAACTTTCACCTTCAACATAAAGGCAAACCCAAACTTAAACAACGGCTGAAAAAAAATGTCAATCAGTTTCAACTTGTTTCTCTCTTCCTCTATCTCTCTCTCTCCCTCTGTCTATCTCTTTCTTTATGAGGATGATAACAAGAGATTGAACAATTTCAATTGATAACTTGCATGTGCACTGGCAAGTCAACAGTTGAAAGTAATAACACTGGACCTGGCAATTAAGGAAAGTCTCTTTTTTCATCATCACCATTATCCTTTAATGATAACTTATCATTCATCGGTTTGGTGTTTGTCCAACTCCTAACCAGAAGAAGAGGAAAAAGAAGAGATTCAAGATTTTGGAATCAGAGAAGTTTGATGTTAATCTCAAATCCCAATGATGTAGATGATGATGGTGATCAAAGGTAACCCTGAAAACAACCTTTTCACAGTCTAAAGAAGCTGTAGAATCACAAAATAACTTGAAAACTTCTTGAAGCGTTGATGATAATAATGAAAGGTAAATCTAAAAGGATGAAGCCAGACAAAACCATATAACCACATAACCGTGTAACCCACCAATCTTCATTCCTTCTTCATTCTTTTATCGCCATTTTTCTTCTCCATTCCTTTTCTTTCTTCCTCTCTTTCACTCTCAACTTAATCATTATTATCACCATCTCTTCATCTTCACAATCCATTCCCTTGTATCTCATCATCATCATCATCTTTCACCTTTCCTTGGTTGGTAAAACTGGCAAAACACTGACCCAATATAATGAAAGCGTGAAATACAGGTTAAAATGTATAATCGTATGATAATCTTGATAGTGATAACGTTTTATTTTAACTAAAGCCTTCGTTTTATTTTCGGTTATCTGAACAAGTGAAAGTTAATCAGCATTGATTCATCATTTCATTTCATTTAACTAAAGCTTCTTCCATATTCAGTTATTTCCCTTCCCTCTTTACAAAACACTTTTAATTATCATTTTCATCAACTTTCAATTATCCATCAAATCTGTTGTAACAATTGACTAAAATACAATCTCAAAATGTGTACAAAAAATTTGATTCAATATTCAATATTGAATCAATCAATTCAAATGTCCATCTAATTTTGTCTTTACATTCATTGTGTTCCCATTTTTTGGTTCACAATTTGTAATGTAAATCCATCTTTCGGTTAATTGTCCTGTTAAATGCTGTATACATCCTTATCGTTATTAATAATTAACTAATATGATCAATGATTATATTGAGCATATACTGTAATTTGAATGACTTATTGTTAAACTGTACTCAATATTTTCTACTCTACATTTTACTCTTTACTGTCTTGTCTCGTTGTTAGTAAAATATTATATTAACCCATTTAGTGAATTGATAAATCACCAATTGGTTCAACAATAATCATCAACTGATTGGCTATTTATTGAAAAATAGTAATAAATCTTACTCACCTTCATTTTTTCCTCGATAAAATTGTTGCCCATTTAGTTAACAAAACCAATTGGCAGGATTAATCAATTGAAATACCGGTTAACATACAGTAACAAATGAAAACAATTTTACAATCCAATAATGTTAAACTGTCCGTTGTCCGATGAAACTAATTGAGCATTTATTATTATTATTATTATTTAATAGGGAAGGCAAATTGGATAATCCAAGTTGAAACACAGTTTTCATCAGTAAGTCTAATCTTGTTATGATGATGGCGAAGCAGTTGAAAGATTTTTCCAGAGAGACGAGAGCAAAATGTTTTGGCAATGTTAAGGAAGCAGAAAAAATGAAAATCTGATCAGAGGAAAGATGCGGAGGAAGATGGCGAAAATGTTGGTGATCTTATTTTTAGGAGTGAGGAAGTTGATAACTTGCAATATCCAGTCTATTATACACTCGTAATCTTGGCCAACATCCAAATTACCATATTGTAATGAAAGCCTCAACAGTTAAACTTTAATCAAATAGACTTGTTGAATACAATTATTTTGTCTCAAAAAATGGAAACACTCCAAATCAGTTGATCGATAAAAAAAGCAAAATTTAAGGTATCATTCCGCGTAAATTTTTTATCAGATTTTTCCTTTTTTTCAGAATTATGAGGAAGTTTCTCTGTGATCAACAGTCAAACTTAGCCTTCAATAATTAATATGTTTAATCGCACAATTAAACGTAATCAGGATTGAGGATAAAATATGCCTTGTAATTGATGTTCTGAGCTTTTGTTTTTCTCTCGATTTTATCATGAAAACAATTTTCATTCAAGAATATTTTATTTTCCTCCTTTCTTTAGATTGCGGATTGAATTGGACACATGCATCTCACATCGGAAAATTCAGTGGCTAACAGGGTTTACCTGTTAGTATGTCTTCAATTCTTGAGACAAAACCAGGTATCATTTATCTTCTGTCAGCAGCATTATCTGGACAAGGGTGAAGAGCGGCTCTGAATCCTTCACATATTTTTTTGACTCGAGATTTCAGCTGCTCTCCTTGAAAGAAGATAATGAATACAGATTTGTATACATTGTCCCCTGTAACTGGATCATCAAGTGGCTTTCCAATCTCAGCTTGACGAAGGAAGACATTACCCAGACAAACTCTCCAAAGCATCCTTTCGAAAGCAGGAATACGTTCTCGTAAAATAACTCCAGTTAAAAATCTGAGAGATGATAAGTTAATGATGAATAAAAGAAAACGAATTTGTGATTTGCAACTTATAAAGAAAATGAAAGTTGATGAGAAGATCGCATCGTATTCTGGACTATATGTGTATTAAAATACAAATTGAGATCATCGATTAATTCAATCATGCCCCAAATCGGATGTGAAACGTTCGGGAGCTCTTTCAGTATTCATATATGAATTCATCGCCGTGTTAAAATTTTAAACACCACTTCGACCAAAAAACAAAAAGGAATAGCATAATAGGCTGTTACTTCATCTTGGTTAAATAATTGTTCAGGGAATAAGTAAAAGCTAGGTATAGATGTGATTCTTGTGATAGTGTCATCAACTTGATCCGATATTACTCCACATTGCATTATTTAAGGAAAGTTTTCGTGAGCTTCAATAGTTTTAAGGTTAAACTTTGACGACGATTTCAAGATGAGCAAGTGATATTGACGGTACTGATGCTCAGGAGTTGAAAGTGAATAAACAATCTTCAGTTTTCCCTCATTTGACGCTTCATCGAGATGAATGTTTTTTCAACTTTTACGAGCAATTTGAATGGGAAAAGAAGGATTTCATGAGTAACTCTTGAAGGAAAATTGCGTTCTAATTTTACTGATGACTTGAGAAGTTAATGCGTCAGTTGAAATATTTATAATATTTAAGTGTGATAATTTCTCTGAAGATATTAATCAAAGGGAAATCAATTTTTAGTCAATAAAGTATTTATTATTGATGGTTAAAAGTTGCTTTCAAATGAAATTAAAACTGTTTAATTTTTATATTTATTAAAGTTAAGATAGCTTTTAAGGCGCCAACTTATGGTTGTATTGACTTTTGTGCTGCCCTCCATTGTCCATGAATCAAGTCAATTTAACCAGTTTTTTCAACTCGGATTCACGAGTCGTTAACTTTTGTTTAAAGAGTCATAGACTTATCAGTCAGCTGCTTTCGTTTTGGATCATCGTCCTGTTAAAAGCAGGAAGAACTTTGAATTGAGATTTTCTTACAAAAATTTAAATTTACGTTTGCCTGTTGACTGTACGGTAGATAATGTTAATTTCAGCAATTTTGCATAATTACAGAGTCACAGAAGTACAAGACAGTTTGACGTTTTTGATTGTTTTTTGCTAGCCAAAAATGTCACATGTCACAGTATTACGATAAGACAAAATATGTAGGAAATAAAAACACCTTCAATTTAATCGACTATCAATTTTGATTGTATTTCAAACCAATAGTTCAATCGCGATCGAAACACCAAATGGAATTGCTTTTACTTGGAATTATATTTGTTAGTAACTTTGACTGCTTTAATGAATATACATATGCATTGAATTTGACAGTACTTTTAATTTACTCTGCACATCTATTAATTCCCACCCATGAGATAAGATGAATATACAGTAACCTGCCAGATAATGGGACAAACTGAAAATAGCTTATTTCACTATTTATCGGGCAGGGTATTTCATAATTTTCAATCTTCCATAATAGATTGAATTCAAAGATTAATGTATAAGATACTGCAGCAAAGAGGTTCAGAGAACCTGAAGGGACAATGCCCACTGGATGGCGGCACTAAAAAAAACTACATTAAACTATTAATGAAACATTAAAATGATTGAAAATACATAAATTTGATACATCTTAGAGACTTATAAAAATAGATTTATGCATTATTTACAAATATCAATCGAATTTTCTAATAAATTTGCTTATACATAACAACATTAAATCATTATATCATTCAAAATATAACTTAAAATTACAATTGGAAGATATGTATATATACAAGGAAATTGAACAGTTATCAAACTCCAAAGCTAGCGATCTATGCCCTAAGATTGATGATTCAACCTATTTCTACTTTCCGTTATTGCTGACTGTAATGAATAAAATCAATAAATCGATGAGGTACATATTGAGCCGGGCACCTTGGTGCTTCTGCTTGGACATTGTCTGGCCCATTGAAAATCCAATTAGTAGGATTAAATTTATCAATTGAATTCATTATCTTTTAATTGTTTTAATAACTGTATGAGGAAGAAGAAGGGAGATAAGTAAAATTTGGTATAAAAAGAGTTGTACTGCCCAATTCAAACAATATTCATGATATCATGTAGTATCCAGCCCTCATAGAGTCAAAGACTGAGGGTTCCCTTAACCTACCTCACCTCCGATACCTTCCACTATCTTGCATGGCAAATAATGTTTACCTTAATTTAATATTGTAACACCGATAATTTTAACTATCGTAAATATTGTAAATCCAATTGTTAACGTTCCCTTTAAGCATAATAAAACAACAGCTTCTGCATTGAACTCCGTCCGTTCCTGATATCGTTCTTTCAATTGGTGGCCATTATGAGGGTTGGAATAACCGTAGCCTGTTAAGTGTTCCTGTCCACCAGAAGTTTCTCCCTCCAGCCAGTTGAGTCAAAAAGTTCTTCAGTATCAGGTCCAGTTAACGAATCAGAACCCAGACCAAGTACTAGCAGCTGGAAGAAATTTCAAGAAGAAAAACACAACAGGAAAAACAAAAGGAAAAAGAAAGACAAAAATAAGTACCAAAAAAGAGAGGTGAACCTCCAAGCTCTGAACCAAAAGGTAAAGGCAAAACATATGTTGAAGTCATAGGCGGGTCAGAGACTGAAAGCGATAGTGACTTTGAAGTGAACGCTGTGATAAGACAAGCTCCAATTTCCCAAGCTGAAGTTATCGATTTCAGGTAAATGATTATACTGCAAACTTTCTTTCGGATTCAGAGCTTGAGGATCAGAGTTTGAAGACTTTGAAATAGATTGATGAGGAATTTGATGAGGATATTTTTGATTTTGATTTCACTGACGATAAGGAAACTTTGGACGCAGATTCCCTGCGTCCAAACACGTCCGTCAACTGAAAGTGATCCAGATTCAGTACAGATTAGGAATACTAGAAACAGCGTAAACTTGATTTCCGAAAACCTAAGCCATCAGAGAATAAAAATTAACAAATCAGAATGTGACGCGATGTTAGATACAGGTTCTGAATGTCGCTCATCAGTGAGAAAGCTTTGAGTAGACTACAATTAATAACCAGAACTACTCAAGGTGCAGTCCCTTATGCAGCAAATGGTAAACCATTGACCATTCTAAGTGAGGTTGATACTGCAGTCGTGATCACTGATGAAAAGAGAAAGGCAATAATTAAAACCTCATTGCAAGTAGTGAAGCAATTACCGGAGAAATTCGATGTCCTCATAGGACAAGGTGTATTAAAAATAACACTATCAACATCCGAATCATAGCCAGAAAGTTCAGCATCAGAACCAATTACTGGTGTAAGTTGTCCCTTTAGCGAGACTGATTCGGACCTAGAATCCAGCTTAACTGAAACTAGTGATCGATCAAATAGTAGTTCATTTAACTCTGATCAGTTCAACACCGCAGCAATAGAAAATGAGCTGGAACTTCTAGTTCAATCAGGGACATCAGAAGAAACAGTTGTCGTCTTTTAGCAGGAGATTATAGAGATGTGTTTGCGGTCAATTCGAATGAATTGGGAAGATCCAGTCTCTTCGTTCACCAGATAAAAACAGAAAAACATTCTCCGATATCCCAATCCTCGTACGTTGCTGGCAAAGTATCACAAAGACCAGTGATATCTTGTCGAAAGTTTATCACTATCAGTTTATTACCTTTGTAGCCAGTTTGACCACCCCTTATCTTGAAATAGCAGATCACAGGATAGATTCGCCAAACCAAAAGCTCTTCAAAGCTTGTCAAACATGCAAAATCAAATGGCACTGAACTTGGATCCATATTAATGTTTGTGAACAAAGATGTATTAACACTGGAACAAACTCTACATCTAGTATGTAGATGTACGGGGTTTAATCTGTCTTGCGAATGAATTACAAGTTGAAAAGTTGATTGAACTAACTTCACTATCATACCTCTCAGCACAACTGCGGTTGGATAAACTTTAAAAGTGATCATGTTCATTGTTTTGACGATTGTTTCTCCTTATGCCACAAATTTTCCTCGGAGATCTTGGATTAACAGCTGTCATATTTCGTGCGTTGATCACAATCAAAAGTAGAGGAGTAAGTTGGCAAAAAGTTTATTTTTTAGGTTTTAAAAAGAACTTATCAAATTTTTCATTGTACATTTCAGTTCTTTGCACGCCTTTCGAATACTCTTTTTTTGCTTCTCAAAGTGAACTTTCTGTTGCTCACCGTAGAACCGTGCACAGTTCTGTTTCGAGCAACACTTGCAGCAACAAAGTTTCGTGAAGCTTGCTTTCTTTGACTTTTTGGTGTCACGATTTGAAGCATGAAATCTCGACTCAGTCAAGTCAACGTTTGCATGGGAATCCCACGTCTCCCGTCGGAGTCTTGCCTTGTCTGCTAACAAATTTAGCAAAGTTTCAATCGAGGATCGACAAAGTTTGAGCAGGAGAAAGATCAAGAGGAATCGATATTGGTGAAGATGAATGTGCCTACTGCTCCGATTCCCTGGACTACACTTTTTGTGCCAAACCTTCAATCAAGATAAGCTTCCAGTTGCCAGATGTAGCTTGTTAGTCAGCAGTCATTGTTGGGAAAGTCAGCAAGCTGATATGTTCAAGTATAAAGCATATGGAAGAAATTCGTATTATTAATGATGTTATTGATGAATTGCAATGGAAATAAATTAATGGCTAGAGTGATATCACTTACATTTGGAAATAATTGTAGTCCAGACTTCTTGAAATGGAAAAAAAGGTTGGAGCCAAGTTGCAGATTAGTTTGCTT
Organism: Tetranychus truncatus; assembly: GCA_028476895.1. Lineage (NCBI taxonomy): Eukaryota > Metazoa > Arthropoda > Arachnida > Trombidiformes > Tetranychidae > Tetranychus > Tetranychus truncatus. The sequence goes on from CM052060.1 coordinate 16,042,297, forward strand.
ATATTCTAAAAGATGTAAAAGACATGTGTATCAAGAAAACATTGATGATGGTTAATTGAAGTAATAACTTACGGTTGGACAAATAACGTCAACTCAAGTGCGATTTGGAGGATAGCAAGGATCGTGCAATGTTTCAACAAATGTTTATCTGTATTAATAAAAAGAATTAGAAAGCACTTTTACTTGGAGTTCAATTTCTGTATATGCAGCATAGAATGAAATCATGATAAATTTCAACTTACTTGGTTAAAACTAAATATTTATGTTGAATATCAGCAAATGATGCGAAATCGTAGAAAATCTCTCTTAATTCGGAGTCTCTCAAAGAGTAAAGAAGAAGAGACCAATGAGAAAGGATTCAATGGGACGCCTAGCTAGCGGTCCTAAGCTAGAGGCGCTACCATCAGTCTCTTGCATTTTTCTCTTTCTTTTTAAAACAATTTTTCCCTTTCTTTTTCATACTTTTTTCTTTCTTTTTCTCTCTCTTTTTTAGCAATTTTCATTAAGTATTTCAATGAGAATTGAATTGAATTACAGTGATCACTCAGAAAATGCACCACTCAGAAACTGCACATAAATTTTTCAACGGTCCCTCTGTTGCTTTTGTTTACATGTTTGTTACCATGTTGTATGGTTTAGTTAGTCGATATGCCTCGCCGTAATTTAAGTATTAAAGAAAGAATTGATCTTATTGAAGATCGAGAAAATAATAATTTACAAAATGTTGAATTGTGTGAAAAATAATAAGTGTCTCGATGAACTATACAGAGAGTTTTGTCTGAGAAAGAGCCTCTTAGTGAAGCCTATATGAATGGACAGCATAAAAAGACAAGGTAAGTCAAAATTTTCGCTCCAATACAGTGGTCAAGTTGACTAATTACTTTTATTTTTTACTTTATTTAAGGTTAGAACCAGAAACAATTGAAAGATTTGATGGAAGAATTGTAAATTATATTTCGAAGCTATCGAACCAAGGAATACCAATTACAGCTAGATTGATAATTGAATTTGCTAAATCGCAGTCAACTGATGGAAATTTTAAAGGTTCATGAGGCTGGTTCCGAAGATTTAAAGAAAGAGTTAAATTAAAATTAGGAACTAAACATGGTGAAAGATTATCAGTCGATATGCAGAAAGTGAATGACTGGCGTAACATCGAGATTCCGAGGATAATATTTGATTGGCATGAAAAGATTTTATACTTATCCTTTCTAGAGTTCGAGATGAACTAACTTTTTTTTTCTAAATCTATGATAAAATACAACATAAATTCACCCTATCGATCGAGGCACACCTACGATCGATAGGGTGTAACAATTTAATTTGAGTGTGTTACATGTACCGGCCGCCATTCTGAACAGCCACTGTTCAGTTACAATATTATTATGATGATTCAACACCTAGAATATTCATCTTAATCTTTGACCTTTGATTAATAGTAACATCTACAGGCAATACAGTAATTACGGTCGGCTTAAAACAGTATTGATGTTGTTTAAGTAATTTTTGGTCATCTAATAGAGTATGATCTAATCTAAGGATAGCACCGACCTTACAGCCAGTTATTTCTTCTATTTTTTGTCTAAGGACTGAGCCGGGTTCAAGCAGTGGATTGTTAATTTGGAAGGTTTTATCTAAATATCTAATTGTAAATTTAGTATATTTCCCATGCGGGTTATTAGCACTATTCATCGGATTTGATGTGGATGGCATTACTAGTGTGGGATTGTTATGTGGGTTTTCTGATTTTCTTTGAGTTAACATATTTTCTAGTTCTTTTATTCTTGTCTGTGCTCCTTCAATCATTTGTTTTCTAAGGGTGTTTTCTGCAGTCAATTCTTCTATCTTTTTATTTTTGGATTCGAGTTCTTTTCGGGTAGAATTAAGTTCTTCCATACAGTAGCTTGAATGAATTTCTTGATTCCAATTTTTCGAGGTACATCTAGTACAATTTTTGACATTATGCAGACAATTATTGATGTGTTCATTATAATTTTTGTTATCTACAATAATCCTACATGTAGGGAACATACAATATACTTTTAACTCATCCCAGACCTTTATCGATTTTATACCTAACTGGGGTCTTTGCGTACATTTGAGCGGTTCCCTACAGTTAGGACATGGTAGAGTTCTTAACGGAGTAAGCTTATAAGCCTTCAAGCAGGTATCAAAACACATGCAAGCCCTACAATTCATGCAGGTATGTTCTTGATAGTGATCTGGAATCAATTCGAAGCACACAATGCAAGTAAAATCCTTGTATGCATCTGAATCTACAAAATCTCTCATAACTTGAGTTTCTGGAGCTTGGTTCATGATAGATAATATTGTTGGATTTGCCGCATTTGGTCTAATATCTTCGATGGGGGGAGTCCAGTTAGCCCAATCTGAATCTCTATGGAATCTTCGCCGATCCGAGGAATTTGATGTAGAATGAGATGTGGATGGGGTTGGGTCAAAATTTTGGTTGAAAGAAGTATTGACACGCCTACTGTTACTAGCGTAACCCTGCCAATCCATTGGATTGTAACGGGAAGTGGATGGGACTGGATTTTGGTTTGAATCGAAGCTGAGGTCGATGACAGGTGGGCTTTGTTGTCTTGGTCTTAGACGATCGTGGTACACATTGAATGATCTAAATTTGGATAAAATGTTATAATATAATTAGATTTTGAATAGTACTTAATATAGTCTAAAGTAGATACTGAATCCATAGGGTCTAAATTATAATTAATATTATAGTATAACAGCAAAAAAGAAACAATCATTATCTAGTTAATAGAGAGAACTCAATGGAATCGATATCGGTGCTAATTGTGTTTTATAGTCTTGGTAGTTCGAATCTGGTACCATGTTTACTGCAATAACAGGCTTTTTAACGCAGAATAATATCGTGTTAATCAACTTTGATATTATAAGTAATATTATGCAAATGGTTATGACACCTAGCAAGAATGTTATCAGACTTCTTTTTATCCAAGATAACCATGATTCATCACGATGTATCTCTGATTTATGTTGTGTAATGAGCTCTTCTAAAATCCCAAGATCGTATGGTTTTTCTTCGACAAACGGTTTGCTATTCGTCAATTTCCAATTAATTAAATTAGAGACAGGTGTCATTTCATAATGTTCCAACGTGGCAAGTTCACTAAAGGAATACACTTCACCATCGATAGAAAAATTTTGATCCATTGATACTTTAGTGATCTCGTTTAAACATGGTCCAGTACTTCCATATTGGGTTAGATTATGCCCAACGCAATAGACATAGTAATAATCATTTACAATTTTTATCTGGGGTTTTCGTATTTTAAATTTTGTAGCTTCAATACAATTTCCCTTTTCCCAGAGTTCGACATCTTTTGATACATCACAATGACTTGGAAAGTGTACGAGATATTCATCTTTCACTTCGTCAGCCTCAATACTACACATTTCTCTTGAGGTTAAATTGACAGTGACGTATTGTGGTCCTTTGTATGTTAAAAGACAGACCGAACCGTTACTTTTTTCAAGTAGTGTAAAAGGATCAGCTTTTCGTACAACCAAATCAGTCGCTATTTTTGCCACTTTGAATGTAAATTGCAAATAAGTTTCCCCTGGAGATTGATTGCTCTTCGTGATAACTTGACATCTTGCATCCGAGACCTTTGTCAATAGGCATGTTTTACCACATGGTAAAGAAACATTGAAGAAGTCAAAAGTCGAAATTGGAATAGTTTTATTCATCTTCATGGCTTTCATGGTGTCTTGCATAACGGTAATCAATCTATTCACTTGAAAAGATACATCAGCTGCTCGAAATGAGTTCTCGCACTGTGTTCAAGCTGAGAGACTCTTATCTTCAAATCTGCTAATTCTGCCGACATGTGCATCATTTTTGCTTGTTGTGTTTTTAAAGCTTGTGAAATCTGCGTGAGAGCGTCGTTAGTTATCTGATCCACTGTACTTGAACCGCTGGTAAAGCTATTGATCAATGCACTTGTCCCAACAATCATGATTGAAGAAATAAAAATTACGGCTACCAGACCACCGTCTCTTTTACGTCTTGTTGATACTTCCTTTTGACTGCACAGATTTTCAACTATTTTCATTTTCTCTTCGATGTATCGTAAACAGGTATGTCTAGCGATGTAGAAGATATCATTCACATGTGTACATTCAAAGCAAATTTCATCAGCTCGATCATAACATTGACTACGATTCCCCTTTTTGATGAATTCTTTACAACCTCGGTAAGTTTTCACTATATTAATCTGTGGCCCCCATTCAATGCCCATAGTTTGACTTTGATGTCGCCACTCTATTTCACAATCTAATGCATCGTTTTGAATATTTTTCCATCCGATATTCACTTCATCAAAATAACTTTCATACTCAGGGATCTGTTTGCAAGGATTAACCAGAGCAATAGTGTGGTTAACTCGGATGTAACCTCTCAAGTATTTATTAAAGGTAGCCTTCCAGATTAGTGAGTCTGAAATCGTGATAGATTCGCAGATAGTTGTTATCAAAGTTAGAAGGAGGAATAGTAGTAAACTGGTTGACAATTTACTACTCTTTTTACCACTAGGAGAGGGTTTAGTCTCTTCACCAATAAATGGTTTAATCTGAGATCCATGAACTCTTTTTGGTTCGTGACCTTCGTCTTTCTGTAAAAAATAAGTAGTTTCTCCTACCTTCTCTATGATTTTATATGGGCCTTCATATTTCGAGTCTAATTTACTCAATTTTATTTGCTTCTCGTATAATACTAAATCTCCTACGTTGAATGTCCTAAGTCTATGTCTTTTCTCATGGTTTTTAGTTTGTTTTTCCTTTGATTCATCTGAATTTATTCTTGCTAGTTCTTTTACTAGTGCCCATTCATTATTGAGAAATTCTACGTATTCAGTGAATTGGATTTCCTTATTTTCTGGATTCAATTTCAAATCTATCGGTAAATTTGGTTCTCTTCCATATAGAAGAAAGAATGGTGAGTATTGTGTACTTTGATTTGCTGCACTATTGTAAGCTAAATTTATCAATGGCAGTATCTGAGTCCATCTCAAACGATTGGTTTCTTGACAGTAATGACTCAACATCTGACAAATCGTTCGATTCACTCTTTCTGTCAAACCATTAGTCTGAGGATGATAGGTGGTTGACAGTTGCCATTTTGTGTTCATAAAATCTGCAATTTTTTTGATTGTATCAGCAATAAAATTACGACCTTGGTCGCTAACGATCGTTTTTGGGCAACCGTGACGTGATAAAATGTTTTCAATTAAAAACTTTGCAGTACTGAGAGCATCCTTCTTTGCTAAAGCCTTCATCTCTACCCACCGAGTAAAGTAATCAGTGGCCACAATGATGTATTCTTTTCCTGAAGAAGGAGGCAAAGGACCAAGAATATCAATTCCTATTTTTTCAAAAGGGGCTGACACGTAGATCGGTTTAAGTGGTGGAACTGCATTACCTATTCCCTTTTTATTAAGTTGACATTCCTCACATAAGTTAAGGATGATAAGTTCCGGATCATTAGTTGGGTAACGACTTAAACAATCAGCGTCTGCGTGAATTTTACCTGATTTATACGTTATCTTGAATTCAAAAGATTGCAGTGTCATTGCATAACGCATTAGTCTTGGGGGTAACTTAGTTTTTGACCTTAAGAAGCACAATGCGCAGTGATCTGTTACAATTTCAAATGTAATTCCTTCGAGGTAATGTCTGAATTTCTCAAAAGCATAAATAATAGCAAGACATTCTTTGTCTGAAATTGGATAATTAACCTCTGCGCCTCTGATTTGTCTACTTGCGAAAGCGACAGGTTTCCATTTATTTTCATGTTTTTGTAGTAAAATTGCATCTAAACCTACATCTGAAGCATCGGTTCTCAACTGAGTCTCTAACATATAATTATAATGTGCCAAAACGGGTGCTTTGACTAAACAATTTTTCAGATACTCAAAAGCTTCTATCTGGTTTGGTCCACAAATAAAAGAGACTTCTTTTTTTGTCAATTGAGTTAGTGGTTGGGCAATCTTAGCAAAATCCTTTATGAATTTGCGATAATAGGAACAAAGAGCAACGAAAGCTCTAATATCCTTCAAAGTAACCGGAACAGGAAAATTCTTCACTGCTCGAATTTTTTCGGGATCGGGTTCTTGACCTGCTGCACTAATAATATGTCCAAGATATAGAATTTTCTTCTTAAAGAAAAAACATTTATCCGGTTTCAAAGTTAATCCAGCTTTTCTCAGACTATCAAAGACAGCTTCTAAACGCTCTAAATGTTCTTCTATTGATCTGCTGAAAACTATTATATCGTCAATATACACAAGACAACATTTGTATTTCAATCCATCAAGACAACAATTCATTAATCTTTGGAAGGTTGCAGGTGCATTACAAAGTCCAAAGGGCATGGTTAAGTACTCGTACATGCCAAAACTAGTCACAAAAGCACTTTTTTGTCTGTCTTCAGGTGCAAGTTCTACTTGATGATAACCTGATCTTAGATCTAAAAGACTAAAATATTCTGAGCCTTGCAGTGCATCTAGTGAAACATTTATATTTGGTATTGGGTATGAGTCTTTTACAGTTATTGCATTTAATTTACGGTAATCGACGCACATTCTCCAATCACCTGTCTTTTTGCTCACCAGAACCACAGGTGAGCACCAAGGTGAAAAAGAGTCAGTTATTATACCGTCTCTTAGAAGTTCGCTGATAATCTGTTTTGTTATTTCTCTTTTCTGTGCACTCTGAGAGTAAGGAGACTGAGAAATCGGTGCATGGTTACCTGTCTCAATCCGATGCACGAAAAGATTAGTTCTTCCTAATTCTTGTGGTGTGACTGCAAAGACTTCTCTATAGTTATCACATAACTGATATAGTGCCTGTTCTACACCACCTGACACACCTTTCTCAACGTTTAATTCTAATTCAGGTAATTCTAATTTGTCAACAAATGTTGTGATCGGTTTAACTTCAATTTCCACATCTTCTGTCAATTCTGTAGAACTTTAAATTTGCGTGGTAAGTTATTGACTACTTGCATTTTGGTGTCAATTATGGCTATTTTCTTACCATCTGTTATTTTTAATTGAACCTTCACCTTTCCTAAAATGGGTAATGGTTTATTATTCACAGCAAATGGAGTAGGACCTTTATATTTATTAACATTTAAATTGAGTTTAGAAACTAGATCCTTAGTAATTAGAGAGATTTCTGAGCCTGTGTCCAGCATTGAATCTACTTTGCAACCATTTACTTTTACAAATTGTTGGATAAGATTTTGGTTTAGCAAATGAACAACCGGATTAACAAATGTATTATCATCTGATTCAATCCCATATTCGGAATCTATTTCTTCTTCAGATTGGTAAGTTGTGATTCTCACTTGTGGAGCCTTACCACGACCTCGACCTCTACCTCTGTCCTTACTAGGTGGCCTACCTCTACGCTTAGGTGAAGGTGATCTTTCTTTAGGCTTGCCTTTATAGTCAGATCCTTTAGGTGGATCTGTTTTAACTTCAGGTTCTTTAGCAGATATTGAGGGTCGATTTCTCCAATTATCAGGATCTGCATTATTTCTAGGAAAAGTTCGTTTAGCAAAGGTTCTATTGGTGACACCTGGATTACCTGGAATGTAGTTTCTAGCCGCCGTTTGATAACTCTGGTTAGCTTGTGTAATTACTTGTTGATAATCTTGATTATGTTGGGGCATGGATAATTATTTGAAATTTGATTATGATCAGTAAAATTATTGTCAGATCTTTTAGCGAAATAGCATCTTTCTTCAGTATGCCCTAATTTTTTACAAATGTTACATCTTTTGAGAGATTCTAGTTTTTCTTTCATTTGTTGTACTTGTGTTTGCAACTGAGTTACGTCTCGATTTGGGGCATCGAAAGGCATTGAACAACTGTGCATGGCTCTTTCAGCAAGTCTAGCCGCCTCAACTAATTCATGCAGAGTTTTCGGATTTTGAAGAGCAATTCCGTATTTAATCTGTGGTAATAATTTCTCTTTTATCATACTGATGATAAAAACTTCAGGTGTCTCTTCATGAATTCTTCTACATAGTTCATGAATCTCATAAATAAAAGCAATAGCAGATTGACCGACCTTTTGCTTAGATTTGTATAGTTCTTGTGAAAGATATGACCTGTAGTCAGCAGGACACAGATCCGCGATCATTCTATTTTTGAGATCCTGATAATTTTGGGGAGGGCCTGGTGGTGACACAGTCATATTTGTTTGCGTATCAGGTACACTAGGGACAATAGGTACACTAGGTACATGTGAAATTATGGCATAATACCATCTTCGTGCAGTTCCCTGTAGATAAGCTGGAAGTACATTAAACATATCGAACCAAATGAATCGAACCAATCAATAACATTTTCGTCATCGTCACTTGAGAAGAAACTAATATCAACTGGAATATTTGGTAGGGTTACATTAGCTGTAGTAAGGGGGGGATACTAACTTGTTAGTACGAAGTTCATCATTATTTTGTATGTTAGATTGGTCCATTTTATTATTATTTTATATGTTTTAGTATTCTTATGATTTATAATTGTCTAATTTCTGCGTCTAACGTCGTTGTTTGTTTCGAAACATATAAGACCGTAATCTATTATTGATTTGTTAGTGTGGTGATAAAATACTATTACTGGTTGATGATTAATATACCAAGGGTGGAGTCTCAATCCAGTGCTTATTGCTTTAATTTTTATTTCATTATTACTTCCAGTCATTTATTTTTATTTCACATACGACAATGATGTAATGAATAAGTTCGTGAAAGATTTAAATGCTCTTAATCAGGGCGTGCTATGTATTAATGTCAAATATGAGAATTTAATAATTAATTGTATTTACTTTTGTTATTATAATCGTGAGGAGTGTAATCAATGTTAAGAGACAAATTGTCAATAGAATTGAGTCTGCTAGGAACCAACGCCTTATGTGATTGATGAGGTTATTACAGAATTCAAGAAAAATTAAGTTGAAAAGATAACAACAGAAAAGGAAATTCATCAATGTTAATGACTAAGTAAAATGGATTTTTTTTTTCTTTAATATTGTTAAACACGAAAGGTTTTATTAAAGTGATTCTCGTCACGTAAAAATGTGATAAAGCTTTGTTAAAAGATTTATAGTTAATTAAAGTATATCGTGATTCTGAGTGATATTCTTAATGATGTTACGTATGTATTAATAATCTTGGTAAAGATTTATCAGCGATTTGCTTTAAATCTGATTTGTAGGTGTAGTCCTTTCAAAAGTAATTTATCTAAGGGTCATTAGATTTGATATATCAATTTATTTGATAATGATTAATCTTCACAAATTTAATGTGGTCTAATTATATCAAACTTATGGCAAACCTAATTTGGGCGTATATACTATTCTTTATTTATTTCTTAATTTTTCTTGGTTTTTCTTATATTATTTGAATTAATGATATTAGGATTAGATTTAATATTTATCATATAATAAACTCTACGATATCAATAAGCTCTATTAGTTAGAGTATTAGGTAATTGTTTTTTTTTTACATTAAATATTTCTCTTAATGATTGTCTTTAATTAATCACTATAATTGAAAATGGCGAACTGAAGCGTTCTTAAACCATTAATCGATACGATTTAGGCGTTAAAATGAAGTTATTTTCAGGCAAAATTAGGACTATTGACGGGTAATGTATGAAGAATGGCGAACTGAAGCGTTCTTAAACCATTAATCGATACGAATTAGGTGTTAAAATGAAATTACAGGCAAAATTAGGACTATTGACGGGTAATGTATGAAAAATGGCGAACTGAAGCGTTCTTAAACCATTAATCGATACGATTTAGGTGTTAAAATGAAATTACAGGCAAAATTAGGACTAAACAATCTAGACATGCACAAGATTTGTTAATTACTTACTGAATATGTAGAATTCGAGAAATTAAATACGAAAATTCGAGTTGAAAGAGAAAAGTAAGATATAGAAGATAAGTTGAATAGGAATGTGATTGATAGGGTCACTAGTTGGTACTAGTAATGGTTGGTTATGATCATTGTTTATAATACTTAATAATTTAATTTTAGTCGGATGATCACATCAGTAAAGAGAAGAAGGATTGACAGATGAAGGATAAGACGACAAAATGAATTTGTGACTGGATGATTATGATGGTTATCGATATAAAAATTGAGATTTAGTGGGTAAAGTTGATGATTGTTTGTGATATGGCGAGTAGCGGAAAACGAAGACCACTAAGTTGACTAGAATTATGTTACCAGACATGAAAAACTCTCGAATCAAGGATGAGTGAATAGATGAGTTAACGAGTGTTTAGAGAGAAATGGAGACTGAGGGAGGGAGAAAGAGCAAAACAGAGAGAAGGAAAGAGTTGATTAAATTGCACTCGAAGACCCGGCGATTATTCAACTTAATATTTTTGAAGTATATTTTCGGTTAATGCTAATGGCTTTGGTTTTTGATTCTCTGTTGCCTTATTTAGTATTGGTTAGTGTATCTCCAAATTGGCTTAAAATATCAGGTTCAACGTTGATTGCACTGCTGTTGGTGGTTAGTTAGGCTTGACTTGAAAATCAACTGGTAGACGTAGTAATAACATGATAATAATAAATTAATATGGTTAATTGAATAATGGCAATAATGTATCGATAATAGCAATCGTATTAATAGTAAAAGTACTATGATAATTTTCCTTCCTTCCTTTCTTTATGTGTATATATGCGTGTGTTTGCTAACAGTGTTACTACTCAAATAACAGTGTTTTGATGAAATTCACCGTAGGAAAAGAGGTGAGAGAGCAAAAGAGAGGGGAAAAACAGTTATCAACGATGAAATAAAAGAGATCTGATCCAACACATTGATGATTGCACTGGTTTAACCATCAAATGGCGATGATTGTAGTTGATATTATTGTTGATTGTAGATGGTAGAGACTTATTTACACTGTCGATGAAAATTTTAAATACAAGTTAATCACTGTAATAGTAATCCAACATTATTATTGGGTATGTTAAACCGTTTTTTTTAAATAAAGACACTTTTGATAAATTAAACTAATAAATTAATAGACGACACAAAAGCAAAACAAGAACAATGTTTACACCGTTTTTTTTAATGTCTTAACTTATTTACTAATTGTTCTTCCCCGTTATTGCCTCACTTCGGGCACCAAAATGAAAAGATTTTGTACTTCACTTCTCTAGAGTTCGAGATGAACTGAACTTTTATTTTCCTAAATCTATGATAAAATACAGCATAAATTCACCCTATCGATCGAGGCACACCTACGATCGATAGGGTGTAACAGCTTAATTTGGGTGTGTTACAGGCAGAAAGAGTTTATTTACAGCTGCGATGAAACGGCATTATTTCGGAGACAAGCTCCAGTTAAAACTTATTTTATCGCAAAAACTGAGCATATAGGTGATAGACTTTTTAAAGAAAGAATTACAATATTATTTTGTGTAAATCGGGCTGGAGAAAATTTTAATCCTCCGGTTGTCAATCGTTCAGTCAAACCTCGTTGTTTCTATGCTAATTGTTTGAACGGTTTAAATATTGTTTACAAAGCTTAAGTGAATGCATGGATGGATCGGACTCTTTTCTGGGAATGGTTAGCTGAATTCCATGATGATTTGATGCGAAAAGATAAAAAAATTGTTTTAATTTTAGATAATTTCAGTGACCACAAAGTCAATTACAATGACTTTCCTCTAATCACTTTCAAATTTTTACCATCGGGAACAACATCATTTACTCAGCCTCTAGATGGAGGAATCATAAAATCATTTAAAGCAAAATATTTATCCATGTTTATGAAACAAATAATTCAAAGTATTAATGATGAACATATTCCTAAATGTATCTCGAAAATAGATCTTCTCTCCGCCATGAAATGGATTGATGAAGCTAACAGGTAACAAGCGAGACAATCATTTCATGTTGGTGCCATTCAGGTTATAATGAATTTTCTAGTCTTAATCTTATTGCAGAAAATTGTGATAAAACTGAGCTTAATGCTCTTATTAATTCTTTAAAAAGTCTAAATGTTAATTGTTGTACTGTTGATGAGTTTATGGACCAAAACAACTTTGATTTCATTAACCATTTTGAATAAAACTAAAAACCCTACACTTGCTCTTTTAATAGTGAGAATAAGCTATTTCCACAGTGGTGCATTTTCTGAGTGATCACTGTAATTGTTTAATATGTAATTGAATTATATTTTAACTATTTTCTAATATATTTATATACAGCATCATATTAAATCTTGCATTTTTTACCCGATAAATAATTTTCAAGCTTCAATGCAATTTTTCTCAATTTTATGCTAAAATGATAAACATAGTTGCATATTTCATTGTTTTCGCGTCCTAAATGGATAAAAATTAGATCGAAATTGTAGATTTGTTTCGGTTTAATAAGGAGATTGAATGAGAAATCTGAATATATTGCAAAAGTGCGCATTCATGAATTGCAGGATAAGCCCATTGCCTACAGAAAGCAATATCTATTATTCAATCAGGAACTTTTTTCATTGACGCGACTCGAAAAGAGCTTATGATTATACTTACGACTATTAAACCATAAGATCAAATATTCAATGAATAACATAAATGCGTGATGCAGATGCAAGCAAAAATTTAATGTAGATGTAACATGCAATGAAATGAAAAAACTCGAAAATAACCAAAAGAAAAACAAAAGTAAAAGTAACAAAAATGGAGAAGAAACAGAAGATTGGAAACACATAACGGAAAATACATGACAGAACTGCCGCATGATTATGTAGGTGTTCAAGTTGATTTCGATGAAAATGAGGTGAGGATTTATTTTGCAGATGGACGGGATGCTTTCTGGATGGCTTTGATTGATGATTTTGACTTATGATGGTCTCTTAAATCTTTTAAATGTTTTCCAATGAACATGTTGGTGAGGCGTCTTATGATTTAACGTCTTATAAGCTGCTGATGGCAAGATGGTATGGATGAAAACAAATGATTTTGATTGTTTAACGAATTGCTGATGTGATATTTGACTCCGATGACATGGATGATTGATGGAAGTTGTTTTTGGAGTTTTTTAACAGAGTCACTTATAGCTCAGGTCAGTTGTGAAGATGGTAGATGAAGATGATTTTGCACTGCCGTTTCAGGAAAATAGTTCAGGATGAAAAGATGTTACTCTAAAATTGTTGATGACGGTAGACAACTTAAACAATTGTCACAATGAAGTTGCAAGTCTTTGATTCTTATGATAATGTATCCAGCTATATAAGCTATGAGTCCTTCATGAGATAAATTAGCCTGACGAGGACTCACTATGCAACCATAATCTTCACCGAAATCATCGACAGAAAAGGTTGCGAAGAATTCACTGAATCTATTACTATGAGATGGATCTGATGATGATGCGAATTGTTGAAAAGTCTCAGCTATCTCTTCTTTAAATGACGACCTGGTAACTTCCGTACTTTCATCAAAACTATAAAGATCTAAGTCCTCGTCAGGCTCACAGTTCGATGAGTTATTTACAAGTGAATCTCAAAAGAGAATTCTAGATGCACGAAATTTCAGTCTGAAATGAAGTGTTGATAGATGAGGTGATGAAAAACGAAGTTGTGCAAAAAAATTCTCTAGATTGTCTTGATTAAAACGTCTTGTTGGGATGAAGACGAAATTAAGCTGGTTGAAAAGGTGATCACAAAGCGACAATATTCCTTTAATGGTTTTTCTTAAAATGTCTAGACATTTAGCTCTATTGTTCTTCCGAGGCAATATTGGATTTAAAACGGATGTTGATGGCTGACTTTTGGATAAATCGATGAAGAACCAGTTATCATCTTCCAGCATTGACGCTGCTTCCTCTAAAACTTGATGTTGTCACCATCCTCTCTCAGGGCAGTTTTCCATTGTTTTCCATTTTGCAATGAAATTGAGGATGAGTTTAAAACATCAAAAGTTTGTCGGTCAATTCAAAAGTATGCGCAAGCAAAAGATATGGATCACGGGGTGATATATCTTGTTCGACAGCATACTGAAAAGATGGTGCAACGCTGTGAGAAAATAGTTGCGTGGCCAAACTAACTTTCATTTTTTTCTGTGTGTTAAAAGATAAATGGTCAATGCGTAGTTTGGGACATTCACTCAAAATTCGCACAATCGGCTTAAGGTGAGTTAAAATGTTTTCGTACTTAATACATCCTTGTAGATCTTCTTCAAGCGTTATGTAAAAGCCATGACTGGCTAAATTGTTTCTGATGAGTTTCATTATATGAGGAATGTCGTGCAAAAATAAAGTTGTTGATTATTATAAGTTAATTGTGAGTTTAATGGGTCGACATTGAAAAGATTGAATAAATTACGATTGATGGCTGCACCATCACAAACAGTTGCTATGACCTTAAGTCCTGATTCCATAACAGCAATCAAACTTTCTTCAACAATTTTCTTTAAAACAGTTGCATTGAAAGCCTCTTTTCCCAAAAAGTAATACGATAAAAACATTTTCCAACGTGAGCTAATCCCCCTCAGTCTGAAAACTAACCCTGATATCGCTATTTTTTCAGATCTGCCATTATTACTCATTTCAACAAAGCCATCAACAAGATTTCTTTTTGCTAAATAGCGAAACTCAGTCGTAGTTTACGTTTCATCAAAGGATAAAATGCAGAAACGATCATTAGGAATCATTGATGATGCATGATTTTTCAAATCTGATAATTGTTCTTCTGTGATGCCAGTGGCGATGAATATGTCTGGATTATGGCGATCTAATGTTCTGATTGATGGTAAGTCGAAAATGGGCTCGATTATTCTGTATACTTTTGATGATTTCATGTATATTGAATTAGTGAGCTGTTTTGCTTGTATGGTGTGCCGTCTTCCATTTGGATGTTTAGTATGATTATTAATGGATGATTCTAGAAATGTAAAAGCTTCTGCTGACATGAAATGACAAAGTTTGTGATAATTTTTTTAATGAGCGATTTTTCTTTCAGTTTCAGTTTAAATTTTGAATTCAAGATATTTTCTTTAATGATGGAGGGAATCAATTTGAACACCTTTAGTATTTGAAGATGCAGGTGATGATGTAATGCGAAATGGAAATGCAGTGGGCAGGAGACGTTTACTGGATCGACCAACAGAATATATTGATTGAGTGGAAAATGAAGATGACAGATTCTATGGGATTTGAATTCTGACGGCTTCAACCCAGGTGGCAGTTCTGGATGAAGCAACTCAATCCATTGTTCTAAGCGGCTTGGATCTGTGGGAAAACTGAATAGAGCTATCTGCTGACTCTCTACTGAGTCACGAGATTTGCGGAAACAAATCCTTGGCACTGCAAAGTATGAAAAGACAAAGAAAACAGGTAAAGATAAAAAAATAATAAGAATATAATGAAATCTACTGACTTTTACCTTTATCTTTACCTTTATCTTTAACCTAGAAAAGAAAGAAAGAAAAGCAAGAAAAAGAAAAAAATTAGTTTTTATAATTATAATATTGATGTTATATGGCTATTGCCTATGTAATTTCATATTATAATTACTAATTTTCATCTTTTTTTTCATTTCTCCCTTTCCTTTGTTCCCTCGCTCCCTCAATTTTAGCGCCCCCGCCAGTCCCACTCAATAAACTCAATGAAATTGTATTGAGAGAAATCTATTCTCCTCTACTCTTTGGAGTCTTCCTTTATTTAATTTTTAGAATATTTATATGTAAGATTATAAGTTCAATGTTTTAATAGGTTAACGCTAATAATGATATGTTTTTTTATTAAAATGAGTTCTGATCTTTTCATCAGTTAATTCATTAATAATTTTTATATTCCTTTTTTCCTTCTTTTATTTTCTAGCCATTCCATTGTTGTAAATTGGTTCTTCCATTGATTTCTTTGGTCCTTGTTTTTAATTGTTGTCCTTATTTTCAATGACCGCTAAACATTCAAGATGAGTTGCTGGGTAATTTTGCTGATAACCCGATAATCTTTTGGAGAAATATTCAATCGGATAAATTGTTCTATTTTCATCTTTCTGTTTTAATACGACTCCGATACCGATTTCACTGGCATCGGTCTCAAGTATTAATTCATGTCTCGGGTTAAACATTCGTAACACTGGTTCTGATACTAAAATTTCTTTCAAAGTATCGAATGATTTTTGACAATTGTCAGTGCAGATAAACTTAGCATCTTTCCTCAATAGCTGATGCAAAGGTTCAAGTAACTGAATGAATTTCCTATTGTAGTTAACTTTACCTAAGAATCTTCTCAGCTGAGTTAAATTCGCTGGTGGTTTCAGTTTGGTTATTGGTTCAATATTACTTTGAATCGGTCTGATCTCATTTAAGGACAATTTATGGCCCAAATAGTTAACTTTCAGTTGTGCAAATTTACATTTCTCAAAATTCAATTTGATGTTTTCTTCCTTCATTGCTTTGAGCAATAAATTTATGTGTTCATAATGAGTCGTTAAATCTCGAGAATAGATGATGATGTCATCTATGTAATTATGACTAAATTCAGTCAACTTATGCTTTTCAATTATTCCTCTGATTGCTCGTTGGAAAATAGCTGGAGCATTTTTGTAACCAAAAGGCATTACCAGCCATTCAAAGTGACCATTTTGAGAACCGAAAGCAGTTTTCGGTACGACAAATTTCCTCACTTCGATATGCCAGAATCCTGATCGTATATCAAAGACACTGAAAAATTTAGCTTCATGTAATCTATCAATGATATCCTCTATTCGAGGCATCGGGTAACCATCAGTGATCACCTTATCATTTAATTTTCTGTAGTCAATACAGAAACGTGTTTTACTGTTCTCCTCTTTCTTAAATGCAAGGGTTACTGGAGCTGAGTATGGAGAGAAAGAAGGTTTTATCAATCTAGCTGCTAATAAAGAGCTGATTTCTGAGTCGATTTTCTTCTGATTTTCAATCGATTTTCGGTCGAACAAAATTTTTATTTCAACCTCATTAACACAGCCTCTGATGACGATATGGAATGGCTTGGAGTCAGGTCTGGTTATCAGTTTAAATTATTCTGATTAACTTGCGGTTTTTGTTGGTAAGGAGGAACAGATGTGCTTGGCTCAGCAAAATTCTTTCTCAAAGGACACTCATTTGACCAGTGCATTTGATTTGGTTGGCCAGCCTTTTCACATTTCCAACATGCACCTTTCGGTTGTAGCTTGACAGGCTTATATGGATGCTCAAATTTCCTTTTTTGTTATTCTTATTATGTTGGTCAGAATAATGATGAAAATTGTTAATTCGTTTGGTTAAGGTAACCTCAGCTGTCTTGGCAATAGCCCAGAATTGGTTGAATGTCTTGGCTCTATGACCAATGAAACATCTTTTCAATTCATCGGAGAGATGCTCAATCATAAAGGTTACTGCCAATGACTCAGGTAAGCCAGATAACCCAGCAAGTCTTCGTTTCTTTTCAAAATATTCAGTAACACCTTTAGTTTGAGAAAATTTGAGTCGATCGAACTCGACGATTGGATCGACTGTTTTGACACCAAATCGAGCAATCAATGCTTCCTTAATATCCAACCAAGAACTCGACAATCTAAATAAAAGTTGAGAGCTTCTCCACCTAAATATTCACCAAGCAAGTCAGTCATTTCCTTGGGTTTCCATTTATATCGAACGGCGGTTGCTTCATATAGCTTAACCCAATTCTCCACCGTAATATCCCTCTCTGTACCGTGGAATACATGTAACTTTGGTCTGAAAAATGGTCCTGTTTGATTTCCAGGTTGCACAGAATTATTAGTCGGGTTACAATCAGTTTCAACAACGAAACTATCATGAATAGATCGCTGATCATCGGTAATAGCTCCAGTGTCATCTTGAGTCGGCAATAAATTTTGCGATGAAACTTCTGTGCGCATCCTGTCGACTTGTAAGATTATAAGTTCAATGTTTTAATAGGTTAACGATAATAATATTATATTTTTTATTAAAATGAGTTCTGATCTTTTCATCAGTTAATTCATTAATAATTTTTATATTCCTTTTTTCCTTCTTTTATTTTCTTGCCATTCCATTGTTGTAAATTGGTTCTTCCATTGATTTCTTTGGTCCTTGTTTTTAATTGTTGTCCTTATTTGCTAATCAATTGTTGCCACTCAAAATATCCCTTATACATACAATATTGTATGCAATATTATTATACATATTTGCAATATTGCATATATTTTATTCCTTTGATGATAAGACATCCGATTCAATGCAATACTATATACATTTGCAATACTGTATGCAATATTATTAATATTGCATTGAAAACTAATGAAATAATGATAAAATCCTTAAACTAATCCATATTCACATTACATATACTTTTTAACGAAAACAGATGGAACAGGATAATCCACAATTAATTTAAACTTTAGTAATTTGAACACATACAGAATTAAAAGACATTAACATAATTATTTTTTTCCTTAACATAAACATTGGTTACGTTTGTTGCTGATGAAAAAAACTTCAGCCGTTTGTTCATGAATTCTTTCACATAATTCATGCATCTCATAAATAAAAGCAATGGCAGATTGACCAACCTCCTGCTTAGATTTATGGTAATTTTTGGGAAAGATAAGACTTGTAATCTGCAGGAAATAGATCTTATGGCTATGGCTATGGCATAATACCGTCTTTTTGAAGTTCCCTGTGAGTAAGCCGGAAGCACATTAAACACATCTTTTTGTGTCCAACCTAAAGCTTTTGCTGCGAACTCAAATGAGTCGAACCTTGTCCTCATCATCACCGGAGAAGAAGTTGATATTAACTGGAACATTTGGAAAGGTAACATTAGCTGTAGTAAGAGTTGATTCTTGTGGGATCCCTCATTCCCTGTTGGTACGGGCTGATGTATTTTGTTTCTATTTCTATATGTGAACAATATTTTCACTAAACGTCTAGTATCAGTTGATACAGCGTTGTTTGTTTCGAAACAAAGAGGCGCGCAATCTATAACTGTTCTATCACAGTGATGATAAAATACAATGATGGGTTGTTGTTTACGATACAAAAGATAGGGTAACATTGCTTTACTTATTGCTTTAATCTCTACTATTCATTTTTTTTAGTCAACGTTCACTCAAAACCCAAAAAGGGAGCAAATTTCAGATAAAAAAGAAAGAAAGACATTGAAAATTGTCAGACCAATATACAAAGTAAGTTAAATTTGAAGAGAAGTAAGAGAGAAATGAAAGGTCACGTAGACCAGGTCAGGCCAAAAGTTAAAGATTACAGCTAAGGAAGACGATCGATCGCCAATATCGAAGCGTGCGGTAAAAAGATAAAATGACATCATTATTTTTTTGTGCAAAATTATTCTCTTCCCTAGCCTTAGATTACTTCAAACTTTACATTCGTGCTCAAAGCCGGTTAAGATCAGAAGAATAGTAATGATAGTAGAATTTTCTCTCTTGATTGAGTCATTTAGATTACAATACAACTTTTGAATTTGTAGAACGCAATCAATTGCATAGTACTACAGGTTTTCAGGTTTAGCAAAACATTAAAAGTAAATCCAGAGGTAAATCAGTGCCTCGGATTGCGAAAATGGCGTAATTGAGTGCTTATGTGACTATTAACTATTATTCACATGCTAATCCAGGTGTAACAAAAAAAACTGGTTTTAACCAGCTTTGGCTGTCACTACCTTTCCCTACCTACTTAAGGTAGGGAAAGGGCACAATTGGTTGAAATTTTGCGGGTCGGCCATTTTTGAGGAGGAAGATTTTCTCCCTCAGGTTGCATAAAATGGCCGACATTTCTATTGTTTTTTTCGCCAGAAATTGGACCCTGCGGAAGCCCTGTTCGGGTAAATAGTGAACTTAGTAATGACAACCAACTATGTACACCAAGTGCTAAATTGACTAGTGTTTACCAAAAAAACTGAAACAGTGTAAAGTGTTAATACTTGAATTTGTGAATGAATTGGTATTGTATTGAGATTCATTTGATGACTAGTTTATGACTAGAGTGGTGATTTCAGTAACAAGGAATTTCATCCACTAGTAATTTAACATTAGTGTGGTGAATTAACGACGCAACTCAGACTATTGCAATTCTCCTCCAAAACACCTTTGTTACAAACCTAATCAAATAGCCGTAGGCTAATTATTGCATGATGGTTGCATCTTGGTGCAAGATAAAATAACTGGTCCTAATTTCTCTTATCTTTGCAAAATATGGAAAGATATAATGTTCGATCAAATCGTGCTAGGGTGGTTCATTGGCCATTCACGTGTGAAAAATGGTCAGTTCTATACCTCATTTGAATCCCGAATCTTCGAATTCCATTCGGATCGAATTTTGATATGAATGGTTTTAGCAATTAAATACTCCCATGGATGCCTAGCGATATTTGCAGGAAGATGAAAGTTAGCGTTATCTGTTTAATGTATTCAATCGAGGATATAACCTTAGTTGTTAAGCCTCGATAAGCCATATCCAGCTATGCTATCACAATCAAGTGTATACATGAAATGCCAAACTTGCCAAACTATTGATTTTTTGATGATATGACTTGCATGTGAAATGAAAGAGCATGCGTAAATGCATAAGTGATCTTAGAATGACCTCTAAAGGTCAAAGGACGGAATCTCGAAAAATGAACTCAGAGGGTGTCAGATTTTGTCTCAGGTCATGAAAATGATCTTAGAAGCACAGCCGTACGTGCAGCTAAAATGGATTACAGTGCAATGGTTCTAGATTTTTTCATGTTTTGAGCCAAATTTCGCTAGCAAAGTATACTGTAAGGCTTAATATTTCATTTAGGAGATACAAAACGATCGAAAGATCGGAGATCGAAAAATGATAAATGAATATCAAATGGTTTTTTGAAAAACTATTCACCTGTGATAAGACCTGGCTGTCAGTCTACCAAGAAGAAACCAGATTGGAGTCACTGGAATGGGTCAGGGATCGGTCAGAACTGACTCAACGCCCAACTAGCGAAAGACGGGACCCAAAAGTGATGGCAACTGTTTTTTGGGATTCCGAAGGGATAATTAAAATTTTTTGGATGGAACAAGGTACCAGCATAAACAGTGATGTCTATCGACAATATTTGCAAAAAGTAAACTCTTTGATCCGTAATAGAAAGGTAGGAAACAGACACAGCCTCTTTATCTTCAAGATAACGCGAGATCACACAAAGCGGCTGCTACAATGGAGCGTATAAAGGAATTAGGCTGGAAATTGCTAGCTCACCCACCCTATTCTCCCGACCTAGCTCCTTCTGACTTTTTTCTCTTCAGAAACTTGAAGAAATATGTAAGGGGGCGGAGATTTTCATGCTTAAACGAGCTAAAGTCTGAAGTTGAAGCTTATTTTGCATCTCAGCCCCCACCTGGTATGCAGAGGGGATGCAGCAACTAATCCCTCGCTACCAACGCTGTATTGCTGCCAAGGGCAAATATTTTGAATAAAAAAGGAGATAGCAATTCGCTATCACCATTAGGCTAAAGCTTTATCTAGTGACCTAATATCTGTCTTACTGCTGTAGAGCTGACAACCCTCTACTTCGGCACAAGCTTCGATTTCTTCATCAAATCATTGTTGATTTACCTTTTGAGTTGAGATTTCCAGACTAAAGGCAAAGGGAGAGAAAGGGAATGTTCTGATTTCATTCTGTTCTCCTTACAGCATGTAATGTTTCTGCACAATGATTTATCATGTCTTCCTTGTCTTGTAGCTCATTCCAAGTTCATTACTTTTGGTCAAAAGTAATGTTGTTTAATAAGGATAAACATAAAATTGGACAGAAGATATTTTCCAAAAAATTTTCTTTATTCAACTATCCAGCAATATTGAACAGTTGAAAAAATTGCATAAAATTAAGAGAAGACAAAAATGATACTCTATTACAACATTTTGTACACATTTCAGACATTTTGGATATACGCATAAAAATTTCCGAAAATAGAAGTCTAGTTCAATGATACAAACAATAAAGTTCAATTTCATTATTCACTAAGAAAGCAGATCTTTCAACATTTCTCATTGATTTGATATTTGAATATCGCTGTCTTTTATTTATTAAGCTAAAATTATATGTGTCACGTAGGAATTGTCAAAATCAACAATTTTTCATGAGATATTTAAATACAAATGGTGATATACAATTTTTCATTTGCAATATTCTCAGGAAATTCGAAGATAAAATAGTTTGACACTGTTATCAAGTTGATCCTGGAAACTGACTTTGAAATCATCAACATTAAATTGTCATTAATAGACTTGGCAATGCACAGTCAATTAAACGGCCATTCGATGCATGTATTCAGATCTTGACTTCTTCGATCAGTGATCAGAGTTAACAGGAGCCATACGAAATCCTTATGTGATGAAAATAACAGCAACATGATAAGCTCTTCATCCACTTTGATTAAGGTAGTTAAGGACATAATGAAGAATCAAATCATAACAATATTTATACTCCGTCTAAGATGCAAAAATTAAACAAAAAAGAGCATTAATAGAAGTGCGACAAAAATATGCGCGATGATTGATGTTTACCTCATTCTCTATCAACTTTGGACGATTGCGACGAACCGTTTTGACAGCTTGAAAAACGTCAACTTCACCATGTTGAACAACCTGTTCAATAGCCACATTGGCAGCACAATAAACACCCACACGACTACGACCATTCCTAAACGAGTAATTGATTAACATTAATTTTAGTTTAATTTATACCAGATTAAACAGATATCGAAATCAACTTACGCGGCAATGACACAAACAGGTCCATAAGTGGTCCTCTGTCTCCACCTTTCAACCATATTCATCATCTCCACCAAGGCATTAGTAGAGGAAGGAACTTTATGACCCTGTGGCCAACAGGTTATCTGAAAAAATTGGGTTGTTTTGGGTACTCCCTTTACACCAGACATAAGTTCAGTCAGAGAGACGACTTTCTTGTTGATTCGGAAAATCCATGATTTGATATTTGTGTAATGGTTGAATGAAACTAAATCAACTGTGAAAACTGGACCGAATTTACGTCTTTTTTCCTTTTCATTAGGCCAAAAAGTTGGATATGCCTGTAAAGAAGAGCAAAAAAACATTAGATACTAAATTAAAACTGCATCAATTGTACTCACATGGATATCTTCGGGATGTGATAATACAATTACTGAGTTACAATCGTGATCATAAATAAGTGACCAACAATCAGGTATTGTGTGAGCTAAGGGCCATTCTGTGACAATATATTCTCGAGATCGAGTGTAACCCTGAAAAATTGAGATGAATTAGTAAATGACACTTTTAAATGGAAGAAAGTTGTAAGTGAATGTCAGAGAAACAGAAATCGATATAAAAAAATATACTTGGATATATTAAGGCGATGATTGGTAATAAGCAAATAATTTTGCTCACGACTTTGCAATGATGGAATCAAGATGTTTGATCAATCCTTAGTTTCACTGCCATTGGAATGTGGTGAAATATTGTTGCTGAAATTACCTTTTACTCAAATTTGAGGTAAATTGTCACCGAATAAGAGAGTAAAAACAACAAACTAAACCAAGAAATTGATGCAACTTAACACAGCAGAGTTGTTTGTTAAAGAGCTACTTCATCAAGGCCTTAATCTACTTTTATCAATAACATTTCATCAATTCATCTATTACTTTAATAGCAAGCCAAAAGAATTATTTCTATGAAAAAAAATGAAAATGTAATCACACGCAAAGAGCAATCTAAACATAAACACATAATATTATTAATAGATATCGTGAGCAATTCTGTATACTGAATGAAACAATCAAGAGGAGAGACAAAATTGGCTAAATCTATGTATGCTTGGAACAGCAAATGACAGCCAAATGTTATTGATGGCGATTAAATGTTAACAATAATTGCTACGAATAAGTTTTTTCTTTGCGAGATGTTCAGAGATGAAACAATATGGCATTTACCATGGTAATTCCACTTAACAGACAAATGTTGTGTTGAAAACTTGGATCCATAAGTCCTCAGGTTAAACTGCATTAGGTTCGTGATTAGTCTTGACAATAGTTTTAACGCACAGAACCCATTAAAATAAAATTATTGTATTTGATGCAAGGAGTAAAACTATGATAGATAATTGTTGATTCAGATAAATTTAGCAAGTAACACTGGGAAAAGGTTGAAGGGGGTCAAGATCTAAAAAGGCTAAATATCATTTTTAGAGATTCAACGCATTGATCTAGTTTTCACAACGACACTTGCAATACAAATGTAAATAACAACAGTAAATGACTTCGCAACTAAATTATATTCGACTTCACCAATTCGCCAATAAAATTGAACTCAATGAATAATAGATTCAAAATGGTTAGCAAAATAATAAAAAAGCTTATAAACTGAGGCATGTTATGCATCACATTATCAGTAACAATATCTACCAAGAGATGTCACTTTGATCACAAAGTCAGATTCAGTTGAGGTTTTATAAAATCTTTTGCTTATTTTAGTTAAAGCATAGTGTTAAATCTCAAGTTTCTTGAATTGGATTGGCTCAAGATTTAAATTATTAGATTAATAGATGCATTAATATGGACATGTACAAAAGAACCAAATGAAGCATATAATTTTTATAATTAAAGCAGATGACTAAACATGAATTTTCCTAGTTTTTAAAGAATCACAAAATCATAGTGTTGAACTCGCTATAAAAATAAAAATAGCTACAGCGTCACTTGATATGCAGTAGTAGGATTCATGAAAAATCGAACAATACTCGGAAAATAGTTTCTGAGATACGCTATACGCTAAATCTTTTGAAGTGACTTTTATTAACAAGTCGATTTCGCTACAACCGTTAGCACAGAAAAGCATTCAATCTTAAGTTACATCATGCAACTCAATGGACCAGATACGAAAGTTTTATCCAAGTCGACTCTAATCAATTTCAGCTTCATGAGTAGAACCTATGAATTGATTGTTGTTTCTCGTGGCTGGGTACTGGTCTACTGACTTACATCGACAAATACTGCATTAATGTAATCGGTGCTGTCATTGCTTTGGAATGTTGTCAGATAAGGCCGATGATTGTCCGCTGAAAATAGAGACAACAGTTGAGTTTAGCGATTTTTTCGTCTATCAATACCTGGCAACACTTACGAGGGATAATGGCAACATCTCGATTTTTAGCTCGATTCTCAATGCGATAGCCTCCAGCACAATCTCCAATTGTGAATTCTGGTGACATCTTTACAATTTTCTGTTGAATAAAAAAGTGAAAAGTTAAACCCAAAATTGAGTTTCATTAATAATTTGAAACAAAAGAGATTGAAAAGGATGAACAGTGAGACAAAATCAAAATTAATTAAACTCGAGAAATTGAAAGAAACTGATTAAAAATAAATTAAATTTCAAAATTTTGAACTTAATCTATATTACATTGTTTCATTGAGCCTTCTCATTATTCAGTTGATTGAGAGCGTTTTCATTTAATTCAAATGTTTCACTTCAATCAATAAATGAATATAAATGTAAATGGAAAAGTATTTTTTTAGCTTACATGGAAATGATCTTGTCATTCCATGATGAAATGATATCAATAAAATTTGTGTTTAAACACGACTGTGAAAAGGGTAAGAAAAGTGAAACACTAGTGCAATGAAAACTAATTAACATAATGAATGATAAACTGGTGATAATAAGGTGAACGATAATTGTCAACAATAATAAGCAAGAGAAAGAGTAATGAAGAAAACTCAAATTCTAAGAATGATTATAATTAGTTTTATAATTACCTGATATTCTCGTTGATATTCATTTAACCCAGTTAAAGTGTCTTTCATGGATTTATATTTCATTTGTTGAGCCAATTCAGAGACAGGGAACCAAGTTTTACCGCTTAAATAGGCTTCTTCTAAGAAACTGTAAACAAACTTGTATTGATCCTGATTAAGAAGAAATTAAATTGACAAAATTACTATCTGTTGGTGGCATTTTTTCAATTTAGTCTTGAGTCAAATTAAATAATCAAAATTTCAATTCTTGTCTAATTGCCATTTCCTCAATGAGTGTAATTGATGTAAACACATTTCCTCCATTTCCTCATCAACATCATCAAAAAGCAATTTTTTAAAACATGAGAGCATCTGTCATTCCGAGAAACTTGTACAGATAATGGAAAATGAAATACTCAATGAAACTTATCATAAGCTCAAGAATTTTCCATTGATATTCCAATTAATACTTTTGATGCTCCAAAATGACCTTTGTTCAGAGGGTTTCATTCACTCAAATTACGCGTCTCCGTTCACCTTCACGTCTATCCCAGATAACTGAAGAACGAAACATTATTTTGAAAAAAAAGGGTTAGAGCAATGAATTCGGTATAAAATTTTACATTCATCATGTTCATAACAAAATCCTTACTAAGCAGTTTTGTCTTTCATTTTTCTATCAGAGTGTATAGTCCACCCATCCAAAGAGTTTGAGCTGTCTCTTCACAGTCTATCATGTTATTTTTATTGCAATCTTCTTGATAGTGACTATTCCCAGATCTAAAGACATTTATCGGCAGTCAAAGATCCGAAACTTGGGATAAAATACAAAATCAGTAGAAAACCTTATCGTATGGAAGTCATTGAGCAGATTTATTAGTCATCTTAAATCTTGTTCATTTTTTTGTCAAAATTATATGAATGCATCATGACAATTCTGTATAAAAAACGTTACTTTTATATAATTTAAAAGTAAACTTTCAACTTTGCGTTCTGATAAATTTAATTAGTTTTGACGAGAATTGGTTGAATTTCATTCAACAATGGTTAGATAATTAGACTATTATGGACCAAAGATTCATTATACAAAACTCGAGATTGCATGTTGTATCATCATAACAACAATGATGGTAATGATGACAGCAACAAACGGTTTCATCTTCAATAATAAAAGTTGACCTCAAAAATTGTATTTTGCTTCTCTATTTTCCTCTTCTATTGATAACTCATCATCACCATCTAGGAAAACCATCTTAATGGATGCTGAGAATGATAATCTGTATGGTTTCTCAGTAACCTGCTGAGTATGTTTGATGAGTTTTTATTTGCCTCAATACACATCAACAGCATCAAAAAATCAGTAAATCTTTTTTTTTCCTTTCACGTTTTACTCTTTATCATCATTATACTTACTAGATTCAGAAATCCTTTCATGAACAAAGTATTCACTTATCAAGTTAAAATGTTGCAGTTTTCCTGTACATTAACTTGATTGTTGCAAATCGAAGAAGAGAAACAATCATTAGAAATATTATTGCAGATTAATTTAATTTTAGACCAATGTTGAATTATTTCAAGAGGGAATAGCAAAATTGCAGATAATCTACTGGAAAGCTGATCATTGATGAACTTTTGGCAATTTTGATAATTCAAATTTCACTCACAAATCGATGCATCAGATACAAGAGCTTCAACTCACCATTGTCTCAATCATTCCCTTACGAGCTTGTCTCATCTTCTTGGTATAACCAAAAACATCGAATGAATTATCTTCATCACAAAATTCAAGGTTTGCATCAATACAAAGGTAAGCACCAGTTCGGCCACATCCATCACTATAATAGAGACAAAATTTAATTGAAAAAATGTGAAGCAAACAAAGTGACTTTCACAATATATTGAACAAGAAGTGTTTTACTTTGACTGATCAAGAATAAACATTTATCAATTGAAAGGGTAAAGGAAATAAAAAACAGAAAAGAGTTTAGAATAATCTGGTGAAAATGCTAAAATTCTGATTCATTTGGGAAAAAATCAAGGTAAAGTGAGAATTTTGTGAGAGAAAAATCAACAAATTGAATCCGATTGAATTCTCGCTCATGTTGCTTATTGCTTTTCTTTTCTTTGCTTTTCTTTGCTTTTCATTACTCTTTTTGTCTATTATTAAATGTAACGAAACACCTTTCAAGTTGTCACATTGAACCTTAATGTTTGTCAAAATTCAAGACATTTCAACAGGATTGAAGGAAAAATCAAAATGATTTCCAATCAGTTTTTCAATTTTGTTCAAATGATAAGACAAAATGACACAACCAATGCATTTAGCAATGAAGGAACAAACGGTCAAAATATGGAATGAGGTAAATCAACACTTTGGATTGAAATGGCGAATTGTCAATCTAAATTATTGGCCAGGTTTTGTATTTGTTGAATTAAAGAATTGCGAGTAAAAATTAAATTCAATGTTAGTGGAAACTTGCAAAGTATTAATATTTGAAAAGAGGGAAAAAAGCGCTGCTCTAAGCTGAATGAAGGAAAAGAAAAAGTATTTTCTCATTTTAATCATTCACCGTCATCATTACACTTTTCAACATGAAGACTGCAAAGAAGACAGTAAAGATTGCAACCCAATTTTCATCATCACCATTCTTGACTTGCTCTTTCATCTCATCTTTTCTCGTGGAACAGTAAAGATTCCAGGGCTAAAAGCCAAACAAGCAAATCTCCTCTCAAGTCAGGTTTACTCTACCATATAACGTTACAAATAATCTTGAAGCATAAAAACTCGTCTTTCGTCAATAGTCAAGTTCAAAAGTTTAACTAATAATTTCATTGTTAACTATGTATTATGTGAGTTTAAGCTTTCACTTTTCATGTTTAGTGGTTTCAGATGAAACTCATTGCAACCCACTCTTTACTGGTGTAGCAACACAAACCCTTCATTTTAAACTCAAAATTGCACAGAATCTATTCCATTCAGCATCTCAAAAAGTCTCTTCACTATTATTAGTCTGGGGAGGCTTTTGCTCTGGAATCATCATTTAACTACATTGACAGGGATAAATGTGAGGGAAAAGTGAATAGACATTTTACCTGCAATGAACAATTGTAGGACCGACAATATTTTCTTTGGAAACTTCATTCATGTAAATTCTTATCCTTCGACGATATTGGAGTAAAGAGTTGACAAAGGGGCAACTGTGAGTGGGCCAATTGTAATATTGAAATTGATATACAACTCTTTCCTCTTTATCCTCTCCATCCAAGTAATCTTCATCCTTTTCAGGTCCAATGAGCTCTTCAATGTCCTCCTCTTCCTCAATCTCAGACAATTGTTCAAGCTTCATGTTGCTTCGGTTAACATTGATATTGGTTGTACTCTTGATTAAATTAGTGTAGGACGGAGTTGGTGTTGGCCGTTTACTAGACACATGATCACTTGAACCAGGTCGACGAAGTCTCAAAGTTCTTATTGTAAAATCAGCTAAAGGTTCTTCCGTTAAAAGAGTAACTTCCATAGGGCCGTACATTACAGGTTTGTTGGTCTCAATGGGCCAATATTGACAGCACATTACACGAATAAAATCAAATATTTTGGTTAACATAACAATAATGTATGAATTTTGCTCCCAAACCATCCTCCAGAAATCGCCAATCGTGTCCTCGTTCGGACCTGAAAATGAAAAAATAACACAAAAAAAGAGTCACAATTAAAATATTCAAATTTACTCGACATTATTCAACTTCAAACTTTAATCACCTTACCTTGTGTGGCAATATACGCATTAGGCTTGATGATACTCTGTAAATAAAGAGAAATGTATTTCAATATTTAGTCTTTCAATGCAAATGCTTTACAAATCAAGAGGAAAATTTTCTTATTCAATTGAAAATGAGCAATGTAGGAATTAAGTGGAACAATGTTAGTGTAAAAAAAGTTTCAAGTGAATCATTCATTTCCCATTTACATTGGTACAATTTATTTTCCAGGATTCTCTTTTATTGATTCTTGCATTAGTAAATTTGAAACTTTTCATTTTCTTTTTTTTCTTTTTGAATAACTTGATGAACAACATTTCAAAAGGCAAACAGAAAAACTGAAAATTAATAGTAATCAATGGATTGCTCATTGATTTTCCATTCTATTTGTAATGCTACAAATGGTTAAAGTTCAACGGAAATATGAATCAATATCGCTCGACTGAAAAATTATCAATTACTACATTAGTACATTTTGCACAAGAAAAAAGTTTGTAAATATTTTAGACTAAATGTTTGTTTCAACGATTGAATTTCACCGGTCTGATAAAAATTTTCAAAACTTTCCAATGTCATATGAAACCAACTACTTTTCACCAGAAAATGAATTTGTTCAAATTTTCATTTTCGATGAGAGGGTTGACGAGTTATTTGTCAACAGAAATCAATTTTCTGATTTTTTTACTCAATTTTGCAGACATGGAACAGCAGAGAATCACTATAATTTAGGGGAAAATGGGTGAATAAAGTTGATTGAATTTGGCTCATTATTCGTACTTACATCAATGTAAGAAGCGTTGATATAATCGGAATGAGGCACATCAGGTAAGAGTTGCAAGACAACTCGATTGTAATCATCTAATTTGTTCATTGAGATGAAAAATTTGTAAGTAAATAGAGAAGTAAAAAAAAGGTTGATCGATTGGAGTCAAAACATGAAGTGCAAGCAGAAAGAAAACCCAATTTTCGTGTTCTTTGGTCAATAATTGCATTACAATTGAATAAATATATTATATTGTTATTTCACCATTAATATAATTGTGTCGTTATATATATATTTTCAACCAATGTTGAGAGTTTACTGGAAAAAAAGTATTACAATGACAATAATGAAAATAATGGGAATAATATGAATATAAATTGTATGCATAACACAACCAAGAACCAAATGGTTTTCCTAATGCATATGTATGTCTCATGTACATAGGTTGGCGTATTTTGTTACAATGTCAACTAAAATTATCAGCAACTTACATGGTAAAAGTTTCTTGTTACAATTCTTGATTCCATTTCCAGGTTTCTGTCCATGTCTCATGCTATGAGATTCACCTTTGGTGGCAACCTTGAAATGTGAAAAAAAACATAACAAATTGAGAACATTAACCTTTTTCCACGTTTTTCCCTGTCTTTCAATTTCTTGAGATTTTGTGTCTAAAAATCTGTGAATTTATTCATGGGTTGAAAGAAAATAACCTGAAAGTCTAACGTAATTAAGTATGATATTGATTATTATTCAATAAAGTGAATGTTTCAATTGCTACTTTTTGAAGTAAAGCTTAGTGCAAAAGTATTGGGAAACTTCATTTTATTCGAGAATTGCGATGATTTGACTGTATTTATTAGGGTTTTGAGTAGAAACACTAATTGCTAACTCGCTTTGACTCGTTAATACGATCAGAAATTTATAAGTTAAAATTTCTTTATCAATCAGCTAATTGCTATATTTTAGACCATTAACATTGAAAAGAGAGTCATAAATGAAGTTCAAGTTTGAATGAATTGAATCATGAATATCTCAACAAAATAAAACATTGAAAGTGGGTCTAAATACTCTTTAGTGAATAAACTATGAAACTAAATTTTAATCGTTCAGTCATCTTTCATTTCGAAGCTAAAATTTGTAAATGTTCAATTCTCAATACTTTTGCAATAAGCTTTAATTCAAGTCTTTTCATTGAGAAGTTCCTTTCAATTTAGACTGATTACAGACACTACACGAGAAAATGTTTTAATTGTTTTCGAAGGAACGGATTATTGAGATAGTTTTAACAACTAAAAATGAAATATCACTGAGTGCTGCATATGATTCGGTGAATCAGAAGGTTAGGCATAACTCGTGAAAGCTTACCCCGAATTCATAAGATAATAAAGCTCGATATGTTTCAAACATTCGACGATGTTTTTGAAAAGAAGTAAAGTCCATTGGTCCTCTGGGTAACACTTTTTTCACAGTTTCAACGTCGATGGGGATTAAACCCATATTGATCATGTTTAATCGCAATGAGTTTACTTTAGTTGATTTGCGACGATGACTTGGATGGCGGTGATGACGAATATATTGCTGCAATTGTTGCTGTTGTTGTTGTTGTTGCTGTTGCTGGTGATTTGAATGGGTTGCATGATCGTTTGGTTGATCCAGGCCTGGAGAGACAATCTTGGGGGAAACCTTGGAAGATGAAAACTTTGGTAAAATACATCCATAGCTTTTAGAAGACATTGTAACACCAAAAGAGTAGCCATCAGCATAGCAGATTATCTTGAGACACTGACAGTCTCATTTAGATGTTGCAATTCAAATTATTCAATTATTTATTGCTTATGTTGCCCTCTATTGAGCATAAATCTAGATATCTAGACATGATTCGACTAGTGACATTTTGCTGTCACTGTGTGACTGCATTTACCGTTAAAAGTATAGTTGAGTTTGTCAGTATTTTTTAATCAAATAACTTTTTTTTTCTTCAAATTTCAACATTGATTTAGCCTGAATCTGGTATATTCTGTGACAAATACTTTAGTGACTCTCCAACCAAAACAAGTGCACCTTTTCCAAAAATAACTCAACATGCAGTACATTTTATTGGCTAAACCAAAGGTTTAAGTGCAGGAACAGCGAAGAAAGAAGCAATATTATTGAGTTCGATTGGTTAATAACAAAATATAATACATTTTTTACAAATGTTCAGTATTGTATTTCATTCCTGAAATTGGCTCAAATTTTTGCCATTTAATTTTAACTCTTTCACTTTTCAATCAAACTCTCTCATCTATTATCAAGATAAATTGAAATCGCAACTTGGTTAGACCTTCAACTCAATGTTCAAACCCAACTTTTGTGTTTGCTTTCTGGCCTTTATGCATTGATATTAAGTTGATCATTTTTTTTGACTAATTTCTGGTTAACCACTTTGATTACACATTCCGATTGTAAACTAAACCAACAGTAATTTGATGGAAAATATATTTGGATGATTAAAAGAAGGTAAAAATTGCTAAGTCTCGCCCAACAATTTAGTTTTCAATTCGAAAATGAAAGCGTTAATTTGACTTCCATTTGGCTGAATTTGCGATTTACCTTGAATTTTTAACCATAAAGTATGAAAGGTTAGAAAATTGTTTCATTTTTGATCATCAAATGGTGAAGTTCAATTGATTGCAGACTGGTTGGAATCAAAGCAAGAAATAATTGTTGCAATTGATGTTGCTGTTGATCGTCAACATGATGGGTTAATTTGAATCAACTTTATGAATGGTTAAATGTGAAAGCGAAAGTTTCTGTCTTTAGCAATTTACAGTTGCGCTTTATTCATTGTCTAAGTGAACGTGTTTTGGTGAGTTAAACATTTAAAACATCAATTGAAACATCGATTAGTTGAATTTAGTACAGTGTTAACCTTGAAAGTGAGACAGTTTTAGACATTAATTATTCTTAATTAATCATTAGTTTCATTTCATTTAACTAAAGCTTCTTCCATATTCAGTTATTTCCCTTCCCTCTTTACAAAACACTTTTAATTATCATTTTCATCAACTTTCAATTATCCATCAAATCTGTTGTAACTGACAAATTGACTAAAATACAATCTCAAAATGTGTACAAAAAATTTGATTCAATATTGAATATTGAATCAATCAATTCAAATGTCCATCTAATTTTGTCTTTACATTCATTGTGTTCCCATTTTTTGGTTCACAATTTGTAATGTAAATCCATCTTTCGGTTAATTGTCCTGTTAAATGCTGTATACATCCTTATCGTTATTAATAATTAACTAATATGATCAATGATTATATTGAGCATATACTGTAATTTGAATGACTTATTGTTAAACTGTACTCAATATTTTCTACTCTACATTTTACTCTTTACTGTCTTGTCTCGTTGTTAGTAAAATATTATATTAACCCATTTAGTGAATTGATAAATCACCAATTGGTTCAACAATAATCATCAACTGATTGGCTATTTATTGAAAAATAGTAATAAATCTTACTCACCTTCATTTTTTCCTCGATAAAATTGTTGCCCATTTAGTTAACAAAACCAATTGGCAGGATTAATCAATTGAAATACCGGTTAACATACAATAACAAATGAAAACAATTTTACAATCCAATAATGTTAAACTGTCCGTTGTCCGATGAAACTAATTGAGCATTTATTATTATTATTATTATTATTTAATAGGGAAGGCAAATTGGATAATCCAAGTTGAAACACAGTTTTCATCAGTAAGTCTAATCTTGTTATGATGATGGCGAAGCAGTTGAAAGATTTTTCCAGAGAGACGAGAGCAAAATGTTTTGGCAATGTTAAGGAAGCAGAAAAAATGAAAATCTGATCAGAGGAAAGATGCGGAGGAAGATGGCGAAAATGTTGGTGATCTTATTTTTAGGAGTGAGGAAGTTGATAACTTGCAATATCCAGTCTATTATACACTCGTAATCTTGGCCAACATCCAAATTACCATATTGTAATGAAAGCCTCAACAGTTAAACTTTAATCAAATAGACTTGTTGAATACAATTATTTTGTCTCAAAAAGTGGAAACACTCCAAATCAGTTGATCGATAAAAAAGCAAAATTTAAGGTATCATTCCGCGTAAATTTTTTATCAGGTTTTTCCTTTTTTTCAGAGTTATGAGGAAGTTTCTCTGTGATAACAATTAAGCTTAGCCTTGAATAGCTGATTGTGATGAAGATAACCCTTTGCTTTATACTTGCTTCATAACACCTGGTGTTGCAGGTACTGGTTAACCCAACTTCTTTCAGGACTTCAGCGATACGATCCAGATGGCCAGCTGCGACCGGAATTTAGACAAAACAGAATACAATCTGACAATCAGCCTGTTGCAAATGTGTCAGATGCATCTGCCGATGCTGATAACCGAGTCGATATAGACGATGCTCAATTCCTGACAAAAATGAATGGCGAAATTACCAGTGCAGTTATTGTCTTTGTATGGCTTGGGAGCCTTTGGTCCATATTGGCGCGAACAGGGATTGCCCCGAAATATTCTGTAAGGAATGCCATATCGAGACCACGGAAAAACAGAAAGAGTTGAAATGTACCTATAGGTGCGCTGATTTAAAATTCGTGGTCAAACCGCTACCAAAGACAGCACCAGAAGGACAAAGGAGCAAGTTCTTTATGGATAACTTTATGTTACAATGTTCATTTCCTGGATGTGTTGCTATTACAATAGGGGATGACCTTAGGATGTCCGAACAATGGAATAACAATTACAGAATACAGATTTAACCAAGAGTTCACAAGTTATACTGGATGTATAATGGAGGAAGGTAGGGTGAAGGAACCGCCGGATTCAGTTTTTGACTCAACACGGTGGCTGAAAATTGGCCAAAAATGAGGAAACTAAAGGTATGAAAGTATTGGAGAAATTCATTCACTTTTATACCAACAGGAATTGCTCCCTCCATCTCTCTCTATCGATTTTGTTATAATAATTACAGGCTGACCAGAAATAATAATTATCGGAGCGTAGCAAAGCGAAGTGAAGATTTTAACTCAGGTATGCCATTTTGAAAATCCACTTTTTGTTTTACTGTGAACACGATATCTCATGAACGGAAGCTCGTAACAACTTCATATTTTCTGTGAGGACTGTTCATAATGATTTTCTGGCTGTTAAAGTTTTCAAGGTCTGCGGAGGTCATTTTGAGGGAATTTGAATCAATATATCGATTTTTACTTGTTACACATCCAATAAAGAAAACTTTGTTTCTAACGCGTTTTCCTATCTAAGAGAATCAAAGAGAAGAAAAAGATGAAAAAAACGCAAAAACACTTTTTTGAACTTACTTAGAGATAGTTTGAAGTGTTGGTAATTCTTCATTTTTCATTTTAAAATGCGTACCGAACCTTTTCAACCTGCGCTACAAAATCACTTACGCCACATAAGAAATGAAATTTTACCATGAAAAATCGCTCCTCTTGGGTTAAAGACATGTTTTTTGAAAACTTTTGAAGGTCTGAAAATATGTTTTCTAATAATCCCCCGACCGAAAAAGGAAGTTTAAAAAGTTTGGTAGCAAAAAACAATGCTACAATAGCAAATCTAAAAATTAAACGACTTTTGGGACACGGTTTATGTATTATTGATGGTTAAAAGTTAATTTCATGTGATATGAGTGATCACATTTTCTATGATCGCGGTCACTTTGAGGCAAAGTTTGCGAAGTTTCATCTATAGTTTTCAATTACTTTAAAGTTATTCGACTTTCTAAACCTTGGATTACGTTTGATATAATGCTGTTGTAAAATTCTAGGTGTTAAAGCACCTATCGTACGCCGATCTAAAAGCCGAATTTGAATCAGTTTACTGAATTAGAAAGGCCAGTGAGTTCTTTATACAAAAATACGCTCAACAAACATGGCCGAACCTCAATAATTTATGAGACTTCTCCCGGTAGACCTCTAGAAATCAATCATACGGCGGTTGCCGCTCGTGCCAGGCCAATGATTGAAGAAAATTCGGGGGTGACCGCGGAGAAACTTGCATCCATCTCTCATATATCCAAAGTTAGCATGCTCGACATTCTACACAATGAGCTTGGTATGGAAAAGTTAGCAGCAAAATGGGTCCCACACGCACGCACAGACGCACATAAGGAAGCAAGAGCGGCTTGCTGTCGCGAGGCTATAAACCTTTACGGAAGTTACCGCAGCAGATTATTTGACCACGTTATGACCATGGATGAAACATGTATTTATGCTAATGACCCGCTGACCACTTAAGAGTCAAGACAATGGGTCAAAGATGCTCCGCAGGTCAGCATCTTTGGAAGGAAATTCACGGTATGAAGATAAAGGCCTGTGTTTGGCGAGACCAGTATTCAATAATCTATACCAGATACATGGAAAGTGGTGAAACTGACACGAGTCAAGAATATCGAGCTAAAATAGAAACGGTGGCCGCTAAAAAAACCAATTTGTATGTATTAATAAATATGTCTTTATACTGTTGTACTCAACGAGGACTCATTTACTCAACGATGACTCTCGCCTCGTTGACTCCTCTGCATTACTCATGTTGAGTCAGTGATGACTTGAGCCTGAACTGCTTTACTCTTTGTTTTAATAAAGTACCCTTTTTACTTTAACTTGTTTTTCCTTTTTTTTAAAAAAGTTGAAGTGTAACAATACGATGAAGGAAAATATCTATGCAATGTAGCATCATCAAGAGTAAGGAAGTTTTGCGGGGTTTTTCAACTGATTCTGATAACATCAATGGAAAGCCCTTATTGACGATAAGGGGTGATAACTAAAAAATGGCACAAGATTTAAACTATAATATTTGATTAATTATTAGGTTTAATTAAATAAATTTAGTTTTAAATTAATTACTAATGATGAATAAGAGTTTAAGTTAAGTTAGATCAAATAATTTGAACTCAGTCCTATTTACTAAACGCTCAAAGTGAGCAGTGTAAATTTTTCGCAGTAAATTTTCAAGTGATATAGTGTGTGAGCAATGCTAATGGCACCAACTTTAACTCACTCTAATTAACGAATTAGTTTTAATTGAACATTGATATTAACTGCAAATGAAAGCCGATTGAATTAACAATAATGAATGCAAATTTAATTTATTTTGGACCAATATTTCATGTGGAAAATTGACCTTTGTCACCGATCAAAATCGATTTTTTTATTTTCGAAGTCACTTTTCCACATGAAAAATTGGTCCGAAATAAATGAAATTTTCATTCATTATTGTTAATTCAATTGGCTTTCATTTTCCCTTAATATCAATGTTCAATAAAAACTAATCCGTTAATTAGAGTGAGTTAAAGTTGGTGCCATTTTTTATTGTATGCCTAACCTAATGTTAAAACTGGAACCGAGACAATTTTTTGCGCTTACTTTCGGCGTCTACTGAATGAGACTGAGATTAAATTTTATAATCAAATTGCACATAGACCTTTGCTAGTTGTATAAAATTGAATTGAAACTAAATTTGATAAAATAAATTTAATAATTACAAAAATATTGCAGTTTATATCTTGTGCCATTTTTTAGTTATCACTCCTTAGTAATAAAATCTAGTTTTCATTTGGCTTCTCGCACTCCATGATACACATTTCAATGGATTATTCATCATTACGGGCTCTCATTTTTATTTTATTCACTTTTTTCAAGTTATTTCAGCAAAAACTTGTCGTAGCAAAAATCTGATATTTTATTATCATTAAAATTGCAAAAATTTTATACTCATGATCAGCGTGTTGATTTCAATCTAAAATAGTTTGTTTCATAGCAAAAGAATTAAAAGGCCATTTTCACGAAAACGGCTTCGAATATAAAAAAATGCTTCACATCATCTTGTTTTTCATATTTTTTTATATCGAAAAAAATGTTTAGCAAAAAAACTAAAACTAGGCCGTTTTGGATCTCCTTACTCTGCACATCTATTAATTCCCACTCATGAGATAAGATAAATTTATTTTTAATACCTAGATGTAATTTTATCAAGGCGATAAGAATCGGATGAGTAAAGTAAGTAAGTAAACAAGTACCAACAAATTCAATCCATACGTATTTAAATGTTATTCCAATCACTTGTTGGTGATTTTTGTGTTTCATTTCTTCAAAACTAAAGTGGTATCTGTGATCAACTAATCAGTTAACTCTATTTAGTTTATTAGTCTATTTTCTCTATGATTAATGTGATTCGACTGTAAATCTTCATTAATTAATTCATCTGAATTATAATTTACATGTTATCATGGGCATTGAATTCAATGTTGAGAAAAACTGTGCGGTATCCTTTACTGAGCCTAATGATAAGGAGGAGAAGAATCGGGATGACTTACTCAACGAAATTCGCAGAGTTTGCTCTAAAAAATATGAACATTTGCAAGTTGAATTGGATGAGTGTAAAAATCAAATTGAAGAATTGAAATTGCATCATGCTGAAGGAAAGGCTGCTAAGGAAAAAGTGCTTGAAACTTTAGCGACATTTGCTAAGATAATTAGAGATGAGAGGGAACAATATGGTCAACAAATCAATTCCCTCGAAAACATTGTCATCATGTTGAAGTTGAAAGCAAAAAATTCAGATAATTATGGTAAGTTCTTGCCTTTTTTAAACTAGAAAAAGTACAAATAGTTACAGCTCTTTGATTTAATATGCACTCTTTCCCCGATTCAATTTTTGTGATTATTCTATTAAAATTCAGTGAACACTTTTCATTATTTCTACATTTTATCAAGCTTCTAGGCTGGAGGAAAGATTACAAGAGTTAAAGACTGAAAATGAGCAACTTCAAAGCTACTGTGATTTCATGATGGACATATTAATGGAAGGTGATAATGAAATGAGCACTGCACAAACAAATAAATTGGCATCGAGCAATAACAACCCAACGGTATCCAGAAATATAAGTTTAGCTTCAACCGTCACATCAGCTTCAACATTCAATTTCGGAAGCACCTCATCAGCAGGGAAAACATCAAATTCGGGGTTTACTTTTGGGCAAGCACCTAAAACTACCCAAAGCTCCAGTTCTTTTGATTTTGGTTCTACATCTTCAAATGCGCCATCGTTTCATGCCTCGCCCGGAATTCAATCAATTGCTTTCGGTCAGAATTCTACATTCTCTTTTGGCGCTTCACCATCAACATCTCAAGCTAAACAACCGGCATCAACAAGCTCACATAGAAAAAAAGTTAAGAGAGTTCCACGCAACTAGGCTCATCAAATGTCTTCATGATATCTGTTTGTTTATCTTTTCCCTTTCTTCTCTTTCCTTTTCCTCTTTTTACCTTCTCTCGTTGAATTTCCATTGATAAATTTATAAACAAATTAATTCTCATCCAGTTCTTTTTTTTCAATTTTCTCCATATTTTCATTAGTCAATTATCTCATTATCAAACTCGGTTATTAAAGATTCTGCCCTATGATAATAGAAACTTTATAGCTTTCTTGTCATTTAAAGACATTAATCTTTTCGGTCAAGCTTTTACATTCACTTTTGGCTCTACAGCATCTTCGTCTCAATCATCAGGCTCCAGTGGACTACTGGCAGTGGTGTTTACATCTTTGGCAGCTCTGCTTCCACTAATCATACTCAAACCAAGTTTGGGAACAAATCCATCCGTGCCTTCGATCAACTTCGAGACTCAGCCTGATTTCAATTTCCCTAATAAAACCCCTCTACCCAGGGACATCCTTTAGATTTTCGTAAGTTTAATAATTTTTACTGTTTTTCATAACCAAAATTTCAATTCTAATCAACTCTCTTTCCTAACAGCTCTGATACGTAAAATAAAGGTGTTATTGTAGTGCAGCGAAATTCCCTGAAAACTTTATTAGCTAAGAAAACCTAAGAAACTTATTTAACTTATTTAATTTAGTTAATTTAAATGCTAATTTAATTTCCTATCGTTTTCATAACCATCTAAATCGACATGAAAACGATCCCCAGTTAACCTGACCTAACCTAAGTTTCAATAAAAAGAAATTGCCTGAAAATTCAAGTGGTCTATTTTACAATAAAGATAACTTCGATCGTACGGATCACTTCCAAAGCTCATCTTTTGTAATTTATTAAAAGTTCCATAAAGAAAATATTTAAACTTGAAAAACATCAATTCATAACTGTACATGTGAATAAAATTGGTGGCAACTTTCCATTAAACAAGTTTAGCATCTTTTGCCATCTTATAAAACTCAGATGCGTCGTTTTTCAATAGATTATCCGGTGAATCGTATTCAATGATTTGCCCTTTATCCATCACGATGACTTTATCATAGTCCATGATAGTATTCAAACGATGAGCAATCGTAACAATAGTACAATCTTTGAATTGTTTTCTAATCGTTTGCTGAATCAGTTCGTCTGTTTCCACATCTACTGCTGCTGTAGCTTCATCAAGAACAAGAATTTTAGATTTTCGCAGCAAAGCTCGAGTTAAGCAAACAAGCTGTCTTTGACCGACACTGAGATTATCTCCACCTTCAGTAATTTCATGATTCAATCCGTTATCCAAAGAGGCCACAAAATCTTTCAAATTAGCTTGTTCAAGAGCATCGTAAATTTCATTATCAGTATACATTTCCAAGGGATCAAAGTTTCGTCTAAATGAACCAGAAAAGAGCACTGGATCTTGAGGTATAACCGTTAATCGTGAACGTAAATCATGAAGTCCTAATCGAGTTACATCTTCATCATCAATCATAATAGTTCCGTCAGTGGGTTCAATTAAACGGAATAAAGCCAAGGTTAATGATGATTTACCTGCACCAGTTCGACCAACAATTCCAACCTTTTCGTTAGAGTCTATGCAACAAGTGATGTTTCTCAATACCAAATCGAGACCAGGTCGATATCGAGTTGAATATTTGTTGAATGTAATTCTACCTTCAAAAGGCCAATCTTTTGATGGTCTATGAGAGGGGTTGACCCATGGTGCCTGTAAGCAAATTAAACAGTATTAATATTATAGCGTTTCAGTGTTGATAGGAAAATATAATATCAGATTGAAATTCATGTTTACCTCAGAGTCTAATTTAGTGTATTCTAAGCAACGCTCAACGGAAACCAAATTATTTTCAAGGTCAGAAAATGATCGAACTAACATGTCCAAAATACTAGTTATTTGGGATGCATTACTGATAGAAAGTCCTATTTTCCCAGGACTTAATTTTCCACGGCCAATTACAGCGTAAATTGCAGTCGCTGTTACAATAATGTTCCCAAGCAATTCAAGTCTAACTGATAACCAACGACTAGCGGCAAGATTGGCCATAGATGCACTGTTGTTTACATCAACCAATTTGAATAATTTGTGATAGAATCGATCTGTTGCTTGATAAGCTCTGATTGAAGTTGAACCCGTAACTGTTTCAGTATAATGTGAGAAAATGGGTGAACGAGTAACTCCATCGATTCGTCTTAATTGTCGTGAACTTGCGATGTATATTTTCTGAGTAAGAAGAAATAATGATTAACAATGTGAGCAATTAAAGAATGGTTTTGAATGATAAAAATAGTTACCTGAATCAAAATATAAACCAAAGCAAGAATAATGATCATTATTATCAAGAATGGTGTTTCCTTTATTATAATTATAATTGCAGTAATTGAATTAAATACTCTCATTAGAAGTTGCTGAATGCTAAAGCTCATCGCTGTATCAGCTAAATCGATGTCCTTAGTGAATCTGTTCAAAATCCGTCCCGTAGGTGTGGAATCAAAGAATGACATTGGTGCTCGAACTAAACGTGATAACATTTGTTCATGGATCCACCGTGAACCTTCAACGACAGCAATGCACAGCACCAATGTACTGGCCAAGATGAAAATGGTTTGAAAAGTGCCCAATATAGCGTAAACTATTAGTCGTTTATTTCGCAAAGCTGTATTATGGTAGTTGAGAGGATTTAAATAGTCATCAGCCCAATCTGTTAACCATAGACTTGAGGCTAAAATGAAACCACTGAAAATGGTGTAAAATAATAATATGACAGAACAGTTTTTGTAACCAATGGCCTTAATATAATCAAAATAAACCTTGGAACTAACTGAACTAGTTTCAGCAGTTTCCGCTTCAATGAGCTTGAATTTGTCTTCTTTCGTGTCATTTTTCGATATTGCTCTCGATTTTTTACTTTGACTTTGCCTAGTGTGTGATGTGCGACGATGAATAGCAATGGAGGATGTCTGTGAATCAGCAGAAGATATGGATCGGGTGAATGATAGCTTTTTCTCAAGCTCTAAAGCTTTAACAAAACTTTCATCTTCAGGGTCCAACTCATCTTCTTGTTCAACCTGATATTGAACAATGAAGTTGAAAAATTCACCCTTTTTAGCCATCAATTCACTAAAAGTTCCACTTTCGTAGATTTTTCCATCTCTTAAGACAATTATTTCATCTGCTTGAGGTAAGAATGTGATTCTATGAGTGACCAAAAGTCGAGTCTTATTCTTAAGTAAACCCTTGTTTCCAATTACTTTATCAAACAAATGTTTAGCAACATGAGCATCAACAGCTGAAAGTGGATCATCCAAAAGATAAATATCTGAATCTGAGTAAACTGCACGAGCAATAGAAACACGTTGTTTCTGTCCACCCGAAAGATTGATTCCTTTCTCACCAATTTCAGTTAAATCACCACCTGCTAATATCTTCAAGTCTGGTGTTAACGCGCAAGCTTCAATAACTTGATC
The DNA here is from genome assembly GCA_028476895.1 of Tetranychus truncatus. NCBI lineage: Eukaryota > Metazoa > Arthropoda > Arachnida > Trombidiformes > Tetranychidae > Tetranychus > Tetranychus truncatus. The sequence goes on from CM052060.1 coordinate 16,085,324, forward strand.
GTATTTTTCTTGAACAAAAGGTGACTCAAACAAAATATTTTCTCGAACTGTTGCATTTTGAATCCAAGATGATTGAGGCACATAAGCGACCTTGCCATCTACATTTACCGTGCCATGTTTCTTGTACAAATCACCTAGAATAGCAGACAGTAGAGTAGATTTACCAGAACCAACAACACCAACAACAGCAACCAATTTTTCCTTCTCAACTTGTATGTTTATATCTTTGAGGGTTGGTTCTTCATCACGAGACCAAGAAAAGCTTGCATCCTTTACTACTATTGGAGTCTTTGAATCAGGATTATGGTTAATGGATTCAGTATCAAGTTCATCTCCCGCGAGAAATTTATTTATCCTTTTCACCGAAACCAAAAACTGCAAAATATAGTGTTGAATGAAATTAAAATAAGACTAACTTCAAGCAAACAAGACACTTCATACTTACACTTGCTCCGAAGGTTAATACGATTGGAAGATAATTTAATGGCATAGTTAGAGTATTTATCAGTGTAATTGATACAAAGGCTTTATTTGCATCAAGAATATGATTTTTATCAATCAGCACGTAGGATGCGAATGAAACAACCGTGATCTAGTCATTAAATAAAGAAATCACTAAGAATTAATCAAATCTTAGGTATAAATATACTTACCAGAAAAGATAAAGATGCAAAAGAAAACGTGATTCCTCCCATCCAAAGCGCCTGAGATCTCAAAAATTTGATTTCATTTTTTCTAATTGATGCAACAATGTCACCAAAAGCACCTTCCCATGCATATAATTTCAAGACTTTCATTCCATTTAAAACCTCTGAAACTAATTTTGATCGAGAATCTTTTTCTTTCATCAGAGCGACCTGACAAGCTTGGAATCGACTCGCAACGAAACCATTGTAAGGAATAAGAAGTAATATGACTGATAAGCCGATGAACGATGAAACGCCTAACTTTCTCCAAAGCAAGTATATGGTGATCGCCAGTTGAAGTGGGGCAGACCATATAATGTTAACAATACCCACATAGTCAACGACACGTTGAGCATCAACCGCCATTATGTTGACAATTTCACCAGTAGTGTAATCACGTTTTCCATGACTTGAAAGCTTGATATTCTATGAATTTTCGATTGAAATAAATAATTAGTTTAGCAGCTTCAGATTAAGATAGCAGATTATGCAAAGCAAAGTGTTTTGTCTTACTTTTTTATAGATAATCGAGAAGAGTGTTGCTTTCATTCGTATTACTACTACTTGCGTCCAAAATTCACTTTGAGATTCTAGAATTGATTGCATAAGTGAAGAGATAAACATAGCACCTGCAATGATATAGCCTCTCGTTACTGGGTGATCAGAGACGACGAATGCTATCAAAGCATCCATTAATTGTGGACCAGCAAAGATAAGTAAAGTTGAGCAAAATTTGCATACGGCACCAAGAAGGAAAGTAGGCCAAAAAGATTTTACCAGGATTTTCAAAATGTCTGTTCTCTGATCTTTCAAACGCATTTTTGCTTCGACAGAAGTGATCTTCTTTTCAATAACTGGTGCCGTGTTTGCTCCCCTCAAGCTCCACATGTCTGATTGTAAAAGTGTCCTACGAAAACCTCGAATGGCCATTGAATCAAACCATGTGAAAAACAATTTACTGATGAAAGGCGAGCTCTCAAAAGGACATGCATTCTGTATAAAATGAGTTGAAAAGAAAACAGAATTACATGAGAAGTCAATTAAAAAGAAAAGAAATGATCTTTACCTTGCTTTCTTTACTCGGTGTTTCTTTTTTTGTATCAGCAACACAATAAAGCAACAGTTGGCAGAGTACACCAGAAGTTTGTAGAGATTTGTTGATGACATCAGTTTTGTCAAACGACCAAAAGAAATCATCCTTTAAAATAATTAAATTTTAAATTGTTAAATAATAAATAAAATGTAAAAACAACTAAAATAGATTTAATAAAAAATTTTGAATACTTACACGATGCTCCAAAGTAATTATAAGGGTATACAAGTTGAAAACTGAATAGATAGTCATAAGAAACCAATAAATGGTTAATATCACTGAAGTTTGGACTCCTTTTCCCCGATGATACCAAATTAGCCATAATGAAAGTGCCTAAAAGGTACAAATTTATATAAATCACCATAACCATCAGAATTAAAATAAGAAACAAGCAGAATCAAAAGAGGTCAATTTAGAGCAACAGTGAAACACATGTTAGAGTAACTTACATAAGTTGAAAGCTTAATAGATGGAGTTAGGTAAGCAGTTGGATAGACAATTTGATCATTTTTCAATTCAATCAAAGAGTCAATCAATTCGTAAATGCTCGATATAATGAGAACCAATCCAATTGTCTGAATCAAAGAAATAAATAAGTCAAAATAAAGTCAATTTCCATCAGATAAAAAGAAACAATAATAAAAATATCAAAATATCTGAATGAAAGATACTCAACCAATTTTAAAGCAATAAATAAAGTCCAAGAATGTTTATTTTGTGAATTTGATTTTACGAAAAAAACTGAAAACGGCAATGAAATGTAAAGGTAAAACCAAGTAATCCAAAGTAAAACGGTATCAGTGAAACATGGTGAGATTACAAATGAATTGGAGTTCCATTGTTCAACCAAATCCTGTAGATGGATAAATAAAAGGCAATGTTAATCAAATTCTGAGTTACCTCCAATCCAGTGACTTAAATGAATAAAACTAACCCATGGATTATAACCACAATAACTTTCAAGTACCATGTTTGAAAGTGAAATAGACTGGACTCATTAGAATTGATTCATTGAGACATTACTGATGCAACTCAATCAACATCTAGTTTCCATATTCTTCCACTTAATGATTGATTTCTTTACAGTATAATAGATTTTTATAACCACTCAATACTTGATTAGTTATCCTGAAACTTATCTGTACTCGCTAAGCTTTTATGATCTAATGATTACTTGCATCTGTGAAGTGAGCATGAAATAGCAAGTACACACATGATAATAAAGATTCATTGAATGGAAAGATCTTGAGCTCGGAAACCTTGTACTAAGATCAAAATGATTATTTAAACTAATTTGAATTACGATTGAGTTAATTTTTAAATATTAATATTAATAAATGTTGACAAGTAATTTACAAGAATGGGTTATTGAGATGACAACATCTCAAATCTGAGTCCTGAATTGCCTTTATCTATAGCGCTAAGGGACGCAATTCACAATAGGATGCAAAAGCAATACAAGTTGCCCTCGAAAGTCAATGATTTTGCACTTGCTTCTTGTGATAACGGAAAATTGGAGTAAATCTATTTTTAATTTCTAATTGATTGTGATTTTCTTCCGAGTAATTTAAGCTTCTCTTAATATGTTTCAACCTTTTTTCATTATAACCCAATTTCAACTTTCAATCAACGAACAAGTCATTTCTCGGAATCATAAATTTTTAAAATATCAAATGAACCTTTCCATCAAATGACTTCCAATGAATACCATCCAAGGAGATTGATATATTATTTCAATTATAACTCAATCAATACACTAAAATAGATTAATTTATAGATAATTGTGACAAAAATATCGATTATTTAACAAATAATTATCAGTATTGCATGAATCTGATTTTGAAACATCTGAATGAAAGAGAAATAATGAGAAAAAGTTCGTTGATGAAATGAAAATTGAAAAAAAAAACATTATTCTCATGACTGGATGAGCAAATTTTAATGAATTGTATCGATTTGAAGGGCCCAATCTGGTTAAATCTCAAGCTAATTTGTAAATGAACCAAAAATTTAACCCAATATAAGTAACTTGTCAAAGTAAGTTTGTAAATCAATAGAGAAAGTTGATTTCTCGTTACATTTTGGACAAGATAATACAATTTATTGTAATATAATCATGATAATGTCATTGAAATTAAATATCATAATGGTTTACTCATTAATAATGTTTACCAGTTCAATCAAAATAGGTAACAAATCTTTATTATAAACATTGTGCAAACCCAAATTGAGTAAACAATTTACCATTTACTTATCAACAGGTTTAATTGTGAGCCCAAATGACCGGCTAATTGTTCCGATTGTTGAACAAACTTTAAATGATTATAAAATGGTTGAACCAAATGAGGTCTCCTTGGTTGTGATGAATGATTATCCATGTGACCAGCAATCCTTTGATTTGATTTTTGACTACTCAATCGACAACAATATCATCTTGAACAATACAAAAACCAAATTGGTGTCAATTAATGATCAACAAATTACCTCATCATGTTCAAATAATACATTAATTGTTCGCTCACCAAACTACATTTTAATTCGTTCATTTGAAGCCCTTGTCGATCAATACAATTTGGATAATATTTACATCTTTTGTGACTCTAAATTGGGTAAGTAAACTGGTAATGAAAATTTTTCCCTTTTACTAAATTGTCTCGTTTCCAACTAGAATTAAAGGTTAATCATTTTAAATTATTCAATTCAACATCAGTTAAAATGATTTGGAATCAGTTTGATGTAAATTCTGACCAGAATTTGGTTAATCTATTGAAAAATCTAAAGCTAAGTACCTTCACTAATATTCTGGTTATTGGTGAACCCATTTCAATCAATAAAATGTTGGACATTGTAAGTTTAAATCTGGTTAAAAGTAATAAGACAAAGATGAAATATTCATCTCTAGATTCACATTGTTATTTGAAAAAATATTTTTCATGATGGAATTGGATCGTCTCTTTATTTTTTGTATTAAAACCTCAATTTGAAGGAAATTTGAAGCTATTGTTTTCGTATTTTATTTTTAGATTCAAAGATTTGGTTTAGTTAGACAACCTTATACATGGTTTACTTTAACAAAGGTAATTGTAATTTAACCATAAAATTTTAATAGTTTCATCCATTTATTAAACATTATATTAATTGACTGTTAATGCGTTTGTTATCTGGACAGAGCTTGAACAAGGTAAAGTGCACTTCATGTAAACATGGACAAATGATCAACATTGAACCCACTCAGTCAATGCTTCACGAATATCCGTACAAACCCAATTTAACCAGTCTGGTTAGACCAGAAAATTCAATTGATGTCTATTTCTATTATGATTTAACTCGCTTAATATTGCATTCACTTGATTGGCCCAAACAAACTGTTGAACAATTTATCCATTATAATGGATCAACATATATAAATGATACAAAGTCATTTGTCAACTCGATACATTCATTAATTCAATCTTGCAATTACATGGGGCGTTATGGTGATTGGATAATGAGCAACATTGAAATGGATAATCAATTAGAAGGCAATTTGAGATGCAATATTATGTACCAATCGTTATCAATGAAACTCACCAAGAAGACTAAATTATTCAATAAATACGAATCAAAAGTAATTGGTTACATGGATATGAGTCAACCAAAAGGAAATGTCTATTTTACTTCACCAATGTTGCAATCGCAAGAATCTTTTTTAAGAATTGTAACAATTCTGGTAAGCAATTCGATACTTTATTCATTGAATAAATTTTTCAGCTCTTCTGCTTCAGAAAATACTAAACCTTTTACTTTGATTATAAACAAAGCCAGAGCAATATTGAAAAACAATACCGAAGGCATTTTAAATCATAAAGTGAACACAATTTAATATTGAAACCAGTTTCATTAAATGAGTTGTACCTTTCACCAGTAAATATTTGGACTGTTTTGTAAATTAGCTGACTAACACACATCTTAAAATCTTCCATGAATGTGTATTTGTTATTGCTGCTTTGGTGCTAAATTGCTTCTAAATCTTTCTTACCTTTTGCTACTTCGCACAATGATCTTCTAGATCAAAGGTTTGCTGTGAATAATGAAATGACCGTATCAATGTGTTGCAAAAGCAAAACTAGGTCCATTAGTCCTGCTAAAGAATTCATGCGATCAGGAGATTATGTTAGATCATCTGTTATTGCTGTTTTGGTGCTAAATTGCTTTTCTCCACCTTTAGTAACGAGCTTCGTCAACATTAAATCTGCATCATCTTTGTCTTTATTAGATTGTTACTTGTGGTGTGAGAAAAGTGGGACGATTGTATGGCATATAGTTTTATAGCGAAAAGCAAATTGTTTGTGGACAATCGAGCAACGAAATGTTGCCATTGTTATTTCTTCATTCGATAAATTATTGAAAACTCTCGACCGACTCATCTTCAAACGATTGGCTGAATCACGAACATTTATGAGAATGTTGTCACTTACAGTGCTGGATTGCCTTTTATTCGTGCTTTTGATGTTTAAAGATTCGATTTATAGTTTGTACTAAGACAAACTACTACTCCGAAAAGACGTGCTGCAAAAACAATGAAGTTGGGGTTGAATGCAATTGAGAATCTTGCATCTTTCTTACCTTTTTTTACTTTGCACAATGATCTTCTAGATCAAAGGTTTGTTGTAAATAATGCAATAACCGTATCGGTATTTTTGCACGAGCAAAACTGGGTCCATTAGTCCTGCTAAAGAATTGCTCCGATCAGTAGGTTACGAGAAAATCGAGATTGAACTTTGAACTTCGATCGGCTTTTATTCCGTTATATCAGCAGATTTTTTACTAAAACTCATTTGACGTATGATACTTTTGATGGACAACCTAGAATTGCACTTATTTTGCGAAATAAACCTCTCTTTTTTTGTCTAACAGCTCAAATCGATTTTCGACTAAAACTGATCGCTCTCTATTGTAGTTGTAGTTAGAGCGCTGAAATTTATTATTCGTAGCTAAAAGTTGTCTGCATACATCAGTCAACGAAAACTTTTTCCATTCTACCAACAGATCTCTTGATTTAGGCCATTAAACTAAAAACTTTTACTCTCGATATTTCGAAAATGGTAGTACATAATGGTAGTCAAACAGTTTGCTTTTGCAAATTTTTGCATAAATGAAATGTTTAAAAGACCATTGACAAAAATATTGACTTTCGAGTTGAGAGTTGAGATGTGGTGTATCTGTAGGAACAAATGCTTAGTCTATTAAGGCTATGATTCAACTTCTCCGATGAACAGTTCTCGAGAAAAACGATATCAAAGTTTAAACTTCTATCGGCTTTCTTTCGATCGTGGAAACAGATTTTTTAGTGGAACTTGTTTGTCTGATGTAACTGTTGATGAGTAACCTGAAAATGCAATTATTTTAAGCTAAAAAACTTTCGTCTTTTGTATAGCAGGTCAATTCGATTTTCGATTCAAACTGGCCGTTCTCAGTTAAAATAAAAGTTAGAGAACTGAAACTTAACATTTTTCGATGAAAATTGTTTTTACACATCAGCAATCAAAAACTTTTTTCAGTTTATCAACGGTTCTCTTGGTTTTGACCGTTGGCGTTAAAACTTTTGGTCTCGATATTTCGAGAATGGCAGCACTCACGGTTACCACTCTTCGACGAATCATTAGAAGTTATCATGCCTTATAACAAGATATGACTGAGCATCAAAGAAAATTCACGCGACTTATTTTATAATGAATATTGTTCTTACACAGCATAAGAAACAATCCACACTTATAAAGCAAGAACATAATCTGGCAGCATGAGTAATAATATGCTATAACATTTTTTGTAGCAATCTGTATCTGTAATAGTTTGACATAATTATACTCCATGATAAAATATGGTGATTAATCGAAAATGGTAACTGAAAGTGTTACCATTCTCGAAATATTGAGACTAAAATTTTTAACACTAACGGCCAAAATCATGACAACTGTTGATAAATCGAATGAAATTTTTAATTCTTGATGTGTAAAAACAATTCATATCTACGAATAATAAGTCTCAGTTCTCTAAATTTTATGTTGATTGAAAAAGGTCGGTTTGAACCGAAAACGAGCGCTTTGAACGGTTTGTCCTGTTATACGAAATCAGAAAGTTTTTTAGCGCAAGATGAGTTCATTTTCGGTTCTCTAATCGACAGATGTATCGTGCATATTAGTTTTTTGCGAAAATCAATTTTTGCGATTGAATAAAAGCCGATCGAAGTTTAAACTTTGATCTCGTTTTTCTCGAAACCTATTGATCGGAGAAGCTTTTTTATTGAATGTATAGACTCTGTTTTTGTTTCGGCAAACACTACGTGTCTCAACTCTCAACTCGAAAGTCAATATTTTTGTCAATGGTCTTTTAAACATTTCATTTATGCAAAAATTTGCAAAAGCAAACTGTTTGACTAACACATCATAAGATTTGTGTTTTAATAGCCATTTACCCATAAATAAAGCATAAAATCTGGTAACGTAAGTAATTAATGCCATAACTTTTTCTGTAGCCCCTTTAATGATCTAAAATTTGACCGTATTTCACCCCATAATAAAAACTAATGATTAGTCAAAGAATGATCAATTTATGTACTACCATTTTCGAAATATCGAGAGTAAAAGTTTTTAGTTTAATGGCCTAAATCAAGAGATCTGTTGGTAGAATGGAAAAAGTTTTCGTTGACTGATGTATGCAGACAACTTTTAGCTACGAATAATAAATTTCAGCGCTCTAACTACAACTACAATAGAGAGCGATCAGTTTTAGTCGAAAATCGATTTGAGCTGTTAGACAAAAAAAGAGAGGTTTATTTCGCAAAATAAGTGCAATTCTAGGTTGTCCATCAAAAGTATCATACGTCAAATGAGTTTTAGTAAAAAATCTGCTGATATAACGGAATAAAAGCCGATCGAAGTTCAAAGTTCAATCTCGATTTTCTCGTAACCTACTGATCGGAGCAATTCTTTAGCAGGACTAATGGACCCAGTTTTGCTCGTGCAAAAATACCGATACGGTTATTGCATTATTTACAACAAACCTTTGATCTAGAAGATCATTGTGCAAAGTAAAAAAAGGTAAGAAAGATGCAAGATTCTCAATTGCATTCAACCCCAACTTCATTGTTTTTGCAGCACGTCTTTTCGGAGTAGTAGTTTGTCTTAGTACAAACTATAAATCGAATCTTTAAACATCAAAAGCACGAATAAAAGGCAATCCAGCACTGTAAGTGACAACATTCTCATAAATGTTCGTGATTCAGCCAATCGTTTGAAGATGAGTCGGTCGAGAGTTTTCAATAATTTATCGAATGAAGAAATAACAATGGCAACATTTCGTTGCTCGATTGTCCACAAACAATTTGCTTTTCGCTATAAAACTATATGCCATACAATCGTCCCACTTTTCTCACACCACAAGTAACAATCTAATAAAGACAAAGATGATGCAGATTTAATGTTGACGAAGCTCGTTACTAAAGGTGGAGAAAAGCAATTTAGCACCAAAACAGCAATAACAGATGATCTAACATAATCTCCTGATCGCATGAATTCTTTAGCAGGACTAATGGACCTAGTTTTGCTTTTGCAACACATTGATACGGTCATTTCATTATTCACAGCAAACCTTTGATCTAGAAGATCATTGTGCGAAGTAGCAAAAGGTAAGAAAAGTGCAAGATTCTCGTCTTACGCATTTATGCAATCTTTTGTTCCATGCTGTGGCCAAATAGTGTCGATCTTTTGTATCATAAGCGAAGTCTTATCTTGAGCGATGTCCTCGAATGCCAATGTTTTTTATCCTAATGTTCCATATCTAATTGTCTGAATAAATACCCTTTAACATTTTAAGAAAGTTTAGCAGCAAATTTTTCCTGCAAGGAAACTTTTCCATTCCTTACTTGTAATTCTCGTAAAGTGGGATTTATTGATGAGTAGGAGTAAGTTTGAATATAAGCTGCAAATGTTACACTATTCAACAGATTTCATTCATGGCTAAGCCATAATGTGTATAAACCATCGAATCCTCATGATTTTTTAGCAAAAATGTTGTTGCAACAAAAGATTTTGTTATCCTCGTTTCTAAAGATTTCGATCTTTTGTCTTCTTTTATAACACATTATAACAGTTAATTGAATCTTTACGGATTCAACCAGATTTAAATGTTGAAAAGAAAGCACTTGAACCTGAAAATTTAATCAACTTCAATTTAAACCCAATCGAATGTTTCTTTTCTTGTAATTCTCACAGCAACCTCCATTCGTAATGAAAAAGTTAACAAACTCAAGTGACAACGACGCCTATTATGGATTTTATATCGACATCTTTAATCATCTTAAAAATCGTTATGGCTACAAGTTTCCCGTTTACCAGATTACCGAAGTTCCTGATGGTTTATATGGTGTTGCTCAATACGATGAAGACTCTTCTGAGATTACATGGACTGGAGCAGCTCAACAATTTGCATCTGTAAGCCCAAATTTGCAGTTAAATTCTGTGACGATTTCAATCCAAAAGAAAAGCTTTTGAATCAATTATTCGTTTCAATTTCTTTTCGCAAAAATTCAAATTGTTTTTCACTCGATTATGCAAAGAAACTTCAACTGAATAAAGAACAAGTTTTTGGAAACAGTTATCATGGTTTAATATTTAGAAATATTCAGAAATATTGAAATGAAATTTTGTCTCTTTGAAATTGAATCACAGTCAGTAAAGGTTATTTGACAAAAACTGTTGCTTCAAAAGCTTTTGTGTGACAATATTATTATTAGATTCAATAATTGTTTTTCGTTAATACTTTTTGCCAATTTTCTGTTAAATGAGTTAATGAGGAAAAGAAATTTGATTAGGATAGAAAATTGATCGACAATCTAATTAGTTTAATTGCAACTGTTGACATTTCGTCTTTTCCTTTCAACTTATGGGAAAGAATGAAGCTGATTTTGGTTTGATTGGAATGGCAATCACTACGGGTCGTGAATCAATCATGGACTTTACCGAGCCCATATTTGATATGGTTGGACTTTCAGTGATGATGAAAAGGCCTTCCGCTCAGGACTTCACATTTGTCTTTATCAATGTGCTAGAAACTGATGTTTGGTGTTCCGTTTTCATCTCTTACTTTGTAACCTCCATAATCATGTCAATATTTGATTTTTACAATCCAAAGAGAAGAAGATTGCAGGCAAAAGCAAAAGATGAGGAAAGGATAAAGAAGAGGAAAAATACAGTTGGCAAGCACTCTAGCAAGATCCGTGAACTCAAGGACCATGAAGATGATAACGAGACAATTGTAGAAAGTCAACACTTAGAGAGTGAAATTATTATCGATCGTGAAGCTGATAATGTTGATGGTAACGAGAAAGGTTGCTGTACAAATGCGAAACGGTTCAACCTAAAAGAGTCGCTCTGGTTTTGCCTAATATCATTGACTCCTCAAGGCGGAGGTGAAGCACCTTCAGGTCTATCAGGTCGTCTCTTGGCTGCTACTTGGTGGCTATTTGGATTCATCTTGGTTGCCTCTTACACGGCCAATTTAGCCGCTTTCCTGACTGTCTCCAGACTGGACAAAAACATTGACACTTTTGCTCAAATGTCCAGGCAGTACAAGGTTAGATACACTGGAATCAAAGATACCTTTACTGATGAATATTTCAGGTTGCTTGCTGAAAATGAGGATCGATATTACGAGTAAGTAATGAAACTTAATCATTTTAGCTTCTGTTTTCAAACTATGTTTAGATTTTAAATGAGATTATTTGTAATTTAATTGACAGTAAACATTTGCACTTTCATTTATTGCTCAGTTTAAGGTTCATTCAATATTGATTTTATTCAATTTATTTAAAACTTAGATTCAGATCTGTGAACAATAATGATGCTAATTAAATGTTGAACCTTTTGCCTACAAATAAATTTCATTATAATATCATTAGCATCTTAATTGTTGTTGTTAAACCTTTTTGTCTTTTTATGTTTCACTTTTTTTATGAGTAAAAATTGAAATCAACTTTTCCTCTAAACATGAATTTTGCATGCAAATGTTTTCGAACAGAAAATTAATGTTTCATAAAAATGGCAAACTGGCTCAACTATGATCTGTTTATCGTTTATTGAACTTGAATTTTCAAGTAAACATCGGTAAATGAAAAGAACCAGGAAATTTGTATTTGTCAGAGTAAATTTATTCTTTATTTCATTCTTAACATTTTACAAGATTCTGAAAATAGCATTTTTCTAATCAACATTCAACTTGGCTCATCAATAGTTGAACATTTTGAGAATACAAATGACTTTAATTATCGATTTAAAATCTTGAGCTTTTGTTCAATGAACAAGAGTTACAATGAGCAAAATCATTGTTAACTTGTGATTTTCCCTGAATTTTACTTTCGTTTGTTTATTTGTACAGAATTTGGAAAGCATTATCTTTGGATGATTCGATAAGTGAATATGAAAGGTCACAATTTGCAGTCTGGGATTATCCAGTCAGTGATCGTTATACCAAAGTTCGAGCTCAAATGGATGAAATTCCAATACCGAAAAGCTTTGAATCTGCAATGCGAACAGTAAGAAGTTCAGAAAGCTCAAAGGAAGGTTATGCTCTTATTGGTAAATGATATTATACCTAATTGTTGATAAGTTGATTGGTTAAGCAAAATTATAATCCAATTGAGTGGATCATCTTTTTACCTTTCAACGAACAATTCAATTGTTTCTATTTTCATTTTCTCAATCTTTTTTTGTCATTTTTTCCTTTTCTAGGTGAAAGACTTTCAATGGAATGGGCTGAATCAATATACTGTGACATAAGAGTTCTTGACTCAACCTGGGCTCATCATCCAATTGCCTTTCCAATTTCATTCAATGATCCCTTTAATTTGAAACCTTTCCTCGATGAGACAATCAAAGAGATGAAACGTTCGGGTCAATTGGATAAATTGAGACTCAAATACTGGGGCAATCACAAGTCAAATTTAAACTGCCCTGAATGGAGGAACCCAAATGGTATCAATGTGAAAAACATTCGTGGTTGTTTCATTATCCTTTCAGTTGGACTTTTGTTCACTGCTTTTGTTCACGCGATTGAAAATGCGGCCATTGGCTTTGTCGCAAAAAGATCACTTCATCCAAAGAGCAAAGCTTCATATTGGGTTAACGTTTTATCTTGGTTAATCAAACCAAACGAATCTGGTTGACTTACTTGAAAGCAAACCCAAACCTTGAACACTAAACCCAAAATGGAAAATGAAATGTTAACAATTTTGAAAACCAAAAATTTCAAATCAACAAGTGAAACTGAAATGAAAACTGAGAAATTCTGAAGATACAAAATTCTAATGTTGAAATTTTAATCTGTAAATGTCAACAATTGGTAAAGATTTGATTGGGAATATTGAAAGACCAGAAATGTAATAAAACATGTTTTTTAATAAAATGAATGGCACTTCAATCGAAACCAGAAAATGGAAAATGTCAAATGAAAAGAAATGATTTACTTTTGAAAATCAGATAAAAGAGTTAAATTAACTAAACGTTAGGTAAACTGAATGTGAAAAAAGGGTAAACATTATATTTTTATATAACACTAACTAATATAATGATATATTATATAACATTGGGTGAAAACATTAGTTTTGTAAATACTGATAAAATGTAAAGTTGAGCAAATTGTTGAGATTAAACAGAAATGAGGACTTTTTAGTTATGAAAATATTTCATCTACTCAACATCAAAAGACACTTTTGGAGTCGGTTTAATGCAACATCAACAACACAAAAAATGATGATAATCAGAAGATGAAAATTAGAATATCGAAAGAGTGGAGAAAAAAAACATTTCTATCTTCATCATCTGAGTGTTCAAATGAGAAACCTACGCACTTATCAATCGATATTATTCTGGTAGCCATTTTCCTTTGCTCACTAATTTTTCTTCTTTCAGTCTTCTTCTTCTTCCATTGAAGCTATTCTGATAACATGAAAGAACAGAGGAAAATAGACAGAGAAAAGTCGAAAGGAATATTGTGAGAAAGAAAAAGACAGAATCAAAATATCAACTCCCAGTCTTGCATTATATCCTTTGGTACATTTAAACTCCTCTTTGCTCTTTTATCCAAAAAAAAACGTATTCATCTGTTATTATTATTGGACAAAAATATAATTTTTTGTTTCTTTCCTTTAATCATTTTACATTCAATATCGGTTAATCACAATCATGGATGACAATACTTGAAGTTTAATTGATAATTTACGCCAATCTAAACCTTTTTTTTGTATATTTGATCGACCAGTTTATGTGACTGTTTAAACAACAACAACTGGTTTAACCTGCAACCTTCAATCTTAATGTAAAGATTAACTGTTGAATTGTTCAATCCAAGGATTAATTATACCTCATCTTGAAACCAAAGAAACCAGAAAATTGGTCAAAAACATCGTTTTTTTATTGAATCACAGAAATCTTGAATTGTCTCAAATTTGGAAACCATTTTTTTCTGGTTTCTTTTATTTTTCATTTTACAAGAGTTAACCCTGTTTTATGGATTAATTTTGGTCCACATTCAATTCACTTCATATCTTGGATTATTTTATTGTTAAATGCTGAATGCCGATCAATCAACTCGTTTTCATGTCTTCATGCTTAACCAAAAAATTGTTTGTTAAAAAATAATATTTAACTGATTGTTGCTTTTTCATCAACATAAGTCCATTTATTTCCTTCATAGTCATCCATCTTTTCTTGGCTTTTCACCAATATTAAATGTTGATTCATCATTATCATCATCGTTATTAATAACAGTTTTATGGTCAACAACTGGTTTGATTGTTGACATTGTGCGACGTATTCATGGTAAAAAGGTTACTAGGTTCAACCAAGACAGAGTCTAATCCTCAACACTTTCATCGTATCTTTCATTAAATTCATTTCAAATAATCTTAACCATCGTCCTCATTTGGGTTAATCCAAATGACCATCATGAAATCCCATCGTCATGTTTGTTTCCATTTCCGGCTAATGTGGTTACCTTTACTTTATACTTATCTGTTAGCTACTCTAAGCTATGCAGATCACCTTTTAGGTAAGACAAGACAAATTATTTGAAAGGTTTAACCACTTTTTGTGGGTTTCCATTTCAACCTTGTATGGTTAACCAGGATCGAATAAGATTTTGAAGACTTTTTCTGTAACAATATTTTTACTAATAAATTTGCCTTTTCTTTTCCAATCAGGTAATCAAGATTTCGACGATTCAGATGACAATTCATTTCCCGGTAGACGTTGGAGTTTTTATCGGCAACACCGTTACGATATTAAGAAGCCAGGACCAACATATTTTTTTCATGAGCCTGATTCCAAAGAGGTTGGCAGCAAGTTCAATGAACAATCCTTGTAACTTTGATCAACACCATTGGCATTTCAATCAACCTGGGCAAAAAATAAGAAAACAATAGACTTATTGATTATACTTTTAGTTTGGGAGAGCAGTGAAGAAAGATATTTTTAGAATAGATTGTTGTTCCAATGTTATAGTGTTGAGATTTAATATTAATGGTGAGCCTTAATTTATAATTTAACCTTTTGTTTAATTAATGGAGATAATGACTTAACAGACAGCAAGATGATACTTTTGGGTTGATTGGTTTCATTGGTATTGAGCTTAAGGTTGAATTCAGGTTTAGCTGTTATTGATATTTCATTGTTTTTTATCTTCGGGTTGATTTTACAGTTAAAAGATGTTCAATTAAGTAATTATTTCAACCCAATTAAGCCTGGTTTCACTGAAGGAATCGTCCAATGGTTACCATTTGATGGGTCGGTAAAAGGTGATAATAATGAAAACAATAATGCAGATGAAACCATGGTTAGAGAGGATGAAATTGAACCGGAAAGATTACCATCAAAATTCACAACAGATGAAGAGCAAAGTGAACCTATGGAAACGGTTGATGACTTAGCTGAATCAAGACCACTTTTGGCATTATTAGAAGATGTTGCTCAATTAATTGCAACAAATGATAATAAAGACGAGCCCATATTGATGGAAACCTTAAATCAAGATGAAAATCAAGAAAATGGTGAGTTTTTGCCGGTTACTGCATGAGGCTTACCTTTGAAACAGGTTTGCGATGCACCTATTTTACTGATTCAGCTATTAGTCAATCTCTTCAATCAATAACAATTCAATCTATTTTCATGAAAGAAAATAACATTGAAATTAGGTATAATTCACTAAATAAGATTATCGTCATCATCATCTAAAGCTATAGTAGACATGACACTTTCCCATTAACCTTTTGATGAAACAATGAAGAGTTGAGTATTCAGTAAAATCCATTACTCATTTATATAAGAAGAGATCATCAGAAAGCTTTGTTTTTTAAGTTGAAGTGCAATTTCAACAATGGATAAGTAACAATGGATGAAGATGGATTTACTGTTTTCCCTACAAAAGGCAATCAGTAAATTTATCAACTAAATTCAAAGTCAACCAGGTTAAGGGACTAGAGTCATTGAGTTGATTTTATACATTCAAGACTTGATAAATATTTCCAAATGTGAAATCGTTGATAGTTATCATGTTGACTGATTTTTGACTTTCTACCAATTGACGAGACAGGATTGAATGCGTTAAACTTTTCGATAGCTGCAGCAGCAGACTCACAACATGAAATAGAGCAGTTTGTAAAGTTGTTACCATAGACTGACCGAGAGGCAGCTTTTGTCAGGTTTGTCAATATTAACACTTCAGGATCTACATTTATTCACAGTGAGATGAGTTTTCCAACCATTTAAAAAGTGTTATTTCCCCATAATATGTCACCTAGTTGATGATAACTGGCAAGTTCAGAGAGAAAAAAAACGAAAAGAAAATTAAATAAGAAATCGAACAATGTTGAGGACTAAAACAAGCTTTACCTCATTGAAAAGTGCAATCAATTGACTGTTTCTCTGGTTTTACCGTTGAATCAATCAACCAAAAGTCATACATATCAACAGTATAAAATGTGTAACAAAGTTCCTGGTCAAGTGATTATAAAGTTAACATTTGACAGTAGCACATTGTTCTGGTTAACATCACATTGCCATTTGATTTGAGTTGAGCAATGCTTTAAACTAATAACAACCTTTTATTAAATCACAATGTCATTAACCATTTTAATAGCATAAATTAAACACGTAAATAAAAGGTAAAATGAAAACTAAACAGAAAATAATTAAACCTAATAAATAAACGATAGAAACAGTTTGGATAACATTATCTGTGATTTATTTTCATTTCGTTAGTTTCATCTTTTGCCATTTCAAATATTTTATTTTTCCAACGCTAGATGGAACAGCTTGAGGAATAATTTTACTGA
The DNA here is from genome assembly GCA_028476895.1 of Tetranychus truncatus. Classification (NCBI taxonomy): domain Eukaryota; kingdom Metazoa; phylum Arthropoda; class Arachnida; order Trombidiformes; family Tetranychidae; genus Tetranychus; species Tetranychus truncatus. The sequence goes on from CM052060.1 coordinate 16,102,467, forward strand.
GTCTTAAAATGAAATCAAATTGATGTCAATTTAGTTGAATTTACTTGATGATTAATATGAATCAAAGTAATACATTTGAAAGGTGGAAAGAAAAAAAATGTGAAATTGGATCTTGAAAATGCACTATAAATACATGACAGTAAAGAATTGAATTGAACAATATTTACATTGATGCAAATCTTTGTTGTCATAAGTAATTTCAATTGAAATGAAGTTGATCAATTTTGACTTTTATTTATATTTATTTGGCAAGTTGAAATGTAAATATTGCAAGAAATGTTAACCTTTTTCATTCATCTTTCAACAGAATTATCTCAAGACAATGTACCAATCAATCGATTCCAATATAACCCAAATGTTTGGAATGCTTATCAAGATAATCGATTTGAAGTAAATGAGCCATTGGTTAATTATCTGTCCCAATTACCTGATCTAAATGATTATGTAAGTGACACATTGTGATACCTTTTATATCTACATTACATGAACACTGAAATCTTTTAATTCACTCAATTTAGTTAACTGTTCGTGATGTTGCTTTATCCTCTAATCTCAATCAAAAACCAATTTTCTCGGATAATTTACTCTCTTCTTGGTCTTCATCTGTTCCCGACGAGTCTGGCTCTAATCATCCTGTTGAGTCTCTTTCATCTAATACTGAAGATCATCAAAAATTGGTTTCATTTAATGATGAACATGACAATGAACAAAGTGAATCAATTGATAAAAGATTAAATTCAAATAAAGAACCAAATGATAAAAGTTTAACAAATGAGGCACAAGATGGCGCTCAAAGCTCTGCCAATGAAAATGTTGAATTTGAAGAACCGTTAAGTTCATTACCTTTGGGTGAGTTTATTTTTAAAATTTAATCCATTTGCATCCTGATTATTAATTAAAATTATGATTATTGATACAATATTCAGGCTAATTTCAAAGTAACAAATCTCAAGTCTATTGTAATTTGTGTTAAATTAGTGATTTACTATTGCCTCTAATCGGTTTTGTCTTCACAATCTTCGGCATTTGTCTCAACCTTACTTTTAAGTGTCGTTTTTTGGTTCAAAATTTTTATATTTGTCTTTCAATCAATCTGATATGCCACATTTCCAATTGAATTGATGATTTAGTAATTGTATCTTTACTAGTCAATAGTTGTGTTCAACTTTGTGAGTTTACCTTTCGTGTTCTAAGATGGCGGTAATGCTGTAGAGGTAATCTTTTTGGTTCAACAAGTATGTTTTCCTGTTTAAATTGACTTCAACAAGTGGTTATTATTTTCGTTATAATTATTGATTTATCTCTCAAAATTCACTTTGAATAACTGCGATTATATATATGGCTCTATAATGAATTTGAAAGTGTATGGTTTGATCTGATTCAAGTGATTAAAGTAAAGAAATATGGTAACCAAAAAAATGTTTGCTGTGTAACACTGGTTACGGCTACAATTGAAAGTAAGTAGTTATAGACAAAGTGATTGAGTTAAATTGAGTAATTAATAGCATATTTTTCTTTCTTCCTTTCTCTCTGCTTTTGAAAAATTGTGACGGATAATATATACCATGATCATCATCTTCATCAACATCATTTCAAGTGGATTATTCACTATTCATTTATAGAGAAGGGTGAGAGTGGAAATAATAATATTACCAAAGGTAATATAATAATAGTAATCTCAATTTTGACTGAGAGACTCTTGAACAGAGATTTGTTTTAATTTGTGACTCTGTTGTTTTCATATCAACAACTAATAATAACTTGAAACTAATATTGTTGAAGATGACAGGTATTATTAGTGGAGGAGAAAAAAATAGGTTGATAAAAAGATAATCAATGGTTTTACCAGCAATGAGGTAAACTTTCAACCCTGACCAACACTCTTCACTATCAAACATCAGGAGTTGGATGGAAATTTTGTGCCAAAAATGTCTAAATATTTAACATTGTTCACCAAAAAGCGTATCAATAACAATCAAATGGTTCATCATTTTTCAATCCTTTCAAGCTTCACCATTATCATTGGCAAACATTGGAAAAATGTAATCTTTTTTTCCTCTCCTACATTTTAAGCTTCAAATTGTGGTAGATTGGCTGTTAAATCATCTTTGCAAACATTACCGTTAAAGCTATGAAACTCATTTGCATACTCATTTGATTATACATGGTTAACAAAATCTCTAATTGCAATGAATTGTTAATGTAAACATGGTACATGTATTATGGAGCAGAGCAGAGATTGAAAATCAGTTGGTGAAGGCAACAAAAAACAATAAGAAAAGGAATGAAAAAGCCATTTGTGATTGTAATTGAACCAATTATCGCAAACACTGTCTAAACTCACCTCTAATTGCAACCCAAAATGATGATTGCTAAGGTTTAACCATAAATTACAATTTACATTATACAAAGGAAGGAAAATTTACAAAAATTGAAATAGTTGTCATTAAATCTCATTGATGAATCTGAATGAATCTTAATGATGATGACCACCATCATGATCCTCAACACCAGACAGAGAAAAAGGAAACTCATCTTGTTAAAGCTAAATTTTGAACCCAAACCTGGTTTCCTATTGATTTATAGTTGGATCATTAATGAATTACCAAAAAGCAAAGCAAGTAATTTAAGTTTACCGTAAATCATTGAGTTAATACTTCAAGTTTTAACTTTAATCGTAATCCAATGTAATCTGAAGCAGTAGACTAAAAAAAGAGAAGAGAGAAATGTAAAAATAAAATGAATGAAAGAACCCAATAAATTGTAAACTTGTAATTAGTCTCATGAGATTGTAAAAATATTAATGGTGAACAGGGAAGACAAAGCAAAGAAACAAAGAAACAAATTTGTTAATAAAAGGTAAAGATACCTGTGTGCAAGTGTATAACATGAAACGAGTTGAAAGAAAGTGTTTAAACAAGGAATTAAACCTTTCAATTTAATTTGAGGGGGAAAATTGTTGAAGCTGAAAAAAAGCAGGGTAAATGATGAACCCAAAAGTAACCAGAAAATGATGTTGATAATGATATTCTTTGTTTCATCTTTATTCATTCCCTGATTCCATTGTTGATGGGAAAATGTGCAAAGCTAAACAATAATCTGAACTGAGTAAATCCAGTTGTTGGTAGCGAAGCAAAAAAGAAGCCGTAATCCTCAATATATTAGAGTAAATTTGAAAGGCAAGAAAATGCTTAGATGAATAGAATGAAGAAAGAAGATAAAATTGTAAAGATGAAATTGTGTTGTTTCTCAGGTAACCAAACAAATGACTATTAGAATAAGCAACATTTCAAAGGTAAACTCACCTTGTTTCGCCTTATTGTCTAGGCAATCAATGAAGACTGACAGTTCCCTGATGATTTAGCTTGAGCAAAAAAAAATGATCATCTTGTTGATGAAAAAGAACAAGAAGTGAAATCTTTTTATCTTCATCTTTTTGTCGACTTTTGTTGATTTCGAACAGAAGCAAAAAAGGAAATCTGTTCAAATCACAGTTTTATCGTGTTCCATGTTCTCAATCCCTGCAATCCTTTCTCACCATCATCATCATCTTTTCATTTTTGATCATCTTGCCTCACAAATCTTTATTCAAACCTTTTTTACCTTTAAACAAATAAAATGAAAACAAAATTTCATTCCAATGAGATTTTGTTCATTTTTTCCTCATTCTTGGTGTGCAACTATTTGTTATTAACTTTCTTTCCTATTATTTTCTTCTGTTCATTTCTTTTTATCCGAAACAATCAGGGGAATCGAAATGTTTGATTTTCATTTTAATGGACTTTTTAAGTAACAACAACAACAACAGCAAAAAAAGAGGTCTAAATGTTATTGAATGGAAGCAAAAATATCCAAAGATACAATTGTAATACAAAGGAGTAAAGTAAAGAACCAGAAAATAAAGTAAAAAATGTTCAAGTTAACCCAATTTAAGTTAACCCGATGTAATAGGGTTAACAGGTTGGCTAATTTATACGGAAATAAGTCAGTCATTTATCTCAATTGATTTAACCAGTTTAGATGTAATAATAAAAAGTAAACATTTAAAATTAAACATTATTTTGATTAACAATTTAACTCTCATTTTTCAATGTTAAACGCCTTCAACTCTGGGAATTGAAGATCAGTTTTTTTGGGTTTGTTTCAATCTTGATCCACAATCAATTTAGCATTTTACTCTTCTAATCAATTTTCACCCACAAAATTGACATTCAATGTTATCAGGAGAATCTGTTGCTTCCATCATGATTCAAGTTGGAATAAAATTGCTGCTAATTTACTCAATTTTTGCCTTTTCGCCTTTTCTCTCTTTCCATTCAAATGTAATATTGTTATCAGGCAAAAAGAAGAAGATTTAACCAAATATCTTTTTTTTCTCCTTCGAACATGCAACTTTGATTTCAGCTCATTGAATACCCTAAGGCATTGATGAGTGAAGCTGAAAATTCATGCAAAATACAATAACAAAGCATATTGAAATCTTTTGTGAATCAAATACTTTCAAATGGAAGCGAAGAGATAAAAAGGAAAAGAAATTGAGTTTTTTTTCTTTCTCTTTTTGCTAATATTATTTAAAAGATGATCATGAGATGTAAGATAACTCTTGAATAAATTTGTGTACTTTTCAAATGATATTAATTTATCAGGAAATGCTGAGAAGCTCAACAAAGTGACTTGAAAGGTGAAAATTGTGCAAACATGAAAAGTTGAAAAAATAAAAGATTTCTGTTGAAAAGATAATCTGTTCACAGTTTTCCCGTTTACCGATTGATAATCATTCATAATTGACAATTAAATGATGAGAAAGGTAAAAAAAAGGTTTTGGAAGCAGAAAAGGATTTTGAAAAGTGAAGACAAAGTGAAGGAAAATTGAACAGATAATGAGATTCCATTTTAAGGTGAAATTAAGTTAAAATAAAGATAAATGAATAGATTGGTTGGTTGAAGATGATAAATGATGGTGATGATGAAGAAAGAAAATTACTCTTAACAGTTTCCATTCATGATGATGTTAAATGATGTTGACAGGGAAACTGAACATTTTCCAACGGTTAATCTCTCATTACTTTTCATAATTTTGTCAAGTACATTTTAGAATGGAAAGACGAAGAGAGAGAGAAAAAAAAAGATCTTTAAAACGATCGCACTTTTCGTCTCTTCATCTTCTTCTGATCATCCCAATCTTCCGATTATCATCTGAACTTGATTTAATTCTGTTTAGTTTTTGCTACAAATTCAACTTTACTTCATTTACCAACTAATCTAATTTAGTCTATTTTTTTTCATCTATTAAATGGTAAAGACAAATTCATCTTTTTTTTCTTCACCTTCTTTTTACCTTTTCACCATGACATTCAACTGATACAGAAGTGAAATGAAAATGATGAAATGAAAAACAAACCGACAAAATGCATTTTCATTTACAATTAAAAGTTGATTTAAAACAATTATTGCTCTTTACTTTTTGTTCACTTCAATCTTTTTGTTTTCACTTTCAATTTCTTTTCCATTTTCCCTTCTTTACCCATTAATTTGTGAACCACTTGAAATTTATAATTTAATCATTGCCAATTTGTTCTTGATTGAATCAATGAAATGTTTACCTGGTTCATTTTACATGCAACTGTGAAGGGAAAGAGAAAAAGAAAAGGAAAACTTGATTATCATTATTCTACTGCTATTATCATCATTATAATGATCATTATTAACATTTGTATTTTTGCTCTTCTTCTGTTTTTACATTTATTCTGATTGATTCTTTACTCTTTCCTTACTCTTCAAATCAATGTTCATCACCAACCATGATAGTTATGAGTTGAAAGTTTTCCTCTTCATTCCCAAATCACATGAGACTAAATTCAACTGAATCATGATGATGACTTTTCAATCTCATTCCCTATCAAAGTTTATCTCACTATTTGTCAATGATGATGTTACCAGTATTTGCTTATAATTTTATTGCCAAAAGATTGTTAATGGATTTTTTTTCCTTTGCCATCTTCAATCAAAGTTATCATCAACAGAACGATGAGAAGAAGAAGGAGAAGAAGAAGAAGAAGAAAAAGATTACAAATTTTCAAATGATCCATTTCATGATTTATTAATATTAATATTTAATATCATTCCTTTATTTTTATTTGCACAACTCGGAGAGAAAAACTAATGATAAGAAATGATAATTTTTGCATTGAGAGGCAATTCGCTTTTCAGTTTCAAACCTTGGACTGAGTTTTGAAAAGTTAAACAGATACTTTGAGTTCAACTGTCACTGGTTTATGATAAGCTTGACAAGGAAAAGAGTGTCAACTGGAAAACTTGTATCATTGAATATTGAACATCTTTGTTTGCATAATTGAGTCTTAACCTGTTTGACAGGTTGAGACTCAATTTGCAGTGTTCAACATTTTGTATTGACATTTATCCAACAGTATACAATTATGATTGAGACAAAGTTGCGAGAAACAACAAAATTCATTGGAATATTAAATTGAGTGGGAAATAGTCATTGGGTTCACAGGTTGGTTCGACACATGACATGGTATCGCCTGAAGATAGCAATAATCGTTTACGATTATTGATCATGTAAACAGGTTAAATCTTTTTTAAAAGCAATTCTCATTATAGAAGTTCAACTCTTGAACTATTTTTCCTTCTTCATTACAGTTGAGTTTCTAATGAAGTGATAATCACATGAAGAAACTGAATCAATCTTTTCAAGTGAAGAGCAAAAGTTTTAGCAAAGAGAAAGAAGAAGAAGAAAAAAAATGTTTCATTGATGATGTGATAATTTTGAAGATAATTATGTAAAGTAGATGATTGTGATGATTGAAAAGTTGTGTTATTCAATTTGAGTGGTTCATGGTGAATTCAATGGAAAAATGTTCTTCTCTTTTTTTGTCTCCTCTTTTGATGAAGAAGGAATTTGATATGGTTTAGAGAGGATTGAATGATGTGAAACATGATGTTAACTGGGAATGGATGAAAGGATGAAGGAATGATAACGGTAATCTGCTTCTCAAATAGAATTGGAAAGAGAAATGAAAATGCTTCTTCTTTCAGGTATATGGTTCAGATAGACAGGGCAATCATGTTATTAGAAAAAGTAATGCAAATAAATGAGAAGATAAAATTCCTTGGAGGCATCAGGGAAGCAATTAGAGGAAACTGTAAACTAATCAAAGCCTTCCAGCATTGAGACTTATTCCGAGTCAAGTGTAAATTTGATTCAATCCAGGAATGGAGGAGAAGGAGGAAGAAGAGAAAGAGGAGAGAAGAAGAAAAAAAAAGTTGACAGAATCCAATTTCTATCTTCTTTATCACTTCTCATCACTTCACGAATAATAATGATAACAATATTCATTTTAACCTGTTTTTTTTTATTTCAACAAATGTTCACACAAAATGTTAACCAGGAAAACTCGTATTTGGAGGAAAACTTTTGTTTCATTGCAATAATCGAGTAAATTAATTTTCCAATCAACATGAAAATGAACTTAGAACTTGAAAATCAGTTGGAAATTTCTGAAGAAATTTTACAAGAAATTTTCTGTTTCTAGAAATTTGCACAATTAAGAGTTGAAACAGTAAAATATTATTCATCTTTCATCGAAATTTGAGAAGTTCATTTTCGAACTTTTCTAAAATTGAAAATATCTTCATTGGTTTGGATTCTTTAAGAATTGAAACTTCAGCAAAAACTGAGAAATGAAAAGGTTTGGTCGATTGGCAACATGGAAATATTTACGTCTTTGGTAAACAAATGAATATTTTCAACATTGATTCTGAATCTTTTCTGTCAACAGCAATTATCAAAGTTTGTTTACCTTTGAAATTGAATGCGAAAAATGAAACATCAGATTGAAACATTTTTTTCATGGACAATAATGGAACTAATAATGTTAAATGTTACACAAAAATGGGATTAAAAGGGAAAAGTGAGCAAATAACATGGAGTAAAAAGAGGTTAACATGTTGATTCACTTGGAGTTAACCAGTTTACCATTGAAATAAAGTATCACTTTGTGTTCACTTAAACTCACAGAATGCAAGTTTCTCCAAGTATCGTCTCAATTTCCAAGATGAACATTCAGCATTATCATATTGTGCAAATTTTAACCCCATTTCTCATCACTCATTCCTAACCTGAACTGAAAAGAAGAAAAGTGCACAAAGAAAAAGCAAAGAGTTTCAAGTGGAAGGGGAAAAAAAGTGAAGTGAATAAGATGAAGAAAGTGTGTAAAGCTGTTAATATCATTTGAATGTCTGTAAATGCAATTATCATTTATGCAATAAACACTTGAACAAAGGCTTTACAGCATTTCACTGCAGACGATGAAATAATTGGAAAATTGAGAAGATGAAAGATTCGTTTAACAATTTTTCTCAGTTTTTCTTCAACTTTGACAGAATTTTTTCGTCTTAATGATTGTTCATTGCATTTTGTCTTTTCACTCATTTTCACACTTCTCTTGCTTATTAAAATCGAAACAATTATCAAATACATTCTCCGTAAATTGATAACATGAATTGGGCTTTAATTTGCTGCTCTGTTGCCATTGAGATCTATTCAGGTGAATTAACTGTCAACATTGAATTGCTTCCAATTATTTATCAAATGATGAACCAATGACCATAATGATTGAAACTGCTAATTCACATCATCAAATTAGCTGATGAATGCATTATATCAACTCTCATTATCCAAAATTTTGCTCTTTATTTCAATCGCCATTCACTTTTAATGTATTGAATGTAATTGGTCAACATGATGCCCTGTGTGGGTTGTCTGTTGCTTCATCAACCAGAAATGATAACAGTCAATGAACAACCGTTTAAATGAGAAACAGGTGAATAACAAGTTACGCTGAATAGCCAATTAACTGTTCAAATTGATAGAAAAATAATGAAAACATTTTTTCCCCTCATCAGATGATTTTCACAGTTGGAAACGGAGCAAAAAAGTTAACCTGAAAAGATTTCAAATTTTCTGTTGAATATCGCCATTTCTAATTATCCTTAATCACCTAAATTTTGATGCTTTTGTAACGTTTGATTTGCTCAAAATTGTGATTCTGAAAACAGAAAAGCTCAGTTTTCTTTGATCAAAATGCATTTCCAAATTGATCTGGAAATCTTCACAGTTGTACAGGTTGAATGGTTAAGGAAAATGTCTTATAAAAGCATTTCTTTCATGTTCAATAAACAATGAATACAATGATAAACCTACTAAATGCTCTTTCAACGGTAAAAAGGTTTTTACAAGGTTTCTTGCAGTCTTTCATTTCATCTTTGCTGTACATTTCAACTTTATTAACGCAAAATTATTAAGCATCTTGAAACTGATTGAAACTCGACTGTAACAATAGTTGATTCATTTTAATAATAAATTTAAATCTAATTTGAATGGCAAGATTCAATTGTAATGAAAACAGTGATTCAATTTACAACGAAAATGAATAAAATTGAATAACTTATTTAAATTAAATAATTGATTGGAAAAACAATTTCTACATTGCAATTCACTTTCTATCTGTTCATCATCAACAAATCATAAATGATTCTCTCATTGAATTGATTTAATGGTTGTTTGGACTTTTACCATTCCCTTGGGTCAACATGTTACCAGTTGTTTCAATTGAATTTGTTGCCATTTAAAACGTTATTTTTTTTGTTCCAACATCAAAGTTAACTCATCTATTGATTAACATTTTACCAATCATCATCTTGCTCATCATCTTAATCTTGATCATTTCTTTCACTATCTACCGATGTTTAACCTAAGTTGGATAAATTCAAGACTAGCGAATGAAGGTAAAGAAGAAGAAGAAGAAAAAACAACTTATGAAGAAAGCAAAGAGGAATCATGAAATTGTCAAAATAAATTGGCTCCTAATGAACCGTTATCTGGTATAATCTGTAATCTCTTGAGAATCTCATGAAATGGAGAAAAAATTATTAGTAAAAAGTATCAAACCAATTTACAGTTGAAAAGCTACTTCTATTGATTAACTTCAATTTCATTTATCGAGTCAACATTCAATTTTTTACTCAGCAAATCATCATTCATCAAACCTGTTGCGTTCACAGTCAACAAGTGCTACGATAACATTCACTCCCAATTTTGATAATTCAATACAAGCTTTTGACTGCAACCAACATTCAAATGACTGAAATTCATTGAGACAAAACTCGCAAGTAATAGAATATTGAATATCAAAAGAATCAACATTTATCGAAACGTTGAACCATCACATTTTGTCGATGAAAGGTTCGAAATGAATTTATCATTAGATGATGATTTTTGCTGAGAATTTGGATTTTGAATAATGATAAATCTATAATCATATTACTAATCAGATTTCATGTTGCCATGGTTTTGAGGAATTAATTCAATTTTTTGATCCAAAGGTTTGGCTTAATATTGATATTGGAAAAGATAAAAATAATTTAATCATGGAATTGAAGACGAAATTAAAAAATGTTTCATGATATTAATGATTGTTGAAAAGTAATTTTAAATTGTAAACTGAAACTCGAAATGTTTTTTTTTCTGGAATTTGAAATATCATTATCATTGAGCAATAGACGAAAAAGGTTGAAAATTTTGTTGAAAAAATAAAATTGAATAACTTTGTCAATTTAAAAGTAAAAAAGCTAAGTTTGCATTGAATTTTTCGTCATTTTTCCCCCTCTTCTCTTATATCTTCTTACAAGAAACTGATGAAAATTATTCTGTAAGAGAATGGAAAAAATGAAACAAAAATTTTTCATCTCGACGAACAATTCAATTCTGATTTTTACTCTTGTACAGGTTAAATGGTGAATCTCAAATTTCATTTAAATCCCATTACCTTAATGAAAAAGAAATTTTCTTCTTTTTCTTCTCCATTAAAATATTATCATTTTTTTTTAAAAAAAAAACGAAGTAAAATATCAATATTATTTACTCCCAGTAATAGCAATAATAATCATAATAATGGCAGGAAAAGTTGTGATGGAATGAAAATTTACTGTCAAAATTGAGAAGCAAACTTAATAACGTCGAGTTTCGAGTTGCCAGTTCCGTTGAGGGAACAAAATATTGCATTATATAAAATAATTTTTACCTTGTTCTTTGTTGATGAAAGAGTTTGAGAATAGAGAATTTCATTTGGAAGACAAAAAGGGAATTTTCTCTTTCTTCTGTCCTCAACATTCCTCTTTCAAGATAACTATTGAATGGAAGAACGAGAAACATGAAAAGGATTATTTGTATTGTAAAGCCTTTCAAAATTGTAACAACAAGAATAAAGTAATAATGATAATATTCAAGGTAAACAGCATTGGGTATTCAATAACAGGGAATGCAGGGAAGGGGAGGAAAGAGGAGAAAAGATTTGAAATCTGTGAAATTGGATATTCATCCAAATGATAATAATGATAATTTGTCTGTATTTATGTTTCCCAGGTAACTATTGATATATTTTATATCCGAATTCAGTATTGATGGATAAACTTGAATAAATTTTGATTATAATTGTTACAGACTGGCTTTAATTGGCATTCAGTTGATTTCATTTCATCTTATATTCCTTTCGGCTTTTCATCGAGTTTTTATTTCTGTTATCAACTGGGAGTTTTTGACTGGGAATTGAGTCAAAATGTCTAGTTACACTGTGAATATGTTGGAGTAAATTTTAATCTAGGTTTGGGAACAAGAACGAATTTTTATTGGGTTTGCCAATGTTTTCCATGTTAGGAAATTCAATAGTTGAATGTTGATTTATAGTGTTTGTTGTAGCAGTTGAAGCAACAATAAACAGCTAAAAATGCGACTAATAAAATTGTCAGTTTTTTTGTCACATTTCGAATCTCATGACATTCTTAACTTTGCAAACTCGTTTCTTTGAACAAGAACAAGGTGAAAAGGTTGATATATTTTTCACTCATTCAACTTCGATATTCATGTTAATATCGATTCCATTCAAATTATAAGTTGACTGACATAGTTTTGTTAAAGAATGAGAAAAAGTGAATTTGAAAAATAATCTCTTCCTCTTTATTGAAAGTGCAACAGTTGCTAAGCTACTTGGTGTGATAATGAAAACTCCAGTTTGAAACGGAAAATATGCAAGCATTTTACTTGTAAGTCCAATAAAAAAACTGCGAAAATTGTCTTTTATCGAAAAAAAAAGTTTTTATTAAACAATTCAGACTGAAGAAACGGAATTTATATCGTTGAATCAGAGAAAGTTATAGTAGTTTTTGTATTGAGATCCCACAGTCTCTACTTTGACTTATATCAAGTGTTATGTAAACAGTGTAAAGGCCGTAGTTTTGGATCAGCCAAGCCACTGCCAAGGGATAGATTTAGAGCTGCTCGTTTATACTGGAATCAGATATTGTCTTGTGTTATGCTAAGCCGTCTCTCAACACTCACGGCCAACCAATAAAGATCATTTGATGACGGTTGTTGACTTCAGCTTTAGATAGTGCTATTTGTGAGCCATAACCTCTCAGGTCGAAGAATTTGTCTTGTTACTGGAAATTTAAATGAACGCATTCGAGCATAAACTTATTTTAGGCAAGATTAGGAAAGCTCTGGCCATTTCCTTCTTATGGTTATGGCACCTCTGCCTAGTTGGATGGGACGAATTCGCAAAACGTTTTAAGAGGCTTTCCCTCAAAATATAACAAGAATGTTCGATTCCAGAATGCGGACTATAGGGAGGGAATACAGGGAGTGAACACTCCAACTCCCAGGTTGCATATGAAATAAGCTCGAATAAGCAATAAGAGAGCTGTTGCTTTGATAATAACAAGCCTCGAATTTTATATCAGAACGATATCATTTGTAACGAAATTGTAACTAAATCGAAATTTTTCTCTCCCATTTAGAACCGACAAAACTGATTAATCCAAAGGAGTTAAATTTAGTCCTTGATAGACCAGATGCAAAGGTAAGATGAAATTTTAATTTTGCACGATTAGGTGCAAACAAATGAAAATACCAATCTTGGGAATGAAAAAGACTCAGAAAACAATTGCAACCGATTACAAAGTTCAACTCTAAGTGAAACTAAATAGCACTTAAGGTGTTCATGTGAAGTAAAAGATGAGAAAATATAAAATTGAAAATTGGATAAAATAAGAGATGGAAAAGGAATGAAAAATAGAAAATATTTTGAGTAAAAAAAATGTTGTAAAGTAAAAACTGTTAAGTATGCTTATATTGATATGTTATTATCATCATCTATATAAATACCAATGTTTCTAGTGCTGAGTTATCACAATTTGTTGGACTTTTTATCTTCTCTTGTTGATTCATTCCTTAACACTTTTTCACAAGAAGAAGAAAAAAAATGTTACAGAATTTTTCTTCACACTTTTTTTGCTCCTCTTTTCTTTACTCTTAAGAACACTTTTCCGTTCCAAGTTCCCCATTCAACTTGTTTTTCATCCTCTATTTTCATCACTCACCAAACATTGAGCCTAGAACAAGCAACCAAAATAGAAATGCTCAGAGATTCAGGGAAATTCATTTGAATGTTTCCTTTTTTCTTTCCTGGCTGCATTTGAAGCATTTTCTTCTGAGAGAAATGTTGACCCAAGTTATACATTGAATATTCACACCTTTTTACCTTTCCTTCTCAAGCTATTCAGATGAAATATGCATACACTTAGATAAATGTAGAAAATTTTTATTTATCTATTCACATCAATCCATTTATTGGTTTAAGCAAAGAGCATCGCTTTTTTGTCTATTCCCAACAAATGGTTCCATCTTGTTCCATAATCATTCTCATGATTTTGATGATATTATTACAAGGAAAAGAGATGAAACTAAATATAATAATAATGCTAATAATCTGGATGCATTTTGCTACAATTTTGGGTTGTTAAAATGATAATCTGAATAAAGATACTTGAGAAGTGATGAAGAGAGTGAAGGAAGCCTTTTGTATTTATAAACATCAGAAACTCCCTCAAGATAATAATAATGATAAAAGTGAAAGTTATTTGCATTATCATTATTATTATTAAATGTTTAGCTCATTTCTCGTCTTTTGTTTCATTGTTCAACAATTGTTCAATTGTAACAATTTTACCTTTCATCCGTCTTTATCAGTGTGAATGACTTTCATTGAACTGGCAGTCAGAAATTTGATAACTAAAAGATAACACATTAATAACCTTTTCATTATGAAACATGATAAGTAAATGTTTTTTAATACATTTTTCCTTTTCTCTATTCAACTGCATTTCCATGCATTTTCTCCATCATTTTGCAAATTACAAAAGTCTTTCAAATCAAACATTTCAAAAATTCTTGTCATTATCAAATTCGTTTACAAAAGAAAAAATAAATTTTCTTGCATTTTCCATTTTCCGCTTTGAATTATCATTCTTTAATCACGAAAAGTTTCAAATGCGATTCATAGATGATTTTTGGATAATTGATTCATGAATATAAAATTTCAAGATTGTATGATTTTAAAGCTGGAATCAACATCGAAAATTGGAAATGCAACCAATATCTGATTTCAATTGATTAGAAATCAAATATCTCTACAAAAGTTCAGTATTGAAGGAAAGATTTGGCTCAAGTTTCAGATTATTTTCATTCGCATTTCTAATCACTCCAATTAGCGTTTATCTGTTCGATAAAATTTCAACCTTTGTTTGTCTTTAACAATGAATATTATCGTTGAAATGTCACTGAGTCGAATGATCGAAAAAAAAACAAATCTATATTTACTCGTAAATTGTTATAATTTCATTGAGTCGACTAGAAGTTCATCTCTGTTGTAGATTAATGGAAATATTTTTTTCCAAATAAAATGCTTTTTGTGGCACCAATCAGTGCGAGTTTTTTTTAGAAAATTAGTTTTTTCGCTTTTTTGAGGCGAAAATTTGGATTCTGAGAATGATTTGTTTGATGTAAAGGCTATTCTTTTGACATGAAGCCTGACTGAACAATTAAATCAATTTGCAACTCACGTGTTTTCAGCTGAAAGTTGCTTCTCATCAAATGATTGACTTTCATTGAAATTGATGATCACATGTAAACTTAACCTAACCTTATGCAATTGAAACTGAGTTAAAGCTGTTTATTAAATTTGATGTAACTCATTTCATTGTCGATGTAAACTCAATTCAACTGATTAATTAGCTTCATATGAAGTTGTTGTAAGAAGATTATTGCTCCTTCAATCATTCCTGTCTCTACAATGTCCACTTGCATCGACACATTGCAAAATGATTAGAAACATCAATATTGTTTAATATGATGTAAATGATGTTAATTCAATGTTTTGGTTAAATCAACAAATACAATTAGAATTGGATATTTCATGTTGTTTATTAAATCATAGTCAATATCAAAAGAAGAAGAAGAAAAGAAATGAACAAGGAAAATTTATCAATTCATCTTGTTCCATATTACTAGTCATGCAAATGTGTCTTCATTCATGGACAATTGTTGGTAACAAGATACTCAGGTAAATGAATTGAGCTCATCAAATAATGTTCATTAAATGAGAAAACTTCTCTTCAATTAACTTTCTGTCTCATCAAACCTCATTTTAACCATTAAATGTTTACCAAAATTGCAACCTCAACCTTTTTAATGAAAACCCAAAGTTTAATAACAGGTTTACAGCAAATTATTGTTTAAACAATTCACTTTCACCCAGATATTCATGATTCTGGTGAAACGTGAAACTTCAAACCCAATGAGTATTTATTTCTCACTTTGAACATTCCCTTGAGCATTCAAGATACAAGCGACTCGAATTTTGTGTCTTTTTTTCTTCCCTTTTTTTTCACTCACCAATTGAACAGAAGAAACGAAAAATAAAATGAAAAAAAAATGAAGAACAAGTTGAATGAAAATGATGGAATGAAAGAGGAAATATTGATATTGAGGTAAAAGCTCAAGGGCAACTTAAGGGTAACCTTTAGTCGCGATTTCTTGAAAGGCAGCTTTAAATACGATCAAATTTAGTGAAAAAATTTGCAATCAAAACCATTTTTTAGGATTCTTTTACTCTGTGCCTTGTTTTTCGGGCACAAATGGTTTAAATGTTTACATAGGGTTAAATTGCTGCAGGCTAATTAAGATCAAAATCTATCAAACAATTTGCGCTCCTTTTTATGAGCTTCCATTATTTGCAGTTTGAGCATCTTTTTCCTTGCTGAAGGTGTTGCTCTTGTTCAACTCTAGTTTATAATACAATATATTGTAAGTGTGTAAATGGATAACACGAAAAAAAAAGGTGAGAAGAAAAAGAAATGGAAAAATGCCATTCATTTCTCGTAATAATGCAATTCTCATTTCATTCTCAATTGTATCGTTTACTTCAATTCTTTACCTTCTCCGGGAGTCCATTGTTATTGTTATTACATTATATTATATAATATTTACCATTTTTGTCCGCCTTTTGTGTCACCTTTTCTTCTTCAAACCATAAACATGTATCAATCATTAGTTGTTTAGCTTTATGTTAATGCCTTGGTACATGTTCATGTTGCACACTCCATTGTTGCTGGTCAAGTAATTATCGAAAACAAATTATTTCCAGTTAATCTTGTGTTCAACTTGGACGCTTTCATTCGCTTCACACTTTGACTTTCGTTTGATGCAAGATTAGCAAGCTTACATACTTGAGTAAGAGCGGAAAATCACTTTAATCAAGTGTTAGTAAATCACAATGAAATTGAAATTTTCACAGAAATTAGAGTCGAGTTTAGACGACAAATGTTTTCATCTTGAGATGGATTTTTTCTTAAAAATTCAACTTTAGCTTGCATTGAAAATGTTTAATGTGCTTAAACGCTAGTTTTTGGGCTTCAATTTTATTTTCAAGTTAGTTAACCATTCAATTTTTATGCAAAATGCATTTTCGATTGATGATTGAATTTTGAAGTTTTCGTGTTTATTTTGCGATTTAAATTCATTTGGTTTCAAACCTAAAATTTGCCAATCGTGATAAATCTTTAACCAGTTTTACTCAATTCGATAGTGCATTTGACTTTTTTACTAATTAAGTTGATTACTTTTTGATTATTTGTCTAATTGTTTCTCTTTTATTGCTCAATTTTACCTCTTTACATTTACTTTGTGATTAATTGTTTAATTTATTGTCTTTGCTTCTTCAACTAACCAACAATGGGCATCCATTTGAACCAAATTGTTTACCTTTACTCCTGGTTCATGAATAATTTACTGTTTATTTCCTTTGATTTCTTCATCTTCACTTTCAATCCTTCAATTCATTTCAATCAATATTGATGAAGTTTGCAGACTTGAGTTCAATATTGAAACAATTTACCAATTTTAATCTGAAAACAGCACACAACTAGTTGCTATTACAATACCTGTTGATACCAGAAAAAAAAGTTGTTATACTTTTATCGATTTGGAAGAGAAATTTATTTTACAAATGTTAAAATTCGAAAAACATAACAAAACTAAAGAACGCAAAATTGAGTAAAACCCAGAACGAGCCAATTTCATGCAACTATAATTATTACAATTGAATGATCACATTGAACATTTAAACATTTTCTGGTTTCTAGCTCAGTATAAAGTAGTCATTTATAAAGTAATAACCAGCAGTTGAAGCAACAACAATCGTAATAATAACAAGCCCAATATTTTCCTTGCCAACTTTAATAAAGTAATACAATTTTTGTCTTCATTTTAACATTAAATTCCACTCTTTTGCTTCTCTTCTTCTGTCTAATATTCTGATCCAACATGATGCAACTAGTTTCAAGCTTTAGATAAATGTATATTTTATTATACATTAGCAAGACTGTGTAAGTCAACATCTTATCATGTCAACTACAGTGTAAAAAGAAGATGATGAAGAAGGAGAAACTCATCTTGCAGTAGAGAGCGTGAAATGATGCAAAAAAGCAAATGAAAAGTTGGCCATTTGGCTCAATCCACGTGACCTTTATCATCTTCTTCACATCTTTCATCTTGATGATCATCATAATACCCGTTATAGATTTACTCTCAATCAAGAGAAATAATCTCTTCAATGTGTCACATTTTTTTCCTCCTTCATGGTCGATTCAAGAGTTTTTCCCACTTTCTTTATTCTCTTCATCCACCATCATCATCACCACTGGCATCACCTTAATCAGTCTTGAGAATCAAATTTATCCTCATCCAATAATATTACATGCTCAATAGTCAATATCAGAATATAAATCAACCAATTGATTAAACTAATATTGTTGACCTTTTTTTCTGGTTTCCTCTGTTTTCTGGTTCAAGATGGGAGAAGTGAAAAAACAATGAAAATATCGAAAAACCTTTTTCTCTTCTTCACCTTCTTACTTTACATTGATTCATCTTCAATAGTTAATAATTTAAATTAAATTTAGCTTTTCCAATTGTTGATCAATAATTTGCTCATCTCAATCTCTTCAATCTCATCAACCATCTTCATTATCATCACCACATTTAACCGGCTAAAAGAGTGAAAATTAGTGAAAGGTGAAAAGAGTAGAGGAAAGCATAGGAAAGGTTATCCTGAAAACCAACAGTTTGATTGATTATGTGGTTACAGCAAATTGACATTTAACTTGACAGGTCAACAGTTGACCAGAAAATGAATTTATACACTTTCATGATTAATTGGAGTGACATTATTATTCTCACATCAATGGTACAATCCAGTTTAATGATAACAAAAAATGTCTCCTTTACCAAATAAAGCAACACATTCAAGTATAATGATTACCTAAAAGGTTCACAACCAAAAGACAAGAAGCGCGATTTTCAATGTTGATAATAATCTGAATGTAACCAAAATTACAATTTTTTTCTGGTTAAACCAAATTAGTTGATTTACAACCATCAAGGCAGAATAAATGATCTTTACTCCCGACTGAGTTTTATCAATTAATGAATTTATCTTTATTGGTAAACCTCTCGATTTGTATCAATGATTAGTTAAATTATGTTTCAATTTGAAAAACGCAAATTTTCTGGTTCACCAAATGAATGTGGGTTGACAGTGAAGTAAACATTGGAAAATGAAATTTGACTAAATTTTAATCCAGTTCCAATGGGTAAACAATTAGACGAATCAAATGATTGCAATCATCAATTGAATCAGTAAAGGTTTTCCTTCATAATTATTATTGGAAAGCTAAACAAGATGAAGATTGAAAAGCAATTTTATTCAATTGATGGACACATTGCAGTTTCACTTTTAATCACAATCAACTGCAACGTGACTCACAACCAATTAATGCTTAATCCATTCACCATTCATAATCAGCATAAACACTTGACCCTCATGAAACACCAGTGGCTAAACAATTCAATTTACTTTGACCAATTGATGAACCAATTTTGAAGTTTGATAATCCATTTCATCTTTCCTTTTCATCCATGATCAGTTTCAACCTCTGCAATCAAACAACACTGAAAATGGTTGCAAAAAAAGATGATCCAATAAAAACTGGACTCGTCTTCAGTGTTGACATGATAAATGAAATCTCTCGAGCATTGAATCTCCTTAGAAACTTTAGCTATTTCCTTCTTTTCCAAGTTACTCTTTTTTCCTTCTTCTTCGCCTTCTTTCTCATCATTCCTTAATAGAGATGAAAATGGATTCCGGATACATTATTGAAGTAATTTACATTGAATTTAATGAAGATAATCACTCTTTTCCCTTTGATTTACGCTAAATCAGTTCAAATTGATGAGTAAAGTCAGTTGATGATGAAGGCAACTCAATAACATCAACAATCTAGTTTATTGTGATGACTGGATAAAAATCAGTTTACATTTTCATGTTTTATTTCATCTTTGCTCTTCTCTTTCAACACATTTTTTTGATTAAACCAACATTTCTGGTTGTAACAATTTTGATGAAAAAAAGCAAGTTTGCGAATTGACAAAATTTGAAAATGCATTTAACCGTAATAATGTGAATGTGAATGAAGATGAAAAGTTTGGTGAAAAAAAGTGCTATGAAAATAAGTTCATTTTTTTGGGTTTTTCTTTGAGGAAAAGGGAATCTTGGAAAATTGTTATCATGATTAGGAAGAGCGATTTAAGAGCAATTTTTCTCTCATCACTCATCATTACCATGCTGGTGGTACTTTGGGCGAGAAGAAAAGGAAAGAAGAACATTATTATCAAATTACAAATTGACTGAAGGATTTTGCTTCCAATGGATTATTTGTAACCTAATCAAAGTAATCAAGTCTGGATCAATTAAAAATGAAGAGCAAATTGTTTAATAGATTTGACATTTAAAACATTTGTTTTACTTAAACCATTAAAGTTGATGAAATTAAACAAGTTTAATGGGATTCAGTCAACATTTGTCGCAAAACAAGGGAAGGTAAAGGGAGGGCAACAAATAATATTCACAATGATAATCATAAAGGATAGGATTAGATGAAATAAAATTAGGCAAAGTAAGAAAAGTGAAGAGAAATTTGGAGAAAGAAGAAGAAGAAGAAGAAAGATGAAATATAGAGAAAGATGAAGATTAAGAGGAAAGAGTAGTGTGTAAGAGAGGAAGATAGATGAGAGGAAAAAAAATCAGAGGCTAAATCAAAAAAGAGATGAGAAAATGGAGAAAAAGGAAAAAATGTTGGAAACTTAAGCTTCCCAAAGGATGATGATGAGAAGGTAAAGGGAAGTAGAAAAGATGATCAAGATGAAGATGGAGGAAGATGGAGGAAAAGAGCATGTTGAGGAGGGTAAAGATGAGGATGGAAAGGTGAAATATGTGAAAAAAGGGAAGAAAAGGGAAGAAAAGAAAACCTGTAGCATTTTCATTCCACAGTTATTTTATAAGCATGGAAGATGATGATGAGAATGATGATGAAAATGAGAGGCTCAGAGAGTATGATTGATTCCATGTAACCATGGGTTACAGTTTCAAGTTGTTTTGATTGTTGTTTCAAAGGAAGGATAAGTTGATGATTTGGCGTTGAAATGGCATAAAGAGACTTGTGCAGTTACTTTTATCTACCAATATGTTTTCAACCTTCACTCGGTAAACAACATTATTCAATTATTGTTACAACTGTTTCCACTGTTACTCATCTTTTGCCTTCTCATTATTTAGTGATCAATTCTTGCATCTTATACCTTTCATTTTCAATTAATTCAACAAATCATTACTCAAATCAACATGATTGATTATCAATTGTAATTTGTTTCACTTCTTTAATTGTTCAATTTGTTTTCTTCTTGATTTACTTTACTTTTCCTTGTCATTTTCATTTTCAACCAACATTCATTTTGACTCTTTTTATTGATCTTCTTATTTCTTTTACTCTCTCTCTCTCTCTCTTCAATTAGGTTAAAAAACGATTTGTTACTTCACCTTCATTATCATCTTTACCTTCATCTTCATCTTTACCTGGCTATCCAAACCTTGAAAGTCAATCTTCCCAATCGTTGACTATACTCACAGTCTCACTATGTTTAACCGTGTTTGCTGCTCTCATTGCTGGACTGGTTTTGTTTGTTATCCGAAGGAATCAAAATTTACGATCAAAACTACGTAACTTAATTGGTTCAGTTGGTTCAGCTGAAGAAGGAAATGAAACTGCATCCGATTATGAGGTAAATACAAGTTTTTATACTCAACTAAATGGCTGGGAGTAAAAAATCCCTTCAATATAAACGATAAAAAACAAATTCTATTCGAAAAATGAAAATTTTTCCATTTAATGTTAAAGATTAATGAAAATTTATGACCACCAAAGTCAAACTTAACAAATGATTTGTTTCATTATTATATGAAAATTGTGATTTATTTTATTCAGCTTGGAGTGAAAGGAAAATGATAACTCAATGTTAAATTTTTTTTAAGATGCTTAACTGTTCTTATTTGCAAAATTTAATTTTGTTTGATTTGGTCAATTTTAGGACCTTTGTCGTCAACGGATGCAAGGTAAAAATCGCAAGAAATCTGATAAAGATGAAAGCAGTTCGCCTGGTTCAAAGGGTAAAATAACTTCCTCTGGTTCAAACAATAACAATTGTGATGTTAAAACGGGCAAAACTGGAACTGACAGTAAATCAATCGATTCTGGACCAGAACCCTCACCACCATCAAGATCATCAACCTCTTCATGGTAAGTGAACAATTTAACCTTTTCTCACCATCTGCTCATTCCATTGAAAATGGAGAAAAAAACCTGAGCCAAAAGAAGTTCATCCATCTTATTCAATGAGATAACCTCAAAAATGAGAAAATAAACTCCCAGTTGAATTGAAATTTCACTTTTTTCTTGTTCAGTAAAAAATAACCTTTGATTAAATATAAATATCTAGTTATTTTATCATCAAAAAGCAAACCATTCTCAAGAGTTTATTCAAGATGAAAATGAAAATCATTTCAATACGCTTTAGACTGAAACATGATATCAGCCTTTGTAACTCCCAGTGAACATTATTTTCAATGGAAAAAAGAAATTTCCGAGAAAAAAATATTCTCAAGTTGAGTCCAGATTTTGGTGAAATTGCAACCTTGAATTTTACGAGAAAATTATTTGCAAAGAATTGAAAAATGCTTGCATTATCATTGCAATCTTTTCATCTTCTTTTCCTCATCTTCCATTAATCAACTTTGAGTGGAGAGGGAAAAAAAGTCGAAGAAATTTAATCTTCATCATTTGTTCGAATTCTTATTCATGGTTGATTGAAGGGATTTACTCGAGCTGCAACTCGAAGTCATTAAACTTTATCAACACGATAATCACTCCAAGTTATAGGTTGTTCATCTGAACCAGACAATTGAACATTTTTTGTTGAACATGTAAAGGCATTAAGTTGGAAAAGGGAGAAAAATTTCAGGCTAAGTTCAAATTTCCGTTTCCTGATCAATGAATGGAGAGAAAAATTTAAATTGAAGAATCATGAAAAGATTCATGAATGAATAGATGCAACAAATTTCAAGTTTCAACTTAAGTTTCGACTTTTCAACATCATCATCATTCTCAGGTTTGAAGGTGAACCTGTGAAAATTAAAGGCAAACAATGAATGTTATATAATGCCATGCATGGAAAAATTCACTAATAATGGTTAAGAGAATGAAGAATGCTGATGAATTAAAGACAAATAAAAGTTATTAGTTTTGCATTTCGATAACAATATGGAGTTTTTTTCCTCGACTCTTTAGCAGGAAAAAGAGGTAAATGAATAAAAACATTTACTGAAAATGGAATTATTGTGTTGCTAGAATAAGATGATGATTGAAGGAAGACAAGTATAAGAATATGGTTTTTCTTACAAAAGAATATTTTATCATTTCTTCTTCTTCTTCTTCTTCTTCTTTCCTTAACAAAGTTCCATTCCGTTCTCATGGGATTTCAATAGATAATACCTTTTTTGTTCAAACTTGGATCTGTTAACGTTTGTAGATGCAATGAGACACTCATAATAATACCAAAAGTTGATGCTGATACAAAATAGTTTAATACTTTTCGTTTTCTCTCTCTTCTTGTAATCATTATTTTCTTCCTTTTTTATTATCTTTTTCATTCATTCATCTTTCTCATGTATAGCTGATCATTGTGATCATCTTTTACTTTGCTTGTCATTTTTCCTGCTCTTCAACTTGTTTAAGAAAACATCATTTTTGGCTCATTCAGATGAATCAGTTTTTCTCATGCCCTGAAATGACCAATGAAATGTCTTGCACTTAATTTACTCCAAGATTTATTCGTATTGTCATTGTTTTGTTTATCATCATTGTTGTTAACTTGATTGTTACTCTCTTTTGATTGTCCATTATCAAAATTGTACATTTTCATTTTTAGCTTTCTTTTTCCTTCTTTTTTCTTTCTTCTTATTACTCTTTCTTCATCTTATTTGTGTATACATTTTGCTGTGTTTACATTCAATGGTCATCATAATGGTGTATAATAAATCAATGATAATTCTTGGTCAAACATTGAATAGTCTTTCATAAATGATGAAACATGTTGCCCTTAATTGTTGCCTATTTTGCTTCTTCATTTGTTTTCCTTGTTGTATTTCAATTAATCAATACAGTCTGATGAAAGTTGCCAATCCGACTCATTTAGTTATCTTGGTTTCGTTTACTTATTGTCATCATTTTGAATTCAATCTTTTCTTTGCGTGATCATATCATGGACAATCAGATGTGAAACTGGTCAAGCACGATATAGATTTGTAGCTCCAATCTCGTATAAGTCATCCTTTAAGTGAATAAACATTAGCCATTTCTGATCATTTCTGGTGTAGCCTTTAAAACACAATTTGCTAAATGGTAACATTCATTTGAATAATGAAACATAAATGTTTGGGTAACATTGTCGATTAATTAAAGTCAACAGCTGATGATTGGCTTTCAATTGAACAATTTGAAAGCATCAACTGCAAAAACCATGTTGTTGAAATCGTTATTTATTCTTTTCTTTAAATTTTTAATTTTTTTCTCATGAAAGGAGCGAAGAACCAATTACTTCCAATCTTGACATATCAACTGGTCACATGATTTTGAGTTACATGGAAGATCATTTGAAAAATAAAGATCGTCTGGCAAAGGAATGGGAAGCTCTCTGTGCATACGAAGTAGATCCATGTTCAACCACAGCAGCACTTTTACCTCAAAATGCATCCAAAAATCGTTACCCAGATGTACTTCCCTTTGACCATTCCCGGGTCATTCTTAATGATCTAGCCAATTCAAATCGATCTGATTACATTAACGCTTCCACCATAACAGATCATGATCCTCGTTCACCGGTTTACATTGTTACTCAAGGACCAATGCCTTCAACTGTTGCAGACTTTTGGCAAATGGTTTGGGAACAGGGATCAGTCATAATTGTAATGTTAACTCGTCTACTTGAAAATGGTGTCGCCTCATCAGCTCGATACTGGCCTGAAGAGGGTTCAGCTTTGCATTCTAACTTTGAGGTCCACCTTGTTTCTGAGCACATTTGGTGCGATGATTATCTGGTTCGCTCCTTCTTCCTGAAAAACATAAAAACCAATGAAACTCGAACTGTAACCCAATTTCATTATCTATCTTGGCCTGAGAATGGTGTTCCACCCAATGCAAGATCACTACTAGAGTTTCGAAGGTAAGAGCAAAGTTGAGCCATTATTTATAATTTAATCTCAAGGGTCTTTTTCATGTAAACTGCAAAAAAAAGATGAAAAGATTCATATTAATATTGAATAATGTACATAAAATTGATTAATGAAAACAAAAGAAGGTAAAAGTGAAGCAAAAACAAATTGTGAAAAGAAGAGCAAAATAGCATTAGTTTAACATTTCACCAATGATAACATTTCAATCATTTTTCTTCCATCATTTTTGTGAGTGGTGCAATTTTAATCAAAAACTTTTAATTGCATAGTCACAAAAGTGATGGCAGCGGAATGATCATCAACTCTACTCATCACTAACCACCACTAATCTACATCATCCATCTTCATCATTCATCTTCTCACCATTCCTCTCAAGACAAAAAAAACTGTCAAACCAAATCCGGAAACCGATGATATTTAGCAACATCTTATTGAATGGAGGAACAGAATGAATTTATATCATCATCATCATCATTATTATTATCAATATTACCATAGATATTAATCCAAGTCATAGACACTTTCCTCGAAAAAAAAGTGTTCATTCGTGTCCATTTCACTGTCAACAATCCCATTCTCATGTGTAAATATAAATGTTAAACTTGGATATTTATGATAATCATGTTAATATAATATCTTTTCAACAAAATCTGTAAAAACAAAGCCCAAGTCAAAGCTGAATAGAACTGCCAATCAGAATGAGACAGGACAGGAAGAAAAAGAGAAACAAAGAGAAAAGGAGAAAAAAATGAATTCAAACGCCATTATCGATTTTTATCCACCAATGAATAACTCGGATACTGTCCATGTAGATCAAAAAATATCTCTAAATAATTTCCTGTTCTATTAATAACCAGAATATCGAAGAGCGAAGAGAAGGTAAAAATATACCCAAAAAAAAGAGCAACAAGCAACCTACAACTTGCAACTAATTTCATATACATTTACTTTTCCTCATCATTTACTTGATACCAAACTTGGAAGTAATAACTTCAAATGGTACTGATAATGCTATTTAGATTATCTAATAACTCAATGATAATAAACAAAATGAAATAAATAATAATGATGATGATAGTGGTGATATAAAACTTTCTCTCGTTTATCTTTTTCCTCTTTATTTTGCTTCCCTTCCTCCTTCATTATCCTATTATCCTTCCATGCGTTTTTGTATCTTTACATCTTCACTTTGTTGCTTTAATTTTTCCACAGGAAAGTCAACAAGTCATACCGAGGTCGATCATGTCCAATTGTTGTACACTGCAGGTAAGATATAACCCTTGAATATTGAGACGAATGTCTATTATTAGGAAATAAAAAGGTAGAGAAAAAAATGAAATAAATTGAATGAAACAAAGAAGACGAGAAATGTCAGAGGAAAGCATGAAAACAATGGCAGAATAAATTTACTCACTTGGAAAACTGAAAAAAAACAATCGATTAATGTTGATATTGATTTTTATTTTCTTTCTTCTTTTCTTTCCTTATTCGTGGTTCCTTGCCTTTTGGGTCATCATGAAAACCATTTTCTCAATAATGATGAATAACCAGTGATGGGATAGGTCGAACGGGTACCTATTGTCTAATAGACATGGTCCTAAATCGATTAGCCAAAGGTAGGTTGTCTTTATGTCCTTTAACTCCATTGGAAGGGCAAAAATTGGAAACATTTTTCTCTTTTTTTTTGTGTTCATTCCTTTTTGCTTCGCCATTCATTGATTAATCCATTTTCATGCTGATAATATTGTCACAATAGTTATGAATCGAATGTTGTCTTCACTGGAAACAAAAATATAATGCCATTAAAAATTGATACAAAACTCATGAATTTATAAGTAAAAAAGCTGTTCAATTTTTTACATGAAAAGATTAATCAGCAAACTAATTTTGTCTCACTTTTTGTTGGTGATTTTTTTAACCAACATTAACAACTGTTAGATTGATGTTGCAAAATTTGCTCCTATCAATCACATTGAAATGAATCAATTTACTATTTAGGTTTTTGCTAGTCTTTCATGGTTGGTGAAAGAGCTAAATTTATTCACAAAGTTGATTACTACCAGTTGATTCCCTATTCATTTTTGATCAAACATTAACTTTTCTGATACAATTCGAATGTTTCTTTTTTGTCTTATTTTCTTGTCTATTCTGCTTCTGTTTTAATGATTCAGTTTTATTTGTCTTTTTAGTTGACTTATTCCGTCAATTTATCTATCTTGTTTCATCATTTTCAATGTGATTTTGGGTACATTCAATTCAATACTTTTTGCCTTTTGTATTTGCTTATCCAATCTTGTTGGTTAAATTTAGAGAGTAAATGCAACAAGTGAAGCAAAAGGTTGTAAAAATGGGTTCAATTGAAACATTTACATTTCCTTATAACTGTCAATTGTGTTCATCAAAACGAATAATTTACCCTTTTCTGTGTTTTCCATCAATTTAACAATCATCATGAAAGAACGGTCAAGATCAACCTGAGCTAACCCAATTGACTAAATGTCTGTTACTGGTAATGATGGACATGTACAGCTTCAACTGTGATATTTGCCTGGTCTGTGAATAATAAAATTAACAATTCTTACAAGTCCATATCAACTTGACTCAAAATTTTATCCTAATTAAACATTTGAAAAGCCAGTTCGCTGTATCGATATTTTACCATTTCTTGTCAATTGATTGTCATTTAGCCAAGCGAACCCTTTTGACAGCACTTAGCCTTGATTTACAACTGGAAAAGTCGCTTGTTGCAAGTTAAACAATCTGGTTTGAATAAGATGAAAGATAAAGAGCCGGAATTTGTATAGATAATTGGACTGAACATCTCCAGAAGAAAATAAATTTTGATCCAAGAAAACAGCCAGCATTCATATCAAGATAAACTCTTCCTTGACCAATAATAGAAATGCAATTTGCCTTTAATCCATATTGCATCCATAATCAATCATTCAAGTTCCAGGCTTATCTTGACTTGTGAATTATGATAATTGGCGTTTACTGTTCAGAAAGAGAGAGAGAGAAATAGAGCAACAATTAGAATGGACAAATGATATAATCTAAAAATATCTTGACATTGATTCAATATGGTTTGTACATTAAAGGATCAACTATTAGCTGAAAATAACTCCAAGATTATGCCAAGAATGAAATTAGGATGAAAATAACCCCAACAAAATTCATATAATTTACTTTTATTGAATCTATTAATATTAATAATGTGAGATTCACGGGTTTCAACAGACAATAACTTATTGCTTAGACAAATTCCTGAATAACTATTTCAACATTGAATACTCTGATCCATAGGAATTGCAATTAGTAAACTAGCTTTGTAATTATCTCTAGTTTTAATGATAACCTTTTTTTTCAACCTTTCACATTGTTAACTTCATTATTATCAAATTACTTTTTTGGTTATACTTTTTTAGCTTGACTTTTTTTTCTCACAGCAACTCTTGGTATTTGTCAATGTTGATGACATTTTACTAGTCAAAATCAATTTAAAGTTGACTTCATTATTGACTGAGTATACGACTTCTCAATGAATAAATGAACATGTAATGCTATTGAGTAAAAGAAGGGAAAATAAAAAGAGAATCCAACAAGTTATTTCTATGACTTTTCAAAGATCTCCTTTTTTGTTGTCTTGAATTTGGTAATAGGTGAATGAGAGGAAAGTGAAAGGTGATGGAAGGTGTTGCATGCAAAGGAATGGATAAGTAAGAGTGAAAAGGGTAACAAGTTGAAGGAAAGACTCACAAATTAGATTACATCGTGATCATACTTGAAATGAGAATTGATTGCATTATTTAACACAATTATCATCCTGATGTGAGTTTGTTTATTGATTAAGGGTACAAACAGAGGAATCTGTTGGCTTTAGTTAGATGGCTTTTGCTTGCTAATGTCTTGTTAGGTTCATCAATGAACATAATGTAACAGTCAATTCAACTTTGAATCCGCATCTTAAATCAGGGAAGATATCATTTGATTCCTAAAATCAGGAAGAGAGTAACACATTTAACAATATTACCATGAGCTTCCTTGTTGGATATCCATTCACTTATTGTTGATATTTACTGGTATTGGTCTTGTTGTTGTTTAATGTTTCCTAAATCTCAGAGTTTTGGTCCCATAAAAGCAAGTTGTTAAACACTGTTTTTACACCATAAAAGTTGAGATAACCAATCATTTATGTTTAATGATTCCCTGACGTAAGTTTTATTTCATCGTAAAAGTGAAAATCTGGCGAAAAAGAGAGAAAGAATCAATATTAAATAGTCAATCAAATTACAGTTTATGTGGTAGTATAGTTTGAACCCAAGCATATTATAAGTTGTGGCAGAAACAGAAAAGCGCCAAAGTCATTTTATTGAAATATTATCAATGTTTCTAAATTGTTTGTTTAACAGTTTCACCAGCAGTATTAATATCAAATGAATCTAATTTAATCTATCATTAAAGTGATAGTTGTTAAAGTTGATGAAACTTTGTCACTACAAGAACCAGAAAGAGACGCAATAAGGTAAAATAGGCTGAGAGTTGGGAATCAAAGGTTGACAAAAAGGTTCTGTAAAAGAGATTTATGATAGTTGGCTTGCACTTGGATTGATTAATTAAAACAGAATCAATAGATAAGACTATAAATAATTATAACATGTTTGAGCTGTAAATTGATTCAGCTTTTGGAGGGATAAAAAATTAATAACATGATTAATTTTAGAACCATTCAAGATGGCAACTTTTAATGTTGTTGAATGCCAACTCGTTTAATTGGTTAAAATATAAGCATCAACATGAAACTGTGATTATATCAATACAATCCAAATGTGCATCCAAATTGGGTGGGTTTGCAAATAATTAGCTAATAATTAAAAACAGATTATCTTAAGAAGCTTATGCTTGTTACCCAAGATGTTACAAGCCATTCAAGTCGATTTCAATGTTTCAATTAAAAAGAAAGATCTTTTGTTTTGCTTCCATCCACATAAATTCACAAACACACGCTCACTTATCGTGAAAGGAGCTCGAGTTTTCAACAGAATTGTTCATTTGAAACTGAAGAGAGAGAGAGAAAAAAAACAACTTTCAGATTATCTGGTTCCCCATTAACCATTGTTCAGAACACTCTTCTTCTTATCATTTGCTTTGTTTAAAAGAGTAAATCTTTTTCCATTTTCTTGAATCCTTTACTTTGATTTTTCCTTTGCATCAAAACACACGAAGGGATTGTTTTTCTTTGTCCAAAAAAAGTATAAAAAATTGTTCCATTTACGGTAGCTTAGATTTTCTTTGAGAATCGATTTAATTCCTGTTTAACAAGCCTACCTTTTCCTCTTGCTTAACTTCTAACAAAGACGTGAAGGGATTGATGCAGAAAAGATGAGTGAAATCATGGAATGAGAGAAAAAAAGAAACAAAAATAAGATGAGAAAGATGAAGATAAAAGAGAAGGTAAAATGTAGGAGTAAACATTGCCCTAATCTTCAAGATTCCAGGTTTACTTACCCAATTTTTTTCTTTTTCATCCCTTATTTTTTGTCTTGTAACGTCGTTATAATACATTTTATCTAATCTCCTGTGAGATTTTCATGGTCGCTTCCAGTATTTGCAGATTCCTTTCATCAACAGAGTCTTGTTCATCCAAATTCATTCTCAATTA
The DNA here is from genome assembly GCA_028476895.1 of Tetranychus truncatus. Lineage (NCBI taxonomy): Eukaryota > Metazoa > Arthropoda > Arachnida > Trombidiformes > Tetranychidae > Tetranychus > Tetranychus truncatus. Next base: position 16,133,223 of record CM052060.1, read on the forward strand.
TTTAACCAGTTTTGTAACCATTGGTAACAATAGTGAACAATTTTCCTCAACTTTTCATCTTGCCACTTCAAATCACTTCAATAAACAATTGTTTCTCAACTAAATTGTCTTTCCATGATTGTCAGGATGAAAGAATTTTTCTCTCGGTAAAATATGTTTTCCCGTTGAAGCTATACATCAGCCTTGTTTAGTCTGTTTATGAAAGGTAAAGAAATGAATTGTCTCTACTTTTGTATCAACAGGTATTTTTCAATATGCTTCATTGATCCGTGAAACTCTTTATGCCATAACTGTGATGATGAAAAAAAGAAAAGAAAATGATTAGATGAAGGAAATACATAATAATTCAAGTTATCAGGTTAAGAGATGAAGTGAAATACTGAAGGAAGGATAAACTGATTATAGAACTTTTGAATTTCGTCTTTTAATCTGGTGCAGAATTGGTGAATAAAGACGCAAACACTATTCCAAACATGATCAATACCGTTCTTCGATAGGCTAGAATCAATGTTATTTGAGAAGAGAAAATTTTTTGAATGGAAGATGATGATGGTGAAGTTGGAAAACTGTAAGATGATGAAATGAAACCTGTTCAAGTAAGGTCAAGATAAATAAAAAGTAACTTAAGTGAATGTCAGTAATGGTTAGAAGTGAAAAAGTTGAGCTTCAGTCAATGTATTATCAATTATCATTAATTATTAGGTGAAACTTATGATCTTAAGAGTCTATCTGAATGATGATGTGAAAGATGATGATAATGATGGCAGGGAAGGAAGCAAGATAAATATTGAAGGTAGAGTAATGGAAACATCAGGATGAGATAGAAGATTCAGTCAATACATAACAAGTCAATTGATATAGATAAAATTGGTGGATGTTGATCAATAGCTAAATTTTAGACCTATTTGGTGACTAATGATAGTATATGAATATATTCATAATCAATAAAGATCGATGGAAATTTCAATCAATTTTGATTGAAAAATTAAAGTTGAATAACATTTCTTTTACTTTTCTTCATTGTCAGTTTGCATTGTTCCATGAAATCGATGAGCCTCTCGCCAGTAAATGTAGAGATAATATCATCACAATCTAAATGTAAAGAAATAAAATTGAAATTAATAGGAATTTTTTTTCTTGATTCAAAAAGTCAATTTAACTTTGGGTTAAAGATATAAAGGTAACAATATTTACATTTCATACTCTATTACCTTTTCTACTGATATATTTAACAATTAGAATTGAAATTATGTCAGGGAAATATAATTATAGCATATGAACAAGCAACTTTTTCTCATCCAAATGTAATTTCCATAAAGATGAAATTAAAGCGATTGATACTGTATACAGAGAAGGTTAAATAGAAGAGGAAAAGAATGTAATTTATTAAGCTTACCACATTTCCAGCCTTTATTTATTCCATATTTCATGGAAAGGATAAACTTGAACTTGATGTATTAAAGAAAAATCATCAAGATCATAATATTAAACATTATTTTTCCACCCTGGTCTTTCCATTCCCTCTTTTCAGGTCCTTGTCACACACTAGATTGAGAATAATATAAAAGCTTAACAGCAACTTATGAACCTATGAAGAGGAAAATAGAGAAACAAAAAATCTTATTACATTAAAATAAAAGCAGTAATATATGCACAAAGAAGGAGAAAAAATAAAGCATAAAAATGTATGCAATTCTGATATATTCAATGCTAATAGGCTTATTCAATACATATATATATCTGTAATAATAACAATAATACTAATAATTCCTGAAATATATCTTTTTACGTCGTTCTTTTTTTTCTCTCTCTCTCTCTCATTCGCTACCTTTCACTCTGAATGTATGTTTTTATACATACAAATTGATGGAGTGGATAAAAAGTACGCAAGAATGATTAAATGTTATAAATAAATATATGCATATTAAGTCATACATACATCAGGTATAATCATTTTGAGCTTAACTATTTTATCGATACCATCTTCTTCTCTTGATCCTGAAATTGTGACTTCCTTGCCATCGGCAAATCTCATCTCGTTGAATTGATTCTATTATTCATGGATCCATTAGCACTTGAAACTCAACTCATCACCTGACAATCCGATGTAATAGCTAAATCTCCAGCATATGTGTAAATGTGTGGGAAATATTCCAACTTGATATAAAGCTGATTCCAATTCAGTTCATTTTGACATTTGCTCCTTGACTTGGCTCGAGTTTTGCGTCTATTTCCACTCTCTTTTTGATTTTATGATACAGCATTTTGTAAGCTGGAAAGAAGCAGTACAAAAAAAACAGATTTTCCCTGCAAAATGTTTATATGCACATGTACATAATCATTCAGTATAAACATGTAAGTATTACCTTGATGGAAAATAAGCAAAAAGATTCTGCTTTGAGTTGCTTATGAATATTTCATTGATCCACTAAATGGAAAAAGTGAATTTTGAGAAGCAAAAGATCTTTCCTTTCACCATACCTTTCATTTTCTTTTTCGGTCACATGAATGTTGACTTGACTCTTCTCTTTGCTTTTCAGTTTCCTTCTTTCTTTAGTATGCTTTTGTTGGTTCAGTTGTTGACACCATTGTATCTTGACAAAACAGTTTTCGAGTTTAATACCTTTATCATCATTATTATTACTCCTACTTCTTACTTCTTTCCAACCTCTTATTGTTGGTACCATTGCTGATGATGGAGATAAGTAGGTCTTCAGAATCTGCTTGTTGATGCTTTTCCAGCACTATTCATCCACCTTTTTTTTGAATAATGAAAAAATATACGTAAATTGTATCAGATTGGTTTCTCATTCTTTAGCCTTTTCTCCTTCTCTGGCTTCTTATTCATTCCTGAAGATTTTAGTTGCCTTCATTCAACAAGTCTTTTGATCCTTTCCAACGATGATAATAATGATTATGTTTCTGTAGTTCCATTCTTCGACAGCATCTAATATAAAATGTAGAACATTTATTAGATTGAGTTTGCAGGAAAAAAAGACAAATAGCTTATAAATTGCTCTCAAATTGCAGTGGAAATATGAAAAATGGTGTTTAGCTTTGAACAGTTATGGCAACAAATATTTTACTCAATTTTCTCCTTCACAGTTAGTCTTTTTCGTTTTGCTTCTTTTCCCTCATTTCTCATCTAATAAGTTTAGTAAATCTATTTCGACAATAACTATAAATATATTAATAATAACTCGTCACCAGAATTGATTGCTGTTCACTTTTCTCTCTCAAATTGTCAACAATTGACAATTAGCCTCAAACTTCATTATTTGATAGTTACTCAACATAGAGCATGGCTGTTCCAAAGCAACACATGAATCTTTTGAATAACTCTGATTGTACAAGGTTCAGTTGAAATACCTTTAATGAATTTCTCCCAATTGACTATCAGCTTCTTAAAGAGATATAGAGAGAGATTATAACATTTTTCTGACACAAAATATCCACTCAAATAAATAAGGTCCAAGTTACACAATGGTTTCAGTCTTGGCCATGTAGTCGCATTGAGATCTCGAATCAGCTGACAATGAGTGCTTGCAAATAGAGAATGAAAACAGATCTATAACTTGTAAGTCAATCAGATGATTATAACATAAAAATAGGGTATAATAGAAGCCAATGATCAATTACAAAAACACACTGATGGAGAAATACATTGAGAAAACTGCTAATTAATTAGCCTAACCAAATATAGCCTTAATTTACTGATGATTGTAACGAATACACAAATGGAAAAAAAATTAGTTACTAGTGTTGCTCATTTTATAGTAACCTTCCATAACAATTAACTAGCATAAGATAAAATTGGCATCAATTTGAGGCAAATCTATTGAAAATGTCCTTACCACTTACCCAGTAAATTAAGTTACATTTACAATTGTTTTCAGGAAAAAAGTCGTTACCAGACTCTAAATCCAATCTCCCTTTGCTTGAACATTACTTGAACAAAACTGAATCACAAGGAAGCACTTACAAGAAACAACAGTCAACAAAAGTGATTAACAGAAACTGGAAAAACAAAAAAGAAGACAAAAAAGACAAAATCAAGATGAAAAAGCAACAGAAATGACAATTCAATATTACTAAACAGGAATGTCTCTTACCCAGTAAATTGCATAAATCCAACTACCGGCAAGTGTCATGGCCAAAATTGTTTCAACAAATATTTCAATTTCAGAAATAATTAACAAAGAAAAATTAATTTAAAATTAAATAAGGGAAAAGCCAATTGAATAACCGATTACTCAATGCGAAAATCACATGATCAGGCAACAATTTTTTTTAACCGCCAATTGACTAAAGCGCGCAATAGTTGATTAACATTCAAAAAGTAAAAACAAAGAATAGAGTAAAATATATTTTACAGATGGTTTATTTCGTATTATCTTTGTAATGGAGTTTATAGTTTCCTTTATAATTATGCATGTGATTTTTAATTAATATTTAATTGCAATTTATTTTCTCACAATCTTTAGGAGCCAAGGAAATTGACATTGCAGCCACGCTGGAGCACATTCGTGATCAACGCGGTGGAAGTGTAAAATCAAAGGCCCAGTTTGAATTTGTATTGGAAGCCATTGCTGAAGAAGTCTCGGCCATCCTCAAAACCTTGAAGCCCAATTGATTACTTGTTGATTTCAAATGATTTAACCCAAAGAATTTAGTTTATAATCAATCCAATTACACACCAATCAATATTAAAACATCAAACAGTAAAAAATGGACAAGCCTTTAAACACAAACACATCAAAAATCTTAAACTGATCGATGGCAAAGGGTCAACATACATTGTCCCCATACATAACATTTGTTTCAAGCTTCGCAGAAATAAAAGGAACCCGAATTATCAACAACCACACCTTCAAAGCAAATCTTTATACACACCATCAATACCTGTAATCAAACAAGAATGGGATTTATATCCAAGAACAGAGAAAAAGTCATAACAAAGCCATCTACATTAGTCCATATTGCTGGATTGTCGTCATCTTTGATTGATCATTTCAATTATTTGTTTCAATTACCTTTGTTTATAAGTTTGTTAAATTTCATGTTGCATTCATTTTGCTCTTTACATTACTTTTCATTTCATTGAGTAAGAAATGGTGACAAATTTACTTTCCATTAATTTCACGGAAAAAAAGAAAAAGGAAACCGAACCAAGCAAAAAACCAAATACAAATCATCAAATGTCTGTGTTGAGATTATTAACTTAATTCTTCAAATTGCTCTAACGCTAATTGTTAAAGGCAATCAATCACTCGTCTTCTTAACCTTTAGCCATCATTTCCTTGTTTCACCCAGTCTTTACCTTCATCATTTACAAAGACAAAATCTTTCGAGTTGATTCCTCATTTCCCATTAAATTCACAAGCAAAATAATCAAAAAAAAAACACTCATTAATTAAAGAAAAATTAACTGATTACCTGGAAAATTCCCGGATAAGATATTTATGTTTACCTGGAAATTGTTGTTTAGTGGGACAAAATATACACACAATTCAACAAAAAAGTCGTCAATAAACAAATAAAAATCGTACCTCTACCTTGAATTTCAATTCAATAAGTAAAATGATTGCTTTGTAATTTAGTAAACATTCGTGAACTCGGGGTACATTCATTTTACCAACAATTTTACAGATTTAAATTCCTTACAATGTTAATATATTTCAGATTTGATTAGGTCATTCACAAATCTGTTTACATTTTATTTGCATTTAATTCAATTTATCAATACAATTTATTACGAAGTTAATGGTGAAATTATTGGCAGAAAAAGCAACAGTTTGAATTTCACTCTTTAGGTGATAAATAATCTTTGAACTTGACAAATAAATCTCTATTCTGCACCAGGCTCGGTCTCAGGACTTGCATTTACTTGATTAGCTGTCTGCGGGGTAACCTTTTGTCGATAAATTTTAATACCAGTTACCATTGAGACGGTCAATCTGTCAATAATTGATACACCAAACCACATACTCAAGATACTTCCAACAAAAATAATGTATTCAGAGAAAATTTGATTCGGTTTGGAACTGTAAATAGTACCAGGAAATTTAGACGCTTGAATAATAATAACACTATAACTTTTCGATATCTTGTACTTTAAGATCTCTTGCTTAACCTCGTAGTCTACCTTTTGACATTGAGGTAGACGAAAAGTTTCATAACATGCTTTATAAACTGGCAAAGCTTTCGATTGATTATTGTTGAATGATAAAGTACCAGAATATTTACCGAAAGGCAATGCAGCAGCATGATACAGCGAAGGCGGTTTCATAGCAAGTAGCCTGTTATTGATGCAATCGGCAAGAGTCGAATCTCGATCATAATCAATACAATTAGTTTCATATGGATAATCAAGTAAACTTGTTACAATCTTTCGATAATGAATCGTGCTGAAAATCAGTCCATCTTCACGGTAAGGAGTTGTCGTATAATAAATGGAATTAGGTTCAATGCTTGAGTTGAAAGATGACAATTTAAAGCCGTATTTAACATTTATCATGTTACCAATGGCAACAAAAGAAGTGCCAGATGCGAAAAGGTTTTGCACTTCAGTTTGTAAAGGTTTAGAGTTGTTCAGACAAGAGATTCGAATAAAGAAACTGATCGAAGAAAAAAAATTTTTCACTGAACAATATTGGTCTAAAACATTGTTATCATTATCATTTTGTATCCAAAGACCGTTTATTTGTTTGCTCGCGTCAAATGACAACTCTTCAATATCTTTAACTGTAATAAATTCAGCAATTTTATCGGAACTTTGACCAGCGTTTTTAAGTACCCGTGAACACAGAATAGGATAAGAATTGACAGTTATTTTAGAAGTATTGAATTTATCATCATATTCATGTAAATATGAACAAATTTCAACCATTTTCTTGGGATAACGTTTATATAATTGGCTAATGTTCAATACTGATGCTAAGGGTAAACTAATGTCTATTTCAGGTAACTCAACAAAATCTGGATAATTGAAAGAAACTTCGTTTCGAACTTTGAATGCCAAATAGTTGCCCGTGGCATTTAAAAGTTGAGCTGCACAACCAAAGACACAAAATAACTTGACATAAGAGGAAAAGCGTTTGAAGCTTGGTGATTCGATAAATGTTTCCATATCGAAAGAATTGATGGAGTAAACTACTGAACGAAACGCCAACTGAAAAAAGTTTTCAAGAAAAATTATTTCATTTCGAGCAGAATTTTGTTTGCATAATGATTTCTATTGTTAACCATTTCGACGTTTGTAACATTCATGATAATTGATGGATCTATTTGATTGATGGGCAAATTGCCTCAATTTTTCCGGATGTTGATGAAAACATACAATAAAGTTTCTTTTAATTCTGTAGCTCAATTCAATGTGTTGAATAGAGAAGTGGTCTTCCCTTAACTGTTCCATTGGTTGTCTCAATTCCAAATTCATTTTTAGATTCAGTTTATGTCTCCTCTTTCATTCTTAATGCTTTAACATTTTTCATTTCAATTTTTATGTTTTAATTTAACTTGTTTTGTTCATTGCTTTAGCAATCTGTGAAATAGATTAGTGCTGGATTTTCAGAATTGCAGATTATCGATTATTACGCAATTTTTGCGATGAAAATCGATGATCATCGATAATCTATGTTTAGCCAAAAAAGTTCCAGAATAAGCTTGAAGTAATAAAAAAAAATTCAAGAAACTCAGAAAAAATTCATCAAGATCAATTATGTAGACTTGGCTTTGTTATTGACAGTTTACTATTAATAACAAGGTAGGGGATAGTAGTATAAAAAAGCCATTTCTGGCTCAACGCAAAACCGGTTGTTGTAAAATTGAAATTGAAATGAAACTTGTTTTGGAATTCAAAATTTATTTTTGAACTTGAACCCAAGTGTCACCTTAGGTATCAACTACAAGTTTATTAAATATAAAACTTTGCATTTTCAACATGTTTTTAATTGCGTTGATCTCTTCATTCAATGTATAAATCAAGAAATGTGCATTGGCAACCAAACTTTCCAAAATCTTTATGGTCGAATTTCGTTGGTCAATTTTCACCTGTAGCTCCTTAATGGTCGTTTCTATCGTTGATGTTGAAGGAACTTGTGCACCGTTAATCGATGAAACATTTTCACACAAAAACTTATCAACATAAGTTTGCAGAGTTGATGGCAGCTCAGCTTGTGGCTGTTCAACGGTGGACCGATCCAATGTGAAAATGTCTTCAATTGTCGATGAAACTTGGAGCATGATGAACAATATATAAAAACGAACTTTGCGTCACTTGAAAATAAATGTAACCAATGATTTAAATTCAATTTAAACGAATATTTATATCATTTCAGACCGAACATCATCTTATATTCATTATAATAAATGCATGGATACATTCTATATTGATTCTTAATGTTAGACTTAGATGCATCTTTATTATAATTAAAGCAGAGTGAACAACCAGAATAATTTGACCTCAAATTTGATCTACGGCACAGAGCAAGTAGGAGACCTTAGTTAGTTAAGAAGAACTAAATTCATTAAGGTGAACTAGATTAGACTTTGCACATACAAGATCAAGGATGTATCATCATAATTGTTCAGACAAAGATATGATGTAACCTTCTAATTAGCCATGATTTTTCATATATAAATGACAAAAATTCTCCATTCAATTCATTCAAACAGTCTTCATCCATTCAACAAACCAACAAATATTATTGATAAAGCTTCAAAGTTAAGTTTGCTTCCTTAAGTTTAAATCATTAAATTGTTATCTTTAATCTTGAGTTTTTACACATCTTAATAGTAAAGAAAGTTTACTTTCACTTTCAATTTTCAATAAAATTTATCTTGATTGGATATCAAGCTGCGTTCAACAGTAATCATTCATCAGCAACAGCCCTAACCTTAAACGTTTGGAAATTGCTTCTCCTTGATCTTAATCTATTGCTGTAAACCTGAAGCATTGACAATTTACTGACCTTTGAAGACATCTAAAGGTAAATTTATATAAATTTATATATGATTAGCTCAGTCAGTTACAACTCAGGTTTTACTTGTGCGATTTTTATGTGTTGTAGATCATTGTTTAGAGCTTAATTAGACAAAGAAAACAATAGTTTGCACATTAGAACCCAACAATTTAAATGAATAAGAAGAAAAGCATAAAATCATTTAAATCATAGTAATGAATACGAAATTTTGTCCACATTTTGAATGGAAGCCATGCGCGAGATGTTCAATACGAACGTATTTTTATGGAATGCCATTCGCTTATAATCATTTTTGTAAAAGATGTTACAGTATTCCTGAAGCGAGGAGATGTAGTACATGTTCACTGATGAACTTCATCCAACGGGGTGATAATGTTGCAGTACATTACATACCTGGAACCAGAGAGGAAAAGAAACCTTCGTCGACTAGTTTCATGTTAGAGTGTTTGAGAGGAACAAGAGAGGATGAACCACAAAACCGATACGAGCGGGAGAGAGCAAAGAGAATGTGTGTAGTCTCATATACTTTGGCGTTGATCAATCTGTTTTCTCACCTGATTAACAGATACAATGGGATACAACTTACGATCTCGTAAAGTCCGAGCTCATGTAAAAAGAGAGTACACAAACCCAACCCACAAGACTGGGTTTAAACATTTCAAACAAGAACTTCGTATAAGTGAAATGAAACGAGCAGAATTAGAGATAGAAATTGAAAATTTTAAAAGGAATTGTCTAGATTTTAGTATACGATACAGAACTTACTATGCGGAATATCTACGCCAAAAAATGAACTAAATCATTTACGTAATGAAAGAATCTCTCTTTTGTCAAAGATACGTCTACTTGAAGATCGCAATAATGAAGAGAAGAGCCACATCGCAGTTATATACATTGGTCAAAAAGCGCCAGATAAAAGCTATCAAACATCAGATAAAAAATCAAAGTACCCAGACGGACCTGCCTCCAATACAAATACCAGCGAACAAAGATAGAATGGCTCTTGCTTTGGAGGTCGTATCGCGAGAAGTTGGTTGTAATTATAACCAGGTTAAAGAGTGCAAGGTGAAAATGAAGACACTAGCCTATGAGGTTATCCGCATGAGAAAGGAAAGACAAATATTGACTGATAGATTCAGAGAGATGGCAGATAAATATTACAACCTGCAAAAAGCAATTTACGATGTTGATTTATTAGGCTTGCAAAATTACATTAGAATATTAGAAGCAAAAGTCAAGACACTCTTATACAAGAAAACGCTAAATATAAATAATTGTATTTTTATTTAAATTCTTTCTAATTAAGTATCATTAGTATTTGCACAATCTTTGAATTTATTGAAAAAATCCATGTAATCAGGACATTTTCAAAGAAAATTTTATACAATAAAGTCCACATTTTGTACTCAAACCGCCTTGTAATTTATATTTTGAATAGCTCCAATAGTTAGAGTTTCTTTCTATAAATGTTTCAATAGCTTCAGGAGGTTGTCTACCATATGAATCAAAATAAATTGCTCCTTTATTTGTATCGAAGAAAACAGCAACCCAATGACTTCCTTCCTTCCATGATTCATCAAGATTAATCACTACTTTTGCTGGTTTTCGCATCATATATTGCGGTAAATGATTGATTGAAAAGCATCCTAAAAAGTCAGGATCATTTGATAATGCAGACACAATTTCAATAGAGTTCATTTTTACCAATCGACATTTACGTTACGTCATTTATCAATTTGTATCATATTATCATATTGTGCGAAAATAATTAAGTGAATTGGTTCAGTTATAGCTTCTTATAGAACCTTATTTCAAGCTTTATATTACCTCTTTTGATCAGACTTAGAGTTCCTGATTCCGATCCAAGAGTACTATCGGGTGAATAATCAAACGCAAACAAGGTATTATCATTCTTATATTGATCGAATTTAATTTTTAACATCGGTAATCCATCAAATTGATTTGTGTAGCGATATAAGTTAACAAACTCTCGCATATACAAATCTTTCTCAACATCAGGAGTATAAGCTTGTGAAGGATATTGTATTCCGTTTATCTGAGTTGAGATTGAAGTTATATTGTAATTTTGAAATTTGAATAGTGAATCGCTTCCATTGAAAGATTTAGAACTAACAAGACCTACAATCATTCTCCTAGGTAAAACACCAGAGAAAACATTCTCGAAATTCGCTGTTGTAATAGTAGTAGGGATTACGAAACTTTTCACTTCGTTTCTTGTTATAAAATAATTTGCTGGAGATTTTTCTAAATTCTCTTGAATTCCCTGACTAACATCTGGAAACACTTTAACGCGTTTAATATGCAATGCAATATCCAATATTTTTAGCTTGAATTGTTTAGTATTCGTTCCAATAATCCCGAAACCATCTGAATTTCTAGAAATACGTAATAATATTGGGATGTTTTTAATAGAAGATTTCTTTGAGCGCATAGAGGGTTATGTAATTTAAAATATAAATCAAAAGGTTTTTTATTCGAGCTTTATTCTTTTCATCATCATCCCACATTGCTCCTGAATCGGCTTTGTTATTGTGTCTGAATAACATATCTTCTAAAAAGGCTTGATAATGGTAAAGACCAGACGCTTGTCAAACATTAACTGTATTGAGGTAGAGATCAATTAGTTCAAACAATGCACAACTAAAACCACTAACAATATTTATAACATCAGCATCTGCAACTGGTTTACTATCTTTATCTTTAATATCCAACTTAACATGAAGCATTGTTTCGGATAGATCTGTAAAATCATCACTAGAAGGTATTTGTATATCATAAGTTTTTGCGGAATCGAGAGTAGAAGATGGACGGAAAGATACTTCGTAAGATGAATCGATCGCGAGTTGTGTTGGGTGTATTGCGAAAACTTATAAATTCGATAAAGTTGTAGGCATTGATTTATGATGTAGGTAATCCATTATGAAATTATGTCGTTTATTTTTCCTTTTAACTCTCTAACCTTTTTATGTTTTCTTTTTTTAGAGACAGTTTTTCGTCTTTTAACAACCTTCTTTTTCTTTGCTTTATATAATCTTCCTGAATTGTATTGATCAACGAAATTTGTTAACTTATTCAATCCATCTTTTGCGAGATTTTTTTATCCTTCATTCATTCGACTTATCAATGAGTCTTTTATATTGCGATCCGCCATGATATCAGAACCAACAGAAACTCCAGTAGATAACAAATGTTTACCTAAAAATTTCAATACTGGTATACCATATTTACTGAAAAAAGTACCAAATCCGTAACCTGTTTGATATGGATTACCTCTAAAGATTTTTATATCAGACAATCCTCTCCCTGCTTGATTTATATAATAACTTCTCAAATCACAATCATTTGGACAAAATTTACGTTTTAAATTCATTTTTTATTTATGATAATTTATTATTTGAAAATACTATTTACTTTATATAAGTTGTGTACATATTATTATCTTACTCTGCGTGAATGTAATTTAAGGTATGTTCTTCCGTTTTTTAAAATCACAAGATTACCCGTTTCATCAGTGAGAATGATAGCAATAGTTTCGATTCTGTTGTATTTTACTTTAAAATAATAAGTATTAGGAAATAAATGAGGTGATATTGTAGAATCCGCACCACTGTTTAAAGGTATAGTTCTTAGTGAATAAGCCATTGTATCACCAACAATATGCTCATCTATAACATCACAATAGATGAAAAGTAAGTTGCTAGTTGAATTCATATCAGGTTTATATTTTGCAAATATATTAGGATTTTTACTTCGTAGAACTGCTTCATTGTACTCAATATGTACAAATCCAAGCATATTTAAAAAATTTGGATCATCAAATAAGGGTGCGAAATATAAATATTCAGTCTGTTCATTATCATTATACCAAATTTTTTCCATATTCAATGATGAAGATTGATGATGATGATTCATCCATATCCTCAATAATAATAAAACTAGGTGGTTTGAATCCCGCTCTTCTCCCTTCTGTTATTCCTATATCTTCCAATGTAATTTGATTGAAAACTTCATTTATATTGTTTAAAAGAGTTTCAATTTTCATTCCAATCCTATTGTCAAGAGTCGTTTTAGTATTATTGAGCTTTAACAAACCATCTGAGTACATAACATATGAAACACTTTTTTCTGATGATGAATTTTATTTGAATGCAAAAGTTCAATGAGTCCGATTTCCCATTCACCTTCCAATTCAATTGGAATAGATAATTTATTTGCGAAAGATGACAATGTAGCGATGGATATAATTCCATTGAAGCATTAGACACTAAATCAATATTAATATCTCTATTTATCATCTCGATTATATGATGAGGCAGGGATGTTTTCTTGATTTTTATTTTATGCTTTCTCAAGTCCTTTATATACTTTTCTGAAAACAAGGGAAACTAATAAATCTCCTTTATCAAACTCTAAAACTTCATTAAAAGCATTTCTAATATCGAATGATATTTTTTTTACTTTATCTTCTCGCAATTTGATATAATGTAACCTGTCATATTGTATAAAATTTTTCTCTCTAGGCAAGATTGATAATGGCCCTTTAGCAATAGATGTATGTAATAAGAAAGCGTTCACTGTTTTGTTTTGTAACAATTTAGTGGAAAGAAAACTTTTCGAAGATAGAGTATTTTGTAACCAAAAATTTAATGTAGGAATATCAAATCCTAATTTCTCCATCATAGGATTGTCATCATCGAAAATAGGTCGAGAAAGTTCACCTTGTACTCCACCTGAAGTCCAATTCAGTTAGAAATTAGTAAATCCATTTTCTTCACCAAAAACTGGTAAATAGTGTGTTCCAAAATATGGTAGAAATTTAACGATTAATGCTGCATTCATGTTTTCAAGTGTAGTAATTGGCTCTTCATCCAACTTAAAATTCACTTGATGTAATTTTTCAGAATCACTATATTTTAATTTGATATAACTTTCTCTTTTTTTGTGAATTGTTGAGTATGATACAGATGAAACTGCAACTTGCCATTCACCTTCAAAATTAAGGTTTGGTGATATATATTCAGAGAGTTTATCTTTCCAATTTGTTAAACAGATATGTGTGAAGTCATCCGATTTCAATGTATTTATAATATTTAGATGGAAATCCAATAAAATGTATTTTTAATCTTTTTTTACCTTTTTTGTCTACATACTCAGTTACCCTGGCTTTATATAGATCAGGTACAGGTACTGGCTGCAGCTCTTCAGGATAAAAAGAGATGTTATAGGTTCATCATCTAAGTAAACTAACCTATAAATATATTTATGAGGTGTTTTTTCCTTGAAAAAAATTTTGAAAACTTCTTCAGTAAAATTTTCAGTTGCACCTTTTTCGAAAATTCTTTTTTCCTACTAATCCTAACATACTTTTCTTTATCTAATTTATCTTTAACATTGAGTTTCCCAACTTTTCTTAAATTTTTTATAACTATTGGAACATTTTCATCATTTACATCAGAGGGGGACATTTCAATACTTCTATGATAAGAATTATTATAACTCGAAACTATGGAAGACAGAGCATCGATATAACGCTTACTCCTCGTGTGATATAAATAACGGTAGATTCTAGTCCTTAAAGTTCTGTTAAAGCGTTCAGCTATTGCACATTTTATAGTATCGTGAGTTGTAGTGAAAAAATTGATACTATGTTTCTTCATAGTATTTTTGAACGTTTTATTGACGAATTCTCTACCTTGATCCGTTTGTAATTTTTTTGGCACTCTTCCTAAATCAAAGATAGATTCGAAAGCTCTAGACAAGGTGTCACCAGATTTGTCTTTAAGAGGTAGAACCCATGCAAATCTACTGAGAACATCAACTACTACTAGTAAATAGCGATAATTATCATTTTCCTTAGAGAACCATGTCATGTCTAATTGATCTGCTTGCCATTGCCATCAATTGCATACGCTAGTATTGATAGTCTTGGAAAATTCTTTCTTGTTTGTCTGAAAAGAGTATAAGTATCTTGTGCTTTCAACCAATTAACAAATTCATTCTGCTTCAAATCAGGGATGACTTTTTTAGCTTCTGCAGTTAGTCTTTGAACTCCAACGAATGATCCTGGATCACTTGGGTCACAATAAATATCACTCAAAATTTTTTCAAACTGCTCCATAGTTTTAACCATCCGCCTCCTTGTAACTTTTTAAGATCTTCTTGTACCTCTTCATTCTTTATATCGATTTTTTGAACTTTTTCTGGTTTACTTTGTAAATATTTCAAGACAACATTATAACCCAAAGGTTTTCTAACCTTTTTTATTCTAGGTGTTTGCATATATGTTTTAATATCTTTTATGTTACTAACTGGGATAACCTCACCTGCAGAGTTTTCTATCTCTCCTTTTGAGTTTATTATTGAACTGAACTCAGAGCTTGGCATAGGTGTCGATGAAAACGTTGGTGTGAATTTTGTTGATTCTTCTTTCATAGTTTGTGAACTGATTGACAATCCACCCTCAGTTTTATCTTCTTTATTAGAAACACTTGATTGGTTTAGCTGAGGATCGATAGATCTATTTTTTTCTGCTTGCGCATTCTACGTTATTCTATTCAATAACCTTATTTATTAAATCCTGTTTGGAATGGTTATGTAAACTCTGTTCTAAAGCCTTAGATAAATCATCTCTTATCAAACTTTTAAGCAAAGAATATTCAGCAAGAGTTATCAATACCATTTTCGTTAGATGATTCATTTCGATTTTTGTAAAAACAAAGAGGCTAAAAATGTTAAGGCAGGCACTAGAATTGTACTCAAAGCGCCTCTTTGTTGAATGATAAGTTTCTTACGTGTTGCGAGAGATATTTTTTTGGGATAGTTTCCGCAATAAATCTTTATGTTTTTTAGCTTATTTAAATTTGATGAACTGAGAGAAATAACACCATTAAAAATATTACGACAGATTTCACAGATAGCGTAAAAAACTCTGTTTGAACATTGGTTAATAATTTTCAATTTTTTATTATTATTTACGTTTTTCTTAATGACTTCAAGCTCAGGAAGGCATTCTAATACACCTTTTAATGTCATTTTTGATAAACAAATAATACAGTCAAATGACTTTATATAGAGTAAACATATATTGGAGTTGACCATATATTCGTAAGCAGCCTTATTTCATCAGGTGTGTCTGGCTTCGAGTCTATCAATAGATAAGAATACGGCTCTTTAGTAGCGTCTATGAAAATATTTTGAAATTTTTTAATAGCATCAGGATACATTTGTCTGGCAATATGCATGGATAAACTTTTATCTCTTGGATTCTTAAAAAGTACCAAATAATGTGAATATATGTTATATTTCGCATCTCACGTGTTTTATTAAAAAAATTTTGTACCAATAAAATTACTGATAAGTTTCTGCGATGACTACCTTTTGTAAAAAGGTCAGCTATGTTATTACTGCTTGTTGCTTCATCCATCAGATAATCAATTATTATCCAAGTTGGAACATTCCCATTTTGAATTTTACTGAGATGATCGATAGGTAACCCTTGGATGAAATTTACTGAAGGTAATTCAGAAAACATTGCTTGATATTCACCATAAAAATAAAAGATTTGTTCTGACGGAGGGTATGTTGCTATTAGTTTTTTGATCCACATAGTTTTTCCAGATCCAGTTGGCCCGGATAAAACCATTGTGAAAGGATGGTTTAAGTAAACTTCATAAATCATTACATATGTTTTGTTGTTAAAATATTTATTGACCGATTATATAGCTTTTCTTTATATAGAAGTCTTAGTCAGTAAGCTTACATGTATTCGTGCGTACAATAATATTTGAATACCTTCTTCAATCAACCCGTTTTATTTTTTCTAATCGTACCCAAGTATTACCTTGGGTATCAATCGCTGAGTCAGTAACGACACTGGTTGTTGGATTCTCAACTGCTTTTTTCATGATATCGATCACCTCTTTGTGCCGGGTTATACAAATTGAAGTTAAATTCATAATCATCTTAGCCATGATGTTGATTTTAGTGTGGGTTTCCTCAATCCCTAACAGAATATCGTCACAACGTCCTTCAACCATATCCGCAATCCTGTAACATGTTACCCCAATGTACTGCAACATTGCTCCGACTCGGCTTCCATCCAGGCTAATATTTGAGATAATAGATTGGTGATCTGGAATGGTTTTACCATTCCGACAATCATCACAACACTCAAAATATAGTTGTGAAGGCATAGGGACAGATGATGAAGCATGCTTTTTTATTAAACAAACTGTTTCATCATTAACAATATCATTTTCTGATGTTGAATCGCTCATCATTGTAATAACTTGATACTTTAGCCACGAAGATCAAAAACTTAATGATGCTTACCATCCGACTTATTGATCTTTTTATACTTGATCATATTCAGCAAATGACCTTTCTTCCAAGGTTATTTAAGGGTCAAAGATTGAAATAACCTTTGAAAACCTTGACCGTTGCACCCTAAGCATTAATATTAGAAAGAATTAGTTTAACTTTAGAGAAAGATGGATCTTTTCTGTATTCATGGGTATATTGGATTTGAAATGCTGTGAAATTCGATGTAAAAAGATGTATTATTATTTTTTTAGATTTCTTTTCATTTTTTAGCACATTGGCAAATATTTCATCAATTTCTTTGGATTTGTCTTTCTTTTCACACAGGAAGACGTATATACTTTTAATTTCATCTCCGAAAAGGTAAAACATCTTCCAATAACTGTTTATATAAAATATTAATATCTTCAATATTTTTCAAACCTGTCATAATAATTTTTCTCGAACGAAATATTATTACTAACGATTTTTCATTAGTTTTTTTCCTCCAATAGATACCAGGAAAAAGTTCTAAAGAAGGAACTTGATAATGAATTAATTCAACCGAACCCTGATATAGCTGCGAAATATGTAATGCGCCTCTATAGGAAATATTATCAGTTATTGGAACGGCATTCGAAATTGCCATCAGGCAAAACAGTAAGAGTTTTCGATTTCAATAAGAAAAATATAGAGGATTGGTTGAGGGAACAGTGACTGTTCCAAATAGCGGCCGGCATATGTAACAAATAAAATCGATTTATTGATTTCGAATATTAAATATTTATAATGAATATATTACACACCTGGCTACCCATAGATAATAATTAAAGTAATTATCTCTGGTCAGCCTGCAATCAACATAGTAGAAATCAATGAAGAGAGACGGAGAATTTCTGCAAAATTTTTGAAATACCCTCTAGTCTCCTCAATTTCTCCAGTTTCCAGCCCCCGTGTTGAGTCAAAAACTGACTCCGGTGGTCCCTCTACCTACCTTCCTCTTGTACACCTCCTGTAACCCTCTAGTAACAAATCTTGTAACTACTATTACTATTACTTGTATCTTGTAATTTTACTAACCCATAAATGTTAACCCTCCCGTGACTTTCAATAAACGCTTCAGCAGCAATTCTCTGCCAGATTCTGGCAAGTTACAATATCGACTTCACCTCGTCGTGCTATCTCTTGCTCCTCTTTGAACGACACTCAGGTAATTATAATCATGCATAAGCTGCAGAAAGGGAAGATAATTTTACATTATCTAAAGTCATGTATAATGTAAAACCAAGTCGAAATACATGACTTTAGATCATGTAAATAAATTAAAAGAAATTACTTACTGATTATAAATCCAACAAAAAAATGCCAAAAGGAAGAATGCTCTTTCTATCGTTCAGATGTTTGATTTAAAAATAGTGAACAGAGAAAGAATGCTCTTTCTGTCAAGATGCTGAAATTTTCTGAAAAAAAGAAACAAATGAATCAGATAACATTATAAAAAAAAAATTTACTCTTTGTTGTTGCAAATTCAACATGAATAGAAGCATGGCATGAATTGGCGCTTTTTTCTAAGGGGTCATTGCCATATTACAAAGATTTTTTTAAATCGAGTTGGTCAGAATTATTGAATGGTATTGAAGAGATTTTTACTTATTAGCCAATTGTTGAAACTTGCCTTGTTAAATTAGAGCCTGAGAATGAAATTGCTGCGTAAGACGCAACTGATGATGGTAATGAGAATGAGGATGAAGTTATTGAGCTAGTCGATGAAACTGGATGAAGGAAAAAACAGGTTTAGTTAAATTTTTCATGAAAATGTAACAAAAGATACATGAGATTGTATACGAATTACAGAATTTTTCGTTTTCTCACTCTCTTAATTCATCTCTATATGGTGTTTTCATTCATGTTTACGTGAGTTATGAGAAAATCATTATTTACCATTTCGAGTACAACATCCGATTAGATTGATTATGTTCAAATGTTTGCCGATCCGTTTCATAACTTCAATTTCTTACTGTTGACTATAAATTTAACTGTTTTAAAATGTACCAGATCGGTAGTAAGTCTTGTCGAGGTACAGGCATGGCAACCTGAATCTTGAGGGATCGAACCCGGTTTGGCTTGACATGTCAAGAGTGCTGCAGCACCAAAATTTTGGTTAATTGTGAAAATTTTTATTTACAATCAAGTCGTTATGAAATCCGCTGCGAAAGACATAAGAATTTTCACGTTTTGCAATCACAATGGAAAAAACACGTAATCATAAGCAAGCGCAATTATTAGTTAATGTTCATTTATTTCTAATAAGTCATTACAGCAATCCTTTAAGAAATAAAAGTTTTCCATATGTACATTCAGTGTTTTGTCTAAATTCTTGATACTTTTTGGTATTCGCTATTTTGTGAAATGGAAGTTCTCAAGTTGATTCCAAGAGGATTTGATTTGGATAATTTCATTTGTGATTGTCTGTCTAACCAGTTCATAATTATCACCAAAACAAATGGCCAAATACTTTTCGTTTCTCAAACAGTCTCGAAATATCTTCGAAAAGTACAATGCCGTTACCTGATCTGGTAACTGCAAAAACTTATCATTCATTGCATGCAGTTTTGATTTTTTTCATTACCATTGACTTAAACCGATGGTGAAATTAAACTTTTGTTGATTATTTCGAGCGTTGGTTGAATTGTTTAAAATATAATGCACCTTCAAATTCAGAGAAGGAAATAGGTTTAATAAAAAAAATCCAACTCGAAAACTTGTCAATTTTGGCGCTCTTGCAACAGATGGTGCCATCTCTTGCCAACCGTTTCTAATTACATTTTCGGTTTATAAACACAATATTTCTTTATTCTTAAAGTTTTTCTGATTTAATTCATTAATTTCAATAAGATATTATTAATGATGGATATTGTTAGATTAAGAATGACCAGATCGGTCTCAGCAATGCAAAGAGCAAGTGTGAATCTAATTGGTAACGACAACACAGGTGGTGATTCTAATGGCGATGAGGATGTACAAGAAAATGGTAACACAAACAGTGTTGCTAGTTGTGGCAAAGGTAATGCTTCTCGTGGTGGTGATAATGCTCGAGTTCATTCTAATGGTGATGAGAACGGAAGTGAAAACGACAATGAAGGTGGTCCAGTTAAAGCTCGTGGCAGAGGTCATAATGGTGGTGGTATAAAGAGACCACATCAAAAATCAGCTTCTCAGCTAGACAAAAGGTTGAGAGCTGAAAAAAGGCCCATCAACGAAGCAGTTAGCAACATCAAATCTCTTTACGAACACACAAATTCTGCCGAAGAATTCTATGATATCTTGAAAACAGATCAATGAGACAAGGACTCTTTTAAGAGTTTGCTCTATCATATTGTTCTAAAGATGAAAAAATTGGATCCGCTGTTCAAAGATCTAGGACTCGTTTTGGACGATAAGGAGATAGAAGGAAAAAATATCGAAGTGGAGGCGGCTACACGAAATGATTTGAAAAAAAATTTCTATTATCGCATAAAGCACGAAGACCGGTATTTGACCAAGAAAGAAATGTAAGAAGAATTGGAGAAATATATGGAAACGGACCCATCCGGCAAGAAATGCAAAGGATTAAAGGATTGTCTAAAGGATGGGGCAAAGAAATGCCCCATTTCAGGACGAAGTGATTTTGTCATGTCGCATTTGATGAGAGTTTTTGGGTATTTTAATGTTTGCTTTTATTGTTCGAAATTTAATCAAAATACGCAACATTTGCGAGAACATTTCGCCAATAGACATTGGAATCAAGGATTTTCAACCGTAAAAGTGACAAGAAAATCGAAAAAAACTAGGAAATCAAAAAAAAGATGCAATCCCAACTGAATCAAAATCAGATGAAGAGCAATCAGAATCAAATGAAGAACAAAGTACTTTCGAAGAGGGATTGTATTTTTGTGATCCAAAAATGCACTAAAGCTCTAAACATTGCAGCAATAAGACCGAAAATTGTAAGGATGAATAAATAATTTTCATAAATTTATTATTTGAAATGGATGCTCCTTCTAACTTTTATTTAGTTCAGAAGCGAAGTAACGCTTCGATTTCTTGATAAAATAAGTGTAATCTGTCTTTAATCAAAAAATAAAATAGATTAATTTATATAAATTTATATAAATCCAAGCCTGTGATTATTCCGGAATCCGGAATAAGTAATAAAAGAATAAACTTCGATTTATTTTATTCATTATCCATCGCCGGAAGGATTAGAAGAGCATGTATTAATAAGTGATAAATTAGGTGTTGTCAAAATAATCCGAAATAAAGCCAGTTAATGTTTACACCGCCATATATTTTGAATGTGTACACTAAACACAAAGTACAGTTGCCACGGAAACACTTGGCTTAGAAAAAGAATCCTCTCTGTCTTTTTTCCTTTGTTCTGAACTGAGTTTACCTGAAATGGCTTTTAAAATTGATATAAAGCATCTCGAAATCCCATTTGAAGTAGCTAAATCACTTTATGAAGTCGATAAAAATGAAATACTTGAGAAGTTAGCCTACTCGACGTTTATAGATTTTTATTGTAAAAGTGCTTCGTCACCTAAGACTGAAGTTGAATTCTACCACGCTAAGTTCCAACATCCGGACAGCTTGAATTACTTCGCCATAAAAGTGAAATTTCTTGGACAAGTTCTGAAGTCAGCTTCTTGCTCAAATTTATTGAAAAATGCGAAAAATATGGCAGCTGCCAAAGTCATAAAAATCGATCAATGTTAGACTGTCCAATTTCTTCAAAGTAAGTATGTCTTAAATTTTACCACTGACCATAATTTCTACCAACATCTTGTCATCTTTTTTTCAATAGCCATCAAACTTGATAGGTTTTCCCAACTTTAGGGGCAGCTGCTTCATGATAGTTGTTCTCATTCAATTATTTTGGTCTGATGATGTAGTTGGAGCTCTTGTAGGATTCAAACTTATAAATAAATCCTACACAGGCAAATTGCTTAATGCTTTGATTAAGCTTCTTTTTGTTTATCGGAAAGCCGCAGTTAATGAATCCTTAAGCATGATAAACTGCCCAACTAATTTGCATTTGGCTTATAAAAGACCATTGATTTCTAAGCTAAAAGATAATGCCAGAAGACCTGGATTCAAAGCTGAAGTTGAACTCGATTATTATATGATGACAATATTGAAATTATTAGACGATAAAGCTAATTTCGACTCCAGGTAAGTTAGACTATTTGAAAGCCATTCTTCATGATCAGGAATGTCTCTGGTCATGGAAAATGGCTTTCTCACATGTTTTTTAGCATAGCTTTTTGTTGAATGAATAATAATAACAGCTCAATTCTCTCCAGGAGGGAATCCCGCCAAATTTTTCAATGATTTATTAAATTGTATCGAGAAAGAGTGCGCGGAACAGTCCGTTGATTACCCACTTGATCTTTTTTCTATTTTCATACAGTCGAACAGCAAAGAAAGCGGGCAAATAATAGAAAAAAAGACTAATATCATTGAAAACAGTCGAAGTACGAAGGCATTAAGTCACTTCAAGAGTTGATAGATGATCCAAGTTTAATTATATCAGGTAATATCATATTGTATATATTATGCATGAAATATGTATTAATATTCTTGTTTTCATTCCAGAATTTGATTGTTTTTTGAAATTACCTAAGTTATTGACGTTTTGTAATATCAATGATATTTATCATTTCGTTCCTTACTATCATTACTTGAAATAAATCCACAATTGTCCATTGCCTCGTCTTTGTATGAATTAGTTGGCCTAAACGTTGCCTTTGTTGCCTATGGAAATCCTGATAAAGATATCACATACAGAAATGTGAAGTGGGAATCGAGTCTCAAACCTGTCGGAGGTCATGTTATTGCTTTGTTAAAAACTGAGGATGGTCTTAAAGAAATCAACAATCATGAAGTTTTTGAGCCCAATCGCGAATACACTAAAATAGAACCTGGAATGATGCTATTTTACAAACTTCATGATAACACTCAAGAAAACTGATTAAATCGAACTTGTTGGTTTAAACCGCTGGCTTACTAACAAAATTATCGCTAGCCATCGCTTTAAACCGATGGCTCTGTAAGAGCAATAATTTACGAGAAGTTTTTAATTCAATAAACATATGCTTAGTCTTAATCCATCGATAAGTTATTGCAGTTACCAGATTAGGTAACGGCAATCAACTTTTCGAAAATAATCGGTAAATTAAGTAAATTTTTCTCTTCAAAAATAATAAAACATTGTCAAGCAAGTTCAAGCAAGATTAATTGTCTTTTATTTATCATCAAATTGAATTTACTAAATAATTTTACAATTCGTCATCTGATTCTGTTTCAGTCGTTTTTACATTTTTTTTGATTTTCTTGTTTGTTTTGACCCTCTTGCCTCGGTTGAGAATGTCTTATTCCAATGCTTATTAGCGAAATGTTCGCGCAAATGTTGTGTATTTTGGTTTTGGAAAGGGGATTTTTTCTTGAGTGAACAATAATAGCTAACATTGTAGTAACCAAAAACTCTCATTAGATGTGCTTTAACAAAATCACTCCGTCCTGAAACGGTACATTCCTTTCCCCCTTGCTTGAGAGGACGATTCGGGAATCCTGCACAAGCTTTACCTTTCGGATTAGATTGCATGTGTTTTTCCAACTCCTCTTTCATTTCTTTTCTTGACAAAAAACGGCTTTCGTGTTTTATAAGATAGTAAAAATTTTTTTGCAGACCATTCTTCGTGACCGTCTCCACTTCAATATTTTTTTCTCCAATTTCCTCATCGTCCAAAACGAGTTCTTCATCTTGGCACAGAGGATCCAATTTTTTCATCTTTATCACAATGTGGTAAAGTATAATCTTGAAGGAGTCCTCTTCCCATCCCTTCAAAGCAGCATAGAACTCTTCGGCAGAATTAACTTTGCATCTAAGCTCCATCAAACACTTGATGGTGCTTGATATTAAACTTTAATCATTATCAGACCCATCTAAGCCCTATCAAACCCTTATCAAACCCTTCATGGTGCTTGAATATCAAGCACCATCAAGTGTTTGATATTACCTTGATATTTAACTTCAATCATCACCAGTCTTTACAGGACTGAATGATAACGGCGTGAAGATCACAACTGCATTCAGAAATATAAATTTATTTATAAAAAAATGAAAAGAGAAAACGATTTTCTGGACCCTGAACCCATCAAAGATTTGATGGTTGGAAAGATGTGGTAAACATGAGACAAATGGGTAAATGCAAATAAAAACAATTGTCTTTACTTTTTGACTGACTTTATTTTTATTATCTTTAATTATATATTATCAAATTTCAGGTGATTGACCAAAGATTCAAAACTTATAAAACGATCATAACGATCAGTTGACTTTTTGACGTTTTGCCAACAATTTGAATGCTTCCTGACAAAAAGATGGTCTTTTTCCTACTTGTGATTCCCAAGAGTCGGCATTAACAATTTTTTGCGAATTCGCAACCACAAACTCTAAACATTTGTCTTTTAAGTAAATACTATTACATGCATCAGCTAGAGCTAAAATCTCTATAGCAGTTTCAATAATTACTTTAGAGACTAGAGATTGTTCACACAAAATCTTTAGTTTAGGTAGATCATATTTATCTGCAGCATTAAGCAGGTCACAGGCATATTCTTCGAGGTTTCCAACCTTATCGGTATGAATAAAATTAATCATTTCTCTTAAGACAGCTCCATCGATGTCTTTAACTTCACTTTTACTTTCTGCTTCCTCTTTGGTTTCGTGTAAGAACATGGCTCCAATTACTTTCGATCTCATTGACAAGATAATTTTATGGGCTTTGACTTGAACTTTATCTTTTCCTTTCAAAATTACGTCTGTTTTCTCAGCTCCGTTGGTCAAAAAATTCGTTAGATCACTAGCGATCGAGTGGCGAGCCAAAGCTTCTTCAGGGTAGATTAGCTCAATATGCTCATTGTCAGGACAGGGAACCAGAGAAGAAGTCACTTCTCCAAACATGGTAATTTCACATAATATGCGAAGAGAGTCTTCTGGTCCAAGTATGTTATTAACAGGATCAAGCAGTATTTCTCTAGGAACCATACACCTAAACCCTTCATTTCCAGCTCCCTCCATTCCACCAGCAATAAACTTTGGATCACTTTCGGCATCTAGCACCGATATCACACATCTAACTTTGGCTAGCTGTTTTGTCCTTTCACATGACCTGTGAAATAAATAGCAGAGAGATTAGTTGGCAATATATATTATGACGATAAATTATTTATAGTTATAAAAATAAATGAATAGCAATATATTCTAAACCAGATTCATGTGTGATTTTGGTGTTCAATTTCAACACCCACTTGTCCTTAGAATTGGGTGGAGAAAAATTAGGTGAACAGATATCATCCAGAATGAAACTGAAATTTTCGATGGTCCATAAGTGGCTGAATTTGGTTACTGGAAGCAAGCTGATACTAGAACTTGTTGCCATCATAATGAACTGAGTACGTTAACACAAAAATAAAAAAACACAAGACGCTGAAACTGAATAAAAAAATTTGGTATTAACCGTTGAAAAGTGACAATGAAGATACAGAGAGGAAAAAAACTAATAAAATTTATTGATTGATTAATATTATTACAAGTTAGTAGATAAAGTCAGAAACTCTTTTACTTGAAACCCATCAGTTGTGCGATGGCGCCATCATCGTCATTTTACTGATATCAACTCATACAGGTCACAGTAATACATGTGTTATATTTCCGCCATATTTTCTTATTTGTTTCCTTGTTTATTCAAGTGTCTGCATCAAATTTAAATTTTCGCCATTAATCTATCAATATTTAGACTAACCATCCAAGTCTAACTTCAATCATGTCAATTGACAAGTTAATTTACAGGATCTCCAATTTTCCAAAACAGAAATATAAAAATTAACCAGATTAAGAAGGCCATGGGCTTGATGTATCTTTTAGCTACAAATGTGATATTACAAAGTATGAAATAGCTCATGTACAGATGACAACGTAGAACTTTTTAAAGCGCAAAATTCTATTTCATGTAGTATCCTGCGATTTCACTGATCTTTGATGATTGAGTTGAACAAAAGAATGATGAACCTTAAATGTAAGATAGAAGACAATAAAAAATCTAGATTAAACAATAAGATCAGATACGAGAAAAACAGCTGACACCCGGTCTTACAAAGAAATTTTTCCAAATACATATCTAATTATGATGACAGTAGTCTATTGTTGACCTTTAAATGCTATAAAATGCTATAGCTATTATATCACATAATTCAACAAATAAATTAAATAAAGTTGGATTTATTAATTAAAAATATAAAACTGATACATAGAAAGAGAGAGCTAAATAGAAAGGAAAACAGACAGACTGAGGTAGAAACTTTGTCAAACAAAACTACTAGGTAGTACTAAAGGGTGTTAAACTTAACAGCCTGCAAATTTTGAAGATAAAAATAAAATTGAGCTTACTTTTATCTTAAAATTTGTTGATATTGATGAAGATGAACACAGATAATGAATCGCCAGAGACAAGAAATCAAAACCAATTGGTCAATGTCATCAATATCAACAAATTTTTTGATTGATGTAAGCTCAATTTTAATTCTTATCTTCTAAATTTGTAGGCTGTTAAGTGTAACACCCTTTAGGTACTACTACTAAAGGGTGTTGCGGTTAGTAAGGTTCAAGCTATCGCTTACCCAAATGCTAATAAGGAGATAAACATGATAAAAATGAAAATATCAATGGCAAAGATAATTGATGCAGACGAAGACAATGAGACATTTTCATTTTATCATCTTTATCTCTTTATCAACATTTTGGTTAGTGATTGCTTGAACCTTACTAACCGCAACACCCTTTACTACTAAAGTAATAGGCAGATTACATCCTTTTGAGCCAAGAATATTGTTTTATACTAATAGCACGTTAAATTGTATTATCCTAGTTATTATAATAATCAATCAATCCGTGGATATAATTTCAATTTCTTGCTGCTCTCGCTGTTGAGTTTAACAATTTGATCCTAGCGGGACCATTTTGTACATAGCTCTTGTTAGCTGATTATACCATGGAGGCAGGAGGATAAAAAATATGGCACGTATTTCCAGTTGCAGTTTCCTCTACTTCAAGAACAGCTCCGTATGACGAAGCGCAACTGATGATTGCCTGGGCGTCTCCAAAAATCATTTTTTCGAATGAGATCAAAATACACTTGATTCGGTTCCTAGCTTATTGGCTTGTCCTCCAGATAAAATATCTTTAATGAAGATTCCGTCACTATCACCAACAATGTCAAAACCAAGTCCAGGCATTTGTACTTGTTCAGGTTTTGTAATATCCAATGATTGATTTTCAAGGTCTTTATTCGATAGTTGGGTATTTATTTCTTTTGTTGGACGACTTTTGCCTGGAGAGCTAAAAATCTTGCTCTTACAAAGACACAACAAAATTGATACACAAGTAAATCCAAAAACAGATCCAATAACAATAATTTCACTGCGGTTTAGAGATGACGAACCAGATGAAGGCGAAGATGATGAATTTGATCCGATAATTTTTCGGCAATGAGAACTGTTGAGTAAAAACAGGAAATAAATTGTTTCGGAAGATCATGAGCAAATAAAGAGCAAATTGTGTTTGCTGAGAAAGCAACGTTTAAACAGGATTGAGAAGAATGGAGAATGCGTATTTCTTACTATCGACTTTGAGGGAAATTTTTTCATTATTCACTTTAATGTGTTATTATTGGATTGAAAAGATACATCAAACTATCTTTCAAGTGAAGAGGGAAATGGAAATATGGTGCCTCGATTGTATATAAAATTGCTATGCAAATTTGCATTCGATTTAAAATTGTCAAAAAACGCTGATCAGACGAAAATTGCAACTAAACTAATGAAATCAACAAAGGCGCACTCTCCACTTAAGCAAAAAATTTTTGTCAGGCTCAAAGAATGGCATTTGTATTAAAAACGAAAATTATTAACGTGACTTAACCTAAATACTGAACATGCACAGGATGAACTTAATTTAAACTGTCAAAGTTGCTCATTGTCCGTCTGCTACTCGACCATAGAATTGAGTTTCATTTACAATTGGCAGAAATAGAGGATAAATGAACACATTGAATCACATTGACAATGAATTAAATTTGTTGTATAAACAGGGTGGAAAAAAATGCAGAAACCATATCTCAGGGCAAACTTACCAAGTTTATGTTTGCTGACATTATAAAATTTCATAAATTGGCGGTCAAAAACCATCTCAAAATACTGCCAGATAGATCGCCAATTCATAAAATGGTTGACTAAAATGCCAAAAACTTCAAATTGACTATTTTAACATGTAAAATTCAATAAACGAAATTACACAAAACTTTTTGCTCAAAGCTAATACCAAAAATCAAATTATCAAAGAGATATTCGAAAGACCGTTTCAAATAAAATCCGTATAAACCAAAATCCAACAATCTTAATAGCCAAAAAGTTTTCCACCGAATTCAATAGTAAAAGATAATGATTTTGCATTTTTCCCCTACCCTGTTTGAGCGCTAATTTCTCAGTAACTTCAAGCTCTGACTATTTTTCGTGGATGTAATCATGGCTTTCATCCTGTGTAAAAATTTTCTTTAGAATCCTTTTAGTTTGGCTACAATTTTTACGCAAAAATTTCATGTTTTGATTTCATAACTTGTATGTATAGATTGAAAGGATTCGAAGGCTGAGAGAATTGCGGCTGAAGCGTTTTATTTGGGTAAAGTTACAATTATTACAGGTTAAACAATCAAAATAATCACTCTCACTTTCTATGACCTTCTCACATCTTTTTACCAAATTTTAAATACCTGTCTTATGAAAATCATCTTTTTATAGGTCAAAAAGTTGGCGATCGTCGATTCGACCTCTGAGGCAAATTTTTGACCTCAAAAACCATTTGACATTGATAAAAAAGATCGTAATTCGATTGAACAAGGTCTGGTGAGGTAGCGTGGGTGGGGTTAAATGTCCAAGCAAGCTCGGTCAACTTTCTTTTGACCGTTTTTGCCACGCGAATTCGCCATTGTCGTGAAGGTGGCGTATGATCGAACATAACTATTAAAGGTTAATCATTGCTGCCAGTCTTTGTTTGTCCCTAATTAGCTACTTCTAGCTGTGTTGGAGAGTATTGAATTACTTATCAGAGTTTGACCTCTTCTTTGGTCGGTTTAACTAAGCTATTGTGAATAAACCTTTGTCTCAACTTTTCATTCATCCTTTAAGTGTTGGTCAGATTTGTGGTTTAAGACTTTTGATAAATCTGTGATAGGATTATAATCCTAAAAAAACAGTAATCTAAACTTTACAGTTCTTGTGCTATCCTAAAAGAACCTGAACATTCAGGATTAGAGAGGCTGAATAATCTAATTGTAATTAATTATTGGGTTGACTGAGTCAAAATGAGCGTATTTTTGATTGAATATGACTCATCGATTGCAAAATTAATCTCTCTTAATATTGTAACCGAGTCGGGTTCCGTGTGTAGAATGATAATAGTTAGGATGGGTCTGACGACCCATTAAAGAATTGAAAAAGGGACTAAGAGAAATTTTCTTGTTGAAAACAAGTTCATTCTTCATTAAAATTCTACTGGTTGTGTAGAAATACTGTTAAGTATAAAGAATAAAGAATACAGTATAATTATAGTTAACACCAAGCAAAGGTTCAAAGAGGTATTCTCACTTAAACTAGATGATCAAAAAAGAACTAAATTAGTAAATTAGTAAATTCACAATAAATTACGAGTTAGGGTAGCATTTCTCCGAAACATTTAAGGTTCTCTGGTAATTCTTAAATCATAAAATAAGTCTTATTTATTCTCATGTATATCTCTATTCTTCGAAAATTAGTTTCTCAGTACCTTAGCGTTGCTTAAAATCCATCATAGTGAAACAAAGGTTTCAAGTTTTCCGGTAGAGAAGTCCTATGGAACTAACTCTTTTTTATTCGGACATCTAATATTTAACTTGTGATACATAAAAATCGATAAGGGTGTTAACAAACTAAAGGATAACTAAAGAATCTAATTACATTAACTATGATCACTATATATATTTAAGGGTGTTTTACATATACCGGCCGCCATTCAAAACAGCCACTGTTCAGTTACAATAATTACGCCGGTTCCTGAAATTTCAATTCAAGGTTGAAGAAGGTGTTGAGTTTACCATTAATTGATTCTTATAATTTTCTAATTCTTTTAATTCATTTTTAGCTTCATCTAACATTTCTTTATAGTCTTCTAATTCTGAAGCCATTTTTCTTAATTCTTGATTTTTCAATTGTAGTTCCTTCTGGGTAGAGCTAAGGGTTATGCAAAATTTGGAATGAAATTCTTGTGGTAGTTTATATATTATACATAAGGAGCAATTTTTAACATTATGTTGGCAAATATTAGTGTGCCAATTAAAATCTTCATTAGTTAAAATTTCTCTACATGATGGGAACTGACAATAAACTTGTAATTTGTCCCATACTTCTATGGATTTTATACCACTTTTGGGTCTAATTCCATATCTAAATGGTCTTCTGCAAGCCTGACATTCCTTTGGGTGAGGAGCTCTGAGGTTATTTTCTAATGCGTACATTAATTGACAATTTGGGCACATGCAGTATCTACAATGTACGCAGGTGTGGTTTTGGAAATGGTCTGGAATAATTTTCAGGCACACAAAACATTCAAAATCTCGAGAACTTTCCAGATCGACCCAGTCTCTTTTGAACTCATCTTCTGGTATGCGTTCCATTTTTTTATTGTATTGATTCACCTGAGAATTAATTGGAGTCAAAAAATACAATTTAAATTGTGTATATAACGTCTTAGTACTAGAGGATATATTAGTTCTATATAGTTTTTTTTAAAAGTTAACGGTAGAAGTACTAATGTAGGAATATGATTAAGATAGTATAATGAGGTAATCACATTGATATTCTTTATGAAATTTGTGTAATAATTTAGTTATTGGTTACGCTTTTAATTCTAATTTCAGAGGAGGAGTACCATCCTTCAAGTTCTAAAAGGGGGCAATTCATCTCAGTCCCTGTGGTGTATGAGATTTCGCCTTTAGAGGATTTAATATGTAATATGATTTGATGCAAACTTTTAGAGTTTTCACTTCCACAATTTCCGTAACAAATGGGTCCGAATCCACAAAATTCGGGTTGTCAACTTTCTTCCTCTGTGAGGGGAGGACCAAGACAGCATCCTTTATTTCTTTTTGGGTTGTCTGGTCGGAATTTCTTGCAGCATCCTTTGTAATCGGATCTGTGGATTTGTATACAGTCGTATTCATTGTTCCACTCTTCACGGCACCATTTACAGATGATGACAAATTTACTGAAAAGATGATTAAATGGTTTATCGCGTAATTCAAAAAAACCAGGATACTCTTCGAAATCGAAAGAAGGCGTTGAAAGAGCAATATGAGCAAGTTCGGAGTAATATTTGTAAAACTCGCTAATCTTTGCATCACTAGCCAGGATAAATTTTTCCTGATTGTGATTTGTAGGAGTACCTCTATGACAAAGGACTTTCGCCATGGAGAACTGTATCCAAGATTTTTCCAACCTACTGACTGGAAAGAAAGGTGCAACATCTACGAAAGCAAAGGTCACTGGTTCTGGTGGATCATTGTAATCTTCATGGTAATCGTAGTCAGGTTCGAAATATTCATCATCAACTTGACATTGATTGTACAAATGCAGATTCATTAGCATCATGAAGTGATCCGTCAATAGCATGGTCGAGATTAACAAAGAGTCCTAATGCAGCGTAGTCTGCACTATCCGCATTTCTTAAGTCCATTTTTCAAAGGGCAACAGAAGGAATAGAAGGCACCACCAACTATCCCGACGTATTGGATGATTCCATCCCAAAAAGTATGATCAACATTCAAATCGCTAGCATAATACTATGTACTGTATAATATGTACTGCCGAAATACTACGCTTTGTCTAGTATGACTGCAAAATGGGATGAGGGACATTTTTGGTGAAGTTTTATGCTTTAGGAGATAGGAACAATATTGAGTAAAATGAGATCTAATACAATATATCGACCGCCATTATGGACAGTCTCTGTTCAGTTACATTCGTTGCCAACACGATAAGACGTTCATTGCCATCCATGATCTAGATGTTAATCTGAAATAAATTATTATTTCTCCTAAGTTTTATTTTAATCGTAACTATTAACATACTAAACTCTGTTAATATCATTTTTTTTTGATTTGGCTTATTTTTTGGCTTAATTGTTTATAATTTTGCTAATTAATTTTGTATGTTTTTTTTGTTTATCTATTTATCCGTTTCTTTTTCTGATTCGTTTACGGTTTGAAGAAGTGATTAGTAACTATTTACTTCTTGTTCAGTCAATCTAGCTGCTGCAATTAATTAATGTATTGTTTTTGGATTCTTTGAGATAATCTCATATTTGATTTGAGTTAATAACTTTATTTTTATTAAACTGACGATAAAACTCTCAGGCGTTGTTCTATCTATGATTTTACATGCGCCATATATTTGGTAGATAAAATCGACAGTAGATTGACCAACTTGTTGTTGTGTTCCTTGTAATTCTTGTGCTAGCTTAGCTTTATAATGAATAGGACTGAAGCCTGGATGAGTTTCACTCGTCCATTCTTCTGCGTTATCTGCGTCGACGTTAGCCTTTGGGCTATCAGCATATAGAATGTCATACAATTCAATCAATTTTTCTTTGTTTGTACCTATTTTGATTAATTGATTTACGAGTTTGATTTCTGTTACAAGAAATAGGTTATCTTCTTCCATTTTGATTTGTCAAAGTATTTCTCGAATTTTTTTTAAATGAAGATTTTAGTGAAATAGTGATTAATTAAAATTGAATAATAGATAAGTTAATTAGTAATCTAATTTTGATAAATGCAGATACTTCTATTTGTTATTTAAGCTATAATATGCAGAATGGTTATTTTTTATTAATTCTATAATTATTGTTACTTTATAATTTTTTCTTTATCTAGGGTGTATTAAGATTATTATTATTATTTTTTTTTGTGAGTTTTATTTTTCATCATTTTGTAAATTAAGCATTTATGTTTATATTCTGTTGAAACTTAATGTTTTTATGAGGTGTTGTCCCTTTTTTAATGAGGCCATAGCTAAGTAGGCTATGAACATCTCTTTGATTTTATCTGACATAAGTGATGACTGAATTTTATTATGAGGGTGTAGTCACTAAGGACTTATTTTCGTTTAATCATATCTATCCTAAGTATTTTAGGTATTATCTATTTATAGATTAAATCTGACATCAGTAATGACTGAATTTCGCTATTAATTGAAGGTGTAGTCACTGAAGACTTCTCTTTATTTAATCTTATTAATGCAAAGTATTTTAGGTGTAACCTCTTTGGGTTTGATTTATTTGAGTTAAATATATTCTGGTTATTAGGTCTAATCAATAGGGCGTATAAGCTTTTTTGTTTTGTTTTTATCGATGTTATTATTCTGATTATTATTCTTTTGTGATCAATATATTTGTAGAAGCACAAAGGTTGATTTTTATATTGTATTCTTTGAATTATTAATATTTTTTAGGGCTGAATATTCAGTAAAGTTAAGAATTGTTGTGTTAAATTAATGACAGTGAAGAAAGATGTGAACTACGCTTCTAACCAATCGATCGATAACTGATAGTTTAAATTGAATTTTATTTATTAATTAGATTTATTGTATTTATTATTATTATATTCAAGAGTGCGAGTTAGACTCAACATAACTTTAATGAGTAGTAAATATTTATTTGAATTTTAGATTTTGATTATAATCAATAGTGTATGAATTTATATTGCAACAGATCGAAGATGGGAACTAAGTTCTTAAACCAACTAACAATCGTTTTTCTTTGTTTCAAATTTTAGAATTTATGATTTAGAATTAGACTTGAAGTCAGGTTCAATTTGTGAGATGCCAATGTCGTGAAGGTTTAACCTTTTGAAATATAATTCATCTAAGTGAGGTGTAGTTCCTCTAAACTTAATCTATTTAGCAAGGTGTAGTCTTTTTATAGACTTGATTTATTTAAGTAATGATTAATCTTTTCTAGTTTTGATTTATCTAATAAGGGTGTAGTCTTTTTCAGACTTAATTTATTTATTTCTTTTTATTATTCTTATGATTAAGGATATCTGGATATAGTGGCAACTATTAATACAATGTTTTAGTTGAACAATAATCGATAATTAGACTGAAAAATAATTGAAGTAATATAGCTATATAGTTTAGAGTTAATAGTTGAAAATTTTGATTAAAAGTTAAATGTTATAATATGAGGGGTCATGCATAAGCACCATGCAAATCATGCAAAATATTTAAATGTAGAGGTAGATAAGACAAAGAAATTAGGTTCGATAATTATTTAATAATTGGGTCAGAAATGAATGGCGAACTAAGTTCTGTACTCATAAGCTAGCAAATCAAGATTAAATTAAGTAATAAGTGACTCATATGTGAATGGCGAACTAAGTTCTGTATTCTTGAGCTTGTGAGAATGAATGAAAGATGGCGAACTGATGCGTTCTTAAACCGCTAATCAATTTAGATATTAAGAAAAGAATATTTTAGGTGAATATCGATAATAGACTAAGGTGTATGAAAGATGGCTAACTGTAACGTTCTTAAACCATCAAACAATAACGGTCAATAAATTTAATGAGAGGTTTTTAAAGTTTAGAGAGTAGAAGTAAATGATTAAATTGGGGTTGTAATTAGTTAATTATTAGCTCTGATATGAATGACGAACTGATGCATTCTGTATTCTCAAGCTTTTACGGTTATAGACGGAAGATATCAAGCTGGACCCTCAAATCGATTGATAATCGTTAAGACTTAATATTAGGTATTAATTTACGAACAATTAGGTTTTGAACTAACCTGAACATCAAGCAGGTCTAACATGCGTAACTTGTTAAATTACTTACTTTATTTAGATCAAATTTTTATTGTTCTTATCGTTAATTATTGAATTGAAGATAAAGATGAATTGACAAATTGAACAAATATAACCTTGATAATCAAGAGATGAATAAATCTCAACAATGGAATACAGTTAAAGTTGTTATTTTTCAAGATAATAACGATGCGTAACGCTTCAATCAACATCTTGGAGATTACAGAAACAGTAAACTTAAGAAGATTTGTTGTCAGTGTTGATAGTTAAAAATTACATTAGATCAAGTGAAATTATTAATTTTAATCATTTAACTGTGGGCCCAAATTATTATATTATATTAATCATGATGATAATTCACAGAAATATTTAAGATTGGTTTACTGGTTGATATAACGATGGATATTTTGAGATATAATCAAAGAAATTTTGTGAACAAAACACTAGGTTTATCAAGTCAAAACCACGCTCTGCTACCAATTGAAACAAAGGTTTCAAGTTTTCCGGTTGAGAGTTCCTAGGGAACTAACTCTTTTTTATTCGAACATCTAATATTTAACTTGTGATACATAAAAATCGATAAGGGTGTTAACAAACTAAAGGATAACTAAAAAATCTAATTACATTAACTATGATCACTATATATATTTAATGGTGTGTTACAATAGTTTATTTCTCTATTTTATTTATTCCAAGAAATCCAAGGTCTGACATGCATTTTATTTCGAAAGTTGGGTTGACATAAGTGTTTAGCAATCAAAATCCAGGGTCTGACAATATGATATCATTTGTGAAATTGAACATTGGCTTTTCGATTTAGTGCCATGAGTTGGGATAAAAAACCGTAAACGAATGACATAGGCCAAAATATCAAAATTTACGCAAAAAATGCTCGAAACTGTAATTTTTTTATTCTGATCAGGTAAATTGTGGGTTATATTTATTATCAGGTATGAAAATTTTAGTATAGAGTCTGATTTCACAGATAGGCTACTGAAAAAATGATTGTAGCAGCTCAATCAAAATTTTATCGATTAGAACGGCAGAGGTCATGTTTGCATTCAAAACAATCTAGAAGTGAGGAAAGAAACGCAATCGAATTCTGCTTTTGTACAATGAAAGTTAGACATTGTAGCTACCATGCAATCACATAAGGCACGTGAGATTCTTTATCCAACAACTGTAGAGCCAAAACTACAAAAAGCTGCAAATCACCTGAACGGCAATGGCCTAGAAAACGGAACTTTAAAACTGAAATGAGAGTTGAAATGCATAATTCGAATTCATAGAAACAATCGTTGATAAAAAAACCGCGCGATTGTGATAAAATTTCGAAAAATTAGTTCAAAAACAGTCCAGCTCACTTTGAATCAATCAACCTAATATTTGAATGTTAATTCAACTTTAATTTAATTCAATAAAATGATAAACTTTTCCTCTCAATCTACTTCAAATGAGCTCCAAAAGTCGTTATCCCGATGTTATTTTTTCCGACTTTCATGCATTAAGTCCGCACAAGGAAATTTATGCCTACTAGGACTTTTGCTTATTCATAAGCCCTCTATCAAATCGCTGGCTCAAGACGGGCACTTTCACATAGGCTTGCTGTCTCTCTCCTTTGTACAAATCGCAATCAACGTGGAAAGATTCCACATAAAAATGGTTAAACGGTTATTCACTACACGTTAACGACGTTAAACACGAAAATTTAGAACGTTGGAAACCACCGCTTATCTGCTCTTTGCCTAGTATGCTCTTGGCTTTGGTGTGTGTAGTGTTTGAATGGATACAGTAATAAAAAACATCTCCAAGCATCTCAAAACTCAACTTCAGTTGAAACTTTTTTTCTTGAATAAGTTCAATATTTTATTGAAAATTAACATAAAATTTTTGGTAATATCTTTTAATCATTATTTTCATGATTTAATAGTGCGCGGGCACATTAAATTACAACAAATAAATCAAATCAAACAATTTTAATAGAGTCCGAATAAATAATATTTAGCTGATTGTAATGTGCAAGTGGTATCGACACATTGACCATAGATTTAAGATTATTGTAGATGAAATAAGTTCACTCAGATTCACTAAATCAAAAGGACTCTTGATTTAACTTTTCAATTTCTTGTGTAAGATGAAGATCAAAGAGAGAAATAATTGCATGGCGATTAACAAAATATAACATCACCATTCTTCACGCTTGAATGATATAACTAAGCAACTTCGTCATTTTCATTGTTGAGAATGGCTTGGAATGAGAATGGTTGGAAAATATAACCAGATCCTGAGTAAAACTTGCTTTGAAATTCTACCCAATGTAACCTAAGAGCATGAAGGAAAGCACTCAAACCTTCCATCAAT
The DNA here is from genome assembly GCA_028476895.1 of Tetranychus truncatus. Lineage (NCBI taxonomy): Eukaryota > Metazoa > Arthropoda > Arachnida > Trombidiformes > Tetranychidae > Tetranychus > Tetranychus truncatus. The sequence goes on from CM052060.1 coordinate 16,170,876, forward strand.
AATAAAACAGAAACCGTTAAAACTGCCCAGAATCCAAATGCTAGATACATGATGAAACCTCCAGCAATTTTTTCGCCAGTCAAACCTTTTTGAAGAACCATACTCCATAAGACTTCACTCAATTGAGCGTGAGCTAAACTCAAAGCCCATAGTCGAAGATATGATGCTGTGTGAGAAATAGATCCAAGACAAGCTTCGATAGTGTGAATCACTTGATGAATAATTGTGTCTCCAAGATCAAAAGGACCATCATGACCATGATCACCACCTCCACTTTCAGCTGCGGCACCTGAATTTTCCATTGTAACTGATACTTCACCATCGGCATTATAACCATTATGATTTTCATTGTTAGATGAATGCATAGCTGCAAGCATACGAAGATCATTTTGTTTCTTTAAAAAGTATGGTTTGATACACAACATCCAGGGAATACACAGAAGTGTAAGTATTAAAAGGACTGTTTGAATAAATTGTTGACCCCAGTACATAGGTAATGCTGAACAAGGTGAATCCGGGTATTTGTAAAGAAACATATTGATTAATGTAATCAAAATTGATGGAGCACAGTTGGAGTCTTTAGCATCAACTGAAACCCATTTAGCTAAAATTAAAAGATCAAGATATCCAAAAATTGATAACATGAAGATAACTTGGGGTACGAATTCACACACAATATTGATACGATTCCCGAAATAACGGTGGTTATAGTAGCCGAGAACAAGTCCAAATAACATTTGCATTACTCCAAGAAGAATAGAAAGTTTCATTTTGTAAGAGTTGAGATATAAAATTTTATTCCCAGAGACTTGCCAAACAGGATCAATACCAAACCAGTAAGGTTTATCCGCATATTGTGTTAGAGGGTCTAACATCATATTTTCCGGGTAAAGCCCTGTTTTAGGCAATGTTGTTGCTTTCCATGATGATCCGAAAATGTTCAATGACTTAGAGAAAATATCATTATAAATGAAACCAGTATATATTGAGAAGAGACCCATCAATAGAATTAAATATCGTCCACCAAAGAATGTTTTGAATATTTCGTTACCCTTAGCCTGGGCTGCAATCGATTGCTCTTTTAAACACATCCAAAGAGCAAAGAGAAACATTAAAAATCCATGACCAGCATCTCCAAACATAACAGCAAATAAAAATGGAAATGAAATTATTGAAAATGGAGCGGGATTGACTTCACGATAAGCAGCCACACCATAAGCATCTACTATATTTTGAAAACCTTGAGTAAACTTATTTGTACGATTAAAAGTTGGCGGTGTTTCTTTGGTATCCATTCGATTGAGAATGGACGGTACAGATGATCCACTCCTTTCTGTACCTCGTCTCAATGCAATATGGATTCTCTCTAAATCATCCACTGGACACCAACATTCAGCAATTAAACATTTACTAGTGAGATCAAGATTGAACATATTCAAAGTTAAATAAATAGCTTTGATTTTCCTGACTTTTATGATCCAATTTTTGATATGTTTTGCGGCAGCAACAAGTACACGATGACGATGTTCATTCGTTTGTTTAAGAACAGTGTTTAGTTCTTCGATTCTTGAGACAACACCGGCAATCATTTCTCTTCTGTCAGCAGCATTATCTGGACAAGGATAAAGAGTGGCTCTAAATCCTTCACATATTTTTTTGACTCGAGATTTCAGCTGCTCTCCTTGGAAGAAGATAATGAACACAGATTTGTATACATTGTCCCCAGTAACTGGATCTTCAAGTGGCTTTTCAATCTCAGCTTGACGAAGGAAGACATTACCCAAACAAACTCTCCAAAGCATCCTTTCGAAAGCAGGAATCCGTTCTCGCAAAATGACTCCAGCTAAAAATCTGAGAGATGATAAGTTAATGATGAATAAAAGAAAACGAATGTGTGATTTGCAACTTATAAAGAAAATGAAAGTTGATGAGAAGATCGCATCGTATTCTGGACTATATGTGTATTAAAATACAAATTGAAATCATCGATTAATTCAATCATACCCCAAATCGGATGTGAAACGTTCGGGAGCTCCTTCAGTATTCATATATGAATTCATCGCAGCGTTAAAATTTTGAACCTCACTAAACCTCCTCACACCTTTATCAGAGGACTGCTAAGGTTCGTAATGTTGAATATAAAGTAAATAAAGTCAAGGTTTAAAAATGAAATAAATTCAAACACAAAAAGCAAAAAGGAATAGCGTAATAGGCTGTTATTTCATCTTGGTTAAATAATTGTTCAGGAAATAAGTAAAAGCTAGGCAACAAAAAATAATAAGCACTAATGTGAGCCAACAGATAACGATTAAGTACCAGAAGTATAATAGAAGTAAAATTGTTGATTCCATGGATCTAGAGACTTCAACATACCCTAACTTCATTTGGGCCTGACCGCCAGCACGCAATCCTTCTTCACCAAGTAATTGAGTTGATTCGTCACCCATCCCTGTTTCTTGAATCTGTATGGTGTGATATTCCACCTTCACAATCAGCATTCACATATAGTACGATAATATAAAGGTAACAGACGGAAGGAAAGGTAAAGGTGGGGTTGTGCATTTGTGTATTTGTGAGTGCAATTGGAGTGTTATGGAAATTCAAAATTGGTGAACAAAGCACAAAAACCAAAGAAGAACACATGCGATGCGTTCGGAAGGAGTACATGCATAAGCAATCAACAAATAAGAAAATGAGTAAAACAAAAATTGACCCAGGACAGGTTGATAGAACAGAGGCGATAATGAGTAAGTTAGAAACGAATACAACAAAGGTTAAAGAAACAGAAAAGAAAAGAGCTCTAATAAGCACCAAATTTACTATAATTATAAAACAAGTAGTTAGTAATGACTAATAAGGTGAGCGGGTGATCTTTTCTATGGCTAGTGGCGAATCAGGTAGAAGATATTAAGATATAAGGATAGGGATCATTATGAATAAATGGATATGGAAAGGAATGGTTTCATAATTGGTGGAGATGTGAATATGAATATCAGGATGGGTGATGTATTGTGGAAAGAAGGGGGAAGCAGGAATGACCTAGCTTGGTCAACTTGATTGAAATACCTCATCGAAGAATTGTTGAGTCTTCTGTAAAATATGCTTCAATTCCGTTAGTTCAAGATAGGTTTTTTTCAATGCTTCAGCATTAGCGTTGACTTCTTTCAGTTCATTTTCGAGTTTCTCAAATGTTGTTTCCAATTCAATCATCTCTCTGGGTAAGGGGGCATCTGGAATATCACCCATATCGGACATTGGAATTTCATCTTTTTTAATCTCTTTTTCAAGAACCCCTGCAAGCCAAAAATAATAAAATGAAAAAATAGCCGATAAAACTTGTTAGTATGAATCAGAGTTAAATAGAGATAATAGTGAAAATGTTAACATACGTAATTTTCTCTCCATTTCATCACAACGACGAACTTCAAGGACAAATTTTCTTTGGAATGCATTTACATCTGGATTGAGCTACAAAATTAAACAAATTAAATATCCATGAAAATTTACAATAAACTCAAGAATAATAAAGACTTACATCACGGAATTGTACAAGTCCAAGTTCACCTAGTTCGGCAACACATAGATAAGAGGCTTCTGATTGAAGAAAAAGCTGGCAAAGGCTCATCTCTTCACTTCTTAAAAGAGAACCCATGTTTGACCAGTTTTCCTCTAACGTAAACCACAGTAGATGAACACTGATGAATATAAATAAGGTTAATATCTAGTAAAACGCCCGGAAGGTTATAAATAATTATGAATTAAGTAAATTCAATGTATAAACAAAATACAGGAACACATTAGGCGTATTATGACATTACTGGTGTCAATAGATTTTACTGAATCGTCTCAGAAATGTTGAAATCGCCTTGATGATAAACAAACCTCGATTAATCGATTAAAATATTTCGATTTTGAAAGATAATAAATCAGTGTTGAATTGCAAATTGTTCAAATGCACCCAAAACGACCAAATATGATATTCCGATTCAACTTCCACCATAAAAATTAAAATCACATTACCAGCTGGGAATTTCGACAATTTAATTTGTTAAAAATGAAGTAAATTAATAGGTCAAAGTTAAGAAAATAGAAACCAAATAGAAATGCGAATAAATTGTTGAAAATGAAAAATTCAAAAATTTTTCACCATTAATATATTGTCTTCGGTTGTAAATTCATTTATAATTTTCAATTTCAAGAGGAAAATTATTTGAGACATTAGTTCAATGACTGACAAAAACTTTATCAATTATCAACTGAGGTAAATTACATGTAACTTAATTTTTATCGAAACAGATTGAAAATCTTTGTTAGGCCATTATTGCCAATAATTTCCAATGGTTTTTACATTTTTCAACATACAATTAGCAAATATTAATTTTTTGTTCTGTTAAATTAAGTGCAATTAATGATAACATCAATTTGTCACCAACTCGACTTCGTAAAAATGACACAAGATGGCAATCTTTATGATCTTGGTTCCACCCATTGTTTCTATGACGTCAGCTGTATCTTATGTTATTTCATTTATTTGTTGATAATTTTTTGTGTTTTTATTTATCAAACCAATTATGGTACCTCTAATCAACTAATTAGTCTGTTGTTATTTTCTTAATCATTAATGTCAATTGACTATGTACCTCCCTTAATTAATTCATCTGGATTGGAATCTACATGTAATGGGCATGGAGTTCAATAGTGATAAAAACAGTAAGGTATCCTTCACTGGACCTGATGCTAAGGAGGAGGAAAATCTGGATAACTTATGCAACGAAACTATTTATGAAGTTCTTGGTCAAATATCTGGACAACGACAGTTAGATTCTCCGACCAGCCATGTTGTTTCTGAAAGAGTACAAAATTTAGCTTCACAAATATACACTGAGCTTCAAAAGATCATCAACAGATTCTCTGATGAAGATGAAATTGTTGGTGGTTTGATGCCCTTGATTGTGAATGTCCTGGAATCATTGGATATCGCAATAATTGAATCACAGCAATTGCAAGTCGAATTGGAGTTGTGTAAAGATGACAATGAACAGTTGGTATCTGCTTTTGACAAAGAAAAGGCTATCAAAAAACGAATCGAGCAAAAGTTATTGGAATATGAGTTTCAATCTGAAGATGAGAGGCAACAATATGCTCAAAAAATCAATTCACTCGAAAACATTGTCAAAATGTTGGAGTTGAAAGCCAAAAATTCAGCTGATCATGGTAAGTTAGCTTGAATTCATTAAAAAATAGATGTAATACTGGTTGACCTGATAAGATTATCTCCAAAAAATTTCAATGAAAGTAAATCAAGTTTTTATCGTTCTATTATTTACAACTTTTGTTATAAAGTCAAGTGTTACAGTTATATTTTGGATTATCTGAGGTCTCTTTTTTGTACTTGTTTTGATTTACTTAACTATTATTCAGCTTTTATCCTCGATTATTGTTTTTCAATCTAGTTACTCATGATTTCATTTCCATTTGACTTTAATGTCCTAATTGTATGAGAAACCTGACGCTATCCCCAATTGCTTTGTTAGCATAAACATTCGAAGCTCTTTAGTTACAGTAATTATTATTTCTTCGTTTGTTTTTGTGAGTTTCTCTCGTCCCCAATCTTTATTATTAGTGACTATTTAATAAAATGAAGTGAACGCTTGAAGTAACTTCTTCATTACTGCAGTAATCATTCATTACTGGAATCATCATAATTGACAATTCATTTCATTTTGTTAATCAATCCTTCTCATTTGTATTAACTAAATGAAAAACCAGCGTTAGTTTGATCCAGGGCATTATAGCACATCACTTATGTTGAAATAGTGAACTGAAAAATTCAACCATTCATTTTCAGATGGATACTGTATAGAGTGATTTAAAAACAATTTTTTAATCCTACGTATTTATTTATAGCTTCTAGATTGGAAGAAAAGGAGCAAGAACTGAAAACCGAAAATTCCAAACTTCATACTCGTTACAATGACCTACTTCGAAGCCACTGTGATCTTATGGAACGTATGAAAATATTGATTGGAGGTGATGATGATACTGGTCAGACTAATATAGTTCCATCGAGTAATAACAAGCCAACAGCATCCAGAAAGTCTGATGTTGAATCTTATTCTAGTCATAGCGAAGAAGTCGACATCAACATGCCCTCTAAAAATCTGGCCTCTGCTATTATGGGACCTCGTCAGGCCTGGATCGACACTGACTTATCACTTGAAGATGCTTCTATAATTGAAGAAGTAGATGAAATTCCCCGAGATCGTGAAAAAGACAGAGAAATGAATAGTCTCACAGGTATTGCATCATTTTAGATTTGTAACATTTCGATTTTGAATTGTGAATAACCCGTTCTTATAGGTTTTATCATTTCACCTGTTTGATTTATTTTTTCATTCTTCATTTTTCTTTAGGTCGAATTTCACACCAGGATAAATATGCCTCATCTGGTATGCTCAATCTTATCATCTTCAACAAACTTGTTTAAATTTTCTCATTTTATTTTCACTGTGTCTTCATTCCGCCTTCGTTTTCGTTCATAATCAAAGTAGATTTCTGTGTAAAAAATAGATTTTCGTTCTCAATAACTTTCAATTTATGATTGGACTTTTTTAGCCAAAGTTTTTTTTGGAGTCATATATTCGTGACTGTCCTGTTTATTGCACTGTTTTTTCAAGATCAATATCAGTTCAAGTTATCTATAGCTGAATTCCCAGATTTTTTGCCTATTTTATTAATTGAGATATTTTAAGGGTAACAATTATACAATTTCTACCTCGAATCGAAATTGTGAGCAATAATGATGCACTAAATATTGCCTTTCTCTTGATTTTTCAATAACTTACATGTTATATATGTTATATTTTTATGCTGATTATGTTTTTTATTTATGATTCCCATTGTTCACATGATTATGGCAGTTACGGATAACTTTTTCGGTGAGTAATCTATTCTATTTTTGCTTCTATCACCTTCATGTCTAATAATGAATTTCGTATTTTAATTTCGTTTAGGTATGGAGAAAGAAGTACAAAACCTTATACGTGAAAATGATGAACTATTGGCCACCAAGAATGCTCTCAATATTGTTAAGGATGATCTTATTGTCAAAGTTGACGAACTTCAAAGTGACTTAACTATGTCTAGGGAGGAAGTACAACAATTAACCGCCGTTAAAGATAAACTGAAATCACGCATTGCGCAATTAGAAGATGAGCTAAAGAAAACTAAAGAAGAACTTAACGAAGTTAAGCAGAAAGTTACAGCCCAACCTCAGGTATTTTGGATTCTATTTTAAAATTACAATGATAAGAAGAAATGAACAGAATAAAAAATCTATAAATTGATTTATTCTTGAATAGGATGATGAGGAAGGAACACCTATGACTCAACGTAAACGCTTCACTCGTATGGAAATGGCTCGAGTTTTAATGGAGCGAAATCATTATAAAGAAAGGTTAATCGAATTACAAGAAGCCATAAGATGGACCGAGCTGATTCGTGCCAGTAAAACAGAAGGAGAGAAAAAGTCTGTATGGAAATTGTAAGTGTAGCATGATAATAATTAATCGATATTGACTAACATAGATCATGAATTTTGAAGAATTAACCCCATTTACTATTTATAATCTTTATCTTTATTAACGCTGCCTTTAAAGTGGAAGAAATTTCTCCAGGTATTCTTGTGACTAGAAAATTCAAATAATATTTGATAATAAGTGTTTGAAAATGATTTCTCATTTATATTTTTCTCTCTTACAGTTTAAGTAACTTCTTCGGCACAACCGGTGGAGGCACCTTGGCTAAAGAGAGTAATAGAAGTCCAGTTAAAACTGCTATTCGTTATGGTACTTCTAATCCAGATCAAGTAACACCAGCCCTTGAAGCTATGAAAAGACGATCTCGTACACAACATTCTGGTGATCTTGTGCTTCTCATGGATGCAGATATTTCCAGTGAAAGAGCAAGATCATTGAAAGCAGTTCGTGCTCATGTTCCTCGAACCAATGGAGATCGTATCATGGCTTATGGTTGGAGTATAGCTGGAAGTGGTAAAGAATCAAGCGAAAGTTCTGTTGAGGGTGGCACATATCTCACTTCTCTAGGGTTGCGCCATGCCTCTGTTCCTGTACCAATTTATTGTAGGCCATTAAATAACGATGATTTGGGTCTGAAGATATGGTGTGCTGCCGCTGTTGATTTAACTGGAGGAGAAGCTGGATTCCCTGGTAATCAAAGTGCAAAAGCTGAAACCCCGACTGCGGAAAAGGTTTCAATAGCAGCTATTGCTGACTTAGAGAATGAAATAGGAGCAGCAATAAATGACCAAAATGATTTTCCAGATGCCAAAAAGTTGTCAACATTTGCTTGGATTTGCAGTGTCAGCAATTCAAAGAGTAAAGTTAACATTGTCAATATAAAGAATAATCCAAGTGAATTTTTGGATTCATTTACAGTTAAAACACATCTTTTATGCATTGCCTCTGTTCCTGGAGCTAAGAATAATGATATTTATGATTATAATGATACTGATTTAGATAATATCAAGATTGTCGAAATAGATCCACCTCAACAGCAATCATCGCCAATACCACCTTCAAATAATGAGAAGATTGAAACTGTACAAGCAAAAGATGCCTTAAAAGTTTCATTTGAGGATGAAAAGGATGATTTACTTTCAAAAGAGGCTATCTCCAAGAATGTACAGTTGGAAAAATTGACAGAATATGTAGCTTATACAGAACCACCTTCTCCGTCAGTCTCTGATGACATTCAAACATCGAATACAACAGTTTATCAACCCATGTCAACATGTTTACCGACAATGTGGCTTGGGGGACAAAATTGCATGCTTTATGTCCACTCAGGTCTCGCTCAGTGGTCACATTGTATTTGTAGTGTTAGACTTCCTGATTCAATTCTCCAAATTGTCCATTTCAAGGGACGAGTGTTCGTAGCTTTGGCCAATGGGCAGTGTTGTATATTTGTAAGATCGCCAACAAATGGCTGTTGGGATTTCTCTAAATATCTTATTATTGATATGAGTAAAGCCAATTCACTTTCAAGCGATAGTGTCAATAAAAATGGATCTGGTAATTCAGGAACATCTTCTCCAGCCAGCACTGCTACAGCTTCCTACAGTATAAGATGTATGGAAGTGACCAAAACTTCTGTTTGGCTTGGCTATCGTAATATGGTTTATATTCTTGATCCTGTTGCGCTCAAAATTATTCATTCCTTAACTGTACATCCAAGAAAAGAAACTCAAGTTCGTCAACTTGCTGCCATGGGTGATGGAGTTTGGTGCAGTATCCGTTTGGATTCAACTCTTCGCCTTTATTCAGCTCTTAAACCATACCAGCATCTTCAAGATGTTGACATAGAACCTTATGTTTCTAAAATGCTATCCTCCAAAGCTTTTTCCTTCATTCGAGTAACAGCTCTTCGAGCCAGTAACAATCGCCTTTGGATAGGAACAGCTAATGGAGTTATATTAAGTATACCCTGTGATAAAATCAGGTCGACCAACGCTGATTCCCCTTCCAATGAAAGTTCAAGCGGCAATTCACTTAAATCCAGCGATTCTACAAATCATAAAACACCTACATCGTCCTCGCTAGTCTCTGAAAGTGATGTTGGACCCATTTCAATAGCCACTTTCATTCCTAAATGTAATCCTTCACAATCTCAACTATCTTATCATGGCCACAAAGATGCAGTTAAATTTTTCTTAATGGCTAAAAATTTGATTACAAGTGGAGGTGAAGGATACATCGATTTTAGACTTAATCCTGAAGAAGAGTCCAACTCATTATCTAAGGGTGATCGTTCCCATCTCATTGTTTGGGAATTGAATTCATAGACTGGTCATCATTTCATCATATAAGCATAATTTTAAATTAATTATATCGTTTATTTCTTTTCCCGTCGTTATACTTTCCCGCTCCAAAGTACTGTACAGAGGCTGCAATCATTTGATTTATCCAAGTTTCACTAAAGCAGATGTATTGTCGATTTTGACCTTTAATGTTAACTTTACTGACTCTCTTTTTCAAAGAAACACACTCTTCTCTTTTATCTAATTGATTACATATTTAATATATTGATTGTTAATAAACAATTTTCGTCAGTCTTCAAGCGACTAAAGAAACAATAAAAAAAAGTTTTATCCCAATTGATTCATTTGCTTTTACAAAACTATTGAATATTTGAAATTAAAAATCACTTTCAATTCATCCGTTGAATTTCAAGCACAAAAAAAACATTTTTTAAATCCGAATTTATATTGGGATAAAAAAACTAACAACTTTGCTAAACAATCAAACAAAACTCTATTGTAATTGTTTAATCTTACCTTTTTTCGACCTTTTCTCTCCAATTATTGTTTCATATCGCACTGATTTTCCAGTTCACAAAACAATTTACGATTTCCAAATAAGAAATTCGATTATTTATATTATTTATCCTAAGAATTAAGCTCAGGCTATGAACAATTGTCCAAAACTTGCGTAAAACCAGCCTTGCTAAGATTGTTTTGGATCCAACGAATTGATCTTAGTCTATTATTATCAAGTACCATTGTTGTTATTTATTATTTTTATTAAAGTTGCCAACAATCTGATTAAAGACAATGTACATTTCATTGAGTTAAGCATGAAAATGAAGCTCACTGTATGGCCATTTGAATAACTCTAATTACTCATTTGGGGTAATAGACATTCAGACTAATGGTTTTAAGAAATGAAAATAAGCTAATTTAAACTTTCAGAATTATAATGTTTAATTGTTTAATCAAGAAGCAAGTAAACTACTTTCGTGATCAATTTTCTGGTAAAAACAAGCGATTTAAATACCGTACGGTGTTTCTTCTCAATCCAGTGATAACATCAGGAGAAAGGCAACAATTATTTCCTCCAAACAATCCGTTTAATCAGCCAGCTTTACTGGATACTTGTTCATCATTTTAAATTCATGCCTAAATATCATTGAATACACGATTAGTCAGTGTTCAAATTTCATGACCAATCAAGTTTATTCGAGTTCAAATCAATTACTGTTGATATCAATTATGATGCTTGTGCCTCATCAAAGGTGAAAAATGATAATTGTGAATGACCAGAATTTGGATTAACCGATTTTCATTGATATGTGTTGCTTGGTTTCCAACCTGAAAGTGCAATTTCCTTCTTTAAATAGTCACCACGAGTTTAGTAAAATATTAGTAAACAAACTCTGATAGTTCACTGTTCATCACGATTGTAATAGAAAGGGAGAAACAATTAGAGAAAAGAAGAAGTAGATTCCCATCATTTTGTTAATCATTCATGTCATCCAAAAGAAATTTACTTTTCCCAATTCCTTGAGGTTAACCCTAATTGTCACATAAACACCCAACATTTTCTTATCGACAATTGATCAATTGATTTATTTATAACTCAAATTGTCTCATTGTTTTTGCTCTTCTCTGTCTTTTCCTTTCAACCGTTAATCTGATCCAGCGGATTAACCATTACTGGAATCAGATAGGAATCAAATTTGAGATTAAGCTCAGATGGATCAGCATGTTAATCGGACAAAATCGGGTGGAAATGGCGAGAAAAAAAGCATTTTCTAATGGCAATTAAGGAGTGGATTTGGAAGGCATTTGAGGATGGATCGGGACGAGAGGAAAGTGAATGAGGAAGAAGAAACAAGTTGAAAGATTGAATTTGATTAAGATTTTTAATATAACGGAGATGAGATAAAAGATTGAAATTTAAATAATGAAAAGATGAAATTGAAAGTAAAACAAAAACATTGATGTTAATGTTGATGATGGTGGATAAATAATTAGGTGAAACAAGAATACAGACTTCAATGAATGTGAGACGATTGTTAATTATAGTTGGTTCAATCAATCGATTCAATGGACTAGACACAAGAAGACTTGAAGATGTAATCTAATTTTGGTGACCATTTGAGTCCAAGATGGTAATTAGATTGATAAATGAAACCATTAATATTCAAATTTGCTTTACAAATTGTATTTTGTTGTGTGAATTTGAGAAGGTAAAAGTATAATGGTTATCATGATTCGTGAATTTAATACTTTACGTGGTAACAATTAAGTTTAATTTTAAACATTTAAACGGCAGATGAATTGGATATTGAAACTGATGTCAAGTTTGAATATCAACAAATCATTCATCTAGTATGACAAATAATATCAATCAAACAATCAACCAACAGCAAGTTGAACTGTTATATCAAGCATTTTACCTTAGAACAGCTTAAACAGATTCAATTGAAATACATTGATTAATCATGTCAAACTGAAACTCATTGTATTCTGAGTGAATCAAATTCGCCTTTATTTATAATTTCAACAACTCTATCATTTTGAATTGTACATTTTGTATTCAACTAATTTACCTTTAAATCCCAATAAATGTCAATTAAACTCTATTCCAATCCTGTTAATCCTTAATCAGTGGAGATTGTTTGAGTTGTTCACATGAAAGCAAAGCAACTCAACCTAAATTATTTGCATTCATTTTCACGTCTTTTAATATGTTAATCTGTTGATTGGTTTTGTGTTCACCAAATTAAGTTAAATTGTGACAGATTAGACGAGAAGTGAAAATAAAAAAACAAGTGCTGTGATTAACCGGAAATTCTGGTCAACTTGTCATCCATTTAATTTGTATTGATACAGTTTTCTTTTTCTTTGCTCAATCTCAATTGATTAGATTTATGCTGACATGTTGAGCTATTAGTTGTTATCACCTGTAATAGGTTTTAGTTGAGGAAATTTGAGCAAAAGTTGACTAAGGTGATGAGAGTTAAACCTGTTAACTGTGTTAAATCCTGATGAGAAATATTATCAACAGCAATTATTTGAAAAGATGAAATTATTTGAATACTTTAATGTTGACTGATCTGGAATTGGGTCAATCCAATTGATTTGCAACAATCATAAAAGCCAACAGATGGTAATAAAAACACAATTTAATCCCAATTAAATATGTGTGTGTATATTAGATCTCAGTTAGACCATTTAGATTGAGGACAATTTGCTCTATTAAATTAACTGTTAGTCAAGGTAATCTTTTTATGTTTTTCACATTTATTAGGTGATAATCCTTTCGGCTCTTGTTTTGGCAATTTTTGTCCACTTGCGAACTTTATGGATTGATCAATTGATTTATTTATCTCACTTGGATTCCTATCAGCGTTAATCTAATTTACTGTTGAAAAGGTAACAATTCAAGTTGATAAAATCTTTAAAATAAACAGTCATTATCAATTCAATTCACATCCATGCATGTCTTGATCAGTTCACCAAATTATACTATTCAGAAGTATTCTGAATGGCACAGTGTGAATAGTGAAAAGAAACAAAATCTGCTTTTCTTATTACCAATTTAAATTTATTTTCAAGAGATTCGATTGGCTTTCAAAAAATCTACATTTGAACTCATTACTGATTGCTTTGTTTCCAGAACGGCTCCAATTTGACCTGATTGGTAGAGAAATGAAAAAAAAATCTAGTTAATTAACCATCAGTAACAATGACCAGTTACAAGTTAATATGAGATTTCACTTGAATAATTGCAATTTTTCGCTTGTCAAAGTCTCACTTCCAATCCCTGCCAATTACAGTAAACGTTTACGACTCTCAAATTACTGGTGTACGATCATGTTAATAGTTATCAATAAACAAGTCAACGGTTAATTATCTGGTCAAAATGCTTCCGTAAATGCCATTGATCAATAACCATCATAAAACGTCCACAAGAATGTAATTCAAGGAGTAACAATGTTTGCTTCTGGCTATGGATGATAACCACAAAGATATCCATAGATGGATTGTTTCCAAGTTAATCCCCATGTTTACGATTAGTTGATGAAAACAGCATCATTTAAGCCATAAAACGATTTTAATTTACTCAAATGAATGATTCCAGTGGATTAGTTGAAAGAGTTGGCACAAGAAAATTAATGTTTGCGTCTTAATGCTTTTATAATCAACCATAGCATGTATTGTTGTAAAACTAGTTTATTTGGGTATATCTTTAAGATCTCCAACTATTAAGTTACACAATTTAAACAAAATAAACAGTCGTTAAATCAAATTAATCGTTTAATAATACAAATCAAATTGATCTCCAAACACAATGATTCTACTAAGCTGACGAATAACATGATTGCGCGGTTTTACACTCAACCAATCATTGTTCATTGTTATGGATAGTAAACATGGCGCAATTTTTGATTCAAAGATTGACCGTTTAAAATGCGATTTTATGAATTGACGATAAAATTGGTGCTAATTAACTAAATCCATCGTAATTAAATCAATCAGCCAAAATGTTTACAATAATTGGCAATCTCAATGGAATGAAATGGACGAAAATCAAGATGAAAAATGGCTAGAGAAAGGTTAACATTAATTGAGATTATATCACGATATAATGATTTAATAAATTGCAATCTAATTGATGGTCAACAATGGTTAACAACAACAAAAACTAATTATTGGGTAAATAATTAAATTTTTGTACTTTAGAAGAGAGAAAAAAAAATATTTATAAAATCTAGCCATTTATTGTTTCCGGATAGATTGTATTATTTAAATGCGCTTTAAACGCACATAAGATGATGTTTGAAATGGCGATTATAATTGAAAAAAAGTTGATTTTGCCCGAAGCTGATTACAATTAGATTGCATGGACTGACAAATGAAAAGTAAAATAAAAAAAGTACGATAATTAAAGAGTTCTCTCATTGATTGTTGCACTTTATTAATTAATCTACACAATTTCACCAATCAATGAATCAACAGTTAACTGGACAGTCGATGGAATGATTAATGTACAGTTGACTTTTGGTCAAAACATGTTGACAGTCAAATAGTTACTTTAAAGTAAGGCCGAGCTTTAAACAATTTAATGGTAATCAGTATAAATTTTTCAGGATTGCATTAATTTGGTGTAAATCAGAGTCAGAATAAGGTGAACCTGGTGAAGGTTATATGGTATTGATGATAATGTTTTGCCGTTTGTATCAAAGTTGAAGGCATATTAAAGGAAGAGTTAATGAAACAATCTGTTTGAGGTACATTCACTAATTAAGGGTTAATCATAGAAGAGGTAAAATTTTGTTTGTTAAAATTGCAATTAAATGAGCATTTTTCTTGTTTCCATACAAATCATTGCTATCTAAATTGTAATCGGAAAGGAAAAGGAAAGTGTTTCAATAAAATCATTTTCATTAAACAAATGAGTAGAAAGTAAATGTTGAATTATTCTCATTATTTTGTTTTTAAGTTGAAAAGTAAAGCAAAAATTAAAAACCAACAAAAACATAACTCATAATCAACAGTAATGATAATTAACTTGGGGTTATTAACAACCTAAAGGTGAATTGATTAAATAAGGTAAATACATATTGATTAACTGATTTTCAATCATTTTTGGTTGCTTTCACAATTCTGAGAAACTGATCGTTACTATCGATCATTCAGATTTTAATCTGAAATATTTTAAAGTATAATTTTGATAATTAACTTGAGCTTTGGCAAAATTAAGGCTCAAAGTTGATACTTGGTTATGTTGACGACAATCTAGTTGATTAAGACAAGGAAAGCTTCCAATTGGCACAATAAAAGGTAATATTTTTTAAATGAATTTTTGATTGACAGAGTAATTGTGCTTGGTATCAGCTGTTAATTAAGTTCAAAAATTGAGGTTACATTTGGAATCATCAATCACCAAAAATATGAATTGACTGAGAAATTGTAATTATCATCATTAAAATGTACAAATAATGGGTTACTAATTTGTACCTCCGGTCAACACCAGTTAAGGCCAATCAACATTGTAATCAACTGTTGTTGATGATTTAACTTGGCTTTATCATTGTTCCAGGCAAGTTTGAATTTAATCCATTGATTAGTTGATTAAATTTAGCTTGACTTCTAATCAGGATAATGTTTCATCTGGTTCATAATGTGAAGCTTTGATTGTGTTTGCAGTTTGCAATTTTAAGTAAACCCAAAATGGTGAGCCTGGATTTTTAAAGACAAAAATAAATGAATGAGAAAGTTAATTATGATTATAAATGTGATTAAGATGATCATCGTAGAAGAAAAAAATGATGATTATACTGAGGAATGTAAAAGAAAGGTGAAATACTTTGTTATACTGAATGATGAATATTCAGTTGATACAGAATGGCTGACTGAAAATGTTGATCCTCTTTATATTTGATGATTGTTTTGATCATCTTCCACCAGAATTAGCATAAACAGGATGTTTTACGATTACAAAATGATTAATCAAAATAAACTGATGGAAATCGATTAAACCAAAATTGTATTCAGCAGCAACCTCTTTAGGTATCCATCTTGTTGCACTCTGGTCGCCATCAACGCCATCATAATTATCAAAGGCTTGATTTCCGTTTAAACCAATCATCAGTTGGATTAAGCTCTTGAAAGGTATTATCAAATTATTTAATCCATAAGGTTAACAGCAAATTAAACAAACGCCAAGCTCTTCAAAACTTCTTGGGAATGAGTTGGTGTCAGTAGATAAGTTAATGTTGCTCAGGTTTGGTGTTGAAATTTAATGGACTCATGGTGATAAGATGATGACAAAGATGAATATGGGCCATGATAAAGCTACTAAATAATAATGATAAGAAAAAAAAACGGAAACGTTAAAAACGTGAAAGGTCAAAATAATGTCGGACATATTAATATTTTGAGCGTTAAAATAAAGCAGAAAAACAGAATCGGGGTTAATTTCTTTGCACGGATTCACTTAAAGAAGATGACAATTTGACTTAATCAACACTATTCTTGGTGCTGCAGTTATTATTTCTGTCAATTAGTTTACATGGGGCAACAAAAGGCTCGACCAGAATCATAGTTAGGTCATTAAAAAGCCTCAAAGCCTTAACCAAGAATGACATCACATTTTTTGTCTTCATTCTAAGTTGTTGAGTTAATTTTACAAATTGTCAGCCTTTTTAAGGCGAACCCTTTTTCACCAAAATGACCACTTATTGAGCCTAAACAATTAAAGCTCTAGAGCATTCTAATAAAAGTTAATGTAAAATTAATGAGATAAACAATTATAGTTGGTAGAAACGATGTTAAACAGGAAAATATGAGCAAAATTGAATGTAAGTCTAGGTCGAGTTCATCTGATTACCAAAAGAGACTATGGGTGAGGTTTTCTTATTGAATTTGAACGATTTTACAAAATTATTTTGGTTGACAATTATTTGATGAGAATGTGAAATACCAGAAAATTGATGAATAAGAAAAGAGGAAATTGGAAAAGATGGCTCGAGTAAACGACAAAAATTATATTAGAGCAAGATTTAGGTTAAAAAAATGAAGCAAAAATTAGGGTAGATTTTTTTTCGGCTGTGCAAATTAGAATTCAAACTAAGGTAAAACTTCCTGTAATTCATGGTTTTTAATCAAACCTAATCAAGTTTGATAGGTGTTGTTAATTAGGACCGGGGTTAATAAAAGCTTGAGTTAGTTATGATTAATTGCTGTTAACAAGTTACACTTACCTCGTTTCTCGGCTGTTACATGCCATCCATTAAGAAAGTGTCGTGTTAATCAATTGGGTTCACAAAGGATTGTTCAAGTCTGCTTGATTTCTTTTCAGTTTTATCTAATTCTATTCAAATGGATGACACCTTTTAAAGTAAAAATAGAAAGTTGAATATTTATAACAGTTTATGGCACATTTGAATTACAATTTATCGAAAGGGAAATAACAAGAACTGCTGTAATTTAAAAAAACCGTTGAGTTAGAAACAGCTGATTAGGTCAAGTGTGTGAGAAAGCTGTAAATGTTTAAAGCAATAAGGCTTATTGTTTTATCCGACTTTTGGTTAATTGTTTGATATAACCAATAATAGCTAGTTAATTATTATAATGTGCAATTACCATGGATTAAGTTCAAGATCGATTGGGAGATTTGATTGTTCAATGTATCGATGAAAAGACAAATTATGGATTTTAATATAAAACTTATATTACTTGTGGACACTTGTTTTTTTTGTTTGTATTTTACCTTAAAGGCTTTATCATTTACAATTCAATCAGTTTACCGTTTAATTTTGTGTTTAATTTGTTTGTTTTTTCTTTGATTACTTTTTTACCTGTTGCCTGATGATTGATGAACTTGACATGGTAATTATTTTAAAAATTAACTGATAAGATAACGCCTAAATTCAAAGTGAAAGTATATTCTGAGAACACCTTTTGATTAAAGTCTTTGCTTCTAGTAACAACTGACATGGATTAATTTCATAAAAGGTTAAAAGGGAAAATCAGTTGGTTAACTGTTTAATTCTTGGTGAATTGTGTCTTCAAAATATCATCACCTTTGTTGTTAATTAACTTGACATGATTTAACTATTGACGCCATTGAATGTAAAACGATTCATTAATTTTGTTTTTGTGTCAATTTTGAATTTCGCTCTGTCGCTGTTTTTGAAGGTAAAGTATTACCAACAATAAGTGCTGCAATTTGCTATTATCATGAAATAATGAAAACACAATTTGCTGATTTTTGATCTGATTATGGATGATAATAAAGAAAAATGTCATGAGAAAAAAAACAAAAAATGATTAAATAAAATTCGCTTGAGGACAATGTTTTGCGATATTTAGAGTTATCCTAATTGTTTGTGTTACAATTAATGAACCATTTTTTTACCTGGAAGTAATTTGTTTTTGGTTTCTATTACCGTTAAAACACTACAGTTTGTATCCAATCAAACTAAAAGTGAAATACATATTATACTAAAAACCCAAAAAGAGTTGTTTATGAAAGGGTGTTGCGTGGACTTGCAATGATCTTATCTAAACAACAATTAAATCGTTAAAGATGGAAATGTCCAATCAGTTTTAAAGGTTAAGATTTCTGTTGGACATTTCCATCGTTATCAATTCTTAATAATCGAAACAAGATAATTGTAAGTTCTTTCACATAAACAAATGCGCAAACAAAAAGGTAAAGAAAAGTTATTTGATCAAAGTGATTTTAATCAAACTGATATGCTTTCCTTTAATGATGAGGTAATAATCAATCAATACAGTTACCTGAATTACAACCATTTAGTCCAGGTCAAACAGAACTGTTTAATAATCAAGGTAAATAAGTCATTACAACCATTTACCAATATATTTGCTTCTCATCCTTCGCATTTGCAATCGTTTTTCAATCCCTTTTCAAAATCGTGAATCACCCAACTGTAATCAATTTAAAAGAGAGAAAAATAATCTTAATTTTTATCAATTTTTCCCAATTTTAGATAAACGTGAGAAAAGGTTCTGACAATGAGCCATGTTGCTTTGAAAATTGTTTCTTTCATGGGTGAAAATTGTGCCTGCTTCAATCATACTAGCTGAATGTAGCTGAAGCTAAAACAAGCCGGCTTTGAAAAGGTAAAACACTAATTGTTGATGCCTTTTTTTGGTTTCTAAATAAGTGTAGATGTTTTGATAAATCTTTGGTTTCCATTTATTAAGCTTATAATTGTTAACTGGTTAAGTATCAAAATCACGTAATTAGAAAGAGTTACTGTCAAAGTGACCAAAGCTTTAGGAGTTAAATGTTTCAAAAATGGTTCCGGGTTATCAGGTTTCTACATTGTCCTTGACACGGCAAAAATGGTGATAACCTTGATTCAGGTAGACAACAATTGACCAATATGGATGAGGCTAAAAAAAGCGAGAAAAAAGGTAAGATTAAAATGTCTAAAAACAATGATTGTTATAATGATGATTAGCTTAAAAGTTGAAAAGATTGTTAATAGATGGTGATTACGAGAAGAAGAAAAAAAAATCAAAGGTAAATCCTTTTATCAATATCAAAGCGACTCATGACAATGATGTAGATGATGGGTAAGAAGATGATGGGTACAAGCTGAAAATAAGTGAGAGTCAATTAAAGATTGGAAATAGTGAAAAGGATGAGGAAAAATGCAATTTGTTTTACTGAAAGGAGAAAGTAGGCGTCGATATAAGATTCCAAGTTTACCTGGAAAAAAGTTGTAGCTGGACTTATCCGAACGGGTTCATGATTGTTAGCACGTTTCATTCAATTGGAACAAGAAGACCGTTCATGATGATAAAGATGACTAAGAAGAAGTAAACCGAAAGACAGATGAGAAGACAGGAGAGAAAGAGAAAGACTTGCTTCTTCATCATTATTTTCTCACCATTTTTTTTCTCTTTCATATCTTCGCTTTCTCTTCTGGCCTCATCTCGAATTAGCCTAAATTTGGTTTACTCCCGCACTCTTTTCATCTCACTCTCTCGAACCTCTTTCTCTCGTCTCTACATCATCATCATCAAGTCTTTTTTTTCCTCCCTCTTTCTTCACATCGATCTGAGGAAGAATAGCAAAGTCAAATCTTGAATCAAGTCCACTTTCGACTTTACCGTTTGACCATTAACATGAATATCTTTTTTTGCTTTGTTTCCCGGCAAAAATGTAAGTGACCAATAACATTATCATTTGATTAACTAACGCACAGGTTGATATCTCCATTAATCTTTTAAAAACCATTAATTATTTTCTCTATTCTTCTTTTGGTAATTTCAATCAGTAAACATCAATTAAAAAACCATTGGAAGTGAATGTTTTCCCCAATAATGGAATTGTAACCAGATTTTAATCTGGAATTTGGATTTCCTTTTTTTCATCGTTTTTTTCCTTTAAATATTGTTTTCAATTTCACTTCGTGATTTTTTAAGTCAAGTTTCGTTTAAATTGGACCATTATCATCATCGTCTTTGTACCAATCTTTACAATATTTTTGTCACCAGCATCGTTGCCATTTTGTGGTTGTGTAATTAGTGTGCATCTTTGATTGTTTCATCAGGGACAATCTAATCACCATGTCGCACCAAATATTAACAAGTTTCATATTGATTAACCTATTGACTCTCAATTTATCGAGCGGAATATTACTTCCACGAAGATTAGCTCCAGAAGATGCTGATGCTTCCATTTTATCGCCAGTTTTCAGTTCACTTCAGCTTGATGATACCTTTCATCTTGCCAAAGATATTGTTGTTCAAAGACGTAAACTTGAAGCCAACCTTGAAAGAGATGGTAAGAAATCAAAATTAGATTAAATTCAATTTAACATCGTTCACCTTTTATACAATATAAAATGTCCTCTAAAATTTCATTCATTTGGATCTTTGTCTCTCTTGAACCACGATTAAATTGTCAATCAATCGAGTTGCTAATTGTGATTCATTTTGTTCCATTCGATGATTAATTAGAAGATGAAAATCAAAGTCATTTTAATGAAGAGTTTAACAAGTTTATCAAGAAAACCTTCAACATTGGTATAAATCAAGCTTCAAGTATCATCCTTAACACCACCAACTATTGACCTTAGACAATCAATCAGAGTTGCAGCTTAATCATAACTACTAACTCAATAACACAGATATTAGTTAATCTTAAAAAGCTTCTTTCATCCTCTAATTAACCAATCAGCCGTTTGCTAACAACACAAAACAGCCAAAAATTACAATCTAAAAAGATGATGCGATTTACCAATGATCATTGACATTAATTGATTCCAAATTGAATCATCTAATTATAACTGAATTTTAAAATTACGATTGCAATGAAAAGCAAAAGAGTAATAAAAATAGTTGTAAAAAAACAAAAACAAAACGAAAAATCAAAAACTCAAATTGAATTGAATAATTTATTTGCAATCAAACTGCAAACATTTAATATGAAATGGATATTAATATCGAAGAATCAGAAGATGATGATGAAAAAATCAAAAAAATCAAATTAAGGCTGAATTTTAATCTTAAATTATTAATTTCGTTTTTTTTTTGTTACTGTTGTTGTATTGTGGGCAATGAATGGGTTAAGTAAAAATTTAAAAGTGTAACCAAAAAATTAAGTTAAACTTTAAAGTTCCTTCACTTAACTCAACTTATACTAATAATAATTAGGAAAAAAAAATTTAATCAAAATTTTTGTCGCCATTAAAAGTTGAAGAGTAAAGGTCAGTTTTCCTGTTGCTCTCTAATCAAGTGTTATATTTTAAATTTAATTGTAACTCAACTCTTTCTGATGGCATAACTGTCAATATATCACTGATTATTGAATGCATTAGAAACATTTTCCCTTTCAAAGGATTTCGATCTTCAGGCGATTTAACTTAACTTGTCTCGACTTTAATATTACAATCTGTTAATACTTTTTGAAGCTTAATTATTGACGCCTTGTTATTCATTTTACCAACTACCGATTGACCTGAAAAACTGATTCTTCAGATGTATCACAGTAGGCCATATATACTTACTTTCATCATCATCATTTTCAACTTATTTTTCCTTTCATCTCATATTAAATGTTTATTTTTGATTCATCATTATTATTATCATTTGCTCTTCCTTTATCAACATGATGTATTACAACAAGCAAAAAAAAGGTATGACGAACGATGATGATCACCTTTGATATGTTTCATGAAGAATCACTTTTAACACTTTTATAACAGATGAAACTGATAAACAATTTTGACGATCATAATTGATATCTTTGATCGGGCCTCGTCAAGATCAAAACCAAAAGCTTTACACCAAAATTACGTTTCAATTTATAAAAAAAAGGTTTCACCTGAATTTTGCTACTTTCACCAGAATGATTGTTACTCATGTCTCGATTGTAGCTTTTAACTTCACAGCCTGGTTCTTGGTTAACCGAATCCTAAATTTGATCTAATTTTTCCGTCAATTTCTCACTTTGCTCAAAATTGGTTGATTTTAGATTGACCTACGTGAGCGGACTGAGCATCATTGTGATATTAAGCAGTCTGGAAAAGAAGATATTAAACGTTATATTAGAACTTTTTTATGTAACTAGTTTGTTATCTAATTGAATAATTATAAGTTATCTTTGTCAGGTAATTACAATTGTTAATGGCCCCCTAATAATTAGTCCTAAATTGAGAGGAACCACTGTTAACAATTATTTAACCGAAATTGTGACCCTATTCAACTGTGATAAGCCGAAGAAATGAGCTGGACCATCATCATGTCTACCTATTTGTTCAATGTAATGATGATCATCATGATAATAACAATAATGAGAATGATGATGATAATGATGATGCGTGGGGATGTAATTTTTCTTGTCTTACTCTCTTTTTAGTCTCTCCATCTTAGTGTCTTTTCCACATCATTGTTTCCTGATTACTTGGTTTATAAATGCTTTATGTGTATGCTTTTTTCATCTGCCAGATAAGTTACAGTACGGTTTGTTTATTTTTGCAGTATCCTCGATCTTCCCATAAGATTCGGATTAAAGTTCATTGGTCAGTCTTAATATAAAACTTGCCATCTATTTCATTTGGTTATTTATTGTTTGTTTAAACGGTTAGTTCTCATCGAAAAGAAGATTCTAGAGTAAAGAAAAAAAAAGAGTAACAGCAAAACAAAAAAAAAGACATTAAAATTCAACTGTTTAAAATGAAACTTTAGATTTTGCTCGTTTGTTATTCAAGCTGATTGTAAGTGATGTAAATTACAATAATCATAATGAGTGCAAGAAGAGTAATCTTCTCAGAATAGAAAGTTAGTAATTCGATTAGCTAAATCACATTAAATATGATATTAAAAATAGACACATACATTGTTATAAAGATGGTTAAGAACTTGATACTTGTGTGTTTCCTCTACAACATGGCTTCGACCATCTGTTGAAAAAGATTTACTGTAATTGCTGAAAAATAAGAATAGAAAGAATTAGTGATTAGAAAGCTAATATATCAGCAATTAGTTAAAATGATTATCGTTGGACATTGTTAAAATTAGTTGACTTACATTTGAATAATCAAGGGCACAGTTTGAAATTATATCTTCATTAGACCAGAAGATGTTACACCAATAGATTGCCAATAATGATTGAGATGTATTCGGTTAGTTGGCCAATTCAATAATTGATAGGTCAAACTTAAACTTGACCCTATCAGCCTTGATAAACATTTTGTTAACAATCAAAAGACAAGAAATGTAAAGAACGACTTAAGCTATAAAAAATACGACTCGTCTGATTGTCGCTTTCATCAGACGTATAATAATAGTCAAAGCAGGAAAGTCAGAAAGGAGGCAAATTTAAACTTGTCTCAATCATCTTTTTTTTGATTCACTTGTGATAAAATTTAATCTTAAATCTATTATTAGGTATTGTTATGTACATATAGATATTATGATGTTATTATTATATTTATATTCTGATTATTATTATGTGTGTACTTATCGGTATATGTTTGTTTATTTGTTATTTAACGTAACCTGTTGATTAGATGAATGGTCAAGAGGGTAATGATGACGGCCATTCAATTGAATTTAACCCCTCTCGTTCCTTTTATTGCTTGCATGTTATTTTTAATTCCCAAACAAACAAATAAACAAATTAAACAACATTGCATCAACAACAAATTTGGCCTCGATTTTATTTTCACCCGATATTATTTCTCTTCATCATTACCAACATCTTCATCAATTTTATTCAACTTTCAGGTCTATTAAATACTACTTAATATTTCAAGTAATACAACAATTTCTATTGACTATAGCAAACTCTCAGCATTATTGAAAAAAACCAATTCATTCAGTCAATCAACTCTTTGAATGAAATTTTTAGACAAATTCAAGTTTGTCTGCTTCCAAGCTTAACTGTTTACATTATACCGATACTATCGTTTTGATAGCTTCCGATTGTTATGATATTCAATTGGAATTGAAAAGTTTATATTGATATCGATTTTGTGTTCAAATGGGGATAAAATTGAGAGGTTAAAGGACAATTTATATTAATGATTGTATATTGAACAAATTTCATTAACCTTGCATGCTTTTGTTCAGTTTTCATTTAACTAACCATGATTTTTGCTTCTATCCATTTTACAGGTTTAGTAACTGATATGAGTAAGGAAACTGCTGTTACTCGACATCAAGCCGTTACTACAACATTAGAACGAGGAAATGATTTAGAGAAGCGTCAAGAAGTATTTGAAGAGATGAGCAAACTTTTGGCTCGCAAGTGAGTTTAAATAATGCTGATTATTGTAGAAAATGAAAGGATTACAATTTAATTTCTTCTTTTTTCTGTTCTCTACTCATTTTTTCAGTATGTCTCATGACCCAATCTTACCCTCAGCTACAGGTATTGCTTTGGCTAGAATTGAATTAGTTGCCCCAGAAACTCGCCAAGCAGTTGCAAACTGTAAAGAGGATCAACATTACCATTGTGATCCTTACAAGCCTTACAGAAATTCAGATGGTTCATGTAATAATCTTCACAACCCTGGTTGGGGAACATCGTTCAGTTGTTTTACTAGGTTACTTCCACCAGCTTATGCTGATGGTTTATCAGCTCCTCGTATTTCTGTTACCGGTAGTTCTTTACCTAATCCTAGAGTTCTTTCAGCTGTACTCCATCGTGATTTAAATTATCCTGCCACTTATACTCATATGACTATGCAATATGGTCAATTTTTTTCACATGATGTCGCTTTTACTCCAAGCTCTAGGACAAGTAAGTTGCAATCGACTGGGTATTCATTAATAGTGCTAGTGGATATCAATTGACAATTGATTTGTATTGACTTTTTCAACAGAGGACGGTAAAATGATTCAATGTTGTCCACCATCACCCAATAATCATCCTCAATGTTTCCCCATTTTGGTGCCAAAAGAAGATCCATTTTACAGTGGATACAACGAATACTGTCTTAATTTTGTTCGAACTGCCATGTGTCCACAATGTAAATTAGGTAAGCTACAATCATCATTAGATGCTCCAAATTATTTCAACATATAATTTTAACGCAATCTATTGCTATTTGGTAAAACAGGACCAAGAGAACAAATGAATCAGATAACATCGTACATCGATGGATCAATGGTCTATGGAAGTATGGAGAATGAAACAAGATCCCTTTGGACAAGAACTGGGCCAGGTTAGAATTGTTAAAATGATCTTTATCCCTAAACCCGAACCAAAAACTTACTAATTTGATTGTTACTCTTACTTTCTAAAGCTGGAAGAATGCATATTTCAATGGCTGCTAATGGAGGTGAACTATTGCCACACTCACCAGAACCTGATTCGGATCAATGTAGTAAACCTTCAGAGAATATGTACTGTTTCAAAGCAGGTAAATATAACCAATGATTTCAAAATCAATTTTTTAGGCAATACATAAATTTAGATCCACCCAAGCTAATATAACAAACAATTTTTATTTGTTCCCTTGTTTCAGGTGACAAAAGGGTGAATCAGCATCCAGCTTTAACAGCACTTCACGTTGTCTTCCTTCGTCAACATAATAAAATTGTCAATGAATTAAAAGCAATCAACCCACATTGGGATGGTGAACGACTTTACCAGGAAGCAAGGTAAATCACATTAATTAAAGATGATTTCGATTTAGGATTAATGACGAATAATTAAGCTAACATCGATAAGTTCAAAAACAAAAACAAAACAAAGCCATGAAAAAAAAAGAAAGAAAATGAAAACAATAATCAAATTCTCACCTCCAACGCAATTACATTGAATTGATTATTATGAATGTTGAATATGAAAAGATGATGATGGTAATGATAAAGAAGAACAAGAAAAAAATATGAAAGTGGTAAATTCATGAAAATGATTAAGGAAAAAGTAAAATGTTTAGAATAAGATTGATTTGATTTAATACATTTAATGTAACCTAATTTTCCCATTGATCACCATTTTCATCATCCATCAACTGTATTGTTTTTGTTTTGTTTATTATTACTTTTCAATCAACCCAAAAAATTATCATCTTCATTGTTTTATGCTTGTTTTTGATTTTCCTTTTACTTCAAAACCATCTTACATCTTGATTTTGTTTCTCTTTCGTAAAATTAGACGTATTAATGTTGCTCAAATTCAAATGGTAACCTACGGCGAATGGCTTCCAATCATTATTGGCCCTGATGCAATGAAATTCTTGAAACTCTATGTTCTTCCTTACGGTTATACTGATTATGATCCTTACACTAATCCAAATGTAATCAATGAATTTGCTGGTGCAGCATTCAGATTTGGTCATTCACTTGTTAACAGTGTTTTTGCTGAAATATTGGACGATGGTAAACCTTCAGGTTATCGTTTAAGAGAAAATTTCTTCACTCCTTTCGGATTCTATCATGGACAATTAGATGCAGTAATTAGAGGTTTAGTTTCCCAAGCTTCACAAAATAGAGATCCATTTATATCACAAGATATGAAAAATCATCTCTATCGACCCAAAGACTCACCCTATGGACTTGATTTACCAGCATTTAACATTCAAAGAGGTCGAGATCATGGTTTATCTGGTTACACTGATTATCTTAAGTTCTGTTTTGATGAAAAAATCTATGATTGGCATCAACTGGATCAATACATGCCAACCTCTCAACGAACTAAATTTCAAAATCTTTACAAGTAATTCTCTCACTCTATCACACAAATCTTAATCAGTTGACAGTTGTTTTTTTATTTTCTAACAAATTTTTTACTCTTTCTTTATCCAGATCGGTTCATGATGTTGATTTATTTTCAGCTGGTTTAGCTGAATATCCTTTACCTGGAGCTGCTGTTGGACCAACATTTACTTGCATCATTGGTATTCAAATGTACAATCTTAAATTTGGTGATCGTTTTTGGTTTGAACATCGTGACCAAGCCGGAACATTTTCTCCAGGTAATTATAACTTCTTTTTTTCCAACCATCAAAATGTTTACTAAAACAATTTACTTTTCTTGTCTTTTTACCATCAGAATTAGTATCAATGTTTCCAATTGCAAACTACTCTCAATTTAATTTGATTTACTTTACCTTTATACCGTCAACTCCTTTTTCCCTAATGCAAGATTTACCCAGCTAATTTTATAGCTAAATAATCAAAAGGAAAATTAGATAATGATGATGATCAACATCGTATTAAGATTATTTTTACCCTTTATTCTACTTTTTCCAACAAGATATTTCTACTCTTACCCTGAAAGGTAACTGTGAAAATTCCAGACAAGCTAAAGGTATTAAAGGATCATATTGTCCTCTATACCATCAAATTTAACCCAATCATGTTATTTATTGTTGAATAAAGCTGATAGTTGATTGACCTTGTTGTGCAAGATTTAATAAAATAATATCAACGGAAGGAATTGATTTTGGAACCGAATGAATGATGGATAATTTAATCAATTATATGAAAGTTTCTTTGTAGCTAACAACTTAATATTTACATGTATTATTGATAAGCTAAGATGTTTAATGTATGACAATCCAGCAATTTAGGTGAAACAACAGCGTAAATAGATTTGAAGATTTCCATAATACTTTATATCACTCTTATTTTTCTGGATCAATCATTTTGCTCAAGAACGGGTAATTTTTATTGAAAAAAGGTCTAATCTTGACCATTCAACCCTTCATCTTAAGTTGAACCTCAATTTTTGTATAAATTAAATTGTTGCTGTTGTTACTTTCAATCTATTATTGTTGCTTTCATTAAATTGCTCTTCAGACAACCATTATTTTTATATTTATCGCCACATCAATCAAAACCAGTCAATCAATCAAACTAATTGATTACCAGTAAATAAGCCAATAGGCTAACCAGAAAATGAAAGGATTTGCTTTTTGTTTCACCAAAATCAACCAAGTTTAATCTAAATTGTTTGCCCTTGATCTAACTAACCAAATTGTTTTGTACCTAATTTTACACCATCAATTGAATTAATTTTCTTCTTTTTCATTTTTACAGATCAACTTCAAGAAATAAGGAAAACAACATTTGCCCAGATTTTATGTGCCAATAGTGACAAATTGAGTTTCATTCAGAAAAATGTATTCCGAGGTGAATCAAAAAGGTAAGGATGGAATCCAAAAGACGATTATTATTTAAAACCCTTTTACCTTCAACTGCCATATTCCAAAATTTAGCTACAATAGGAAAATACAGAAGCTTATCCGAATGGGTTGATTTGATGCTTAAAAATACCGACAATTTATAGCCACGAGCTGGAGTTATATGTATTTTGCACGCATTCATGTCTCACGCTTATAATTTCACATAAGAGAAACGTGTTTATATGTTGCTGATTTTTTGTTGATTATGATGATGATTAAGAAAAAAAATATCACAACTTGATTAGAGCTTAAAAGTGAATTGAATTTCTTGAAATAAAGTAAAGCTGGCAAACCATTAACATGAACCAGCAACAATCATAGTCCAAAATGAGCTTCTCAATATGGAGATTAGCAAGGAAATTTATTATTATGATTATTATTATCTTTACGAGCATTAAAATAATTTTAACAGTAAGTGGCTAGAAGAGGCGAGAAAGTTGAAAAATCAAAGTAGATTGAATCAAATTAACCAATTGGTTTGTCGATAAAATTTTGAATTGTTAATGTGCTTTTGTTACGGAAACAGACTAAACATCTTAATGGTTTCGCTCAACTTTTCTTGTTATTTCAATTTATTGATTGTTGATGTTAATTTCAATCAATTTAGTTAAATGCTGTGAAACGCTCTTTATCACAGTTAACAAGAAGTTTTATTGTTTCTATTCCCCTTCCATTAAAACAACTTCCATCTCATGATTTTATTGTAAATTTGAATTGACTGATTAATTTTGTTTCTTTTTTCTTGTCAACAGAAATCCAGTTGTTCCATGTAATACTCTAACAGCTCCTGATTTAAGAGCATGGCGTGATTCAAATTATCCTGGAGCTGAAATACCTAATAACTATCATCCTTAAGAGACAAAAGCTAAAGATGGATATCTAGACAATTAAAATGAAATTATTTTCCAACAACTTAATAATGATAATAATAACGGTAGTGAGGGTAATGAAGATGTATTACATGATTGGTCAAATGAGAATAGCAAATATGGAGGAAACAAATGAAGAGCTGAATCAGTAACCCAAACAAATTGCCATTTCTTGATATAATTCGCCATTTTAATTTTTAACATTTAAAGTGTTGCGATATTATATTATATCATCATCGTCAATAATAGCCTTTATCATTATCATGAATTTATTATCATTATATTTCTAAATTTGCTTCATCAATCATCACAACTCTATTTTTTGCGTTAATTTTCATCTTCATCCTCTCACATTTGCTTTACATGATTGGGACATGTTTAATCGTAAAATGACTGGACACGTAAAGCTAAATTGATGACAATAACTGGACAAAATTGACTCAGAAGGAAAGGATAAATTAATTTTCAAAGCAAACCCTTAACACTGGACAAATGGGAAACCATCATTTTATCGTTATTACTGTTGCTTTTTTTGTGGAAAATATCGTTTTAATTGTAATTCACTCTCACAACTTTTCATCATTGAGACAATTTTACTGTTGATTAAGCTTATACTGTAAATATAATCTACATTTTTTTCCTGATTACACTCACACTTGATGAGAATCCATTTTGCATTTTCATCAGCCTCAACAACAACGAAACAAAACTCAAATAAAATAAAAAAAAATGACATATAATGATTATTTAATTCAAATTGATTCAATGTTTGAAAATTGTATTCATTGTAATCATGTAATTTGATAGCAGGTCATTTTGACTCCTCTTTCGGTGATTATTATGATAATGAATCCAATGGGTTGAGCAGTAAAAGTGGTAAATTGTAAATGAGTTATTTAAATTATTGGCAACAAAAAATACAAGGTATCCCATCGAGTGATTGATTGTCAAGTTGTAAGTCGGGTGAAAAAAATGAAGAGAAAGAGTTAATCGTAAAATTGAAGAGTCGAGGTCATAAACAATTAACTGTGAGTTTAACTGTTCGATTATCGATTGTAATATAACAATAAACAAATTATGTGAATACATGAATGATTAAATTAAGGTTATCAAATATGAAAAGAGGATGATCAAGTAGAGGATTGTTTCCTTACTCTTCATCTAACTCACTCTCGCTCTATGTTTACCATTAAGACTAACATTTTAGGTAATCTTTTTTTTACCTTAACAATCATTTTCACCTTTTATCATTTCTGTTTGATTATCATGTTATGTATTAATATGTTTATTAGGAAACAAATTGAACAAAAATGAATAAATGGCGATTGTGATTTACAACTGGATATGGCGATTGAGTTTATTTTAGCTCTAAGAAAAAAATTGGCCTCATTTTCAAATTGTAGTTTCATCTCAATTTGATTGTTGTTAATGTTAATCTACTTGAGATTCAACCTCCAACTCGCTTTTTTTTCTCAGTTTCAATGGATTAATTGATTATCGAGAGTAAAAGGTGCATAATTAAAAAGCTATTATATGGTTATTAAAGTTTCGTCTAGTAATACATTAGTCTAGTACATTTCAAGTTTAAACGGTGATTGGTTTTTCCGCTTTTTCACTGGTTAAGCGTATTGATTTGTTTTCTGCTTGGCGATGCCTGTATTGTTTTCAAGCGATAATAATCCGACGGTTTAAGTAAATTGGCAAAAATTCAATTCAAATAGATTTGTTAAGTCAACAATTGGTTGAGCTTAATTAATTGGCTAGACTGCTAATTTTGTTTGGTGTTTGCTTTTAATTTACACTTTGCTGATTGATAGCAAGTTTAGGAGGAAGAGAAAAGTATATTTTCTTTGTTAGTAATTAAAGTGTGGCTAATTTGTGGCTACTGGTTTAAGTGAAGGTATAAAATTTAATTTAATTTAGATTCGTTTGGTGTCACTGTTGACTTCTGTATTTAACGTTTTAAATTCAACTAGGAATTTGCTAGTAAAGCGCCACTTGTAGACCTCACAACAAGACCTAAAACCACTTTACTTTAGTTTTTGATAAACTGAGCTTATTTTTTTCATTTTGCTAGATTTTGCATTTTTTGTTTTGTTTTGCTGTTAATTCTTACTAACTACAATTATGAGTGACACTGTTCTTTTACATGATGCCAGTCTTGATCAGATTAATAGTTTGCTATCTAAACATGGGAAACGAGTTTGTGGACCAAAGGAGTTAAAAGCTGCCTGGCTACCAATTATTCTGACTAACAGTTTGAGAGCTTCTGTGGGTGAAGTCTTATCCTTTAATGTTCAACAATTGACTATCAGTGATTGCAAGCAAATAAGTGCTCCCCAATGGTTAATTAAATTACGCCGGTCAAGAGTGCACGAGGAGGACATTGAAAGACTACTCAATGTTGGTGTCAACAAAATAGAGCATTTAAAAATTTTGCCTGTTGAAGTGATGAGAGATGCTGGTTTGAGTATAGAAGCTCGAAGAACAATTGCCAGGTTGACCAAGTCAGGTGAATTGCAAAATTCGAAAACCACTATTATTGAGCTATCATCTGTTCCGTCCACATCTCGTGAATCTTCCGATGCTACTCCAACACTTGTTCAAACCAACGGAGAAATTGATAATCCAGTGAGTTCATTAGAAAATAGAAATTCCTCTCGACAATTTTCAGATGAGATTGTCGATAGTGTAGTTTCATTTATGATGAACAAAATAAACAGCCAGCAAACACAAGAAACTGTCTCTACAGCTAACCTCCAAAGATATGTACGAACAATCGTCACACTTTTGCTTCAAATTCTTGCGGGAAAATTGCCCTTTTTTAGGCTGATACAATCAGCTAGCTCGATTTGGAATCTGCTCAATCAAACTGCTAATTCTCAAAGATAATCAATAAATGTGCCATTATTTACTTCAAGTCCGTCTCATTTAGCTTATTTCAATATTCTTGATGTGGCTCTTGAAATGATTCAAATCACAAATATCTTTTTTGTTGATTTTGATCTTACCTTAATTATGAATATCTTTTTTCAATCGACTCACAATTTTAAAAGTAAAAATCGGAAAATATCCTCTTGATTCAGAAATCTATGTTGTTAGCTCAAAGTTTTATTTACACTGTTTAAAGACCATAACATTTACATTTGCTAGTCATGTGACTACAAACAGCTGACTTCCTACTCGTGGTTTTGTTTTTCTTATTAGTTGATTTATCGCTTTTCTTAGTGTTTTAAAACTGGTTAATTTTATTAAATGTCATCTGGGTTGGTTCGGAACGTTAAATTAAAAAAGTGCTTCAACTATGTTGGCCAATTGTATAATGCATCTTTAAGAGGTTTCTGTGCCACTGGATCTGATAATGGAAGCTCCAGAGAAGCAAACTTTAAAAGCAGTGATGCTAACTCCGACAAAGGTGCCGATGAAGGTGCAAAAGCCGATGAAGAGCCGAATATAGACACTTCTTCTTTGAAAATAAATGAAAAACCTCGTTGGGATGAAGCTGATCGTGATGCTCGGATTGCCAGGCTTCGTCAAATTGTAGCCCAGCCACCAAATCCTGAGAGTGCAATTCATTTTCCTAATCATGATTATGTATTTCGCTATCCAATATTTCATTCACTATCTGACTCCGCAATCCCCTCTGCAATAGTATCAGATGGTCGCAAAGATTGGACAAAATCAATTCATGAAGCTTTTAAAAAGCCTTTAGTTGAATATCCAGAATCTACCGATTTTTTAATCATCGGTGGAGGAGTGATTGGCTTATCTATAGCATATTTCATCAAACAAGCTGTGAGTGAATTAAGAGTTGTGGTTGTTGATAGAGATTTTAATGTAAGTATTTTTGCACTAATTGGCTTTGATCCTTTTATCATGTATTCTATTATTCATTTATAAAATTTTTTTCTGTTTAGTATACACATGCTGCCTCCAATTTGTCTTTAGGTTGCATTAGACAACAGTTTTCGCACCCTATTAATATTAAAATGGCCGCTGTAGGTGCAGATTTTTATAGACAATCAAAGGATCATCTAAGCATTATAGATAAAGAGCCTCCCGATTTGAAATTTCACCCACAAGGATATATGTTCTTGGTAGAACCGGAGAGAGCTGAAAGTTTCTTGAAATATCATCAAACACAAACCGATTGTGGAGCTTATATTGATATTTTATCACCGAACGATTTGAAAACAAAGTTTCCTTGGTTGAATACTGAAGGAATAGTTTTTGCAACATTAGGTTTACAAGATGAAGGATGGATTGATCCGTTTCCACTTTTAGTTTCACTTAAGGGTAAAACAGAGTTTCTTGGGGCTCATTTTGTAGAAGCCGAAGTTTTTGATTTCAATACTAGTATTGCATTACCTTCTTCACCTCATCGCGATGAAATGGGAAATCCAACGGAAGTATGTCACCACGCACTTTTACGTTTTCCAAATGATGAAATAGCCCAAATAAATTTTTCTCGTTGTATTGTTTGCTGTGGAGCTGAATCAAGGGTTCTAGCTGAAGCATTAGGAATCGGAATAGAGCCAGGACTAAGACGGATTCCTTTACCCGTTGTACCAAGGTGCGTATAAGATTGTCGTTGTATAAAATGCATGGAAATTTAAATTATAGCTATTTTATTATTCACTTTGACAGGAAAAGATATGTATTTGTTTTCAATGCTCCGGACGCTCCAATTCTGGATTTTCCAATCTTAGTTGATCCTAGCGGCGTTGTGTGTAGAAGAGATGGCTTGGGTGGAAATTTCATAGTGACTAAATACCCAACTAAGGTAAAACAATCTTAAACTTTTCATCTAGAAGTTCGTTCATCATTCGTCTTGAAGTTTTCTATAACTCTCTTTTTGTTTTAACAGGAAGAAGAACCAGATCCAGGTAATTTGGACGTGGATTACAGTTTCTTTGAAAAGGCTATTTATCCCGTTCTAGCTCGAAGAGTCAAAGGTTTCCAAAAGGTTAAAATAGTCGCTGCCTGGGCAGGTTATTGTGATGAGAATATTTACGATAACAACCCAATAATTGGAAGTCACCCATACTATAATAATATCATTTGGGCCTGTGGTTTCGGCTCCCATGGAATCCAAATGGCTCCAGCTGTTGGTCGAGCTATGCTACACTATCAATTGAGAGGATATTATCCTGAAAAGTTAGGCTACAATCTATTTGCTTTCGCATGGGAAAGAATGTTTCAAGGCGAAAGAATTTACGAAGACCTGGTACTTTAAATTTTTGTATTAGCAAATTTCATAACATTAGTGGTTGAAGATTTGGATCAAACATCGCACTTCAATCTCATTTGCTAGTTACAAGAAATTAACATTACTGACACGTTGTTCGGAAAGTGTAAATAATTTATTATATATAATTTATAGCAATTGGTTGCATATCTACTTTGTTTTTTCCTCCAAATCAACGAGTTGTATTAACAGGACCGAAAATATTAGCTGTTTGTTTGCTTGCTGCTCTGGATGGAGCAAATCCTAAGATCTTTTGAATATTCTGTCAAATCAATAGAATTGTTAGATGATTTTGTAATGTCGTTTCTATATGAAATTGCAATACTTACTTGTCTAATGGACATAGTACATAAGATGTACAAAAAGATGAAAGAACAATCAGTATAATCATTGCCCGAGATATTTCGGTGAGATAGTCCCTGAACCAATGAGATTGGTACAAATGGCAATTTAGCAACTATACGGCCATCAAAACTGAAAAGGATAAAATATGATAGAAATTGAATAGTTTTTTTTTGTAAAATAATGAGAAAATAAAACTTACATCGAATTAAACATGCTTAAAAGAGCAGTGAATGCTAAACCAATAGCAAACATTGATTTCATTTTAACTAATGAAAGATCTCGGTTGTGATTCTTAAGTTTTTCCTCTTCACGTTCCAATTTTTTCTTCTGTTGTTTATCAGTAGTTTCTCCGATGACTTCTTTCTTTTTTTCTACTATATTATGAGAAATTAATAATACAAATCAAATAGTGAAATATGCAACATGACCGAAAATGGTGTCAAATCAGGTTTAGAAAGCCGTTAACTTACATCTTTTGCATTGTCTTTCCACTTCTGCTTTCAATTTCTTGAACTTATCAGTTCTATATACCATGAGCCAGGTAAGAGCTGTTACAAATTTTACGTAAATCAACAAAAAATCATGAGTATAAAGTAAATCAGCTAATTTTTGTAGCCTAGTTTACAAAAAAATCACTTACCTTCACCAAGCAGTGCAGTGAAAATAGATATAAAAAGAATCAATATACAATCTTTCCACATAGTAAAAAAGACACTAGCATTAGCTGAAAGTACAAATGTATTCAAAGAAAATAAAGATGAATTAGTGAAAGGATTGACAATTTAATAAAGATTGCAATTAAACCATCACTATAAATAAACACGATTCAAGTTAAAGTTTGTCTTTACCAAGACAACATAAATGGAGAACAAAAAGCGCGCTATTTAAAATCAATAACCCAATTTAATGCATTTGTGATTTATGATTATGTTATGTAATGCAATAATATAATTGATACAATTAAATAAACTTATTAAATGTAGCCTGACAAAAAAGCTAATAAAACACTTTTTACACGATTATATAAATAGATAATTCAATAGTTAAATATGCATAACGTTATAAACGTACTTCATGCTCTTCTGAACAACTTCTGAAAAGCATTGAAAGACTCTGATTGCAGTAAATAACAAATAAGAAATATTTTCAAACAATTTAACTTCCGAGTGAAGAGTTTTGACATTGTGAGTTGGTAAAGCAAAACTGAGTCTTCAGCGTTATCAAATATTTCTAAGATCAATAGTTTTCGAGAAAATCGAGTTCAAAGTTTAAACTTCGATCGCTTTTTGTCCAATTATGCAAGCAGATTTTTTGATGAAACTTCATTTTCCTGAGGCTACTTTTGATGGTCAATCATAAAATTCACTTATTTTGAGAAATAGAATTTTCTGTTTTCTGTAAAACAGATCACATCGATTTCCCTTTAAACTGGCCGCATTCTGTACCCGTAAGATTTAGATGGCTGAAACTTATTATTTGTGGCTAAAAATGGTTGTTAAACGTTACCGATTGAATAGTTTCCTCAATTTATCAATAGTTCGCTTGATTTTGGCCGTTAACCGAAAAAAAATGAACCTCAATATTTCGAGAACGGCATGACTTGCAATCACCATTCCTCGACAAAACTTTAGATGCAATTACTGGCTATAATACATTGAGATAAAAAATCATTCAAGATTCTGTAGAAAATGTTGCAGCATTGAATTACTTATGTCACCAGAATTGTGTTTGACTACCAGATTATTTTAGATAGTTAAATGTTTCCCCAACACGCATCTTTTGTGTTGAAAGGATATTTATTATAAATTGATTAAACAAGATTTTTTTGAATTTATATATTATATTATAGCTCATAACAAAATCTAAAGATTGGCCGAAGAATGGTGATTGCAAGTAATGCCATTCTCGAAATATTGAGGTTCATTTTTTTTTGGTTAACGGCCGAAATCTAGCGAACTATTGATAAATTGAAGAAACTATTCAACCGGTAACGTTTAACAACCATTCTTAGCCACAAATAATAAGTTTCAGCCATCCTAATCTTACGGGTACAGAATGCGGCCGTTTAAAGGGAAATCGATGTGACCTGTTCTACAAAAATAGACAATTTTAATTCTCAATTTACTAATCTACTCAAAATTTGATTATCAATATGACATAGAGAATCGAGAATGGCATGATTTGCAATCACCATTCTTTGAGCAATAGTTAGATTTAATTACGGACATTGAGATATAAAATCATACATTCAAGATTCTGTAGAAAATGTTGTAGCATTGAATTGCTTATGTCACCAAATTTTATGCTTGCTTTATAAAAGTAAATGGTTACTAAACACGAATCTTATGTGTTAGAAAGATATTCCTTATTAGCTGGATCTACTTTTCGGTATTCAGTCGCATTTTACTAAAGCCCATGATAAAATCTGTAGATTGGCCGAAGAATGAGGATTGCATATGATGCCATTCGCTAAGTATCAAATTTCCAAAGTCAAAGCTCTTGACTCCAAAGTTATAATACCTCCACACTTGGTCCAAACCAAAGATTTTTGCTCTTTTCGTTGTCTAATTAACAAACGGCTAATTGCAATTTCATCTCAAAAGTCAAAAAGATCAAAGCTATCTTATTTATCTTTGAATTTGTTCAATCTTGATCCCACTAGTAAATATTTAATTGCTGAATGTTGGTGTCCAGTGGATGATTTAGAGAGAACCCATATAGAATTGAGACGAGGTACAGAAAGGAGTGGATCATCTTCCCGTCCATTCTCAACCGCATGTTTGGAGCTACTGATCTTTGGTTTTTAATGTTTCTCTTTGCTCTTTGGATGTGTTTAAAAGAGCAATCGATTACAGCCCAGGTAAGGGTAACGAAATATTCAAAACATTCTTTGGTGGACGATATTTGATTCTATTGATGGGTCTCTTCTCAATATATACTGGTTTCATTTATAATGATATTTTCTCTAAGTCATTGAACATTTTCGGATCATCATGGAAAGCAACAATATTGTTCAAATGGTATAAAATGAAAGCTAGATGAATATTCGAGTTAAATTGTTTGATTTATTTGTGACTTGTGATTTAATGAATGATATGAAGAAAGGTTGCCAAAAATGCTTTTATTGATTCTGCTGAAATTTTTTACGGTACAATTCGTGAGAATTTTGAACTCGAGTTGATTTTTGCAATGCATTGTGCTTCAACGATTAGGATGATAAGTTTGTTATTACTAAAGACACAAAGGTCTCAATTGCTACATTTATGCTTAAAATGACACAAATGCTGGAATAAAAATGGGCAAAAAGGGCGTAAATGAATTTCTTTAAGATGCAACCGTTGTAAGTTTGTAGTGACATAAAAAATGCGTCCGTGTGTGCTATGCAAAAGTTTTTCTGATCAATAGTTTTCGAGAAAAGCGAGTTCAAAGTTTAAACTTCGATCGCTTTTTTTACAATTATGAAAGCAGATTTTTTGATGAAACTTCATTTTCCTGAGGCTACTTTTGATGGTCAATCATAAAATTCACTTATTTTGAGAAATAGAATTTTCTGTTTTCTGTAAAACAGATCACATCGATTTCCCTTTAAACTGGCCGCATTCTGTACCCGTAAGATTTAGATGGCTGAAACTTATTATTTGTGGCTAAAAATGGTTGTTAAACGTTACCGATTGAATAGTTTCCTCAATTTATCAATAGTTCGCTTGATTTTGGCCGTTAACCGAAAAAAAATGAACCTCAATATTTCGAGAACGGCATGACTTGCAATCACCATTCCTCGACAAAACTTTAGATGCAATTACTGGCTATAATACATTGAGATAAAAAATCATTCAAGATTCTGTAGAAAATGTTGCAGCATTGAATTACTTATGTCACCAGAATTGTGTTTGACTACCAGATTATTTTAGATAGTTAAATGTTTCCCCAACACGCATCTTTTGTGTTGAAAGGATAGTTATTATAAATTGATTAAACAAGCTTTTTTGAATTTATATATTATATTATAGCTCATAACAAAATCTAAAGATTGGCCGAAGAATGGTGATTGCAAGTAATGCCGTTCTCGAAATATTGAGGTTCATTTTTTTTCGGTTAACGGCCAAAATCAAGCGAACTATTGATAAATTGAGGAAACTATTCAATCGGTAACGTTTAACAACCATTTTTAGCCACAAATAATAAGTTTCAGCCATCTAAATCTTACGGGTACAGAATGCGGCCAGTTTAAAGGGAAATCGATGTGATCTGTTTTACAGAAAACACAAAATTCTATCTCTCAAAATAAGTGAATTTTATGATTGACCATCAAAAGTAGCCTCAGGAAAATGAAGTTTCATCAAAAAATCTGCTTTCATAATTGTAAAAAAAGCGATCGAAGTTTAAACTTTGAACTCGCTTTTCTCGAAAACTATTGATCAGAAAAACTTTTGCATAGCACACACGGACGCATTTTTTATGTCACTACAAACTTACAACGGTTGCATCTTAAAGAAATTCATTTACGCCCTTTTTGCCCATTTTTATTCCAGCATTTGTGTCATTTTAAGCATAAATGTAGCAATTGAGACCTTTGTGTCTTTAGTAATAACAAACTTATCATCCTAATCGTTGAAGCACAATGCATTGCAAAAATCAACTCGAGTTCAAAATTCTCACGAATTGTACCGTAAAAAATTTCAGCAGAATCAATAAAAGCATTTTTGGCAACCTTTCTTCATATCATTCATTAAATCACAAGTGTCTTTTGTAGAAACAACTAGATACTAATATTAATCCATTTAACATCAATTAACATAGGAAGCAAAACTGTGTGCAATTTAGATTTGGAAGCATAAGTTCGAAGAATTGATTGGACTATTATTTGAAATTTAGAGTCAAAATCGAGATAAATTAATTCTGAATTAAGTGTGGACATTTTGAGCATAAATGTCAAACCCAAATGAAAAAGTAAAAAGTAAAAATGTAAAACAGATGAATGTAATTCAGTTTTGATGATTGCATTTTAATTTGTAACCAAATGTCCATAATGAATCCATCACGTTAAGGATCTTGATGTTTAATCAAAAAACTTGACTCACTAAAGGCGAATGTTTATAATTATTTATGAAGTTGACAAGTCCTTTAGGTTTGTAAAGTACATTATACAGCTTTGATTGAATTAGATTTGTTAGACAGCTCAATCATATTCAATTTATTCAGATGAACATTACTTGTGAATATAAATAGATTCAACCAACAATTCAATTGAAGTTGTTTTTTACCAACAAAGTAATAACTGAATAATTGTACCACTGCAAAGCTATTATAAGAAACCTTCAAATTTCGAGACAAAAACAGTTCGTAAAGGTTGCTTCAAAGATTTGGGCATAACACTTCATTTATTGATTAAAAATAACCATCAAAACAATCAACAATTTTGTTAGCTAGGCAATCACTAAAAAAGAATACTAACTAAATATTAGCAATTAATGGTTAGTTTAAGAAAAATCAACAAAAATCTAGAAATAGACATTCAAAGTTCGAAATTATTTCTTTAAATCCTTTTACCTTTTTAAATACTTCGACTAACATCACTTGACTCCACTACAAAATGAATATTGCATATTCAAGCGATTCCCAGCAATTAGGAATAGATGTATTCGGGCATAAAGTGACAGTGTTTCAGGATGCACGAGGAGAACACTTTTGGTTGTAATTTATATCGAGATGCAAGTTTTCTGAGTTGTGTGCGTTTATCGATCACTAAGAGCAATAACGCGGATACGATGATCTGACAGTTGAAATTTCATTCTTAGAAATGTGTAGATCGGGTGAAGGCATAAGTTGTTGAGGCTTTATTAGCGAAGAAACTTTTTTCTGCTTAAAATGTAAATAACTCCATCGGTGAATTTGCAAGTTAATTTGCCGGTGAACAAAGTATCTTGCACCTTAGTTTAAGAATAGGCTTTTGCAGTTGTTAACTATCCACTAACCATTGCAATACGTAAAATGAATATTAAATTGACTAAGTTAATGGTTAATTAGTATGCATTACATGAAGCCAAATTGTAGGTCAATTTACTTGCTCATCAATAACTCAATCAAGATGAGATAACAATTATGGAAAGTAGCTTGAATTGAATTTGTTTAATCTCATCTATTTGGAACAATTGAACTGTACCAAGCAACTTGCCAGACGCTATTACCAAACCAATCATTGACAGCTTGAATGTTATTTAACTAAACTAGTTTAACGCTAATCCTAATTTGTTTCACTGTTAATTCACTCAAAGTTACATAAACCAAAAATGACAAAGAAAAACTCGAATCAAAATGACAGCAAGAAAAGCTTATTACATTATGCGAATTGAAATGTTTTATAACCAATGGATTAATCCATAAATTATTAAATGTCGATCTAAAAGAAACAATTTAACCATGAAATTATTGCAAAGCAAACCTGCGATTTAAAGCACAAAACTTATTGCACAAATTTCATTTCAATGGATTACGTTCAACTCAATGCAGTCCATCAAGAAAGCAAACCTTTGGAAGTAATGTTAAACTGACAGAATCTATCTAACACCTACATACATACTGCACATACTGTACATAATGCATAGAGTTTACCTCTTTTCATTTTCAATCAATTTTCCAACTCAATTTACTCTTGCTAATCTTGCCATGATATTGATTCCATCATGAATTTGTTATATTGATCAGTGTTTGATTGAAAAGTTGAAAATTGACCTTCAAATTTTGTGATTAAATACTGATCAAGAGCACAAAGGGCACAATCTAGTTGATCAATTTGATACAATTTTATCCTCGAAAATGAATTGTTTTACTCTTCTTTTGCCGAATTTCTTTCTTAAACAGAAATTGATAAATCTCTAATCTCTAAATTGGGAGAAGAATTTTTCATCAAAATTCTTGCTTTTAATCTTGCAAGTTATTAAATGTTCTTTTTCCCTCCCAGCTCCAAGTTTATCAACTTTTCATAACAATAACTTTCAAGATGATCAAAAGAAATCGAATCTTAATAAACTTGAAATAATTTTCTTAATGAAAAATTCTTAGCATTTACAAGTTAATGAAATTTATTTCCTCTGATTGGACTGAAATTTATGATAAAATGGTTCTTCCCTGACAACCATGAACTAAGAGCAAATTATCAAACTCAACAACTATTAATGTAATGATTAATTATCCATACTTTTTGCCAACCAAATAAAGTTAACCTTTTTATCCAATTCTAGCAACAAAAAATGACAATTTCAAATGCAGTTCGTTTCCCAGCCAAGGTAACTTTTCAAGTATATTATTATGATAAAAGCAACATAATAGGAGAGACTATCTTCATGCAACTATTAATAACTCAACTGAAAACAAAAAGACGAGGAAAAAGAACAAAAAATGAAGTTTAAAAATGTAAACTTTTGAGCATTTGTTTAGCATTAACACTAGCATTAACAAGCAACAAATGAATAGAAACAAATTCAATAAAAGCTCTGCAAGCAATTTATTGATTCACAGTAAATACAGCTCTTGATAATGGTCTGTGATTGTACAAAATGTTAACCATAAATACAAATTCATCGAAAAAATCATTATAATTCAATTGTGTCTATTAGTTTTGAGTTGAAGACAAGTTGGCAATCTGCTTGTGACTTCGATACACATTTTATATTTTGTATTTATTTGGATTCCAATTTTTTTATCATTGTTTGCAAATTTCTTGCTGTCGCGGACTCTCACCATTAAGAAAGTAACTCTTGAATAACGATTTTACTGCTCGAAACTGAATTATGAAATGCTTGCCATGAGAACAGGGAACAGCATTAAAATGAATTTTGATTAATTCTCGCAAAATAAGCCATGAAATGCTCTTATGCTCATCTAATGATCTTCACATTTTTCAGTTAATTTTTAGTTTATCAATATTTGATTCCCAATGCTTT
The DNA here is from genome assembly GCA_028476895.1 of Tetranychus truncatus. NCBI lineage: Eukaryota > Metazoa > Arthropoda > Arachnida > Trombidiformes > Tetranychidae > Tetranychus > Tetranychus truncatus. The sequence continues at coordinate 16,214,273 of CM052060.1, forward strand.
TGCACTAACAAGCTCTACCTTTTAAGCTTTAGTTCTGCCTTTGATCTCATTTTTTTGCTCAATAGTTTAACTAGAAAAGTCCCAATTATCTTACAGTCAATTCACCAGAACCAAGTTCAAGATGAAAAAAATCACCACTGAAAATGGTGGATTAAAGGCTGACATTTCGCCAGAATTTAATTATTAATTTGTTATTCACCAATAGACTGCAAATAACAATGTAATATCATAGCTTGTTGACTTCTCGAGAGTCTCAAGTTCTAATAAATATTAATACAATAGTATTAGTTCGGATGAGAGGAGAGCATATGTTTTTACATGATATTTCAATTGTTCATGATGAAGCACAAAACTTGGAATGAAGATGAACCAAAGACAAGGTAGCAAATCGGCTTTAAGGATTAGGAATCGATCAGAAAGTTTCATAAAAAATCACTAGAAATTGAGCTATTTTCACCAAAGACTCATCTAAAGGCAATTATTTTCATTTTTAATCGCATTCTCCATTACTTAATAATGCAAATCAATGGCTCCATCAGATCGGAGAAAGGTGTTAATCTATTGATTTATAACAGTTACATGTTACTTGTTTCCCTCAAGAGAAGCAGTTTATTCACCATTTCATCATGAGTTTCACTCATTTCTACAAAAGGTAAACGAATCCATATTCTGCTTTTTTCATTATTAACTTTGATCTTTCAATGTAAAGTACACCAAGAAATTGGGTGCATTTATTATTCAATAGTATCCTGGGTTAAAAGTTTGTGAAAACTCTTCACCTACTTTCTTCTATTAATCTTGATTTCGAATAAAACTGTTGAATTTGACATTATTACAGCAACAACACTAACCAAGCCATCATTTTGTCATGTTCACAAGACAGATAACAATTCATCTGATTCATGTAAACTGAAATGGTTTGCTGTAAAATGGAATCAGGAAATTGCAAAAACTAAGAAACTGTAATCTGGTTGAAAACCAGGAAAACAAGACTTTATATTACATAATTTACACTTTGCTGGCATGAAAATTTGTCTTTCCTCAGCAAAACAATTGAATTAAAACAAGGTTAAACTTTCAAGTTTTACTTTCCGTAATCAATGAAACTGCTCATATTCAGTTGATGAAAATCAATTTAAACTCATCAAGCTATTCATTACTAGACAAGGTGAGATAATGTTAATGGTTCCATGCAACAACTTGAATGTTTTTTTTTCCATTTTTTGTCAACAACTTGGTGAAATTGAAATATAAAAGCTCTTGAAGATAGCTGCGAAAGCTTATAAAAGTTGAAAAATCAAAATTAAACTCTTGAAACCTTGAATTAATCTTGGTAAATGAATTTTATAATGGATTGCTATTTGTCTTAAAATTTAATTTTGACAAATGGAAAACTGAAAAGGCGAAATGGCAAAATATACTTACAAAGAGAGTTAATTAATTTGCTAATTATTTCGACTAATGAGCGTAATTAATTCGAAATGGAGTTTGATATGAAAGGTATAACAAAGGCTTCATCTTGTTCATATAATATCTCATGAGATTATTTCATGTTTACGTTTCAATTTCATTATCATTGTTCAGGCAATTGAAAAAAATAAACTCAATTGCAATTCATAATGAAAAAAGAGAAGGCAAGAAAATTGAAATTGGAAAAAAAATGGAAGCAGAAACGAAACAAATCAATCAACGGAATGTGAATTGATTGCGATTAGCCTGAAAAGTCAACATTGAAACAAGGTGGAAAATTGGATCAATAAACAGTGAATCAAGGGAATATTAAAATAACTAGACAAATGAATGAAATGGAAACTTTCATTTTGCTTTACAAGGACAATTACAAACTTCGTAAATGTCAAATTAAAGTTGACAAATTTGTCTGAAAGTGAATCGCAATTACATTTTGTTAAGCAAAAAATGGCAAATAATATACAATTTTTACAATTTATTGGCAACAAAAGATCAAGCTGACAAGCATTCAAGTAACGAGAAAAATGATCTACAAAAAGCGAGAAAATATTTCTCTGCTCATAAAAAGATCTTTAAAATTCTTGTAGCATGATAAAATTGCATTTTTCCAAAAATCATCTTCGAACTTTTCCAGCCAACCTGTTGAACAGTTTCAGATCGAAATGAGAAACTGTTCTCTGGTGATGCAATTTTTTCCCGTTTTTGGACTTATACAGAGGAGGGAAAATGAATTGGCACTTATTCTGGCCTTTTTATTCTCAAATGTGCCGTTTATTAAGTTTATTATTTTTCCAGAAATAAAAGTTCATCGAGTGTATTGGAGTTACTTCAAAGTGATATTACTTTTTTATGTTTCCGTTTCCTTGATAATCTGCTTTAGCCGACGAAAAAATTGTATCACCTGGGACATTCTCCTTGTCAGAATGGTTGAGTTTCCAGTGTATTTTTGGATTGTAAATCTCTTTGAGAAATGTTGAAAGGAGAAACTTTTATTCTTGAACCGTTGCTTTTATTACATTCTGTTGTACCTTTTCACAAATTGTAAGCATCAATAAATAAATCTACACTTTTATTTGAAATGAATTTTCAATTTTTAAACATTTTCTCATCGTCTTCTATCTCTTAATCTTGCTTCCACTGTAATCTTCATCATTGCGTCCTCACACATCATTCCCTGTTGTGCTTGTTATATACCATTATTTTCAGTTGACAATCGATAACATATGAGTGGAGTTGATATCGATCGTTGTCAAGTTGAATCATTTTTTGTTGCTCTGGCTTTCACTTTACAGTTGAAAAGAGTTTGACTCCATCATTTTTACTCACATGGAACTCAATTTTTGTCAATGTTTGCACTCTTGATGGGTCCTTACAGTTTTTTTTCCTGTAAAAAGTTCTGCGCATGAAAAGGCTGAGCGAGAGAGTAAAAGAAGATAAAGGAAGAAGAATATTATATTTATCATCAGAATTGTGTATTCGTGATCATAAAAATCAAAAAGATTGACCCAACTTTTTTCCCTGCTCTGTTATTGTTATAGCAACGTTGAGGTTGATGTTTTTTTACCTTACATTAATGTAAACTCAGGGTTACTTAAAGTTACCATTTGGGTTTGTATCAAATCATTATCAACTTTAACCAATTTGATAACATCCATTATCCAATATGTATTATTTAACCATGTTAAAGTGTAATTTTGTGCCAATTGATGAGAGACAAAAATGATGAACACACTTTCGGATACTTTGGTTAATGATAATGTTTTGTAGTTTCAATCAAACCTTGGATAAACAGTTTACAAGAAAAATGTAATTGATAGTGAACAACTCCCAGTTGATGGGTAAAAATAATGTTTACTTTATTGTTGACAATGAGCAACTAATTGTACAAGTTTACTTGGATCTCTTTTTTTTGTACTTTTGTTTGCTTACTTTTAGTGTGCCCAAGTTATCAAAAACCCTCCAAACTGGATCATTCATCGGCACTGTTGACTCACCATAACCACAACCTTCATCTTCACCATCAGTCATCCACAAGTATGGCCACTCAGACAACCATCTATCAGTGCATCAAATGGACCATTGTAGTTCTTTCAGTGACCAATATGGCCGCCTTAACCATTGCCGTAATCAACACAATCACAAGGGAAACCGATCCATTGGATTGGGATAGAATCATTTCAATCGGATTAACTTTTATCATTCTACTGATTCCAGTGATTGGAGCTTGGAAACAGAATTATATGTTTCTCATTCTCGGTGGCATTGCATTGGTTTTATCAATCATTTACTCTGCCATGGGCCTTAAATCCTCTACCAATGAGCTTCACCTTTTAATGGCTTTACTAACCGTAGTTACCTTTGCATATGCACTACTCATTAGGAAACGTGATGCTTCACTCATCAATTCAAATGATTCATTTTGATTAACATTAATACTCACTCTAATGAGGGAAACCAAAACGACCAGAGACAAAAACAAAATAACACAAAATCAATTACTTTTTTAGCTGATCAAAAAAAAGCCTAAATGACTGTTTACCTTTGAATTTGTAAAGCAAGAAAAATGAGACAAAAGACATTCAATGAAGCCAAAATGTGAATCTAATGAATCTGAAAATAAAACGTCAACAAAAATCAACTAAATTAACATTGGATAACAAACATCAGTTTATTATTTGATATTATTTTTGTCGTTGTTTTTTTCCATTGAAAATCTTTTGTTCACCTTTTCTTTTTCTAACCTGAACAGACAATATTTTACTTGAGTGAATCCTTTAATATGCTGATAACTGGGAAAAAAAGTTATTACTTTATATTATAATCAAATAATATTAGTGTAAACCCAAATGATAAATAATGCGACTCCAAAAAATATGAAAGAAAACACGAAAGAAAGGAAAGAATGATTAAAACAAGAGAAAAATGTTGAATAAATTATTGTGCAAATTGAATATTGAATGATTCATTTTTGGGTTAACATTCATCATTAAATTATCTGTTTACCAAAATTGCATGTCTCATGCAATGTGGGAGTGAAAAATATTGGCTTAGCATCAACCTGTTGTCCGATTTGAGATTCAATTTTTGTCTCTCGCTTTTTCCTCGCTTCTATCGAAACTATTGATGGACAGTTTAAGAATCCTCAGGATTGAACAATGAGATTATTGATGAATTGAAGAGAAAAAAAATTCTTTTTGATTAAATTTTGCTATTGAAAAGAAATGGTTCAACTTTATTTTTGCTGTCTACTTCTTTATTCATTGAATCTCAAGATTCAGCAAATGGCATTGACTAGAATCAATTTGTTCACTTTTGGGTCCAACCAAAAGTTGTTGGCTCAGGTGAAGCTCGATTGAAAGTTGAATTTTGTGTGAACTTTTTGTGTCTTCATTTCTTTATTTTACCTTTCAACGTGAACCTTATCAAGCCAACCATGGCTTTTTATATCTAAACATTTCCGAATGCAATAGTCTTCCCTGTTAAATAAACTTTCAATTTTATTTAAAAGCTTTTTGTCCATCTGACATTTGATATGATGGTAACGATGAAAATGATGGCAATAATGATACCTGTGAGTTTGTTTCGTGTTTGGACTTGAATCACATGAAATGCAAGAATATTGAATTGGTCTCAGAAGTATCTCAAGTTTACGGAAAAAATTTTCACCTTTCAAGTTGTTCGAATAAATTGAATGCTGGTTTCCTTTTTATGCCATTAACTTTGCGCATATTAAGTATGTTAATAACATCGCATCTAACGACGATTGTCAGCCTTTATTTTATTTGCTTTCATAATTTTTTAATTACTTCATTCAATAAAAGTCAGTTAATCAGGTTATCGTCGAGAAAGTGTCTTGATAACACAAGACATTTGTTTTCAACGTTTGATAAGACGAGTTTAATTTCATAACTTGTGACTTGTCAATATTTGAACTGAAGTAGATCTGTTTCTTAGTCTTTTTTCATTTATTGATTTAACAATTAGGCGATCAATTCAACTCAAATTTACTCAAAATGTTTGATTATTTACTGAATCATCAGCAATTACTCAATTTTGTGACAAGTTTAAAAATTTTAGATTCAATTTTTCTCAATTGAAAAAGTTTCAACATGATCAGTTTGAATGACATTAATATTTATGAGTGAAGTTTATTATAATACATTGCTCATTTTTCGGTGTCATAAGAGATGCAGTAAAATATAAAAAGACGGTAATTCATTTAATGATTATGAAATCATTATGATTTAATTCACTTTGCTTTATTGACCCACTTCCCGGATGTAAAGGTGAGGGTAAAAGTTTAATTAATTAAAATTGATGAATTGATTCACCAGGACTCATATTTTAATTGCATGCTGCAAATCGTGAATAATGTCTATGTTGACAACAATTGCAAGATAAAAAATAGATTAAACCAGAGTTTGTAATGCATAAAGTAGTTACAAGACAAATGAACGATTCAATGAAATTCGACACGAATCATGTATGACTGATAAAGTTTGTTCTCGGATTGTTCTGAAAAGCGAATTTTTCTCCAATACCAATGGCTTTGATACCAATTTTTTTAATTAATTATTCCTGGCAATGAACCAAAGAAATGTCAAAAATTCGATTCAAGGCCACAATTATTGCAGTTAGTCAGTTTCTTGATCTCTCCCGTTAAGCACCCGTGTACGGTTCAAAAATTTAATATCAAACTTTACCAGTCATACCTTACATATCCAGCGGTAAAACTTGTACAAAACTGTAAAAAAATTAAAGAACATTCAAGTATAGCGATGAAACGTAACGCATGCGAAGAAAAAATGTTTCATGGTTTCATCAGTTTTCAGCAAAACCTGACATTACAACTCCACCTGGTGAGCTAGCAAACAGGATGAAGAATCGATTGAGTGAATTTGAAAATAATAAGAGCAATAATGACAGTAGAGTTAAACATACTCTTTTGAAACACAGAACTCGCATGATAAGCTTGCCTACTCTCTTAGTTTTAGCTCTACGAAACCACGTTCATACGGCCACTCACGCTCAGGTCACTTAGTAGTAACGAAGATACACAAGGTACCACACTTTTATTGATAAATTTTTTGATAAATTAATAAATCTTAATATATTTTGGTAAATTAAATATTTCAGTAGTTCATTCCCCTTTATTAGACCAAAGGTCTGAGCTACATACATTTGTTTCGGATATTTCCCTATAACACAATGAAGTTAATTATTTTGCATACAAGTTATAAACCCTCTTGAGCTTATACCTCGTAGTGAGGTTCCTTTTTATCGATAACTTGTTGAACAGCACTAATGAACTGAATTGAAACAAATTTATTTTTATATGAAGACCATTTGTTATTTCAGTACACCATTGTACAAATTTCAATCCATAAAAAGAAAGAAACAACGAACTCCATGATAAAATTAAACTGAAGTTATTAGGTGATTCACACACTCTCTTACAAATTTTCAGTCATTCTTACCAATCTAAAAGACTGAGCTCTAATCAATTGACTATTTCAGCTAAATATTATAGAAAAATAGACTCAATTGAAAAGGAGTATTATGAATGAAGCTAAAAAATAAGCCCAGTGACACTAAAAATGGTCATCGAAAATTTCCAAAAACGAATAATATTGTGTCTAGAAAATGATGGTGATTGCCGATTTACTTGAATAAATTTTTGTTTATGTTTACATTTTTAATTTTCAGTGAAAATAATAATTGCTGTGCAAATAAATTTACCTTGATTTAATCACTGGATAGAAGATGGCGTTTAATTTCAGCTTTTTTATCAATTACAGCTGTTATCTTCATCCAATTGTGTTCATTCAGTGTTAACTTCTTTAACAACTAAAAACACCCTTTAATTGAACTGACTAAAATTAATTAAACTGAATCAAGTGGTTAAGCTGAACTTAAGTAACTGATTATGATAAACTAAATCTTCTTATAAAAATGAACTGAATTATCTGATCATCTTCAACTGAATTAAACTTATTAATTGAATTGAATTAACTGATTTATTAAACTGAATTTTAGAAATATTCGTAATTGAATTAATTGATATAACAGATTTATTGAAAAGATTTTTTTGGTTGCAGCAGAAGCAAGTTTATTATTAACAATACAATTGTAACTTACAAGTTCTACGGGGATTTGGAAAAAGTAAAGGTTGCGGAGTTAGGTAGGATAAGGTACCACCGGAGTCAGACTTTGACTCGCACGGTGGCTGGAAACTGGGAGTTTTATTGGTTGGGATTAACTTTAAACATCAACTGACTAACTGCTAGTGAGTTTCTCACCTTTTTATATCAACCAATGCTCTCACCAATCAATAATGGACAATAGAAAAAGTTAATTGGATTTGGTGAGAGCATCATTAATCATTGTCAACCTGTTTTTTGGTTACACATGCCACCCGCCATTCGGAACAGTCCCTGTTTGTTAACCCAATCTTCAACGTTCTTTTTGTTGAAGTCTAGATATCTTATCGTAATGCCTTCAGGTACCTTTTTGTGCTGTTCTAACACCTGATAATACTTCCTGTATAACCGTATAACGTACTTTGCAGCTACGTCAGGGTCTGGTAAGCTTCTTTCAACAGAAGTATCTTTTTGCAGACCTTTAGCTTTCGGTAGATAAGACCTGATTAGTCGTTCTAAAGGGACGTTATCGAACAACGACTTGGCATTTACATGTTCAATGTTATTAGTGAGTAAATCATCAACAGTTATCTGAAGGCTAGTTAATGCTTCATTCTTGTTATCAAAAGTGAGCAATCGCATATCCTTACAGATGTGTAGAATTTCATTCTTTACCTCATTTAAGGTTTTTGTTCCCTCTATCTTCAAATTTTGCTGAGTTGATTTGATATTTGCAAAATATATCCCTGCAGCCCCTGCCTTTCTACTCTGATAATGAACTGCGATTGCCACACTTTGGGTGTACAGGACGGATAATTACAAACAATATATAAAGATAAAGTTTTATATGTTAATACTAATAATGAAAGAATCTGAAGACTCGAGAATTGCTGCTGAAGCGTTTATTGAAATTTACGGGAGGGTTAACAATTATTTTACAAAAGTTAGGTTACAAACTCGGTTTACCAAAGGGCTTTACTGAAAGTATACAGGAGGAAGGTAGGTAAAGGAACCACCGGAGTCAGTCTTTGACTCAACACGGTGGCTGGAAACTGGTAAAAGTGAGGAGACTAAAGGGTATATCCAAAATGCTGCCGAAACTCTTCATTTTATACAAAAAACGAATAGCTCCCTCCGTCTCTCTTTATTGATTTCTCCATGTTGATTGCAGGCTGACCATAGATAATTACTTTGATTATTATTCATGGTCAGCCAGGTGTGAAAATATTCATTATAAATATTTGATATTTAAAATCAATAAATTGATTTTGTTTGTTACATATTCCGGCCGCTATTTGGAACAGTCCCTGTTCCCTCAACCAATCCTCTATATTTTTCTTATTGAAATCAAAAAGTCTTAATGTTTCACCTGATGGCAATTTCGAATACCGTTCTAATAACTGATAATATTTGCTATAGAGGCGTATTTCGCAGCTATATCAGGGTTCGGTTGCTTCACTTCATTATCAATTTCCTTCTTTAGACCTTTAGTCAATGGCAAGTAGAACCTGATTAATCGTTCTAGAGGAACGTTCTCAAACAGCGACTTGGCATTTACATGGTCAATATTATTAATTAACAAATCGTTTTGTGTGATTTGAAGGCTGTTTAAAGTTTCGTCTTTACCATCAAAAGTGAGCAATCGCATGTCTTTACAAATATGCTGGACTTCTTTCTTTATCTCTTCTAACGGTTTGGATCTCTCTATCTTCAAGTTATGCTGATTTGGTTTGACATTTACAAAATAAATCCCTGCAGCTCCTGCTTTTCTACTTTGATAATGACCTGCAATTGCCACACTCTTGGGTGTACAGGACGGATAGTTACAAATCACATATAAGGCTACAGTTTTCCTTCTATCGATTCCAGGACCAAGTCGTAACAAATCAGTGAGACTGGAGTAACAGTATTCACCCGGACTTTTATTTGGATCAGCTGACTTAGCGATTTGTTGCCGGAATTGCTGTCTCTCTTTAGCTTGTCTCCTTCTTCTATTACCTTTTGATTGCTTGGATGGATCATCGGACGGAGTTGGTTTGTTGTTGAGGAAGGGACAATCCCGAATCTGGTGACCTATAGATGTGCATGCTAAGCAATTTGTGCATTTTGATTTGCGGTGCGATTCACTGAAGCATACGTCGCAGTGTTTTTTCCTAATTTGTTTGTAACGTACATTGCCAAATTCCAATTTAAACTTATCAATGGCTAATTGCAACCTTTGATGATTATATGAGGAAATAGTCACACGTGCATATTTTCGGTCGTTTAATTGTGTAGATTTGATACTGAAATAGGTTCCTTTGAGCTCTGATTTCTTAGGAAACCCATTGTTGGAAAATAGTGCTTTCAAACTTTGAGTAAGTAAAACAAAGTGCGTCACTCGTCGCAGGATTAACCAAGCTGGAGGTCGATCTGGTGCGAGATTATAAAGATATGGTTGATCAAGAAGAGCTTCGTTGGGTTTATAGGCAGGCTTCATTCTAAAATGAAATAGAAGTGATTAAATTATGAGTGAACAGTTTCGCAAGGATCAATATTTTCGCAATCCCAAAACTCTGAAAACATGCGGAAAGGGAATAAGGGTAAATTGTCATCGTTATGGTGCGCCATGAAATCTATTAAATATTCATATAAACTTCTAGTTTGTTCTAGGTATCTTTTTTCTAAGGATTTATTTCCTCTCGATTTGGCTCTAAAAGCTAACTCTCGGGTCTTGCAAAGTTTTATTATAGTTTTGCAATACTGGAGTGTTATTCGAACTTGAGCATGGCGTTCAGGAGTGTTAATTCCACCTCGCACCCATAGAGACATAATATGTTCATTTGCATATCTTGCAACAAATCTATAAAGTGCTCGACTATCCATGCTATTTTAGTGCAATAAAAGAAAAGGATAATAAGGTAATATTAGTATTAATATAAAGAGGTTAAAGGAATTTGCCGATATTGGTGCGCTGGTACAGAATATCTGGTGAATGGATCGTGGGAAAGATTAGAGTCTTCTTTATTTATCGTATAAGCTACCACTGGTCTTCTTATCAGGTAGTATTAGGTTGGCCGGATACAAAAATGAAACGAGTTTTTCTTATAATTCGAACAAATTTTAATCGATTTGAATGATTTTTTGTACACATTATATGTACTCTCCATTGCATTGTATGACGCGTTTCCATCGATCTGGGAGCATCCTAACCCCTTGCACTCGATGATTTCCGTTCAGGACCTCCACAGCCTCATTTAGTGCCGTCTCTAAATCATCCCAATTGTCGTGTCGAATACCTCTAAGCTGTCGCTTTAACTGCGCAAAGCAGTTGTAATCCAAAGGTGAAACGTCTGGGCTGTAGGCCGGGTGGGGCCAAAGGGTAATTCGCTTCGCTTCCAACAAACTTGTAACTTCAGCTGCCTTATGTGGTCTGGCGTTATCGTGCAATAGATATGGATGTTTTATCTTGTTTTTATTCATCCAAACCGGCAATTTATCCACCAGGAAATCTCTATACACTGACGAGGTCACAGTTGTTTTTTCGGGAAGAAGCTCCTAAAAAGCGATACCATTAAAGTCTAATGCCATGATGAGCATCCTTTTATTACCGTGAATGTTTTCACGTGTAGTTGGCGCGGCTTCTTCCCCGGGAAATAACCATTGTCTTTGTTGGTTGCGATCCGGTGCCATGTAGAGAGACACCCAGGTCTCATCGATTGTTATAGTCTTTTTTATGGCATTAGGATTCGCTTTTAGCATTTCTAAGCACAAACGGCAGCTCATAATCCTGTTTTCTTTGTTCATTCCACTCAACTCATGGGGGACCCATTTTCCAAGTTTTTTCCTCAACTTCAGTCTTTCCTTCAGATATTCTTTTATAACACTCAGAGGTATCTCTAACTTACTGGCAAGGGTTCTAGTGGACCAGTGTCTTGACTCTTCCAATGCTTCGCGAATTTGCAGCAATCTTTCTTCTCTTCTTTCTTGATCTTTGTTGGCACCCGTTCTGTGGTCTTCAATATCCAGATATCCTTTGTTGAACTTTGAAACTGAATTTCCAATATGTCATTTTGAAAGGGCTTGGCCACCAAGCGTTTTCACCAATTTTGTATGAATAACTCCGGAGGATTCGTCGTTGGCCCACCAAAATCTAATTAAAACTTTTTGATCACGGACACTTGTCACTTGTTTCAGTTTAGCTATTTTATCCATATTTAAATTTATAAAAAAAGTTGTCAGAAGGTAAGCTGAATGTTGAAGCTACAATTTGAAAAAGAAACTACAAAAAAAATTCTCTTCATGGGCCGTATAATAATAAAAAACTCGCTTCACTTTTCTATCCGGCCAACCTAATAGCTACGCTCGATTAGTTTGAAGAATATAAGGATGACAACGCATATTGCAATGGTTGCAATCCCAATATTGATTAGGTCTTCTATTATCAACTGATACCAGGGTTTAGTGGAACTGCCCTTTTCACTTTCTTTTACCATTTCATCCAATAGTTCAATTGGTGCAGGGTCTAATTCTACTGTTTCTGGGCCATAAGGCATAACTTTCCAATTAATTAGATTGGACCAAGTGGTTATTGGTTTGGTTTCTAATTCAACCATTTTTTAGACCGTATAAGGGGTACTGTCAATTTCAAATGGTAAGGATCTAGAAATTTTCAAGATCCTATTAGAACATGGTTTAGTTAAATTAAACATTGTCAGATTATGTCCCATGCAATAGATGTAAAAGTCATCGTTAACTATTTTGATTTGGGGTACTTTAACGATATATTTGTTAGTTTCCAAACAGTACGACAATTTCCATCTGCCGAATTTAAACGGTTTCATACAGACTCTACCCGCGAGTAGTAATTTTGATTGACTCAATTCCTCCTTAGAAATTTCACAGAGTTCCATCGATATTTTATTGATCAGGATGTACTCGGGGCCGTCGTATGTCTTTAAACAAATTTCTGTACCATTCCTTCCTTCAATGAGCATGAATGGATCGGCTTTTTGCACAGATATTTCTTCTGCTATTATATCTACATCGAACAGAAATGTTAACAAGTTTTGGTCATGCGTAGTTTGTGCTTGACAACTGGCCTTTGCCATTGATTCGATTGGGCATCTACGTCCGCAAGGTAACTGTATTTTGAAGAAATTCATGGCTGAGTGTGGTATTTTACCAGTGTGTAGAGCGATTGTGGCCGTTTCTTGCATTACTTCTTGCATCCGATGCATATGCTGAGTAACAGTACCTGCCATAAATGCTGTCATGGGCAGAATGGTTTTAAGTTCCCTGGTGCTCATTTCTAACTGCTTTATTTGCTGAGCTAGATGTTCCAAATTACTCTGATGTAAAGATGCAACCTTAGTCGTCACGTTCATAAAATCATTAATTATATCGGGACTCGCTGTTGGCTTTGAACTGCTGTAGACTGAACTTGCCACAGTTCCCACACCAAACATGAAAATTGAATAGAAGAAGAACCTTCCAGCAGCTGCTATAACGCGCTTGGAACGTTTTGATACCCTGGTACATTCTTGTACCACCTTGAGCCATTCTTGGTTTATATATAATTGACAGGAACCTTGTATCGCATCTAATATTTCTGCTCTTGTAGTGTATTTTACACATTCTGACTTACGATCTTTACAAACATTACTTCTTACAAAAATTCTCATGCATCCATCTGCCGTCTCTGTGGTTCCAACGCCTGATTCCTCTTCTTTAATCCATTTCTATGTACAATTTTGCTCGTTAATCCAAGAGGCAACAGCTAAGTCTTCATAATTGTGCCCGACTGGCTGTTTTGCAACACATGGATTGATTAACATCACCGTGCAATTTACTTGTTTTCTGCCTTCTAAGAATTTATGTTCAGTTGTTCTCCACACTAATGGTGTGCCGTAATTCGTTACCAAATACGAAGGAAATCAAATAAAGTAAGGTGAGAGTTATTAATGACACTCTGTTTCTCCTTGTCTGGATCACTTTGTGTTTCAATTGCAATAGTTTGCTTTCTTTTTTGTCCACTTTCCTTTCAGTTGATTCTTCTTCCTGAATATACGGCTTAATTTGTGAACCATGCACTCTGAATGGTTCTAAATTATCCTTTTTGATATAGTATGTAGTCTCACCAATTTTGTCGGTTACCTCGTAAGGTCATTCATATTTAGATTCCAGTTTATTTGACCTAATGTTCTTCTCACGAATCTTCTCCTATATTAAAAGTTCTGATCTTCTTTTTGGTGTCGTTTAGTTGTTTTTGTTGTTGCTTTGCTTCTTCTGAGCAAATAGCTACTTGATCCCTCACCAATGCCCATTCTCGTTCAATGAATTGACAATCTTCCGGTAGACATGTTTCTTTTTCTTTTGATTCTAATTGGACGTCAATCGGCAGATTAGGTTGACGCCCGCACAATAAGTAAAATGGTGACAATTTTGTGCTTGCATTCGGACTCGCATTGTAAGCCAAATTGATTAACGGTAAGACTTCCACCTCATTTTGCTCGATTTTCATCCTGGCAATAGTGCATTGACATCTGGCAGATAGTCCTATTTACTCTCTCAGTCAAGCCATTAGTTTGAGGATGATATGGGGTTGAAAATTGTCATCTCGAATTCATGAATCGACTTAGTTGTTGGACTGTTTCGGAGATAAAATTACGTCCTTGGTCACTCAATATAGTCTTATGACAACCGTGTCTGCTCAGTATCTGTTCTGTCAGAAATTTCGCATTGGAATTGGCGTTCTTTTTCCCGAGGGCTCTGAGCTCTACCCACCGAGTAAAGTAATCAGTGGCCACAATGATGTATTCTTTTCCAGACGATTTAGGAAGAGGACCTAGAATGTCAAAGCCAAGTTTTGCAAATGGGGCTTCAACTCTTATCGGTTGTAAAGGTGGATTTGATTTACCTAAACCTTGTTTATTAATTTGACAACTGTTACAGTTTTTGACGAATGTGATTATATCTTTTTTCATTTTGGGCCAGTAATATTTCGGTTGAATTTTCTTATAAGTTTGTAGAAGTCCAGGATGACCAGAAACCGGATCATTATGATAAGACTTCAAAATTTTTCTTTATCAAATTTGCAGGCAAGACTGGAACCCAAGTTTCTCCAACTTCAGTTATTACCTTTCTTTCTAAAATACCGTCTCGCATTCGATGCGAGTTATTTTGATTCCCTTCTCCATTTCTTGTATTTTCAATTGAACAAATGGATCACATCGTTGTTCAGTCAGTAATTCTCCTTGCTCTTCTTCTTCTTTCGAAATTAACAACGTGAATATATCACCGCCTTGCTCAACGTCGTCTTCATTGATACTATTATACTCAGGGTCAATAGTATGATATCTACTTAAACAATCAGCATCTGCATGTATTTTCCCAGACTTATAAGTGATTGAAAAATTGAAAGATTGTAATGTTAATGCATAACGCATCAATCTGGGTGGTAGTTTCGCCTTCTTATTTAGAAAACACAGGGCACAGTGGTCGGTTACTATTGCAAAATGAATACCTTCCAAATAGTGTCTGAATTTTTCTATCGCATAGATGATCGCAAACACTCTTTATCTGAAATCGGATAATTTATTTCAGCTCCTCTTATCTGTCTGCTAGCAAAAGCTACTGGTTTCCATTTATCTTCATGCTTTTGTAGTAAGATTGCTCCCAATCCAACGTCTGAAGCATCAGTCTGGAGTTGAGTTTCAAGTTGATAGTTGTAATGCGCTAAAACTGGAGCAGTACATAATAGTTCTTTTAACTGTTCGAAAGTCGCATTTTGTTCCTCAGCCCAAACAAAAGAAACATCTTGTT
The DNA here is from genome assembly GCA_028476895.1 of Tetranychus truncatus. NCBI lineage: Eukaryota > Metazoa > Arthropoda > Arachnida > Trombidiformes > Tetranychidae > Tetranychus > Tetranychus truncatus. The sequence goes on from CM052060.1 coordinate 16,229,686, forward strand.
TCGTGAGATGAGTCAATGCTTGGGCGATCTTAGCGAAATCTTTTATAAATTTGCGATAGTAAGAACACAAAGCAACAAAAGATCTCACATCTCGTAAAGTTGTCGGAACGGGGAACTGTTTGACTGCTCTGATCTTCTCTGGGTCAGGCTCTTGTCCTTTTTCACTGATAATGTGACCAAGATACAAAATTTTTGTTTGAAAGAACGTGCATTTACTGGGCTTAAGTGTCAGGCCAGCAGTCCTTAACCTTTTGAAAACTGCTTCAAGTCGATCAAAATGTTCTTTGACTGTTCGACTGAAAATAATGATATCATCAATGTAGACAAGGCATGTATTATACATTAGACCAGCCAAGCAAACGTCCATCAATCTTTGAAACGTTGCAGGTGCGTTGCAGAGCCCAAAAAGCATAACTTTGTACTCATACATTCCAAACTGCGTGACAAAAACTGTTTTCTGACGATCTTCTGGATTTAGCTCTACCTGGTGATAACCACTTCGTAAATCTAACAGGCTGAAATAATTCGCACCCTGGAGGCAATCTAACGAGGTATGGATGTCAGGAAGTGGATAGGAATCTTTAACTGTGATTGAATTCAATTTTCGGTAATCAACACAAAGTCGCCATTCGCCTGTTTTCTTACTGACCAAAACGACTGGAGCACTCCAAGGAGAATGTGGTCCGATGATAATTCCATCTCTTAGTAATTCTTTGGCCTGGGTACGTGTTGTTTCTCTTTTTTGGATACTTTGACGATAAGGAGCTTGTGCAATCGGAAGGTGGTCACCAGTTTGAATTTTGTGCACGTAAAGGCTTGTGTGACCAATTTCTTGTGGGGTGAGAGCGAACACATCACGATAACTGGAAACAAGGGAATTAAAATCTTTACAGACGTTACGTTAGGCACACCTGGCCTTTTTCAATAACCAGGTCCAAGGAGTTGATACTTGAAGGTACCAAATTTTCTTCAAAACTACTAGTGTCAGTTCCATATTCATCTGATCCACTTACATCTGATTCAATATCAGAGTAACTTGATCCATCGCTGGAGGTTAAATCTGAGCCATAATCCAAAGTTGATTCCGTCTCTGAAGCTTCATTTGAATTATCGGATTCAGTTACCTTTGTCCAACCATTTTGTTGATCCATTTCCCTCTGAATTGATATAACCTTCCTTGCACAATCAACCACAATCTCAGCATCGACAAGAATATCTTGACCAATCAAAACTTTATATTTCATTGGTAAATGTCTGACAACTTGTAGACTAGCTTTTACAAGGATAGCTGTTTTCTCATCCCTAATGATAAGATCAACTTTCACCTCACCAAGTACTCTTAACGGTTTTTTATCAGCAGTTAATGCTATTGGACCCTTATAGGCCTTAATTGGTACCTTCAATAATTGGGCGAAATCTTGCGTAATTAAGCTGATTGATGAGCCAGTGTCAATCATGGACTCAGTTTTTACCTTATTTACTCTGATCTTTTTGGTAATAAGATTATTATCATTTCTAGTAACAGTGGAGACGTGTCTGGATGGAGTATCGTTTGATGATTCGGTAGAAGAGTAACTAGAATTGTATTGATAGTCTGCTAAGGTATGGACTACATTGTTTTTTGTTTTTGGTTGTGTTTGTTGTAATCCTGATGCCTCTCTTGCTTTTTGAGAAGGTCTTCGGACTCGACCTGACCGTCTGACTGGGCTAACATCTTGTCTACTAGGCTGAGGCTCTGTTTGGTTATTTCTCCAATTAGTTGGAGTTCTGTTTCTACCTCTAGGTGGGTTTTGCTCGTTATTGCCCCTAGGTTGACTAATTTCTTGATAACGCTGATTTGATTGAGATAAGTTCATTTGAATTGGTTGGACCTGAGCGAATCTTTGCTTTTGTCTACAGTTTTCTTCTGTATGATTACGTCTTCCACAGTAATTACACAGAAGAGTTGGGGTCCTTTCAAGATCTCTAATTTTACGATTCATCTCACTGATAGTTTGCTTAAGCTGATCTAATTCATTATTTACGACTTGAGTTTGGAGATGACTTTCTGAGGCTTCTCTAGCTTTCTCGACGATTTTGGCTGCGTCTATATACTCATCAATAGTCTTCATAGCTATGCTATATCGTAAGTCAGGTAAGAGACCCTGTTTAATGATCATGGTTACTACTGATTCTGGAGTTTTTTCATCAAGATGATAGCAAAGTTCTCGAACCTCATATATGCAACTGAGAGTTGATTGACCCTGTTCTTGCTTTTTTCTCAATAATCTAGCCTCTAATACGCCCCTGAAATCTGATGAACATAGTCCTGAGACCATTTCCTTTTTGAGGACATCGAAAGTTGTTGGAACTAAATTTTTATGGACATAATTGTGAAGGTACCAACTTCTGGCTGTTCTGGTCAGAAAAGCAGGCAAGGCTTCCACAATAGCTTATCTGACCACCCTATTATCTTAGCTGAATACTCAAAATCAGCTAACCAATCCAAAATACCCTCATCTCCATCTCCACTGAATGGTTGGATGGTGGTGTTGATATTTTGGCTCACTGAAACTGAATTTACAAAAATGGGGCTTTGAGTGCCTACAATAGGATTTTAGTCATAATGAATGACTAAAAATCGATTATTGGTCTATTGACTCCAACAGGCAATAATCAGCAAAAGAATTTTACTAATTCTCTGATAAGAAAACCGAAGATCAGACAATGATCAAACGGTGCTGTGAAGAATAAAATTATACAGAGCGTTAGCGCTAAAAAAACAGTTTTATTTTTGAAATAACTCTACAACCCTTGGTGCTAGAATACTTTGAGATGTATCATTAAATACGAAATTTTGTTAGAATTTTTTGGATACTAAGGTCAAGGTCATTCAAGGTCGTTCATTTTTCGGGAAACCATTTTACGCATTATTGACGCACGAAAATTATTTACACGAAATTTCATCTATCAAAAGCATTTGGTTCATGAGTTTTTCTTGTTTTCATGCTCAATAACTCAAGCATTTGATTTTCACGATTCAACTTAAAACGTTCAAAGATAATTTGAGCTCCGTTTGAATTATCCAGTCAGTACCACGTGGAAGAGGAGATGGATTTTACTGACCTCCCAGAGGGTACTGAAAAGCTGCTTCGCCTCTGGGTTTTTTTTTGGTTTCTTACTTGAAGTCCTTATGGAGATTCAATTGTTTGCCCTCAAGCGCGACAAAAGTCTCATCCAAAAGATTCCTGACCCTAACTGCATAATGAGCAGGTGCTCCATCTTCTTGAAAGATGAAGTGACTTGCCCAATCTTCTCATATCTGTGACTGTCTCTTATCTCTTATCTTATACTTACTGCATCCAAGATCACCTGACCTAACTGCATGGGACTTTTATCTGTGTGGGCGGCTTAAAGACAAAGTTTTCGCCAGAGATCCCAAAACAATGGAAGATTTAAAATCTTTCATTTTTGCAAATTTCAGGAGCTACCTCAAGATGAGATTGCCACTGCCTGCAGGTCTGTGGAGCTTCGCTGTGGAGCTTGTGTCGCGCTTGAGGGCAAACAATTGAAGCTCCATAAGGACTTCAAGTAAGAAGCCAAAAAAAACCCCAGAGGCGAAGCAGCTTTTCAGTACCCTCTGGGAGGTCAGTAAAATCCATCTCCTCTTCCACGTGGTACTGACTGGATAATTCAAACGGAGCTCAAATTATCTTTGAACGTTTTAAGTTGAATCGTGAAAATCAAATGGTTGAGTTATTGAACATGAAAACGGGAAAAACTCATGAACCAAATGCTTTTGACAGATGAAATTTTGTGTGGATAATTTTTAAAATGAAAAATGAAATGATTTCAGTTGACCTCTGAAGGTCATAGGTGAAATTCCCGAAAAATGACCTTGAATGACCTTGACCTTAGTATCCAAAAAATTCTAACAAAATTTCGTATCCAATGATACATCTCAAAGTATTCTAGCACCAAGGGTTGCAGAGTTATTTTAAAAACAAAACTGTTTTTTAGCGCTAACGCCCTGTAGGATAGAAATAGGTGAGGAGAAGAGAGGTTAATTTAAAATAACCCTACCATGATGTTGAGAGACGGAAAATCAATGGGGAGTTTAACGGATTAACAAGGCTGGTCAAATTAGTCAGTGGTTAACAGGACTGGACAGTGGTCAAAAGGGCTGGTCAGCGGTCAATGGACTGGACAGTGGTCAAAAGGTGATCAGCGGTCAATGGACTGGACAGTGGTCAAAAGGGCTGGTCAGCGGCCGAAGGACTGGACTGGTCAGCGGTCAACAGGATTGAACTGGACAGGTACACAGATAGTTGAGCTCAGACAATGAGGACAACTTCACATACCCCTCATAATGGCCACCAGAATGAAGAATAAAATTTGAAGACTTAGGAGTCGGTATGATTACCTTTATTAATTTGAAGACTCAGACAATGAGTTTCCTTCACTTTGAGTTACAAAATTGTAATGTCCCTTTTTCTACTTATTCATTGAATATTTATACTAAATATTATCTATCTTATTGACGCAAATAATACAATAAACCTTATTTGCGTCAATGTATTTCATTACATTTTTAGTTATTATTTTTATTACTTTACAAATATTAGGGTAGCTTTAGCATAGGGATTCATAACACTTAGAATGCTTACAAAAGAATGCTACTCACCTTGGTTACCGAAGTAGAGCAAAATTGAGGACGGATGCTGGACGGTCAACTATTGACAGGCAACTTCAAATTATAAAATGGTAGCAAATTATCATGGCTGACTAGCAGGAACAATAAGCAGGCAGAAGACGTGAAAAGTTGACTGGCGGGAACAATACTTATCAGGTAGAACAACTAGCGATGCACAAAGTTCCTCGTCGGAGCCTCCAATTGAAAGACCTGAAATTCATATGTCCCATGGGAAACATATATACCCAGAACCCTTTATCAATAAAGTTTGACTTTAACTTCAATTTTGCCTCTTCACTCTCTAGTGCTTTCCTCTCTCTTCTTACTCTTCACTTTAAACCGGAAGGTTTTAGAATAGTAAGTTTTCTCCCCTTTCTCTCTAATACTATTTGTATAAGTAAGAAAACTAAAAATAAGTTAATCCAAATGGAACTCTCACCGAGTTTACCTGAAATCTTTTCACATCATTATTTTCTATTGATTCAACTGCAGCATGGTTTGTAGGATTTTTTGACTTAATCCACCATCATTTACTTCAATATGATCGGCATCGTCTAAGCCAACAGTTAAACCTCGATTCATTCGCAACAAGCCATCATCATCTACTTCGATTCGGTCAGCAAGGCTCTGCTGAGTATCATCCACTGTTTGAATAGGTTCACCAATTTTAACAGCTGAAAGAACTGTCATTTTCAATATAGTTTCATCTCGCGTAAGCTCTCCGTCTGTATCATTTCTACCTATTTCAACCATGATACCACGATTCCTTGTGTTCACTGAAGGTAGTCCATCATGTGTACATAATCCAGATGGATAAGCTACTGAATGCATGATGGGGATAAACTTTTAACTTTTGTGCTCATCTTAAGTAAGTTATAAAATACGGACGAATGAAATTCGATTTTAAACTTTGAATTTATTTGTATTAAGATTATGAATTATTAATATAATCGATGAGAGATAAATAAAATTGTGGTGTCTTGTGTATCTTTATTACTACTTAGTATTTAAAAGTTGGTCGTGAGAACCAATAATATGAGCCTTGTCCATAAAAGACCCTTAGTTTAACAAGAAATCGTAAGCAAGTTGTAAACAATCACAAGAATTTTTAGCTTGATTTTTGGACCCATAACCTCGGAAGCCCTTAAGTGAGTCATATCTCTAAGATATATAAGGCCCTTAAAAGCGAGGGCACCAGCATTGGAGTACAGTTCTTGAACTATATTTGTATCAGTTTTATCTTGTTTGAATGAAAGAACCCTTATTAGCTGTTTACTTTACACTTTTTTCTCCCTAAAAACCTCAAATAAACATTTCCCGAAATAAAATCCCTAATATTTGGGTTTGAAATTTGTATGCTGAGCACTGGACTAGGTGATCTTATTAGCTGAGTTATCTGGACTTAAATTTTGCAGGTTCTAAAGAACAAGACAAGTTCTTGCTATTCAAACCGTGCTCCAGAACAATTGGATTTTGCAAAAATCCTCGATAAAACGGTCTCCAGGGGCTTTTGAAGACTAAAGATATGATGATATAAAATTTCATTTTTTTTAGAAAAATGAATTTTATTTCTTACGCACAAAAATTCTAGAAAGCAAAGTACAGCAAGACAACTTGGACTCATCCACTGTTGTTACCGAAAAATAATGTATGCTCTTAATGTAAACGGCACATTTTTCGCTGAATTAATGGATCTTGTAGTTAAAGACTTGGTAAGGTAAGAATAAATGTTGTGAGCAATGTGATGACAGAAGAAATGAAACTTGGATTTATAACAAATAAATCGAGAAATGTGAATCCAACGTCATTTTTTGACACACGGTAAAGGAAAAGTTCAATCTGCAATGAGAATAAGAGTTTGCATTCAAATATACGGATAACACGAATGATAATAAAGTAGCGATTGGCAGTTCAAAAGCTATACAACTCACCTCTCGATTCAAGTTATCAGGTTCATTGAGAAGAGATAGTTCATATAAAGTTTCTGATTCTTCATATGATACCGTGTTTGCTCTCATCATGATTATCGTGATGTAAGTAATGTAAGTTGCATCGCCACACATAAACAAGCACGTTATTAGTTTGCGACGAATCGTACTATTTTCTTCATAAATTGTATAAATATTGGTCAAGTTGCTGATTGTTGCAATTGTATAAAGATGGGCAATCTCAAGATGGGCAAACAGCTGTAGATGAACCGAAGCTCGCACTGCAAGGCTGTACATAAGTCGTAATCTATTTAGTCTTTTCGTTACAGCAGTGACATTTTTCAGATTCTTTAGTTGGATGTTGATCAGTTCAAAACATGCGATCAATTTAATTACGGCTCCACAAAATTGGTTATAAGCGTACAACCAGCCAAAAAGACTGATTAATCTTGTGACATTCACGGTCGATAGAAAGATTAATTGGGTTTTCCTATCCGATTTAAAATCCTGGATGTAAAAAGTTACAATCAACAAGAAGATTGGATAATAGAAAATTAAGAAACACAGCACGAACAATTTAATTCGCCTTCTTTTATTTTCCGACACTGCAACTGTTTCACTCTCCAGAAGATTGAAGTTTTCCATGAGTTGATTTGCTTGTTCCAAAGACTTCCAGTTATATCCGCAGATCAAAATGAAACCTCTCAAAAAGTCATCGATCTCTACAGTGACCATAAAAAGACATCTGTAAATCCTGAATGAACTGCCCGGCTTACATGAGCCTTCACCAATGCTACGAAATCCAGCAATAAGTCCACTTGCGATTCCACACAATCCAGCTAGGCAAAGGCCTATGTGAGTTGAAGAATACTTTTTCATTGAACTTGATAAATGAAACGAACCGAACAAAAGCAACACTTTCAAAGTCTTTGGTGGTTTGATGAAAAGTAATGAAATCCAGGTTGACCAAACTTGTATCATAGCTTTTACAATATGTTAGTTGTGTTGGCAAGTGTCGCTCGATATCGATTGTCATCTAAATTTATCTTTAACATTCTAATTCATCTTCAATAGATTATTGATGATTTTCAAGCGGTTTTAGTCTCCAGTTTCACTTATCATTAATGCGTAACACTGATTTCACTGGACAAGTTTCATAATCGTAGTAGGCTGATGATATTTTTTGTGCTCTTTTTTTGCTAAAACGATGAAATTAAGTCAAAGCTTTATCAAATTTACTTTTCTCAATTGACTGTCAAAGTTTGTTCACTCGATTTTCATCAATAAAAGTCTGGATTCAATATAATGATAGGAGTAGTTTTACTGCTAAAGTATTATTAGTCGATTTTTTTGTTAGTATTTGATAATCTTTCATGTTGAATATACTAAAAATAAATCCAAGTTGGACAATAGCCAACTTAGTCTCTATCATTTCTCAGTCTAACTGAATATTCTAGCATGAAACTTCTAATTTATTTCCATTATTCAAATTGAGCCATTGTCAACTGACAAGGCAAATGTATCATAATAATGTATTTACATTGTGTTGAAATCAGATAATTTACCAGTCCAACATAAATGGTTATTGATTACTCTTAGCATTTGTCTGAGTTATTGACTGTCTTCTAGCTACTGTAATGACTATCAAAAACGATCCCAAAAACCAGATTCAAAATTTTTAGTGCTAAACACAAACTCAAGCTGGCGTTAGTTGAGTCACTGAACTTTGAATAGCTTTTATCATTCAACATTCCGAAGGAAAGAAACTTAAAGCTCAAGCCTCTATCTATTATACAGCAATGTAATAAAGAAAGGTTATCTTCCTGTCATTTATCACTTCTGTATTAAGTCGAGAATTCAAAGTAAATATTTCCAAACTGACTGAAAAATCATCAGATGGAGTCGCGAAACATTAATTTCAATGACCAGAGTTTTTATTTAATTTAGATCCAAACCATTTTAATGCGGAAATTTTGAATTCAGTTGGAGCATATATTGTACATTTTGTTGTTGAAATAATCTTATGTAGAGTTATTGAACGATGCAAAAAAATTTCAAATTAGACTTCAACTGGATCAAGTGATAAAATTTGAAACAATTGCAATAACGTTGAATCCATTAATTAACATTTTCACTGTTAATCTTCCTCTTCAACCTTGAAACAATAGTCAGCAAACAAAAGCCACAAACAATTGAAAACTAATCAAACAAGTACATCACATTAAATGTAATGAAAAATGTTGAATCCTAAGAGAAAGTCAAAGAAGGAAAAGGCAAGTTTGTCCGAGCGATTGTAAACAGTTAATCAAACAACAGCGAAAAAAAGGAAAGAAATCTCAGAATCTGTTGGAATGAAAACAAAAAGTTAATTCAATTGTCATTACAATCAGTCATCTTTATCATCTTTATCATACTTACACAGTTTAATAGAAACACCTTTCAATGATTTGATCATTTCTTTTCCTTAACCATACAAAATGACCAAAAAGTTGAGATTCATCAATTTCAATTAATTACAAAACTTCAATGAATTTCAACGTTCAACACGAAGATGGAGATTTATCTGATAAAAGTGCGCTTTACACGCAAAAGTCAACTTTTCCTTTAATCTGGATCATCCTAATCATCGTCATTATCATTGTTATTATCCTCAAAATTGGCGTCTTGATCATAGAGATTTAACTTGAATCAAGATCTTCCTTTAACCTTCCCACAACAAAACCTGAAAAATCTGAAAATGGCCAGATTAACTGCAATTTAAAGATTATTATTGTTTTCAATTCCACTCGTTTCAACACTTTTATCTCACCTAATGTTAACACTTTCAGAATTATTAATACATTGATTGGTTAGTTTGACCTTATTCGGAAAACAAAATATCAAGAATCTCAAATAGAAAGGTACAATTTTGTGTGTAAATAACTTTCCCATTTCCAATTGAACAATGTGAACTGATGGACTTGATTGATGCAAACCATGACCATGCTTTATGGTAACAGTTTCAAATTGTCGGCCAAGTTGAACAGTAAATCAATTGAATTGAGGCCCAAAAGTTGGGAAAATAAACTAAGTGTCGGTCTAATCAATATAATCGTACCATTTTCGCTATAACCTTTATTTTCAAATTAATTTCACCTTAATTTATCCTTTCACATCGTAATTAATAGCATTATCAATAATGAATCAAATTAGTTTTCTTTATTTGTATTTCTTTCTCAACAAAGTTGTATCCATCATTTGTGATAAATGTTATTTTCACTTTCATTTAACATTACTTGTTTACTGGGAAAAAAATTTTGTTTGATACTCATTGATATTGTTTTTTATCTTGATTGGTATACTTTCACGGAATCGAGATCAATTTTACAGTGAATTACAACTATTGGTGGTAACAAAATATGAAGGAACAAACAAAAAATGATAATAAGTGATGTCGAATGTCGATAAAGCTGACCACATGACTGAGAGGCTTTACATCCTCCCCCTAGAAGTCATGTTAAAGCTAGGCCATTCTGTGCTTGATAAACATTACATAACAATTTTTTTAGAGTGGCAAATAAGATTAGTTTACAACTATGAGGGATGACCCACCTAGGTATGACCAAAGCCAAGGCAACCATTCTGGGGCAAACCATCTTCCCTATCCAAAAGGTAACACATCAGTAGCAAAAAAGATTAGTCCGTACGAAAATTCTTATTAAAGTTGCGATGAATTTTTCAATTGGTTATTATTCAATGTCTGTTTCAAATTTGCTTATCCATGTATTACTAAAAACACGGGCAAAGTAACATTGTACAGGGTGTTAGAAAATGAATTTGCGTGAAATTTGAACGGATTGGTAAGTTCAAGGTTTTCATTCCATTCGAAAGCTGAATGATTCATTTATTATGGTGAAACATTTTCAAAATGTTGACCTTCAGCGTTATGCAGCATTTCGAGCTACAACGTTTGAACAAATGTCTTTACACAATTCATGGGACAAGTTTCCGTTGCTTTTCCAATCGCCGCTATGAGTTGATTTTTGTTTTTTGGAGCTGCTTTATAAACCTGCTCCTTGAGGATCCCCAAACATCAAAATGAAAAGGATTTAAGTCAGGGCTTTGAGCTAGCCACTTGATCTGTTCGTCGTCTTCAGATTCGAAGCCGAGTCCTATAACGCGATATCCAAATTTTTCTCTGATGGCATTTATAACCAAAGTCGTTCGATATGCTGTAGCTTCATCTTGTTGCCACCAGTATTCAGCAATTCCATTCCTTCCACTTATCCAGGGAAAGCAAATTCTTTTGGTATCTTGACATAGGCTGCTGAATTAACAGTGTCATTGAAAGAAATATGGATTCATACCTCTAACGCAAATCCGTATCCAAACTGTCACATATTCTTGGTTATAGAAATGGAAATCATAAAAATTTAAAACTAAATTTAATTTATAAGCTGATAAAGGGGGTTAACAATTAGATCCAATTACATCACATTAATGGTTGAAGAGCAGAAAAGATTGATTCCGTTGTTAGATCCGTCACTATATCAATAATAGTGACATTAGAAGCAGAAATGTACAATGAGATTGTAAAGTGATTAAGAGAATAGTAATTGTAATTAATTTTGGAGTTGATTAAGTTTGTTGTTTATTTAGAAGTGAATAATCTCGAGCTTTGGATGGCATGGTTTAAAAAGATAAGTAGTGAAAATCTGTGCATATTGTATATATGTATGGGTTGACGTAGAGAAGAGTTTGAAACTTTGAAAAGTTGCTCGAATGCTTTAAATTTAATATTTTCCCATTTCGATTAACTATCGATAAAATATTGATTAACCATGAATAACCGAGAATCACTCATCTCTAATAAACAGTTGCTTCAACAAAATCAATATGTTACAATTATTGAGAAGATTGTGATTTCGAAATGAAACTTAACGTTATAATTCCTTTAAAATGAATTCACATACAAATTCACATTCATCCACTCATAATAATTTAGGGTGGACCAACTGGATTACGTGCTGTAGCTTTAAGCTTAAATTTAAATGGAAACCAATAATAAGGAACCAGAAAATAAGCTGATAAAAGAGCTGTTTATTATTATTATCATTTTTCATATTATTAAACTGACCATACCTTAAATCATTTTCATCCCTTTTTGGTTTTTCAGTTCAACATAATTAGTTTGGTGTTCCTCTGAATTTACAATCAACCTTGACCTGATGTTTGATGGCGTTCAACAAACAATAATAAAGAAGTGATTAAAAGCTATTTTATATACTCTCATATATTTTAATGAATCAAACTGCAACTGACCAACGCCCGATTAGGGAATAAATAAAAGGATAGAGAATTTCCTTCATTCCAGAATAAACGCGAAAACAAACAAAACTTGAAATGGTTTTGTTTTCTCAATCACAATTAACACGTTTGTTTCTGCGTTCGTTTCTTCATGATAACCATCGAGTTGATAGTGATTGCAATGATGATGATGATTACCTTCAAATGGCTCGTGAACCAAATCACGAAGTGTTTCAACTCGAAGCACACCTAATGTTAGAGGATGTCCAGGTTTGGTTAAGAGATAAAACTTATCGATTAAGAGATGATTTTCTAGTTAATTGGGTTTGACCATTTTTCAATGACCATTAAATACTAAGTGGCAAGAGTCTTTGGGCTGAGTCGAGGTTAATCTGACCGTGTAATCAACTATGAATTTGATTTCATGGAATGAAGTGCTGACGATAATGAAAACAATTGTAAAAGTTATCTAGAAAAATTCAAGGAATAATTCAAGTTTATCATATTTCTGACTAGTTGATTGTCTTGAGCTTCTTAACGGCCGCTATTTTCAATACAAATAAAACAGTTTCTAAATTAATAAATTGATTATTGTTTCAAGTTTCAACATTTAACTCCTAAAACCTTAATCTATTGATATTTGATTGAAATCGTGAATAGAATTGATTACTTTACAGTTCTCTTTCTGCATCAATTTTGATTACATAAATTGATTCAAAACGTTTTCCTCATAAAATTAACCTTCAAATTAATTTCAATGGCCAATGAGTGCTTGAAAATCAAGGATTATCAATCTAATTAAACAGTCTTTCCAAAAATATAATTAATCATAATCAAAAAGGAAAACTAAATTACCTAGAAATAGTTTGCAACGAAACATTATTACGATTTAGATATTTTGATAAAAAATGATTAAAGCCATTTCGCTCGTTTGTTATGCGATTTCAATGTGACTTAACTCTTTTGAAGCATTTCAATCTCTTATTCAATTGGTAATCTTTGATAGATTCATTCATCATCTTGATAATCTTTGATCAAAATCATGAAATTTTTGTCGTGAAAAATTGAAATCTCAAGATGATTCATAGATCACATAATTCAATATGCTGTTCATCTGTACCTTTAAGCTATTTCGAGGCATAATTGGAGGGCATAATTTTTTAAATTGTTGACTTAGGCTGGACATCAAGGTTGCATTTCAATGTTTTAAAATAGTTTATCTTGATAATTGCAATAGTATTTTGCATAATTAATAAGCCATTTGGTAAGCATAAAACAAAAGGTTTTTCATGCGATTTTGGTTAAGTACAAAATATAAGTTTACAAAAATTAAATCACTTACAATCAAACCTTGATTATGTTCACCTTGTTTGGTAAAGACAAAAGTTTAATTTGATGAAACGTTATTTTTAATCATAATTTTTGCAGAAACTCTGTAAGGTTATTTGGTAATTAACTCGAAATTTGAATGTGTTTAATACAATACATGTACAATAGCTGTTAATCATTTGTGAAATTGATTGCCTGAGATTACTTGTTGAGCCCAAAAAAATTTGCAATTCAAAGTTCAAATCAACATTGAAAGTTGGGATGAATTTAACATCGATAATTTTTCGAGAATTCCTTCTCGTCCAATTTAATTATTAATCTTGCAATCTAAGCTCATAATTAATGTCATAAAATGATCACAAGGTAAAGTGATGGATTGGTTTGCATTATAAAGAAATTGTTTAAGTGTTTATTGCAACAAATGTTTCTCGAGTTAAGAGTTGCGGCAGAGCTGTGGGTTAGTAGAGGCAATTGGAAAACAGAAAAACTCGTTCCAACGAGTGTTACAACTTGTATTAAAATTTTCTACATATTCAGTACTCGAATCTTAGCGAAAATCGAGTTATAAGTTTCTGCTTAGATTACCTTTTGCACAGTTGGGGAACTAAAATTTTAAGTTGTGATGAGAATAGATGAAAAAGCATAAAGAGTTGAGAATGTTAATGTCTTTTTCTGGTTCGACGTTTGTTGTTCGCTTTTCAAATGGTATAATGCCAAAGTAAATACAGTATAACTACTTCTACTTCAACCTTTGGCCTTTTAAACCGGATGATGAATTGGTTGATTCCTCAATATTTTAATCTAAATTCAATGTTCATTATTCTTATTCCATATCCATTCTTCCATATCATTCATCCGTTCTTATCCATTTTAATACACATATAGTCCAGAGTACGATGCGATCTTCTCATTAACTTTCATTTTCTTTATAAGTTGCAAATCACACATTCGTTTTCTTTTATTCACCATTAACTTATCATCTCTCAGATTTTTAGCTGGAGTCATTTTGCGAGAACGGATTCCTGCTTTCGAAAGGATGCTTTGGAGAGTTTGTTTGGGTAATGTCTTCCTTCGTCAAGCTGAGATTGAAAAGCCACTTGAAGATCCAGTTACCGGAGACAATGTATACAAATCTGTATTCATTATCTTCTTCCAAGGAGAGCAATTAAAATCTCGAGTGAAAAAAATTTGTGAAGGATTCAGAGCTACTCTTTATCCTTGTCCAGATACTGCTGCTGACAGAAGAGAAATGATTGCCGGTGTTGTCTCAAGAATCGAAGAACTTAGCACTGTTCTTAAACAAACAAATGAACATCGTCATCGTGTCTTAGTTGCTGCAGCAAAACATATCAAAGATTGGATCATAAAAGTCAAAAAGATCAAAGCTATCTATTTAACTTTGAATATGTTTAATCTTGATCTAACAAGAAAATGTTTAATTGCTGAATGTTGGTGTCCAGTGGATGATTTAGAGAGAATCCATATTGCATTGAGACGAGGAGTGAATCATCTGTACCGTCCATTCTCAATCGCATGTTTGGAGATGCTGGTCATGGATTTTTAATGTTTCTCTTTGCTCTTTGGATGTGTTTAAAAGAGCAATCGATTGCAGCCCAGGCTAAGGGTAACGAAATATTCAAAACATTCTTTGGTGGACGATATTTGATTCTATTGATGGGTCTCTTCTCAATATATACTGGTTTCATTTATAATGATATTTTCTCTAAGTCATTGAACATTTTCGGATCATCATGGAAAGCAACAACATTGCCTAAAACAGGGCTTTACCCGGAAAATATGATGTTAGACCCTCTAACACAATATGCGGATAAACCTTACTGGTTTGGTATTGATCCTGTTTGGCAAGTCTCTGGGAATAAAATTTTATATCTCAACTCTTACAAAATGAAACTTTCTATTTTTCTTGGAGTAATGCAAATGTTGTTTGGACTTGTTCTCGGCTACTATAACCACCGTTATTTCGGAAATCGTATCAATATTGTGTGTGAATTTGTTCCCCAAGTTATCTTCATATTATCAATTTTTGGATATCTTGATCTTTTAATTTTAGCTAAATGGGTTTCAGTTGATGCTAAAGACTCCAATTGTGCTCCATCAATTTTGATTACATTAATCAATATGTTTCTTTACAAATACCCGGATTCACCTTGTTCAGCATTACCCATGTACTGGGGTCAACAATTTATTCAAACAGTCCTTCTGATACTTACACTTCTGTGTATTCCCTGGATGTTATGTATCAAACCATACTTTTTAAAGAAACAAAATGATCTCCGTATGCTTTCAATGTGTATGTCTCGTATCAATATATTGCATGAACTTGCTCATAATAGAGAAACTCGAAATAAATATGCTCAAATGCTCTTTCTGATTGCAAAAAAATCAACTTTCCTGGTTTAGACTACAAACCGAAATGAAAAGTTACAACTTTTGTGGTCAACAAAACTCTTTCTCAGCACAGTCTTTTCACGCGATCTAAAGAGCTTATGTCACTGCTTCAAAGTACTGCTTTCAGAATAAACTGATTAAATTGTCTTCATGCACAATTGCTTCGTAATAATATTTGATCAACGCATTTTATTGAACTCTTACAACCATTGATCTTCATATCTCAATCTCCGCCAAGAAATTAGTTGGTAAAGTTGAAAAATGGAATGACCAGAGCAACAATAGATTCAATTTAATATACAAATCAAAGATTTAAACCATTTCATCTGTTGATTGTAGTGTTAATATATTATTATTTTTATCATATTTAAAAGTAAATGAAAGAACATTATATTTTGCGCTATTTTTAGCAACATTTCAGGTCATCTCATCAAGATTTACTTTCTGTCCGTTTGTTTTTCGCATTTAACTTGATCTCATTTTCTTGCCTTTTCCTCTCATCTTATACATTAATAAGCTCAACAATCAACTGCCTACTGTGGACAGTAATAATAATGAGAATAACAGTGAATTAAGTTGATTGTCAGGTCTCATCCGTTGAAATATTAATAATAAAAGTTAAACTATTTGTATTCATTGTCTCACTTTTAATTAAGGCCAACTCAACTGTTCTCAATAAGAAAGTATAAAACAGAAAAAGTTGACAACAATTAAGCACACAATGAAAAAATGCAGACCAAAAACAATTGCCACTTGGAAAGCTACACATATTATGGAAATCAGATTAAACGAAATACGATTAATGATCATGACTATCACATGATAAATCATGATGATGATGATAATTACAATTAGGTGACACAAAAGAGAGAAAACGGAAAAGCTAATTAACTTTAATCTTGATTAGGTTAAATTCATTTTTGGAGTCAACCTTTTGTTTTGCCTTTTACATCACCTTGAGCATTATTGTCAAGTTAACATGTTTTAACCTCTTTTTTTGATTCTCGTTCAAACCATTTCAGTGTAGTGTTCAATCATTATTACTTATTAATTATTGATATTCAATTTCAAATTAAAATGTAAAAATAGTTAATAGTAACTCATCAATAGCATTTAAATGAATCAGGTCATACTGACTGGTAATAGCTGTCAATGAATGTCAATTTAAACTCAAATTTTCAAAGTTTCTTCTTTAATCATCTCATCGCCTTCAAAGGATTTAATGATCAACATTTAATCAACATTGAACAATTGATCATTTTTAGAGTTCATTTAAAATTGAAACTTTTCAGTTTCACTGTTTTGTTCAACTTTCACTTTGAATTTATAATTGCATCGTTTAGATGGTTAAAAATAGTTTTGTTATTCATTTTGAAAAGCTCAGTTGAGTCGATAATTTTCTTTATCAATTTGCATCAATGTTCATCACAAATGAAACGGTGAAAAGTATTGAAACTTGGTTAATTGGGAGAAACGGTAAGGAAACAAATTATCAATTAAAACGAATTTATTCAATTTGTTGAACAGTTGAGAGGGAATTGATTGGAAATGGGAAAAAGAAGCAAAAATTTACTTGAAAATTCACTTTTTGTTGTTTTTGTGCCCAACTTTATTGAGATGGCGCTCGTTCATCACACAAACGGTTAACTTGTTTTCGAGTTTAAAGTGAGTTTTAGTTGAATCAAGTGAGCTCAATCAGACTTGAACACGTTAACACGTACTTAGCTAATATCACAAGTTTGTACAAGTTGAACCGCTTTAGTTGAACAAGTTTAGTGGGAGTAAAGTCAACCTTGTTAGCATCAAATTCATCTTCATCACTGGGACTTACTGTGATAAACATCTCAATGTATTGCCATAATTAATGTGTTCAATTTCAACCATGTTTATCTGTAATCATTTACACCAAACAAAAGTGCCTTTTACCGTTAAATCGACCACAAACAAAGTGTCGACCCATTGAAATTTTACAATTAACTTCAAAGTGAGCTTAAGTGTTGAACCATTGTGAACCAATAATGTGCATTAAACATTGATCCATTGAAGCCTTTGTAAATTGTGATTATACTTTTATCTGCCAAATAATAACTCAATAGCAAAAATGAAATCATTCAATTCATTCTCATCTTTCCTCATCCTATCAACATTACTCATTACAAGTAAGTAACTGTTACAATCCAAAAATTTTCATCTCAATTTCCATGTTAATCAAGTCAACTTTGCTTTAATGTCATTAAATTATCAACGAAAATCTTTTTAGTCCATTTACTTGTTTATCAACATTTATGGCTCAAACTTGCCGCTTCAATTGTCATGTAAAGATGAGCAAAAGTTGAGGGAAACGTAAAGATGAAAAAGTTATTTTCAAATTCTTTATTCCAAATTGTTTCAAAAACTTTTCCCCGATCATTCAATTGACTTTTTTTCACCAGTTTCACCAGTCTATCAGATTCCGGTCAACAAGATTAACAAAAATTGTCATTCTTTTGGCAGAAAAAAAAGGTAAAAGTTTTCTTCCGGTTTTGTCGATAATTTATCTTGAAATTCATCATCAGCAGAATCATTTTGTGTAAACTCAGTTAAACTGTTTATTTTCATAAATTGCGTGTTAATTTGATGGAATTAAGATTAATCATTTTGATTGACAGGTCAAAATCAAGATGAGTCCAACAGTTAATCCAACTTGACCAACATTTAAACAATTTAAGGTGACAACAAATGGATTATTAAAAGATTATGTTGCTTTATTCATGATTAAGACAAGATTAAGTGATCACTCGATTCTCTATTTACTCAATCAACACTTATGACAATACAAGAGACGAAGAGTTGATCATCTAACACGAATTGTAATCAATTGAAAGGTGGAAACCTTTTCAAAGTTTTCACTTCATTCTTTTATTTATTCAATTGTTTAATCTCAACTGTTGAATAAATATCAACTGACCAGCTTTCAACAACTGATTGGCCATTTCAAATTGAAGCCCGGCTCGATTGATTGGCATCCATTTTACCTGATGATTTACGGTTAGCAAAAAGAGCCCAATCCATTTAATCATTTCCTCATCAGCAAATGTTTATTTTCATGTTTCATTTGTCTGTCTATTTGCGAGCAAAAACACCAATAAAAGTTTACCTTTTTGTATTTGGGAAACGTTTGATTAGCCAAGTTGAAACATGTTCATCAAAATTAGTTAAATTTGGTTTTAGACAAAAAAAATGAAAGTTGATTAAACATTTAACTTTTACATGTAAAACTGCCGCTATAATAACCTGGTTAAGCGCATTTAATTTTGATGAGTTTTATTAACATTATATTATTGCGTTTTATTGTTACTTAATCTTCATGTTAATTGTAGCTTAATTATTGTTTAATGATTAATCTTTCCAATCGTCTATTAGATTCTCTTCTCTCTACTATTTTTAATCAGCTTCATGAGCTTCCCTCAAGATGATGATTGACTTCAAGTTTTTTCTTGATTAGATCAAATTGTAATATCCATTTGAGCAGTTTTATTTTCTGGTTAAATTTTGGTCAATTGTTGGTCAAATTGAGTTTGCCTTTTTATTGAAATTTCTGGTTAAGCTTTGGTTTAAGCTTTACTTGTGTTGACTGGTTTCTTTTGTTAGCAATTGAAGTGCTTTGAAAATACAGTAAAGGAATCAAATTAACACTGATTTGTGTCAACTGATTGACTTACCAAGTGAACGATTAACATGAATTATTCAACAATTGACTTTGATTTACCGATTTAACCAGATTAACACCAGTAACAACTGTTAACCTGAAAAGGGATTTAGCTAGACGTGAGATAAATAGAGTCAATAACTTAATTGTCACCTTAATTGTAGATATTTGCTCAAGTGACTTTCAAATGATGTAAAAAGTAAAAGTAAAATTTTTCTTTCTTCTTCCCTCAATTATCAGAATTTTGGTGAAATATTCCAATAAATATGATAAAATGAAACACTTTCCGTTTACCTCAGTTGGAGGTGAAACATTTGAATATATAACAAAAAAAACAAGTTAAATCAAAGATTAATTTATTGTTCACAGAGCCGAGTGTAAGGTCAGAGTGAGGTTAAAACGTCCATCAAAAAAGGTTGCTTTGAATGAACCAAATCAATATCATAATCATATTTATCAATGAAAAGTGTTTAAACCTGGAATGTAATAACAATGAGAAAAAAGTTGATCAAATGAGGTTTAAAACCAAAAATGAAGTTGAACCAATTTGAAAACTTTTCACCTTAATCATGATGATCATGTTAATTGTCGTTCCATTTGTTTACTCTCAAGAAAAAGTCAACTTTGAAGGGAAAAAAATGAAGAAGCAAAATTACCGTTTCATTTGATTAACCATTTTCTGTGTCATCAGCAACTGTAACAGTTGAAACATTAACCCAACCTTTTACTGCTGTAAAACATGAAATTGTCATCAATCCACTCATAAAGTTCCCAAATGAACTTTTCGACATTTCTCTCAATGAACTTCAAGTTTACACGATTGGCCTTAACCGAGTCTAACTCAAGGTTACCTTTGACGATTTCACTCTTTAATTGTCCAAATATTTTCACTTTCAACCAAATTTCATCCGTAAATGCGCTTTTCAAATCTTTATTGCAATCTTCAATGTCCATTCCGTTTCATTGTAACGACCATTTGGATAATTTTTATTATTTAATTTTTGCATTTTAAAGGCTAAATAACATTAATGATTCCAATGAAGTTACATCTTAACTCATCAAGGTTGATGAATAATAAAGTAAAGATGAAAGTGAATTTTTGTTTTCTCATTTTTCATTATTCCAATTGAAAAGCTCAATGAAAATGAAAGCAATTTTTTTTCCTTTGTTTAACCATTTGTTATAATTTAAATTTAGGTCAATAATTGTTTGTCTTTGATAATAAGTTGAATAATTAAAAGTAAAGGAAACAATGAATCAATGAGATATTTAAACACACACCTTAACCTGGGAAAGGTATTTGCTGTTCAATCACTTTTCACTATTTTAAGGAAGAGATTAACATTATTAGTTTAATACATTTTTATACCTTACATTCGTGTCTACTATTGTAAAAGGTTTGGTTGATTAACTAATGATTACAATTAGAGAAACCAAACTTGGCAAGTTAATGGATCTAAATGTGTGTGTGTGTGTGTTTGATAAGCAAAACTATCAAGGTTGATATGAATCAAAATATAGCCATTATTGTTGTAGCAAAATTATGATCTAACAAGGTTTGCCAAGTTTGATCAAATATCATTCAAAGTGATCGTTAAATTTATCATGAAAGTGAATGCTTAAATGGTTTGCTCTCGATCAATAATGAAAAATTGGAAGAAAGAAATTCATTCAGATTAATAATCAGATTTGAATAATTTAACAGTAATCAAGTCAAATTGGGATAAGTTGAAAAGGTCACTTTTCATCTCTTTGTGTTCATCTCGTGTTGACAGTTTTTCAATTTTTGATTTACATTCAAAAAAAAATCCTTTGCACCTTCAACTTTGCTCGTTAAAGGATATTTTTTTATGATTTTATGTTTCATCAAAAGTCAACATTTTTCTTCCTTAAAAATGACTTTTTTATCGAATGGCCGGAAGATGGTTATCAGCGTGAATGTAATGTCTCAGTTTGTAATCATTTCTGTCAATCATGGATTCATCATCTTTCTGTTATTACCTATTTAACGCCTTCAGGGTTTCACTTTCATTTCCACCTTGATGCATCTTTAATAGTTGTATCATCATCCAATAACCTCTAAATTAAACGACCTTAAATGTCCTTCAATCATGAAAGTTATCATTTTCCTTATTCAACTCTTGCCTGAACTTTTAATTATCCCAATAATTAACTCGACAATTCAACTTGAAGCAAAATGCAAAACAATGAATCAAAGTAAAGCAAACAAAATCAACTTTCATATTGAGCAGAATTGTATTGCTTTCACAATAAGTCGACACTTTTGGTGAGAAAAGTTTAGTTTATCGCCTTTTCGACCCTCAAAAGTATCATGTTAAGATCTCTTTAAGATTCACTGATAATGAAATGGTAATCATTTTCATTCCAATCAAAGTTGTTGAACAGCAAAATGACAATCATTTGTTCAACTGTTTAACAATCTTTTGTTTTCTCACATTTCTCATTTCTTTTCAAGTTTCATCACATCATCGGCTCATCATTATCATGCTAAATTAACTTAACAATTAATAAATTATTTATATCTTTTCAAGTGAAAGTTTTCTTCTTCTTCTTCTTCTTTTTCTGCTTTTGCTTACCTTATACACTTTATTGCATTCATAACAAATAAATTCATTCAGAAAATTTAAAAGTGAAATCCAGTTTTTAGGAAAGTTAATCAATTATGTTTCATCGTGAGTCTTGATTTTGCTTTGTAACAATAAACAGTTGAAAAAGCAACATTTCAACGTCAACAGATTGTTAATTAAACAACGATAAAGTGCTATTTTTGTATGAAAATATTTCCATTATAAAGCTAATGATAATTAATCTAATGTAAGGGAAACCTGACACAGGTTTGACAGAAGCAAGTTGAAGAAGAAAATTGAAAATTTACAATTTAAACTCAAACAGGAACTAATTGATTATGATTACAATGAAAATGGTTATTTTGGACATTCTAAATTGTTGCCTGTAAATGAAGGTGCAAAAATGATTCAACATTTGATTATTGAGTCGTCAATTTACCAGGTTTTGATCCGTCAGTTGTGATCTGTTCAATCATGATGAATGAGGGACAATCAACAGTCTAATGATGATTGGTTGTGACAAGATTGACATTAAATTGATGAAAATGATTAAAAGTGATTAACTTTGATTCTCAAATTGATAGCAAAATTTAAAACATTCAATAGCCATTCTGGGTTAAAATATTTTAAATTAAATCTTCTTCCTTTTACAAGCTTTTATTTCAATCCAATGTCTTTCCAATTGATTTACACTGAAACAATTAGAAGCTCAGACTGATCAACAATCAATATTGAATCTTGAATCAGTTGACAAAGTCTAGATTCATTTTAAATTGAATGAAATGTTTTCCCTTAAAAAGTCATTATTACAATGGTCAGCTTTGGCCAACAATTAAAACCAATTGAAATGCAACTTTAAATAATGTCAAGGATTACTTTCTGTTATTGTATTTTGTGTACCTTTTTTGAGGGCCAATTCAATACAAATTGGGGTCATTTAGCATTTAAAATTAAACGTGAAATTGATAGGTTAACCAAGATTAACTAACCTAAAAAAATGCAGTTAATAATATCTAAATCTTAATGGTTAAACTGTATTTTACAAGGCATCTAAAGCAATCAACAAATAAGTAACACAATCAAGGTTAATACAAGAAGCTTTAGCGCTTTCTAAATGTTTACCAATTAACTTTGATTAAATGTAAATTAAGAAGCCAATTTGTAGACATTTTTCAATCACATTTATTACAATTGTTTTTTGAAACCATTAATCTTGCTTTACTTGAACAGTTAATTCGCAAGCCTTGACTTGATTCTAGATTATTATCATGTTACTGATGATGATCAAATTGAAATGTTGATTAATGTTGAAACCTTTCATTTGCCTCATCAATAGTCTTGGTTATGAGTTGATGTTGTTTTGCTGTTGCTCATTAAAACCTTGATTGTTACTTAATTTTGAAAGGAAAACATTTAATTCCAAGGATTTAATCATTTCAGATTCTTCCTTCCGAATCAAATCTGACTAACAAATGTTGCTTTCATTGGAAAAGGTTATTGAAAATGATTTCAATCTTCATATGCTTCAATCTTTGAACCTTTTAATTTACAATCATTTCTAATCACAACTAACGTTTCATTGTTTTATCCATTCAAGTTGGACTTTACATTTAATATGATTTGCATTAAACATGAAAAGTCAGGTTTAAAGGCAATTTTTAATTGTTGTCGTAATTTTGATTGTAGTTAGGTAATTGACAAAAGATGACAATGTAAGGAATTAATAATGATGAGAATTGTTTTTACTTTCAATTTACCTTGACTGTTTAATTTGATATTAATTTAGATTCGTTTTTCAGATCATTTGGTTTACTTTCTGACGCTGGGAAGCTTGGAAGATTGAAAGGTTTCTCATTGCGCCAACAATTTGTTAAATGATTGTTGTTAACTTGTAATTACATTTGTGGATTAACAATTATAATAGACACAAATTTTGTGGGAATTTTTCTATTACCTTTTTTTCATCGACAACAATCATGTTAATCAGGGTAATAATAATGTAACGGATAATGGGATATTCAAAAATTGAGGTTAACTTTTCTGGTTAAAATGGACAAGTTATACTTAATTTTTCAGATGTGTTTTTTTCTCAACACTTTTCAATCTAAATTATTGCTCTATTTTGGTCTATCATCGTCTTTAATCAACATACAATCAGTTGTCTCATTCAATTTAGTTTATTCAATATTATTAGTTATCGGATTACCAAATTATTTTACATTTATTATTCACTTTTTTCTGGTTAAATGACACTTTAGTTTTCATTATTTATTGTTCCTGTTGTTAGGATATCAAATTTAAATGCTAATATACTTTTGACAATTAATTTAGACAATTTGATTGACCTGGAAGCAATAAAATAACTGTAATTAACTTTAAATGATAATCATCATTGATTTTAAAGAAACCGCTTTATTGTACCCTTTCAATTTAACCAATAAGCGTTGGCTGAAGTTTGAAAATTAATGGCTGTTGGCTAAATATCGTGAGCTGCATTTTTCCTATTGTTATTATCAATGTTAAGCTTGTTTTTGATTCTGTTTGGCTCCATAATTTGTGTTTATTGATTGTCAGTCTAATGGTCACGATCAATCAGTTTGTGAATTTTGTAATCAATAGGCACAATTAAGGTGTTTCTTTGATGATTCAATGATGTACTGATAATTTGCAAAAGTGCAGTTACCTGTGATTTTTCTTCATGTTGTTTATTGTTTCAACTTGGGTTACTGATCAATCAAAAGGCCAGTTTTAATATAATTTTCATATTGAAAAGGTAAAACAATATTTCTATTAAACTGTAATCACATAATCCAAGTGTTTAACTCGTGATTAATTAGCTAACCAAGTGTAATAATTCAGGGACGTTGACTGATGGATAAAGCTGCTGTTGCTGTATTTGTTAGAACCGTTAAAGATGAAGATTCAATCAATGAATAATCATAATGATAATTTTAATTAAAAGTGAAAAATGATTAATGATCTTGAGGGAAAATGTATTTCATTTTTACTTCAAGATAATTGAATTGGATTGAAACAGTGTAGCTGGAAGCACAATTGTATCAAATACTTAATTAATTGGCTATGACACAAAGCTAAGTTGACACACGAAATATGTTTAAACTCTTGATCGATATTATGAATAAATGGGTTTTCTTGTTTAGTACTCCAGAATTGTTCAAATCAATATGTCATAATTCACTAATTTGCGATATTTTTCTCTTCCTCACAGTCAAATCATTTTCAGTAAACTGCCAATCAGAATATATTCATCCAGTGCTTCCTCAAGCTGCTGCTCTGGTTGCCGAAAGTTTCACCTCGGAAACTGCACTGCCTACAGTTACTGTTCGAGGTTTTCTCAATTTTAGAACCACTGTCGATGGAACTGTCATCGTCTTCACACCTGCCTCTGCAGCAGCTACTGGAGGACCCACAGAAATTACGCCAACCAGTCCACCATCCATTCAGCCAAGCAGAATAGAGGTTACATCGAGTCCACCAAAGGTTTCTGATATAAAGCCAACATCTGCAAGCTCACATTATGATGTTAAATCAACAGTCTATTCACCGTCACCATCTTTCAACGATCAATTGTCTAGCGAGCCAGTTAATTCAGGAGCTCAATATCCAACTGGATTGGTAACTGTGCTTGGTGGAACAGTTGTACTCAATGGAGCAACTACAGTCCATGAGACAAAAGTAATTGGAACATACATCAATGGAAAATATGCTCAAATTTTGAAGAGCACGTCTTACGTGAAGAGCTCAAGTGAACCAATATCATCTTCAACTCGTCCAACAGAGATTAAACCTTCTGCTTCAGTAAACGTCATTCCTTCAGCTCGACCACGTCCAAGCCGTGATTCACTTAAATCAGAATCAAGTGAAAGTGTTAGACGTGTAAGGCCATTAAAAGTCCTCGAGTCATCTAAAAAGGAAGATGAGCCCAAGGAAACGGAAGGCGGAAATCGCGATGTTAAAGAAAATAAAGTTCAATTACGTCGACCTACTCGAATAGGAACAAGGTTGACTTATGCTCCACGTGAAAATCCACGGGTAAGAGATTAATTAGTCAATAAAATCAACATAAAACACGATACAGGTTCCATTGAAAAGAGAGATAAATTAATCAAGAAATGTTTTGACATTGAATCAAGACTAAAGCAGCAAAATGCAAAGTTTTACCGAATTTAAAAAATCATGCTTCACAAATCTTACAATTTCTGATTACATTAATCAAGTTCATTAATTTCCATATTCATTGTTTACATTGTTTATTGTTATCAATTATTTACGTTTTGAAAATTTTTTTCTCAGCTTGATTCTTGTTTTCTCTTGAAATTATAAATAAGTTAATACTATTCAACGCAAGGCTAAATATAAATTGTCACAAATAGCACGAAAGTCATTTTAAAGATGACGGTTAGATAAACAGATAGACCATTAAAAGCCATCTTGATAGCTTCATCCTGTCTTTCGCTTAATTCGCCATTATAAAATACACGAACGTATTGTTGAGCTTTGATAAAAAATAGAAATAAACTGGACTGAAAAGTTTTCCTTCATGTCTGAAATTATAAAATTTTCTGATTTCTTTTGTTTTTTTTTCGTTAATTCAAGGTTCGATTGAATCGATTCAAGGTTAAAGTTGCGGCATCTTCAACTGCCTCACCTACTTCAAGGGAAAAGGTCGAAGAGGAAGCTGCCAAAGAGATTAACCAACGATTTCAAAAGCGCCTTGGCATTGGACGTTCCGGATCAAACCTCAACAGCAGTTATCGTCGATCACGTAATGAAGAAAAGCCCAGCACGCCACCACCAGCACCTCGAGAAGAAGAAGTTCGCGATACGGACCCACAATCATTAGGAAGTGGCTCCGATCATGGTTCAGAAATATCCTCTGGTTCATATTCTCCTCCATTATTTGATCAAAGTGATCCTTTAAGTGGGCCAATTGAACCTTCAGCTCCATTGAAACAAGTTCAAACTGTAACAAGTGAGATAACTCACCATCTAAATGGATCACCAATAAAAGTCGATACGGTTACTTTAGTGACAACAGTTGATGAACCAATTCACCCTTCCGCGCGCTTATTACTTGCTGGTGATGAAGGAGGTCTAATTGAACCCACTGTGCCTTTACCGTTGAATGGGAATGAAGTTACCGGAGGACCGAATGGACTAGAGTTACCACCCATTGTTTTAAGTCGAACATATTCTTTGACTGAACACGTTTCACGAACAACTGTCGTGCCAGTTTTTGACGGTAAAGCTTCAGCTAATCACACAATAACGGAGAGCTTTGTTATCCGTAAATTGATTACTGCTTACAAAACAATGCCATTTGGTGACTCTGCTCTGTTAGCAACTGCTTCAGCTGAGATGTCTAACGGAACTGCAATACTTGATGGACTTGAAGCTTCTGAACAAAATCTCGAACCTTCTCTTCTTGGTGGAGCAATCGAGTTAACTTCATTACCCGAGGATGGAGCCTTGATTAACGGTAAAGCAACTTCCGCCTTGTTATCGACTGCAGGTCTTCAAACTCTTGATCCCTCAACTGGATTTGGTCAAAATGGATTCAATTCACCTTTAGGTCAAAATCTTCCTCCTTTTGATCTTTCTAATCCTCTTGTGGTTGGAGCTGCTCTTCGTAACCCAGCTTTAGCTGCCATGTATCTTGGCTTACAAAATTATCACAACCAACAACCTGATCAACCTCAATATGAAACAATAACAAGACCGACTGAAGTTATTTTACACGAAACTGTCTATAATACGAAGGTTCTTAGTTTCTATGACGGTCGAGCAACCCGAACGCGAACCATTACTGAGCCAGCTAGCACAATTGATAAAACTATAACAACAGTAACAACTCAAGTAACCCCTCGATTGAATACCGTTGATTTACTCGCAGCAGCTCAAGCCCAGCAATTTCAAAGACTTTTAGCCACTCAACTCTTGCAACCCAATGGACCAACACTTCGAGCCTCAGTTCAACCTAATCTTAATGGTTTCCCTGGTTATAACTTACCTTTACAACAACCCAATTTCAATGGAAACAATTTCAATGGTAACAATTTCTTAAGTGGACAACTCCAATCACAACAATTTCAACAATTACAACATGCTCAATCACAACAACAACAACAACAGCAACAGCAACAACAACAACAGAATCAACAAATTGCCAATGGGCTTAATCAACTTGCCTTTGGTCGCTTCGCTCAACCTCAAGTTCAACCTGCATCAACCATAACTCACACTTATACAACAGTGACTGACGCAACATCAACACAATCTAAAATTTACACACTCAAATACAATGCTTTTAGCACTAAATATCGTACAGTTACATCAACAAGTGTTTATCCAACAACCGTGACAACAACCAGTACAATTGTGGTTCAACCCTCACTTGGACCAGCTTTCAATCCATTTTTTGGTTGATTTCTCTGTTTATAAGCGTTATATACATCAATTCAATCATAACTTCTCATGTGAATAAATTTAACTAATATTGATTGAATCACTTTCAATTCAAAATGAATTCAAGTTGAATTGAATAAACAAATTTGTGATATTGTTTGTCTATTGGAAACATCGACATCGCTCTTGTGCTAAAACAACTCCAAAACTTCCAAAACAAAAAAGGACAAATGATATTTGTGACTATTGTTGTTAATTTTAAATTTTTATTTTACTTCTAAATGATTTATTAATCAATAAAGTGTAAATAATTTTTTTTGATAAAATCTTCCGAGTGTTTCTTTATTTTTGACTAAATTTAGAGTATAATTCAAGAATCTTGCAAGATGTCGAATAAAAGTTACATAAACAATAGCAGAACTTAAAATTAGACAATTTTAATCAAACTATTTCAAGGTTACTAAATTAAATTTAGACAAATTACATGTAATTAGTTACACTAACTAATAAACAAACCAAAATGCAAATTGTGAATGATCAAAAATGTAAACAAGTAAGTATAACATTAATGATTATTTCCCCGAACACACGAACCTTCTTAACACCCTGTTATAATTGATGTTCCTACACATCGAGAATGATTCAAACGCGCTTTGTTTGAGATAACAAACATTTTTAAATTGGTGTCGATGGTTAAAGAATAGAAGAGCAATTTGTTGACTAACAATTAACTGAACAAAGTAACATTAAAAGCAATCCATTAACTGTATAAACAATGAGCAAACACCTTGAACCTATTAAACTTGAAATCTAAATTGATCAACAATTTTTGATACAATAAAGTGTTTATCATTGAAGTGCATCTAAAATCAACAATACATTGATTAATGGAATAAAGTAAATGACCAGTTGATGGCCAAGTTTGTAGTTTTGATTGTCTATTGTCAGTGAACTTGCTGGTTTATCAATCAATGAATTTTTGTCAATCAGAATGATTAACTGTTGAATTGGGTTTGTCTTAATACTTTTTCTCACTTCCCACTTTGAAAAGGTTTGGATAAGTAAAAGACTATACCATGACCTAGCTTTTGTTTTATTTGAGTCAGATAAAAATATCAAATTGATTTGATTGTTATTTTGTATATTAAGGTGAATTTTGATTCATATTATTCACGAATATTTGTTTGTAAAATGGGTTTGTTGCTGTTAACAGTTGGACTTTAGGTTTCTTCGGACGGTAAAACACCAACACATTTCAACCAATTAAGCTTAATCATTATCCTTTAACACCAACATTGATTCTGATTGATTGGATGCATAATCAAACGGAAATTAATTGAAATTATTGAATCCAATTGTTAGTGTTAATAGTTAACTCAGTATGAGCTGTGAAAATCAAAGTTCAATTGATTCAAATTCAACTCTACCATTTGACTGTTTCGGTTACCAACTTAAAGCTAGATTGTTAAACTCATTGATCTCAGCATGTCAATTATTTGCTCTTGTTTCGGGTTATTTTAATTAACAGCTGATTGTTGTCTGCTACTGGCAAACAGTCAGCTTAATCAAAAAGGCTTGTTTGAATGAGCAATAGATTACAAATTGTCTGGTAGTAGGAAAAGTCGCGACTTAATTCAGGATAAATTAAGGAAAATGTTCAATGTTGGGCTTGGCAATTGGCAAACGATGATTTAATTTAATTATTTGGCTAATTTGTAACACAATGATTAAAATTAAAGGGACGAGTGTTCTATTTTTCTGATGATTACTTTGAATTTGTGGTTACTTATTCAAGGTTACGGATCAATTAATCAATCACAATTAAAATTCAACTTAACCTTTTGTAAATCAAATAGAGTTGAATCTATCTTTTCAAAACAATGTGCTTCAACGTGAATAAACGATGAATTATAATAAAGAAGAATGTCTACTGATTAAACTTAATTTATTTCAGTTAACCTTTATTGTGATTCGGTAACAAGAAAAAATGCTGATAATTAGTTCATCTACGTATACAAAACAATATAAGCAAATAATATTAGAAAAAACAGATTGGTGGTTGTAGTATTACAAATTACTAATGAAAATGGTTCATTTCGCATTCATTGCAGACCAAAGTTTATAAAATTTGGAGCTGGTATTCATTTTCAATTTTTGTGGATTACCATCTTCGACAATTCGTCCTCCTTCCATGAGTAAAACTCGATCACAGTAGAGAACGGTTTCAATCTTGTGAGCAACAGTCAAAATTGTGGAATGTTTAAAGCTTGAGCGAATTGTTTTTTCTAGTACTTGATCAGTTTCACGATCAATGGAAGAAGTTATTTCATCAAAACAAATTATCTTTGCTCGACTGAGCAAAGCTCGAGTTAAACAAATTAACTGACGTTGACCAAAGCTCAAGTCACGTCCATTCTCACTTATTATTGCATTAAGACTTCCCAAACTCAAAACCAAAGAATCTGCTTGACATTGTCTTAATGCTTTCCAAATTTCATCATCTGTATGTCGATGGAGAGGATCAAGGTTATGACGAATTGAGCCACTGAATAAGTAACTATCTTGAGGAACGATGAACAATGCAGACCTAGTTTGGACAACAAAATAAAAGAATAATTGATAGAATATAATGACTGATTTGTATTGGTTAGGATTGGTAAAGGATTTGATAATCATACCTGAGATGACGAACGTTAACAGTGCTTATATCAACTCCATCAATTATAATTCGACCATTTTCGAGATCTTTCAGTCTAAATAGTGTTTGAAGAAGAGTTGACTTTCCCGACCCTGTTCGCCCAATTATACCAATGTGTTGACGAGGTTCAATCGTTATTGTTATTTGATTCAAGGCTAAGGGTGATTCAGGCTTGTATCGAAGAGAAACTTGTTCAAAAATAATTTCTCCCTTATTTGGCCAATGTTCAGGGCGATGCCCATCATCATCTTCTTTACCAATCGACCGAACGAATTGTTGAATTCTTTCTACGGAGATCATGTCGACTTCTACTTGAGAAAAAGTTTGAACAAAACCATTGAGTAACCCAGTAATTGTTAATGAATAGGCTAACGCAAGACCAACAAGTCCAGCATTAACTTCAACCAGTGCAAAATAATGTAAAATAACAGCAGTTAGTGCAACCGCACAAGAGAAAATGACTCCAAGAACCTGAAGGCGAATGTTTAACCATTGTGAAGCAGCTGAAAATGCATATTGACAAGTATTTGAGACGTCAATTTTATCGACAAAGTCAGTGATAAACCTATAAAATACGAATAAAGATATTTAGTTGTAAAATCATAATTGCACATTCAATCATTTTAAATACCTCGAAGTCGCAGCGAAAGCACGGATTGTACTAACACCATGAATAGTTTCAGCTAATTGAGAGTAAACTGGTGAAAGACTGACAGCGCAAAGACGTTTCATATCTCGGGAAGTCCAACGATAATATTTCTAGAATAGATGTAAATCAGTTAAAATTTAAAGTTAACAATAATTAATGAGTGACTAACCTGAATAAAAAAATAAGGAATAAACAAAGGCAGTACAGCAAATGCAGTCCAAGGAATACCATAAATTGTAATAAATAAAGAAGCTGCCAGACCAAATATTTGGCTGAGAAGTATATTTAAATTGAAAGGTAATCCATCATCGACATTAGTGATATCAGATGAGAAACGATTAATAATTCTACCAAATGCAGTTGTGTCGAAAAATGAGATTGTCGATGTTAATGTACTTTTGAGCAAAATTGAATGGATAGCCTTAGAAGCGACGATACCTCCATACGCAAAGAAAAATGCACGAAATAGAGAAAACAACGAGTTAATGATAGATATTCCAGCAAAAACTCCGAGATAAGCATCAGCTTCAGATAAACTTGAAGTTGAATTTTTGATAGCATTAGTCCAATGACTTAGCCACCAGTCTGAAGCAGTTCTGGATATTTGCATGAAAGTAAAAAGAAGTAAGATGAATGGGGAAAGCCATGGGCCAACAGATTTCCAATAATGGCGATAAATATCAAATTTAACTGTCCCCTTTTCCATTGCTTCTTCTAAAGGTTTTTCCACCCTTTCTACAGACTCTGGAAGTTCTTTCTTATCAGAAACTGAAGCAACGGTATCTTTGGGCTTAACATAAGCAAGTATACCAGAGTTCCCTTTTTCCATCATTAACCCGTTATCCATGACAACAATTAACTGGGCATTGGTAAGATATTCAGTGTGGTGAGTGGAAAGAAGCTTAGTTTTAGATGAAAGTAAACCATCGATACATTTAGTTTTAATATGGTCAGCAACATGAGCATCAACACTAGAATAAGGATCATCCAGGAGATAAATATCAAAATCTTGGTAAACAGCTCTCGCAAGTGCTATGCGAGCTTTTTGACCACCACTTAAAGTAACTCCACGGTCCCCAACTAATGTGGCATCACCATTTGGGAAAATCTAAATTATTGGAAAAAACGAAAAAATCAAAAATTTATTAATGATTGCTCTGTGATAACTCATAGATAAAATTACCTTGAAATCTTCAGCAAGAGCGCAGGCATCAACCACAGATTTATATTTAATAGGATCAAAGATACTGCCGAATAGAATGTTTTCTCTTATAGACGTATTTTGAATCCAAGGGTCCTGAGGCACATATCCAATTCCTTTAATGAGATCATGATCATTAATTTGAAAAGTTCCAGATGCTCGACTCATTTCTCCAATAATAGCACTAAACAGAGAGCTTTTACCAGATCCAACGGAGCCCGCAATCCCAACGTAATCTCCTGCCTTAACGATTAAATCTATAGGCCCGAGTGTGAATCGATGATCAAGTGTGATAGTATCTCTTTTGAAAAAGCTACCGACGCTATTGAGTTTTGTTTCACCCTTAAGACACCCAGTATAGTGAGTAGCAAGGTTCATTTCTTTGATATCGAGAAATTTTTGGATTCGTTTAGCAGAAATACAAGCCTCTATCAGACCATTTAGAACCCAAGGTAAGGCATTCAATGGATTGATCAACATATTGAACAGAGCCAGACTTGTGAATACTCTAGAAGCAGTCAAATGGTTTCCAAGAAGTACATAAGTGGCGAAGGTTGACAGTGAAATAAGAACCGGTGTTGTTGCCCAAAAGTACACACAAAGAGCATCGAGATATTTAATCTTTTGCATGTATTTCATTTCCTCGTTTCTCAATTTTATGATCTCAGCTTCAAACACATTTTCCCATGCTTGCATTTTGACCAGACGGATTCCTGTTAACATTTCTGACATAAGTTTAATTCGCTTGTCTTTCCATTTGAGAAGATGAACATTCAGTGAACCAATTTTATCGCAGATAACTTTATTCACTGGAATTATGATAAGAGTAAGGAGTAATCCAGCTAAAAATGCAAGACCCAGCTGGGAATAGAGTAAATATAAAGTCACCACAAGTTGCAATGGGAGAGTAAGGAAAGCAACCATTGACGGATAAAAGTTTGTAACGCGACCAGTATCTGTGCTGAGAAAGTTAATAATCTCACCACTGCTGAAAGATGATGCCATAGAGTCACTACGAACATTCAAAAGCTTTCGATAGAGTAGTTTGCTTATGCTACTTGTTATTTTAAGGGAAATATTTGCGGATTGAAAGTTGTATAAACTAATACTAATAGAAGAAACAAGAGTTGAGCCAAGAAGAAAAGCACAGTAATAAAAACCTTCGTTACTAGGAGTTCCAGATTCATCTTCAATATAGAGAATCAATTTTTCTAGGATCAAAGGGCCACCAAAGTAAAAGATATCAGCGACAATTTTGAAAAATGCAGTAATTAAGGCTGGTCGCCCAAATGCTTTGAATAAAGTTTTCCAAAGAACCAGGCTGTATTTGTTGAATGGATGATTTATACCAGCCTCATTTGGTACGATATGTTGAATTAGTCTTTCATAAGATGTATTTGTTGAAAGACTTGAAGGTAGGGGAAAAAGATCGTTGTGACTTTTGATCTTCTGCTTGTATCCTTTGGTAAGTAAAGGGTTTACCCAATAAAAGAAGAAACGGCTTGGTAAACTACAAGTTTGGTGGTTATCGAGAGATAAAGATGCGGAAAAGGACGTGGACATTGGATGAGATTGTGAGAGAAGGTTCTGCAAGTCAGTATCGTATAATTGCTCCTTGAAGACTCGCCATCGATTAAATCGTGGCCAAATAGTTAAAATAAATATTAGATTGATAGCTATAACTAGTGAAGCAATTATGGTACTATATTGACTGTACGATGAAGATAAGGTGCGGTTCTGTAAAACCCAGTCAAGGTGCAACCCATTTGAAATAAGCGCTGAAAACATGAGAGCCATGAGCGATGATAAGTTGACTAATTTGGTTAGCGGCGAGAATTTGATAATTCTATATGATACAAGAGATACCATGAACCAAGCAATTATCTTGATTCCAATGGTAATTATAGCAATATCGGGAGGATGTTTGCCATCAGGTAGAGACCAATATTCAAGAAGAATTAAGCTTATCACAGACAGAGTTAGGATGAACCTAAAGCCATGAGCAACCCATTTGGGCCAATTTTGCTTTATATAAACATGGTCAGGAATTGTGAGGGTTGATAACAATAACGTTGAGACTAGAGCTATGAAGAAGTGAAGTGGTATTTCAATTATCATCTGGAGGAAACAATAGTCAAGAGAATATCCAGTGAACACATTGAATTGCGGTTCACCACAAAATTTCTCGTAAAGAGTTGGTTCGTCCATTTTATCATATTATAATAAAGGAGCCAATGATTATCTCAATAAATTATTAAAGATCTTTAGAAAGGGTTATCTGGAATTCAGAATTGACTTCTTTATTTTCGTTTGGTGTTTGTTTTGTTGTTGCTGCCGATGTTATTTTTGTTTACTTTAATGATAATCCTACTCCCTTTGTGGGGGCTCTTCTTGAGTTAATTGAGAATGAATCTAAGCAAAGATGGATTGATAATAATAAGTACATACAATTAAAGTTGATTGAGATGTAGATAAAATAATGTAATTGAATTACAGAGGGAAACAGAATCGTAGATTGAATGGAAACTTCTTACCTCTTTGCAAGATGCATCTTGATATTTCTTTACTTAAATCAACATTTTCAAACTAATTATAGCAGATTTGGCAATAGATTCGCTCATTCAAATCAGATTTATTGGTAAATCAGAAAACACAATTAATTAAAACTTGTGAAAAGATTAAACTTTAATTGTAAGAGGTAGTAAACATAGATAATAAAGAAATGTGAAGGTTTTGCAACAGACTCTCAGTAACCTTGCGCTCATCCTTTCTTCTGATTTGCTGAATAAAAAGCGAAGATTTCAAATTTTAGCAAACTTTAAATCTTAACATTTTGAAATGAATCAGAAATTTCATTAACTTAATTTAGTCAGTGAATTAAAAAATCGTAAATCTGACTTCAATTCTTTGAGTGGATTGGTAAGCTTAATAATAGTTTTTTATAATCTTTAGGGGCTACATATTTATGAGCTACAATGGAAACAAAACAATATTATTGATAGCATTAATAATTTGATAGATTGAGCTTGAACAATTATCATTGATCGCTAAAACTAATAAAATTTTAGAAGATGCTTGAACAAAAAATGGATCAATTAGCTGTTATTATCATTCATAACTTTGATTGTAGCAGAAATGTATCAATTTCTCGGTCATGATCCATTTCTTTGTTGTTTTTTTTCGCAGCTACTAAGTCTATCTTTCACTTTATTTATCAATTATATTTGTTGAACAATGAGCAAAAAATATTTATAATCATATTTCATTGAAACAAAATGTTTTTGATTGGAAACCAATCTAGTTCAGAGTTGACGGGAAACATATGATAGATATAAGCACGTATTGCTAAGCAGAATGACAGCTTTTCACTTCGATAAACGTGTATGACCTAACAATGATAATTAGAATGGTATGCTAAATGTATTATTGTTTTTAAAATTTTAAAGATTGAGTTGATTATTGTACAAAAAATTAAGGTTCCTAATTGAAGTATATTAACGTTCATCAATATGGTTAGATAATAGCTTGTATCGCTAAAGCTGACAAATTTCAGAAGATTATCACCTAATTAAAATAGTTAAAGGTCACGGACAAAGGCTACGGTTGACAAAATCCTTATGATGAACAATTTAAATTTAAGTGATAATTGTTATTGAAGAAAGTAAAAATGGATTGCCCATTGAATAATAGTAATTTAATAATAAGCATATTTCAATAATAGAATGTTCAGCTTTCTTAATGCATCGTTTAATAGAAATTAATTTTATTATTCTACGATATGGAAAGATTTATCTATTTATAATAAAATACTCACATAATTTAACACCTTTCAATATGCAACTATCAAAATGATTAAGTGATTAAATTCTTACATCCGCTAAATTTGTTAGGCCTAAGTGAGTTCGAATGACTTGTTAACAAAGTTTCTTTTCTGATTCAAGACTATTTTTAAATTTCCCAACACATTCAGATTTATTCAATTCTTGATCCTACTGAAAATACCCATCTTGAGATTGCTTCGAGACTCTTTCAGCCCAAATTAACCGGTCTTTCCAGATGTGAGTTACCCTGGTGAACATGGAATATGATGGTCAAAAATAGCAAGAGAAGTTTTGGATTTTGCTCTTATCCAGGTATTTCCATGTAATAATTTGGATCTTGTATTGGCCACTTTATAAATCCAGGATGACAACCAAAGAAAATCCTGTTTATTTCTGCAATAATTGCTCAACAATGGCAATTATTATCTGTGAAAGTTTCTTCAGCAGCAGGTAATTAATAAATCACAAAATGAATTTCCTTTTTTTCACTATTCCGTTGATCAGGAAATCCTGACAAAGTTAGTTCAAGGTTGGCACCAGAGACAAAAGAAGTGTTACCCATTATTCACCTAATCAATGAAGAAAATATGCAATAAGATATAAATACTAATTAGTTAATCAGTCAGTTTCACTTTTAATTTCAAACAGAACGAGTTGCAATAATTCGTTAGTCCATGAAAATATTTTTTGTATTAAGCTAATCAAAGTTTTTGCTGCAAGGTGCAAACTTGAATCGAACTCAAAAAACCTGAATCTACTTTATGATCAAAATAATCCTAAAATTAACTCTAATTTTGTTGATTTTAAGTGTTTATCAAACAATTATTGCCCATTGTACTTTAACTTGCATAAATCATCATTACCGTCAATACCTCCTACTTGTTTTCCTTCTCCTCCTCCAAATATTTTGTTATAACACTTTCTTATCCACTCTTTAAATCCTTTTCATACTACTTTTTTGCTTCATAACTTCATATTTCATTGTTTCTTTCCTTTGGTCTTAAAGTTGACTGTTAGATACGACTTTTACGCTACGAAATTTCAATGCGACAAACACCAGCATAACATCTAATCCAGCATAAAATTGCCTTTATAACATCACCTTTATAATCGCCATTGCCATCTTTATCATCTCCATCTATTAATTGGTGTAAAAGTGTAAAACAAAACAAATCAAAATTAGAAAGGAAGAGTAAATTCAAACAGAAAAAAAATAATGAAAATCGTTACTTTACTGGAGAAAAGATAACTCGAACGGAACTTTTCAACATTTGTTTCAGTGTGTTTTTTGTTTCTTCAATTCAACAAAGCAGATAAACGGTGAAAACATAAGCAACAAAAGTGACAACAATTTTCATTTCACCCTTTTATATTATTTTTAGTAATTTATCGTTTTTTTGCTTACCAAATCTGTTTTGCTCATCCGCTTGTGTCATCAGTCTTGAAATCAATGTTGATTAAAATTTTACCTGTGATCCTATCAATTGTTGGTCAATTAGTTTGGTACCGAGCTGTGCTTGGGCAATCATCTGATGAACCATTAATAATACCAGTTTCAGTCTATCCCATGTATGAGTTGGACAACCAATATATTGGAGACAATAATTTCAATCCGCCAACCGGCTATGAAGATGAAGACAGTTCCGAAGAAGAGGATAAATTAGACCCCGACAAGATTGATTATGAAGACAAAGAACGTAAACCAGCAAGTAAGAAAAACTGAATAAAAGGATCCTAAGTTGGAAGTGTTGTGTTATTATGCTTCTTTGAAAAGTGTTAACTTTTTCTTTTCTTTGTTTATTTAAACCGCCATTTTCTGTTACCTCATTGGTTAACGCTTATCAATGACTCAGTGGACATTGCTAATTGGACTTATCAAGGTAATGTTGAATGTTTTACTTTATATCAAACCGTTTTTAATTTTATCATCATTTCATTCACCATATTTTCAATATCGCATGTGAAAACAGAGCAAGAAGATTGGGAAAGCTTTTATCCAGATTGTGGTGGTAATAACCAATCACCCATTAATATTATTGACGAGTTCACGGAGAAAGATGATATTACAGAAATTTTTTTTGACCCCAGTTATGAAGCTTGCTGTCGATCGATGGAAGTTAAGAACACCGGACGATCAGGTTCGTTAACTTTTTACCGATTCATTGCTCTTTTTTATTATTCATTAATTTGTGACTTGAAACAATTGAGGAGGATTCCTTGATGAAGTAACAATCTCGTTTTGCTGTTTATTTATTTTCTTTTATTCATAACACTTGATTATTTGAGAGATTCAATTTATTTGCCAATGTTGGGATTTATTTGCTGGTCAATCACTATATTTGATTGAAAGACATTTCAAAGTACAAACTTGTTTTGAGATCAATTTTCCATTTTGTCTCAATTATTAAAATTATGCAATAGGAACGTAGATCATTAGCTTATCAATTATCAACTGAACTGAACTTATAATTAGTGAACTTTAGAAAAACAATTAGCTATTAACTCAAACCAACTAATCGACCGGTTAACAGATATGAATTTCAGCCAGAGTTACAGTAAACTTTTACTCTTGAAAATTTTCCGATCTATTACATGTAGATTAGTTGATACTCAGCTCTTTCATCGTGTTTATGAAGTACATCTTAACCAATAGTTGAATTATAAAAGGTCATTCACAATTTAACTGTCAATATTTAGGACTAACCGTTCATTTTCAAGATTTGAAAAGAAAAATCTTATCATTCGATTTATAAAATTTGCATTATTAATTTTTGGCCCACAGTTGAGCTCGCGATATCTGAAGGTAAAGGTCCACTTGTAACAGGACCTTTCGTTGACAATGAAGCCTTTCATTTCACACAACTGCACTTTCATTGGGGAGTCGAAGCTGAACAAGGGTCTGAACATGCAATAAATAACCAACGTTATGATATGGAGGTAACTATACTTGATTTATCGAATCTACGATTTTAGACTAATCTGATATTTTATTGTTTTCTCTATTTATCTACTTTGTTAAGATGCATTTTGTACATTACAACCAAAAATATAAGGATTTTAATGAAGCGTCAACAAAAGTCGATGGCTTGGTTGTTTTAGCAACATTATTTAAGGTGAAATATAAATTCTTGGAATGATGATCAATCATAGTCACAATTATGAGCATTGTGAATTCACGCGGTTGCTTGATTTCTCATAATTTTGATAACATTGAATGAAACACCATTCTCCATCAACACATTCAAATCTTGAAAACTCTTCATTCATCAATCAACGTCCTTAGATTGATTATTATTCTTGAAAAGATGTATGGATGATTGGCTTTAAATTTTTATTATTGCTGATTCTTTATCACCCTTTATACTCAATATAAACAGTGTTTAATTGTCCATACTCATCATTTCCGTTTCATTTCAATCTAATCACAATTAGTTGAATTAACATTCGTTATATTTTCAACGAAAGAAAACCTTCAAGAGTAATATCAACCTAATGAGTGTATTGATACAACTCCTTTTATTGATTTTTTGGTGGTTTAATTGGAGTTCAATCAATTTTTTATTTTTCTGTTTCAAAATTTGACAGATATCCGAAAGTAATAACCCGGCCTTAGAAGATATTGTCAGGAAATTAGATAAAATCAGATGTGGAGGATTGCGATATGAGCTTGGATCTCGATTGAATTTGTTACAACTTTTACCTTCTAACATTGGTAAATATTACCAATATCAAGGATCTCTCACCACACCACCGTGCTCTGAATCAGTTACATGGGTCGTTTTCAAAAATTCACAGAACATAGGAAGAAAACAGGTTTGTTTATTTGAAAATGAAATTGTGATGAACGAGCCTTTTATTAATTGTCGTTTTACTCTTATTTTTACGCTTTTTTTGTTTCACCTGATTGTTTGACTTTGATTGACAATTTCAGATTAATAAGTTCAGGAAACTTTTTCAAGATAAAAAATGCACCATTGAAATGGGTACTGTTACAAGACAATTACAGCCTATTAATGAACGGATTGTTTACTCAT
The DNA here is from genome assembly GCA_028476895.1 of Tetranychus truncatus. Classification (NCBI taxonomy): domain Eukaryota; kingdom Metazoa; phylum Arthropoda; class Arachnida; order Trombidiformes; family Tetranychidae; genus Tetranychus; species Tetranychus truncatus. Next base: position 16,270,415 of record CM052060.1, read on the forward strand.
CAACATCAACTAATAATCATTATCCAGCTAAAATGAATGGCTTAAGCAGATTAAAAACAATTGGAAAAGTAATCGGTCTTAAGGGAAGCCTTTTTTAAAGTCATTTCTTTGAAACAAGTCAATTTTTCCTATGTTTTTTTTGTATACGGCATCAAACCTCAAGTCACCAAATTCACTTGTTTAAATTAAATAGAGTTAGATGAAAATACAAGAGCAGTAAATATCATCTAGCTTGTGATTGTAATTTATCAAAAATAAAAATTATAAAAATTTATATGTCAAACTTTAATAGATTGGGTGTTGAGTGAATTTTAAACGGTAATATATTGATCAAAATGATTTTTTTAATCTTGATTCGTACATAAATTTTCTTGATTTCATTTTAAATCTCTTGAATAAATAATACAGTTAAAAAATGGTAGAGACAAATAATGAACAAGACGAGAATAAGCAAAACAGAACAAAAATTGAGACCAGAATTCTTAGTTATGAAAAATTGAAGTGAAATCAAGAGCTAACTTCGTCACCTTCATTATTAAGAATAGTTTCAAAAGAAAATGGTGCAAAAATATAACCAGATCCTGAGTAGAATTTGCTTTGAAATTCTACCCAATGTAATCTAAGAGCGTGAAGGAAAGCACTCAAACCTTCCATCAATAATAAAACAGAAACCGTTAAAACTGCCCAGAATCCAAATGCTAGATACATGATGAAACCTCCAGCAATTTTTTCGCCAGTCAAACCTTTTTGAAGAACCATACTCCATAAGACTTCACTCAATTGAGCGTGAGCTAAACTCAAAGCCCAAAGTCGAAGATATGATGCTGTGTGAGAAATAGATCCAAGACAAGCTTCGATAGTGTGAATCACTTGATGAATAATTGTGTCTCCAAGATCAAAAGGACCATCATGACCATGACCACCTCCTTCATTTTCAGCTGCGGCACCTGAATTTTCCATTGTAACTGATACTTCACCATCAGCATTATAAGCATTGTGATTTTCACCATTAGATGAATGCATAGATGAAAGCATACGGAGATCATTTTGTTTCTTTAAAAAGTATGGTTTGATACATAACATCCAGGGAATACACAGAAGTGTAAGTATCAGAAGGACTGTTTGAATAAATTGTTGACCCCAGTACATGGGTAATGCTGAACAAGGTGAATCCGGGTATTTGTAAAGAAACATATTGATTAATGTAATCAAAATTGATGGAGCACAATTGGAGTCTTTAGCATCAATTGTAACCCATTTAGCTAAAATTAAAAGATCAAGATATCCAAAAATTGATAACATGAAGATAACTTGGGGAACAAATTCACACACAATATTGATACGATTTCCGAAATAACGGTGGTTATAGTAGCCGAGAACAAGTCCAAATAACATTTGCATTACTCCAAGAAGAATAGAAAGTTTCATTTTGTAAGAGTTGAGATATAAAATTTTATTCCCAGAGACTTGCCAAACAGGATCAATACCAAACCAGTAAGGTTTATCCGCATATTGTGTTAGAGGGTCTAACATCATAATTTCCGGGTAAAGCCCTGTTTTAGGCAATGTTGTTGCTTTCCATGATGATCCGAAAATGTTCAATGACTTAGAGAAAATATCATTATAAATGAAACCAGTATATATTGAGAAGAGACCCATCAATAGAATCAAATATCGTCCACCAAAGAATGTTTTGAATATTTCGTTACCCTTAGCCTGGGCTGCAATCGATTGCTCTTTTAAACACATCCAAAGAGCAAAGAGAAACATTAAAAATCCATGACCAGCATCTCCAAACATAACAGCAAATAAAAATGGAAATGAAATTATTGAAAATGGAGCGGGATTGACTTCACGATAAGCAGCCACACCATAAGCATCTACTATATTTTGAAAACCTTGAGTGAACTTATTTGTACGATTAAAAGTTGGCGGTGTTTCTTTGGTATCCATTCGATTGAGAATCGACGGTACAGATGATCCACTCCTTTCTGTACCTCGTCTCAATGCAATATGGATTCTCTCTAAATCATCCACTGGACACCAACATTCAGCAATTAAACATTTTCTTGTTAGATCAAGATTAAACATATTCAAAGTTAAATAGATAGCTTTGATCTTTTTGACTTTTATGATCCAATCTTTGATATGTTTTGCTGCAGCAACTAAGACACGATGACGATGTTCATTTGTTTGTTTAAGAACAGTGCTAAGTTCTTCGATTCTTGAGACAACACCGGCAATCATTTCTCTTCTGTCAGCAGCAGTATCTGGACAAGGATAAAGAGTAGCTCTGAATCCTTCACAAATTTTTTTCACTCGAGATTTTAATTGCTCTCCTTGGAAGAAGATAATGAATACAGATTTGTATACATTGTCTCCGGTAACTGGATCTTCAAGTGGCTTTTCAATCTCAGCTTGACGAAGGAAGACATTCCCCAAACAAACTCTCCAAAGCATCCTTTCGAAAGCAGGAATACGTTCTCGTAAAATAACTCCAGCTAAAAATCTAAGAGATAAGTCGGAATACAAAAAAGAAAATGTAAGTATGATATTGAAACTTTGAAAATATTGAAGAATGACGAGAAGATCGCATCGTATTCTGGACCATATGCATGATAAAATACAAATTTAAATCATCGATTAATTCAATCATACCCCAAATCGGTTGTGAAACGCTCAGGAGCTCCTTCAGCACTCAAATATGAATTCATCGCCGTGTTAAAATATTGAACCTCACTAAACCTCCTCACACCTTTATCAGAAGATTGCTAAGGTTCGCGATGTTGAACATAAAATAAATAAAGTTAATATTTTGAAAATAAAATAATGCAGACATAGAAAGCAAAAGGAATAGCATAAAGGCTGTAATTTTCTCTTGGTTATTAACTAATCTGGTAATATGCAAAAGCTAAGCAACATAAAATTATAAGCACTAATGTGAGCCAACAGATAACGATTGGGTACCAGAAAGATAATAGTTGTCAACTCCATGGATCTAGAGACTTCAACATACCCTAACTTCATTGCGGCCTGACCACCAACACGTATTCCTTCTTCACCGAGTAATTGAGTTGACTCGTCACCCATTCCTGATTCTTGAATCTGTATGGTGTGATATTCCACCCTCATAATCAGCATTCACAGATAGTACGATAATATGAAAGGTAACAAATGGGAGGGAGTAAGGGATGATCGAATTTTTGGGTGCATTGGGTATTTGTGAGTGCAAAATTTAGTGTTACGGAAATTAAATGTCAGAAAAGTTAGTAAATATAGCACAAAAAGAAATTCTTTTAAAATGAAAGGAAGTTTTGCGGAAGCAAAAATAAATTTGTCATAACAAGAATTGTTCGAAAATAAGTTGATAAATATGGTTAATGGTAAATTATTTATAAATGAGCGTAACAAAAACTAAAAAAACAGTCTAAAGTGTAAGAGTGTCACGACTTCTAGTAAGTACCTATTAAAACAAGTAGCTAGCAATGACATATACGGTGGGTGATAGTATTAGCAAACAAAGGTCTTTTCTGGACTGGTTGTGAATCAAGTGAAGGAAAATGATAGGAGTGAATAGGTATGGATAGGTATGAATATGAAAGGAAATGGTGTAATGTGCAAAGGGATATTACGATAAGGAGATGCATGTATGATAGTAGAGAGAAGGGAAAAGCTTGGTCAAATTGATTGAAATACCTCATCGAAGAATTGTTGAGTCTTCTGTAAAATATGCTTCAATTCCGTCAGTTCAAGATAGGTTTTTTTCAATGCTTCAGCATTAGCGTTGACTTCTTTCAGTTCATTTTCAAGTTTCTCAAATGTTGTTTCCAACTCTATCATCATTCTCGGTAAAGGCGCCTCTGGAACATCACCCATATCTGACATTGGAATTTCATCTTTCTTAATCTCTTTTTCAAGTACCCCTACAAAGCGGAGAAGAAAGAATGAGCAAAATTATTTGAAAAATTAATCGTAGGACACTATAAGTCTTAATGATGACAAGTCAAATTTCGACATACTTAATTTTCTTTCCATTTCATCGCAACGGCGAACTTCAAGGACAAATTTTCTTTGGAATGCATTTACATCAGGATTAAGCTGTAGAATGTAACAAATATGACACATTAGAGTTTACAAACTGACTTAAGCAGACTAAAGGCCTTACATCACGGAATTGTACAAGTCCAAGTTCACCCAGTTCGGCAACACACAGATAAGAGGCTTCTGATTGAAGAAAAAGCTGACAAAGGCTCATCTCTTCACTTCTTAAAAGAGAACCCATGTTTGATCTGTTCTCCTCTAAATTGCACCACAGTAAAAAACACTGATAACTAAAAATAAAAATTTGATCCAGTCAAAATTCAATGAAAAATATAAAGTAAAATTGATTTACCAAAAACAGTTATCAAAATACTAGAACAATTTAGGTGAAGTGATAGATTTCCAGCTACCTTGGTTTGACAATCAGAAATAGAAATCTAATTTGTTGTATTTTCACCCAATTACGGGAATAAGAAATGCCGCTCTCCCAAACGGTTACTCCGATAAGGGAAAAGTAACTCCCGAATGCATTCTGGTATTCCGGTAGACGGTTTGGGTTTTTGAAATTTTAATTGTCGTGATTAAAATTAAAATTAATTAAGAGTCTGTTTAGTCGATTTTTTTCTCTTTCTAAGTACTCAGGTAAGTCTCATACTATTCAATTGAGGGTTCGATTGGCCATTGTCACAAGTAGAGCTTCTATAAGTCTAGATTTCAGAACTAAATGATTAGACATTAGCCGCGAGAGCTAAAATTTTATTTAGACTTTAGCTTAGAGTTGTGCAGTCTGGAAAAAATTTAGACTTTAGCCTTTTAGATGCGAGCTAAAAGTCTAGCTTTAAGTCTAATTTAAGATTAAAATCCAAAAATTCTGCATAAGATTTATATATAAAATCAGTGCCTTGAACGTTAATTTTTCAAACTTCTCCGTTTTTTGGGCAATATGTTGCCTGCGACAGAAAATTTTCTTCTGATTTCATACTTTATGCAGATAAAAATATAAATATCAGCTGTAATATGACCTCACTTAATCGATTAATTTGATTCAAAGCTAGACTAAAGACTAAATGTCTTTAGACTTTAGCTTCAGTGCTAATTTTGAAGTCTAGCTTCAAAGGCTAATTTTGATTTTTGTCATTAGACTTTAGCTTTGGCTTTAAGTCTAATTAGACTTATAGCTAAAATCTAGACGGCTAAAGACAGAAGCTCTAGTCACAAGTATAAACCAAATATCCAGTTACTGTGACAATGTCTGGTATTTTACTACAATACCTGCCAATTGTCAGCCACTTTAGTCATATTACATTAACTCCTAGTAACCTTTACTATCAGTTAAGCCTAAACTAAAAATTCTGTGAAATTTGACCATATAAACATCATTTGAACCTGAACCTCGGATTCGGTGTAGTAAATATACGAATATTTCTACAGAGTAAAACTTGCTTTAGTGTCTCTGTTGGGGTTTATTTGTTGTCTCAACACGTTGTGTGATAAACCTGAATTGGTCTTCTTTTCAGTAAAAAGGTTGTTTTGATATGAAACTCGGTTTAAAGCCTTGACCAGGAAGCTGAGGTGTAAATGTACTGGAACGTTCAAGAACTTGGCTCAATATCTGACACAATGTGAAGAAATAAAAGCAGCTGCCGAACACTGCAAACCGGAATTACGGATGGAACTTGAGAATATTGATAACTGGTAGATAGACGCAATGTCAGTAAGGAAATGGAAAGCTATGAACGAATGGTTTGAAACAGCGATTGCCATGTCTTCCGATGAGGATCGTTAGCCCTGAATTGAGTTTCACGATCCATTCCATATGATTTTTTTTAACTAAAATTATTAACCTTTCCTTTTGTTTATTAAAACTTTGTATTATGATATTATTTAATTTAAATTTTGTGCTGCCAAGCTTAATATGGCATATGGCTTAAACCACTCAGTCATATTGACTTCATCTTGTACCCAAACTGATGCAAACAAAATGGCTTTTTATGATTAATTCCTAATTCAAATCGAAGTTGAGGTATGACATTGTTATTAAAAAAGGGCTCTGACACCTCCTGGCTCAGTAACCAATAAGGAAACAATTAATAATCAAATATTGATCAAAATAAATCAGTGATCATTTACTCTGTGGTCACTGGATGTATTTACCTCTAAAACAAATAAGAACAAATATCGACTGAGAAAGGATGATGACCATTAAACGAACACTAAAACCGGCATTGGGACTTGTACAGATTGGGTGATTGATGAGATGTCCACTAGAAAATGGGAAGCTTTTACCGGATGGCTAACACTAGCAGGAAACATGGACGATATCCGTTAACTCTAAATTGAGCTTCACGAGATTATTATAAGTGCTTTACAAACTTTGTGACCTGTCAATTTTATATAATCTACTATTGTTACTTATTTTTAAATTTTGCGCTGCCAGCTTAATATGGCGTCTAGGAAGTGGTCGAAACCACTCAGTCATATTTTGTGAGTTCATCTTTGTATCCCATTCATACTGATGAAATAAAAAAACAAGGAGGAAAGTACACAAGCGTTAAAAGTTACTGGACAAAATTAAATTAAGCGACCCAATCAATAATAGATTTATAGTTTCAGGAATCACCGAACAAAGTTTAAAGACATTAAAGATTCTGTAAAGCCACAGACTTACATAGTTTTTGACACAAATAAATGAAACTATTTGATGAAATCAACAGGTGCACGGAGTATTTAAAAGTAATTTAAAAGACAAATAAATAAAAACAGCACAAAACGAACTAAATTTAATCTAATTATGGTGTTGTTCAAACTGGACTGTTCAAACACAACGCATCTGTTGAAAACAATTTTATTTTCCAGTATTTTTAGAACATTTTCCAACAATTTTGTTGAAATCAGTAAAAAATTCATCAAAATTGACAGTTTGTGGTCATCTCACAAATCCTGCTTAATTAAAGCAAACAAAAGGGCACTAATCCGCCAGTGCCAGTCTTGTTCTTGGTGTTGAAATGTGCACTTTTCCTGGCAAAACGTAAAAATTTAATTATGGCCACGGTCAGTCCTGAATTGCGGATGTATCAATTTTCAAATGTTTATTTGTTTTGATTGAAAAAGAAACCAGAAAAGGGCATCATGTAAACCAATGCAAAGGACGAAGTTTAAATTCGCATTTAATATCAATTTGTGTGTTTTTATATTTTTTAATTGTGATACAACAGTTACCTCTTATACTGCACATTTCTTATCCTCGACGGTCATTTGCATTAATAACTCGAGAACTAGAAATCTGATCTTGTTTATATTTGATCAGTGGGGTTCCCAAAATTGAAGAGCCATAGATCCAGAGTTTGAAGCATTCAGTTAATTGACCTCTAAATGACATTTGAATTTCTGATAGAGAAAATCTTTTTAGATTTTTCAATGTACAATATACGTTCAAACGTGAGTGGATTAAAAGATAAGAATGTTTATGAACTGTTCAGTTAATTAGTGCTTTTGGGCAAAGATTCGTTTGTCTTTGGAACGGTATAACTTACAACCATATTCTTTTCCTTCCCTGAAAACAAAGAAAGCGACAAGAAGAAACAAGAAAAGAAAAGGTCAAACGACAAGATTGGTTGGAAGAGAGAACGAGATCCTAATCTTTTCTTTTACTGTATGAAGCCTTGTATCTTGCTTAAAAATATAATAAAAGTATTTTATCTTGAAACTCTGTGTTCCTTTCATTGAACCGAAATTCTATTGCCTTTTTTGTGATTCCTCCACAATATTACGCGATGAGACGATTTGTGTCGACTCGCGAATTCAAAATTATTGAATTGAACCAAATAAATGATAGTAAAAAATGTTACCTGTTTTGATAAAATGCAATCAAGAGAGTCTCATTATGAAAGGTTCGCATGTAGAATTAATATTTAAGTTTTAGTTAAATTGAGTTTTAGATTGCAGATTTCGATTGATTTCAATGATAATAAGTTTTCTACAAAATCATATCAATTTTAGTAGACTTGGGTGCTTCAAATACAGTAATGAGGGCTTGCGAAATTATTCTATATCCATTAACATTATAAAAAATAGCTTTGAATTTCAATTTTTATTGTTAAATTTTTTTATTGAATCAGAATTAGCAATATATTATACAAGAAATTTTACAATTTTTAAATTAGTTATTATAATTATAATATAATTATTATACAATATTAATTATTTTTTTTACCATTAGCTGATCCATTTGACTCTATCATATTGTTATTATTATTTACAGTTGATGTTTTCATACAATCTTCATATTCCCCTTGCTTTTTAAAATAACTCTTAACCAGGCTTATTGAAGGACCATCAATCATAGGTGAGATGATAATGGAAAACAAATACGAAAATAGTACGACTGGACCGGAAAGATTGACCAGAATATCGAAAACTGTTAAATTAGAAACATAATTTTGTGTTCCATTTCTCAATCGGAGAATAATTTCATTCATAAATAAAAGTGTTAAATTGATTCTTGACATTGGCTTAAAGAAACCAGAACAAGTGAAATGATATAAACCATCAGGAACAAATCGGTAGTGAAGACAATACATCGGCCAAGCATACACAAATGACCATATCAATCGCGAAAAGCTTGCATAAATCATATTAACGGCATAAGGTAATGATGCTATATTGTAATTAGTCAAAATTTCATAACCAAAAATGATCAAGTTACAAACCAGCCAGAGAAGCCACATTAGACGCTTGTGAATCTATTGATCAAGAAAATTTTTTATTTCGATTAAAAGGAATTTTATGTGTTAAAAAAGAAAGTCATCATCAAAGCTGAATTCAATTTACCTTTTTACTTATAACTGGTTCCTTTGGTTGCAGTGCGAATGCAAGTAAAACACCAACGAAATAAGGACTCATATGTGTAAATGGTTTAGAGTGTATAAAAGCGAGATACTCAGCCAATTGCTGGTTGACAAAGTTAAATGGTAACCAAGTTGGTGACGTTGATTTATGATAAATCATTGAACCCAATAATAAAGGCCCTAACAGGGTAAATAATATTGCCAGTGTAATGGATAGACGCTTGTGAGACTTTCTTAGTGGCCAAAGGACTATAAGAAATAGAAATGCCAAGGCAAAATCGACTTGAAGAAACCAATCCGGCATAATACATAGATTCCAATTATCTGGATCAGCAAATAGATGAGTGTATAAAAATAGATGACTAAACCAACGTTCCGCACATGTGTTGGGTATGGAGGAAGCTGAATAAAGGTGAGACCAGAAAGGTCCGCCAATCAAGTCACGAACATGGTTAGAAAAGACGAGAATATAAAGGCAAACGTTGAAACCGATGAGAACAACAAACCGAGCCCATCGGACCACAAGGAAAGTGAGTGCTGAATTAAGAGTAAACTGTCCGTTAAAGTTGAGGAAAAAGGTCATCAATTCAAGTCCAATAATCAAAAAGTAAACCTCTGATGCCAGATAACCTGGTAACAAAGAGTAACCCAAAAAGGAATTATAAGATGCTTGAACTTTGAAGATCGAATGGAACGAGCCGTAATTCAATGCCCAACCAACATGGCCAATAACGATGTAAAGCATGGCAAAAAATTTGTAACACTCAAGAAATGGGTAAGTTCGGGTGTTTTGATTGTTACTTGTTGAGAAAAGCTTGGACCAGTTGAGGAATAAATTGAAATGGCCCAAGATAGGATGGCTTGGATAAAGGGTTCCAATTATGTTTAAACCAATAACTGTTATAATGATGGCCAAAGCGATGTATTCACGTAATAATATGGGATTTCCTGATTTGGCACGATGTTGACATAAATCAACATCCACTTTCATTTGAAGACCCTTTGAGTGAACCCATGATTCAACTATTGTTGTCATTTCTAGAGGTGAACACTGGCGAGGTAAACAAAGGCCAAACGTTAGGTTAACATTGTGAAAATAATGGGCATGAGGATATAAATATGTTGATAATGGGTCAGTTAAATTGAATGATGATTTATCCAATGGGCGAAATAAACCTTCAGCTGAACGTTTGGTTGGCAATGGCATTGACCCAGTCAAAAGACAATATTGGCTTTCCTCAAGTGATACGCATTGATCAAGTGATCCAAGATCAGTCCAGGATCCGAATAATAATCCAGATGGCAGTTTCCCCCATGAATCATACACTTTAGACACAAGTAAAAAAATAAATGATTAAAGTCTGAACGCATTAAAACTCAACATATTTCAGTCAAATTTGAACAAATCATGAATAAAACACTATTGTCAATCAGTAAAAGAGGGCAAATTTGACTGTACTTATGGTTTGCGATAATTAATACAATTTCATTCAAATTTACCTATTCATCTTTGTATTTGATTTGATTTCTGTGCTTAAAATGACCAGAAAACTCTTAAAATCTATTTAAAATGATATTGCCAGGCAGGATTGAAAATGAAATTGAATTAACTTGTATTGATTGTCAGCTAAAATTGGTACTTACTTCTAACATAATTAATGTCAAATTGTTTGATTCCATTGATGACTTTGAACAGTGATTGTTGACAGGAACTTGAAATTTTGGCTGAACTAATTATCGGAGTCAACTGATTATCTAATAAACTTGCCAATCTATTAGTAGCTGATTCACTTATAGTCCAAAGTGTTTGCCATGATTGAAGATGATCGAGTTCACCGTTCACAGAAACAATAAATACGAAACTTAAAAGGGTAAAAAGTATGGATTTTGTCATGATTAAAGGTGAAGATTTTCCTGCACAAAAAAATTTCTCTGTTTTGTTGCTTCAACTCACCAAGCAAATGATTAAATGAAAATCATCTTCTAGTTTCCCCAAATTATTAACCAAGGTTTATAAACCAGAGAAGATGATAAACAGGAATCAGGTTTTACTGTGTGCGTTGAACGGGGTAAAACTGAAATTGAAACAAGTGTTAGCAAATGGGAATGACCAGATTATAGCCTTAAGCAGATATTGAGCTATTTTGAAACAATTTAAACATTTTAAGTCATTTATGTTGCTCGTTAACATTGAGCTTGACTTAAATTGATGAAATATACTTTGATTACTGAATGATTGCTTTTTAATTTCCAAATTCATTTTTCAAATGTGTAAACATTTCACTATCGATTTTTTTCGGGATGCGTCATTTTATGAACTGAGTCTTTCCAATGTTGCTAGAAAATTAAGAATTAAATGGGGAAAAATTGTATTTTAATGTTTAATTTTACTGTCATTTTTAATATATTGAGATGAGCTATAAATCTCACAAATTGGTTGATTAAAAACACTTGATTCTTGTCCAATCACACTTTTCAAGTTGAACCATTTATTTTTGTGTAAACCTTTCAATTTCATTAGCTTAACAAGGACTTGACAATGGTTGAGGTTGATCATGATTTTAAATTTTCCAATTAGCTGCAACACTAATTAAGATGAAACAGATTAAACCCGCATTCAATTGTTGATCGTAATTGTGAACTGAGAATGATTTGTAAATACTAAGCATCACAAACCTGTTTATTGAGCGATTTTACAGTCATTATTCAACGTAATGATCAACATTTTCAAAGATATTTTCAGGGCTACTTTGGTCAAGCATAATCAATTTGATTAGTCAGGGTTAAGCTTGAAGCTTGGTGAGGCTAAAATTAAAGTTAATGCAAGGGTAAACAGGGAAGTGATGAAGTTTGGTGTGATCACAAAAAGCTTTGAAAAAGTGAATCCAACATCTTTTTTGGACATACGATAGAGAAACAATTCAATCTGTCAAAGAAAGGTTGTTGAAATGATTAAAAGGTGCTAATGAATGGCAATTGATCAACTTACCTCTTGTTTGCACATGATATTGTCCGTTAAAAGGGACAATTCATACAAATCTTCTGACCCTTTGTGTGAATAAGAGTTTACTTTGATTAAATTGTATGTTAAATAGAAGAGGTAAGTTGTTGTTGAAAGATTGTAGCATAAAATTTGCAATGAATCAGCAAATGAATTTGATGGTGAGGCAAGATTGAAAATATTATTCACCAAATTAGAGAAGATGAATTCAATAAAAACAATTGTTAGATAATAACATAGGCAAGTCTCAGCTGATTGGGTTGATCTGATGGTTAGACTGTAATAGCTGCGATAAACCTTGATTTGGTCAGTTAGATTATCAATATTGAAAGGATGCTCGGTTAGTTTTTGATTAATCATGGCAAACATGGCTTGTAAATTGATGCAAATCTCTGAGATTATGTTCAACATGAATAGCCAACCCATTATTGTAACAAATTCACTAACAGCAATAACATATCTGTAGATGGAAGGTCGATCTTTAAAGTCTTCTGAACCAGGTGGGAATAGATAAGCACCAACAAGGGTCCAAAGCAAATCGTTTACAAATGAAATAGTCAACACAATTAGCTTAAAGCGTCTCGATTTTATGATAAATTCATTATCATTTTGATCCATTTTTAACCATACTTTTTGAGTGATTGATATGTGATCATCTAGAGCTGTCCAGTTAAACATGAACAGTACAATCAAACCTCTTGCAATACTAATCAAATCATAGTGAATATCATAGAGACATTTGGTTATTGAAGTAAAGGTTGATTCAAAGTGACACAAATAAATAAGTGACCAATAACAGCTGTGTAATCCATGTAACAGTGAAATAGCTCCCAAAGAAATGATTATCAACCATTTAGGATAACTTTTGTATTCACTGAATTCATCAATATATGGATAAATTGCTAACAAGTTTAAAAATTTTTGTATTTCTAATGTTATACCTTTAACCATAATTGCTTCAATTCAAATGCTATGATGCATTTATACGTGTATTAAGGGAAAATTAGTTTAATCTCAAATCTTTTCCATTAAATACTGTAATGTAACACTTTTCAATTAGTGCTTTTATATTGTTTGATTGGAAATCAATATTTAACTTTTTCCAATGATAAATATCAGATTTAATTACATGATACATTATTAAGGGATAATTTTGTACAATTAACAGTTTCATTGATAGCAACCGGTGTTCAAATTGAGAGGGAATCGATGGTTGAAGGTGAAAATTATTGATTTTGACAAAGTTTTGCAACAATTAACAATGAAATTGTATTCTAAATCAAAATTTGCGATATTGTTTTGTTTCCGAGGCTTTGCGAAAAGATGATTGGAATGGTTGGGAAAATTGAAGTTAATTTGAGTGAATGAAACAGTTTGAGGTGTGTTTTAAGTGAAAAATGAAGGGTGCTGAGGCACTACTTTGATAAAACTCATGTTTCATTATAAATTGAATGGAAAATGTAATTGAAAAAAGCGATGTCATCTTGTTATCAAGAGAAGCTAATATCGATTGGAGCTTGTAAGTTGATTGTGACTTTGGGAATTCATGACCATTTTAATTAAAATCAAATTTTAAAACGCGTTTTGAGTGTGATTGTAATAGATTAGCTGGGCGTACAAACATAAAAAGTCTTAAATGTATCCAAGTTTCATCAAAATATTTATAACATTAGATCTTTCTAGACGTCAATTTTATTAACCGGTCAGTAATTCAATGGTGGACAATAATTTTTAAGATTAAATTTTTATTGCGTGATTTATACTCTAAAATTGAGTAAAATTGAGATGATTCTTTCATTGAATAAGATAAGATAATCTATGAACTAGCGATTTTTGCTTTAACGAAACCTCCAAGAGAATTGGCTGGATCAATTACTAAGTCTTTCCAGGTTGATGCTGATAAATCAGATTCCACTTGTTTCAACCACTTTTCAACATTTTTAAGTTCACTTGTGTCGATTCCAACAGCTGTAGCCGTTGTAATTGTAACTGCAACTGTAATATCAGCAATGGTCAACTCATCACCGGCGAGATATTTAGTCTTTTCCAATATGGAATCAAGTTCAGCGACCTTTTTCTTAAACAATTCAGCCATCTCAGGTTGAGGTGCGCCACCACGGAAAATTGGTCCAAAGTAAGCACCTAAAGTGGCAAACAAGGTTCCTGCATCCCAGTACAACCATCGGTTGACTATTGCTCGAGCTTGTAAATCAGTTGGATAAATTGAATTTCCAGGAGCAAACTTGTCCACAAGGTAAGTAATGATGGAGCGACTGCATGAAAACAACAAGACGATACACATTACACATCGATAAGTTTCTCAGAGCAAAAAACTTTCAACTGACTCTTACCTTTCCCAAAGTGCGAATCCATCGTCAACCAAGGTGGGTACACAATGGAATGGATTGATCTATAGATAATGAAACCCAAAAAGAGATTGAAACAATCAAATAATAGTCGGTGAAAACACGATTCGACTGCGTTGATTGACATTCTTTCAAATTGAAAGGAATGAAAGTGACGAAATCAAAGTAAAATTTACTTACACTGAGAAATTCTGGTTTCATATGTTCACCAGTCAATAAACTGACTTCTTTTTCTTCCACATTGATTCCAAGTTGTTTGACTATGATTCGAACAACTCTAGATGGTGGAGAGAAAGTGGTGTGATACAATTGAAGAGACATTTTACCGGTGAAATCGTGTCGATGGGACGAATTGAACTGAATGCTTGATCCATGTTGAGCACAATTTTATTGAGCAAAAAATGGGCGCTGTCAAAGTTATCTCTTGCCCCTGAACAATCAACTTTAGGTACAAACTAATCAGAGTCGGTAGGTAAATTAACGATTAATTTAATCAAAATCAAACACTATAATCTTCAGAGAATGGCGTTTCTAATGTTGTTGTTAGACATGCAAAATTGATGAAAAGTTAATCAGGGCAAAGTCAATAATAATGAAAAATATAATAACATAAAGCTTCTAGCAAAGGTTTGGGAATTAAATAATGAAAGAAACTGAGAAATGAAAATATCACTGATTGATGATCACATTTCTTACTTTTCATTGCTCATTTTAAAAGTATGTTATCAGTTTATAAGTGTGCTTAAACTTCATGCAGACATTTATTTTAGCTCGTGATTTATAATTGAAATGAATTTTCCCACTAGTTTTGCACTGAAATCCACAATATCACTGGTCCAATAATAGGCTCAATAATAATAATCTTATCGCTCAGTTTGCCTAATAAAGTGGCTTTTAACTTCCTAGTTAGTACAACACTTTCTCCTGACTGATATAAGTCGAGTACGTCAGATACCTTGATAATGGATAAAATTTTAACGATTGAATGAATGGGTGAGCATAAATAGAAATTATTCTGGTATTATGCGATGGGTTGATTAGATATCATGAGTAACTTCTGATAATCAACCAGAATGACTGAAAATTGATGATAACCTCAAGTTTTGATTAGAAGCAAATACAGAACATGATTTAGGATTATACGTTATATAGCTTTTACAATTGATTTCAAGATATGCATGTGATGTAGATGTGAAATCAAGTTAAGCTTGTAGCTTAAATTCACTCTTTCATTCACAATTAATGATTTATTTTTTTGGCATAAAATAGGCTTTTCTCGCATTTCAAAGGCCAACTATGAACAAAAAGTGTTCGAGAACTTTTCATACGAGTTAAAAATTAAAATTTTGTGAGTTTGTTGGAGCATAAAAGCGACTCCATTTGGGTACTTAAAAATTTCTGTGACCACCAGTTTTTGACCCTATCGAGTTTATAGTTGAAACTCAGATCATCTTTGTTGCGGAATCAGGGTTCTCATCAAACTCATTTCCTGTTGTAATTAGAAAAGAGTGATTTGGGGAATAAAATTTTGTGTTTCAGTGCAACAGGTCGGTTTTCGGTTACCATCTTCTTCTTGAGTAACGGTAATAGTCAAGGTGCTATAAGATCAATGTCCAAAATAAAGAGAAATATTGAAAATGACGAAAAAGTGTTCGATAGTTGATGGTAAACAAACATTTCTACATGTATTGATGCAAAATGAGTTTCAGTTAAACTATTGTCATTACTCGAAGCGGTTGGTTCAAGCGATATCCAAAATGGAGGTTTATTGGAATAGAAATAATGAATCAAAAAGTTATCGAACTATTTATTGAGCCACTTTTATTAAATTTTTACGGAAAGCATTGGAAATCTGCTGCAAAGATCCAAAAAATTGATAAAGCTTTTCTAATTCATTCGTTACTGCTGCATTTTGATAAAAAATTTTATTCCTATGATTGTTACAAGATTGTGCATAATATTGTTATCGTGATAAATCAATCATGTGAAAATGAAAATAAAAACCATTTATCTGTTGTTTATCTAGTCTGGCTTATCTGAATATTTTGTAAATGTCACAAAATCAGGATTCCCAAATTGTTCTGATCTCAAAATAATCTATTGTCGGGACTAATAAGATATTAGTAATAACTAGCCAACTTTACTTCACACAAATCTTTTCATACAGAATTTAATTCAATGAAAACATTAATTTAATCTATTTAATCCATTTTTACTCGCAGTTTGACTTCTTTAAGCTACAGCACAATTTGAAAAGATGAAAACTGATGGGACATTTTTTATGAGCAAGAAAGACATCGATTAAGTTTGATTTATATGCAATGTCACATATTTGATGGTTAATTTTTGACTCTGTGAAAGTTAGATAGGTGATGTTAGAATTTTTCGAGACTAATCAGACTATCAGATAATCAGACTAACAAAGTAATAGAGATCTGGTCAGTTCTGATCCAATGGAGATATCCGCTCGTCGTTATAAAATTAACTCTAAACAGTGATGAATAAACATTGTATTGAATGGCAGCATTGCAATGAAACATGTGGTGAAGAAAAACTTTCAGCCCAAAAGTTTTTATTTTATCCAATTTCCTATTTCTCTCAGTCCGTCAGCCTTTTTAGCTCTTTATCAACTAACACTAACTATTAACTCTGACGATAATATCATCATTTTATCTCAAAGATTTCCCACCTTACAATATGGGATGATCAGATCAAAACAATAAAAAAATAAGCGTAACCCCCATAATGATTTAGTGTGATTATTTTATGCTATTTATTGAAAAAAATTAAGAGAAAATCAATAATTACTATCGTTCAAACCATTATTAACATGAAATTTTTAATATTTCTAGTTCTCTCAGTAAGTCTTGCTTATGGAGCAAGAGTATTTACTCAACGAAATGTTCATCCATTGTCTGATGAGATGATTGATCGAATCAACTCTATTGGAACAACTTGGAAGGTAATGTTTCTGTTCTCTAATGTATGAGGTCACGATTAATGTTTAATCCTTTTTTGATTTTCTTTCAGGCTGGACGTAACTTTGATGAAGCCTCATTACCATATGTTAAAAGGCTTTTAGGAGCTAAAAGAGGTTCACCAAAAAAGCTGAGACAAGTTCATCACGAAATTAATGAAGAGTTACCAGAAAGTTTTGATGCTCGTGAAGCTTGGCCCAACTGTACACAAATCAGAACAATAAGAGACCAAGGAAACTGTGGAAGCTGTTGGGCTTTCAGTTCGGTCGAAGCTATGTCTGATCGCATTTGTATCGCCTCTCATGGTGCACTTCAAGTATCATTATCAGCACAAGAAATGGTTGCTTGTGCTGATCTCGGTGGCTGTGGTGGTGGATGGCCAGAATCTGCTTATGAATATTATCAAAATGAAGGTCTTGTTACTGGTGGCCTTTATCACGGTGATGGTTGTTTGCCTTACGTTTTCGAACCTTGCATGCATCACATTAAAGGACCCATCCCAACTTGTCCTGAAACTTATAAACCAACACCCCCATGTTCAAGAAAATGTGTAGCAGGTTATGAGAAAACATTTGAAGAAGACAAACACTTCGGGCAGGAACCTTACTCTGTTTCATCAGAACCAAAGCAAATCATGAAGGAAATCATGACGAATGGTCCAGTTACTGTAGATTTCACTGTCTATACTGATTTCCCTAATTATAAATCAGGTTAGTTTTAAATATACTTTCAAGTATTGAGAAAATACATAATTTACACTCAATAGTTGATTCAAGTTTTGTTTCAAATATATATTTTCACTTGACTAAAATATGAATGCATATTTTCTTCATTGTCCAGGCGTTTATCAAAAGACTACTGACGATGCGCTTGGTGGTCATGCAGTTAAAATAATTGGTTGGGGAACTGAGAATGGTGTCGATTACTGGTTAGTTGCAAACTCTTGGAACGCATATTGGGGTGATAAAGGTTAGTTTATAAATAATTTACGTTGGCACTATTAATTTAGCAAAAACATTTTTTTCAGGTTACTTCAAGATCAGGCGAGGAAATGATGAATGTGGCATCGAAGAAGATGTCGTAGCTGGATTACCGAAACTTTGAATTTTCATCGCTATCGATGAATTGACTGGGAACTTATTGCACTGAAATCAATTTATTGTAGTTTTAAGTGAAATAAACATTGTTCTTGCATTAGATTATCATTTATTATTTTGTTATTTGTGATTTTAGCAATAATATTGTAGGAATTGGGAAATTTTATGATTTTTAAGAAATTGCCATGAACATAAAAACTGATTTTTTATATAAAATGATTCCCAGAAATCGGAATTAAAGGTTCAGACCGAACAAAGCAAAGATGCAAATTTAAGTTGAAATAAGATTAAAAAAGACATTAAACTGTCAAATGGATATAAAAAGAAAAAGAAAGCAAAAAGAAGTCAGTCGTAATCTGGTATGATTTTGGACTTATCATTGTCAGGTAAATCTGTAAAACCAAAAATTTAATCACTTTAAAGTGAATTAATTAAGTTAACCTGAGAAATGAAGTTACCTTTTTCTTATTATTTTACCATAAGTCTGACCCTAATATCAATCTCTTTCCCTTCTCCTTTATCCTCACCAACTCATCACCTTACAATTACGGGGGTTCCACCGAGAGGTCTTTTAAGGCCTCAATTTTTTTTGTAAGGAATCAACTCTTGAACTCTTGAAACCTGTGAACTGTTTTGGAATTCAACTTTGACTTTGAAACATTTCTGCGTTTTGAATTATCATCAACTTGGCTAAATTTTCCTATTTCGGACATCATTCCTCATTCCACAACAAAGACAACATGTGTAACATCATGTGTTTTAATTGTTTTACATGTTTTAATTAACAATCGATTAATTCGACATTGCGAACATTATTTCAAACACCATTATGCCAATCATCAGTAATCAATCAATCAACTGTCATTCATTTTTAATCCTTATTCATCTATTAGGTCGGTAGAAAAAACATGATCTGATATTCGCAAAATTTTTATTTTAGAGATATTCACCCCCCAGGTCAATACAATCTTGCCCCCGAGAAGGCAAAGCTTCAAGGCCACTACGGTACCAGAAAGCGGGCTTTGAATTAAAGTACCCTTGAACTGCCTCTATGATCGAATTCCGATCGAAAAATCTTGTACCACGGAGAAATGGCTTGAGGTTTGGGAATAAAAAGAAAGCACTTGGGGCAGGTCAGGCGAATAAAATCTTTAATTAAAGTCGAACAAATCTTTATAATCCAAATATAGCACAACACAATCAAGATTATCAAAAAATAATTTCACAAGCCAATCAGAATTATCAAACAGTGGCCAGAAACTATATTCCAGGTAATCCAGGTATTAGTAATAAAACATTTGCAGCGAACTTTCACTAGAAATAGCGCGAATCCTGATAATTGGAGAAATACACCCTCGATATCTACTAGAGAACCTGAAGTGAAAATAGACCCATCTAAAGGATCTGAATACAAAGATAAAGCAAAAGAAAGTTCACCTTCACCAAAACGTAGGGGTAGGCCACCTAGTAAAGACAGAACTAGGATTCGAGGTCGTAGTGAGGCTCCAAAAGTGAGAATCACAAATTATAAATCTGGGGAAGAGATAGATTCTGAATATGGTATTGGATCAGATGATAATACATTTGTTAATCTGGTTGTTCACTTACATGTACTAAAACAAAATCTTATTCAATAATTTGTAAAGTTAAATGGTTGCAAAGTAGATTCAATACTAGACACAGGATCAACAATCTCGCTAATTACTAAGGATCTGGTTTCTAAACTCAATTCAGTCCGAGTCAGAGTAAATATAAAGGTCCTACACTATTTGCTGCTAATAACAAACCATTACCAACTTTAGGAAAGGTGAAAGTTCAATTAAAAATCACAGATAGAGAAAATAGCTATAATTCACACTAAAATGCAAGTAGTCAACAACTTATCACGCAAATTTAAAGTTCTGATAGGACAAGATTTATTGAAAAGAGCCCAAGTAAATATTGATTTCGCAAATAAAAAGATAAAAATAGATAAAGAGCAACCAACTGTAGGAGTAATTACTACCGAAGAAGAATTAATAAGTGAATCATCAGACAGTGGGTCGATAATAGACACTTCAACCGAATCTGAGGATCTAAATGGTTTACTAAGCAACTTGTATGATTTTATATCTTCTGATGTTGATCAGTTACCAGAACTGACCAAAGATGTCGAATTAGAAGTTGCAACGATCACAACGTTTGTTGAATACACAGTAAAAATTGCACATTGCTCAAGCAGCTTATCACACAAATTTGTATTATCTTGAAGAGTAAGTATATTTTACTCTAAATCACATATATATTTAATCATTTAAATTCACTATTTTATTTTTCTTTACGCCACTAGCTTTTATAATGGAATCTTCTTGTGCAACAAATTTCAGAAAATCAACGATAATCTGCGAAAATCCGTACGGTTCAGAACCCTGTTCTATACGATTTTCAATATACATCAATTCATATTTTGATGACTATGAGAACTGACACTGTGAGTGATAAGTTTAAAACTTGCTGGATCGATGGGTGTGTATGTAAGAACACTTTCCAAGCTAATGAGCCTAAAACCCTTGTTGGCCATATGCTGGAGAAGAATTATTTGATAGTTTGTGAAGGATACCATCGAGGAATTGCCGATTGGCCGAGCTTTATGGAACATTTTACTCAAGAATTTTTTATTGAACAGCTCTTAAGAAAAAATCATACATGACCAAAACTCAATTTAATCATCTTTTTGATAAAAACTTAACCAATTGGAAAAATCAACTTTTAATATTTATCAATATTTAAACAAACAACTATGAAATTTTCAAATAAACACTAATTGATATTTTAATGTATCACGCAAAATTGCTGTACTTCTCATTTGAAATAATCGATTTACCAGATAAAATCGGATTGAAGCAAGCTCAGCAATAGTACAGTATGTCTGTTGAAGTACAAAGGACCTCAGTATGTCACTGTTAATTTGACTTCAAAAGAAATGTGCAGCATTGAAGTCGACGAAGTACAAGAAGAATATCGCATACACTTTTCTAATTATTGTGATGTATCAAAAAGAGTGGAACTCTGGGCAAAATAAAATTGAACAAATTCAAAATAAAGAAAACCTCAAATAAAAATTGTTAATGATTATTATTATGTCTATTGTGTCGACCATAATTTAACTCAATATAGAAGTACTGGACTGTGTCCGAATGAGATTACTAAAGTTTCAATGGATCAGAACTTTTCCATCGATGGTCAAATTCACCCATTTAGTGAGCTTGTCACGTTGGCACATTTTGAAATTACACCTGTTTCTAATTTGATTAACTGGAAGCTAACAAATATCAGACCGATTGTTGAGGAAAAAACATATGATCTTGGAATGTTGGAAGAATTCATATTATAAAACAGACAAAGTGTACACAGAAATATTCTACCTACTTGGTACGCATTTGGGCAGAACATCAACTTAAAATTGCTTGCAGTCATTTTTGTAAAATTCACATCTACAACATTCACAACATACATTAATCTACATTTTTATCAACTGACTAATTTTTGCCTTAACGGTAAACACATTTAATCACACAGAAAATCAACTATATTTACCTTTAGGGTTTGTGATGATTGGACCAAAGATGAACTTTTCTTGAAAGTAAAAGTTAACTTTTACTACTGTAAGGATGTTGAGTGACTTTAAGATTTATATATGATAACAATTTGAAACTTAATCAATAATACTTATTAGTTTGAGGAAGATTGTTTGAATGAATTGAATGAGGAATTTTCGCCATTTATATATGAAAAATCATAGCTAATTAGTAAACTACACCTTCTATTTGAACATTTATGATGATTTATTCTTGATCTTGTCTGAGCAAAGTCTTATCTAGTTCATCTAAAGTCACCTACTTATCCTTGAATGTTTAAGATTACACATAGTAATACCCTAACTTGCATTGTAGATCAAATAATTAGTTTGAAGTCAAATTATTCTTCTTGTTCACTCTGCTTTAATTATAATGAAGATGTATTTAAGTCTACAGTTTAGAATCAATATAAAATGATTCGAATTTGTTAGAAACCATCAGTCAAGTTCAGAAAACCATCAAAGTTGTTCATCTGAGTTTTATATTCAAGTGTTAGTTGATATGCTAAAAGTTTCCTCTACAATAAAAGATATCTTTGGAGATGAAACAATTTGTTGCAACAAATGCAACAAAAGATGGATCGACAAGACAAAACCATCAAAATGTTGGAAGATATGGCCTCGAGTGCTCATTTTTTGTGCTATCAATTGAAGGATTGATTGAATACTCTCAAAAGCATTTTGCAATATGCATAATTTGTCTTCAACAAAATAATTGTTGATACCCAAGGTGACACTTGGGTTCAAGTTTCAAAATTATTTTAAAGTTTAATGTTTGTTTCATGAAAATTTTCGTGTATTTTGCGGGTTAAACTTTTCGCATTCTATAACCGGTTTCGAATTGAGCCAGAAATGGCTTTTTCCTACTTCTAGCTTTCAACAGTTTCCTTGGTCTCTTATTGTTCTGATTTGTGAAACTTTTCTGAAAAAAGCCGGAAACTTATTTCCACACCTTATAATATTGCGGCTAGACTCGTGGAATATCAAATAAAAGATAACTGCAAGAATCACACTCAATTCTTTGAGCCGATTCGATTAACTGTTGCAATGAAATTTTACAGAATGGAGATAAACACAACCGATGATATGGTGCATATGATGATTTTTGAGTGATTATTGCAGATAAACCAGACTAGGAGAATAGCAGGCAAAATCTTTCTAGTCATATGGTTCGATGATTATTTAGCTGTTTGGAGTTACACTTATCTTATTATTTTTGGCTTTCGAGATGTTACTTTGTTCCTTGTTGATAAAAATTTTCCAATATATTTTTATCTCCAACTTGCATGACTTACATGCAATAGCAAGGATGAAACAATTCACTTTTATTTGTTACTCTACATCAGGTTAATAAAAAATTGGCGTCAAATCATTGCGATTACCATAGTTAGTTTTCATTCACTACATTACTTAAACAGATTGCTGATTGTGTTGGACAGATGGTTGATCAAATAAATGGATTCAATGCCAAAATTCAATTTCCAGATCTACAAGCTCGACGGTCATTGTTTTGAGGACACTTATGTACAGGACATTTCAGCTTATTTGTACAAAATTTACAATCGGCCAATAGTTTCAGTGAATTCATAAGATGCGAAATGTCTAAAAACATCAGAATATTATTCGGATATTAATTGCTACTCGCTGTGGATATATCGACAATAGATAAATACGCACCAATTGATTGTAATTAAATATTACTAATCCAATATATAAATTGTTGAATAAATGTTGCTAGTTGAACCGATTTCAGATTGCATTGAATTAGTTAAATCACTTTTCTCCAAGAAAACTACTCAAACTCATCGCTATATACTACGAGTAATAAAAGAAATCACTTATGTAAATGCTAATCATTGTTTCTCTCTTGTTCAGCAATCAATTTATTTGATTTCAAGTTTTTCGATTTTCGACAATTATCACATTTATAAAATGGACAAAAACGAGTGAAAATTAATTTCTTTCAAATTTAGACCCTGTTGTGTCGTAACTGGTTAAAGTGAGTCAATTTAAAAATTTCTCTGATGAACAGTCCTCGAGAAAATACAGACTGCCTCTACAGATACCTTCACGCTGAACAGACTAAACACAAATATGAAAGGTGGCAATACTTTGAACACTTACATGGGCTTATCATTCAGTTGTGAGTGATGCTACGGTTGGAGAAATTTGTCCGAAGTTTGTAAAACAAACTCGAATGTTTGATGGAATGATCTGAATTTATCTTTTACCGTATGCAAGATGTTCAATACTGAAGGTGATTATTGTAAATTAATTAACTTTTATTGCACGTCATTGCTTATTTTTGATACAGCCGAACTATGAAATTATTGGTTGATATCACTTAAATAGCATGAAAATAGCTAGACTTTTACACTATTATCCTGACCTTCTGTAACGCTAATGCCAAAATAAAGCCCTGCCATTAACCCGTTAGTAACCCTCTGACCACAAGCAGTGTTAATAGTAGCAGAACATTATTATTCTGCAGAATGCAATGATTGCAGATTATTATTGATTTGTGGCTTGTGGGGATTTCGGTGATTGTGGATATATAAATTATAGATTCGATTTAAAAAGTGATATTTTCAGAGGAACAATAAAACAAAATAATGAAAAATAAAGAGATAGTTAGATACGTGTGACTCCCACACTTACGATTTATGCGATTACTTTACGTTATTTATTGAAACAAATTAATCGAAATTCAGGTATTACTTTTCTAACCATTCCAACCATGAAATCTTTAATATTTCTAGTTCTCTCAGTAAGTCTTGCTTATGGCGCAAGAGTATTTACTGTACGAAATGTTCATCCATTGTCTGATGAGATGATTGATCGAATCAACTCTATTGGAACAACTTGGAAGGTAATGTTTTGTCTGATAATTTATCGCGTTACAAAGAGGTTAATTTCATGTTTCTGTTCTCTAATGTATGAGGTCACGATTAATGTTTAATCCTTTTTTTGACTTTCTTTCAGGCTGGACGTAACTTTGATGAAGCTTCATTACCATATGTTAAAAGGCTTTTGGGATTTAAACGGGGTTCGTCAAGAAAGCTGAGACAAGTTCATCACGAAATTAATGAAGAGTTACCAGAAAGTTTTGATGCTCGTGAAGCTTGGCCCAACTGTACACAAATCAGAACAATAAGAGACCAAGGAAACTGTGGAGGTTGTTGGGCATTTAGCACAGTCGAAACTATGTCTGATCGTATTTGTATCGCCTCTCATGGTGCACTTCAAGTATCATTATCAACACAAGAAATGGTTACTTGTGGTGAACCCGGGGGTTGTGAAGGTGGATACCTAGAAACTGCCTACGATTATTATAAGACTGATGGTGTCGTCAGTGGTGGTCTTTATCATGGTGGCGGTTGTTTGCCTTATACTTTAAAACCTTGTAACCATTCAGTTAACCAAGTTTTGCCCATTTGTCCTAAAACTTATTTACCAGCACCTCCATGTTCAAAGAAATGTGTTGCTGGTTATGAGAAGACATTTGAAGAGGATAAACATTATGGGCAAGAACCTTATACCATTTCATCAGATCAGAAGCAAATCATGAAGGAAATCATGACAAATGGTCCGGTTACTACTGGTTTTACTGTGTATGCTGATTTCCCTAGTTACAAGTCAGGTTAGTTTTGAAATATACTTTTTTGTTGCAGTTTTGTGGAAACTCGCGTTTCAAATTTCTACCATTCATTAGTATGTTATATGTTTGATTAACTAAGATAACTTCCCATCTGGTGAATTAACTAGCTTTTCACTCCAAAATGCATCTTTTAACAAACTTTCTCATACTTCCATCATCTAGGAGTGTATCAAAAGACTACTGACCATTCGATTGGTGGTCATGCAGTTAAGATAATTGGTTGGGGAACTGAGAATGGAGTTGATTACTGGTTAGTTGCAAACTCTTGGAACGAATATTGGGGCGATAAAGGTCAGTTTATACATTATAAATGTTGATAAATTTTATTTAATAAATATATATGTTTCTACAGGTTACTTTAAGATCAGACGAGGAAATGATGAATGTGGAATTGAAGATAATGTGATTGCTGGATTACCAAAACTTTCATCACAAGCGGTAAATTAACTCATTTTGCACAGCTTTCTATCGATCGAAAACCCATAACTCCAATTTATAATTCTTAAAACACTTATGAGATGAGAATATTGTGTCTCGGAATCAGACTTTTGCACTGTTTTCTATTTAACTTGATACTTTTGAATAAACATTGATTTTGTCAAATATTCATCTCATCATTTCATAAACTTTCATCGATAATATTCATTTCAGCGATCTTTCATCGTTTCACTGTATAGAATAACTGCGTAATTTAGAAAATTAATCCGAACGTCTTTTTAATAATCTTAATTTCATGATTTGATAATGAAATAAAGGATTAATTTTATTCAAATTCATGCACAAAGCTTGATAAATTTTTTATTCTGTACATGAAAAAGTGGAGTGATGAGAAAATATTTATTAGAAAATGTTTAGGCACACAATTTAGAGTAGACTTCGATGAATAAGGTGAAGGTAAAGATTATCAGTTGGTAAATACTTTGTCTTTTGGTGTAGTGCAAAAATGGTTGAAGTAAACGCAATTAGACGCAATCTTCAAGTCACTAGAAAAATGAGATGAATTTTGAATAAAAACGTTCAATTATGTAAAGTTTCATTATTCATGGACTATGTGGAGTTTGAAATTAAAAAGTCCAGCTAAGATCAAACTATTTATCACAGATATAGTTTCGTCTATTTTTTCAGAAACAAAGACATTGACTCGATCACACGAATTGGTGACAATTTAGTTGTGATCATCATTCATTTCCTCTGGATCGAGTATCTTCTGTTCATCGTCCTAAAGATTAAAGAAAATGAAAAAGATTAATTTAAATATCAGGCGGTAATTTGGTAATGTGATGAAGTACCTTTACAATTTTATAAAGATGACAAGTCAGTATATTCAGGCAGCCATTAATTCTGATTCTTCTTCTAGGAATGATCAATTGAAGAGAGGCAATAAATAAGAATAAACCAGCTAAGCCAACACCTATTGCTAAAATTAATGTAGGCACGAGCGATAACAGCGTGTTTATCAATATAAGTAATCCAACAAAATCAGAACTTAAAGAAAAGCTGATTTCCATCCAAAAAGCAGGGAAAACTATATTTGGCATTTTATGACTTTTTTTGAATGCATGTGAGCGAGTTATTCCGATATTCAATTGGAGTCGAATAGCGGCTGCTGCTGTGGCACCAGAAGTTGGTTCAATTTCAAACCAAGCTAAATGATCAGTTTCATTTGGTGATAACCCGTTTACCTTAGTTAAATAATAAGGATCAGCTCCCAAGAAATGAGGTAAAGATAAGAATATTGGAAAGCCATAATTAGGTGAGGATGCATCAAAAACTCCAGAAGGCAAGGTCCCATTGGATCCGTCAAAAGAGTAGCTAGTGAGCAAGCTATTGTAACACTTATTTGGAGGATAAATTGAAGGACTAGCAAAATTGTGATCTGCAAATAAGTATTTCCATGTTTCAAGCCTCTTAAAAAGAAAGTGACTCTTTTGATAGGTAAAAGAGAGAGTACGAGACAAGTCCGGGGTAAATAACTTGATAGTTTGAGTCGGGTTATTCCTCAATGAAGGAAACATTTCTCCCAGGGTACTATCATTAAATCGGTTGCAATCTTGATTTTCACTCGGTTTATCAGCCCAGATACCAAGCTTATCCTGGCCATTAATACGAGTCAGTAGGTTAATTTTGTTGATATCATTAACTCCGGAATAAATTGTGTACAAATAATCACTAGTTCCGTTTCTATGGTGAAAATAGGCAAATTTGCCATTATAACCAGCTGTAGCTTTAGGCGCAACTATGGAGCCAAGTTCCATTAACATATCAGGATAACCAAGAAAAGTCAATTCTTTTATGCTTTTTTCGATAATGAAACCATGATCAACGGAAGCTAAAAATTCTTCAATCAATTTACGCATAGTAAATGATACTTTTTCAACCCAATTTAAAGTTATCACTAGAGGAACATTGATTGTATAGACAGTAATATTCTCATCCATAACAGAAGCTTCTCTATCAAAAATCCAGGTTCGATTCCGGTAAAAGCTTATAGTACCATTAGGGTTGATGATTGGAGTATTGTGAGTTTGAAGACGATAAGTAAAAGGTCCAAGTTCAACTAGATTAGGTTTGGCACCATCATTTTCTACTTCAGATGGATTGGTTATATTGTAAAAATAAAATTTATGAAACACAGGCAAAGGCATATCTTTCCAAAAAGTAAACAAAGCTGATCCATTGCTTAGCACGATTTTCTGAAACCAAAAATAGTAGAATCTGTCAACACCAGAGTTTCAAATTCACAGAATATGTCTTACCTGATTAATAATTTTTCTGGTAATTGGTGGGAGAAGGAAAAATCCAATGAAACCAATTGCACCAAAAATAATAGCAAACAAAGGAAGACCAGTAAGCTTGCCCATCATCAGAAAATAGAGGAGACAAATATATTTAGAGAATTAGAGAAAGATTTGTTCCAATGACTCTGGTGTTTCTGATGATGGCGACGGTAATAGTTAATTATCTGACATCCACAGTTCAGTAAAATTCACAATAAAATTGAAAAAATAATTATTAGATTACATTTATGTCTCATGTTTGTTTACAAGAAACAAAATACGTTAGAAAAGTAGATTTCACTTTCTCTTTCCATCTTTCTCGTCCATATATAAACACAATGTGATCATCTTCCTTGTTAGCTTTCTCGCCTTTTCTGATTGAAGGATAGAGACTGTTTCAACAGTTCAAGTTTGTTTAAGTTAGAAAATAGGTTTTCTAAGTAAATTAAAAGATTTCAAGATTTTGATTAAGAAATACTAATAAAAAGGAGGGCTTTTTACGGAAATTGGGTTCAATTTAAGACGAGATTGTTATAACATTAATTCATTTTACCTTGAAAAGTTTCATTGATCATTAACATCTCTCAATGTTATTTGCATGATCATGATACTTTGTTTTAAAGCAAACTTTGCACAAGAAAACACATCCGAACAAAAAGTCATATCGACCTTCATTAACAAATGAGCCTTCAAATCAAGACCAAACCTAATGACCGTGGTTTTTAGCTAATCACAGACTCATCTAAGCTATAATTTTGTATCAACTACCCAATATTATAACTGGTATTATATTTACTAAATTTTACCATTCATCTTTATTTGAATGGCTATCAGAATTATCTCGCGTCTTCATGTCGAAGCAAAAATAACAAAAATTTCACTATTCAACAAACAATATCTCTATTGATATTAAGATGGACTTGAGGATGAATAAACAATACTTTTGCAGCAGTGGTCAGACTTATTTTCAGGTGTCACCATATCGAGCGTATTTAGTTACTAGAGATAAGAAGAAAAGCAATAGAAAACTGAACAAAATAAAGTTCGATTCTGTACTTTAATTTATTGAACGCCATGAATATGAAAAAATCTCATATTTTATCAACCTAACCCTGACCACTACTTTGTTATAAGAATTATCGGAGCAACTATGGATACTTGATCTTTGAGAAATGGTTAGTTGACCATTCAGTAGTTTCAGTTCAATTATTTGACTGTAACAATTTTTTTCAAATAATAAATCTAATAATTTTTCACTAAACAAAATTATCCAAACTTGAAAATAATTTGTACTCAACAGTCGAAATGAATAAACTCAAAATTTAAACAATTCCTTGATTGTAATACTTTCATACGATTTGAAGTAACAACATAAAAATTGAACAATAATTAATGTAAATTTCTTACCTATTATCAAAATTTGGCACAATGGTGAAATTGATGTTTAACGGTTGATTTCACATAGGACTTAAGAGACTCTTGTAAAACACAATCTCATGTTTAAGTTATTCCTAAAGATCACTGTACGATGATTGAAACAAAACAGATTGACAACAATGTTTACTATGAAAATTATCAACAAATTATCAAGAGAAGGAGCGCTTTGAAATGTTGTTTGCCTTCAAGGAAAACTGAAGACAAAACATTGAGCGAGGCATTTTCTTGAGACGTCATCTTTACATCCAGACGTCATATCCAACATGCCAAGGTTTTATCAGTTTTTTCTCGATCTTGATGCTCAGTGTTTACCTTGTTGTTTACCATAGATAAGTCAGATGTTGGAGGAAAATTTCGGGTAAAAATTAAATCAATGATAATTTCAAGTTGCAATAAAGACATCAGGCTTGAATTTTGGCCGCTATTAAATCATATCAAGATACCTGTTCTAATCTTGTGTTAATATCCATGATGATTTACAAAGATTTTAGCAATTTTTATCAAACAAAACCAAAGTACCAGAATTATGTAAGGTCAGATGTCTCTGTTTTTCCGCTAACAAATTAAATCTTCTTGAGTAGTTCGATTGACTATTCAAATTCCCCAAAAATTGTTCAAAATAATAAATTGTCGATGTTTTGCCAGAAATTGCTGAAATGGAGAAAGGAAAAAAACTGGATTAGTTCCAAGATTCATTTTGATCTATTTAAAGTAACATGGTTTATTAGCAGACTCGTCGTAAGTCTATCTACTTTATCTGAAAGATAATTTGAAGAAGTCAATTCAAAATCCACTGTTAACTTACCACTGTTGATTAAATTCATTGTGTCCAACTGATTTGGTGAGTATGCCAAGCTTTATAGTACTTTATAGCATGAACCAAGCATGTATAACTCCAATTGTTGATTCATTTATCGTTGACACTTGCAGTATCAAAAAATCTTAATAAAATAATCTGAACTGGTTGAAAGGTGGGTGAAAATAAACAACCTTACACTAATAGTAACAATTGTTGAGATCGGTTGAATAAAAAAATCACTGATTTATTTGTAATTTGAATTACTATTTTCATTTTTCTCAACAGTGACTAGAAAATTTCTTTATCTTTAGCTGGTAAAACTAAAAAGATTTGAGTAAACAGAACTTAAAATCATGAAAGACACAATTGAAAAATCCATGGAACAAATGGAAAAAGATAAGCAACAGGCTTTGGATAGAGCACTAACAGCTGAGGAATTGACTGCCATTGCCCAAGCAAGAGCAGAAAATGTAATTATTCATATCAATTGATCTAACAAAATCTAATTTTTATGGATATTAATTGGTATTTTATTTCATTGACAGGCTGAAGATAAAGCTAGGTCTCTCAAAGAAAGGTTGCTTGCTATGGAGGAAAAGCTCAAGAAAGCCAAGGAAATTCAAATGAAAACAATGGAAGAGATAAGAAACAAGAAAAATCGTTTAGAAACGGTAAACTTGAATTTATGACTAAAATTGTCAGATGAATTGAAAATACTGTTTAATTTTCACCTATTTAGATACAATCACAGACGGTATCTTTATCGTCAGCTATAAGTGTGCTTGAAGCCAAATCTGAAAATTTAAAGGCGGCTCAAAAAGAGGTAATGTAGGACTCTCAAAAATATATCTGGCAACGTCTTAGATAGTCCGAGTCAGAAATTATTGAAAATTTTTTGGCTATGCTAAGATTGACAGTCAATATTTGGTTTGGTTTAAGATAACCAGTTAAAATTGATTTTTTTCTATAGTTGATGACACTCGAGGAACAAATGGAAGCAGTAGATCAAGAAAAACAAAGAAAATTTGCAGAAATGGAGGCAGAAATCGCTCGAACTCGGGAAATGAGTATTAAACGTGAACAAGAAATGGTGGCTAAACTGGAAGAGTTGAATCAAAAATCAGAAAAATTGAGACAAATGACCTCCAGACAGAGTAAAAAATAAACCAAAACATCTTAACTAAAATGTAGACATAAAATTGATGAACTTGAGCTGGTGAACCTAATCGATCGATTATTAGAATCTGCTTATCAATAAGTACTGAATTTCGTCGAAAGGATTGTGTCTATCAAAATGTCTACTGAAATTGATTTTGATTTTAATGTAAAATTAAACAATGTATTACACAATAAGAAAATAATGTTTTGACAGACTTTGCTTCAAATTAATCTGGTTTGAAACAAAACCAGCCAAAACAAAATTTGACAATGAAAAATTGATTGGTTGATTGGTCGACCCATGGTAAGATAACAAGGTGACTGTATCAAATGGTTAGAAGGGATCTTTACATAGAGCAACGGCGGTAAATCTAAGACATTGAGGGTTCTTATCAACATATTTACGGCAAACTTTAATTGCATCACTAACGAAAGTGTCTGCACTTGATGGGCCATGAGCAACTGGGCCCTGTTTCCGACCATCCATCTCATATAAAACTCCATTAACTTGGACCAAAGCAATGAAATGACAATCAACGTGAGAGGTTGGATCTGGAGCAGCCGTTTGACCAGTCTGGGCACAATCTTGATGAGTATTGTTGATTTCCGGAGAGTTAACCAGTAAATCGGCCTTTTCGTATGGAGACAAGTTTTTTGTTTTATCGATGAACTTTTTAAGACTAGAGTCTTCAGTGAAAGTAATCATATTGGTATTATTAGCAACAGCATGTAATATTGCCATGGCACCACAAGCATTTCCAATAGTTTGCTTCATAAAATAGACGTCTTTATCGGTGACAGGCGACGAATCTCCAACTGGGATATCATCCTCGACTTCACTCAGAGGATACAAAAGGATTATAGAAACGACTGTAGGACTAGGGATAAATTGTATCGATTCGTCATCAAACCCGTAAACATCGACAAACTTCCAATCCGTCGTAACGCCCAAGTTTTCAATAAAATTGTTCAATACATCTGGATTTGATTCTAAAGGAATCCAATTGATACTCATGATTTCTTCAAGATATAAAAGACAAACTAAAATTAAAGGACAATAAAATTCAGAGGGTCAACAGTTGAGAAAAAATCAAAGCTACAAACAAAAGCAAGAAGGGTAAACTGAAATTAAAAATGACACAACACTGATTGAGTTTAATGGCTATTGAACACAATCAGGGAAACTGCTTATGGTGCCACCTCTCTTAACCAATTTCATCTTTTTTTTTATAACTCTTTTTTGACACAAAAAAATTGATTGCATTGTGATTTTATTTTCACTCTATTCACTTTTCATTTGCTTACAAAACATTTTAACCTATTATTATTCTAAACAGGCATTTATTTTAATTTCATTGGCTCAATTTTATTTAATTTTAAGTACACAAAAGATTAATCATTACATGTAATTATCTTGAATGGAGCAATAAAATTTTCTTTAGCTTTTCTGGATTGAATCACTTTGATTTTCAAGCGAAAGTCTCTTGGCTTCAGCATTTTCAATCCTTCTTTGAATTTCTTCTTTTAATCCCTGAGAAAATAATAGTCATTAGAATTGGAAAAATTAAATGCAATAAGTGATTGTTAACTTACATCGAATGGTCGATAATATTCGTGGGCAATAGATGATCCGACCATAAAACAGGCGGCACAATAAATACCTCTGAAGATCACTTCATAGCTAGACATTTTCACAGCTGATTGAAACAATTGTTTAGTTACAGTGATGAATGTAAAATCAACTCTGAAAAAAATATTTAATTTTGGGATCAGTGTCAATCATGATAACGTTACAAGAAACTGTTGAATACTTATGGTTTTCAAGACACCCAGAATCTTTTATTTAAATGACTTGAATTGTTTAAAAAGGCTTCGAGTAATCTGCATGGCATCGAGATTTGAAAAAAACGCCAACAAAGATTACCAATAGAAACCGTTTCATTGAAATCTATTTCCGAGGTCTTCTTTTAATATTGGACTTGCTGGAACCAGAATTTTCAAGGCATTTAGTCTTTCGGCTAAAAGGCAACTGAATTTTCCATAACTTTACTTTATCATTGATTGATCGATGCTGCGATGATATTTTGATTATAAATGCCGGAACAAGAGATGCTCTGGTTACTAGTAACCGATTACTTGATCAGAGGGAAGAAAAATTAGCAACTATTGCTTACACAAGGGCGCTACTTTGATCATTTAAAAGGTAAAATTCCATTCTACATGGTAAATATCTAAAAAAAGTGATCAAAGAGAATTGTGAGTTTATTGTTGAATAAATTTAAGAAATTGAAAAGTTGGTTGAGCAACTTGGTCTACCAAATCTTGGCGCTTCAAATTTAGAAGTCATCAAGTAACTGGTTACTTGTAACCAGGGAGAAACTAACCACGGTTACTGGTTTTACAAATCATTTTTTCATTAGGTAAACAGAGCTTTTTTTGTGTACAATAAATTTTATAATTGTAGCCGACTTTTATTTTTGGATTCCGATTTATCTTTTGCTATTTTCTTGGTTTTCAATTTAATGGTTTCCAAGTCAAAATTAGCCCTATTAGCTTCAATTACTGTTTCTTTTTCCATATTTATCGGTGTTAATGTCGCCCAAGATCTAGAAAAGCGTCGTGTTCGAGCTGCTGTTCTTAATGATCTGCAAAGACTCAAAGAAAAATCAGATGGATTGTGAGACAAAATCTATTAATTCTGATGGAGATGATAAAGCTAGCTTAAGTGGTGTCGCAAGTCGTGTCCACTTAGACGAAGACACCTTCAATCAATTGGACAAGAAAGAATTATGGGAAAAATGGAAAAAGCAGGAAAGTTACATCGATTTTTTAGAAAGAAAAAGCGAATGTATTGTACAGCCTACGAGTGACCATAGTAGTTTGAAAGAATACGAAGAAAGACTAAAACAACAACAAAATGAAGCTTGTAGACGTGAAAACTACCTTTTATTGAGATTGACACGGAAGGAACAAGAAATTACTGAATACAAGGTATAACTTATTGTTTGTTATTGAGTCCTTTTGTAATTTTCAGCAAATGTTTCTTTCCAAATTTTCATTAGTCTACAATTTTTATGTATATTAATTTCTTATCATATCCTATCTTTGCAGAACCGCATTCAAGCAATGAGAGAAGAATTAATACCATCCGACTCTAGGCTCAATTCAACCTTATTAGACCCTGCACTTAATTTGATGTTTGAAAAGATGAAATCAGAGGTTGCATCTTCTAAAGAACGAGTTGAACAAATGCAAAACGAATTGGCAGCTTGGAAATTCACAACCGACAGGTAAAAAAAATTTTCAATGAACATTCTTTTTAAGTTCACAATTAGATGTATGCAATTCTTAATTCTATTTTCAAAATTTTATTCACAGTCATATGGGCAAACAACTTATGGCTAAATGTCAATCACTTTACAAAGAAAACGAGGAACTAGGGAAGACCATTGAATCTGGGGCAATTGGTAAATTAGAAGGAGAATTAGCTCTGCAAAGAAGCTTTGTCGAAGAGATGAAGAAAAGTCAAATGGGTATGTTATTTTATTGTTTCACAAAACTGAAGTTCACGTAAACAAAGCATTCGAAAATTGGCTGCGATAGTGCTAATTTAGTATTAATTAATTACCGCTTTTTTCTATCTTTTCACAGAAACTGACGAATTTTTATTCGAGCTTGATGAAGAAGTTGAAGGATTGCAGTCAACCATTTTCCATCTTAGAAACCAACTCAAGGAAATAAAATCTGAAAATGATCCAACTGCACCACGTCCTGTTGAACTCACATCAACGACTTAATTTAACAACAAAACTTCTTATTAAAACCATCCAGTGTTTTAAATCGATAAAGAAAAGAGCTGAATTTCATAGAGTCTGTAAATCTTTGTAATTTGAATACTTCTCTCATTATACTCTAGTAAAATATTTGTCCTCTTTCATCATAGCTTGGTGATCTAATTAGATCTAAAATAACGCTGTGTAGTTTTTTCATTTACTTCTTTAATTTATAAATGTAATTATAGGATGGGTTTTTCTTTGAATGCACCAATGACATCAATTGACTAGAACGGTTGATTGGAACGAATAGCAAAGTTTGAACAAGTTTCGGTTAGTTGAAGTTAGAAAAATTGAAATGAAGCTGGAATAAATAAAAAATGATCGGTTTAGATTTACATAAAAATATGAATGAGATTTTATGTATCAAAATTGATTAGAAACAATCAAAATATGATGATAGGGTGGTTTGAAAATCTACAAAATTATATATTGTAATAATTTGTTAAATTATTTGTTTATAATGCAAACAAAGTTATTCAATTTGTTTTTGTACTTTTGAATTTACATACAAAGAATATACATTTAATAAATACAATTAATTTTAAAGAAAATTCATGATTATGTATTTAAAATACAAATTGACTTCGCATATCTTCAAGTTTCTTGGATACTTCAGCGGGTAAGTAGTTTAGATCTTCTGCAATCGCTTTTTGTTTGTTCAGGTCAATCAGATTGAATTGTTCAACGAGATCACCATCAATGACATTTTTGACCGGGAAATAGTAAGATCGGAAAGAAAGATGCTCTCGACCACATAAAGGTGCAGCTTCAGTACGAAGGTGCATTTCAATATGTTGGAAGAAATCATGTTCTTCTTGAGAAGAAAAAGGAACCATGACTCCAACAGTTCCAAAAAGAGTTGTATAAAGAATCAGTTCAGAAAGTCCAGGAATGAGCGTAGTTTTCTGAAGCGAATGAATGATTTCGCCAACATGGAAGTTACAGATAGTCTCTACTTTTTGAGATGCTCCTCCAAGCCAACCTCTATCCCATAATGATTTGACTCCAGTAGGATCTTCATCAACATCATCGGTAATACCGTGAGGTAACCTGAGAACACTGAAATTACCAAATTTGTCGCCAATGGCAACAGTTTGGTAATCAATCAAACAAGAAGCTGTTATCCAACGAGGAGTAGAATCGTCAGCAAAAATCACAAGCTGATTATCTGCAGCTTTATAACGCACAAAGAAAACACTCTCTTGAATATCAGTTACATAGATTCGATTTCCCATGGCGTGAACTGATACAATACAATAAGGGAAATGTTTATTTTCGCATTTACGAAGTAATTTTTTCTTTCCAATGTCGTAGATTCTCAGCAATCTTCCAATGCTGATCAAAACTCTTCCTTGGAACGGGCATATTGAATGAGGCACATCTTCAATTGGAGTACTGTGCATCCATTCTAGACGCTTGCCATCATCTAAGATACTATAGGTTTCTATACTGCCTCCCTTAACTTTTTTTGGGTTTAACTGAAGCTCATGAGCTACACCAACAAGGAGGAAAGGAACATCGCCGTGTTGTGCAAAACGTACGATAGATATACTAAGCGCAGCTTCGTTTTGCTTAAGTGGAACTTTATGATGAGTCTGGCCTGAAATTGGATCGATAACTCTAATTAAAGAAGCCCATTGACCTACTCCAGCCTTAGGAGCACCAAAAATATTCTCAGGAAGATCTTCACTGATAAATGCAGCAGCCATTTCTGCTGCTATTTCTTGTTCGTCTTCACCTGCAGCCTCGACCATTTCTAATGCCAGTTGTTGCTTTCTAGCCTTTTTAGATTCTTCTGTATATGCATTGTGATCTGTTTCAATAATCATCAAGTTACCACTTTCAGGATGAATTGCGAATTTTCTTGGAGTATACTCAAGTGGGAATGATTGATGATTAAATACTGCTCCTAATTTTTCAAGAGATAAAATTCTTAAAGTATTTCCAGAAATAGCAACAATGCCTTCAGGACATTGTTCAGAGGTAAAACCAGAAGCAAATTCAAGTGTCTCATATGACAAAGGAGTGAGATGAAAGCGACTTTGGTGATAGTAAAGTAACCAACAACGGCTGGATATTGCTAGAACTGCATCACAGCCTTGCATTTGAATACGGAATAATTTAACAGGTCGAGTTCCCAAATATCGAGTTCGAGTATCAGTCAGATCTCCAGATGCATGGTCAAGGATGAACCTTAAAAGAACGCCATTTTGCAAACCAACGTTAAGATACAGTCTTTCACTCGAAACATCTCTCAACTCCTTACTTCCAGCACCCATTTCTACAATGGAAAGAGATTCGGGGGGTGCAGGTACGGCGTTGTGCGATAATGGTGTGAGACAATCCTGATCAAAATAAGAAAATACAGTTAATTTAAACTCTTGAAAGCAGATATAGAAATTTAATCGAATCTTAGAAACTCAGAATAAGGTGTCAACATAGTGAATTCAGCTGAAACACGGACGATATAAAATGTATTCATCATTGATATTTTGAGTCGAAGTTAGATAAATATTTTTACTTACATTAGGATCTAACGAGACAACTCTAACAGTGTTGTCAGCTAGTCCGATCGCAAGAAAACGAGATCTTTGTTCACTTGAAGGCACAGCCCCAAGAGCCAGACAAATGACTTCACAGGCCATATCCTTTCTGTCAGTATACTCATTGAGCTGTCCACTAACATCCATCTCAAAGTAAACCAACTCACCACCGGTTAAAGCAATGACAACTTGACGATGATTAATAGCACACTTTAAAATGTGCCTTTTACCAGGAGTACGCCATTCATTAACTCTCTTGTCTGCGCGAATATGACGGATACCATCAGGATAGATCTGAAAAAGAAATAAAACTTGATGAGTTTCTATTCATCAGTATTGAAAATTTTTCCAGAGTTTGGAATAGAACCTAACCTGAACCAGTGCATCAGTTCCTATTTGGCCACAAGCAAGGGTCGGTGTTGTTCCCAGGAAACCCGAGTCAGTCACTTCTTCAACGGTTTCCCCGATAGAAAGGACTAATGTGGCATTTATAAATGACACAATGATGTAAGCATCATACTCCTCATCAGCCCGCCGCTTAACAGTCCAAACAGCATTGGGGGTTCCTGGTAACTCAGATACCGCCATTTCAGAAACTTCAAGTCCATGCCTTAATACTCTTAAAGTGGATCTAGGTCCTCGGCCACAGGTCATTAGCAGTTGAGGTGTGTCTTCATTAGCTATATCTGCAACTTGACATGACATTATTGGAGATAACGATTCAAGCTCATCTACTAAAACCAAATTTTTTAAAGGTCTTGGATTAAAAAAGAATGTATCTCCCTCTTCAAGCAGCATAGCACTACTTAATTCAGGTTCATCATCATCATCACCCAAATGAGCTATTTGATACAAATAATGATTACCAAACTCAGAAGCGACAAAAAGAAAACCTGTCTTCAATACACACATTGCAGTTGCAACGGGTACAGTGTCAAAATACTTGAGACGAATTTCCATGACAGTTTCGTCTTCGGTTTCTAAAGTAATTTTAAAAATATCTCCTTGTTCAGTCTGAACTAAAAAGAAGAACATTGATTTGGTTTTGTGGGTAGCACAGCAAACAAAAATCATTCCTCGATCAGGATCATCTAGGTCATTTCTTCTGCGAGGAATTGGACAACGAATATCATGTTGATCTCCGAAGTTCTTATAAGTAATATAATTTTCTGAGCAAACAAGAACGCCACTCGGCCCATCAGCACCTCCAGGAACAGATATTAAAAAGTTACCATGTTCTTCCAAAGGCTCACTATATTTTCGTACAACATGGTTCAGCCCTAAATCTAATTCATAAAAAGTTAATGTTTGCTGAGTTTTTTGAGCAGCTTCGCCAGTAGGATCATTATCCGCTTCTTCATAGTCCATCTCGAGACAGGCGAACATTGGATTATCAAAGCCCACATCGATACCAACAGTATGATAAACCAAGGTATTTGATTTGTGGGCTTCTAGGGGAGAAGAAATAGTCAACCGCGCTTGACTATCCCTGTTTAAAATATAGACTAATTTTTGCTTCTCAACAGCACCTAAAATGATGAAGAATAATGAAGATTAAAGTTTGGTAAAACACAATATTTTTTCAATAAGGTTAGCTTCATTACAAAATAATCAGAACTTCTTAGAAGGTAAATCAATCACAAAGGGTTCATTAAAATAATTTACATCATTTAAAATTGTAATGTATGCTCTAATTAGTCAAAAATTGTTAATGAACTTACTTATCATTAATGCTCTTCCTTTGGGATCAATAGCTAAATATTGTCCGGGGACAATTCGACGACACCCAGTTTTGCCGTATGTTTCTTGATGAACCTAAAAGCGCCAACAAAAATTAGAAAAAGATAGAATGAAAGAATACCCATAATTACCTTATCGAAAACATTTTTAGTTGGATTATATTCAAGAATGACAATTCGCCCAGAATCAGAGCCAATAGCTAAATAATCTTTGGATCCTCCAGTTAAACGAAAAGCCAACATAGACCGTATTATACCGAAAACTTCAACAGATACGAGAGTATGAATTTTGCCGGTATTTATATCAGGTCTGATGAGCTCCAGGGTTCTTCCTTTAGAGATGGCAATCTCTTGATGTTTGGTGCCAGCAAAATTACCATGGATAGCATGGGTAATCCCACTGGCCCTTTGAAGGGTTATATTGTACAAATGCATGGCACCAAGTATTAAAAAAACATTTAACTAAACACTTACAATGAATGATAATTTGTTAACTTAAAATCAGATTCAAAATTTCTGAACCCTAATAAATACCGAAACAAAGCGCGTGCTTCCGGAGAGTTGCTAAGCAATCTAAAAGTCAGAAAAGACAGATAAAAATAACCGCTTTTTTCAAAATCATAGAGTTTTGATGAAATAAAAACAGACAAATAAATTTCTTCATAAATTGACATAATTTATTAAAATTAATTAATTTTTTTCAATCAAGCAATTGATAATTTTAAATTTTATCAAACTATTTCAATGACATTCGTCTTAGCAGTGATCGATAATAAAATGAAAATGAAAAATCATTAACATCTCAATCCAATTTGATCAATAATAATTGTTTCCTAATTTAAACGATCCAAATGATTACTTTATTACCATTATTGGAATCAAGTTTTGTAAGATTCATCCTTATCTGTCTCTTTATTTCTCACTTTCGTCTTATTGTTCAAATTGTCACTATTATTGCTCTTCTCAGTATTTAATTCCAGTTTAGCAATAATTTCCTTCTTAAAACTATCACTATTACTGGTGTTATTAAAATTTTTGTTTAAATCACTTGATGTTTGCTTATTAATTGAACTGGCCTCTGTCTTGATAGCCTCTTTATCATCTCTTTTAGACCTTTCCTTTTCATTTTTGGACGATTTACCTCCATTTTCAGGTTTTTCAGTTGTTTCAACATATAAATCATCATTTCGGTTGAAATGATTTTCCGATTTAAGACAATCAACTGTATTGACAAACCGACAAGTAAAGGTTGTCTGGTCAAACAGAGTATAATTTGGACACAAAAAGTCATATCGATGACCCAAAGCACAATGATGATAAACCTGAAAGAAATAAAAACGAGAACAAAATTAGTTGATTATTATGAACGTGAAATGAATTTCCATTAAGCATTAAATTGTTGCGAAAAAGAAACATAAAACAACAATTTGGATCAATTGTTAACCTTAAATTTACTTTTCCGTTACTACAATAGTTGACCATAAAAATTGTAAACAAATTTACTCTAAGCGTCAATCTTAATTATGTCAACTTGGCCAATTAAATGTTAACCATCTCTTGTTATAAAACATTTAGATGAGCAAAAAATGAAGCGCTTTTAATGAAGGTTTTAATGATGATTGAGAGAGGAAAGTAAAGTGATTAAATTTACCTGACACTTGTGTTCAATGGAAGCATAATAACCATCATGTCGACCTTCACAATTGAAATTAATCTCAGTTGGCAGTGAAATATAGAATGGATAATCAGTTAGATCGGCTCCTTTCAATTCATGAGGAAAATTTGGATCAACCATATAATCAATTATCCTGTTATCAGGTCGATGTTTATAACCTGGTGATAAGGTTCTCGTTGTTGGGGCTGGAGTTGTGGTTGTAGTGGTTGTAGTTGTACTTGTTCGCTGTCCTCTTCGACCTCCTTGACCTCGTCGTCCCTTCCTTCGAGGACGATGGGTGGTTGTGGTTGTTGTCGGCTGATAGTCATACTCGTAATCATCATTATCTTCATAATCATCATAATAGTAAGGAGCTGGTGGTGGTGCAGTTGTCGTTGTTGTCGTTGTTGTGGTTGTGGTTGTTGAAGGTCTGTTTGCTGCTCCTGCAGCTTGATTGGAACCCAATGGATTTCTAGGTCGTTTCCGTCGCCGTCGACCTCCTCCCGGTCGACCAGCAGGTCTAATGCGGAAAGGTCTTGGTCCAGGGTCCGATTGGTTTGGTTGGTCAGACTCGCTGGTTGGTGCAACTGTGCCAGTCTGTCCAGGTGAATCATAATCATTTCTAATCGAGAAGGAAAGTACAATTAATGTCCAATTAAACAAATACATTTAAAGTTAATTAATGAACAAAATCGTTTTCATCATTTTCCTTCAAAAAAGAAGAAAAATGTTGCATTTTGTCCGCAATTTCAATTAGGGAAACAGATCCTTCCAAAAATCTTTGCATCTTAAAATTTCCTTTTCAAAAATCATTATTAAAGCAAATTCTTGAACTCATCTCCTAATCTTGATCAATTAAATTAACTGTTTGACTTTACAATAATTTCTAATCAAATCCATCAAATACTTATTTTTGTCACAAATCAATAAAGTTATCTATTCTCACTGAAAAAGCTTTGAAAGGTAATAAAAAATAGCTGAAAG
The DNA here is from genome assembly GCA_028476895.1 of Tetranychus truncatus. Classification (NCBI taxonomy): domain Eukaryota; kingdom Metazoa; phylum Arthropoda; class Arachnida; order Trombidiformes; family Tetranychidae; genus Tetranychus; species Tetranychus truncatus. The sequence continues at coordinate 16,312,946 of CM052060.1, forward strand.
TGATTTAAAGGTTTGATTTAAAAGAATTTGGAAAGTTGATTAAATCTTGGATTGAAAGTTCAATCAAATTGTTTCGACTAGATGAACGAAAAAGAAATTTTTTCAATTTATTTCAATTTACTCGATGATTTTGCGTTTTTCTGGTTCATCAAACAATTGCAACTTTCCTTTAAAAAAAGATGAAAATTTTCAAATCAATTTATTGGGTTGAGTCAAGCAAAACTACGGAGTTTTGATCATCGATATTTCAATTCCATTTATCCCCTTCGATTGTAACCTCACATATTGATCGCTATGCTCATGTTAAGTCAGGACACCAAAAAATTTCGATTTCCCTCAGACATTGATTCCGTTTTTGGTATATTAGACTTGATTTATGAAAAATCACACCGAATTGAGAGTAACTCAGATCAAGTTTCCGTACTTTCTGCTCAACCTATTATTGAAATATAAATGAATGTTGATTCAAGATTGAGTTTATTCAAATAAATCATGAGATTAAATAGCATTTAATAGATTAAAATTAGATTGTTATTCTGTCTGAATGTTTCTTTGCTTTGCCATTAAAACTCACTATTATACAATTGTCTAACAAATCACGATTCAAAATCATGAGTTTCATGATAAAATTTAATGTTCATCAAACAATTGGTAAACAATTGATTTTGGTAAATGAAAAGAGACAAAATATAAAGAAAAAAATGGAAAACAATCCAATTCCTTGATTGACCGGAACCATTGACCCGATCAACCAAGTTGACCAACATATCAATGTATCTATTAAAAACATGTTATATCCAAAAATCGTGTTCGAACTAAATAGTTAAACTAAAATTGCGAATAATTGAAATAAATTTATGCTCATTTGTTAACAACGATTAACATTATTTTAAAGGAAATAAATGCCACTCTGAATGGGACAAATTTTGAGTATAAGTTGAAAATTTTGATGATAAAATGTTATTTTTTGAGCAAATATGAATAATAATAACTGGTGAAAAATACGGTTATTTGTAAATGTAATATCAAAAGTAATCAGACGTATTAATAGCGATGAGAAAGTTAAATTGTAACAAACCGAAAGACAAACCCAAATTTTTAGGTTTAAAATTGTGTTTAATAATGATTATTGTAATTTAGATTGGATGAAATTTGTTCAATCAGTTAATTTGTTTTCACAATTTTACACACCAATTGATGTATAAAAAGGTAAACCCAAATGAAAATAAACTTTCCAATTTGGAAGGATTTGTTGGTATAAAAAGTAACTTAATTGTCAACATTTATTTCCATCTAAATTCATAGTTTGAATCACCTTAAATGGTAAACTAATGAAGTGAAGTTGATAGCCGAAGTGAAAATAACAGAAAAACATGCAAAAATCAGGCCAATTTAGAGTAATAGCAAAATCTATCCGATTATCAATTCTAATAATATTAATATCTATCAAGTTGACTGTTTAATGGACTTTATTAAAACACTAATTTTCATTTTTGCTGTTCTCATTAGTATTTTGTGTTTGTAGTCGAGATGAGGAAGTAACCCGAGAAAAGAAAGATAAAGAAATGAGGCAAATTTAAAGACGAACCTGTAATTTTGAGGTTGACCGCGGTCATTTGTCCTATCGAAATCATTATCGTCATTATTGTTGTTTTGGTAGCGGTGACTTGGTCTGGGCGTTGTCGTGGTTGTGGTTGTTGAAGTTGTGGTTGCGGTTGCTTGAGAGTAAAATTGATTACGATGAGATCGATCATTTGAGTGGCGATTATTCAATCTTGGGTTAGGATTGTTTAATCGGGTTGTTGGCTGATCAGGATAATCGTAATTAGGTTGCCTCTGCCTTTCACCGTCATAATTGTAATGATAATCTCTCGAGATTGGCCTGGTTCTGGTTAATTCGGTTGATGCTCTTGTTGTGCTTGTTGTACTTGTTGTTGCCCTTGTAGGTCTACTTGTGGGTTGACTGGGTAAAGGTGAGACCGTTGTTAAGCCTCTTCCATTGTAACCAACTGGTTCATCTTCATCAACCAAATGATCAGCAATCATGGTTCGATAATGAGACGATGGTCTACGACCAGTTTGAGAGTTTCTATGAGATTGAGGTCGAGAGTCAAACTCAGAGTTGCCCGACTGATAGTGAGACAGGCCGACCATTGAAAGATCCGAATAGGTTGTGTAAGGTAGAGATGAGGTTAAAGTAGGTGGCAATGTGGTTACAAAATATGGACGTGGAAGCTGTTGACGGATATCTTGATTGGGAATTAAAATGGTTGGAGGTCGAGCAGCATTGATGTAGGCATGGTTCGATTGGCGATAATCACCAACAGTTTGAGGTCTAAAATAGCGAGCTCGATTTCCACGAACAGAATCAGAGTTTTCAGTGGATCGGATTAGGGAAGGATGAAGTTGACGGGAAGAAGAAGAGGATGAAGATGATAGACCTGATGATGAACCTGGAACAATACCAGTGAACCCACTTTCCAATCCAATAGTTTCCCTGCTTCTTGATGGTGAACCTCCTCGAGACTCGTAGTGTTCATAGTTGGGTCGATATTGAGGGTTTGACTGACCATTATTACTGTCTGAACCAGATAATAAACTTGACTGAGGTCGAGGTAAAGTACCTTCAAAATCCTCTGAATTACTTTTAAACCTTGAAAAGGAATTGACTGAGTCTAGTGAGTCCGAGTTGCGAAAATTTTGCTTAAAATGTGGACTTCGAGGTTCAATTGTATCACGAATTTCACTTGACCCAGGGTCGAGCAATTCTTTACCTTCTTCATTCTCTTTCATGTCAACCTCCATAAAGTGTGATATTGGATCACTTCTTGGTTCCATGTTGGGATCGGCTTGAATCTCTTTAATCTTGATTCGACGTCGACTACCAAATGAAGTGGATCTTGATCCACGATTAGCTTGGTAAGGAGATGCGGATGAGGCTGAGGAAGAGGATGATGGCGATGCTAATAGTGAAGCTGAAGATGAATTGTAATTCCTTTTGGCTGATGATGAACTGTTTGGCACAATAAGATCGTCAAATTTATATTCAGAATTTGATTCAATGACATGATCAGCAGATGGCAACAAGGAGGGAGATTGTTCAACTCGACGGACTCTCATTCGACCAGGCCTTCCATTGGGTAAAATGGATGCTGATCGAGCCGATGATGATTTAATTTCCTCATCAGATTCTAAATAGGAAATGTCACCTCCATTCGAATCAACTGAATCTTGCATGTAACCGTACCGAGTGTTTCCCCTAATTGTTTTAGCAGGAAGAAAATAGAATGAAGTTCCATCTGAACCAGAATCATCATTTAAATCTTCAAACAATTGATCTTGACTAAGACGTCTCTTTATCTGTAAAAGCAACAAAAAATGAAGAAAAATTAAAATCGCAAAGACAACATTAAATTATTGAGATTCAAGTTTAAAAATTTGAGATTGAAATAAATTCGAATCATTAATCATTGATTTTTCTGCTAATTATTTGATTCTATCTCCACTTTTCATTTAAATCACTGATTTCTCATAAAATGAAGACAAGAATTGAGCTTTCCATTAATGACAATTTGAAAGTGAAATTTTCTCTAAAATCAAAACGCATTCATTGAAACATAATTAAGATTAGTGTTTGAATTGAGTTTTCACTTTCAATTGCTATTCAGGTTAATCCTGATGAAACAAAGAGTTGAACATGAATATAATTATACTAACAATTATAATTAAAAGGGTTCAAGTTAAAAGTGAATCAACATTTGAAAGGTTAACAAATCTGTAGGCGGTTATTGTAACAGTAAATTACAAGAAATGATGATTAACAATTGACGGATCGGTGAGATCAACTTGGTAAATACGGTGAAAGTGATTAATTATTGGTTAATAATAATAATAATTTATAAATTTCCTTCATTTTAAATTGTCTTATTTGACAAACAATTAATGATTAAAGTGATTGATGTTTTCATTTCTTTCTTTTTTTGAAACATTCAACGACAATCAACCAATTCAAAAGAAAATTTTGATTGTTAAAGTTAAAAACCTAAATAGGCTAATGTCATTTATTGTAATAATAATATAATCATAATCATCGTCATCATCATTATCATTCAAGGTAATCAAATGATTGTTTGTCAAGAGAACTGTTCAATCCAAAATAATGTTGATTAACCTGATTAACATTTTCAGTTTCGTCTTCAGAAATTTCTTTTAATTCACACCAAATTTCCAATCATTATGTGATGATATAATAATATCGTCACATTTTCACATCAATAGTCAGTGAGATAATCATAATGAACAGATTCATCTTTTATATTGCAAAAAAATTTTGATCTAAAAATGATTAAATTTTTCTCAAGAATCTTTTATTTCTGCTTTTTTTTCATTAATCGTATTGAATAAGCTTTCATGGAGTTTTAGAGCTCTTCTGATTAACCCTGAAAATTGTTAAAATTTATCATTTGCTGTAAATCGTGCAATTGTAGTTGGTAAACTAATCAAGCTTTCACTTGAATTTTGTTTTGCTCGAAAAGTATAACAACCTCTAAAAAGGATGATCACCTCCTGATCAACTGTTAATCGAGTCTTGATTAAAATTAGTTGTTTTAACTTAGTTTGAAAAATGCGGCTATTTTAATCTGTGGCTCCATCTCATAGACCATTCAATTATGCTATTAAATTGAATAACAACTTGTTACTAACAAGGGTTAAATAATGAATAAAGGGCGAATCGGCTCATTATTACAATTGTTTCTTATGTTCATTTTCTCATAATTTTTCTACTGTGACAAATAAGGAATTTAAGGTCAATTTTTTGTCAACAGATGAGAAAATCGGAGTTTGATTATCGATATCAAATACCAGGTCGAATGAAAAAAGAGGTAATTTTTACGAAGTAAGTCAACATTAAACAATATTTATCATAGTAAAGGTCAACTTTTTAAAGGATTTGGTACAAAATATTCAGGTATATCTTCAGGTTTTATCTAAATTAAGACTGATGTGCAATCATTAATTGAACGACTTGAACTTGGTGATAAAATACAAAGTTGTTTTATTGTACCATCGTTCATTGCCGCAAAGATTTCGTATCCATCATCCATTTTTATCTAATTATCCAATAATTTTAATAACTTGACCATATTAGACTAAACGAGAAAATTGTCTAAGTATATTTAATCTAAGCAAAATGCTTGTTAACTGTTTATCACTGAATCCCATTACTAATTACAACAGTAATTACAGTTTTTTGTTTCGGATACTTCAGCTTTGTTAACCTGTAGCAAGTGGAAAATTTTCCTATCAATTTTAATTGATATTCACGGAGTTTTGCCAATTTAAACAATAAGAAATGATGATAAAACGAGATTATTTGGACAAAATTTGGTTCCAATTGACTATCTATCTAATCATTTGTCCCTAATATGAATTTGCACTTGAATAGGCCAAAATTAAAAGTAATCATGATAAACAAAGCTCAACCCAGCTTAATGTCAACAGTGTTGAATGAAAATTTGTTTCATTTCAAAGCAATTAGCCAAATTGCATTCATTCAATTTAAAGTTACCTTTAAAAGTTCCTAATAAATTTCATGGTCAATTCATCACCTCATTTCCTCAACAAATTGGTCTCACTTTTACTTGACCTCATCTTTACTTCCTAATTTTTTGCTTTTCACCGCAAAAAAAAGCAAATCAATAAAAGATGCTGACAAGTTGATAACGAACAAAATCTCATTAACTAGGTAAGAAACAAATTAAGCATGATAATCAAATAATAACCAGTAAATTAGAAGGTAAACATTCAATTTGAATTTCATAAACATGTAACAAGCTTGTGCTTTTAAAGATGATTTTGTAGAGAAAAATGTTTCCAGGTGAAAATTGAAAATCAAAGGCAATCATTAATTGGTTGTTGTTTGGTTTGAAAGCAAAAGAGAACTAGAAAATGAAAATAAAGTTAATTGTAATGATGATTAGAGAAAAGGTGAATTACAATTTGGTGATTTGTGACCTCGTTTAAGATGATTTGATCAGACATTTTTTTCTCCTCTTCTCTTGTTCATTTGCTTTATCCAAAAATTCATCATTACCTGTTGAGTTGTAAAAACAAGGTAAACGCTTGAATGAACCTTTTTCCGATCCAAACAAATAAAAAACATTCAACTCGATTGAATTCAATGATATCTATTGTAAAATCCAGTAAAAATATCCAACATGAATTTGAACATTTTTCACATTTCTATCAATTTCTCAGCCAAAATTCATTAAAAGAAACTCACAGACAGATTTGATAAATTGTTGCTTGATATTTGAAGGCTAATGAGAAATTATTTTGCACTTTTACCTGGGAAAAGAAGAGTAGGTTCAACTGAATGTTCCCTTGAATAAGGTTATAATTGTTCACAGAGCGAGTAATCTGAATCAATCGGCAATCCAATCCAGTCAAATTGATTAAATTTTGTGTCAATTTTTCGATAACAATTTTCATGTAAAAATGATTCCAATAGATAAACAGTTTTTCATCTTTTCTTGCTTACAGATTGACTGTGATGGTGGATTGGTGACTGTGATGATCAAGTGATAGGAGTTAACTTGGTCCAAAAATGCACTGAAAATTGTTCAATGGACGTGATAACGTTACAATGATGAATCGTCTAAATGCTTCTATTTAGATGTTCAACACTATTTTTTTTATCGGCTTTCTAATCATTTCTCAATTGTTTCAATAATCAATTCATTTCACGGTGCATTGTTAACCGCTGTACTGAACAGTAACGTTTTGTTCATCAATCACCAAACAATCGAGTTAACCGGAATTAAAAAAATGCCAAGTTTAGGTAAAGTGTGTAAGTCTGGTGCTGGTTAAGTGAAAAGACCATAATCTGGTCTTTTTCAACTTGACTGGTTTCATTTGGAAAAGTCGCTTTCATCTTCTCTTTGTAAATTTCTGTTTAAACTGGATTGCTGATTTAGACTTCACTCGATAAAGGTCATCTAATTAATTATCTTGAGCAATTTAGAATCCTTTAGATGAAGTAAAGTTTACTAAAAGCTCTTAAAATCTTTAAATGGTTAGTGAGACCAAGTATCTGGTTGAAGTGCCATTTGTTTTTGAATAATGTAAACCTTTACACATCTCAAACCAAATGTTCAACTATTAATAAGCATATTATCGGTGTTAGGTCGACTCACCATAACACGTTTATGCGAAAAGCGCTAAGGCTTCAATGATCAGTTAGCTTTACAAGTCAATCAAAAACTGGAAGCTCAGTTAGCTATACAATTTCAGTCTATCCATGAAGTTCATTATTCATGCAGTTATCCTATCTGTTTAAGCAACTCAATATACCTTTTGCCCAAAACAAATGAACTATCAACTTGACCACACATGTCTTATCCTAAGTATAGAATCTTAAATGTCTTCCTTAATATAACCAAATCAACTTTGATTGTCTAGTTATTACCATTTTGTTACCCATTTATTTGCATGGACAATCAAATAGCATATGATAAAGTGAAAATAACAACATAAATGAAATGAGTTACTTTCAAGTGATCTTCAAATGAAGCCCCTTTACAATTTTTGGCCTTATATTATTTCATTACTAACATTGAAATAACTGTTATAATAGTTAATTATACCAGTAAAATGTTGATAAATTGTTGCTTTAATCATTTTCATGTCAATTTTGAAATACATCTTTTGTTATTTCCATTCCTAAAGAGCCAATCAAGGTGGTATTAAATGTTACCACTATCAAAGTAAAAATATATTTAAATTATAATCTAAAATAGATGATTGGAGTGGAAGAAGAAGTTAAATAATGTTGATGAAAATAAGATGCCAGGAAAGATTGTTGTTTACAATCTAAATTGGGTTCAATCAAAAAATCGAGCAAAAGGTTGAAATAAACCCGAAAAAAGCATGGTAAAGTTACACCTTTTTTTAATTAACATTATCAATGAAAAGGAATAGGTTTGATTGTAAGTCATCAGCTGATGAATGAAAGCCAATCAATTGCTTTTCATCAATAAGTTATGAAACATTTGCTATTAAAACTTGATTTCTCTATCAAATGAATTTGAAGAATAAATTTCAATTAAGATTGAAGTTGTTAATATAAATTATAAACTCGATTATTTAATTTTCAAAGCTAAGGATTGAATTTCAAGGATTACCAATGATATTATGGGCTGGTCAAGGTGAACCCAACTGTAGTGGTTAGTAAAGATTAACATTTGCTACTTGGGAGCAATTAAGATCAATGATTAATTGTTGATTCTGTTTTTTTATAACATTTTTTGTTAGCGTGTAAAAATTGTGGTTAAGTGAATTAAATTGTTCAACATTTGATATAAGGTGAGGTTGATTGAAATGAAAAGTATTGTTGAAGAAAAATTGAAACTTACAATTTTTTTGCTTAAAGTGCTATTATCTTTTAATCCAGGTTTGATTGCTTGATTAACCTGACAAAGGTTAATGATGATAATTGTTGTAATCAATATCCATAAAGTAGATTTGCTTGATTTCATGATTTATTTTTGCTTTATAATAATTGTTTCCAGCTTTAAATGTAAAACCAAATTAGCAAATGTTGAACAAACACAATTATTTTAGATGATGATGATATTAATGATGATGGTAGTGATGAAAAGATGAAAATGATATTTGCTTTAACCTTTTTTTTTATATCTTTACGGGTTTCGATTAACGGAAAGGTCAGAATCAATTTTCTTTAAGATTAACCAAGTTCATCTTATTTGGACAACTTGGAGGTTAACATCCAAGTTTTCCGGTAAATTACTTGTGTGTTGACTTGATTAACTGATCAACTGATTCTGGTTTGAGTACAACAAATAATCCAGTTAAATTGATTGGAAACAAATTGGCAAACTGTTAACACCAACAAAAGGTGAACATGGAATCTTTGTGCTGATTTGAATGGAAACACAAATTAATCATTTCCAAATGATCAATCACTAAATTTGGTAATGACACTGAAATTGACTCTTGAAGATGAGGTTGATTATGGCGTTGATCGCGAACGGCTTCAAGAGTTTGTAAACAACAGAGAAAGTGAAGGTAAATGAAGCAAATTTGTTGAGATTGTGAAAGGTAAGAAAACAAAAAATAGCTAATTTAACAGCAATTAAGATGAGCACAAATTGCGACTGAATAATAATGATAATAATAGGTATAAAAGGGAAGAAGGTTAATTTAGATTATTACTCCTTCTTGAAAGAGTAAAAACAAAACAGCCGAAAAAAAAGGAAAGACTTTAAGAGTTAAATGAGCAATTAGAAGAGTATTTAAAATGTATTAACAATTGGCTACTTTTAGGTCCAAAGTAAGATCGATGACCGCTCCTTTTGTTTTAATGATGAGAAACAGTAAATTAGTTTTAATTGTATTGAGATGTAAACTATTGAGATGTAAAAAAGATGCACGTAATACGGTCTTGGAAGCAAAGAAAGGTTATTTAAGCTTTAAAGATGACAATCAAGTTGAGTTGGATCAAGATAATTAGGATGATTTAACAATGTTAATGTTGACTCTTGAAACTGGACACTGTTAATGGATCTGCTTATGTGAAAGTTGACAAGTAACTGTAATGATAATTGTAATTGTAGTTTTAATTTAAAGGACAAGGGAAAATAAAAGAGTTGAACTTGCCGGTTAACATGTGATTTATCCAATGGCAAAACCAGTAAAACAAAATAAATCCTTTTGTCGGTTTTTTTTGGGTTAACTTGAAATTAAACAATTTACACAATTAGAGTGTCGATCATTAGATGTTAGTTAACCATGGGTTAACAATGGTGTTCGGTTAAGTCATGTTAAAGATGGAAACACATTTTTAATGATATTTTTGTATGTAAATTGTTGGGTAAATTGGGTTTGTAAAGCGATTGATTTCAACCACTTTTGGGTTCACTTTTCAATTTAACTGGCAACAAAACATGGTGAACCTTTTACTCGTGTTAACTGTTACTGACTGAGCGAACTCAACATTCGTATGAAAAAGCGATAAACAAGAGTAGAAAAAAATAAAAGAAGAAGATGAAGAAGATGAAGATGAAAAGAGGGAAGATGATGGGAGGAGGGAATCAGGAGAAGTGGAAAAGATTCAAATGAATGTTCAATATCGCGTCAACAGGTTTCAAGTGAACAGAAAAGTGGATGACTGGATCACAAGCAGGGGAACCGTTTTTTCGTGTTAATCTGTATAACTGAATCAAGGTACGAATAAAGTTGATTTTAAGGTGTTTATCGGGAATCAAGATATAGAGCAACTCACTCAGCTGGAGTATGCTTTTTTTCATCTTCATCGTCTTCATCATTTTTCATCTTTGTCGTCGTTCGTCTTTTCATTCAATTTTTAGTTAAACTTGCAATTCGATGGTAAATCTTTATCAACCTTCTTTGAAAGACTAGTTTAACGAGATTTTCCGCTTTTTTTGAACAGTTTAACTTTTAATCGACTATTAATCTGTTTTCAATCTTTTTTTTTTGCTTCTTTTAATTTCAAAAGCATAACAAGTTAGATTAATAGATGATTACAATCAGAGCTTTATTTAAGCTCATTTTATACCTGATAATACAATGTTAATAATACGGATAATGATGCACTTTCAATTTCATTTGGCATTCACTTTAATATTAACAGCTACTTTCATTTTCTTGCACCGTCTTTATTGTGTTTGTCAAGTCATTAACATTTTACGTTATTGATTAATTGTCCGAGTCAAATTATTTGTAAAGGTAGGACAATTATGCATTATAATGATTATTTAATTGAATCTTTTTAATTTCTAAGTATTGTTAAAATGGTTTGGAATGGAAAAGAAATGAAATTTTTCTACAAAAGGCTTGAAGAAAAAAAGAGAAGGTAATTGGAATTGTGATTACCAGAAAACTGTAGATTATCATAATTTTTAATCATTATTTTAAACCCTTCCAAATGTCACCTTATTGAATTGAAATTGTTTCGTTATCATTATTGTTGGTCTTTCATTGGATCAGTTGATTGAAGTAATATTCAACATCTTTAATGGATCCATTCAATTGAAAAATAATACATTGAATCTCAACGAGACGGTAAAAAATATGGTTCACTTGAAAATGTTTGATTTTGTGCAAAATTAGAAGGGAAAATGATTTGAGCCAAAAAAAGTAAATGAAATTAGGCAAATTAAGTTTAATGGTTAACCTTTTACAAGTTAACCAAAGTGATGATGATGTTGATGATGATATGTGAATGAGTGAGTAAAACCAAGAAAAGAATCGTACAAATAACTTGAGAATTTGTTCTCAATAAAAAACCGGTTCAGATTGAACATTAACTATCCTCACTATTAACATCATCTTCATCATCTACAGACATAAATGTGTTCCTGAAATGGAAAGCTACAAGTCAAACTGACCTGTAAAAGTGACCCTTACAGGAAGCTTTTTTTTCTCAAAGATAATCTGTAAGCAAATTGACTTTACAATCAAACAATGATATTAAATAATGACCTTGATAATTTACCTGAATCCATTTCAAGATAACAATTAAAATTATCAAAGTAGACTGGCCATTGGGCTGGCCAAGTTTACATTTCATTGCTATTATCAAAAATAATTACTATTTTATTATAATTTTTTATTGTTAATATAATGTGATTTAGTAAGCTGTCTATTTGATTGATAATAAAGATTTTTGCTAACAATGAAATTTCATGTCAGTTTAATAGAAACTATTAGATTTCTTTTGAATTTAAATACACAACTGATGAATACTGTGAACTATTATCATTGGTTTGGTCTTTTTCAAAGCAACTTTCAATTGAAAATTTATCAACCGAGCTTTATGGTTTAGTTTATTCAAATTGCATTTTAATAGCAAGTTAATGGCCACAATCAATCGCAATTTTATCATTAAATAACTTGACTCATCTAATGGACGGTTTAATTTAGAATGAGTAAAGTAATTAAGATTTAAGAAAGAAAAATGAAGCAATTTTTTTCTTCTTCAACAAAATTTGGTTCGAACGTTTAATAAAAAAGATTAAGGTGTTAATGTTCCATCAGTGGAAATATAATTTCACACCAAACATATCAAGGTTATTTAAGGTAAGTGAAGATTGTTATTATTTATATGTTGCTGTTCATTGGCCAAATAAAACTGACCACGAAAGGTTGATTCAATAGGCGTAAAATTAGTGGCCACGACGGTCAGGGTCACGTTGTCGAGGAGCTGCTTTAATGATGTTATCAACTCGTAAAATCATTTCAGCAGCTTCAGCAGCACTTAAGAGAACTTGTCTTTTGACTACAGCTGCTTCAATAATGTTTAATTTAGCCATATCTTCAACAGCTCCATTCTCCATGTCTAATCCGTAACTGTGTTTACCCTGTTGGTGAAGTGCTCTGAGTTGAGAAATAAGTTGAGCACTATCGTAACCACCATTATCGGCAATAATTGTTGGAAGTTGTCGTAAAGCTTTAGCGAATGCTTCCATAGCAAACTGTTCTTTACCTGGTGTTTCTGCAGCAAGTTTAGAAACAGCATTAGCCATCAGCATTTCAGATGAACCACCACCGTAAATGATCTTAGGAAATTTAACAGTTTGCGATAATACACAAAGGGCGTCGTGAAGTGATCGCTCGGCTTCATCGATAATTTGCTCAGTTGCTCCACGAAGAACAATTGTACAAGCTTCACCAAGAGGAACGCCAGAGAACTTGAGCATTGTATCTCCCCCGATGATTACCTCTTCGATCAAGTCACATTGACCAAGTTTTATCTGAATAAAAATAGAAACCAGATTAATTAATTTATATAAAGTCATGGATAAGGGATTAAAGTTAAGAATACACACCTTATCAGGGTGACCAAAAGTAGAAACAATTTCTCCTCCTGTTACAAGAGCAAGTCGCTCCACTCCATCGAAATCAGCATGTTCAATGGCCATTACACCAGCGTCAGCAAACAATTGTTCAGGATAATTATAAATTAATTGACGATTAACAAAAACATTAATGTTATGAGCTAGAATTTGGTCAACTTTATCTTTCATTTTTTCTTTTTCTGCCAGCTCAAGCTCAGCTACTTTGGCAATAGAGTCTACCTTAACTCTTGAACCGAAAACTTTAATTTTATCAGTATCCATAGGAGTATTGGCGATCAAGATTTTAGCCTTTTCAATTCTCTTTGGTTGATTAACTCCTGGTTTCTTATCCAAAAGAAATCCTTCATCTAAGAAAGAATCAGTCAAAGTGCCACCAGGTTTCTTAATAATTTGAATCGCATCAAGATTTCCTGACCCTTTCAACTTAAGAATAGCCTTTAAAGCTAACTCTGAGAAAAATTCTTTATGCTGAGAAAGAATTTTAGAGCTTAGGGTTGTTCGCGCAATATTTAATAGATGAGACTTGAATTTTTCCTCATCAGCACTATCATCGACAGCATTATCCTCTAAAGCTTTACGAGCAACAACCACAGCCTGTCTCCATCCAGAAATGATGGTTTGAGGGTGAATTTTCATATTGATCAGTTGTTCTGCTTCCTTAAGTAATTCCGAGGCTAAAACAGTAACACTGGTTGTACCATCTCCGACTTCATCATCTTGAGTCTATAAGTGATATTGAAACAATTAGTGGAAGCAAATACTTCTTACGATCAATATTATTACGACGAGACCATGCTTTTTACTTACCTTAGAAATATCAACAAGAACCTTAGCAGCAGGATTATTGACTCCAATACTTTTCAAAATGGTTGCACCATCATTAGTAATTTCGACCTTATTACTTCTACTGGTACTACATAATAAAATTTTGTCCATTCCTTTAGGGCCAAGAGTTGTTTTAACCAATTCCCCAACCGTAATAGCACCAACAAATGAGCTAATTCGAGCTGCTTCAGCTTTCTCCTCATCGGCACCAGCTTTTAAAACTTGAATAGGTTTCAAGGGGTTGGTTATGTTCGGCATCATCATCATTTTGAATTATTTAAAAGTAGTACAAAAGGTTGACAAAGAAAGACAATTAAATTAATTAATATTAATCAAAAAGATGACAAGAATAAGAAACACTCTTTAAATCAGAAACAATGAAAGTTGAACTGAGAGAAAGCACACCACCCTAAGCTATCTCTCACACTTTATCTTTTTAGTTTTTCCCTGCTTCTTCAAGTTTGCCTCTTTTTTTGAATTTCTGTTCAAATGAAATTGAATCAATGTTAAATTTGAATTGTTGTCCAATATACAATTTTTTCAGACATTAAAATTTCTATTCTTCCGATTTAAATTAATTTCTTTAGGCTTGATCGTATAAATATGTCATTAAATGTCCGTAAATTATTACAATATCTGATAATGATGGGCGTTTTGAACGCAATAATTTCTAATCGAGGCCCGAGTTTATTTCCCCGTTTTTCCACTCCATCATATCAGACTAATATGGACATTTATTGCAACTGAAACTATAAACAGCTAACGTAGATTTTAGTGTAAGCTATAATCTGTGAGATTTCAGCATGACTGATGTTTTGTTTTGCTTCTACCAACAGTCAGATTTGTCTGCGAATTGTATAACCTTTAAATTGATTTTTAGAATGAATTATTTTATTCAAAGCCATGACGGATACATCTAGTCTCATAAATGTAAAAATCTGTCAGTAAAAACAACCATAAATTGTCAGAAAATTCTTGCGCTAATCAAAAATTTACAGGATTTAGTTAGAATTATTCGGACAAAATTTGATATCAGACTTTAAGCTCTGTAAATTTCAGGATTTGTTGTTTTAACAGCGTAATTTTTATTCTATGCTTAAATTTCAGACAAATTCACTGAACTAACAAAGTGAAAGACACAATTGAATTGCAATATTGCTCCAAAATCGAAATGATTTCTTCATACTTTAAAATGGTTCAATCTGAATCGTCTTTGGACTTGAATCAGATTAAGAATTCAGGAATGTCCTGCTTAAGCTTCAAGCTATTCAATGAATTCTTGAATCTGATCCAAATCAAATTAAACTACTTTAAATTGACGAATAAAAGACAATTTAAAGGTAGCGGTGTTGATTTCTACCGCCAGAGGGCAATATGCATTGGATTCTGCATTAGGAAGTACAAGAGACGTTTGCAAATATCTTAAAGATCTTAATAATAAAAAGCTTATTATTATTTAGTGTAAAATGGATTCTCATATTTTGAAAAAGAAAGCGCTTTAGTTTGGTCTTAAAATAAAAACTTGGACTAACCAATTGACCTCTTTTCAGAGCTCACTTTCGGTTTGTACAGCCAACTATTCAGTTTTCAGAGGTCTCTCTCCATTGTTTATTAGTTGGTCTCTTTAATTTTGGTTATTTGTTTACGTCTTTCTTATTGGTCCGAATTGATTTATTCCAATTAATTAAAATGGTTAGTTTTTTTTATTTATTTCTTGTTCAACTATTTAACAAATTTCATTGTTTTCACAATTAAGGCAAAGCTAACCAATGGTATTGGACTTGGAGGTGAAACTCGTCAGTTAGTGTTGGGTGATAGTTTTCGTAATTATCGGTGCAATCGTGGCCCTAAAGGCCTACACACTGTTCGGTATGATTTCAAGCCTGCTTCAGTTGATACTACCAAAGTGGGTGATATAGAATTTGGCGAAAACAATAAAGTTACCGTAACTATGCCTAATGTTGAATCATCAGGACAACCACAGACGGTCTTTAAAGGTTCAAGGAAACCACATCTTAAAGAATGTGTTCTTATTATTGACAACGAAACAGGAGAATTAACATTGGAAAGGTTGGCTCATAATATTACTGTGAAAAAGACTCGAGCTGAAGGAAGTTCTCGAGCTGGTTTACCTAGGCCTATCACTCCATCATTTGAGACTCAGAATGAAAAAAGTGGATCATCATCTAACAGCAATGGTAACAATGGCAATGGCAACAATAATAGTTATAACAATAATTCTAACAATAATTATAATCAGCGTAAACTTTCACCGCCAATGATTAATGGCTCTATTAATGGTGGCCGTCCTATTTCTCCTAAAGTTTCTTCCTCTTCTTTAACTGTTGGTGGACATCACAGTAGTTTGTCTCAAGGAGGATCGCCTTCATCCTTAACACCTAAATCCAATCGATCTTCACCAAATGTTGCATTCGGGTTACATCGTAGTCCTCTTGTGCAGTCCAGTCAACCATCTATGCCAACTAATGGTCTATTAACCTCAACTCACATTAAACCTGATGATGAGATGATTGGTATTCTCTCAGAATCATCAAGTGATTCTAGTGAACATGGTTCATCTAGCAGTGATAACAGTGATAGCTCTAGTGATGAAGATGATGAGATCAAGCAAGAAGTTGTAGAAGCCTCGAAAAGTTTGAATAATGCTGGCTATTCGATACCAGGTTCATCTTCATCATCTGGATCAGATAGTAGTTCTGATTCTGATGATGAAACTGGCCCTGCAACGCCAACACCAATGATGACCAACAATTCTAAAATCAAACAAAGTCCGAACAATGGTTCCTCTTCCAGTGCAATTCTTCCAAGTATGCCTAGCATGTTGAGTATGCCCAAATTTACGCAATTAAGTAAGTCGATCAAGTACAATTTACTTTCTATTTACAAATCCATTTACCTATACCTTTCTATTTGTTTTTACCTTTTGTTTTTTTGTAATTTTATATTTTGCTCTTTTTCAGGTGAAGACTTACAACTAAGTGAGTCTGGAAGTGATAGTGATTGAAGGCTTTTGCTGTTTTCAAAGATCATTCACGGAGTTGGAGAATCTGAGACGTTTAATGGCTAATGCTGTTTCAATCTTGATGCAGAGATACTGAGTAAAGAAATATATGCTACGAAAAATTTGGGCAAAGCTTATATGCTTCGTACAATTATTTTGGTTGCGATTAAAAAGTACAATTGTTGAGAATGAAGCTAAACCGAGCATCATTGAAGTAACTTAATCAAAAGACAAATTCTCTCAAGTGCTACTGTAGCTTATTTTACGAGTTGATAATTTTATTAAAGCAGCTCCTCGACAACGTGACCCTGACCGTCGTGGCCACTAATTGCATGCTTTAAAACTATTTTAATCAATCTTTCGAGGTCAATATTATTTGGCCAACAAACAGCAACACTTAAATTACAATCTTCACTTACCTTAAATAACCTTGATATTCTTGGTGTGAAATTATATTTCCATTGATGGACATTAACACCTCAACTTTCTTTTTTATTAAACATTTGAATTGAATTTTTGAAAAAATTATCTATTCTGCATCATTTTATGAATCTTAGTGACCTGTCTAATCTTGATGATGGCTTAATAATTTACAGAATTACGATAACAGGAATAATTTTGATCAGTCAGCAATTTGTTGATAAACAATTGAATAAACGAGATCACAAGGGTGAACAGAACGTTTGTAGCGTATGAGAAAGCACAGTCGATAATGAAGCACTTTTCATTTTTTAAAGTCTTTATTTTCGATCATGAAGACAAAAGTGACAGAAGAGTTGATGAATTTAAACAAAACTATAGCTTAAGATTCTTTCATTTCTCTCAATCTTCTAACAGCACCACGAACAGTAGCTGCAGTGGTTGTGCTAAAGACATAGGCTCCTCCGGCAACTGTTTTACCACAACCGCGGCAAGACCAAATTCCTACACATGATCGCTTCATTGTTTCCTTTAAAAAACGAATAACACATGGATTAGACTAAGAAACACACTAAACGAAATTCACAAGTAAATTCTAAAAGACACTTACCTTTCCGCAAAATGTACATGTGTACTTTGAGTGTTGTGTGACTTCAATTTTCTTAACCATTTTCCTAAGAGAAGCACCGTACCGAGTACCATATTTACCAACAACTCCTACCTTCTTGGTTCGCTTTGCCTGAAAAACGAGAAAACAAAGAGCACAGGTAAATAGAGGTCCGGATTCAACATTAAACATTAAACTTACCATTTTAATTAATTGTAATAAATTACTTTAATTTAAACAAGAAAGAAATAAACAAACACTAAGACTTATAAAATCAAGCTTACAATTATATCAAACGTCTTTTCCGCTTCCGAATATGGTAAGCAACGCCCTCTACTGTTTAGCGTTAAATTCCTACACCGCTATCTTTAAAATCATTTTCATTTTACTTTTCATAATAATTTTTCATTTTCAACATTTCCTTCAATCTTACCTAATTCATTGATATTCAAACGAATTCAAATGCTATTTCAAAATTAATTAATTGAAAGTGTAACCCAAATCTTAGAATTGTTTAATCCATAAATCAATATAATAACCAAATGAACATTAATTTACAAATAGATATAAATCTTGCTCTAAATTAAGATCAATTGGATTCATTGGCTTACAAAATGAAGCAAAATTCATCTTAAATTACATCCAATAAATTATCATGCAAAATAAGATTAAAGGTCGATGAATTGGAAATCACGATAATCCTTTTCGTTGATAAGCTAGGAAGGCAAAAACAAGATATATGTAAATACAAAAATATATTAAAATATAAATAATGGATTGTATGTGAAAATTAATGTGTTATAGTTGAATGTAAAGTAACAATACAAAATAAGTGATTAAGTCTTCAGAGCGTTGAATCTTCAGAGCGCAAGATTGAATTACAGAGTGAGTCCAACATAACTTGAAATAATGGTTAATCAACAATTTTCATTACAGTTCAAGTTGAATCCGCAACATTTTGTTTTTATTCACTTAATGATAGAGTTGAACAAAATCTTTACATTTGACAACATTGAACCCAAAACCATGGATTTAAACTTTACCTTAATTTTAATCTTTTAACCAACCCAGTGAAATCAAAGTGTTTCAATCTGTCCAACCAAATAATGTCAACAACAATTAACAGTAAATCAATGAACCAACAAATGAACCAATCTTCATCAACTGAACATAACTATCATTACCATTTTTATAAGGTAAGGCACTTTCAATTTTTAATGTTAACCAGACATTTGTATTCAACAGCCATTCAATCAGGTGAAAGCAAGTTGTATTATTGAATTTAAACACATTTAATTTACAATTAACTCGGCAATTTGTTTTGCAATTAAACTGAGAAATGTTAACACGTAACAAATCAAAGTAATTAGTGATTAAAATAGTGAAACTTTGAATCTATTTGATCGGGCCGACTGTAATTGGATTGGGTTTGAATATTGGGTTAAAAATGTTTCACTTTAGTGACTTTTATTTTGAATAAACATTTATATGATAAAAAAACATTGTAATGATGAGATAATAATGCAAAAAACAGGCAAAAAGACACAAAAATAGATATAAGATGAAGAATCAAAATGATATTTTTCTTGTTATTCAGATAAATGAACAATAAATGACAATCTAAAAACAAGTTGACAATAGATTTTTATTCATCATTTTCATTTTTTAGCCTTTTCTTTTCATCTTATTCTTGATTATATATTTGGCTTTCACCATCCTCATCATCCTCATCATCAAACTAATCGTCATCACCATCATCATCATCCTCCCCATCATTTGACCTCTTCATTCCTCGTAATGTTATACATTTTTTTCTGCCCATTGCTATGAACATGAAGAAAATTCTGTAGACTTTATCATCATCATTTCTCCTTCTCAGGATGAAAGATAAAAACATTTACAGAATCATCAATCAACCAAATAATAATGCGAGTTGGTTAAACATCAAATTCAACGAATCAAAATAAATGGTTTCACTGTTGATAGTTTTTTTTGTTTTCCCTCATTTCTTAGCGTTGAAAAGCCTTTTGTTTGACTTTCTTTGTTTTCCTATTCACTTTCACTCTCATTGTTTCACTCGTATAAAAGCAACATATTTAACCCCAACTAACCCGATCAACGACAATCAGCTAATCATCAGTGACTCTATTAACCATCAATTTGTTAAGTTCAAGTGCAAAGTTAATCGTCATGATAATTGGTTTAACCTGAAAGCAAAGACAGAAACCAAATAACAGAGCTCATAAGTCAAAAGGTAGTACGACTGAAGAGACAGTTAAAATGCTCCAATCCTGGTTATGCTAATCTATTGATACCTCTCACCTTAACTGTCTCAGCTTTTACCAATTGATGATTTAATTTTCATTTTGTTTCAATCTTTTCTCAGTGTCACTATTGCCATCAGTTATATGATGGTTCAACCGCTTCAATGTTTCAATTTCAGCAGTAGGATAAAATTGAATCAGAAACTCTCAAGTCAAACGCAAAAAAGTTATTTCAATCTGAGGGTAAAACCTATTCATATCCAAGATCTAGACTAAACTAATTCACACTTAAATTATTAAATTGATCAGTTAATTTCTCACGCACATTCATTTCTGTATTTAATCCGATTGCGTTTGAAGCAAACCAAATGGTTTGAAAATGTTGGCAATGAAATGAAAAAGATGGTTCAAGAGTTTTTATATTAAATTTCACAGACTATTTAATCTAACAATTTACTTTTATTTATTTCATTCTATTTAACTTTAACCATTACCGTTGATTGAATGGTTTAAATTTAACTATTGAATTACAATTCTGTAAAATCTAACAACCTGCAAACTGAGCCAATATTTAATCACTAATATTAACCAATTTCATTTACTCTCATTGTCTCTTTATAGACTGAACAATTAACCTTCCTGTGTATATTATTCATAATGATTTTGGTTGGAAACATTTCAGTCTTGATAACTTTACTCATCTCAAAGAAGCGCAAAAGTCGAATGAACTTTTTCATGATGCATCTAGCAATTGCAGGTCACTATTAAACGTTATTCAATTAACCAAAGCTAATGGGATCTCTGTTTTATCCAATCACCAGATCTTCTAGTTGGATTGATTAACGTTCTCAGTGATATTATCTGGCGATTTACAGTTGACTTTTATGGAGGCGATTTAATGTGTAAAGTTGTTAAATTTTCATCAGTAAGTTTTAACAAAAGTGCTTTTTATTCACCAATAACTTCAACTTGTTTCATCTCAAATGAAATTGCAAACTTTTGATTAAAAAGTGAATCAAGATTGTAATTTGACCTGTAAATGCAAACACAAACATTTCCTCTAATGTTCATATTTCATTTCAACTATTCAAAGCTTATAAGCTCTCAGTGCTGATAAAAGAAGAGTTAATTTCAAAGAAATATTCCTAACGAATGTGATTTGTCTCGTTAGATCTTGAAATGAAATCTCACTTGCAATTGATTGACTACAATAACTGAACTGTTAAAGTTTTCACAAAACAAACTAACAAAATAATTCTTAAATTGATAAATTAAAGCAAATGTTGTCAAATATGAAGTTTCATCATTCTGAAGGATTTCTGAGAAAAATGAGATTCTAAAACAAGGCTTTGAGCTCTTTTCTCATAGCACATTATAAATTGGAAATAGATTGAAAATTTAATGTAAATTAGGTCAAATTTCATGATCATATTTCAATTGATTAGTTTGCTAAAGTTTGTTTAAATTGAAACATGAAACTTGATCAAAATTTTCAATCAAATTATCAAATAATAACAGGGATTGATCTAATAAAGATTTTATGTTAAAACTTAGAATTAGATTTTCTTAAATTGCAATACAACAAACCCTAGAATCAAAAATTGATCAAATATACTATTTTTCACTCTCCATATGTAATAACTATCTAAATCCTGGTTAATCTTGCTAACTTGGAAATAAAAAGCATTTCATTTTGATCATTGAAACTAACTCTTAAATAAGTCAAAGCATTTTTAGATGCAACATTTAATATGAAACATTGTCACTCAGATAATTGATAACATACATTTTCACAAGTCTAATCCAATATGAATAATACAATTGAAAAGCAAGAAACTTAATACTAGGTTTTCAGTAAAACATGTTTAAAAGCTTCATTAAGTGTTAATAAAAATGTTGTAGTTACTCCAACCGATAGAAATATAGGGAAACGGGTTTATTTTTTAAAACTCGTGTATCGATTGTGTACACTGACCCAATGTTTACCTCAGTAGAACCTTGTTTGGCGTGAATCTGTAAATAACTATCATGATCCATGACAACATCACTTGCCTTGATACAAATCAAAGTGTCATAGTCACTACCAGAACTGCTTTTATAACATTTAAAGTAAACAAAACTTGAATCAAGAATATAAGAATGTTTAGTATTAGATACATTAAGATGTAATCTCTCAGGTATTTCAATAGTCTTTTCTGGTTCACCATATTCAAAGGGAAAAGGCAATATTCAAGAGATGTTAGAAATGTTGATGAATAAAGGGCGCTATGGTGTGTTTGGAATGGAATTTTCGATTAGAAGAACAAACTGCAGCATCCAACATTATCTGCTAATTCATATTGAAGGACAGTTTAATCAAATGAAGAAAAGCAAAAAAGTAAATGGTCTTCCAGTACAATCACTACAAGAATAGGTGCAAGAAATTTTAAGAAAACAAATTTACAGGAAAACTATCAATTTCAATTGCTAATTTGCTCATAATACAAGCTAACCTTTCATCACCACCAAGAGTGCCAAACCCAGAATCAAACTACACAACCTTTAGTACCATGATTGAGTTACTTGATCAGAGAATTATGACATCTAAAGCTAGATCGGCATTCGAGATATAAATGAATATAATGTTATGATACATTATACGTTATTATACGATTGAACATGACCAAGACATTTAATGATTCCTGTAATTTTAACGCATTTCGATTCTATGGACTTTCCTGTGTTAGGACGTCCATTAAATCATCTGTTTCCATCTATTTTCAATGAAACTTTCATGTTTTACTTGAAGCAATCAATGTTTCCTGTGAGCCTCGCAAGATTCATCAGTAACAAGTCAGTCAATATCATTTAGTAACAAGTATTGGACAACAAGTAAAGCAAATAACAAAAGGTGATAATATAATTTAAGATTGATTTGCAATAATCATTGTCTCAACTCAATGAGTAAATTATGTTCACCATTAACAGTAAAAATGGTTAACCAGCAATCAATATTGACAGTAATTGTCAGCCTTTCTACCAGTGAAAGGTAAATCTCACGAGAGTTTATTCACAACTCATCATGCAATTCCTGCAACTAAACTGAATAAACAGTTTGTATCAAACAACAACTTCCAAGTAAACTGTTGGTTGATAACCAATGAAAATTGTTTCGTTATTAAATTTACAATTCTTATTAGCATTGATAATCAAATAACATGAACAGTTGACCTTCAAAGGTTTTCATGGGCGAAGAAAAAAATAGCCTTGAAATGTGATAATTGAATCAAGTTAACAATCAATCATTGAATAATCTTATTCAGTAAACAGAAAGAAATGAGAAGAAAATTTGATGATAATTTTTAACCGCAAAAGTTGATTAACGATTAATGATTTACCTTTCAGGTTTTGGTCACTTACTCATCAACTTATGTTTTAGTTTCAGTATCAATTGATCGTTACGATGCTGTTACAAATCCGCTCAATTTTTCATCAAGCTGTAAGTCCATGTTATTGATTAACTATTCAATGACTTTTATTGATTAGCCTTTTCCTTTATTGATTTTTGACCTTTTTTGATGCCTTACTGTCTCATCATCCTTCATTGTAACCATCGACACTTGCTGATGGCAAACCTGAAGAATCCCGGAATTATGATGGAAATTAATTGATTGTCAATTGAAATACATTTTTCCTTTTTACCCATTTTCCCATTGAAAATAGTGAATCAAAATTGAGATTTATTATTGTTCATAAGCTTTTATTTTGTCCAAGTGTGAGCAAACAAGATGGATAAAGATGTAATATTGTAGACAAAATTATCCAAATTGAAACTGCCAATGACCTGAGATAGACGTATAAATCAGTATTGATCAATCTAACCCTTTATTTGATTTTGCCTTTTTTAGGGTCAAGAGCTCGTCGGTTGGTCGTCATTTCATGGGTCCTTAGCTTTGTCTTTGCTGTTCCAGCAGCTTTTCTCAATCAAGAGGCTGAGATTAAAGGCCATATACAGTGTTGGATCAACTTGAGTTCAATTGGTTGGCGTTTGTACATTACCTTGATTGCATTTACACTGTTTTTCATCCCTGCAATCATCATTACTGCTTGCTATTGTGCCATTGTCCATGTCATCTGGACTAAAAGTCCTTACACGGCTTCAGATGGTTATAACATTCGAAAATTAGTTTCAAATCGTTTGGAATCAATGGATAAGATTTTAACGGCCAGTTCTTTGGATCAATCAAAATATCTCAACTCTAGCGAAAAAGGTCAATATCATTTCAATTTACTAGAATTAAGATAATATTATGCAATTTAATTTAAAACAGATTCGAATCTGAATCTTAAGAAAACGGAAATTTATCAGTTTCAACACAGACTGTGTGAATGACAAAAATAATAATACCTTATTAGGTCCTGATCTTCAACCTCTAACCTGAATTACTCTACTTTTAGGCTGTTACAGTACTCAAAACCCTTGTGAATACAGTAAAATTGTTCATAAAAGTTGTTGACTGATTGATTGAATCGAGCCACAGTTTGTTTGATTGAAAGCCAATAGATGGCAGTTATCAAGTCAAGAAACATTGAACAAATGCATTTGACGAGAAAATTTTTAGCGAAAAAACGAGATTAATTTGGTTAATAAAATGAGGGAGGAGAAAAGTTTGAAATCATTGACCTTGCTAAATATTGAATAACAATAGAGAATCATGAAATGCTTTTCAGGGAAATATTTTTATCAATAATGTTATTGTTGAAAATAGCTGACCAAGAAGTTATGTTACAGATTGAGTAAATGGATTTGGATGGGATTTGATGGAAGCAAAAAGTTTACCATCAAATTGTCTCATAAATCGTCCAATAAATGGGTTAAAGATTGATCTTTACTTTTGGTAATCAGTTAAATGGTAATCAAAAAGAAGAAGCTGAAAAAAATTGAACCAGAAAAGGAGAGAAAACCAGAGAATAGTGTTTAACCAAAAATTAATAACATCTATTAATACCACTTGTTATTTTGATGCAATCCTTTATTGTTTCTGGTTACTTGTACATGTTTTTATACCAAGCAAAATTAATGCTATAATCATCATCATTGTCGTTATTAAACAGCAAACCATTGGCCATTCAACTCTACAAATTAATATTTTGTTGTTACAGGAATGAGTTTAACTGCCAGTGAAGATGATTTAAGTGGATTGAAAAGAGCCAGTTCTAGAGGTGTTATTCCAAAGGCCAAGATCAAGAGCGTTCAAATGACTTTGGTAATTGTTTTAGGTGAGTTGTGAATTTTGAATATCAAAATGATCGAACTTTCAACTTTAATTTTTTATAATCATAAAACTGGTCAATATCAGTATCGAAAGATTCACTAACATTGTAGGAAACACTGAAAGAAATTGAAAAATGCCTGAAAATTATTGTTTCGTTATCATTATTCATTTTCTCAACCAGTTTTCATCCTTTGTTGGAGTCCTTATTTTGTTTGGGATCTTTTACAAGTCTATGGATTTATACCAATTAATCAAACAACGGTGGCCATATCAACATTCATTCAATCAATGGCTCCATTAAACAGTGCTGCTAATCCAATAATTTATGGACTTTTTTCAACTCATCTTTGCAGAAACATAAGAATAAATTGACAAAATCGAAGCCAGAAAATCATAATCAATAATGAAACCTTGAATGGCAAAGACTATTGTAACAACTTTGAAAGAAAAGACATTAAATGAAAATAAAGATGCCATTTCTTTCAACTCAATGCTTTTTCACATTCACTTTTCACTGAAAGTTCAAAGACTAGAGATTAAACTCGTCTCGACAGAAACTGCTGAACATAATGTTTCAAATCAAAGATTCATTTCAATTTCAGAATCATATTTTTTTCAAAACGTACTTCAAACCCTTTATCTGTAC
This sequence comes from Tetranychus truncatus, assembly GCA_028476895.1. Lineage (NCBI taxonomy): Eukaryota > Metazoa > Arthropoda > Arachnida > Trombidiformes > Tetranychidae > Tetranychus > Tetranychus truncatus. The sequence continues at coordinate 16,338,884 of CM052060.1, forward strand.
TCGACTGTTCTTTAGAATGGAACAAGAATATTTTTCTTAGATTTTATCAAAAATGTTTCCAAAATTTTTTCCCAACCATAAACTTGACAAAAATTTGCTACTCTTACGTTGAATCGGATTATTTCATCAATGTTATCCTATTCAAATTCATGTTTAAAGTTGTCAGTTTTGCCATCTAAAATCAATAAGAATCCTGAAATTCAGAGTCAAGTTAAAATGCATTTCGGTTCGCCTTCTAAAAGTTCACTTTTCAGGCCAAGCAAGATTTGCCGATTTTTTCATCGAAAATTCACTTAATATTTACTGCAATAACTTACAAAAATTTGTAAAGCGGGTGAATTTTTCGCAACAAGCTATTTGCAATGTCCCATGGACACCGAAGGTATAATTTTTTTGTTAATCAAGTTATTTTATTGTTAGAAAATTAACATTGGTAAAACAATTTCGAATGCACTGTTAAAAAATTTGATGCCTCAACTGTATGGGATGTCAAATCTAGATACTGCGGTCAGCAAAATCGATAATCCAGAAGCGATAGCGAGTCAAGTTCACCTACTACTTTTTTAAAGGCCTTGGATTAAAAAAGAATGTATCTTCCTCTTGAAGCAGCATAGCGCTACCTAATTCAGGTTCATCATTATCACTCAATGAGCTATTCGATACTAATGATTACCAAATTCAGAGGCAACGAAAAGAAAACCCGAGAACCCCACTCGGCCCATCAGCACTTTCAGGAACAGATGTTAAAAAGTTGCCATGCTATTCCTAGGCTCACTATAATTGCGTACAACATGGTCCAGCCTATATCTGATTTATAAAAAGTTGATGTTTGCTTAGTTTAAGCTGCTTCGCCAGTACGATCGTTATCTGCTTCTTCATTGTTCATTTCGAGACAGGCTAATATTGGATTATCAAAGCCAACATCGATACCAGCCCCACTTGAATATCTCCGTTTAAAATATAAATTTTTTGCTCAACACCTAAAGTGATGAAGAATAATGAAGGTTAAATTTTGATGGAATACAGTACCAATTAACTGAGGTTAGCTTTATTACAAAATCATCAGAACTTCTTAGAGGGTTAACAAATCACAAAGGGTTCATTAAAACGATTTTCATCACTTAAAATTGTAATGTATGCTCTAATTGGTCAAAAATTGCTAATGAACTTACTTATCATTAATATTCTTCCTTCGAGTCAATGACTAAATGTTGTCCGGAAGCAATTCGACGACATCCAGTTTTGCTGCAAGTTTCTTAGTGATCCTAAAAGCACCAGATTTTTTAAACCGTAGTATTTGATTTGTGGGATTCAAGCGAGAAGAAATAGCCAACCACGCTTGACTATCCCTGTGCGAAATATAAATCAATTTTTTTCTCAACGGCATCTAAATTAATAAAAATAATGAAGATTAAAGTTTGGTAATACACAATACTTTTTCATTGAAGTTAGCTTTATTCCAAAATAATCAGAACTTCTTAGAGGGTTAATAAATCACAAAGGGTTCATTAAAACGATTTTCATCACTTAAAATTGTAATGTATGCTCTAATTGGTCAAAAATTGCTAATGAACTTACTTATCATATCTATACCAGCCCCGCGTAAGTATCTCCGTTTAAAATATAGATAAATTTTTTCTCAACAGCACCTGAAGTGATGAAGAATAATGAAGGTTAAATTTTGATGGAATACAGTACCAATTCATTGAGGTTAGCTTTATTATAAATAATCAGAACTTCTTAGAGGGTTAATAAATCACAAAGGGTTCATTAAAACAATTTTCATCATTTAAAATGTAATTTATGTTCTAATTATTCAAAAATTGCTAATGAACTTACTTATCATTAATGCTCTTCCTTTGGTATCAATAGCTAAATATTGTCCGGGGACAATTCGACGACACCCAGTTTTGCCGTATGTTTCTTGATGAACCTAAAAGCGCAAACAAAAATTAGAAAAAGATAGAATGAAAGAATAATACCCATAATCACCTTATCGAAAACATTTTTAGTTGGATTATATTCAAGAATGACAATCATAACCAATAGCTAAATAATCTTTGGATCCTCCAATTAAACGAAAAGCCAGCACGGACCATATTCAACAGATACGAGAGCATGAATTTTGCCAGTCAGGTCTGATCTCCAAGGTTCTTCCTTTAGAGATGGCAATCTCTTGATGTTTGGTGTCAGCAAAATTACCATGGATAGAACGGGTAATCCCACTGGCCTTTTGAAGGGTTATATTGTACAAATGCATGGCACCAAGTATTAAAAAACATTTAATTGAACACTTGCAATAGATGATAATCTGTTAACTAATAAAACAGTTTCAAAATTCTGAACCCTTTTAAATACCGAAAACAAAACACGTGCTTCCGGAGAGTTGCTAAGCAATAAGAGGTGTCACGAGATTATCTCAGCCATCTATCTTGACAATCAAAAGGCGCTTTAAATGAAATTCAAAGAGATTTTTTCGCTGTATCAAATAATATCGAAAAATCTGATTAAGCATCGAAAAGTTGATTTTATTAAATTACAGTCACCATTGATAAATGCACCTCGCTAGAAATAGCTTATTTACACTATTCGTTGGGCAGTGTAATTCATAATTTTCAATCTTCCTTAACATTAATAGATCAAAGAAGTAAGTACAAAAAATTCACCTTCGAGTAGGGACTTTGAGGATTTGTAGGCGCATAAAAACTGAGCCCCTTAGTGCTATTAAAATTTCTTCAATCAACAGTTTTCGAACAAACCGAGGCCAAAGTTGAAACTTCGATCGCCTTTTGTACTATTGGAATAGATTAGATCAACAGTTATCTTGATTTTGATCTTGTTATATCTCGAGAACGGCATCAACTACAATAATCATTCTTAAACTAATCAATAGATTTTATTATGGACTTCAATACAATAAGACGGAGAAAATCAAGAGAACTGTCAATCAATAGAGACAATCAATGTTCGATCAACTTTGTTCACCAAACATTTTTACCGACAGATCTCTAGCCTTTACGGCCACAGAATGCCACATTCACATTGCTTATCCTAAAGATCATGTTTTCCATCTATAATAGAAAAATATCTTTGAAAGAAGAAAAAATTTTCATAAAATTTTTTCAATATTATTCAAAGATGGGAATTTAACCGTTCTTTACCGATGTATATCATCACATCAAAACTAATTGTCGCCTCTCAACTCGAACGAAATGAATGTGTGCTTAAAGAAAGGCTTCATTCCAAAATGAATATTATCAGTGTGACAAAATCTAAAGATTTAATTTTTGAATCTCTTATTCTGGCGATGGGGGTTTCATCAAGGATTGGTGTGATGCCGATTGATTGTGCTCTACTCATTGAAAGAGCTTTCGATCCACTTGCATGTAACATTTTACAACCATTTATAACATTTATCAATATTAATAATTTGGTGGAAAATATTCTCCATTTAATCAACTAAAATTTAGTTAAATTAATAATCAATAGAGTACTAAGTTCAATTGACGAAGCACCAGTCACATTCATTTTCAAGTTACCACATTGGACTCCAAATTTCAACTCTTCTCAATAACCATTCAGTTAACACACAGAATTTGTTTATCCCTTCTGGTCATTGTTAAGAATATGAAATGTATTTATAAATTCAGTTGACCTTTTAATGAAAAAGGCCGAAAAACGCACTTTGAAATTGATTTTTTCACTTTGCTCTTTAAAGTAAACATTTAATTATAAATAAATTATGGCCATTATAAATTGCAATAAATGTCATTATTATTGATAGTTATTGGTACAATTAAAAAAGAAAAAAGTTATCAATATTATTAGCAGGGATGAAGTTGATGATAAAATATATTCATTATTACAATAATAATCAAAATAATAAAAAAAATCATTCAAGGTCTCGTCGAATCAAGAAGCCTTATCGTCTCTGAAAGCGCCCAAATGTAGTTATGAGCATATCGAAGTGTCTCAATTTTGGTTAATTTAGTGTCTTCCGAGGCTGTCGGTAAAATCTTGCGAAGACGTTCAAGTGCTTGATTTAAATTGTGCATACGATTACGTTCCCGGTCATTTGCTTTTACCCGACGATTACGCTTCAATTTGTTTATCAAGGTTGGACTTCTGGCTCTGGTTCGTCGAGTTTTCGTTCCTTTGGATCGTTTATTATTATTGTTATTACCATGATCGTTCTTATTGTTATTATTGTTAATGATGTTATTGAATGATTTGTGTTGCTCTTCCTTAACCATGATCAACATTTCCTCATCAAGATCATCATCATCATCTTCATCATCCTCGTCATCATCCATCATAGAGTCAAACATTGAGGTTGATGAAGGTGTCAAGGGTTGATGGGTGGATGAGCTTGTGGTCAGGGGTGACGGTGTACAGGGCATTAAAGGAGTTAAGGATAGGTTACGGAAGGGTCGAGCCATTGAGGAAGATGATGAGGTTAAGGATGAGGTTAAAGATGAAGTTATGGTTGTGGCATTGGATGAGTAGGATGAAGAAGACGAAGATGAGCAAGATGATAAAGGTGAGGAAGGCGATGAATGTAGACTTGGTGAGGCTGAGGGTAAAGGTGACAAGTTGGATATGGAAGAGGCTGAAGATGAAATTAAATGCACACTTGGTTCATCCATCAAGTCGGTTGATTCAATGAGAACCGGACTTTTCAGGTTAACAGAGTTTATGTTGAGTTGGTGCAAGTGATTGGGTTGATGAGATGAATGTACAAGAGAGGAATGATGATTGGGATGATAAGGTGAAGATTTTCCGTGAATTTGGGTGAAAAAGTCACCAAAAGGTTCGATAACAGTTGTCGCTGTTACGGTTGTTGTTGCCGTTGTCGATCCTAACGAGGCTGGTGTTACCGTTGCTGGTAAGATTGTAGTCATTGGGTTCAACATTTGATTAAATGGTTCAGTTGAAAGTCGAAGTGAATGCATTTTAAAAGTCACTTGGATAAGGTTAAAGGAAAATATGTTTTCAATAAAAAAGTGTCCAAAATAGAAATACTTTATTCTCTTTTTCTTTTGTTGATCTTTCCACTAATTTTTTTCTTCTCCTTCGATTATGATTTCAACCTTTTCTCCTCTCGGATCAACTCCATCATTACCATTATTACAACTATTGCATTTTGATTGGAAATCTGAGGAAAAGTGCAAAAAAAAACGAGAAAAAAAGTCAATATTAAACAATGAACTTTAATCGATAACATCAACACCTTTAAACCCTTTGATTCAAGATTAACACCTTGCTTAGGTTTGGCTCTTTTTGTCCAACTTGCAAGGAAATTGACAAAAAATAATTTCTTTATTTCTCAACACCTTTGATGGTTTTTCACCTTTCATTGAATTAAGATTGGTTAAGATGATCAGAATCAATTTTAAGTTTCACTTTTACTTGATGACAATCTTTACCTTTGAAAGGCTTTTCTTTTACTTGAACAAGTTCAATGTAAAGTTGAATGAAATTGTAATAAATTGTATAAAAAAAAGCGAAGAAGAGAAAAGCTTTTATTTCAAAAGTGCGAACCTGAATTGGTGAACAAATTGATTTCAACAAAAGAAGCAAAAAGGCAAAAGGAAAAGGGTTAAATGGTCAATTGTAAAGCGAGACAAAATGTTGACCGATGAAACAATAAAGGTAAAGTGCGAAGGCAAAAAGATGACAAAAAAGAGAAAGAAAAAAAGTTTTAAGAAGAAAAGTAAAACTGTAAATCGCACTGGACCGTAAGTGTGTTAATCAGAGAGGGTCAAGCATTAAAGATGAAAGGATGAAAAGAGGAAGAAAGGTTACAACAGGTCAAGAAAAAGGTGACAATAAAGTTGCCAGTGATTTTTGATGGAAATGTTTTTTTTTCTAATTGAAACATTCTTTACCAATTTTAAAGTGTAACCAAAGTGTGAAGTCCTTCAAGACTCTCTCAATGACCTTTCAATGTTACAATAAAGTAATCTTTCATGCAAAGGTGAAAACAGAGAAAAGAAAGAAACTTTTCTTGAAACCTCTTGAAAGGGTTAAACAGAGTGGAATGAATTAACCTGGAAAATCAATTTGGACAAGTTGAAAGTATCGGTGAATGTGACCGATGAGAGGGTTGAAAACTCATTTAGATTAATGGCGATCAATGGAAACAAAAGATGACAAATTGTTAGATTAACATTCATTAGTATCTTACAGCCTTCTGTGGCTCTGGAATCGGAAGTTTGCCCTTTGCCTCGCTTACACCTAATCTGCCTTTACGGTTGTCGAAGAGGATTTCTTATAATTGCAAGACTGTTATTAAAGTTTTGTGTTTTCGGAGCTTTATTAAGGTCTCTTGAAGAAACCGAATCTGACGAGGATTAAGATCAAGTTAAAGACAAAAATGTTGATTCCTGTAAAAAGATAATTGAAAAGCCGGAAAACAACACCAGAGATATTGGTGCTAGTATGATAAATACATCTTAACATTGATGGACCAGTTTCGCCTTTCAATTGGTTTTTTGTTTTTCCCTCCAAATGTCAACTTGATCAGTTTAAAGTTGAATGTTGCATTAAATATCCAAATGTAAATAATGCTGGTTTGGTATTCACTTAGTGGTTAGTATATAAATAAAACGGGATTAGGTTTAAATCGGTAAAATAGGAAATGTTTAGTGAAAGAAAAGGATTCATTTTTTTTTCTATTTTCCACTTTTTTCTCTTGATGGTTCATTAATCTGTGCAAATTTAAGCAAGCCAAACAAATTGGATTTAGGTTTGATTATAATGATGATGAAGGAAGATGAAGAGAGGAATTGCCATTCAATGTTCATCACCAACTCTCTTGATTAACAGCAATTCGTAATCATCTCAATGATCATCAATAATATTAGTAAAATGTCACTATTCATGTATAATAATAATGTATAAAAAAATAAAAGAGATTGAAAACTGTAACATTGAACAAAAGCGTCAACTGAAGCTCAAGCATAAAATATATTTATAGTTTTTTTATTGAAGGGAGGATAAAACGTTAACTCAAGCTAGGATGGCTAATAATAATGATGATGATGATAATGATGAATAGATGATAACAAGAACAAAAAGTGTATTATAATATGAAATTAATGTTGGATAATGCAGAAGAATAGATTGACGGAAAAAGATTTTTCTCAATTTTATTATTATCAACATTTTGTCACCAAAACACCAACTTTTCCGCTATTAAGTTTAACTGTTGCAAGTTTCAATCTTGAATCAAAGTTTTAATGTAAAGTTTAAACTCTTACCTTTAGAGGTTGACACGAGATTTTCGCAGATTTTGTTGTTCTATCGGTTTTGATGGTACACTGTTGATTAGCACAATTTAGTCCGTTTTGGATTTGGGTTTAGTCCGCTTCAACACTGAAAGTTGGTTTCAAGTTTTTTTTCACTTATTTTTGGTTGACAATGTTTGTTGTAAAATGTCCCAAACTGTTGTTACAATTGAAATGAGCTCGAGCTTTACTTTTGGGACACTTTTTGATCGGCTCCTAGACTATGGCTTTGGCTATGTGGGTCCGCCCTTTGTGGGGCCAGTAAAGTAAAAGATGATAAGCTATTCAATAATAATACGGTTTTACGGTCTTTTGTGCGCATAACGTGCGACTGAAAGGGAAGATAAAGAGAAAGAGAAGATGGAAGAAAAAAGAAAGAGAAAACATTGACAAAAGGACGAATCACGATAACATTTGAAAGGTGAAAGATGAAGATGAAGGAAGAGAAAAAAGATGATGAAGAGAGAGAGAGAGAGAGAGAGAAAGATTATTGAAAGTATTAATTTATCAATATTGAATGTTGGCGAATTAGCGATTTGTTGTTAAACAAAAAACTTGAGATGAACCTTTTTCTTCACAGCATTTACCTTTATCATGATCATTATCATGAACCGTTATTGGTTTATTTATTTGGATAATGAAAGTTATCTTTCATTATTATTATTGTTATCATTTATATAACAGTTAAAGTACATATTTACAGATTCAGTTTTGTTTGTTTACCTGATAAACTTTAATTGCTTTTCACCATTTTGCACGAACCATCACAACGTTCATTCAATCTCATCTCTTTATTCAATTGACTTTGGTTAATGTAAAGGCTTCATGTGATCCTTGAAACATTTTGATTGCTCTTTTCACGGTTCCAATGGAACCTTGTTTTTTTGCAGTTTTTTGAGGCATCTTTACCTAATCACGGATAATACTCTTATCTTTACCTCATTTCTCGGCAGCTGATCTTCATTATTTAGGTAATCGGATGTCATCAAATGCATCTGAGCATCTAGCTTGGTTTGAAATTGAACCAAATTTTGGTGGCACAGCAGCAGCCGCTATTCGACTTCAATTGAATATCGAAATAACTCGCTCACAGGCATCCAAACGAATCCTTAAAATGCCAATTTTCGGATGGAAATCAGCTTTTCTTTAGGTTCTGATTTTGTTGGATTATTTATATTGATAAACACGCTTTTATCGCTCGTGCCTACATTGATTTTAGCAATAGGTGTGGGCTTAGCTGGTCCATTTTCTGGTTGACCATAAAAATTTCAAAAAGTAATTTTGAAGAAAAAAGTTCTACTACAATAAGTGTGCAAAAAGCGAGCGAAGTTTCAACTTTGACCTCGATTTTCATTTAAACGTTGATTTTACAAATTTTTAAATAGCTCTAATTGACTCAGTTTTTTATGTTCCTTCAAACTGGTAAACTTGAAATAAAAATTTTTCGTACTAATACTCATTCTTTAACCAGCAAAACGGTTGATTTATCATTTTAAATGGTGAACATTTTGTTTTGACTTTTTTCATAATTATTGGTTAAAGTGTTAGTTTTAACAAGGAAAAGCGTCTTAAAACAATTATGGTTGAATTGTTGTCGTTCGGACAATTAACGTGTTTGACATCTGTCAATGGTAATTGATGTTAATCATGAATTGAGATTGAACAGTTTATGCAAAACAATTGGTTTGGTCAAACATTTACGACCATCTTTTCATTGATTAATGATCATAAACTAAACTGGTTCAAGGTTCATCAATTGAAACAATATGATGAGAAAGGTCAAAAAAGGAAACAAAAGCTAAAAGTTAAACGTGGTTAAAGGTTAAACAGTGTGAGTGTGCTAGAAGCAATACAAAGGGTTAAAGGCCATTTATATTGACAATAAAAGGCTGAAAGAATGAAAAATGTTTCTCTTCTTCTTCTTCGCATTTCTCCTTCCTCATCATCGCCATCATCATCTTTATATTCACATCTTTACCATGGCGACTTGCGCCATTTCCTTTTCTTCATTGAAATACATTTCTGTGATTAATTGAACATAAAATATTCAGAAGAAACCATTTCTTGGTGTCAAAGTAAATACTATTTTTTACATTTCCATTTGCATTATCATCAATTATATGCAGTCTAAATATTCACTAATGGTTTCACATAAGTAAACCTTGGGAGTGAAAATTATCAAATAACAATAATAATAATAACCATTGTAACCTGTTTGCTTGTGTGAAAAGGCCAAAAATAAAATTACCGAAAATTGTAAAGGACAAAGGTAATATGTTTGAAACAGAACAGGAAACAAAATGAAAAAGTGAAACAAGTTGAATGACGGACAAATAAGGTTTGATAAAAGTGTATCCAAATGAAAGATAATTTAAAAATCAAAATGTTGGACAAAAGAAGTGAAAAAAAAACAAATTTAATTGTTTCATTGATATTGCATCGAAGGGATGAAAAAGCAAAAGAACCGTAAAACTTGAGACTTTGGTTTTTTGCGATTCAAAGATCGCAAGCCTCTTTAAAATCAATTTGCAAGGAAAAGATGAAAATTGAATCAATATTTTACCGGAATCGAAAGAAATAGTTGATTGGAAATTTTTCGTGAAAAAATATTTTCTCAATTCACTCCAATCGATTTGAACAATTTTAATGTGGAGTTGAATTTTGCATTTCGATTAATAACGCAATTTTTTTGGTAGCAAACAACTTCGTAAATCAAATAAAATGTAAATCATTTGAACCAAAGTAAATGACAAAATTGACAGTCAAGTGTGAAGCTTATGAGATGCAAAAAGGATTTTGCGCTCGAAGATAAAAAAACTTTTGTTTCTTGATTCACTTTTTTAAAGGTTTGGCATTTTCATGAGTCAAGTTGAAAAATTGCGTTACCATGAAAAAAAAAGGTAAAAAACAAGTAAACTTGAATGTCGTTAAGGGTGGCCTTTGGGTTCTCTATGTGTGTGTGCATTTTTTGTTATTTGGTTACCATAGGCTTGGCTTCATCTTGATTGCCAGATCAAAAACCAAGAACAATGTCAATAGCTATAAAAAAAGGTCACATCGTTCAGTGACGCTTTTCGCTTGATTACATCAAGTTTGTTTTTCTTCTTCTTTCCTTAAATCTTGAAGATTTTCAGAAACATTTGCCTATCCTGTAAGATTTGTGTTTTTTTTATCCAACGTGAAGAAGAAAGAGAAAAATGATGAAAAAAAAGAGAGCGAAAGATGAAAAGGGCCTTGGCTCGTCAAGAGCAAGTTGAATGATAAAGTAGGGAATAAAAAAAAACTAGGAGCGAGAAAAATTTAAATCTCAAGATTGAAGATTCCATCATTTCGACTGATTCAATGGTTGTGACAAAAGGAATAAAAAATGAAGCCAAATCACGTTAGGAGCGGCACAAGCCAACTGTGAATATCAACCTGATCAGCTATGCAGCAAAAAGGGAAAATTAAATTAATTACCAAAGCAATAAGTCAATTGTCATTATCGATTCCAATCGATTTTCGTTTCCCCTTAAAATGTCAAACCTCGTTTTGAACAAAATACCATTCGGTCAACAGTAAACTGTATTTCCATCATTCATTGCAATTTAAAAACAATCGAATCGAAATTGAACGGAATAGCGAAATGGAAAAATGGTGTTTTAAAATTTTCTTGCAAATCTAATTGGTTAGACGCAAAATTTTGAAACAATTGTTGCTCGATATTGATTCATCATTTCTTGAGATTGTTTTTGCAACAGTTTCGCGTCATTATGAATTTTGAGTTTTCAATGTCCAGTGTCTTCAATATTCATTTTTAAACTGTACAAAGGTAAACATTAGCATAGAGTAAATCGTTGAACCGAAAAATAGTTACAAGCAAAAGAAATGATGATAATGATAATGATGATGATTTGCACGTACATTATTCAATGGCACGAAAAGTACGTGCGCCTCATTTCCTACGAGTGTTTAAATCTTTTCTTCTTCTTCTTCTTTTCCATTCATCTTCATCTTCCAGAGAAACATTATCATTCTCTTTCAAATGTTAATTTTTTCCTCTCTTCTTCCTTCATCTTCTTCATCTTCTTCATCTTCTTCTTTCTTCCTCTCTTTTCACAAGGAAACATCTGTTTTCTTCGATTGCGACTTTTTTTATTGTCCAATAAACTTTCATTGGAAAAAAAAGTTGATTAAATTTTAAATTGTATTTAAAACATTGTATCCAAAGTAGAGTACAAATAATCTCAAGAGTTGCGAGTTGAAACATTGAAGCTTAATGTTTAATTTTTCAAAGTTAATCCATTTTCAAGTTAATCGTCGTCTTCTTTCAATAGACATCGTTACGTGAATTCCTTAAGCAAAAGGTCTTCCCAGTTATGAGATAAAATTTACTCGGGCTAAACCTCATCACTGCTTGTGGCAGTTGTCTAACTCAGGGCAAACCATTAACACAGCAAAATTACAAAACTGGAAGAAAAAAAAAAGTTTCATTCATTGACATCTATTGAATGTTGTTTTTTTTGCATTGAATACACAAAGTTTGGTAGTTGAGCAAACAATGAAAAATGAAAATGAAATAACATCAAAAAAGATGCAGCGAAAAGTGATACTCATTAAATTGATAAAAGCAACTCCCAATTGGGATGAGGATGATGAGGGTGATGAGGAAGAGAAAGTTTTCATCCTTAACACAGCATATCGAATAACATGTTCAATATTTTCATCATCAGTTTGCCCTTGCAAAGCGTACAATAATACAATAAAATTATCTTCATCTTTATCAAACAATAACCTCTTTTCATCTTTACATTCAATTTTGGCTCAATCTTTTCAATCATCCTCATCAGACATCATCATCATCTCTCGGTGGAATCATTAAAATCACTTGATTAACTTAACCATTGATACAAATTGCTTTTGGGCGGTCGAAATGCTAACCTATCAAGTTAACCTGAAAACAATTAACTTACTTTGCGATCAACGGAGCAAAGACGGATAACCATTAGTGATTCGATTGTATAACTTTGTCATTATGTTCGGTCAATGGTAATCAATTTGTAACCGTATTGAAAGAAGTCCACGGTAAAGGTAAATAAGGTGAATAAGAATTAAAGTTCAACTTTGATCTGTTTGTTCATCTTCTTAGGTATAATGGCCAATGGTCAGTAATCAGTTGACTGGCCGATTAAAACAGCTCATCATTATTATTGACAAAAACTTTTCTTCTTGTCACGTCTGCATTATGAATCAAAATTGTTTTCGACTTTGGTTGATGGACAACAATAAAACAGTGAAAATGCTAATTCAAATATTTAAACTACCGATGAAGGTTGCCCAGGCAAAGGTGGAAATGTTACGTTTCTGTTTGTTTCAACTGTTATTGTACTATTATTCAAATACTATCGCTATTTACATATTTAACTAAGGTTAACCCATTGAAGGGAAACAACTTTAATCCATGAAAATACCAAAATATTTACCATCGATATATTTTTGGACGTTTATATGCACATTGCTACTTTCGTTACTTTCACTTAATTTCAAGTTGATTTGGTTTACGTATAAATAAACAATCTTGACCGAAATCAAATATTGAAACGAGAAACTCTTTTTTTTGTATCACAATTGTTGTATCAAAGGATCTGTTTTGACTGGATTTTGAAAAGTTTAACAAAATAAACGAAAGTGAGAAAGTCCTTTCAAAAGGAAGGGCCATCGAGTTAGATTTACAGGATTCGTTTCAATTTTGTCCGTTTCGCAAGCCTCCAAGAAATAATTTTGATATTGCAATCTTTCATCTTTAAAAATGATCTTTTGAAAATTTCTTGATTTCAGGGCTCAACCAATTATTGAAATAACAAGTATTTAAACATTATGTCATTGATATGCAATTTACGACATCGAGTATTTAACCTTTTTGAAGCCTTTTGCATTTGCATCTTCACAACTCTTTTATACTTGAACTATTAAAGATTTTATTTTGCTTTTGCCAGTGAAAGTTCAGCCTTTCATTAGGCTGGTGAATAAGTTTACTGTGACTTTGCCTTTCGCCAAAAACGTATTGTAGAATCGCCAAATTGTCAAGTTTGTTTCAAAGTTATTTAAAAAGATGTCAATATAACTCAAAATAGACTGAAAAAAGGTTCAGGTAACCATCGAAATCAATTATATGGATTTACAATAAAGAACGATTTTTCATGAATTAAAGGCTTTTCGATTTCTGGCATTTCGAGAAAGTATTCTGAAATAAAAGATCGGAAGCTTAGCTGCTTTTGATGAAATGCTAATCACTTGTTCGATTGATAATCTGTTGATTTTAGTCGCAAAACTGGCGATGGTTAAAGACGTTTGAAACGAAGGACGCCCAATTGAGAATTTGATTTGCAATTATTTTGTGATAACAATAATGAGTTTACCTTGTGATTTACATTGGGTGTCACCGTTATGTCCGTTTGACCCTTTACTGGATCCTGGTCAAAAGTCTGTTACTGACCCCTGGGCTGCCTCTGAAACGCTCGGGTTAACCTTGTCCAAGTGACATTTATTATAGCAAACAACAATTGTATTGATAACATTTAACCTTTTTTTTGTCAAATAAACTTTTCTCTCTACTCTTTCCATTTTATGGCAACATTGAAAACTTTTTTCTTCTTCTTGTTCATTCTTTTCCCCTTTATTCTGATGCCATTGTTTATCAGATCTCGTTCAATGTCACCAGGTACACAACGGTTGGCACATCAATCCACACCCACCCACCACCCACCAACATTTTGTTTATAAATGCGAATCCGTTTGCTGCCAGTGTTATGATCAACTTGAAAACGTTTTGCTTCATTTTACTTTTAACCTTTCAAAGTTGACACAAAAGGATTGCGATCAGTGAATAGACAATGTAAAAAGAGTTTTGACTTTAAAATAATGTTAATACAAGTTATCAGTTATTCAATAAATAATGTAATTCTTAGCACCCAAAGATCACCCTTTGATTCCTATAGAAGAACAAGAAAAATTTACTTTCTTATTCGAACCGAGAAAAGTATTTCTTTATTCATCATTCATCTTGTCTTTCAATTTGCAATCAATTCTCAATTGTAATCCATTGTTGATTTATCATTATCTTTTACCAAAGGACTAAGGTCGGAAAATTCAACTTTTAAGTTAAGAGTTGAGACTTTGAGAGTTTGTAGAAGTATGGAAACGAACTCAAGCAACTTAAAGTTAAGGCCAATGGCCAAAATCAAGAGAACTGTTGATAAATTGAAAAAGTATTCGATTAAACATGTTCACTGAACATTTTTATTGGTAAAAAATGAGTCTCAGATCTCTAACTTCGGTCACAGAAAGCGGCCGATTTTACCTGAAAATCGAAAAAACAGAGAATTTTTGCATTAAAAATAAGTGCCTTTTCTGGTTGATCATCAAAAGTTATGTTAAGAAAATGATTTTCTGAAAAAATCTGGTTTCCTCATCAAAAAAAAGACGATAAAGATGCAACTTTGACTTGGATTTTATCGCAAAACTGTCGATCAGAGAAATTCTCGCTATCACTAATGGACTCAGTTTCCAGTTCAGCTCCAACTCAAGAGTTGAATTTTCCGACCTTAGTCCTCTGCAAAATAAAATGTCAATACAAGTTTGAACAAAGAAAAAATTTCCTTTTCTTTAAGGAATTTACTGAGTCCGGAATAAACTGTAAATTTGATTGGGTTTGCAGTTTAAATGAAAAGTCACTGCAAATGCTTTTCCAATGGAAACCGTGAAAACATTGAACAAGTAGTTGCTTTGGTTGCGGTTACAAATTTCTGCATCTAAGTGTTGTATAATGATTAATTAATTGAAGCACATTGATCAACAAGTGATCAAAATGCGAGGACAATAGGGACTGGTTGGGAGTAAAAAAGTTGGTCCAAGTAAATGACATCGAATCCAGTGGATTTACAAATGACAAGTTGACAAACAAATGGGACAAAGTATTGGAAGGAAAAGACAGAGAGGAAGAAATGAAGGTGGAAGATGAGGATAAAAAGTAGGAAGAGAAGATGAATGAAGGATGATAATCTGTGGTCTCTTTTTTTGCTACTTTTGAAAGGGAAAGCAAATTTATACAATATTATTGTTCACCATTTTATTATTATTTTTCAAACTCTTTATCTTCTTCATTCCCTTTATGACAAACGTTTTTGTACAATAATCACTAATACAGTAAAATGAAATGATCCATAGTCAAAAAGTTGTAGGATAAATAGTCAAAGATTATAATGAGTAAAGCAAATTGTAATCCCCGCTCAATTGTAATCATCAACTTGATTAATAATATTTACCGTGAAATAATCAATTGATTGCCTTTTTCTTCAGCTTCCATCCAATCAACAAGTGAAACTTTTCCAGCTTTGGGCAAGTTTCGCCTTCGCTATAATTGTATCGCAATATCAATAGTTTTGGATAAAATGATAGACCAAAGTGGTTTCGGAACTGTTTTGATGAAACTTTTGTGAATATAATTTTGAAAAACTCCTGTTTTATTTAAATATAGTCAAAGAATCTAAAAAGGGTTTTCACCATTAGAACACCTTTCATTGATTTGAGTTCATTCTAAGATGAAATTTACATTTGAAAAGAGAAATTTTGCTCAGAATTCAATCTTTATCAATTTCTGAAAGACTTTATTTTTATTAAAATACTGAATAAATGAAAGATGGCTCGAAACTGATTTGAGTCTTGAATTATTTAGATAAATTGACTGCGATGCGATGTCTTTGACTTCAGTTTTCTAAATGTAATCTTGTTGAATCACTTAGGACAATTGATGTTGAAAATTAACAGCTAATTCGTTCATTACTTCATCAATTCTCTGATCATTTCAATTTCATGAGTTCCAACTTTTTCCATTGTTTTTTTCATCTCAACCTAACCTGACGTAACCCAACCCAACTCTGATTTTCACTGCAACCTTTAAGATTATTTGGTCTTTCAACTGATTTCTAGATCTGTGTGACTGCACTTTGACTTGAGGGTTGCTTTACCTTACAACCTGTGTAATGGACAATTTGAATGGAAAGAAGTAAAAAAAAGTCAAAAACTTTCTTTCAAATTCACTTTAACAATGGACTTTTTACTGAAAGAGGGAAGAAGAAGATCTCTCTGTAAGGAAGTTTTCTTCTTCTTCATCTTCATTTTGCTCCTTTCTTTACATTTCTTAAAGACATTCATTGTATTCATCTCTATGTCTTATAAAGATATTAAGATAATATATATATATTTAGGGTAAACTATTTTTCTCATAAAGCAAAACAGGAGCAACTATGAGGTAAGCAAGAGAAAAGGTAAAAGAAACGTTTAGCTATGCAAACCCAACTTTTAAACATTCAAACCTGATCCATCATAATCAAATATATTACCAGAAAAAAAGAATACAATTGTCAGGTTAAAAGAAGAGAATAGAATAAAAAAAAAATGAATCGAAAAAGGAGATCTTCTGATCATCACCACCATCATCATTATCAAAAAGTGTAAGGTGTGATAACCTTTTACAGTTACCTGTTACCTTTGCTACCTTTCCAACCGAATTCCATGTTGAGATCCAGAAGAAACTAAACAAATGTACAAATCTATTTATGAAAAAATTTTGACAGAAATGCTTCTTTTCAGTTTACAGTTTAAGTCTACATCAAAAAAGGTACTTTTGAAATAACAGAACAAACAAAAGCCAAATCAAAATACATTCCGTAATAAGGACAGAACTTTGTTCAGCTACTTTTAAAAGTTGAAACATCATTTGATTCAACTTCCAAATCAATACTCAATATAAATCTGATTAGTTTTAAAATCACAACATTTCAGACTTTTCATTGTAATTAAATTTTTCATCCAAATCTTTCTCATTATTTGTTGTCAATCTTAAAATAACTGTTAAAGCAAAATAAACTCAAATCTTATTACAATGATTGAAAATTGTCTTCTCTATTTTGATATTACAATCTACAAATTGCTACTTTGACAGTTTATTGTCCCGTTTGATCAAATGTTGATTGAAACTATAAATTTCTTAATAAATAATGTTAAATTAAGTTTAAATGTGATATGAATAGGAAAATGATTGAAAAGTAGTAAATTTTTGGTAGATAACTTTCACTCCAATTTTGTTGACAATAAACATTAAAAGGTCAGTTTTGAATGAGAGCAATTTATCTTTAAAATTAATTGCTGATAAATTAAATAACAATGGCCTTTGATGAATACAGAAATGGAAACTTTATTCTCAATGTTTATATTATGGAAGCAATTGAATTCTCGAAATATTATACAACAATAAGATAAATGGAAATGGGAAGAAAAGAATCAAAAATTAGATATTGACCCATAAAAATAGCCTTTTGATGATTGGGATAACCTTTCAGACTAAATGGTTAGACATAAATCACCCGAGAACGCGAGAAAAGAGTGGAAAAAGAAGAGAAGAAAATAAGAGGATGAAAGACATGATAGAAGGAACATTAAAACATGGAAAATACAAAGCTTATACCTTCCAATTTTACCACCAATTTTTACAGGTAAAGTTATTCAGTTTCTCTTCAATCAATTTGATATGTGGAAAGGTAAAAAAGCATTTGAAATGTTGGAGATAAAAAAAAACAAATTGACCGATTTTACACGGACAAATGTAACCTTAATAATGTAAAAGAAATGATAAACTGGATTATGATTGATTTCAAGCAAGAAACACTTTTCATTGTTAACATTGTCCAACAATTGAAGCATGGTAACATGATAATCAGATTGTTATATCATGCAAATGCTGCCATTGATTAACAAGTCAATGTTATCCAAATGACCAGTGAACCGAGGAAACTCTAGACACTTGAAATAATGCCAATCAGCTGTGCTTCATTTGTGTCTTCAGTTGTCAGTATTGTTTCCTTACGAACAGGTTGAGATGGAAAATTGAATTCCAAGACATTCTAATGGTTCAGAGATTGCTGTTGAACTAGAGTTTCCAATGAGCTCAAAATCACAGAGAATACAGTTCTAAAAATGAATGCTCACGACAAGAATTTTGCAAAACTGATTTTTTGCAGCATTAGTCTGTGGCTCTAGTTAAAATGATTATGAATTGGAGCGTATTCAAGTCACTAATTCAACAACAATCTCTGGATGAAAGAAGAAAACTGAATATGGGAATCAAGGAGCAAATTTTTGGAAAATACATTTCAGAGTTGAAATTTTCCAATTCTAATGTTGGCTTAATAATAGTTTTCATCTTTGGTTGATTGTGATTCATTAATTCAATTGCCATCAATCGGCTTTACTTGAGTCCAATAAACATACAAGTTGTTCGGTGAAAAAAAAAGCATTATAATGATAATTTGACAAACCGATTCAAACAATATTATTGTGATTAAAAGATTTTCATATTTACTTATTTTTTCCCTCATTTTTATTTTCACATTTTTCGTTATTATCATAAACTCCCAGTAAAGAGTGAATGTTAATTTGGTTAATCTTGAGATGGATTAGGTGCTTTTCAATGGCTGGTCAGATCAGGATTAAAGAGTGAGTATTAAGGTGACAATAAACTGATCTGAAAACTGTTCAAGAATTCATTGAAAAAGATTAAGGATGGAAAATAAGATGGACTCAAAGACTGGAAATATTATAACTTGAAGACCAAAACAAATATTGGATAAGAAAAACGATATTTATAAAAAGGTCCATTTTTTTTCTGTGAAATCATTTTCTTGGTCAAAACAATTTGCTTAAAGGTGTATATAAACATAGAATGAAGAAAAGGTAAGTTTGAAGATTTAAAGATGAAGATGGCGAAGATGAAGATTATCTTTCGTAACCTTTTCTTGTATAAAAATGATTAAGAAATGCTTCTTTTTTCAACTTATTGTCCTTATTCCTTGTATTCATCTTTAGACTATTTTTTAGTCTTGCTTCAGGCTAGACTCTGATATTACAACCTTTACTCTGTGATCAAATTTTTTTTTGCTTTTACCTTTACTTTTAAGGAGTGCTTTTATTCAATTTTGGGTTGCGCTTTACTTCGCTTTCGCAGACCTTTTCTTTGTCTGAACAAGAAGAAGATGGCGAACAAGAAAATCTTGTGATTAAATAACAAGACGAAGATGAAGCTTTTATTTGGAAATGTTTGCCTTTATTATTTTTCTCGTTTTTTATTTTCTCGCTTAAAGACATTGGGATGTTTGCATTGGGTGCTTATGTCATCTGAAAGGAGAGTTGAGTTGAACAAAAAAAGAGATTAATATCATGGTTATATTACATTTCCAATGTTCCGTTGTTCATCGATTGTGTTTTCAAAACAACAAATGATAACCTCATTTTAAGGCTAAACTTGAGCCTTTTCATCTTGTCGTCAGCTTTGGGTAATGAGAAATGCCCATTCCACAAGTTATTCAATGTTTATTACAATCAAAACTGCTAAAGAAATTGTTGTCGCTAATATTATCATTTGTTGGATTGTCTTACAGGAGTTCAGACATTTTAAGTGCTCAGATCTTTTGGTTGATGAGCGTGTTCAGGTCATTAGTCTTTGGACACTTTCATGTTTTTCAATGAAAGTCTGTTTAATTCACTTCGTTTTTTTTCTCGGTAGTTTTGATTCTAAATTTTACCGGTTTTTGATTTTCTGCTGATTTTCAAGAAAACGGAAAGCCAATTTTAAAAGAAACTCATTTTTTCATCTTCTCTTTCAGATTAAGTTAAGTTTTGATTGAGATTTTATTCACTGAGAAGTTGAAAACGGTAAGTAAATGTTAAAGAAACTAAATTGCTTTGATTAGTTGATTGGGCTTTCATAGGCAATATTGAGGAACTGTTAACCTTTGGTTGAATCAATGGGTTCAGAATTCACAAGTTGACCCTTGACTTGAATGGAAACATTTTTGTCCCATTGTATGTTTAATGGATTAAAGTTACAACTGGATAAAGTCAACTTAATATTGAGTTTTGTTCATTTCCAGTTTTCTTGGTGTTTGTTTCAAAGAAATGACAATAAAAGTGTTAAAAATGTTTAAAGAGTTGACATGTAAAGAAACATGTTTGATGAAAAGTATAACTTTTCATTTTAACCGAAAGAAAAGAGTTGACCAAAGGGAAACCCTAAACTGTGTTCATCTTAAGAAGCAAAAAGAGAAAGTTTAATAATAAAGAAACTGAAAGTTGCTCTTTTTTTTGTTCTGACCTCAAAACGTGAACCTTTTCGCAGGCCAAATAAACAAGCCAAAGTTGAACTTTCATTTTTACAGAAAAATATAAAGAAATAAAGTGTTAGAATTGAACAAAAATATGAAGAAGAAGCGAAAGGAAGAAGAAAAAATGCTTTCAAAATCCATTGGAGTGACACTGAACGCCTTTAAAACTCCACCTTTCTCTCTACAGAATCGAGTGACAATAAGATCAGGATTCATCTCCACCCTCTTCATCCTCCTCCTCATCCTTCCTCCTCCATCTTCCTTCAAATAATATCATTGGTTGCTCATTTCTGTGCCCTTCAATTGTCCAAAAGCGGACACAAAAATATACTGAATTATCGACCTGGAAATCGCAATGTTCCAGCAAAAATGAAAAGAAAGTCCATTTTCTTCCGTGTAACGTAAATTTGTCAAACAGACTGAATCCAACCCAATGAACAGTAAGAAGTAAATATAATAATAAAAAGTAACTCCTAAGAAGAAGAAAAGGATTTGAAAGATGAAAAGGGTCAACTTTATAGTCTCTGTATTGTGTCTTTTAACTTTTTATAAACTCAACTTTTCTTTCTTTTCCTTGACCATTGTTTTCACCAAATTTCTTACCTTCAACATTTCCTTTCTTTACCTTCAACCTGAAACTGAAACTATTAACTGTCAACGAAAGTTCATAAAAGTGTCCTTTTGTTGCCCCAAAACCCTATTCACGTTTATCCTTTTTTTTACCTCTTTTATTACTTCTCTTTGCCTTGTAAGGTCTACAGCTTTTGTATGTTTACAGCAACTTGCCAAGTCCATTGTTAATGGACTGGACACTGGACATAATCGTCATTGTGCAAATCAAGACACAAAGATGGAAGACACCAAATTCAGTTTACACCTTTTCCATGTAAAATTGAAGAAAAGAGAAGAAGAGAAAAACGAGCAAAATTTCTCTGAATACTTTTCAATTTATCATGAATATTATGTTCGGTCATTTTCTTGCTTCATTAATAAACACCTTTTGTTGGTACAGAAAAAAAAGATGCTTTCAGTATCATGCTTCCATCATCACCTTCAATTGATCAACAATTAACTTAATTACATTCAACTGAACCATTTACAGAAGCAAAGGGAATAATGACAAAAGCATTTGACTTGGTCACACTTTGATTTGTCTTAAATTTAAATTTTAAATTTACATTAAAATACACTGGAAAAAGCATTACAATGTTACGCTGGAAAAGCAAAATGAAAGCCAAAAATGGGCCATAAAAATGGAGAAAAGGATAAAAATTGGAAAAAAAACATTAACATTGGTTTTAATTACATTTTAAGCGGATTAAACCTTTACCTGAACCATAATCGGTAAAAACTACTTTTATTTTTTGGGTTAGAAGCAGGTGAATGAATAGCTTTTTATAGCAACAATTGGAAGGCGTTATGATACGATATTGTGTTTAAGAGCAAATGATGGGCCAACATTTTCTCATGTAATAGCACATAGTAATGTACCATTATTGTAACCCTTTTCAGGTCCCGACCAAGGACAAGAAACGCGTTTAAACATTAAATGTTTAAACATTAAACACCTTCATCTTTGATCCGCCATCTCAACGCACCTTATCAATTGTTAACTCACATAAATGGCTTTCAATGACAAAAGAGAAATACTTTTATCTTAATATTTAGCTTTTCATAAATCAGCTAATCGTATACATTGAAGTGGTCATTCAATATTCACTCTCTAATATCATCTTCATCCTTCTCATCCTCCTTATCATCATCATCATTATTGTTATTAACATTACTTTCATTATTTTCATCATTTAAGTAAAGGCCTGGTTAAGCCTTAAAGATATGAATCTTGTCAAGCTAACAGTCTCCGTCCCTTCAACAGTAAACCTTTTTTCACTCGATCAATACTTTTCATTATCATCTCACTTTCTTTCAATGGTGCAAAAGGGTGATTCAAAGTGGACTCAAGGTCAGATTACCGTTACTTTTATTGTCTCTTAAACATCTTAAAGGGTATTACAAAAGGTAACATTTTTACTCGTTTACATCATTTCCTTTAATATCATTATTTGATTGAAGAAACGATTTAAGGATCAAAAAAGGTAGGCTGACTTTTCATTCATTATTTTTACTTATCATTTATTTCATTTGAATGCTGAATTTACTTTTGTTGTTAACAATGATTATGTTTAAATTTCATTCCCTGAGTTTCCTTATGTTGTATTTGTATCAATGAAAAACAATTTTTTTGCTTCTTTTGCTTTACCTGTACCTTTCAACTCTTTACTTTGTTAGTGATTTCCGTTTTTTCTTGCTTTAACCCTTTCAAATTGCTTGTCTTTTGTTATTGTTAATAAATTATGCTTGATTAAGTTTACCTTGGTTGTTAAAGGTTAGTTTGACTGTCATTTTTAAAGATGATGATAACCCTTTTTTTGGCTTTCCATTCAAACAGATAATCTTAGGCTTTTTTTGCCAGATTGAAGGTTGATTTGGTTAGCAAAAAGGGTTTTTATAATGGGCTTGGCTTTAATTGTAAACTATTAAGATTTGATGATGAAAAATTGAAATGGATTCTGTTACCTCCATATGGATTGGAAAAGATGAAATTAACTCTCCTGAGGAGGTAAGAATTGAATATTTCAATATTTCCGTTTCAACAATTTTTCTTTTTCCACTTCTTCCAATGCTTTAAGCTTTCTTTTGTGTCTATACAAAGTGAATTAATTTGGATAAAGGTTAATTATGTTGATTGTGTTTGGTAATGTCAATATTGAGAGGAAAATTGTTTAAAATAATCAGTTTGATTAAAATTGCTTTTCTAGTTTGTTTGATTTTTCAGTTTCAATGTGAGCGCCTTTTTTCAGTCGATTGCATTTCATTGGTTGGATTATGTTTACAAGCGGTAAACACTTGTTTCTCCTTTGCTGTTGATTTAAGGCAAATTGCTATTGTGATTAACGCCACGAGTTTCAACTTGACTTTTTGTGATTTTGTGAGTTTAAATAATTGTTATGTGATACCAATCAATTGAGTACCGGCTTTTCCTGAATTGGATAATGATTGACTCAGTGGAGCAAAGATACAGAATGCAGGATCAATAAGAAGACACGTGTAGCGGTTTTTTACTTTATAGCTGGATGAACGTGTTGACATCAGACAAATTAAACAGCAATTGGTAACCACAAAACAATTGTGTCTATAATAGCTTCCACGTGGCTTCAGGGGCTCAAGGAAATAATCAAGATGTCACCAAATAGCCATTAAACAAAAGGATTACCACAGAAGGCAAAATGGAAAAGATCAATCCTGTAATCGAAAAACAAAGCTTAATCGATCGTTAACATTCTTTAAATTATTGGAAAGAGGTCAAATCTGGTTTGTATTGAATCATATTATACTGCATTTCGGAGTGTGCATCGTGATTAACCTAAGCCAACACAATTAGTCTCGCTGGGGCTAATTGGGTACCAAGCGTGTGATACTTAATCCTCTAAATTGAGGGAATCAAATTCATCAACAACTCCAACTATTGTATTAGTATTATCAAACGGGCTATTAAAATAGATGGAGCACACAATTTACTTCAAGATAGATTGATTTCATTATATTAATGAAGATACACACTCGTGAGAAGTAATCACTAATTAACCATAAAATTGGTCAAATAAAAAGCATACTAATCAAGATTTTTTTTTGTACCATAACTCTAGAATCAGAGAATCTCAACTCTATATTTTTTTGTATTTTCAGATTATTGTATCATAATCACGGTTTGGCACAATCATCAACTTATTCACCAATTTTTATGGGAAACGTTTGGATTAATTCGCTCCACAATTCATGGGATAGGTTATGGTATCAAGCTAATCATTATTTAATCATTAGAAATGCAATCGGCTTCCTCAATAATTTTGTTTACCTAACTTTTTTGGTTATGTTTATTTGTATTGACCTTTTACCTGTGATTCCTATAATTATTGTTTGCTTTTTGATAGAAGCTAAATTATGAGGTTGTTTACTAATCAGAACAGGATTGGTTTCCTGGAACTGGAACGTAAAATTCACGAATTGGACTCGAAAATTGAAACAAGCAAAAGACCAAAAAGACATCAGTAGAAAACAGGAAACCCGAAATGACTAGAGTAACAAAGTGGATCAACAATAACTGGAAAATCATCTTATTTAACCATGATCAAAATTATTGTCAATCAACTTTCTATCAACAGTTAAAGGATGAAGCAAAAGGGATCGGTTGACATTAGATGACTCTGATCAACATGTTAAACTGATTGAGAATCATGTTGAGAGTCAAAGCTGATTTTGTCTCTTTTCAAATTGGTTCACAAGAAAGAAAGGAAATGTCACTGGAAAACATTTTTTTCCATCCCTTGGATGTCAACTAGATGAAGATGGAGAAGATGATGACGACGAAGATGCCGATGACGATGGTGAAAAGGAAAGTTATAAAAAGGTAATAAAAAGCATAACATAAGAAGCGAAAAGAAATTCAAACTCAAAAAGTTGAAATCAAATGGAAAGTTAATATGCAAAAAAACATTGATGATGATAAGGAAAAAAGATGAAAAGGAAGTCAACCTTTTGTTGTACACATCTTTGGTATCTTCTTCTTGTCATCATCATTTAGATTGGTAAAGATAAATCCATGACGGCGAAACAATTTGAATAACTCATAGATTTGAATGTAAACCACAATTGTACAATACTGTATTGAGATTAACTTGAGCGCTTTTTTTATTGAAGCTTGTAAAGTTCACAAGGCTCGTTAAGCCAGCTAAGTTAAGTATTAATATATCCAAGTCTCTGTTAGTCCTTTGGAAAATTTCAGTAATGAATTAATCCAGCAATTTATGACTCAAACTACTATATATTTAACACATTTGATTGTTGATTTGTTTTCAATGCATTAATGAATTGATTTGGTCAATGGTATAAAAAAATTTCAATGCCAACTACTGAGTCTTAATGGTTAATGGTTTAAGTGTAACATTAAGAAATAACCAAACAAAATCTATTGATAAAGAAAAAATCTAATGTAATTTCATTATATTGCACTGATTTAGCCTATGAATTGACAAAAACTGATTGACTAAGATAACGGTTCATTTTTAAGCTTTGTATATTTCCATTTTTTCAATGGTCAGTTGATTGAAGTGATGAAAAGGTAAAGATATCTTAAAATGTCTGATGAAAAGAGATTTCTTTTTTTCCAATAAAAGCATATAAATGGACCGTCATCTACATCATCAAGATCACAGTGATTCCAATAGTAATCTTCATCATCGTCATAACCATCAAGGCACCAACATGATGAGGAATTTTGAACAAAGCAGGTTCCATTAAAGGCCGTTAATGGGAAATGGTGCTTTTATGCTTTCAAAGATGAATACAAAAGATGATACCAAGAAGAAGAAGGAGAAGACAAAATTAATGACAATTCACAATAGAGTCTGCAAAATAATGATAATACAAGACAAGACATTCAACATACTTCAGAATTGGCATCATCTTAAATGTTGTCATATTGGGATTTATCCTTTCGACCCATCTTAAAACTCATCCCTTTCTTTGAGTTGATTCATCTGTAAAATGAGACAAAATTGTTACAGTATCGAAAGCTAGAAAAGTTACCATTTTGTAATTGATCAAAAGGAATGATGAGCAAGAATTGTAAAGGTAAAGTATCTTTTACTTAGAACTTACCTTTTTCTTGTTCTCTCTCGCTAGGATTAACTGGACAAGACATTGTTATTAGGTAGGAGTGAGTTAAATACAGGCCAAAGGTTTTACCAAACGCGGACCAATAGATAGTCAATAGCCTAAAGGTACAATCCTGTTAACAACAGATTAATGAGTTGAGTTGAATTCAGATTAACTTGAAAGATTAAACGTTGTAAAGCAACATATCATTATAAATGAGAATACAGATCAATTTGTATTTTTTGTACTCTTCTGAGCTACACCAAACTGAGTGATTAAATCACTTAAAGGAGCTATCAATGACACCAATGGGCTTAAAAATTGTCTCTTTAAGTGACAAAAATGACAATCAGAGCATCGCTATTGCCACCAAATATTGATAATACTTACCAGACTGTCCTTTTGAACAGTCTAATCAACCATAAATTACACCAAAATCAACTTGTCCATCAAACATTTGTAATCTTTAACTACAGAAGAAAGAAATTATTGAAAAATTTTAAAACTCTTTCAACCCAATCTGGTGTCAAACATGTTTAATTATCAAGTTACTTGTACTGCCGCCACTTTTAAATATCCATTATTTCCATATTCACTGCAAGTGAAAGGGATGTTAATGTTGAATGATTTCACTCTGTATTGAACCAATTGAATAGCAACAAGTTGAACAATTTGGGACATTGAATGTTACAATTTGAATCGATCGGAATTAAATGTTTGACACCAATCCACACCTTTTTTCCCACTCTTATTACCATTCAGTTTATGTTTATCAGAACATCTCTTGATCATTATCACCAAATTTATAACTTGATTCATCTTTCTTTCTCCATTTAAATCAATTTTTAATACAAATCACTTTCAATATAATCTTACATGTAAATGTATTTTGGTCTAATACAATCTCATTATGAACAATCATTGACACGAAAAACACTTTTCATTGAATACGCTTTTGCTTTCCATTTTTCACTCTTCTCAAGTCAATCTTAAGACTTCCGACCTGATTTTACCTGGCTTTCATCTTTTAACATTTCTATTTTCAATAATAATGTTTAACGCCATTTCTATTAACTGGTATTGATTATATTGTTGATAAATGATGGTGTAAAGTAAATGTAAAAAAACTAGTTACTAGGAAAAATCTGTCTTTCCAAGAATCGAGGGAAACGATGAAACAACTCTTCATCCGAGGAATAAAGCTAACCAATAAACCAGGATTTTTGCCGATTAAACCATCATCTTACATCGGTAAGTATCAATGTTTACTTTTAAAAAATCAGTGCATTAGACGACAAAATAACAATAATCTAGTAAAACAATGTGTGTTTTTTGGTTTCAAGACAATCTCGGTCTTGTTGATATTTTTTCATGTAAAATTCAATAGTCTGCTTGTTTATATTGAATAGATTTGATCAATCCTCTATAACTTGAATGTAAAACGACTCAAAGCTGATCGAGTTTGATTGAGTAACGTAATCAATCACATTGAAGGGAAAATAAAACAACAATATTGATTGTTCAATTTTAATAGACAACT
Source organism: Tetranychus truncatus (assembly GCA_028476895.1). Taxonomy (NCBI): domain Eukaryota; kingdom Metazoa; phylum Arthropoda; class Arachnida; order Trombidiformes; family Tetranychidae; genus Tetranychus; species Tetranychus truncatus. The sequence continues at coordinate 16,366,624 of CM052060.1, forward strand.
TTCTTGGTATTTTGTCCTTCAATGCTCATTTTATGCATATTTTTTATCAATACTTGAGCTTTATTCATCACAATGTCATAATGAGATTCACATGATATCATATCATTCAATTCATTTAAACTGTCAAATAATTTTCACTGAATAATACACAATAAACAACCAGCAAATATCAATTGTGTTATGTTGTGGAAATGATTGAGAACCGGAGATGAGCTTTTAACTTTGAGGTCAAAGCTTGACCTTTTTTTGCTGTACGATTGCTGCCTTTGCGACAAACAATCCCATGTTATTTGGTTAGACCGGAATGCAAATTATTAGGACTCAAAGCGTAACAGAGATAATCAAAAATAGTTTAAATATCGTTTTTAATCATTAATTTGAAGATAGATATAATTTTTGCATTAATAACAAGGTGTTTTGACTTTGGCGCTTCATCACCATCTCAGACAATTTTTCAGCCAATCAATCAGACTTAATTTGACCGTTAAGAGTTGTTATAGAAACACAAAATAGCTTAAATTTTAAAAATAAGTAAGATTGACAAATCGTTGTTAACAATCAAGCCATAATAATATCGTCTTAATGTTTCATCTTTAACTATTAACGTGAAGCCACTTCTTGTTACGAAGATGAAGGTGAAAATGAATTCTTGGGGAATCTTTAAGTATCAAATATTTTAACTCTTGAAATAATCCATTGTTCATAATAAGCTTAACGCTCATTTTGTGTTAGCTTTTTTTGTGCACCTCAGTTTCATATAATTTGATATTTCACATTATCTGGTCAGTACTCTTTGCTTTTATTATTCAACTTTACAAATAGGCAGAAATATCAACAACAAACAATATTTTTTTCTCTCACTCTCTCATTGACTTCAATTGACATGACAAACACATTTCTTTTGTTCACCTTTGATTCTTATTATTGTGTAAAAGAAAATGTCTTAAAGAAAACTATTTACAAGACTTTTCTTTCTCATTTTTTTCTCTATTCTTGTTCAGTCTCTTTTGAACAAAAATTTTACTTCCAAATTAATTGAATATCTTTCTCTTTTCTCCTTTTGCTTAGGTGCACAGAGACGCGTAATTTCAAGTGTTTTGAAATTTTGAATGTTGAAACATTTCTTTTGTTGGACCATCGAGCATGTTAGCGACATTGGGCTCAATATCCTTCTCTGTTGATCCTGCTTCCAGTGCTTGCTAAAATTTCAAATTTTCAAGCTTCCCACCATGTTTATGATGATTTCGAGCAATCAACTTGATGCAATAGATAACTGTATCTACATTGATGCTTGTGTGAAAATAATATCGAGATAAGCATACAAATCAACAATTTTTGAGTTGAGTTGAAATGAGTTAGCTTTGTATCCAGGCAGATTATTAAGCTCACTTAATTAACTATGAAGATTTATTTGATTGTAAATGTCTTGAAACACTTTTTTATAAACTGTTTATGATCAAATTTCCATTCAAAAACGGATGATGTAGTAATCTGTTGAATGTTGTTGTTATTCAGTTAAACATGTTACCTAGATTTGAATTACATGTGTATTATTAATACTTGGAGTTATTCATTTGCAATGTAAAATTTCCATTTTGATAACTATTAATATTTCTTTTTCTTTCTTGGTCTTGTATCGCCTCTCTGATTACAGCAACCTGATAGTATTTTGGAGTCCACTTTTTTGCGCTACTGAAAGAGATAGTATCGATCTATTTTTTATTTTGGTATAACAATATTGTGATCAGATTAAAATAGCATTCAAGATTGGCGAATAAATCAGTTTTGACTTTATAACAATCCATAGGTAACTCAATATAATAATAATGAATCTGTTGTTTGCTATTTGAGGGCAACATAAACACAAAATATTCAACATTAAATTGGTTTCAGCATTAAATTTACTGAATGTCAAGTTAGTATTTGTCAATTGTTGGCCCCAACCTGACGAGCTCCATAGTTTATTTTATTCTAGTTTGATCTGATTCTTTTCTCACTTGATATTTCCAAAAATATCTTATTCTTAATTCCTACCTATGTGTATTTGATAAAGAAAAACTAAGCGATTCAACCTTTTCCCCAAACTCAATAGATAGTAATTTATTATAAAGGTGGTGAAAAGGTCGCTTATGCAAAATAAATTTCAGATGAAAGAAGGTTAAGTAAAATTTGTTAATATTTATCAGGTTTATTGATAATAACTATGATAATATGGATGATGAGAATGAAGAGTAAACACGAATATCCTAAGTTTACTTTTCCCACTTGTTGATAGCGCCGATGCTAATGCTGATGTATTTTTTTTATTAATACTACTTTTAGGCAAACAAAAAAGTGAGCTTAAGTAAAATGAAAACGGGAAACAAGGTAAATTGACAATGACTGGTGAATCCTGTTGGTTCAAGAAAGAAGATGAGGACGAGCTGATTGTTTGGACGAATAACATTAACAATGCAAAGTCACCAGGAAAAAAAGATGAATATTATATTTTATCTCTAAAGCTAAAGCTTCGAAGCTAAATGAAAGGTATGATGGATCATCGAAGCTGGTGTTGCTAATAATGATCATCTTCACTGTAAGGGACCATTTTCCCGGTGATAATTTGATAATAGTAACCTGCGAAAGTAAACTAACTTATCAATGGAAGCTTGGTCAACTTGGTCCAGATAACCGGTTTTAGTTTGGTCCAACTTTTTCAATTCATTCCATTTTGAGAATTAATCTTTCTCTAGACATTAAAATAAGGAATCAATAAAAAGAGTGCAATATGAATCGAACTCCATAGTTATTCTACGATACGATGTCTAGCCAAGCCCATTTCACCCAATGTTAGCAGTAAAGGCCGTATATGAAGGAGTGTGTCCAGCTACCGCTCCTAATGAATACAATGGCAATAATACTCGACGACTTGAACAGAATGTGAAGAACAAAAAAGATCTCTTTTATTCGTCATTTTAAATGGCAAAGTTTTACTGATGAATGCTGCTGAATTATGAGACTGAATGATGACAAAGAGCCATAAGAATGAAATAGTTTGAGTAATTGTCGGTTTCTTGTTTTATGCACAAGTTAAATGGAAAAAGATAATTATGTATTTATAATGAATGCATATATTATAAGCTTGTAGGAGCTGTTTTTTTAGATTTACAATAAAATAAAATTGATCTAAAAAACTGAGATTCAAAACAAAGCTCATCTCTTAGAGCCTATCAGTTTGCAATGTTACAATACTTTGATAGGAAGTAAGCTTAAGCAAAATGAAAACGGGAAACAAGGTAAATTGACAATAAATAAATGCCATTGATTGTTGAATCCTGTTGATTTAAGGATAAAGAAGATGAAGACGATCAAGAAGATGAGTTGATTGTTGGGGTGAATAAAATTAACAATGCAAAGTCACCAGGAAAAAAGATGAATATTATTTTTTTTATCTCTTCCTATGGATTGTGACTACAATAAGAAGTTAAATGAAAGATATGATGGATCATCGATGCTCCTGATGATGATCAAGGAAACATTTGCTTTGGTGACAATTTGATGATGCAGGTAACCCGTGAAAGTCAGAAGGTGAAGAAAACTACCCTTTTCTTCTTTTCATCTCTTTTCATCTTTCTTCTGGACTTATCATCAATTGGTAAACATGTTTTTGTGGTTTTAAAGGTAAAAACACTCCAATGATTTTTACTTCTCCTTTCTTATTCTTTTTATTTTTCTTCTTCTTCTTCTTTAGGTTCAGCTTTTCAACTAATCATGAATGATATTTTTGTGAATGTCCTTTAAGTGGCCTTCTCATAGGAGATGAAATCACTTGAAAAAATCTTGCCCCGGGTCTGTTTCCTCTTATCAAATAGTGAACAATTAAGACAATTCCCTTTGAGTTCTTCAAGAGTTTACTGTATATTATTATAATATATTGGATGATCGCATTGGACTCTTTCATTTCTTTCACTCTTGTTCCTTCTTCATCTTCAATTGGACACTAGACTTGATTTTGATAGAAATGTATATAACAATAATAAAAGAGTCAAATCAATCACTAATATCATGGAATAAAATCAAGTTTGAGTGTGTTAAAAGGCTTGAGGAACAATTCAATGATTCGGTGATAAGAAGCTACAAAAAAGGAGTACATTCATTGATCAAGATTGATTGTCGAGTAAAGCTTATCAATTTGATCCAGGTAGCCAGTTTTGTTTTGTTTAATGTTTCCATCCAATGGACTTCAAGTGGACTCTTCAACGGACCATTTCAACCGGCCAGTCTTTTTTACCATCCAGTTTCCAGCCTTTTTTGCCCTTCAAACAAAACTGTTTACAAACTTGTAGATGGTCATGATAACTCTACTGGCACTTTGATATTTACACATTACTAATCGGTGTTACCAAATTCATTTCTCAACAATCCCTTCAATAGCCAGTGAATTGCAAAAATCAAATCAACAACTGTTTCTTTCCTTTTTCTTCCTCTCGAAAAGGTTCAAATTGGAAAAGTACTAAAGTATTACAGGTTTGTTAATGGATTTGAAGAGCTTAATCGTTGATGGAAATTACAATGACGAAAACCCTATTAATTTTTTGACACAATCATTGAGAAAATTAGATTCAAACAGAAAGGATTGGTTAAAATTGCTCAAAGCGATTTTGATCTCAATGGTTGAAGTAGCATGTTCATTAAGGCAAAGCTGTGATCACAATTTCGCTAACAATGAGGTCAAATATATAAAATAAGTGGATTTTAAAATAAAGATCTAATATTTTAAGCATTGTTGATGAATTAAGATTCCGAGATGATTTAAATATCCTGCGTTTTATTAAAACGGATTTTCAAACTTTACTTTCTTAACAAAAATTATTATCTTCTAAATTTTTGGAGGATTCATTTTTCGTAAAATAATGCCTCTATTGCTTGTTCAATTAAAATTATCATTAGAAATAAAATAGAAAAAGTAATTTAGAAATAAAAATAGCAAAGACAAGTTTAATGTATTTAAAACAATTTTAATTTCATAAGTTTTCGATATGGAAATTATACATGAAAATGATACAAATTCAATAATCTATAAAAGTTCTTTGAAGAAACACAGAAAACATATAAATTTTAATTCTAATCAAAGTTTAGTCTGAGATCCAGCCTATCTGAGATTTCAGTGTATAGAATTTACTTAAGAAACTTGAAAGCTGCTAAAATTCCCCAATGATCACTTGGAAAACAAACGTGAGGCTTCAAGCGTTCAATACCGATAAGACCAAAGTATTCTGGAGCTATTTTGCTTGGATTGGAATCCCTGAAGTATAGTCGATCAAAACGAAAACGAGGTTTGAAACCATTTCTTCCCATGGCTTCGAGTTTTAGGTTATCATTTCGTGTCATATCCCAAGTAAATTGACATTCTTTACGTGATCCAGTTAACTGCCATACATCTTTAATTTTTGAGTTAGGACCTCCTAAACTAGTGACCTAGGTAAACAAGGTTAGATAAATGATTAGAAAAGCGATAATGTTGAATAGGGGAAAAAATTAAGAATCTGGTACCTCAGTATCACGTAAGTTTAAGTCACCCCCAAATAAGACTGACACATCTTGAGGAGATGAATTTACGAGTTGGAAGCATTTTTGTAATTGTCTCTGACGATTGATGGCCCCTTCTCGCGTACTTTCTAGGTGAGTATTCATAAATCGTAATTTAGTCCCGCTGATCATCGCCTGGTAGAAAAAAAATAAAGGAAAATAGCAATTAAACAATACCATTCAGAGTCACAGTTATTATTAATGCGAATCTCTGTAGTAGACAGAAAACTCACATTGACATCAATGATATTCCTGCCCATATCTGTGTATTCAAAATCAATGATTGTGTGATCAAGGTGTTTGACAGACTTCTCGCGAAGGCAAGTAATAGTATAATACTCTCCAATATACTGATCACCGGTTCTTCCATAAATCAATTTGTAATCGGGCAGCATTCTTGAAATCATAGATTCACTCTCAGGGACAACTTCTTGAAAGAATACCACATCAGTTTTAATTTTATTAACAATGTCACAGGCTCCTTTGGTCCTAATGCTGAGATTCTTATCAGATAATCCATCAATATTCCATGTTATTAAAGTAAACTCATCTGGTCCTTCCATTTCGGTGGATTCACAATCATCTCCGTCCTCCAAAGTTATAACACTATTTGAATCTTGTGATGAACCATCAATGATTTGAGCATCCATTGTAATGAAACAGCTTAGCCGGTAGATGCCTCGAGTCAATTAGTATTAAAACACAAAATGAACTCACAATTATATGCTAAGTTTAATTAACTCGTTAAAATTAACTCAGACAGGCAATAGAATATCACACTTCAAGAATCAAGTCAATAAACCTTTGTAATTTAGATCTATCGATATTTAGAAAAATTGAATGAATTAATAACCAAAAGAGTAGAAACGAAAACAGTGCTGGTCTACTGGTTACTTTTGATTGACAATTGTGAGAGGGAAATTCAAACGAAAGCAAAGAAGCTAATTTTAATTTTTTACAGTAATTCTCAGTTTTTCGATCGTAATTGGCTTCTTATTGTTATAAACGAGAGAAGCTTTTCCAATATTTATAACAATATTTTTACAAATAATATCTCTGCACAGATTTCGTCAGATTTAAGTGTTAAGATTGTTATTCAAATGCATTTATTTCAATTATAAGGATGGATTGAATATAAAATCATTTACTCTAAATATAATATAATAGTGACCAACTTAATAAAACTTAATTTTCAATTGAATTTATTAAAGAGTTACTGAACTAATTTTTGATTTTGTCTAATAAATTTTTATTAAAAAACTCACGATAAAAAATGGGATTAATGTTCTCATTTAAATCGCATAACTTCCAATCAAGCCTCGTCTGAGAATAATATAAATAAGTTAATTCAATACACTAACATTATCTTGATCATGATTTTTGTCGGTTAATTTGAATGAAAATCAAGCGATTCAAATATTTAAAGTGCAAAAAGTAGATTGAATCTTCCATCAATCAGTAAAAGGGTTGGTCAATATTCTTGAAAATCAAACTAATAGTTGATTAGCTAGACTTGATGATTATGTCTAAGTATCTTGGTTGAAATTCATCAATTAAATAGATTCAATCAGCAAACATGAATTAATAGCCACTGATCTTCTGTGAAAATAGTCTTATTTGAGCAGCATTAAACTTGCTGTGAAAATAGCCAAACATGATTTTTTTGTAAACAAAGTGACTATTCTTTCCATGTGACTATTTAATTAAATGATAATGTCCCTTTTCGGCTTTAGTCGTCAGTTTTTGCGATTAGGACGGCTGTTACATGCAAGAACTATTCTTTCGTCAAGTTATGCGTGCCAAGAGGAATGGACAAAAAGGTTACAAGAGCCAGTTTTTGCTGGTATTAATGCAGGTTTGTTTACTATCTTCATTATGGTTCTTGATGCTAATTTTACTGCTGTTCTAATTGATTCTGTCTCTTTCAGATGAATTTTTCTTCAAAATGAAAGAAAGAACCAAGTTAAAGGTTCCCATCGAGCCAATAGACGTCGATATATTTGCAAATGTCAGTGGTCATGAAAATCTCGACGAATGTATTTATTTTTTGACATTGCTGCGAGAAAATAGACGGACTGCATTCACTTTAGAATCTACACATCATGCCGTATGTCGTCTATTTCTGAATGCTGATGCTGCGGACAAATTATTACCGATTCTTCAAGATCGTTTGAAGTACGGGGTATTTCCTGACAATTTTGCATTTAACATGATAATGGACCACTTTTTAGAAAAGTCAGATTTCACAAGTGCCTGTAAAGTTGCACACCTTTATATGCTGCAAGAGGACTTCTCGAAATTAACTAATATTTTAGCTTTGTATTCTGTTTATGGGTGTTTGACGGATCCTGTCCAGAAAGAAGCTTTATGTAAACCTGAGGAAAAATCAGCATCTGAAAATGAAAAAGATGATCAAGGGGGAGAAGAGGATGAAGTTGAATATGTCAGAGTACCATTTGTCAGAAATCCTTACTTTGATGATCATTTTGATCTTAAAGATCCTATCTTGCTCAGCGGTAAAACTCTCTATCTGATTGGTTTAAGATATAACGGCGTTATTGGACTAACCTCGCAACTAATAGGACTTGCACTTTGGAAAAAATGGTCCTTGGCTCAACAATTGTTGGAAAAAGTTATTGCTGATCAACCTAATAGTTATTTTGCTAAAGGAACTATTGAATTGATAAATGATTTCATTAGTTCTGAACCAGATGCGGAAGAAACAACATTTATAGAGAAACTCAAATCCAATGAGAATCTGATGAAAGGGGAAAACATTGTGGAACTAATCAAGAAAGAATTCAATTCATTGTCCGAACTGGAGTCAGAAGATTGTTCCTTATTGAAAGAAAAATTTTTGAAATGGTCCGGTGATAGAGCGAAGGCGATTCAGGAACAATTGGAAAAGTACGTTAGAGAAGAAAAAATAAAAGAAATCAAGGAGAAGAAAAAAGAATTGGAGCTAAAAGAAAGAAAACTGTTTTTCTTTGAAAATTTCAATAAGATTGAAATGGAATACATAGAAGCTAAAAAGAAATTAGACGAACTTAAAGCGTCAGAAGCCGAAGAGGAATACTTCCCACCAAAAAGATGAAAGCATTGAAATTTTATATTATCATGATAATAAAAATTTAAAACATACAGTAAATACTGTTTGTTTCTAATAATTCAATGTTTGTTAGATAGAAATTTTACATTTGAACTTTCTTAATTTGAATATTCCTCTTGTCGATTAATTCATTACTGTTGTATGCTAAATATAGATTTTTTTCTCGTAAATTTTGAGCAACTCAGTCTTGTGTAAACTCAAATACTTGAGATAGTCTCGAGACACTCGAATATGATCATCATTTGAGTAAGATCAGTGTAATTTCATTGTTTATTGCATCAATATGAAACTTTCACACCAAAAAATATTAATAAATCTTAGTCAATTCAAATTAGCATAAATATTTGAGATATCCAATATCACAAATGAAAATATATTTGACGAAATAAAAGACAGATAAACAAGTTCTAAAACAAATGGGTATTTTTATTATTTCATCTGGGAACCTTTTTGGATCTCATCTTTATATAATGCACCTTCTGATGACATTTATTTCATTTTACTTTAATATCACTTGAGGCTTGTCCAGATAAAAGTATATACTTTGAAAATTATCGGCTCGGACCATGTAAGAATAAGATCATATAAGAGAATAAAACCAGATTCACAATAAAAGGAAGCTCATAAAACAAATGCTGTAATATCATGGTGTCTCTACAGATTTGCAAGGACATGGTTAAGAAAATAGAGAAAGGCAGAAATCATTCTGTTGCATATGATTTCATGAGATCCGAAGCAATTTTTAAATGTTCATTGAGTGAGTTCAACTTATGTTCCAATTGATGGATAATCTTGACCAGCAGGCCATTCTCTTCGTCTTCCTCAATGGTAATCGGCTTTTTTCTTTCCTCTTCAAGATCTTGGACCTTAGATCTCAATTGAGCCTCCAGATTCTCTAAATTCTTCTTTACATTGTCTTTTATCATGGTCGGATACATTTTTTTACAGGTTTCCACTTTACTATTCAGCTTATTCATTGTTGTAAGAGCTTGTTTGGCAGTTAGGTCTTTAAAATTGAACACTTTTTTTGTTTCTAAAAGGTCAAAAGGATCAAATTCATCACTAACATCAGCTGATGGTTCCTTTACTTCCGACTCTTCAGCATCATCAACACTTTCTTCAATTGAGGTTGAGGCATACTCGGCTGCTATAGCGGATAAATTATGAGCACTATTCAATTGACCAATAATGCTACGCCGATTACAGTTAGTATCTCCATAGGAAGTAAAGTTAAAGTCCAGTGAGTCTAAAGAGAATTCCTCTTCTTCATCATCCACTGGCTGAGATAATGTTTTAGATGGAGCAATAAACGTCTTTTCAGCTACATAAGTGAATAAGCATAATAAGAAAATGAACAAAGAAAAATATTAACGAACAAATTTTAAATAAAAGATTATAAATTTTGACTTACCATTAACTGGTTGTTCCACACGAATCAAGTATGGACCTTCTAAACTCTCCTCCAATGTTGAATTAACGATACTTTCACCTTCCATTTTTGAAATTAAAATTGAAACAAAATCAACTTAAACTAGATACACTTTAAGCCTAAATGCTTCTCATTGGATGTAAACAAAAGTTTTTTGTGTTCATGATGTGAAAGTTGCGGTAAATTATTTCACACACTTATCCATCTCAATCACAGCCAATGGAAAGCTGTAAATATATAAAATGGCAAAATATGTATCGAAAAATAAAAAGTTTGTAAAATGATCCAACTTTAATGAAATAACGCGAATTTAATTGAAAATCAAGAATTAATCTATTCTCAGATCACATCAAGCTTGATTTTCGTAATAGAATGAATTCGGTTTTCAGTTTTTCTGCCAATTCACTAATGAACATCAAATCTACAACATTTCATTATGAATTTGCATTAAAAGAAAAGATTTCCTTAATTACTCAATAATTAAAAGAAAAAATATTTAACCGATTTAGAAGTTAAATATTGAGATAAGTAAAATGAAATTGCAAAACATTATTTGACCATGCAATTTTCATCAAGAAATAGTTCATTTGATACAGCTTTTTCCTCCATCACTTTTCTGAATCCAATTCTTAATGATTGGAAAGTTCAATTGACCATTTCTGAAAAGTAATGGAAAAAGTCTTTTCCTTCATTTCTAGAATTTTGAGTTCAAACAAGTAAATATTTAAATGGCTACATGTATAAGCCAACCAACAGTTTTTGAACACAAATATTAAAATTGCTGCATTCACTCAAGATGTTTTTGTTTAAACTCAGAGCTCAATTTTTGTAATTGATAAATTAATCATTCAATCTCAAATTAGATCAACTTGGGAATCGCGAATAAAATAAAATGAGAATATAAATTTTTGTCTACATATTGATTGTTATTATGGTACAAAGACCGTTTGGCAGTATGTTACAGAGGCGTTTTTGGTACAGTTTTAAGTCTAAATACAAAAATGTTGTCTAACTGTTAGATGGCTAAATGGCAGAGCGTTATGAGTCGGAGACTGGAAGTTGGACGTCAGAATCAGATGTCTCCGAGCTTTGTGTGGGGAAGGTGAGGGCTCGGTTTGATATAAGTTTTATGATGGTTTTGATATGTGGGATTTGAGATTGTTTGAGGAGTATTTTTGGTTCATTATAAAAGTGTTGTTCATTAATTTTCAAGGCAGAGATAAGTTGTTGCCTGAGATCATCAAATTTTGGACATTCCAGTATGAAATGGAACCAATGATTGGCTCCAGGATTTACGGTGGTGCAACCACAGAGTTTTCTGTCGAAGTCAGGTGCAAGGAGGATTAAAGTATAATAACTAATTGGGTTTCTTAAGGGTTTTTGGCGATGTAGTAACCAATGTGAGGTGTGAAAGATCCTGGTTGTTGAGGGTCTGAGTGAGCCATAATTATACCAGCGTTCGGCCAATTCGTTACAAATGCTGTTGATGTTGTCCTGGGAGAGAGGTAGTATTATTTGGATATTTAAATCATTAAAATGAGTGATTATTTGCGAGGTAAAGAAAGGTAGTGTGGTGTAGATTTTGTTCAGCCATTTCAGGGCAGTTAAGATAATGTCTACCCAGTAGTAACGGAGACCATAAAGTTGAAGGAGATCTTCATTGGTGACGACAAGAGTCAGGCCATGTATTTGTTTGATAATTTGAGCGAGTTTTTGGTTAAGTAAGATTATGTTATGAGATGAGGTAATGAGTCGAATCATTATGAAGGGTGAGTAGCATAAGAGTACGGAGGTAAAGTAGGAGGTAATGGTTTGTTTAAGAAGAAGCGGAGGTAAGGACGCTAAATGATTATGTTGGCCTCTGAAAGTTCTGAGGCGGTCAGTCATTTTAAAAAGGAGAGGTTCGAGGTCTATTTGGGATGAATATGCAAAGGTTTTGAGTTGGGCGCCGAGGATGTGAATAGGGCTGTCTTTACGAGTGTTTCGGATTGAGATATATTTTGTTTTGCTTGGGTTCAATTTTAGTCCAATTTTTTGGCAGCTGTGTGAGAAGAGATTCAATTGTAGTTCAGCTTTGTCTTGACATTTTTTAACGCTGTTGGGTATACTGTAAGAGTTGGAAACAAAGAAATTAACGTCGTCTGCATAGGCTATGACGTGACGATTTGGATCTGGCCAAATTTCAAGAATCGCTTTTTGCAAGGCTATTATGAAGAGCAGCACTCCAAGAACTCCTCCTTGTGGGACTCCAATGTTGTCGGATTTATGAATGTTTCTTGGTTTGTAGAAGGTAGATCGTTCAGAAAGATAGGATGCTGTCATTTTTAGTAGCCAGTTGGGCATGTTTAAGCTGGTTAGAGTGGTGATGATAGCGTTTCGGTCAACCGAGTCGAAAGCACAGCTCATGTCAACTTGCACTAGCATTGGGCGTCGATGAGGAGTTGTCCGATATTCTTTGTCAATATCAATATATGTGGCAATGGCATCAGCGAGTGATTTGTTAGGCAGGAAACCAAACTGTGCATCCATCCAATTTGAGGGAAGACGGTCTAAAATCTCTCTTACTAGTTGTTTTTCAATTATTTTGGAAAGGTTTAGTTGTGACTGAATTGGTCTCACTCTAATGCCATCAGATTTTGGTATTAGAGTGAGACGACCACATTTTAGTGCTTTTGGGAAGATATTGTATTGAAAGGTTTTGCTTATCAGGTCAGTTAAGAGAGGTGGATTAGATCGATGGAGGAGTAGAGTTCGGTGTTTGTCCATTTGGTCGATGCCTGGTGCTGCAGTTGATCTTAAATCTTTTATTAATTTATCAATATCATCAGGTAAAAAGGTCGGCGGATGTTCATCATAAGTGGAAGGTGATAAATAGATGGCTGGTTGTATTGGTTGAGCTACATCGACAAAGTCGGTTAAAAAGGTATTGACATTTTGGATGAAAATGTCGTTGTTATTATTGTTGTCAGTCAAGGTATGTTCAATGGTTACAAAGGTGAAGTCCCTTAATTTTCTGATCCATGAATGGAGTTGAGTTGAGGTTCTGATTTTGCATATTTCGTTTGTTGTTAATGTATTGTTACACATCTTGATTTGATGGATTTTGGTTTTCAGTTGTCTTATGATTTCTATTATGTGAGGCGGTTTAGGATTTATGGCCTTAAGTTGTCGGAGTTGCTTTAAAAGGCGAGGCAGCGGTGATTTTAGTTTTGTGAATGCTGGGAAGAGTTGGAGGGTACTGTTGTTGTTGATGATATCCAAGGAAGAGTTGATTAATAAGGTCCAGAGGCTGTTTAAGTCAGAAGTGTTTTCGGTATTTATGGTTAGTGCAAGGTTTGCTAATTGAAGATCAATAGCTTCATTGTTTTTGACGAGTATTTCTCGTTTTATAGTGGAGTGATGAAAAGCGAAGACAGCAGTTAAAAGTCGATGGTCCGTAAAAGGAAGGCTTGTGATTGTCGAAGAGAGTAGTGGTGGCTGTCCAGGCGTGGTTAGAATAACGTCGATGTATGAATATTGTTGCTGCCGATAGGTTCTGCTCCAGGTCCAGTTGTCAGTAGTTGGTGAAAAGCAAGACGTTAGATCTACTTGGGTGATGAATTGATGCATTGTTTCCATTCTTGTTTTTGCCCGATGTTTATGAATTGTATGGTATTGACTGAGTGGTGTTGGGGACCAAAGCGGATGCTGAAGGTTTAGGTCACCAGTGATGATGATGGCTGGATTGTGCGAGCTAGAGGCTTTTATGATTTTTAAAATGAGATCGAGCTGAGGTTTTGGATCAACTTAAACTAGATACACTTTAAGCCTAAATGCTTCTCATTGGATGTAAACAAAAGTTTTTTGTGTTCATGATGTGAAAGTTGCGGTAAATTATTTCACACACTTATCCATCTCAATCACAGCCAATGGAAAGCTGTAAATATATAAAATGGCAAAATATGTATCGAAAAATAAAAAGTTTGTAAAATGATCCAACTTTAATGAAATAACGCGAATTTAATTGAAAATCAAGAATTAATCTATTCTCAGATCACATCAAGCTTGATTTTCGTAATAGAATGAATTCGGTTTTCAGTTTTTCTGCCAATTCACTAATGAACATCAAATCTACAACATTTCATTATGAATTTGCATTAAAAGAAAAGATTTCCTTAATTACTCAATAATTAAAAGAAAAAATATTTAACCGATTTAGAAGTTAAATATTGAGATAAGTAAAATGAAATTGCAAAACATTATTTGACCATGCAATTTTCATCAAGAAATAGTTCATTTGATACAGCTTTTTCCTCCATCACTTTTCTGAATCCAATTCTTAATGATTGGAAAGTTCAATTGACCATTTCTGAAAAGTAATGGAAAAAGTCTTTTCCTTCATTTCTAGAATTTTGAGTTCAAACAAGTAAATATTTAAATGGCTACATGTATAAGCCAACCAACAGTTTTTGAACACAAATATTAAAATTGCTGCATTCACTCAAGATGTTTTTGTTTAAACTCAGAGCTCAATTTTTGTAATTGATAAATTAATCATTCAATCTCAAATTAGATCAACTTGGGAATCGCGAATAAAATAAAATGAGAATATAAATTTTTGTCTACATATTGATTGTTATTATGGTACAAAGACCGTTTGGCAGTATGTTACAGAGGCGTTTTTGGTACAGTTTTAAGTCTAAATACAAAAATGTTGTCTAACTGTTAGATGGCTAAATGGCAGAGCGTTATGAGTCGGAGACTGGAAGTTGGACGTCAGAATCAGATGTCTCCGAGCTTTGTGTGGGGAAGGTGAGGGCTCGGTTTGATATAAGTTTTATGATGGTTTTGATATGTGGGATTTGAGATTGTTTGAGGAGTATTTTTGGTTCATTATAAAAGTGTTGTTCATTAATTTTCAAGGCAGAGATAAGTTGTTGCCTGAGATCATCAAATTTTGGACATTCCAGTATGAAATGGAACCAATGATTGGCTCCAGGATTTACGGTGGTGCAACCACAGAGTTTTCTGTCGAAGTCAGGTGCAAGGAGGATTAAAGTATAATAACTAATTGGGTTTCTTAAGGGTTTTTGGCGATGTAGTAACCAATGTGAGGTGTGAAAGATCCTGGTTGTTGAGGGTCTGAGTGAGCCATAATTATACCAGCGTTCGGCCAATTCGTTACAAATGCTGTTGATGTTGTCCTGGGAGAGAGGTAGTATTATTTGGATATTTAAATCATTAAAATGAGTGATTATTTGCGAGGTAAAGAAAGGTAGTGTGGTGTAGATTTTGTTCAGCCATTTCAGGGCAGTTAAGATAATGTCTACCCAGTAGTAACGGAGACCATAAAGTTGAAGGAGATCTTCATTGGTGACGACAAGAGTCAGGCCATGTATTTGTTTGATAATTTGAGCGAGTTTTTGGTTAAGTAAGATTATGTTATGAGATGAGGTAATGAGTCGAATCATTATGAAGGGTGAGTAGCATAAGAGTACGGAGGTAAAGTAGGAGGTAATGGTTTGTTTAAGAAGAAGCGGAGGTAAGGACGCTAAATGATTATGTTGGCCTCTGAAAGTTCTGAGGCGGTCAGTCATTTTAAAAAGGAGAGGTTCGAGGTCTATTTGGGATGAATATGCAAAGGTTTTGAGTTGGGCGCCGAGGATGTGAATAGGGCTGTCTTTACGAGTGTTTCGGATTGAGATATATTTTGTTTTGCTTGGGTTCAATTTTAGTCCAATTTTTTGGCAGCTGTGTGAGAAGAGATTCAATTGTAGTTCAGCTTTGTCTTGACATTTTTTAACGCTGTTGGGTATACTGTAAGAGTTGGAAACAAAGAAATTAACGTCGTCTGTATAGGCTATGACGTGACGATTTGGATCTGGCCAAATTTCAAGAATCGCTTTTTGCAAGGCTATTATGAAGAGCAGCACTCCAAGAACTCCTCCTTGTGGGACTCCAATGTTGTCGGATTTATGAATGTTTCTTGGTTTGTAGAAGGTAGATCGTTCAGAAAGATAGGATGCTGTCATTTTTAGTAGCCAGTTGGGCATGTTTAAGCTGGTTAGAGTGGTGATGATAGCGTTTCGGTCAACCGAGTCGAAAGCACAGCTCATGTCAACTTGCACTAGCATTGGGCGTCGATGAGGAGTTGTCCGATATTCTTTGTCAATATCAATATATGTGGCAATGGCATCAGCGAGTGATTTGTTAGGCAGGAAACCAAACTGTGCATCCATCCAATTTGAGGGAAGACGGTCTAAAATCTCTCTTACTAGTTGTTTTTCAATTATTTTGGAAAGGTTTAGTTGTGACTGAATTGGTCTCACTCTAATGCCATCAGATTTTGGTATTAGAGTGAGACGACCACATTTTAGTGCTTTTGGGAAGATATTGTATTGAAAGGTTTTGCTTATCAGGTCAGTTAAGAGAGGTGGATTAGATCGATGGAGGAGTAGAGTTCGGTGTTTGTCCATTTGGTCGATGCCTGGTGCTGCAGTTGATCTTAAATCTTTTATTAATTTATCAATATCATCAGGTAAAAAGGTCGGCGGATGTTCATCATAAGTGGAAGGTGATAAATAGATGGCTGGTTGTATTGGTTGAGCTACATCGACAAAGTCGGTTAAAAAGGTATTGACATTTTGGATGAAAATGTCGTTGTTATTATTGTTGTCAGTCAAGGTATGTTCAATGGTTACAAAGGTGAAGTCCCTTAATTTTCTGATCCATGAATGGAGTTGAGTTGAGGTTCTGATTTTGCATATTTCGTTTGTTGTTAATGTATTGTTACACATCTTGATTTGATGGATTTTGGTTTTCAGTTGTCTTATGATTTCTATTATGTGAGGCGGTTTAGGATTTATGGCCTTAAGTTGTCGGAGTTGCTTTAAAAGGCGAGGCAGCGGTGATTTTAGTTTTGTGAATGCTGGGAAGAGTTGGAGGGTACTGTTGTTGTTGATGATATCCAAGGAAGAGTTGATTAATAAGGTCCAGAGGCTGTTTAAGTCAGAAGTGTTTTCGGTATTTATGGTTAGTGCAAGGTTTGCTAATTGAAGATCAATAGCTTCATTGTTTTTGACGAGTATTTCTCGTTTTATAGTGGAGTGATGAAAAGCGAAGACAGCAGTTAAAAGTCGATGGTCCGTAAAAGGAAGGCTTGTGATTGTCGAAGAGAGTAGTGGTGGCTGTCCAGGCGTGGTTAGAATAACGTCGATGTATGAATATTGTTGCTGCCGATAGGTTCTGCTCCAGGTCCAGTTGTCAGTAGTTGGTGAAAAGCAAGACGTTAGATCTACTTGGGTGATGAATTGATGCATTGTTTCCATTCTTGTTTTTGCCCGATGTTTATGAATTGTATGGTATTGACTGAGTGGTGTTGGGGACCAAAGCGGATGCTGAAGGTTTAGGTCACCAGTGATGATGATGGCTGGATTGTGCGAGCTAGAGGCTTTTATGATTTTTAAAATGAGATCGAGCTGAGGTTTTGGATCAACTTAAACTAGATACACTTTAAGCCTAAATGCTTCTCATTGGATGTAAACAAAAGTTTTTTGTGTTCATGATGTGAAAGTTGCGGTAAATTATTTCACACACTTATCCATCTCAATCACAGCCAATGGAAAGCTGTAAATATATAAAATGGCAAAATATGTATCGAAAAATAAAAAGTTTGTAAAATGATCCAACTTTAATGAAATAACGCGAATTTAATTGAAAATCAAGAATTAATCTATTCTCAGATCACATCAAGCTTGATTTTCGTAATAGAATGAATTCGGTTTTCAGTTTTTCTGCCAATTCACTAATGAACATCAAATCTACAACATTTCATTATGAATTTGCATTAAAAGAAAAGATTTCCTTAATTACTCAATAATTAAAAGAAAAAATATTTAACCGATTTAGAAGTTAAATATTGAGATAAGTAAAATGAAATTGCAAAACATTATTTGACCATGCAATTTTCATCAAGAAATAGTTCATTTGATACAGCTTTTTCCTCCATCACTTTTCTGAATCCAATTCTTAATGATTGGAAAGTTCAATTGACCATTTCTGAAAAGTAATGGAAAAAGTCTTTTCCTTCATTTCTAGAATTTTGAGTTCAAACAAGTAAATATTTAAATGGCTACATGTATAAGCCAACCAACAGTTTTTGAACACAAATATTAAAATTGCTGCATTCACTCAAGATGTTTTTGTTTAAACTCAGAGCTCAATTTTTGTAATTGATAAATTAATCATTCAATCTCAAATTAGATCAACTTGGGAATCGCGAATAAAATAAAATGAGAATATAAATTTTTGTCTACATATTGATTGTTATTATGGTACAAAGACCGTTTGGCAGTATGTTACAGAGGCGTTTTTGGTACAGTTTTAAGTCTAAATACAAAAATGTTGTCTAACTGTTTGAGTGTGTATTTGCAGTAATCAGGAATCCAGAGGTAAACTAAGCATTTGAATGGCAGTACATGAAAAGAGATATCCTAGGAGATCGTTCATAATGGTGAATCACAAACGATTCAATGAATATCGGGAAATGTAAAGCTGATTTGGTTCACAGTAGTTTTGGTTTGTGTTGACACTTCTAGCATTTATATTTTGTATAAATTCCTAGATCCATTAACACTTGTTTGAATTGAGCGAATCAATGCATTTACTTCTTGAGGATGGTGGCGATTGGGGCACCGTAGATTGCTGGGGCAAGAGCTGGAGCAGATAAGACTTTAGCGTATGGAGCGAAAGCTGGTGCAGCGTATGCGGCGTATGGAGCGTATGCGGGGGCAACAACTTTAGCGGCAAGAGGAGCAGCAGCAAGAGGAGCGGCGTAGCTGGCGATTGGGGCAGCGTATGCTGGAGCAGCGTGGACTGTGGAAAGAAAAGAGAAAAAAATGAAAGATTAATAATCACTGAATAATGGGATCACTGGAATTCACTGAATCAATCCAAAAGGGAAACTCACTGGTGTGACTGTAAGTGGCAGCAAGAGGTGCAGCGTATGCTGGTGCAGCATATGCGGCTGCTGGGTAAGCGAAAGCTGGAGCAGCAGCGATGGCAGCTGGGGCAGCTAAGTAACCAGCGTGGGAGACGGCGATGAGGGCGAAAAGAGCGACAACGGTGAAGGTGTTCATTTTGAGTTTGAGTTGAGAGTTTGGGGTTTGAGTTGCAAAAGCAAAAATGATAAAGTTATTCAAGTGAGTTGAATGGAGATGAAGATTCGAATGATTCTTTCCAACCAATTCTCGGCACTTTTATACTAATTTTTTGAAACCTTGAAACTCGGTCAGTGTTTGGCTAAAGCATGTAATAGATAGGTAAAAGTGAGTGATAGAAAGGAAAAGTGAAAGTGGAAATTAAGAAAGAAAGAGAAGATAAAGAATGGATGATCAAGAAGAAAGAGGGAAAGGAGAGAAGAAAGAAGATCAAGAAAGGTGGAGGTAGATTAAGAGCGATTCATTATTACATCGAAACTCAATGAGTACTTTAAATGTTGAAATATAAGCCACTCTCTTCGAGCCTATCCCAACTCCACCTTGGCTATTCACTTTCACTTTTACTTTCTCTTCTTCCTCATCTTCCTCATCATCTCTCTCTCTCTCTCTCTCTCTCTTTCTCAGTCTTTCAATCTTCCGCCCCTTTCATTCTGTTTTCATGAACAAATGTTCATCTAACTTTCATTTAAAATTGAATCGGTCAATTTTGCTTTTCATCTTCTTCTTTTCTTCTCATTTCTTTCCTATTACCTTGATGAAAATGCGTTGGCTTTGCATTAATCCAACTGAATTAACATGAATCGCGATAAACTACTCAAGGATAAATCAAGGTCGAGTTCGACTTTTACTTTTCATTTATTTTTCCATTCTTCTGCTTCTCCATATTAATAATAATAATAATAATAATAATCACAATTTGTATTTGGATTGAACTGATGCATAAAACAGTCAAAACAACGTGAAAATCAAAATTTGAAAAAAAGGAGCGGTTAGTTGATTGTTGGATTAGGTCTTGAATGATGGATTAAAATTTCGATTTTTAACAGCATTTGATTTTATCATTTCACTTTCATTATCCACCTATCAATTTATCTTTTCAGTCTCATGTTCACTGTTGATCACTGAAATCCTGTTGATTTTGTCCGTGATTCACTTCTTAATAAACCACTGACTTTTACCTTTACAATTGGCTTTTTGAAAAGGCAAAATTTTTCCGTTAATCAATCAGATAGTGTTCATTTAATCCTGTTAACTGTAGATTCTTCAACCTCTCACTTTTAACCTGTTTGTATCTATTACTTATAATCACCAATAATCACCATTAATTTACAATCGACAATTGTGATAGCCGAAAATGTTGAAAAGGTCATATTCATCATTTAATACCAACAGTAAGCAAATAGGTTTTACCTTTTGTTACCAAAAAATCCAAATCAAGAGTTAGACTAAATCCAAAAAAGTAACATTTTAATTTGATATTTTCATTAAATTGTTAATTTTGCTATTTGGGTCAACTTAATCTCTCAAAAATGGAGATGTTCAAAAATGTTCATCTTCAATGGTCAACATTAATTTACTTACCTAATTATGGACAAGTCTATTGTTACATTACACTTTTTTGTTTAGGTTGAAGGTTCATCATCATCATTATTATTATCAAGTTGATTATCATTATCATCAACATTGTAAGTCAAGGCTTGAATGGTTTAGTTTTATAAACACAACTCGTTATTTGATGAAAAAAGTAAAAACCAGCAAAAATCAATTGTTACCTTGTTGTGGTTTCATTAGCCAAACATGAACTTACAAATGATAACTGCTATTTAACCTTCCTTATTATTAATAATCAATCATTTTCTTTGACTAATCAAAAAGATTTTAACTGTTAAAAGCAATTTATTAAATCATCTTGTGTCCAAAAAATCAAGCGTTATTGAGTGAAAGGTAAAGTAAAAGTAAAAACAAAATTGACCACAAAAGTGTACATTCATTAATAACAATAATCACATTGTAATGCAAAAACACAGCGAAAACAAAACACTGTTTCTTTCATTTCGCTTTTTTAATGAATACTTTTTGTAAATTGTAATGAACATCATGGAATGATGACCAATACAAATTGCATGTTATGTTAATTATTGATTAATCATGATTCGTACAAGAAATCGTGAAAAGATTATCCTTAAAAGAGCCACAATTTTCATTCTCATAGATATTATTTTAATATTGCAATTGAAGCTTTAAAAATTAGACAACAAAAAGCTGTTCAAGGATGGATTACAATTTATTAATCAATGGAAATTTGGTTAATTTGTTTTTTCTTCTTCTGCATTAAAAATATCAATGTTAATAGATGAGAGGTTTAATAGCGATTTAATACTGGTTAAGATTATCTTGATGATCAATGTTAACACGAAATGTTGATTTACTAATTGCAAGATTTTCACTTTTACTTGTTTTTACGTTGTTCACTCCTCGTAAAAGGGAAAACCATTTATCAGGCTTTTATAATCATTCATAATCATCATCATGATAATCATGATGGTAATCAGAGTCATCATTTTTTACTGTTTTTGTCCATTGGAATCAATGATTGGGTGGAGATTTGGCTTGCAGGCATTCAGCTTTGGTTATTGATATAAAAATAAATGAGAATTGAAAAGAAAGGAAAAATTGTGAGATTAACTTTTCCAGATTTTAATTGGTTACAATCAATCTTGACAGTTTATCAAGGTTAACCTTTTTAATCTGTTACCTTTCAATGGACTGCTGATGGATCAAGTCCAATCGATTTGTTTGTTGATCAAATTAACATTTTTCACTTTTCTTTGTTGTTAATCCAGTAAAATTGCTAATTAATGTAATCTTGCAACATTTGAATAAATTTAAGGTCAAAAGTAATCTTCAAAGTTGACCCTAACCTGATGAGATTAGAAAATGAATTCATAAATTGAATAAAAATCAACTAAACAATTGTAGACTTTGTCTTGATCAACCTCACATTCAAATTGTATTACTTTAATTCAGATAATGATGAGAGTTCAATGTTATCGGTTTGAAATTTTGTAGGGAAAAAGTTATATTAAAGGTTTCTTATTTGCTTCTCTCTTGCATTTTTAAATTGTTTGTCAATTAAAATACAATGATGATGTTGATGATGATAATTTAAAATTATCCTTGAACTGTTTTGCCTGTGCTTTTTTTCATAATCATTTGATATTGTTAATTTAATAAGGTGAGAATGATAAGTCATTGAAATAAATGTTCAATGAGAATCATGAGAAGCTTCATGATGGATAAATTGTTAATCTTTTAGACAGCTCTTCAACTTTTTTTCTTAATTGTGGTTTAGGTTTCCTGTTTTAAGGTCAGTTAGCCAGTTAATTGGGTAGAAGTTAAATTTAAATTGTTTAGGGAAAGAGAAGTGTTGGTTTTGTTGATATGAAAATTAAAATACTTTGCTTTATATTATTTGTTTTTACAAGTTCGGGTAGGTTTGGGTTGATTGTCAGGTAAGGGAAAAGTTGGTTGTTTTAGCTAAAAATTGGTAAAGATTTAAATACACTTTGTATCAAAGTTGATTGGGTTGAATTAAAATGGTTACAGGTTGAGGTAAATGTATTGTATAAATCAAATGTTCATTTGGTATTTAAAAACAATGGTAGGTCTAAAAATTTTTTTCTTCCCTTGGTGAGAATATAAAAGTATTCAGATTGTTTTATTACAAAGTGTAAGATTTTTAACAATGAAGACGAAAAATGGTGAGAAATTACAAAAAATTAAAAAATGGAAACAGAAATAGATGAAGGTGGTGGGTAAGGGTTGAGAGGTGAATTGGGTGACAAGCGGAGGGTGATTTCAATTTGGTGGGAATTAAAAAATTTGAGCAAATTTCATTTGGATGAATTAATGAACTGTGATGAGTGACTTTGATGAAGAGAAAAAAAGATTGAACAAAATAGCGAAGTAAACTCGATGAGTAAATTTGATTCGCGATTAGAGCTTTCTCACCATTTGCACAGAACTTCATGGGAAGGAGTAGTTTCGCTTTTTAAATCGTCATAAACCTGGTAAAGGACGAGTAGGAACATAATGAAACCAGTGATGATGAGAATGATGGAGAAGAAGAAGAAAAAAATTCGAGTGCTTTTCTTGAAACGAGCCTTTTCTCGACGAGCTATGGCTAATAAACAAAGGCTTGGAAAGATGAAAACATTGGCTGATGCAAGTGAACCAAGTAATTGAATTAAAATACCAATATTAGGCGTTAAAATAGCTGCTAAAAGTGAGGCTACAAACCAAACTGTGGTTATAACTATTCGGCGTCGAGGTTCACCTTCCATAAAATCAGCGGCTGATAGTTTGAAAAATTCTGCATATAATCCATCCAAAGCACCTCTAAAATGAAGAAAAGAAAGTGATGAAAATCAGTTATTTGATATCATTCAGAAGTTCTTTTATGAATTTCCATAAAATAATGGATAACTTGTTCTAGATCAATGTTTCTTGACCAGTAAAAATTATCTTTGATGTACAGATTTTGACGATGAATTAAACTTTTATGCATGGTTATCCGTGAAAAGGTTAGCATTGATATATTTCATGAATTGAGAGTAAATGAAATGAAATTTAATCTGCCTAAGCAGATGAAATGCAAATGAAAGACCAAGTTGAGACCATTTTGTGAGTGTAAACATTCAAGTTATTTAGTGATGAAAGAAATTTTCAAGATAAGTATCAGCAAAAAATATATTAATCCTGATAAAATCTTAATTAGTTTTGGGTGAAAAGTTTTACCTTCCACATAAAATCATTGATGGATAAGTTGTTATCATCTTAACTACCAGCGCTAAAATACCAATCATTACGACAGGGTCTTTTGCACTGTACAAAGCCATGATATCGGGTGTTACGTTACTACCAAAAGTAAGATAACCTGTTGTACCTGCAGCTGAGCACAGTAAGAAAAGTATTGCCAGTGACAATATGGTTGCTTTGGTAAAATTGGCGATATTACGTTTAGCCATGCAAGCATACACAGGAACCGATATTTCATGGGACTATAAGATAAAAGACAATAGATAAAGAATAAGTTTACAAATGAAACGAGAATTGGAAAAAACTTGATGAGTTTGTGTTGTGTTTGGTTGAAGCTATAGTATAGTTTACCTGATATGCGAAACAAATAACGGGAAAAACTGCAACCATTGATGTGAGTGAGCTTGGCCTAAAAATAAGAAAGAATCGTTATGATATTGAACTTGAACAATAGCTACTTGAATTTACTTGGTCCTTATCGGTGGATCAGGAATATCCAATTTGAAGTATTCGTAAACATTTAAAAAGACCACGTAGAGCATAGCAAATACGCCTAAAGTCCTGTAAAAGATGGGAGAAGAGATTTTAATGAAAAAAAAAAATTGTTAATCAACAAGATTTTTCTTATTCTATTTTAGTGAAAGTTGTAAACTTACCCAGCATATCTGAGAAAGTCAAGTCGACGGAAGTAACACATTGGTAAGATGAGAAAAATGGACGTCACTGAGATAGTGAAACGACGATCAATGTACCAAATACATTCTGTAAGATGAGATGCAAAAACTGGAAGAGGAAGAGAAAGAGTTAGATGTTTAAGGTACAGTTAATTTACATACAATAATTGAGATTAAATAAACCAGGACAGGCGACAGATTAAATGATTGAGTTATCCTGAGTAAATCTTGATTAACTATCAGAATTTGATTAGACGCACCTCTATCAAATTGATCTCCAATGATAATCAGAAAAGTCACACAGACACCGTAACAGGTTAAAAGGATTGAAATGGCAGACAATTGTTGAGCTCTTTTTCCGCATAAGGATAAAAGTACATCGTGATAGGTGTCATCCTTGTTTAGGTCAGAAGCATAAACCAGAATGATCATTGTAGATGCTAAAATAGCCATCATGAACTAAAATTGTTGAAGAAAAAAATCGACGGTAAGTAAGGTATGTAAAACAAGCCATGAAGCTGGCAGATGACATTTTTACTCGCTTAAGAATGTAGAATTTACGCCAAAAGTTGCATGAAACATGATAGAATAACTTACAATTTGAATCACAGTGGCAATTGTAACACCACCTAGGCGATCGTATGCTGCTGGATAATTTAAGACACCAGCTCCGAGAGCACAATTTACCAGTAAAAAAGCTGCCACAGGCCACGAGATTCCTTTTTTCATTTTCATGGTTCAGGGAGATAAACACAGGTTGGGGATCAGAAAAGCATAATAAAATAATCAACTCGATTAAACCTAAGACAGAGGCTATTCTATCATGAGAGGCTTGTGAAAGCAATGGTACAAAATGCAAAACAAACTAGAAACTAGATACACTAATATTAATAACTGAATATTTTGAACTGCAACAGTTAGTTTTACTACACATTTAAGGTTAAAAGTTCATTGGAAAATAGCTGACTGGGCGTTAAAGCAATTTCAGTATAATAACCAGATACATAGACAATACATTTTTATGGACAAAAAGAATGAACAAATCTAAGGATCAAAACAAGGCAAGGGTTGAGGGAAAGTAAACAAAGATGAGACAACCAAACGTTTATTTCCATTATGACCTAATGACGAGCAAGCTAACAATAAATTTTTTTTTAATTGAATGTCAACTGAAAATGATATTTTTCCATGACAATAACCAAACATGAGATAATCCGAATGTAGCAAATGTAATAATTACTAATTAATAGAAATGACTATTAAGTATAGACTATTTTTACACAGTTTGACTCTAAGCCGTTTGTTTCCATTGTTTTTGCCTTTGTCTTCTGATATTTTTTATTTCTTTATAAGTCTAACTGTTAACGTTATCCTTTGTCTATGTAAAGGCTGGACAAAAAAAACATAAATAAACTATTTCTGTTCACCATTGTTTGTTTCAAGTTAACAAATACAAAGCATAAGATGACTTTAATCTGTGATTAACCTTTCAAATAGTTGGACTGGCTGTTAACATTATAAGAAATTATTTTACAGTTGCAAACTCACTTCATTTGACTGTTCATTGATTGAATGGACATTTTTGATCGACTGCCACTTAACTCTATTAATCATTTAGATGGTTGCATAATTCACATTAATTCTTGATTAAGGCCTGAAGATTGGAAAAAATCTAACGGTAAAGTCAAGGACACGGCAGTAAAATATAATACATTGATTGATTGGAAAATAAATTAACTATTCTAAACCATGTTAACAAAATTGAGATTAATATTAGTCGAGAAGTAATATTTCGATATCTTATAAGTTGTTGGCTTATTGTTTTTCGATTATTAAACACTAAACAGGTTTACTTTTGTTGAGGAAAAAAATATTAAAATTCAATTTTCTGAGGTACAAATTGATAATCAAATCCAAGAGGACACAAATTTTGGCTAAATCCATATTAACTTATCAAACTAAATATAATACTAATATTTCGAGTACAATGCAATGATGGTTGTCCTCGAGTCTGGTTAGTGGTTGACCATTCAGTGGTCATCAATTAATAAAACAATTAAAATTGAAGGAGAATAAAGATCAACGTTAATGGTGATGTAGAGAATAAAAGGAACCAGATAAGATTAAAGGCTGAAACATCACGTTGTTGGTAGATAATCATTTTCCTTATTAAAGTATGTTGTCAAACAATATGTTAGTGAGGTTAATTACTTTATTTTTGTTTAGTAAAGTTGATGTTCACGAATCAAGTGAATTTTTAATTACGACAAATCTTTTAATAGAGAAGCCTTTTGTTGAAAATGTAATCCGGTAAAGTTGAGTACAGAACATGCAAGCAAACAAACGCCATCTATTGTATTATCTTATAAAAAAACAGTCTGTCACATGTTTTCAAGTTGTGCTCGTCACATTGGGTTTAAATTAGCAATATTCAAAAGTTAATTAAAAATGATTACTCCAAATTTTATGTTGAAACAAGATGATAAATATGTCTATATAACTATCAAAGCTCCTATGGCTAAATTGCAGGAAACACAAATTGATTACGAAGGAAATATGTTTCATTTTTCTAGTAAACCTTATTACCTCAGGTTAGTTAAGATTTTTTAATTTGTTTGATGCTGACAAATGATTTTCTTTGACTTGATTTATTCTTGTTAGTTTGTTTGTGTTGTATTCAGATTAAGTGACGGATTTCGTTTAATTTTGTCTCTTAAGTGTGATATCCATTAGCGTTACCAGTTACTTAGATACGAATAACTTAATTTAGTCTCATTATTTAAACAGATTGCATTTACCTGGTAATTTGTCCGCACAGGATGGTTCTGAAAAGATTGATTGGGTCGCAGAGGAAAATAGATTTGTTATTAGTGTGTTAAAAGAAAATGAGGGCGAGTATTTTGAAGGACTTGATATGTTAACCAAACTGTTAACTCAACCCAAAAAAGAAAAGCCAATGATAGCTCAAATTGAGATTTTAGATCAAGAGTCTAATATTGAGGGTGAAGATGAAAATGAAGAAGAGATCGATTGGTATATTGATCAAAGTGAATGGACAGAAAACGACCAGCAATCAATTCTAGGGGAAAAGTATGGATTTGCAAATCGATATACTGGCATTATAGAACGGTTAGAGGATGAAATTTGGGATCTTTTGGACGTCAAAAAACCAGAGAAAATTAATAATCAAGATCGTAAAAAACAGAGGATAGAACAAGATATTAAGGCCTTTGATGAAGAACACTATTGGTTTGATATGTTTGAGTTATCAGAAACAATTGAGAACCTAATTTGTTTTAAAGCCCATTGGGAACTGGCTTCAACTGATACAATCCAATTTGATGATGACGAGATATTCAGATTGAAAAGTTTACCTAAAAGAGAGTATCTGTTATCTAGAAAAGAAAAATTTCATCTACTTCTTGGTTTAGTAGATATTTTGTTTGCCTACGCTTATGATGTAAGAACAACTGAAGGAGAACATTCTTGCGAATCGGGTTGGACGATAACAAAGCTTTCATCTACTCTTTCGTGGTTTGAACAATTTTCAACATTGCCTGAGGTTCTTGCTACATGTGTTCAGCGATCCTTGACCTATCCACTGTACCGAAATTGGGGTTTGTGCATTAAATTGATCTCTGATGTAAAAAAGATACTTAAAAATGGACGAACTTGCGTGATCAAATGCCTGTTAGATATTCACAAAATTTTTAACGAATCTGGAGATCTTCGTTACATTCTTAATGATCTTTATATCACTGATTATTGCATTTGGTTGCAGCATATCAAAGAAAAAACCTTTATCTCACTAGCTGATGCTTTTGAGAGAATCCAACTAACTAAGGATATGATCAATCTTGACCTAGAACTTTTAGAAGAAGCTGCCAATCAAGCATTTATTGAAGACAGATATGAAAAGTTAACAAAAGTATCCAATGACATCCAAGATCTCGAGATTGACTCTAGTAAACATTAATGGCTCTCAAAATACTGCGTTATATCCCGTTCTAAGATTGTGATATTTTCTATTCTGATTTTTTTGTGCATCCAATCAAACTTGCATATTTATTGAAATTAAATTTTTTAAACTCACCTCCAGCCGTAGCTTCAGATACTCCAGGTATGTCATCGAAACTTGATGCCTTGCGATCTAACAAAGGTAGTCGTTCATTTTCTTCCGCAATGGTTGTCCACTCAACACAATTACTTTAAAAGAAATTTGGATCAATATGCAGTCTTTCATCTTTAAAATCGTTTTTCATTAAAGCTTACCATTTATTTATCTTGATTGAACCTGTTTTCAATTTATCGGAAACATCACTGGATAAAGTCTGCCAAGGAATATAAGCCGGGAAATCAAGGCTTGAGTTATAGCTATCGTGAATAAAAGAGCTAGAATCACGGCCTAACCGCAAACGAGTTGAACCACTGTTGTATGCATACGTAGATCCTCCGTATCTTGTCGAGCTACCGTGAATACTTATTCTTGAGCTTTCATAGGTTTTCTCTATGGTTGATTGAAACATCTTTTGATTGTTTTTCATTCAGATCGAGCTAATATCAGTTGAATTTTCAAGTAATTAGTAAAAAGAAAAATAACTTTTTAGTGCTGAATCATGAAAAAAATAAAAATCGAAAGAGGAAAAGGAAAAGGGTGTACGTTTTTAAAGAATAGAACAATATAATCAATTGGTCAAAAAACGAAAACCATTGGATGGTATTTGAACAGAAAAATGAAAAATAGTTAATTTACTGTTGGTGAAGAAGTTATCATCAGTCGAACATTGGATAATTTTTGGCACTAATTATGTGGTTCCTTGTTATTTTGTTTTTCCATTAACACACAAACAGTGAAAGAAGTCGAACACGAACACTTTAATGAGTACAGAGAAAATTTATTGTATCTGATCAAAGATTGACAATTTAAACACGCTCTCAGTTGATGATATTTTCTATGAAGATTAATAACAAAACAGAACAAAGGTGATGGTTAGAAGAAGACAAGGAAGAAAATTATGATGAAAATGGAGAATCAAAAAAGTAGAGAAAACGTGCAAATTTGATTACAATTGGAGGGACAAATGGTGAAAACTGATGGCAAAAGGCAAAGTTACTGAGAGGATAATCTAGATAATCAAAGTACCAAGAAGAGGAGCTTGAAAAGATCTCATTACACTCCGATAAATAACATTAGTGTTGAGTACAAATGTAGTAAAAATAGTTAACACTGCGATTGGTTGATTGGGGTAAAGATTAAGTTATGAAGAATTAACTAAAGGATTTTGATCATTTGTGCAGTAAATTGTATTTTTTTTGTTAATTTTTTTATCCATACTTTTTCCTCTTTTTTGAGGATCAAAATCGAAGGCAATTTGCATCTCCCTCAAGGTTAACATTTAAATGCGACCAAAGGTCGATTGAGTTGGGTCAATGAAGTGATTGTTTAAAATATAATTAGTTGATTCTAGATTAACAACGGCAATGATGATGAAGATTAATTTGTGAATGGATTAGAATGTAATGCATTTGCTTCGCTTGTCGTCAATTTTTCATCACAAGGTGTGATCTCACCAACGTGTTTATCTGTGCTATCTCGGGTTCGTTATCCTTTCTCAATAACAGAATTGTAAAGTTCTCCCGATTATTTTGAAGTTCACGGTCGTTTCAATAAATATATGTGTTTTTCATAGTACATTTCGATGCGTGATCTTACTGGACCATCTTTCTAATTTTAAAAAGCTAAAGAAAAGTTATATTTGATAAATAAAACAACGACGAGGAATTATTAATAAGCTAATTGACGAGTTCAACTTCACCTTGGAGCTAAGCAATATTTTTATCAATTAAGATAAAACAATAGGAATCACGATGTAAATGGAACCGATTGATTGCATGATAAGCTTAATTAATTTATCTCGCCTAATTCATTGTCTAATGCTCATGTGGTTGAAACACATGCAGGCTGACTGATACCGACAAAAGGCGTTCAACCTAAATCAAAAATAGCTTGAACAAATATCATAATGCGCTTATTTTTCAAATCTTTAATTAATTTCCTCCGAATCATAATCACAATGATGCCAGTTTAGGTTAAGTTTCTTTGGAGTACAATAAAAGAAACATTTTACGCAATTTCTTTGCAATTCAAATACTTGAATTTAGATTATTGATTTTGACATGAAAAAAATCCATAGAAAGTAGCATAAGATCATAGAGATAATTGCATAAAGTTGCTGACCACCATATACATTCACTTCCATACGGTAGAGGTAGATTGTTGATATAATTAAGTTTTCTTTACACAATATTTAATCTCGCTGCACTGTGGAACTTAGAGAATTTCAAGCCAACATGTGAAGTTTGAGTTAAACATGATTGTAATGAGATTGAGTAAAACAATTCATCAACTTTTCAATCTTAATGTGCCCAGAATAAAAAAAGATTTTCATTTCTTACACAGGTATGAAGGGAAATAATATTGACAGAAGTAGGAGAAAAGCAGAAGGGTTCAAGTTAAAGAAAAAAGAATAGAAAGTGATAGAGAAGATTGCGGAAACGCGAAAGAAAAATTTGAGTAAAGTTATTTGTTATAACATTTCTTGGCTTTTCCTAACACAACGAGCTACCTTCCTTTTGAATTCAGCTGGATTTTCTCGCCATTCTTTCTGTAATTGAGAAAATAAAATAAAATTATTGTTTTAAGTATAATAAATTGTTAAATAGTTAACATGACAAATTTAAATGAATAATAAACTTACAGCAGCATCAACATTAGCAGGTGACTC
Organism: Tetranychus truncatus; assembly: GCA_028476895.1. Taxonomy (NCBI): domain Eukaryota; kingdom Metazoa; phylum Arthropoda; class Arachnida; order Trombidiformes; family Tetranychidae; genus Tetranychus; species Tetranychus truncatus. Next base: position 16,397,985 of record CM052060.1, read on the forward strand.
ATCATTTGGATCAGCTAGCATTGAAATAACAGATATCATAATAGTTTCCACCGTATGTACAGGTAACCAACGCTCAGATGCTTTTTCATATCCATATTTATCATCACCGGGTTCGTGTAAAATTGATATACACACCGTTCCATTTTTATCAACTGAAAACAAAGTAGAATTATAATTAAAATGATTGACTCGAATTTGATTTCCACACAACTTAGGATAGTTCAAAGGGATAATTTGTCGCAGTATAAAAGAGTAACATAAATAACAGCGAGTATTCCACATGAAAATGAATTGACAAGATTCAACATAATCAAACTAAATTGAGTCTAGCCTAGATATTTAACGATGTGGTAATACAAATTATTATTTTGAATAAAGTTAAAAGGCAAAAATGCGTATCAGTTTATAAAAGCAAGTTTGTGCTTATGTGTAGGTTGAGCTAATTATGTCATCTCAAGATTGCGTAACAAAATGTTGAAATCCTTGATCTAGCTTATCCGAACCACCTAAAGTTGATCAGAAAAAATGCGGTGATTGGTTGAATATTTACTATTTGGATGCCATATATCTGTTAGAAACTTCATCTTCGGAGGCCTAAGTGGATAATCTTTAGGGAAGCATAAGTGACATTTGAAAAATCCACCCTCGCTATAAAGAGAAAGATAAAACACGTTAAAAACGAACATGAATTAAGTTCGAAACTCATTCTGATTAGAACACGACAATTACTATAGAGTATCTGGTGGTCCTATGATGAGCACTTCCCATAAATAAATATCGGAATCATCAGCCAATCCAGCAGAGAATCCTTCGACTGGATTTTTTTTCAAATCTTTTTAGGGTGATAATATCCAAAGACCACGATATGATAGTTAAGCAATATACGAATGAAACCAAACAAAACGAAAAGATATAAAATAAAATGTAAAAAAAGGTTAATTATTAAAAATAAGCATAATGAAAAAGGCAAAAGAAAGGACAAGAGAACCAAAATAAATTTATACGTCATTCATTCATTAGGCAACAAGACTTACCGTTTAATTGTTTTTTTAAAAGTAACGCTGATTGATGTTCGGTCATTTTTTCAACTGATAAACAGACTTACAGTAAAAAAGTGAGATTTAATAAAATATATCAAAAAGACAAAGTTTAATAACGTTGAATAAAAGTAATTTCAAATGAGATTGGCTTCACCTGATACAAGCTCAGTGGCTCTTGAGAAGCAACTTGTTGAACCATTTATTTGCGGGATATTTAAACAAAGTACGCAATTTAATTGAAAATTGCAACAATTAAGAAGATAAGGAATGTAAATAATCGAGTAGTAGCGCAAAAAGTCATGAAATTATTTTTTCTTGAAACTATTCACATTCATCAAATCTCTGAATTTTCAAAATCTATCTCCATTGTTGACTTTGAGATTGCTGTAAAAATAGCTGTAAGAATCAAACATTTTGAAACGTAACTCTACATTAGCTTAAAAGCTTGTTAGATCTCTATTAAAATTACAATGCGACCCACAGAAAAATTTCATATTCACAGTCTTTATTCGTTTCAAGAAAAAATAAATTTACAAGTAATATTTCAATTGTATGAAACAATAAAAATAAGAAAACCAAAACTCAACCCGAAAGAAGGTAAAAATATAGTGAATTTGAATCTTTACATATAAAGCACAAGTTGTCAATTGGAAGTAATTTAATAGAATGCTTGTATTCCTGTAATAGCTTTTCCTAGTATTAAAGCATGGATGTCATGCGTTCCTTCATAGGTATTAACAGCTTCTAAATTGTTTGCATGGCGCATTACATGATATTCATCAGAGATACCGTTTCCACCAAGCATATCACGAGCCATTCGAGCAATCTTCAAGGATTTACCACATGAGTTTCGTTTAATCAAAGAGATCATTTCAGGAGCAGCTAAGCCTTTGTCTTTCAAACGACCTACTTGCAAGCAAGCTGATAATCCAATAGAAATTTCAGAAGCCATATCAGCTAATTTTTTCTGTATCAATTGGTTAGCTGCTAACGGACGGTCAAATTGTTTACGATCCAATGTGTATTGTCGAGCAGCTTCATAACAAAACTGTGCGGCTCCTAATGCTCCCCATGCAATACCGTATCTAGCATTATTTAGACATGAAAACGGACCTCTCATCCCTTCAACTGCAGGAAGCATGTTCTCTTCGGGAACTTGAACATTTTCCATCAATATCATGCCAGTTGTTGAAGCTCTTAAAGATAATTTCCCCTCTAATTTAGGTGTTTCCAAACCTTTCATTCCTCTTTCCAAAATGAATCCTCTGACTTTTCCATTATGAGCTTCACTTTTAGCCCAGACGATGCAAATATCAGCAATTGGTGAATTAGTTATCCATGTTTTGGATCCAGTAAGATGATAGCTTTTTGTAGATGCATCATAAGTGGCCTATGAAAGCATATAGAAAAATTATTAGTTTTTGACTTATATCATATTGCTCCTATTGACGATTTTGTGAATGAATATCATAGATAACTGTTATTGTTACCTTGGTTTTTAAACCACCAGCATCGCTTCCAAAATCTGGCTCAGTGAGGCCAAAACAACCGATCATTTCACCAGATCTCAATTTTTCCAAATACTTGTCCTTCTGTTGGTCACTTCCGAACTCATAAATTGCCCCCATTACTAGAGATGATTGAACACTCAAAGCTGATCTAAAAGCACTATCAACCATTTCTACTTCACGAGTAAGTAATCCATAGGCAACATGAGATACACCGGAACAACCATAACCTTTCAATGTTGACCCTATGGCACCTAAAGATCCCATTTCTTTCATTATATTCTTGTCAAACACTTCATCGCGGTTAGCTACCAAAATTCTTGGCATCAACTTTTCCTGACAATAAGACCGAAATTGGTCTCTAATCAAAATCTCGTCTTGGGTCAAAAATTCGTCCAAATTTAGAGGATCAGCATAATCAAATTTTGCACCGAGAGTTTTAGAAGTCGACATATTGCAATTTGAAAACACTTTACCATATGATAATGTCGAACTGTTGTTTAATAGAGGCTTTAAACGGTGTAAAAAATTAGCCATGGCACTTGATTCAAATTATTTTAAATGAAAAAGATGAGATAATTGAAACTCATAAACCAATTATTTTTTTTCAATGTGAACAAAACAAAAACCCAACTGGAAAGATATGAACAAATATCTTAATCATTGTGATATCTAATTAATGATAAAGAGGTATCATATCAACACATCATAATCAAGTAAATAACAACTTGAAGGCAATTCATAGACACTGATCAGATAATGGGAGTACAGTCATTCAGAATCTGGATTTCTTCTAGTACAACAGCGTGAAAATAGCTGTTTTATTTATCGAGCAATGTAGGTTTTGATAAAAAGTTGAAACTTTCTTTCAAATTAGCGGCGAGATAAAAACAATTATGATCGAGATAAACTATAAAAGCTTGAATTTAATAATTCTCCAAGCAATAATAGGTGAATGAAATTCCGGCAAATGCAAATCTGGATGGAGAATTGATCCATTGATCAACACCGAAGGAATATTTAGAAATCAAAATATAAGTCTGAATGTTAATTATCATTAGCAAGTTATTGGTGATAATCAAACTGAACTCACATCTGTTGAGTAAGCCCTAAATGACAAGCGTGGTTAGATATTATTAAATTGCCCTCGACTCATTAGACATTTCTTCTATTATTGTGTACCTTATAGTTTAAAGGTATATTAGGTTTGCTTTTCAAAGCATGAATTAGCATGTTAGAAACCGAGATCAATATATTCACTTGTTAATGATACACGAGTTCATTGATGTGTAGAATTTTTGAACATGCATAGCGAATAACACACTGAAACTATTAACATTCATCAAAAGAGACTTTATTAATTTAGGTTTGTTTATGCTTCATCCACATTCTCTGTTTGAAGACCCTTGAAAGTGGCAACATTAACATAGGTGACCAAAGTATATAACTTGTTTGGACTATCCTCATCTTCATTACGTTTCCTTGATAGTCTAACTCTTACTCTGAAAGGTACATTACGGATTCCTTTGGACCAAATGAATTTATTCAATCGAGTATCAACCCGGACATCTGAGGTTCCCATTTGTTTGAAAGCAAATTTCTTAATTTCTTTGATGGCTCTTGGAGCTCGTTTCTTGAAACCTTTACCGTGAATCCTTTTGTGAATGTTGATTGTATATTCCCGTTGGATCACATCATTAATAGATGATTTGGCTGGTCTTTCTTTACCTTTCTTGGCCATCCTAAAAGAGGAAACAGATAAAGAAATTTATGAAAATTTTGAAGATTGAGATTGTGACAACACAAAGGATTCTTCAAAAGTTAATTTAATTAACTTACCTAATTTAATGGGTCAAACAGAATTGATTAATTTAACTAGATTAAAGAAAACAACACTTAACAATTCACAAGCAACCAAATTTACTTATAACGGATCCGGAAACTACTTCCTAAAGCATGCAATGAATAACGCCATCTATCAGTCTTTTTATGAACTCATATTTTTTTTAAATTAATTTTCAATTTCAATCAATTACACAGATAGCTTAAAAATATCCTCGAAAATGTCACAAACGCATAGTACCATAAAAAGTGCAAAAATACCCCTGTTTAACTCAACTGATCCCTTAAACACGAACCTAAATCAATCTGTACCCACCAACAGCCCGTCATAGCTGTTGTCTTACCAGGAAGACTTACTGATTCATTAATTTTTCCAATAAAAAATTTACTCACAATTGTCAGTTGAAAACCAAGAATAAATCAAATGATCAACAAAAAATAACTGAAAAAATGAAAAACAAGATCGGAACGAATCATACGAATTGAATTAGTAAAATATACTTATTTTGTACTCGGTTTACTCGCAAGATGAACCTTTAGTGATTTTATTCAACTTATTTCCATGTTTTTGTACAGAACGACGGGACATATTAAAATTCATATAAAGCAAACAATTTTTCAGTCTTAATCAAACAGAGAGTCCTCAAAATTTGGATGAAATAAATTTTATCATGAATAGATAACAAGCAATATACAACGAATGTGAAAAAATAAATGGAAAATTTTGAACATACAGTAGTCCCTCGATTTTTGCAAAAGGAGTTGGAAAAGCTGGTGCTTATTTTAAAATAACCAGTAAATTTGCTAATCAACAAATACTAGAGTGGTTATAAAAGATCAAATTAACAATAAAAAATTAAAACTCTCAATTCCAAAAGTGAATCTAGGTAAAAACGCCACAATTCTCTCAACCATTTTTTTGCAAAAAATTGAGGGAATACTTATTTTTTTTATAAAATATTTAAAATAAATTCTGAAGTAATGAAATGTGACAGAAATCAGCTCTTTCTCTTTGCATTTCGTGGCGGAAGTTTTCTCGTTTCTTTCTTCGGTGGAGCCTTTTTGGCTTTTGTGACTGCTTTTTGGACTTTTTTGTTTCCTTTTCCTGGACTATTTTCTTGACTTTTCTCTTGACTTTTTTCTTGACTTTTACCTGAACTTTTGCCTTGATTTTTACCTGAACTTTTGCCTTGACTTTTGCCTTGACTTTTGCTTTGACTTTTGCCTTGACTTTTGCCTTGACTTTTGCTTTGACTTTTGCCTCTATCTTTACCTTTTGTTTTACCAAGATCATCATCATCATCGTCACTACTACTGTCACTGTAACTGCCACTTCCACTGTCTTTGTCACTGTAACTGCCACTGCTACTGCTACTGCCACTGCCACTGTCCCTGTCACTATCACTGTCACTTAGATTGCTTCGCCTATTGCGCCTAAATCGGAAAATTTTCTTCTTATAAACTTTTTCATCTGGAGATGCCTTTTGTTTCCAAATAACAATTTCCGATTGAAACATAGACGCAAGAATGTCACCAGTGTAGTTGAATCGATTGAGAGAGCAAATTTTATTATTTGGATTTTCAAGTACCATGACCTCTCTGCCATCGCGACCATCGAAAAAATTAACAAGTTTTGCTTGGTTAATAGTTGTAGGAAAATTTCCAACGGCAATTAAGTCGGTCAGAGGATGCCATTCAGCTCTAATAGGGGTTATATATTGAAAATGTCGATGAGGATGATTAATGGTTGCAATATGACTCCAATCGCCAGATGAATATATTCGCAATTCGTTCTTCTGGTCCGTAGTAACGATTTTATGTCCAGTTCGATTAAAATAACATGAGTTGACCCCGTGATCGTGCGGTAAAACTTCCAGTTCTCTAAAATCGTCTAACATCCTAATATCCCATAACTTCACACACATGTCTGCTGTAGCGGCTGTGGCCATTATGTTAGAATCTCTGGGATGAAATTCAATGTGATTAATCTTTCCAGGTTTGTGACATCTTATTTTTGTACGCTCGCCCTTTCAATGAAAATTAAATAATTAAATTAGTTCGGCGTTTGACGTTTTACCGTTTGAAAGTTAAAGGGAATTGCTCTCAAATCCGCCAGCAGCAAAAAAAGGTTAATGAGAAGATCCAAGAAAAAACTAGTTTCGATGAGTTGATAAGAAAAATTTGATTAACCACTAAATAACCTTCGTGATTAAATCAACAAATCTTCTTAGTTAAACTTAGTCCATGGCCATTACCAACAACAAAATACCACAAAGGTTGATCACATTTTTCTTATCAATGCACCGAAATCTTATGTTTTTGTTGTTGACGGATTTTAGAGCAAAACCCGTTATTTTAGTACCTCTCCAGAGCGCGTGGAATCAGGAAGCATATGAACATTTCCTTTATTGTCTCCCAACATAATAACTCGTTTATCAAAGTTGACATTCAAACCGGCATACCAAACATTGCAGTCACCTTGAGGCTGAAGTACATTTATATCATGAGTAGACATATCGACTTTAACCAACTCTCCTGATACATTTAACGAATAGAAATTTCTATTGTCAGTTGCATCAGGAATTATCTCTCTTATTTCACCTCCAGGACCAATTCCTTCAGAAATCATGTCAAGATTTTTTACATCATTACCCGAAATGGTATATCGATTTACATCAGGTATAAGACACAGCTCTCCGTGTTTACCACCGACTAAAAGACTATTAGGACGCTTTGGAATCCACCTTATGGAACATGTACGATTTGAAAATGGTTGAAAGGTGTTAAAGCAAGTTAAATTGCTCAACAATATTCCGGAGACAATATCAACTTGGTCGGACGATGATGCAAAAGAATCAACCTTGCTGATGCTTCGCACCATGATTTGTCGTAAAATGTTTTCTTTTAACATGATTATTGCGAGATTTTAATGCCTAGTATTGTTGCACAGTAATTTATATTGTTGGGGCAATTTTAAGAAGTATTCTTAATAATTGAGTAAAATAGAAAACAAGACTTAGGACTTACGTTATAATTGTATGAAAATTAGGTAATGAAATGTGAAAAGAATCGAGAACTATTTAAGAACAGTGCATCATAAATGTTACACACGATACACTGGAGTTATGAAATACAAATAATCACGAAAATCAATCAAGAAATCAAAAATTGTTGTTACGATAACAAACAAATAAAAAAATAAAAAGAAGCGGTAAATCAATCTTTTAAAATTTAAAATGATGTCCGATCAGTCACATGGTTCGAAACCATGAAAACAAAAGAAGATGGCGTCATTTTTTGAATTGATATCTTAAATAAAGGCATTAAGATTGATCATTAAGCATCATATTTGAAGGAAATTAGCTACGAAGAGATCTTTAATGTTGCTATTTTAGTAACTATTAATCAATCAATAATTTCAATCTAAAATCTGCTATTTTAACCATTGTGCTTGAAGTAATCAGTTGAAAGTTAAAGTTGAAGACGGAGTATTTCTGAATTTTTTCAGTAACTGTAACGATTCAGGGTACAGAAATGTTACCAAAGCTGCATCTATAAATCGTAAGGCATTTGAATAACTAGACTAGAAATTAGACTAAATTAGCAGTCTAATATTTTTATTCTTAGGAAGGGACTTATTAACCAACTGTAAGATCGCTCGTTTAAATTAATCATTGCAATTAATTTGCTTTAACTATAGATACTGCCCTCTAGGTAGAGTTTTGATAAATAAGCTGGGCTTTATTTTCATTTTTTGGTCTGATTTTATGTTGTTTATTTATTTTTTGTTTTGAGCTGATTTTATTGTGCATTTGATTAATTTTCGGTGAAAACAACTGCCCTGATTTTAAATGCCTTTTCTTCAAGGTCCAGGTCCCATTAGGAGGACTCTTCCCTATTTAAAATCTGGAACGCTCTTCTTCAAAGACAGAGTTAAAATCATGGAGATCCATTGTAATTGGTATCCTAGAAGACATGCGGTTGAACATTTAGTTAAATACGGTAATGCACATGAAGGTTTAAATTCGTTTCATTTTTGGAATGTTCCTCAAATCCAGTATCAAAATCCTGATGTTCAAATTATCAGATTCCTCGACATGACACCCAATCCATTCATCAGGTGCTGGTTAGACAGTGGTAAAAGTGTATTGTTTGATTGTTTTGAAAAAACTAGATACGAAATTTTGAATCAATTAGCAAAGACGCTAGGAAAATCTAAAGAAAGATTGAAAATGGAAAGTGAAAGAGCTAAAGATGCTCAAGATTATGACAACCCAGCTCATTTCGGATTCAACAAGAAACAATTTTGTATTTGCGAAGTTCCAGGTAGGTTTTTTGAATTATTTATTTTACCTTAAATTCTAGTCTCTCTCATTTATTAATCTAAATTTACATCTCATCTTTTAGGTCAGGTACCGTGTCCAGGAACTTGTGAGTTACCTAAAAAGTATTTAGGATATTATAAACAATATAAACCCGAAGAACTGGAAAAATGGAATCAAGATTTAGATGCTCCTTATTTGACGGAAAAACAAAAACAGATCAAGTTCCATTGGTTCCCTCCACATGCTAAACCTGTTATAGAAACTCTACCTGATATTGAGAAACCTTTCCTTCGCGAGTTCGGAAAAACACCCGGTAAAGATATCGCACCACCAGAGTCATATTATGAATGGAAAGCTAGACAAGAAAAGAAAATGAAATGAAAGAATTTCTCATCTTAGATTAGCATTGTGTGTATCAATCTCGTCCTGTTCATTTTGTTGTAAAATCTTCAATTATAAAAAACAGTTATCAGAGATCAAATGGTAACTCATAAATTAAAATTACAGAATTTAATTGAATGACATTAGATTTTTCAATCACTTAGAATGAAAATGTTTATTCAATATAATGAAAATCGATGAAATTTTGAGAAAAACAAAAGATAAATTAAGGTATTGAATAGTTATAAAGATGGATTAATGAAAGCTTTCACACAGTGACAAAAATGAATTCGCTAAAGTTAAGTTATGTTGGAGTTGGTGAAGCTGACTTAGGTTTATTTTCTGCTTGAACTTCTGTCATTTCAGTTTCTGTTTCGTCCTCTTTAGATGGTAATTCGAATGCCGCATTGCTAGGTGCCACAACAACAGAATCCCATACAGACATATTCACTGTAATACCATATACATCGGGTTCTAAACCAAGAATAACTTTATAACCTTCTCCGTAGCAAAGAATTCTGAGGAGAGTTTGTGCTGTCATGCAAATGGCATCTTGTTGAACTAAAGTAAGACCAGCATGGAGTGGATTGCCATTTTCACAAGGATCAGGAATACCTGTAGATCCAGGCAAGAATACTCCACCAGCCAAAAGTTGTAAAACTCGTTTAAATGCAGAGTTGAGAGGTAATAATTGTTGAGGATTCCTAAAAGTTACTGAATAATGAGCTAAAACATCAATCATCCAGGGTGATAAAGCAGATAATCCTTCGAATCGATTGCATACATCTCGCAAGACTCTGATCAAAACTTTGACAGTAGTTAAGTTAGCAGATTCTTCAAACCAACGTACGTGTCGAATTGCTGCCATATGTCTTTGTAAAATTTTAATTGATAAATGAATAGAAGGGTCAATTTTTCTCATATTTGGAGGAATAGTTGCTATCAAACATCGTACTGCAGCTCCATTCATTTGACTTATTATATCGAACCCTCCATCGACAACTTCAGAGTGAAATACCATACCACTTTCCATTTTCATTAACTCATCGACGACTTTCACTCCTAATGATTTAATGGCTTCCAGAACTGGAAGAGTTTTGAGAATAACAACGAGATCAGCAAGATTCCTCCCAGCCAGCATTGTGCCCTTTTTAAATGAGCCGATGCATCTCACTTCTTCGATAAGCTGGTATAAATAATAAGAAATAAATTAAAAGTGTGATAAATGATTGTTGTTGCATAATTTGATTTTTTCATAAAATAATACTACATACACAAGCGTCAAAAGTGCCAGGACACAATGCTAAATTTTCTAAAACCATTTGAGTTTTTGAGACAAGATTGACCAGATTAGTCTGTTCCTCTGGGGATGGAGTTAGATCACTGTTTCGCTTTAGAATCGCCTATTCAAAACCAAGAAGAAAACAACATAATTAAAGATGGAATTATAAAAAATTATTTCAAACTTACTTGAGTCAAAGCACTATCGATCTCTTTAGGTGATGAAACTTTAGGAAAATAATCCTCAACCATGTAAATGTCAAAAGGTGGTCTTGGGAGATTATGATAGCCTCCAGAGTGTCGGTGAAAGTTGCCACGATTATTGCGTCGTCCTTTTTCGTGCATTTTGTTTGATTAAAAAATTCAAATAACAAAACTGATTAGATTTAATTTGAAATCTTGAAAGAATACAAGCAGAAAGTCAAAGCAATCATGAATTTGATTAGATCCTCGATTCGATAAGTATCTATCAGTTAAATGGACTCAAATTAAGTAGCCCCATCTAGCGTTAACCGGGTTAACCCTATTCCATCAAGTAATAGGGCCCATTACTACGCAGCCCAATATAATATATATAGTTAATTGTTTAATATTGTAGGTTCGCAACCTGTAAATCTTCAACAGAAAGTAAAAGGTGATAGAAAACCAAAGATTAATGTATAAGATACTGCAGCAAAGAGGTTCAGAGAACCTGAAGGGACAATCACCGCTGGATGGCGCCACTGAAAAAAACTGCAATAAACTATTAATGAAACATTAAAATTATTGAAAATACATAAATTTAATACATCTTACAGACTTATAAAAATAGATTTATGCATTATTTACAAACTTCGATTGAATTTTTACATAAATATGTTTATATATAACAACATTAAATCATTATTCAAAATATAACTAACAATTACAATTGAAAGATATATATATACATGGAAATTGTACAGTTATCAAACTCCAAAGCTAGCGATCTATACCCTATTATTGATAATTCAACCTATTTCTACTTTCCGTCATTGGTTTGATATCAGTTTCATCGAAGCTGATGGCACAATACCTATCAGACTCAGCTAGCTTAATAGCATGACGGCGAAGAGTGACTCAGTATCTTTCGAGATACCAGTCACAGAAAAATCATCAGAGCTAAATCTATCAATGGTACGGAAAGACGGAAGAGCAAAAATAGACTGAATCATCCTAAAAGCCTGCTTTGATTGATGGTATATTTTGTTCGCTAGCTTTTTTGTTTGATAACTGTGCCTACGACCATGAGGTTGCCTTTTAAAATTCTTGACACAGCTGTCGAATAAGATGTAAGAATCTTCGTCCATATATTTTCGCAATTTACTTCTACGAGCGAAAATAAAACTTGGATCACGATCAGTCCTCAACTTCATCAATTGTTTTTGCGGTCTATCAACTTTTCTTCTCAAGCTTACCAGCTCATTGGCTTTTGTTTGATTTGCCTGCTCCACAACTTTTACTGGCATTCGCTCTGGAATTACACAACTTTTTCTTACCACCGACCTGATAAACTATTCATATTCAAATTTCCTGGGTAAACCATTTCGAATATTGTCCAGCCATCGATCTCGCAGTTCTTGATTTGCCGGAAAATGGAAGAGACCAACTTTATCATTGGTACTGGTTTTGCACCCAACAATAACACAACGTTTAACCACTGTTAAGAAGAAAGTTAATTTAATTGTAATATATCGATTAATTATAAAATTGTTGGCAAATCAATAGAATAAAAAAGGTTGGCATTTAACATGAAAACAAACGGTTCATTTGTAAACACATTGAGGAAAGTTCATGAGATCTGCAATGTGTGAAAACATCAGATTACTCATTTGAATATTGATTCTTACTTTGGGTGGAGAAATCGATTGATGAACAGATAGATAAATTATGCAGTTAATTATTGCTAAATGAACGGATTGTGAGCGATTAAGAACGATTGCATTTATTTATTTAAGGTTTGAAGAAACTAGGCACGATGCATAAGCTGAATGAACTCATGTGCATATAAAAGGAATAGATTCTGTAACTTCGAATCACTTGTGCCTTGCTTCTTCACCAGTCAATTCATTTAATTCCTGTTTATATTCAAGTTTATAAAATGTATTCTTCTTCATTCCCATTAACCATCTCCGTGTTCATCATCCTCTTCTCAGATGTATGTTACGCTCAAACTGCAGGCCCGCAAACAAATACATGCAGTAAGACACCAGGTTCGCCGAGTAAATGTAAAGATGGAAGAACTGTGAACGATATGAAACTTGAAGACACTTGTACTAATTATGTTGGTCGAGGACTGAACTTAAACTCTCCTACAGCGGATCTCGCTGTGATTGAAATGCGGTGTAATGCTATCTATAAAGCAAGAGGACAAGAATATTGTGGTTTGGTGGATGCTTATTGTTCAAGTAAGCCTTGAAAAATTTAAGTCTCGAGTTCTGTGCCAGTAGAACTTTAACATGTTATTATCATTAATTTCTGTAATATGTTAGAATAAAAGAAATTTGATTTTGCATTAAAGCAAAATAAGAACGTGTAAATAATTTCAAAGTTTCGTGATTTCTATTGAAAAAACTACGAACTTCAGAGCTGATAACAGCTTGATGGCAATATTCATAATGATTATGTACCTTCTTGAGAGGAGACATACGACATGGCAAGTATCTGGTCAGTCTTTTCAAGTGAATCGTTTTTGTTTATTTTTGTTTCGTGAAAATTGCAAGTTGTAAAGGAAATTTAAGCTTGCTGAAACAATTTCACAAAATCCTATTAAATGACACTGCATCGGTAGCAAGATACATACATATTTACATGATTATTAATTAGGACTAAGAGGAAGGAATACATTTACACTATAACTATAAGTTTAACGATGTATTCCTTTTCATTTCCAGTAATCCAGATTTATTTTCGCCGCAAACTACAGGCCAGAATACAAAACCATGCATTAAGAAACCAGATTCCATCAGAATGCGAAGATGGTACAAAAATGGTACTGATGAGAAACTTGGAGACACTCGTGTTATTTATGCTAGCCAAGGACTGAAATTGGACTACTTGGGATCTTCTGAATGCAGCATGAAAGGATTCAAATACGATCTCAGAATATCTTCAACGCACGAGGCCAAGAATATTTTAACTTGGTGGATAAATATTCCTTAATTGAGGTTGTTACTAAAAATACACAATTGTCACTTTTATACACTAACTTACAAAATGATGCAAGAAAAATGGACAAAAAACGGGTAACTTATAATTTATTGCTAATTAAGACCCTGTCAGCTTGTAGGCAATTAAAAAGTGAGTGCATTTGTGCGATTTACAGATTTCTCTGATGAACAGATTTCGAGAAAATTAAGTTCGAATTTGAAACTTGGGTCGCTTTTTGTACAATTATGGAGGAAGATTTTTTCATGAAACTTATTCTTCTTGCATAAATTTTAATGGAAAATCAGAAAATGCACTTTATTGCATGAAATAAAGTTTTGTGCTTCTGTAAAACAAATAAGTTCGATTTTCGTTTGAATCGACTTATTTGTGCGACCGTAAGAGTTAACCAGCTAAAACTAATTATTCGTGAATAAAAACTGTTGTTACACATAATGGAGCAAATACTTTTTTCAATTAATAAACAGTTCTCATGATTTTGGCCATTGGAGTTAAAACTTCGAGACTCAATACCTCGAGAATGGGATAACCTGAAATCATCACTCTTGGACCTAACGTTAGGTTTTATTAAAGGCTGTAACATATGCAAATAGTGAATTTTTCAAGGTACCACTGAAAAAGTTATAGCATTGTATAACTCATGTTATCAGATTTGGCTTGATTCATAAAGTTAGCTGGTTACTCAAACACAGCCCTCAATTGTTTGAAGGATACTCATTTTTAAATGTATTTATTCATCTTATATCATAGTTTATAATAAAATCTGACTTTCGGTCAAAGAATGATAATTGCAGGCTAAGTCAATCTCGAAGAAAGAAGGTTCAAAGATTTAAGGCCAATGGACAAAATCAAGAGAACCGTTGATAAATTAAAAAACTGACTCAATCCATGGCGTGCGCAAATCATTTTTAAGGACTGGTAAAAAGTTTCGGCACGCTAACTTATACGGTTCCAGAAATCGGTGGGTTAAACTGAATATCGAACTTGATCTGTTTTATAGACACAGGAAATGTTCTTAACCAAAATAAGATCATTTTTTGATTGGTAATCAAAAGTTATACCAGTAAAAAAAGTCTCATGAAAAAAGCTGCTTCTATAGCTGAACAAAAAGTGATCGAAGATTCAAATTCGGCCTCGATTTTCTCAAAAACTGTTCTTAGGATGAATTATTTGATAGTAACAATGGACTCAGTTTTTACGTCGCTACAAACCCACAAAGTCTCAACTCTCAACTCAAATTTTTGAGCGTTTTGCAGTACTTTTTGCATTTCATTTGCAAGTTTAACCAGAAAATTGGTTTATTTACCAAGAAATGGGTTAAGATGAGTTTGGTTTGTTTAAAAAGATGTTGCATGCACTTTTACAGCCCAAAAATCATGACTAGATGCGCTAATGGAAAGTGAATTGAATTGAATTGTATCAATAGTTAGCAAAGAATTGAATTGGTGCAAAAATGATGATTGTAGATGCTAAGGTACTCGAAATATCGATGCTCAAAGTTTTAAGACCAATGGCTAAAATCAAAACAACTGTTGATAAATTTTTAGAAATATTGTACACATGATGTAAACCAACAATTATTATGAGCAAATAATAAGTTTTAGTTCGCTAACTCTTACGGTACCAGAAATAAGTCAGTTTAACTGAAAATCGAACTTAATCTGTTTTACAAACACGGAAAATGTTTTTTACCAAAATAATTGCATTTCTTGGTTGATCATCAAAAGTTACATCAGCTGAATAAGTTTCTTGAAAAAATTTGCTCCCATGGCTGAATAAAACGCTATCGAAGTTGCAACTTCGATCACGATTTTCTCGAAAACGGTCAATCGGATGCATTGTTTTATAGTAACAATGGACTCAGTTTTCTTGTCGCTGCAAACCTGCAAATTTTCAACTCTTTACTCAAACGCTCGAGTCTTTGGCAGAGATCTTTGCATTTCATTTGCAATTTTAACCAGAAAATTGGTTTATTTACCAAGAAATGGGTTAAGATGAGTTTGGTTTGTTTAATATGTTACTGCACACGCTTTTTTAACCCGCAAATCAAGACCAGAATACGCTAATTGAAATCTATTAAATTGAATTGAATCAATAATTAGTAAAGAATTAAATGAGAGCAAGAACGTTGATTGTAGATGCTAACATACTCGAAATATGAAGGCTTTAAAGTTTTAAGGCCAATGGCCAAAATCAAGAGAGCTGTTGATGAACTGCTGGAAGTATGCATTTCATGAAGTGAACCAACAATTTTTAACTGCAAATAATAATTTTTAGTTCGCTAAATCTTTCGGTTAGCGAAAGCGATCGGTACAACTAAAATCGAACTTAATCTGTTTTGCAGAAAATGAAAAGTTCTATTTCTCAAAATGGATACTTTTCCTGGTTGGTCATCAAAAGATACATCAGTAAAATCAGTTTCACTAATTGTACAAAAGCGTTCCAAGTTTCAACTTTGAACTCGGTTTTCTCGAGAACTGGTCATCAGAGATATCTTTAGACCGCACAAATAGGCTCAGTTTTTATGTCCCTACAAACCAAGACAATTTAGTTGTGTCTAGCGAGGATAATAGAGAATGACGTATACCGATAAAACTTATTTGTGAATATGAGTGATCAATATTTTGACGAATGGTCACAAAACTTTGTGGCCTAATATTTCAAGAAAGGTAACACTTATGACCGTGATGTAATCTAATGCAAAACCAAATATGCAATAACATTACATCCATTGTAAATCTAAATTGATAGCGAATTTTAAGAGAAATTACATTATAAGTAATAAAATAAAATAAAATTTACAATAATTAACATGAGGAAGTTCAGATTTACTTTATTTCTATTGAAATTTAAATACAACCTTAGATCGATTTGGAAGATGCATATTTTTATAACAATCCATGAAACTAATACAAACCACTTTTTGATTGTTTGGCATAATTTAAGTTGGAACATTGGACAACCAGATAAGCTGGTTAAATCGAAATTAATTGCATTAGCAATTAAACGGAAATGGGAATTCAATAGTTGAGCTACATGCTATTGAATAAATTGATTGTGGCAAGATTGAACATTCAACAAAGGATCAATATTTTAGTAAAATGGAAATGTTGAGATCAAAGCTTTCAACACAAACAATTAGTCTTATCTAATATTGAGTTAATATTGAAATTGAAATTGAAAGTATTGAATATGAGCACTGAATAATAATATGCTGGAAAATAAGAGTGAAAAATAATTAATTGTTGATGCACAATTTGCTTTTTTGCATAAAGTAAAACTGTATACACAAGCGTAAATGTGCCAGGACATCATGCTAAATATATGAAAACCATTTGAGTTTAAGGGGATAAGATTGAACAGATCAGTTTGCTCTTTCGTAAAATTTCAAACAAAAAAATCGCGCAAACAGTTTACAATAAATTTTAGGATAAATCTGATCTGTTAAGGATGATATTTATAACGATAACATCACGTTATTAATATCAACCATCACCACTAGTGTTTCGCGATATTGAAAAAAGGTATTGTTTGAAAGATTCAGTATCAATCATAAAGGTATCGAGGATTAATGAGTACAATTAAAGAATGGGTTTGTGCGTCACTCTCACGGTCCCTAGAAACAACTGAAAGCTGATTTTTTCTTATTTCAGTTACGAGATAATTTCATAAAATTACGCATTTTTAGGTACTGAGTACTCAAATTAAAGTATCGATACTTTTATTTAGAAAAATATCGACGAAACACTATTCACTTCTTTATTCTGGACAATGTTCTGCTATTTAACCAGTTCGCTTGATAATGTGTATACCAGAATCACTTTCTACAAGATCAGAAATTTCACCAACTTGAAGAGCAAAGGAGGCTTCTTCAAATTGTTTTTGCATGGCTCCTCGGGTAAAATATCCAAGATCACCTTTTTTACGGGCAGAAGAGCAATCTGAGTATTTGGAGGCTAACTCTTCAATGTCCTTTTCACCAGAAACAATCATTTCTCGATATTTTTCAGCCATCTCACGAGCTTCTTCTTTGGACCGAGTGATAGTATCTTCTCTCCAAGACGAGGGACGACGACTTTCCGTGTGTTTGACCAGTAAATGGCTACAACGAATCTTTTCATCGTCTTTTGTACTTGCTTCACATGTTGGTTTTTCCCATTGACTTTCTTTTGTGTAAATGTTCAAGTAATATACTTGTCCAGTTGACCGACTTTTCCTTTGTTGCCATCCTTTAGGTAGATCATCTCCTGAGTCTTCCATGATGAATTTAAATCAAAAATATTATAAATTAATTGAATATCACGGAATATATAACTGGATTAAAAATATGATTGAACAAGAAAAAAAGATATTTCAGGATTTGAGATTTTCAAGACAGAGCTTCAGATTTGTTGACTGCAGCCTAGGATACAGAGAAAGCATAAAAAGCATGTCCTTTTCAAACTTGGCATAATCAGCTTGAATCACATTGGAATCAAGCAACACTTACAGTCAGAAAGTGCACTTAATTTTTTCAATGGTCCCTTTTGAGGAGGAGTTAATATCAAATTTAATTTCAATTTATTTAATTCTTAGTGGACATAATTTAATTTTTATTAGTGAAATATCAATCAAAGACTCATAAAACCAATTTAATATCTAAATCTGAAAGAAACTTGGTCAACTGAACAAGATTGGAAATCATGAAGTTGAGCTACTCGATGAATAGTGAGAATAAGCTATTTCCACATTGTTGCAGTTTCTGGTAGGTGACTGTAAAAAATGTAAACAATATTATTAACTAATCTTTTTCTGTGTTAAGATTTCTAGTATTTATTGATTCGGGTGATATCTTCGATAAATTTATCAAATTGTTCTGGATTTTCTGTTGTCAGTATGATCAACATAACTTCTCGTCCACTGCTTTTTAAATGCTTTCGCCATTCAAGCTCACCTTGGACATCTTTTTTAACTTCTCATCTCAGTGCAACTTTTAGTAATCAAAGTACAAGAAAACAAAGCCCTAATATTATTCAAATCAAACGAGAACAAGTCATCGAAGAATATGTCCCAGTCCCAACACAAGCTGAACGTATTGTTGCCAAGTTTCCTAATAGTGTACAACCTTACCTGAAATTGATGAGATTACATTCACCATCTGGTGGATTATTACTTTTGTGGCCAGGTTATTTTGGTTTAGGTTTGTTGTTTATTAATCATTGATAATCAATAGCTCAAATAGAATACTCAACGATTTGTTTTCTTTGTCCTTGTACAGCTTTTGCAACTGATGCAATGCGATATCCAAACCCAACGCTCCTTGCTTTGTTTGGCGTTGGTACTATTTTAATGAGAGGTGTTGGATGCACTATAAATGATATTGTTGACCGTAAGATTGACAGAAATGTTGAAAGGACGAAAAATCGACCCTTAGCTAGTGGAGAGATTACTGTTCCTAAAGCAATGGCCTTTCTAGCTCTTCAATCCAGTTTAGCTCTATCTATTTTGTTAAAATTTGACACAACTAGGTAAGTTATTTCTATACAAGCAACCAAGTTTGTCTTATAAATAAGCAATTTGAAATGCAAACTTTCGCGTTAGTTAAGTTTCAGCGGATTCAGCGATTCGGATAAGTTAAACAGATTCTTCGGATCAGCGTGCGTGTCGAATTGCCGCCATGTGTCTTTGTAAAATTTTAATTGATAAATGAATTGAGTGGCCAATTTTTCTCATGTTTGTGAGAATAGTTTATATCAAAAATTGTACTGTAGACCCTTTCATTTGACTGATTACATCAAACCCTGGATGGAGATTGAGTAAAATTAAATCCGAATGTGAGTTTACCTCTTTGGTGCATTTCATGTCCAATAGATGTCTCTTGAGTACTATAGTTTTTCATTTTCAACTTGATTGCTAGTATTAATGTTTCTCAGCTTTTAATAATTGCTTTTATTTTTGAATTTCCTATTTTCCCTTTTTTCGCATAATTTGTCTTTCAGTATGTCACTGAGTTAATTAATAGTGTTTAATTATTTTTTCATTTTTCAGAAAATGATTGTGACCACAGTATTTATAGCCTGAGTTTCAAAGTTTCCATCGATTCCATAATGCATACTCCTATGCTGTTAACTCTTAATTGAATTTCAAATTATATTTATTTTACTCTGCAATTGGTATAGCTTACTAGACTAAATACCTCAACAATATATACCAAACACTCATATCAAAATGTCAACAATTAATGAAAGTGATCATTGTGATCAGTCAAGTTTCTAATCCCTTCAATCATCTATTTGATAATGTTTTATGTTTACTTGTGTTATCCCAAATACCCTTAAACATCACAAGGTATCATGTCACCGTTATCAATACAACTGTGTTCACTTTCACTCAATATTAACACAAAAAGCAGAAAGTTTCCTCATTGTCATGGTAATCAACTAGGCAGCAATCAAATTAACCATATAAAAGTAACTCACACCTTAAGCTAAACATAAATCGATTCGGATTTGATTATGATAAAAACTCATAAAAAAAGCTAAACTATTTTAACAGTGCAAGTAAAAAACACACAGACACACACACACACAAGCAGATCAATTGTTTTATATCATGTTTTATAAAACAAAAAAACTTCGTGGAAACCATTGATCTAAACTTTGATTAACCCACCCAACTGATCTGCTCATGCATGATAGCTGAATGATGATAAATGATGATGACAGGGAAAAAAATGTGGGGTAAAAATGTAAGCATTTACCATAGTAACCATAGAGTCCATTGACACCTAGACACAGTAACGATCCCACCATAGACTAACCATGTTAAACTAGCCGCATCATTGATTTAACTTGGATTCATCTTCACTTCTTTGTGACTATTTTTTTAAGCTGACGATCGATGAAAATGAAGATGAATATCCAGATGATGAGAAACGTTTTAAACTCACTTGACAATCATTCATCCATTCTCCATTCATGTTGATTCCAACATTTTGATTTAATGCTTAAGCCTCTCCTTTTTTTTCCTTCCCATTTTTTTCTTTCTTTTTCTTATTTTTAAACTTTCGTTCTTCCGGTGGAACCCAAGAATGAGAAGAAGATTTTACAAGAAGAAGAAAAAAAAGAGTGATAAATATCACTCTTTCTTATCTGACCTATTTCAATATCCCGGTGTTTCCCTCAGTAATTTAAATGTTATCATTTCATTTCACTGTCATATTGACAATATTTATTGCCTTAAAGTGTCCGTCTTGTCCTGTCGCTATTATTATCCAATTGCAAGGTGTAAATGTTTAATTTCATCATGATTTATTATCGACTCTCCCTCTTCCCAATCATCTTGATCAGTATCTTCCTATTCACGTGAAAATCAATGAATGGCTGTCAGAATTTTTCTTTACTGTTAATAAAAATTTTCTTACCAATCACCCTTTTCACTTATAATATTGCCTAAAATCAATTTCAATCTTCTTCCTATTTGATGTTAGTTAATTGTCATCATTATTAGACAGATTGACTGACTTACAGTTTACCAGAAAAAAAGCTCAACTTAACGTGTAAGTTGGCGTTAAATCAAAACGCAACAACAAAATTCAATCAACAATCAATTTAAATAAGCTTAAGGAAAAGGTTTACTTGATTAAAAGGTACTCTCACTAAACAGCAAAATATTCACTTGATATATTAAGATTAACCCAATCATGATGGTGGTAATAATGATAATGCTGGTTGGTGGTTTTAAAATGTTCATGACAGTAATTTGTCTCAAAAGCTATTGCCAAAATACAGCAAAATTCAGATTAACTCTTTCTCATTACCCAAAACCAGAAGCAAAAAAAAACCTAAATTATACTAACCAGCATAATATGTTAATAATGACAATTATTGTGACAACTTTAATGAAACAGATCATTGAACTGCCAAGTGCAAATATTCACATTCTTGAAATATTTTCAATACAAAGAAAAGGTCGAACTTAAAAATTCCTAAAGTGTAAATTAGTAAACAGTTAACAAGTTGAAATAACTGTAAACAAGGAACCATAAAAAAGTAAATTTTAAACAACCAAAAAAACAAGAGACTGGGTCAAATTGAGTTACCCTTGACAACCAACGTTATCCTTATGAATCCGTTTTTTGCTAATGTTGCTTAACAACGACCATTATTATATCATCAATTGATATAATTTATCATCTTTATTTCATTTATCGTCTTGTTCATCAGCCTCATCATCATGTACTTCAAGGAAACTTTGAAAGTTGAAAGGAAAGCAAAAGAAACTACATCATCTGATAAAGATGAAGTGTAAAAAGATCCTTGAGATGTCATTTTTTTCTCGGTCGATGAACCAATATCATGACTAGATCACTGAATAACTTTCAATGCTAACAGAATCACAATTTTTCCATCTCGAATGGTCTCTTTTTCTGCCTATCATTACCATCATTATTTAAATGATGTAAATCTAGTCTAGTCGGAATCGTGAAGATGCTGATCACTTTTTACTCAGGTAAACTCAACAAAAGTTCTTGCTCTTTTCTCGCTTTTGAATGACGATGATAAGTGATGATAAGTGACGATGAGGGGAACAAATAGTGAAGGGAACTTAAATTGACCTAATTTTCTGTTTTTCACCATTAAAATGTATCTGACTTTGTGATTATGTGAATGTGTGTATACATATACATGATCATAAACAGCATCATCTACTTATGTTGATAGCTTATATCTTAGGGTCATTCAACGAGGACAAAATTTTGATTGCAGTGAGTTGATGATGATGTTGATAATTGTTACGTTGTAATTATGTATAATGATAATGATGACGGTTTATCATTTTGAGAGAATAACAATTTTGTTTGTACATTTTATCCAATGTTACTCTATTGATATTTCACTTTATTGTTTCTTTTGCTTCTCTTGTATTTATTTACTTTTTTTATTCACTCTTTTTTTTCTCTCTCTTCATACTCGCCTTAATTACAATATAGCTCGTTGAACTCATGATGATGATGAGGACGATTGTTATGATGTATATTATTTTGATTATTACTTTAGATTAATATGAAGACATAAAACATTCCTGGTTCAGTTGAGATACAAAGAACTCTTCAATACTATTCTTTCTTATAAACCCAAAAGCCTACTGGCATCGATCCATAGATTGCTCAAAGGATGATGATGTTGAGGAAGACTAGCTTGACGGTGATGAAGTATAAGAGATGAACTAGTCAATTCTCGATGATAATAAAAGGGTTTCATCAACAACGGTGTAAGCCAAATGAATGTAGGCCACAAAAAAATGCCAAACTTAAAAGCTAGTTATTGCCAAAAATATTTATCTCCATCTTACCTCTTTCTATGTTGAGGTGACCAATCTTTCCTTATCATTTTCGTTGATTGAAAAGTTAATTGTATTGATCCAAGAAAGTAAATTAAATTAACTCTAGAAATAGATTTTTTTCACTTCATCTTCTTCATCTTCTTTTGCCTTTCTTATGATGACATTTTTTTTATCCTATTGGTTCATTTTTTGATGACTCCTGATCATTACATTTCACTAACCCATAAATAATAGTGAAAAATTCAATAAACCTTCCTCAACATTCCCGCTATGTTTGTATTTCAATATGTATTTAGACCTTACTAGTTTCAGATGATTGACCTTTATATTGGCTTTTCCCTGTTATTCAACTTCTGGGAAAACCAATTATTATGATTATTTTCTCGATTTGATTAGCCTTAATTAATTGAAAATGAAAACAATAACATTGATTTGATATATTATTGATATATCAATTGTTAGATATGGATATCATTTCGTCTGAGCCCGAGTAAAAAGTCATTTGATCATTGCTTATAACAATCAAGGTTTACTTTTATTTTATCAAAATTTTAATCACACTTTTTATTTCTCTATTTTTTACAGTATAATTTTAGGTTTAAGTTCAGTTGGTCTTGTCTGTATATATCCATTTGCTAAAAGGTTAACTTATTGGCCTCAACTTGTCCTTGGGCTAACCTTCAATTGGGGAGCTCTTTTGGGTTGGTCTGTGGTTACCCAAGGTAATATGTACTTACCTGGCGCTATCCCGTTATATCTTGCCTGTTTGTCTTGGACGCTTTTTTATGATACTATTTATGCTCACCAGGATCGACTCAATGACCTTTCCATAGGCCTAAAATCGACTGCAATCAAATTTGGAGAGAACACGAAAACCTGGTTAAACGTCTTCCATGGAGCAATGATGTCTAACTTAGCTCTTGCCGGATTTATGACTGAGCAAGCATGGCCTTTCTATGTTTCCCTCATCTTAGCTAGTCTTAGACTTTTGTCCATCACTCGAACTCTTGACATCAACAATCCTCGCAATTGTGGTCAAAAGTTTAATGACAATGTTCTCGTTGGTTATATACTTTTTTGCGGTATTTGCTTATCAACCATGATAAAACCTCAAAAAGAAAAAGAAAATAAAGAAATTCTCAATGAATGAGAATTGAAAAGTTTAGAATTGAAATATCTGTTTGTGACAAAAATTTCAATTTTACCAACTTGATACAATGTAACTTGATCATGATGATGATTACCGTAAAATGAAATAATGTTAGTTTGACAACAATAGTTTTTTGTGAATGCTTTTTATGCGTTGCTCTGTTGTTTCAAATAACTTAGATTTCAATAAATAACATAAGATTTTGGAAATAGAGCGATAGTGAGAATAAAGAAGGTTTGGGAAGATAGAAGATGAAGAAGAGGGAAGATGGTAAGGTGAGAAAGGAAGATCTTAGGGAAGGAGAGAAGAAAAATTAAGAAGGAAGAGGAAGAAGAAAAGGTGTCTTAAAAATCTTATATATATATAAATAGCTTAAGGATGCTGTTTTCTTAAGTATTTAGTATCTTAATTTCATTCTTAATTTTGTTTTTTGTGTTAATTTAATCAATAATAATAATCAACAGACAAACAATTGAAACAAACAAACAATGGCATACAAAAAAAGTTACACACCAAAAATGAATGTGTTTAGTAGCGAGAAGCTGAAAAAAAAGTTAACCAATGGTACATCATTTTGTAACTAAATATATGATCTATTGATTCACTTTTTTGCTTGTATAATTTATCTTTCTCAATTAACTATTAATTTAACATTATTATCATCATTACTGTATAGTTTAGTGTTTTCTGGTTGCTGTTTTTTTTTGTGTCTTGCCAACTAATGTGTAAGTATGCTTAGTAAATGTATGTTTGTTGAAGTTTGTCGCGAAAAAGGTAAAAAGGAAATAGGAAGAAGAAAAAAGATGCAGAAGAGGATGAAGGAGATGAAGAAGAGGAGGAAAAGAGAAAGATGAGAGGAAGAAAGCGATGAAACTGAGAGAAAGAGAGGAAAAAGAGATGATTTTTTAGATACAAAATACTTAAGAAAACAATTCTTTATATAACGCTGGGAATTGTATATCTATGGATGATTTTAGGCAGGTTTGGGTGAAATTAACCAAAGCATCCATGTGAAGTTTATTTAACATTGTCAACTCTTGGGTCTTGGCTGTTAAATCAGGCATTATCGAGTCATGTTGATTCTCTTTTAATAGCATTCTTAATGCCTCTTTCAGATTCTTGTTCATCTGTGAAATACGATGTATACTACCAAGACCAGGACGTTCTGATGATCAACACGGTGATGAGGAAGCCAAATATGCCAACAATCGGTGTGGAATGATTAACCGAACCAGGAAACACCAAGAAAACATCAAGGAAGCACGATTAATCACAATCGATGAGAAGGAATGAAATATCCAAGGAATCACATGTGACCAAGGATTTACAAATTCACGTGGAACAAGATTTAACAATTTAACAATAGAAACAATAATTCCAATGGATTAATGTTGATTCCAGTTGATTTTAAGTTTATCCATTGAGTCCAGAATTTAATTTTACATTTTAATGGTTGATATTGGTGGAGCGATCATTTCATTGTTATCATGGTGGTAGTCATTTGAATTTGTTGAACATGGTACGGAAAAAGAAATACAAACTCATCAAATCAAGTCCAATGAAGGAATAGCAAAAAGATTTCAATTGATTAACAGTTTTTAAATAAACTCATTGATTGCCATTATTTAGTCGAGCAATTGAGTTGAAAACTGTTATTCAATTTATTGCCGTTAAATTGATTATTAGCCATCAAATAACAGCATTTATTTGAATTATGCTTTAAAAGCATCTCGCAAGTTAAAACCAATTTAACAATACAACTGAAAATTGTGAATTTAACATGCATCAATGCTATAAGGAGTTTTAATTTATGATAGTAATTGTTTAATTTGGTGGCTAATAATCTATTGTAATGGTAATTTATTAAGAAAAAAGGTTTACCTGGAGATAATAAAGTAAAGGCTGAAAATAGCGCTAACTCTTCTTCACGTAGCTCCATTGAAGCAATACTTTCAGCTAAATTAAAAGCCTTTGTTACCAAACGATTTTCAATGTTATCATCGGTCAAAAAATCTTGTAGCGACATTGAACGATTGTTAAAAATGACCCGGCCCGTGTTAAGGTCATAACAACGGCTAATCTGGAGGCAGCAAAGCTCAAATGAACCAGTCTTAAGGAGGATAATTTTATCATCTTGAGGCAGATTGTGAAAATTGGGAATCCATTTAGCAAATTCAATAACTCTTCGTATCACTTCGGTCAATTTATTAGCACATTTAAACCATTTCTCTTCATGTTTCAATTTCTTAAAATCAACAACCTCTTCATCCATATCCCATGAGATACCAATCTCTTCCGAGGTAAAAGAGCAACCATTGGCATTGCGATAGGCATTTGAGATTATTTGTATCACTTTATCCAATTCAAGGGAAGCCAAAGGCTTCTCTAAATCAATTATAAGTCCATTGTTATTTAATGGTGAACTATCGGGCACTACATCAAGGCAAGGTTTCTGATCAGTAAAGGTTGTTGAATCAGCATAATCACTGGCTGTACCATTGGATCCTCCACCTCCATTATTGGAACCATTTGTTGAACCATTTAATGTTGACCCAGGTTCGGTTGTTGAAGGTCCACCAGCAGATCCAACTAAATCCAGTCCCACCATGTTTGGTGTATAATAACCATTGGATAGTTGATCATAAGGTGAACTCATTGTGGTCTGGTAATGGTAGACACCATTTGATGGGAAGGAAACGATGGGTTGAGGGTTGGAGGATGAAGATGGCTGTTGAGGAGGTTGTTGATCAAATACTGATGAATCGGGTGAAGGTTCAGCAGCTTGATATGATTGGGTTGGTGTATTTGAGGATGGCATTGAATGGGAAGGTGTTTGACCTCCTATCGTTGACCCTGGTCCATTGCCGCCACCTCCTGGACCACCGCCTCCACCGGATCCCGGTGTTCGAACCATTTGAGCCTGATGGAAGCGAACCTCATCTTCAACCTTTTCTCGCTGCTTTTTGGACATTCGTCCAAATTTTACTGCATCTCTGGACATTCCCAGAGTGAGACATTTTTTAAGACGACAATATTGACAACGGTTTCGATTTATTCGGTCTACAACGCAATTCTTTTGCCTTGGACATTGATAATTAACGGATGATGATTGACTTCGACGGAAAAAACCTTTACAACCTTCACACGTAATTACACCATAATGAACTCCAGATGATTTATCGCCACAAACTTTACATGGGATTATCTCAATTTGGGCTAATAAGAAGATGGTTAAGATGGTGAAGAAGAAGAAGGAAGAAGGAAGAAATAAAGAAGAAAAAGAAAAGAAAATAATAGTTATCGTTATAATAATAGTAATAATAATAATAATTATATTTAGTGTCAGAACGTGCCATTAAGCTGTTTACATGGTTATTCAAGAATAGAGGAGCTTTTGATTTCACAAAAAAATCAGGTTTAGCTAGGGTTGAGTTGTGTTAGCACGTCACGAATGCGTGAGTAAATTGGAAAAGAAAGAGAAGTGATGATAAGGAAGATGGAAAAAGAAAGAGAGAGAAAGAAAGGGTTTCCCCAGTCATGGTGTTCAAGGGATGCAGGAAGTTGATGTGGGTGGTTGAGTCAGGGAAAAAAAGATGAAATTCAACCGGAAATAAGGCCATTGGGTAAACGAAGAGAGGTAACTTCAAACAGGAGTTTCAATATGTTTTATTGGAATGATGATAAGAAGAAGAAGAAGAAGAAGAAGAAACAAAATGGAAGATAAATGATTTGAAAAGCGGATGAGAACGAAGTAGGAAGAAGAAGAAAAAGAAAAGAAAGAATAAGATGAAGAACAAAGAATTGGTAAGAAAATAATGGCTAAAAGATGATTTCCGTATCAAAATAATTACTATTATATTGCTATTTCACTGTTTGCCTTTTATCTTTACTTGTGATTTATTTTGTAATATAACTTTGATTAATATTAAATCACTGAGAATAAAAATAGCATCAACTAAATAAAACAACAAAATGTATTTATAAATGCGGAAAAAATTGTATTGAATTTAATGTTCAAGGTGATCTAAATCCAATTAAAGCCAAAATACTTTTCAAGATGCAAAACTTGTCCAAAAATGAAACAGAAGAATCTCAACATTAGCATTTACCAGATGAAGAGTGAAGCAAAATTGATGCAAGATGAAGATGGTATTATAAAATGACGAGGAAAAAAAGAGATGATGAGAAAAAAGAAGCAAAAAGCTAACGAACGATGAAAAGAGTTCAGATGAAGTAACTCGTAGATTGAGTTTGCGTCGCAACAAATGCAACGATTTTTGGTTGAAAAAGAGAGAGATGATGATATTAAATGAAATGGGAAATGGAAAGATTATGAAACCCAAAGAAAGAGGTTGCCGAAAGAGGAAAACCCAAAAAACCAGAGAAACCGAAAAGGATGTTAAACATTGAACTGGAGTAAACCGAAACAGCTTCAATTGAAAAATGCATTTTAAAGGTTAAAATTGTTTGTATAATTACAACAATTATTACCCATTTGATTGATTAATAACAACAATATCAATACAAATCATTATCCAATAACCATAGGAATCGATGGGGAAAAAATGCTGTAATATTGGGTAAAGAATGGAAAGAGAAAGATGAACAAACCGAAAAAGAGAGAAGAGTAAGAGAAGATGATAAGGTAGGAGTGAGACTGAGCAAAGAGAGAGATAGTGATGATAAGGATGAGAAAGAGAGAGAGAGAGAGAGAGAGAGAAGCAGAAATACGAGGTCAATGCACTTATATAGGTTGACCCAGTTGTAGGAGAGTTTAAACACGGAAGAAAAACCCGGAAGAAGAAGTCTCAACATTTACTCTGATCCAAGTAACACTATTGACCATATATACGGTTGTTTTTTACAACTACTTACAGTACCGTTTTTTTCATCGTTAATTGTCAATTGCGAATTGTCTTTTGGCGTTCTGACTATTCAATCTAACAATTTAACATTTATTGATTATAATTGCAATGATTAGAGAAAAATGTCAAAATTTAATTGTTTTCATTTTAATTCATTTGTTTACTAATTTTTTTCTGCTCTTTTGACATTCAAAGGATTCCAATTTTTTGGGTTTTTTATATTTTCAATTTTGGGTTTCATAGGTTTTGACTGACTAGTGTTATTGGATTACACTTTGATTATCTTGTTGAGGATGGTCTTGGTTATGGCTGATTAAATGTCGATGGACTTGCAAATGAATGTTTGGTTTTTTGGGTTTTTTTCATGGATTGGGTTGGGTTTGGTTGAATAGCAAATGGCATTTTCATTTTTTGGTTTTTTAGGATTTTTTGGGTAAATTTTTGATTCTCACCTTTAATTGAGCCACTGTGAGGTGACTCTATTTTAGAGTAATTCCCAAACATTGTAACTACAAAATGGTTTGTTTGTGTTGGTTAATTGTTGTAATCAAAAGGTATTGATGTAAAAATTTGACTGTATATTGGGATCACAATTGTTAGTGAGTGATTAATAAAACACAGACACACATATGCACAAAAATAAGCACAATTTGTCGATGAAGATTGGATTGAAATTAAATCATGAAACGTTTTGGAAGTGAAAATAATGTTGTAAGTCTCCGGTAACTCTTGTATATTGTTGTGTTTAATTTAAATTAAGTTAATGATGTTGATGAATGGGATGAGGTTGATGAAGATGAAGTTGACGTTGGTAAAGTTGTTTCCATAAAAACATAAAAATATTGTTGAAATGATGTAAAAATTACAACTCCAGAGGCAAAAAACAATAACAATAAAAATAACAACAACAATTAAAGCGACGATTTATAATAATGTTGTTATGATATATTCATATAAAGATTCATTTAAAGGTTGACTTTGTAAAGATGCATTAAAAGATGCGTTTAAAGATGCTTATGTCGATGGTAATCGAAGGTAAAAGATGATGAAAATGATGATGATGAAGATGATGAAAGGTGAAAAATCAAAGGCAACGGTGTTGACCAGAGAAAGAGAGAGAGAGAGAGAGGCAAGAAAAAAAAGAAGATAAATTGAAGAAGAAGGGAATAAAAAGAAAGAAAAGAAAGGAAAAATAAGACTACGTTTTCGTCGTCGTGGTCGTCGTTATCGAAGGAGAGTTAAGATGAGGTTGTTGGTAAAGATGATGAGAGGTAAAAGATGTTGAAGGTAAGAAAGAGAGAAGAGAAGAGAAAGGAAGGAAAGAAAAAAGAAAGAGAAAATTGTACGAACGTTTCATTTAAAAAACAAAATGAAGACAAGAAGACAAGAAGAAGATAAAAAGAGAGGCGAAATAATCTAATCCATGGTTTATTTTAAGTTCGTTGTATTGAAGCCCAACATTAAATGGCGAGAGAAGAGAAAGAGAAAATTTTGTAACCAGAAGAGAGACAGAAGAAGATAAGCAAGATGAAGATGAAGAAAGAGGAGAAAGAAGAAGAGATAGAAAGAGAGAGAGAAAAGAAGAAAGAGCAGAGAAGGAGATTGGGTGAGAGACGAGTGAGTTGTGAGCATTTCAACTCAGTGTGAAGTGTGTGTTTCCAGTGAGAAGGATGAAGGAATGAAGATGAAGGAGACTCATGGGGTGGAGAGTGGCTCAATGAATGAATGAGAGGGAGAAAAGGGAATGAATTTTGGGGAAATTAAAAGGTGGAGTTGACCTGGATAGTGGTTAGTGTCAAGGTATTTTTTTGCGGCTGGTACTTTTTGGTACCGTCGGTAAACTCACTCGTATTTCTCTTTCTTTTTTCTCTCTTCTCGTTCTTTTCCTTTTTTTCTCTCATCTTCTTCTTCTTCTTCTTCATCTTCTTTACCATCTTCATCTTCTTCTTCTCCCTGATCATTTCTTTTCTTAGGCCAGGTAAGTTCCGTGATCGAAGCTTGTTAATACTCTTCATGTTGGTGTTTTTGTTGTCTTGTGTACATCTTGGTACCAAGTACAAACTCTCACAAAAAATATGCAACTTCTCAGGTCAAATCCACCCCATCCGTTCATCATCTTTCCTCTTCATCTTTTTTCTTGTCCTTTTCTTCCTTCTTCTTTATGCTCTTTTTGTTCCTTTATCCTTCTCTTTCTTTTATTATACTTTTTTTTCCATTCTTTTACTTCTTCTTCTTCTCCTTTTTTTTCCTCTCGAAGGGTTTCCTCGTCATCTTCATCTCTTTCTTCTCTTTCCTCACCTTCGTTCTCATCCTTCTTGCCCTTCCAACTTTTTATCCAAAGGATTTCCGTGTTTCCTTATTTTCGGAGGTCACAAACTTTTCTTATTTTTGGGTCTTTTCAAGACTCAAATCTGCCTATTTTATCATTCCTTGCTGTCAACTATTATTTTGTCTGCGTTTTTCACCCCAAAATAAAGAGGTGCCCATAGAGTAGGGAAGAGGAAAAAGGAGTTAAAAAGGTTACAGGAAGACCTTTTCTTGAAGATGGTTAAGATGATGAGGTTAAAAAAACATTGAACAAGGTGAAGGGAACACAAATAATATCTTGGGAAATATCTTGTGATTATATTTATATGCAGTTGGGTTCACCTGGAAGCAAATGGGTAAAAATTGTGACTCTTTTACCTTCTCTTGTTGATATCTTTTTTCACTTTAAACTCGGACCCTTTTTATCCTTCATTTTGTATGCATATTTTGGTAGAGTTGCAAAGTACAGTTTAAGATATTGATATTAAGTGCATTTACTGTATTGTGTCTTTCATGCCAATTGATGATTCCAATTCAACCATTTTCTCCAATCCTATTCAATCACCTTTTAAAACCTTTCTGCTTCTTCTGCTTTTTTTTCAATTAAATGTCACATCTCATTGAATAATTATAAAATTACCTGAAAAGGTTGAAAATGTTGATTTCCGTTTCATTTGCTTGTTTGGTTTGGCTTTCAACTGCTCAATCATATGCTAACAGGACAATGTTATTGCTGCTCAATCAGTTTATTAACTTTGTCATTTATAATACATTAACCTGATTGTCAACTGTAAATGATATAATTGGGCTTTTACAACTGTAAACAATTTTTCATTTATCATGTTTAGTCGCTAATCAAATTCAAGGTATAACGAAATTGGTTGATTAGGTAAAGTCAATTTTGTAATTGTTGAGTCAAAGAATGGTGCGAAAATGCGCAAGTGACCCATCTTTTGGGTTGATTAAATCTTGTTTTCAATCAACCCGTTCAGTTCTCATGGAAACTTTGGAAGTAAAAATTGCAAAAACAAGTTCCCAAGTTGCCCAAGTAACTTAAACAGGTTGATTAATTTTGGTTTCAACCAACACAAGATCCTATTCAGATTACCAATTAAGCCTTAATCACAGCGACCAAATAATAAAACCAATAATAATAACCCAAAAAACCAGGTCAACAAAAGGATAATCAATTTTCATTTTTCACCATTTACAATGTAAATTGACAAAACCCGAATCCCGAAGCTTAAAACAAACAGCTAACCAGATTGATGATAAATAAATGTAAACACAATAATTTGCTTTTTCAATGCTTTATTTAATTCATTTTGATTCAATTATTGTCTATGGATGGCAAACAAAACTAGTGTACCAACCAAGCCACTTGAATCATCGTCTATCCGAGAAGACTGTTGAGGATTTGGCCAAGAGGTTCAGGTTTTGGTTCAGGATCAGCTGTAAATACAACGACAATAAATATATATAAATAAGTAAATAATTAGATTGTCTTACATAAGCTTAAGCAATGAATACTCACCGTAAGCCATGGCGATAGCTGAGGCAAAAGCAGCGATGTAAACGATGACGGTTCGGGCTTCCATTGTTTTGTTTTGTTGGGTTGGTGATTAACACGAGTTAATTGAAAGTTAGTTTATTAGAGTTGTTTACTAGTTTGATAGCAAGAATTGAATGATTTAATTGAACAATTTTCGTCTCTTTTATATGATTTCTGATCCTACGTTTCAATTATCTTTAACCTTTACTTTCAATGATTCTTAGGATGCACCTGAGAATGATTCAAGCAACATGCAATTAATTTTCAATCAATAATAAATCACCAATGTGTTTGTCTCTCATGTCCTACAATACACTAGCGATTGGATGATCAATTGTTTAATTGAAGTAAATTCAGGTTAATAATAATACTAGCAGCAGATCATTGATGTTAAACTAATTTCCGCTAATTAATCAAAATTCTGGTGAAAATCTGGTTATGATTGTCAGTGTTAATCGTTTAAATCTCGTTGAATATCTTTAGAGGCAATGATCATCAAAATTGTGTAAATTTTATCAGATGATTGAAGAGAAGTCAAATATTTGAAATAAACTTGAAATAAGTAATAAAATGGTGAAAATAATGATCAAGTTTTAAATCACCTTCCATAACAGGATTGAGGGTTTACAGGAAAATTTGAGTCACAATCAACTGTAACATCATGTAAGCATGGAAATCTAATTGTCTATACAGGAATAAGATCCTTTCTTATGCAGAACGAGGAAGATCAAATCATTACAATCAAGAGATTTCAGTGCTTTTGTTTATCATGCACAGCCATTTTCCAGTACCGAATCCATTTAACAATCCCAAATATCAAATTATTAACCCTATCCTCTGGATCAGAATAATAAAATAGCCATTAAATGTAAATAAAAAATCCAAGTTTTTACAGCATGAAAAATTGAAACCCATTTATATTTCCTTTACACATCTGTTAGAAAGAAAAATTAAATGAAATTTCTTGGATTGCAATTGTTTTACAAGATTTCATGATTACCGGAAAGTTTATCAACTATTTAAGTGTGAAAATTAATACGAATCGATTGAAATTTCATTTTCTGTGCGGTTACAAATTGGTCAAAAGAGGTCACACAAGATGTCAATAAAGCACAAAAGGTCTTCAAGATTAAGGAATTACCTGTTTTTGAACCAATAACCTGGCCAAACCACAACAGTAACAAAGGTCCTATTGATAAGACCAAGGTCAAAGCTGACTTGAAATCGACCAGAGAAAAGGCTGACCTTGTGTTAAATAGATGAAGGTAAATGTGTTGGAGTCCAATAGGCTAAGACGCATTGAGACTGGCAAAGAGCAATAACCTCTTCAACACTTTAAAGGTAAACTTTTATTTCCTTTCACTCGGTTCTAAGATTCTCAATTCTCAATGGAAAATATTCGATAAAAAGCAAATTCTAGCAAATATTAATTTTTTGTTAAACCTCATAGCTGACTATAAAATGTTTATAGTATTTGAATTTTTTTTTATGTTAAGCCGAGTTTTGATATTCTTGTGTTTGTGGGTGGAATTGAAAAGTGTAAAAGTTACAGCAAAAACAAAAAAAATCGCTCATCTTTTAAAAGGAAAGAGTTGGAAAAATTAAACAATTCAATCCAAGATTACAGTTAATTCATTGGGTTGAATGGGCTGTGAATGTTTTGGATTCAAATTTTCCTGAATCTTGATTTTGCCGTTTTTTTAATTAATTTTAGTTTTCCAAATTAAATTTACAACATTTATTCTGTGTTTTAAACATACAAGCGAGTTTCATTCAATTCAGCCGAAGCTCAAAAAGATGGTCGATCGATAACTTGCAATTTTCATCTTAACTGTACATTATTCAGATAGATCCAGTCATTGAGAGTCGAGCATTTACGCTTCAAGTCCATCTATTGGTAACTTGTTTATTTTTGCTTACTTTTCGTTCATGAGTTAAGTATTCATTTAAGTTGACCCAGGCAAAAGCGTTATAAAAACATAAGGCAAAGGGCACATAATTTTTCGCAAATTTTGCGTTTGATAAAATTTTTAAACGTTATGCGTTCATTAAAATTTCTAATAGCGAAAGGAATTCTTGCCCGGTCTCACTCCTTTGATAATCCTTTTCCACTTTTCTCTTTATTAAATGAACTAGCAACTTTAACATTAACTTTAACTAATTTAAAAAATTACAGCATAATTTATCAATAGTATTGTGGAATCTTTTACTTGGATGAAAATTATTTCGCTGAATGCCAAAAAAATGAATAGAGTCGAACGATTTTACATGTTCATTTTATGCGTTGGTTTCACGGTCTCTCCGAGTTGCTACAAAACTTGAATTGACTGAGTATAAAGGTTTATAGTGTATTTGGCGAAATAATCTCGTCATGTTAATACAAATATTAAACAGATTCAATTTTACTCTTAAGTTGAATTTCCTGAGGGACAGCAACTTGCAAGGCGCCGCTCAATGGTACAAGTAGTCACAGTTATCACGGGTTTAATTCAAGCATTGCAGCTGGATTGCACTCTTGACAGCAAACCAACTCCATCTGTTGGTTTTACTAATAAAAAGCAATATTAATAAGAGTTTTCTCTTAAAAATTTAAGAACGATGTTTAGCAATGAAATACAATCGCTAAATAGTACTGAAAATATTTCTTTAATTTGGATTTTTTATTATTTTTGTGATCTCTATAGCTGAAAATCGTGATTTTTGATACACTTTACATAAGAACATTTCGTGTTGTTGTAGCCTCAATCTATAAAAGTACAGTATCATTTGTCAACATCTAGATCATCTTTACAATTTTACTGGATCTGTCCTTGTTTTAAGATCTATTAAAAAATTGGGTGTAGAATAACTTCAAATGGTTAGGTTCATATCCGTATGCATCAGGCTTTTATGATGAAACGTACTTATCAAAATTCATCTTTTATCGCCCTTTTTTCCAATTCAAAATTTCTTATCCCGTTAAGGGTTAACCGAATTGATGATAAATAAATGTAAACACAATAATTTGCTTTTTCAATGCTTTATTAAATTCATTTTGATTCAATTATTGTCTATGGATGGCAAACAAAACTAGTGTACCAACCAAGCCACTTGAATCATCGTCTATCCGAGAAGACTGTTGAGGATTTGGCCAAGAGGTTCAGGTTTTGGTTCAGGATCAGCTGTAAATACAACGACAATAAATATATATAAATAAGTAAATAATTAGATTGTCTTACATAAGCTTAAGCAATGAATACTCACCGTAAGCCATGGCGATAGCTGAGGCAAAAGCAGCGATGTAAACGATGACGGTTCGGGCTTCCATTGTTTTGTTTTGTTGGGTTGGTGATTAACACGAGTTAATTGAAAGTTAGTTTATTAGAGTTGTTTACTAGTTTGATAGCAAGAATTGAATGATTTAATTGAACAATTTTCGTCTCTTTTATATGATTTCTGATCCTACGTTTCAATTATCTTTAACCTTTACTTTCAATGATTCTTAGGATGCACCTGAGAATGATTCAAGCAACATGCAATTAATTTTAAGGTAATAATAAATTACCAATTGTTTAACTTAGTCTTTCATATTCTACTATATTGCACTATTAATCGGATGATCAATCGTTCAATTGAATTAAATTCAGGTTAATAATGATACTAGAAGCAGATCATTGATGTTTTTTGCTAATAAATCATATTTGTTTCAAGATATTTCTTCGAGCTCATGTTTGTCTTGTTAGTCAATGATTTTCATGCAATCTATCAGGAAATCATCATCTGACAATTGAACTGTTCATTGAATGACTTTTATGCTTTGCATATTCAGAGTTAAAAACATATTTTGTCTCTAATTTCAACAGATGCCTGTTAAGCTTTATTCAGATATTAACCTAACGATATGATTGTACGCAATGATAGACTTTGAAATAACAAAATTAGATTATTTTTCTTCTGCTACTAATTTGGGTGTAGTTTTGGTTAGATGCGGTTGTGTCGATTAGCTTAAACCTTTAAATTTCGTTAATTATCTTTTAAGTAATGATTTTCAAAGCTGACGGGAAATCGACCAAAGAAAAGGCTGGCTTGGTGTTAGATTTATGAAATTGAATTAAAGTCTGATTGTTGAAGCCACATTCAGAATGGCAAAGAAGGCTGTTAATAAAAAGACACGCATTAACCCAATTATAACACTTATACACAAATGGGTATTTATTATTCATTACACTTATTTAAAATAGTGTTCTTACAAATGCAGACTGGGAACATGAAAACTAATTACATTTGTATGATTTAAAAATTTCTTTGATTCACAGTTTTCGAAAAAATCATGATCAAAGAGGAAACTCCAATCGCCCTTTGTACAAATATGGAAGCAGATTTTTTCTTAAAACTTCTTTCTTTGAGACCTTTTTGATTGTCAACTAGAAAATGAACTCATCACTGAACAAATTTTCCTTTTTTCTTTAAAACAGATTAGTTCGATTTCCAGTTAAACAGATCGCTTTCTAAGAGTGAAAGATTTAGATAATCTACATAATTAAATCTTTTATTTGGTCAAGAATTACGATTGTAGATGAAACAATCGCAAAATATTGAAGCTCAAAGTTTTAAGATTAATGCCCAAAATCAAGACAACTGTTGATAAATTGATGAAAGCATGCATTTTATGATGTGAACCAACAATTTTTATGCGCAAATAATGAGTTTTAGCTCTTCAAATCTTTCACTCTTAGAAAGCGATCTGTTTAACTGGAAATCGAACTAATCTGTTTTAAAGAAAAAAGGAAAATTTGTTCAGTGATGAGTTCATTTTCTAGTTGACAATCAAAAAGGTCTCAAAGAAAGAAGTTTTATGAAAAAATCTGCTTCCATATTTGTACAAAGGGCGATTGGAGTTTCCTCTTTGACCATGATTTTTTCGAAAACTGTGGATCAAAGAAAATTTTAAATCATACAAATGTAATTAGTTTTCATGTCACTACAAACCAACAGAGTCTGAATTTCAGATAACTTTATTTTTCCCGTTTTTTCTCCTTCGTCTATCAGTTTTGTGCCAATTTATGCATAATTTTTTGTGTCTTTTTAGGATTAATATTTCAGTTTTAGCATTAACCGGAAAAGAGCAATAACCTCTTCAATTAACACTTTAAAGGTAAATCATATATTTCCATTCAGTTCGAATATATTGAATTTTTGTGAGAACAGTATGGTCAGTTTTGATATGCTTGTATTTACGGGGAATACAAAAGTAAAGAAATTCGTAGGCTCATCACTTTTCATTTGTAAAATGTCGAAACTGAAACGCTTACTCTTTATTGCAAAAAGATCATTTATTGTATGCATCTAAGGCACCCAGGTAGAAGCGTCTAAGGAAAGAGCGCAAATTTCCGTTTGACAAAATTTATACACGTTATGTGCACTTTTGAATTTGTAATTTGGATTTTTCATCCAGTCTCACTCTTAAAATATATTTAAATCATTTGTAAATCCGTCAACTTTTTACTAACTGAGCAAGCAATCGATTCAACAAATAAGAGTTTATGAAAATTAAAATTTATCAATAGTATTGAGGAAGTAAATATGGATACTTTTAGTTAAATGAAAATTATTTTTTTGCTCGAAAAAAGACGCAAAGAGGCAAATAATTTCGAGAATAGTAAAAACAAGCAAGAATGTTTAAATTCACTTCTCAACAAGCAGTCATTAAATTTGTATAGTAAATCGCGTTCACCGATAATTGATTATCAATGATCAAATACGTTCAGACATTAATAAGAAGAAGGTGTTGAGGAATCCAGCTGTTGCCAAAAATTCTCTAAAGCTTCAAGCAATGGTTAACCGAATTGATGATAAATAAATGTAAACACAATAATTTGCTTTTTCAATGCTTTATTAAATTCATTTTGATTCAATTATTGTCTATGGATGGCAAACAAAACTAGTGTACCAACCAAGCCACTTGAATCATCGTCTATCCGAGAAGACTGTTGAGGATTTGGCCAAGAGGTTCAGGTTTTGGTTCAGGATCAGCTGTAAATACAACGACAATAAATATATATAAATAAGTAAATAATTAGATTGTCTTACATAAGCTTAAGCAATGAATACTCACCGTAAGCCATGGCGATAGCTGAGGCAAAAGCAGCGATGTAAACGATGACGGTTCGGGCTTCCATTGTTTTGTTTTGTTGGGTTGGTGATTAACACGAGTTAATTGAAAGTTAGTTTATTAGAGTTGTTTACTAGTTTGATAGCAAGAATTGAATGATTTAATTGAACAATTTTCGTCTCTTTTATATGATTTCTGATCCTACGTTTCAATCATCTTTAACCTTTACTTTCCATGACTCTTAGGATGCACCTGAGAATGATTCAAGCAACATGCAATTAATTTTCAATCAATAATAAATCACCAATGTGTTTATCTTTCATGATTATTTTGATGATTGTTATATACATATATTAAATATATATTTAATTATTATATATATATTATATATTTATATATCTATTTATTAAATATATAATTATATACAATTGTTTATCTTTAATTGCGATTTGCCTTGAATTGAAGTTAAAATTATTCGGCAACATGTAAATTGTTGCAATACATGATGAGTGAGGTGTGATAAAAAAGATTACTAATTGACCTCTACTCTACGATTGTCTGGTGTTCATCTCGCAAGAATCATTGAATGACTAACTTATATTCACTCTGAGCATGAAAAAATAGGAAAAATAAATGTTCAATGAGATATATATAACAATATAACAGAGAATTTTAATATCAATTTTAACAAAAAATCACTCAGTATCTAAAAAATCTAAGCTTATTTATTCAATAATGAATATCTAACGCATCATAATATTTGTGTTTGAATAACCATTTGCCTTGTTAAAAAAAGTATCAACATGACAACATGAGTAATTCCATCGTAAGACTTTTATTTCAGAATTTTCAATGATTGAATTTGGCAGGCTATCATAGTCCATAACTAAATCCAAAAATCGATCAAAGAATGATGACTGTAGGTGCTACCATTCTCAAGATATTGAAGTTTGAAGTTTTCAGGCCAATGGCCAAAAGCAAAAGAAATGCAGATAAATTGAAAAAAGTCTTCAATTATTGATGTGTAAGACTTACCAACAACTTTTATTGACAAATATTGCGTTTCAGGTCTCTAACTTTCTGGGTCACTGAATCGGTTTAACTGAAAATTTAACTTATCTGTTTCACAGAAACAGAGAATTGCATTTCATGAAATAGTTTTCTGGTTGGGCATCGCAAGTTATATCAAAAAAATGAGTTTCGCGACAATTTTTTTCAACAAAAGGCGATCGAAGTTTTAACTCCGACCGCGATTTCCCCGAAAACTGTGGATCTGGTAAATTTCTAATGACACTAATGGACTTAGTTTTTATGAACGTACAAACGCACAAGTCCTGACTCTTAAATCGAAAGTCGGATTTTCGGTATCACTCCTTCAATTAATGAATTTGATGCTTTTAGCTACGAGATGATTGAGTCACAAATGAGAGTTAAATGACAATTTTCATTAGTCTTAAATATGGTTAACCAGATTCATCAGAATCATGACAGTCGGTCCAAGTTTAAAGGAAATCAATCTTATCGATTGATGAGTATAAAGATAATTGTTTCATGTGATTTAAAAAAGCTTCATTCCTTCCAAAGCAAGTTATCTTAAAACCAATGGATTCATAGTCACATCGACTTAAGATTCACAATTGAATGAATTCATAATAGCGATCAAAATCTTATGGGGAATAGCACATGCATCATTGATCATCATACAATCATTCTCAAACCATGATCAAAGTCGAAACTTTTAAACGCAATTGTTATAACAGTAGTTTGATAACCGAATCTTGATTCTGATAGTTTATTGAAATTTATTAATTTATTGTTTTTGTATCACATTTAATCGAGATTTGCCTTGAATTACATTTAACTGTTATTCATCAGCATTCGAGGAATTTCATTATGGTGAATAAGGAGCGATTACAATTAAGCATTGATCTCTACGTCAGCTGAAACAGAAAGACAGCCAATCTCTACATCATTTGAGGTCCATCGAATGACTAGCCCATATTTACCCTGAAAATAAAAAATGAGAAAAGTAAACATTCAATAAGGTGGTGCAATATAACACTGAGAATATGAGTCTTGAACTGGATTGAAGCTTAAATCCTTCATTGGATCAAATGACAGTTAAGAGTAAATGAAAAGTACTATTTAAATTCATCTTACCGAAGCTGCCCAACTAAGAGCGATCAGCAATGGTCTGAAACCCGCAATTGGAACTGGATAAGTAACGTTGCCTGCATATCGACCTGGTTTCATCAAACAGTCAAAAGGTACCTTCAGTTGAGTAGCGAAGGAGCGAGCCAAGGTCTCGTAGGATTGAACCATATAACAAAAGTTATTAGAACAGCTTCCAACATCGTTGATACAGGGAAGAGAAACGCTGGTTTCGTATCCAAGAATCGTAAAGTACCTTCTGAGTTCAGCACTCAATGTAACCTCATTGTCAACAGGATCAAGTAGACTGAAGTCAATCTCAGCTTGGATTGGGTTGACGCCATCGATGAGTAGAGACTGATTTTTGAAGTTCAACTTTCGAAAGACCAAAGATCTATCAGCTTGACCACAGTCTTCCCAGTTGACGGCGCAAGAGATGATTAATGGAAGTAAACAGTAGATGACTAGCTGAAACATAGTACAGAATTTTTACCTGCAAAAGATTTACCAATTCAATTTAATTTTTTGATTTCGCAGTGAATTTGACTCAAATGAAGATTCAATAACAGCTTTTATTAGTTTTTAATATAATTAGCCAATGCTTTATCAGATTCACAAGAATTAATCACAATTGATTTGTCTCAATCTTTTTTGAATAATCGCTTGTTCTATGGAAATCAGTTTTTTCGATTTGATAATAAATGACAAATAAAAAGATAACTACAAGCTTAATAATGTTCATCTCAATTGCCTACATAATTGAAACGATGGATAGATTGTGTTCCAGGAAAAGATTTATCATGTTTGGTGGGTACAAATCTTTCGTTCTAACAAAATAAAGAAGGGCCTGCAAATGAATAGTGAAAATCACCTCTTGCAATATTTTCATGAATTAAACTTTTTTAAATGTAATTTAATTTTATGCTTATTCTGAATATTTGTTTCGTTTCAATTAAAACAACGCGTTCGGAAGAAAATTTAATGATATGATTCAAGGTTGCATTTTTTATCACGTTAAAAGAGGTCGCAAAGCCAGCCTATTCTATTCAGTGTGGTCTATGTACATTGATTATAATATTAATAATAATATTATAATAATATTTGCCTGGCTTAGCGAGATCGTCGATTTGTTTAAACGGACACAAATAAATTCATACTTTGATCTGTTATTTTACAATTTTAACCCTAATCGCCTATTTTTTCAGAAATCAAACCTTCAATATATTATTCAGTATAAGGACGCTGATACTATGCGGTATTTAAGTAATTTGGCCAATATCTTAAAAACCGTGCACGCAAAATATTTCACCATTGAATCACCATGAAACCTTTTGTTGTATCAAGTATCATTCCAGATATTCAAAAATCGAGATTAGGCGATTTCACAGATCCTCCTTTGCGAAGATTGATAAATTTGATAATTATTAGATAATTATTATTAATACATTTGATAAATTTTTAGACTTTCTGATAGCAAAAGGATTAATCACCCAGTCTCACTACTTTAATGAGTCGTTTAACTCTACCTAACCTAACCTAACTCTTTATCCACTGAACTAGCAATCGATTCGAAAATTTAGAGCACAATTTATTAATAACATTGTGGAAGCCAGCATTTATACTCTTAATGTGGATGAAAATCATTGCCTTGAACGCCAATAAGCGCAAAGAGGCAAACGAGTTTGAGAATGGTAAAAGAAGGCAATATATGATGTACATTACACGCCAAAAGTTTAGGAATTGCGATTTTATTTCAATAACTCAGCCATTTTACTTGCAAAATTTATCAAAATTGGCTGAGAAATTATCATGTAAAATAAAATCGAAACGTCGGTTTTCTTTATTAATTGAAAACTCGTTAAAATAAAAGTGACAAAAGTTTAGGAATTTTCGATTTTTTCGATTAACCAATCGAGATAATTACATGATTTTCTATTAAATTTTTATTCATCAATTGATACCATAATCAACCAACAGAAGCCAATGTTAAATAAAATTTGGGAATTGCATTCATTTTTATATGAAA
Source organism: Tetranychus truncatus (assembly GCA_028476895.1). Taxonomy (NCBI): domain Eukaryota; kingdom Metazoa; phylum Arthropoda; class Arachnida; order Trombidiformes; family Tetranychidae; genus Tetranychus; species Tetranychus truncatus. The sequence goes on from CM052060.1 coordinate 16,441,014, forward strand.
AACTACTGCAAATTTCACCAAAATTGGTTGATTATGGTATCAATTGATGAATAAAAATTTAATAGAAAATCATGTAATTATCTCGATTGGTTAATCGAAAAAATCGAAAATTCCTAAACTTTTGTCACTTTTATTTTAACGAGTTTTCAATTAATAAAGAAAACCGACGTTCGATTTTATTTTACATGATAATTTCTCAGCCAATTTTGATAAATTTTGCAAGTAAAATGGCTGAGTTATTGAAATAAAATCGCAATTCCTAAACTTTTGGCGTGTAATGTATATTCATACGATAATTTCATAGTAAATCGCGCGACATTCGCTTATCATTGATCACCTCAATACATTCATATTAATAGTAAATAAATATAAAACACAAAAATTTGCTTTTTCAATGCTTTATTTAATTCATTTTGATTCAATTATTGTCTATGGATGGCAAACAAAACTAGTGTACCAACCAAGCCACTTGAATCATCGTCTATCCGAGAAGACTGTTGAGGATTTGGCCAAGAGGTTCAGGTTTTGGTTCAGGATCAGCTGTAAATACAACGACAATAAATATATATAAATAAGTAAATAATTAGATTGTCTTACATAAGCTTAAGCAATGAATACTCACCGTAAGCCATGGCGATAGCTGAGGCAAAAGCAGCGATGTAAACGATGACGGTTCGGGCTTCCATTGTTTTGTTTTGTTGGGTTGGTGATTAACACGAGTTAATTGAAAGTTAGTTTATTAGAGTTGTTTACTAGTTTGATAGCAAGAATTGAATGATTTAATTGAACAATTTTCGTCTCTTTTATACTCTTGAATCTAGAGAAAGAAATTAAGTCTGAACTCTGTCTTCAATTGTTTATCAGAAATAAATTTCGTTGAATTTGTCAGGTCTATTAATTAAAATAGCATTCAATAACATCTCATCATTAGTTATCAGTACTTCATGTAATTAATTACTCCATGGGTCACCTTTTACGTTCTACTTTGAAAAATTACATCCGCTATCAATCTATTAGTAAGGCATATTTCATTGACAATCATTGACAAATCGATAGTATGTCCCATGATAGATCGTGTTTCGTGATTCATTGATAAATTTCCACGTAACCACAACTCTTACAAATCTCACAATAAATCATTATCAATACAATCAAAGTCTGATGCCAGCAAGATGCTTAAAACAAGGCAACTCAAAAAATTGAGCATCAAGTCATAAAAATATTCGACTTTAGGCAAATTTTAATCAATTTGCAGCAAAATGGGATAATTTTGATAAACTATGACGAAAATATCAATTACATTCTATACACTGTAATTGACATTTGACAACTTCATTGATCAACATATTATTAATATATGCCATACTCACCAAATCATTTAAAGTCTTACCAAAATAAAGATTCTTGAAAGTTGAAACTCTATTTTATAATATATTCATTACTTAGTATCTTATTTATCTCTTTACAACTGAATATTATGATTCTTCATATCTTCTTCATGCTTTTGTTCGAACAAAAATTTCATTTTTACTTAATAAAAACCAATTTTCAAATTTTGTGGTAGTCTACTTGATACTGCCATCTGATACTACTTGTTGTAATTATATTTATCGTTCAAAGATACACTTGTTGATAAACGGGAAATTTTTATTTTGTGGCTTAATAACATCTATAGTTTAGCTTTGAAAGTGATTATTGAACCACAATTTGCAAGTATGGATATTTTTCAAGATTTACAATCAAATAATAGTAATCCCTTAATTGTGTTTGATCAAGATGACGGCGGAGGCCTAACCAGTGGCAATGTAAAAGATGAAAAAATTGAGACCCAAAACAAAGATGAGGACAAATTAAAATTGGATTATTTTGAGGATCAATCTTTAGCCCAAGATTATGTTTGTAAAATTTGCCAATTCATCGTGGTTGATCCAAGGGAACACAGTACCGGAGCTGTTTACACTTGTACTTCGTTGTTTTGTTACAATTGTATACTTTTTTGGATTAAATCAGGTAAAAGTTACTGCCCATCACCAGGATGCTTAACATCTGGGTTTGACGAGTCTGCATTCAGGGAAATTGGCTCTCGAGATACTACCCGATTGAATGGTCTAAAGATGAAATGCCCATTCTCATGTGGATCAACGTTTACTTATTCTGACTACATTTATTTATCTCATCGAGTCCAATGTCCCGCTAATCCAGCCAATTTGTGCAAAATTTGCAAGTCTACAAAAACCAACCCAATTGGAGTCCATGACTGCAGAATTGTTTTCAACGAGATGAGGCAAAAAATTGAATCATTAAATAACAAAGTAGTAAAACTTAATGGTGTAATTGACCAGTTACGCCGAGATTTAGAGATTAGCAGGAAAGAGGCCAACGCTAAAGGAGTATCGTCTGACCAAGTGGAGAGCAATGACAATAAGCAAAGCAAAAAGGCTGGAACTAAAGGCAATCAGCAACCTAAAGGTGAAAAGTCTGGTGAAAAATCTAAGGATGGTAAAAAGGATAAAAAGCCGGCTAAAAATCCCTCAACATCAGGATCGTCGGATAATCAAACCACCGGTGGAACTAAAGCTCTTGATAAAACCAGCACAACCACTAAAGAGCAAAAGTTCACAGTAACTTTCTTTTCCAATAATTACCTCAACAAACCTGGCTTATCTGGAATCAATTTAATCTTTCATTATGGTGAAAAGTCTTTCAACTTTGATGAGGCCCAAGTAACGCTAACCTTCAGAACATTCCGCTCGCTTCTAACTGACATGATGGGCCATGAACCTGGCCTCATGTTACTGATTCGACACAGAGTTCTTCAGGATAAAGATGTCGTCAAGTTTTGTGGATTCCAACCAGGTAACAATGTCATTACAATTATTCCCAATGAAGCACCAAATTATAGTGAGCCGGGCTACAAGTTACACCTTTTCTCGCCTAAATCACCTCAAAAAGCAAAGAATGATGACGCTAAACACAATAATTTAATCAACTTCTATTCAAATAACATGACACCTCAACCAGGTGCTAATCGGATTAAATTGATTCTACAATCTGAAAATTCTACTTTCATGACCGACTCTGTTAAGCTGGATCGAACCATCGGCGATATTCGGAATCAAGCAAAATCAATACTTGGTAACAATCCTACCAAGATGATCTTTTTGTCGCATCTCATCCTCGAAGATAACTTGTCTGTCAACAACTGTGATCTTCAACCTGGTACAACCGATATCACTCTGCTTCCACCAAATTTTCAATTAAAATATGGTGCTAATGGAGCCTTGCATCTAAATAGGTTTTTAACGAATAAAAGCCATGGACTTAAATCCAATAAAGCAAATTCTTTAGCCTCTCTAGTTGATTGATGACAATTGAGTCTCATTGAAAACTGATTTAAAGCCTGCTCATCAAGCTATCAATGCAGTAAGTTGATGATTATAAATGATTTGATTCCTATTTATATTGACTTTCGTGAAATCATATTCATTCATAGTATTGAATCTTTCACCAATTTATCTATTGATTATTGCAGTTAATAAATGCAATCTCGATTTTATTTATAGTTGTGGTTGATTGCTAAAGAACTGTGAATATCCTAAAATAGATATTGTTTACCTTGACAAATAATTTGTATCTGTCAAAATTTTATTCATTCATTGAGCTTGAATTTTTTTAATTTGACACTTTTGTTTTTGATGGGACCAAAGTTGAATAATAAAGTTAAAGTTTTATAAAGTTTTAAAGTTAATATTTTTCATAATTTAACACCATCTTTTTATTGGATTGATTGAAATAAACGGGATTAATATTCATTGAATAAAATGTTTTATTCTTTCAAAAGGATCTTTTCGTTTTCATATTTGATTTTAACTTTTTAACATTTTAATTTAACATGAAATTTACATTAAATCAACCTTTTATTCATCATTCCATTCTCGTTTTAAAAATTAAATAAAATTAATTTAATTCCAATGTAATCGATGCCATTATTTAAGCTTTAGATTTAAGTTCAGCTGCTTTGGAGTAAGTAAATTTAAGGTAATCACCAACTTTGGGTAAAATAGATCTCATAGCATCTGAAAATTTATCGATCTTCTGGCGATCAACAACAAATCGATCAGTGATTGTATATTCAGGATAAACAGTCAAGTCCATTGGTTCATGGCAAGCCGTTTGAATACCCAAATGGGAAACCCTAAACCATGAACGGAAAACATCGGGAAACATTTGAAAAGTACCATTGATATGAGCATTAACAATGGTTGATCTGATTTCACCCTGAGAGATGCGTAAAGGTATTGATCCAAACAGATGATAGTCAACAGTGTAGTTAGCTCGTGAATCAAGTTTGGGAACCTTGTGGCGAAAGTGAAGATATGAGCCTGACGTTTCCACGGTTTCAACCCGAAAATCAGACAATCCATAGAAGCGAATGTTGTTGATTGTTGTAACTAGACGACCTACTTCGGGTGTAATGGGATCACAGTCTTCTAAGGTAAGTACATCCGTCAATGGAAGTGGGTCTAATCGAGAAACTGTAGTCATTTGAGGAAGACACATTTTTTCACGTAAAAAGTCTTGAATCTCTCCTGAGTCTCGGAGTAATCGTCTGTATGCTTCAAATGAGGACATGACTAGACTCTGGACTTGATTTGATAACATTGGAGGCATTGAAAGGGAATCGGAATCAGATGAGGATGGAATTGACAGTGAATGCAGTGAAGTGCAGAGTAAAGTCCATATTAAAAGGAGAAACATTGATTTAACCTGAGAACGAAACATTTTGTCGACTTGATTGGACAAAGCCTTTCATCAAATTATCATTACCTTTTCATTTTTGTTCATATTTATATAACCGTTGTTGCTTCGTTTACTCGTTATTTGGTATGATAATTATTAAATTAAAATGTTTGCTCATCGAAACAATGCCGAGTTAAATCTTTCCCTCCTCTCTGTTTCTAGGCCCATCAAGGTGTTCACGCAGTTAACTGAACTTCCGTATTGGCAGTGGACTAATTATTGAACTGTATTGTATCTTATTCAGTTTGATTGTTGCTGATTTCACCATAGTAAAGAGGTGAGTAAAAACATCAACACAAGTGAAACTGATTTATGGGTATTTCCAAGGGTAAATTGATTATTTTGGTAAAGACCAGTTGGTCAATCAAGTCAGTGACCCGGTTAATTTAATACAAACTCACTCAATAACTAGTTTCAATTCATCCTAATCGCAACTTTTTTTTGCTGATTCAATGTTACTCTTCAACTTTTACCATTAACATTTTATCCCAAACAAACGCATCAATATTAATATTAGATAATAGCTGTAAAAAGATATTTATAATACATTTATTAGACTTAATTGCAATTTACATATTTTTAGGCCCAAACTAATAAGTAATTAGCAATTTCAGTAATCCGAGTCCTTCGGAAAAAGTAAACGTTAAAATTTATGAAAAACAGTCGAGTACTTGGATGACAATTAAATGATTAGTTGTTATTATTTTGCTGGTTAATGGTTAATGTAAGATTCCCAATTTTCCAAATCATGATAACCTTGCATAGCAACTTTGGCTCCAGCAATTTTACTACCAAAAACAATGGCATCCTCAGGCTTGGATCCTCTAATCAAAATATCAAAAACTGTAGCAGCCAGAAAGGTATCACCAGCTCCACATGTGTCTACGACCTTTGATTTTGGGTTAAAAATGGGTGTTGATCCGATGGTTCCAATTATTTTACCATTAGATACCTTAGCTATTCTTGAACCTTCATCACCCCAAACGAAGATCACATAAGCCTCATTTTTAACCAGCTTACATGTTTCTTGAATAGTCTCTTCCAGATCTTTCCAGCCTTTCAAACGTCCGAAATCTCGTTCCACGAAATAATAATCAATTTTTTCATCAAACACTTGAGACAATCCATCATGATCTGTTTCCAATTCAACCGATATAACTGGCTTAGATGAACCAGCTGTTTGTTTACTTCTTACATAACGCACCATATCAATGATACCTTTGATGTTGTTTCGGCTTTCAACATGAATCCAATCATAATCAACCAAATCATATTTCACATATTTTTCCAATGACAAGTCAGGGTAGTGACTGAAAATAAACAAAATCAAGATTTCAGGATTTACTTCAACTTTAATTTATGAACAAATAATGAAACATACTTACTCAGTATAATGAAAGTAGGATCTAGAGCCATTCAGCGCATTAAGGATAACGGCAGTAACTGGTGTTTTCACCGATGGATCAAAAAACATGCGATCGTGTCGAATATTTTCTCGATTAAAAATCTCTCGAAGAAAGCTTTAAGAATCAGAAAAAAACTGAATAAAAATACTGAGTTAACTTTGTATTGTACCATTAAAAAAGCTTACTTTGCAGGAAAATCATTGCCCAAGGTACCTAATAGTTCAATCTCAATCTCCTCGTCTTTAGAGTTGCCATTACATTTCAGGTACCAATTGCGAAGCTTTGAGAAAACAACTGAATTATTCGAAGCATTGCCGCCCAAATTCCATCGAAAATTATCACATCTGTTCTCAACAAAAAGATTGTTATCAACATACCATTTAATTAGATGATTTACTTACGGTATTCCAGCGTCTTCTTGTGGGTAACCTTCAACCGTGAAAAGAGCATCACAACAAATAAGGCCACTAAAAGCGATTCGTTTTTTACTAACACCCATTATACCTTTACAATTTAAAGTTGTCTATTCTAAGTTGATCAAAGATCTCAGCTTCCACCAATCAGTCCATTCTGAAGAGTCTCTTAAGATTCTCTGCATCTTTTTTATAATTTAATACACAGTCTTGAGATAAGATTATTTAATCCAAGTCACCAACGTCGTTTAGACTTTGATAAATTATTAAAATAGCAAAACATTTTATTGCCTTTGCATTATTTCATTCAATAACATTGATTACGATCGAGATTACGTTTAGCTAAAGGTAAACCCCAATGAGATTATGATTTAATATTTACTTAAATCGATTTGAAGCTCCCATTCAGTTTATGTAATGGATTTGAATCAGTAATCAATCAATGCTCAACTAATCTGAGAATGTAATTAAATGATAAGTCTTGAATCATGGCTTAAATCTTTGATTTGTTATCCAACTGAAATTCAAACCAAATCAATATCCTCCATATGGGATAAGTCAATAATTAAGACAAAAAAGAGGTTGCAAAAAGACAATTCAATCACAACAGACATTTTTGGGCAGTTAAGTTGATATGCTTGTATAACAAGCATCTTTATTATTAAGTTAAATTTTTGACATAAACGTAAAATTTACATAAAGAGTTTAAAATTTGTATTTTTCATAAAAAAAGCGTTGCGTTATTTTTAGGTGAAAAGTCGATGTCTCTTTGAAGATGTTGATGTGCTCGACTATATCTATGGCAATGTTATTTAAGGAAAGTTAAAATTTAACATTTAATTTATCATAATTGTTGACTTGAGTTTCCATTCAAATTTTGTCGATTATTTCCCCTGTAAGTTGACATAGCTACTTTGGGAGCCTCTAATTCTTCGTCTGAGGATAAACCATCAAAAGCTTGATTTACCATACCATTTGTGCCATAAGGATTTGGTGGTCGTCTCTGTTTTGAGTCTAGTGTCGACCTTGTACGATTACGTACAAACTCATTGTTTATTCCAAGTGTCTGCATTCCAACATGATCATCATATTTGGCTCCTAAAATATTTCCTCTGCGCCTTACGAGAGCATTAATAGTTTCTCTGTTTCGTTTACCACCAAGAACAGGAGTTGTATCTGTTTTAATGATGAAAATAAACGTTAATTGTCATGACGTAACAATTAGAAATTACATTTAACTTATTAAACATCAAGAAAATACTTACTTCCATCTTGTTGAGCAGCCAATAGCATTTTAAACTTCTCTCTGAACGCAACATCCAAAGTACCAGTTCTAAGCGGTTGTCTACCACGCATCTCTAATTTTTGGATAGTCTTTCTAGCTGCGATTCCATAAGTATTGTCTTCTGAGCTTTCACCATCATTGAAACCTCTCAATTTCTGGAGTTGACGAGCAATATCAATAGCATTTCGTTTAAGATCATCTTCACCAGAAATGTCATCACGTTTACTTTGGAATAGATTAACTGAGGCTAACATGTGAGATAATGTTCCGAATCGATGGAACAGCATACCAATCAATTGGATGAGCAAAATAAGACCAAAGAAAGCAACAAAGACTAATCCAATTGGTTCCATTTCAAGATATTCCTTCTCAATACGGATTTCATTAGTTTCTGGGATAAATGTAATGTTTTCTCTAACTCCATAAGGCCAATCTACATGAAGAATATCCTTATTCAATTGAAGTATCAGCACAACCAAAACAAATAGAGCATTTAACATGAAAAAGGAGAAAACTACTCTATTTCGCAGCTCTTTCAATTCAACAGCTACACGAGCTTGATGATCTTTATTCTGGTCGATTGGGTAGAGATATTTGGAAATCAGTTCCTTCCAAAAAGCAATTTCATTTTCTGCGAGATGCTTGATCTCACCATCTCTCAAATCTTTATCTTCAATCCAGTATGGATGGTCTTCATCATATCGTGGAGCAATTTCATCATTATCCTTAATTGACATGTCATCAGTTTGTGATCCTGAACCAAGTGAATCCATGTCTTCATGTTCTTCATTTTCCGTTACTGTTGATAAATTATCTGAAAATCTAGCATTACGTCCGATCGAAGATCCTTTGCGTCTTTGGCCACTAAGTGGGTCAAGATACTTTTCAAGAGCACCAAGCTTGTCAGTCATTTCACTAAGATGTTGTTCAATTTTAAGTAGATGAATTTTTTCGTCGTTTGGTTTTGGATATGTACAGAAAGAGCACCTGAACAAGTTTGCCAGACTAAATTCAATAGATCCTTCTTCATCTTTAGCGTTTGGATTAAGATTCAAGAAACTCAGTAAGTTGCCTTTTTTAATTTCTTCAACAGCTTTCTTTTCCTCTTCCAGCTCGGCCTTAGTCTTTTTAGTCTGAACTTCACGTGTTCCCCAAGTAACAACGTTCAAGTTGATTAGAGAATAGATCATAAGTAGAAGGTACATGCATGGAATCGAAAGGAAATATAGTAAACATGGATATAGACAGTGAAACTCTTGTGGATGAAGCAGTGCCGCCACTACAAACGACCCAGATAAAGCTATGAAAAATATGGCAGACGGTGAAGTAACACCATCTTCAGCCATTTGAATAGCGGTACCAACAAAGACAGCCATCATGAGTAGTGCATAACAAGCGGACATTATCTGTGCAACCAGAATCTGAATGTCATTTTTACATGTGAAACAGATAACGATGAATATGAGTATTGGTATCAAATTGAAAAGAAATGAGTCCCAATTGGATATACGAAAGACAGCAACCATAGCTCCGACCAACATAAGAAAAATGGTTCCTGGTCCAAGAATCGTTCCGACCATCAACATTCCTTGGTAAACAATATAAAGTAGAGAGATGTGATCATTTACTGCCACAGTTCGCTTGTAATCACCAAGAAGATCAAGAATATTAGCCATTGTTGATGGAGCCCATCGACGTCGTTGAGTATAAAATTCACCAAAACCTTCTGGACAATGTGTATAAGCATCAGCAGCAGCTGAATATTCAACACGATAACCTCGTTGTAAAAGAAGTGTACAAAGCCATCGATCTTCACCTTGATCGTATTGTACATAATGTAAGGCCTCGTCTGATCTTGTCGTATACTTTCTCATGACATTATCATCCATCAATGCTTTAGCACGGAAAAGTGAAAAACATCCTGGACTACAAAGTACACATCCAATCATGTGTTCAGTTGCCTTTTGCAGCCAATGACCAACAGCATATTCGAATTTCTGATACCAAGCCATGAGACCACTACCAACTGGATGAATACGTCCACAGGCAGCTCCAAGATTTTTATTTTTCTTCATTAAATCTACAAGAAGTTGCACTGCTTCAGGACGGAAATTAATGTCTCCATCCAAAGTTAAAATGTAGGTATTCTCAGCCATTGTAGCCTTTCGATTAACATCAATTGGTAATTCCATCAAACGATGTCCAAGCAAATAGTACATGTACATTACTTGACTCCACCGTTTTCTGTGACGAATTTTCATTTTATCTTTCAAATGGACATGCAATTTATTACCTCCGGGCAAAATGTATTCCAGTTTACCACCGTAAGGAGTTGGATATTTTGCTGGTGATTTCAATCTGATCTCACATTGGTGAATGTTACTTGCAGCTGTATCAATAACTTCAATAAATTGTTTAACGAAACGATTTACCACTTGATAATCATCATTGTCATCGCTCAATTCAAAAGCATCGTCAAAAAGAATGTGAACTTCAAATTCATAATAGTCTGGGTCAACAACTCGAAGATATTTCTGAGCTTTATGACGAGCTGATTGGTCAAAGTCCATTCTAAAAACTGATTTCAACATTTGGATCATTTCTTCAGAGGTTTCATGCCACATTGTAGCGCAAACCAAAATTTTTGTTATGAAATCTGTCGATTGGATTGTTGATTTTTTGTCATCTGGGTGCTCTGAAATTGTTTCATAATGTTGAGATGGGTCTTGTAAATTGTCTGGATCTCTCGAAGATTTGTCAATGTCCCCTGCCTTGATTACTTCTTTATCATCCCGTCTTCTATTAAGTATCATTGATGCATCAATTAATAAACCACAATACATAGGATTTACAAACAGTTTCTCGGTTGTCGCCAAACGTTCACATTTAGGGTTGAATATATGGAAAGTAATCCAAAATTGACTGATGTACATGATGACCCAAATTATCCCGTGTAGATTGTAAAAGACACCGTCTGTAAAGAACGTATCTGCACTTGGACATGACCAAAATAGATAACGAGGAAGGAAACGATTAAGAGAACAAGAATTTTCAAAATTGAGGACACAAAACTGGGCTAAAGCCATGGCAGTAACGGGAACTGAAAGAATCAACGGAGATGCGAAAGAGATACGTTGGATACAAATTTTACAAGCAAATTTACCAAACACATAACAAAACCATGAGGCACTTATTTGTAAGATGAGCATCCAGATTGGTGCTGAGGTTGATGCAGGCATCTCAAGCCATTCAGATTCAATGCCAACATTTGAATCGGTTAGAGATTTAGAAAGATCAGATCGGTCGCGTATAATGAGTATTTTATGAGAAGTGAAGGCAGATTTAAACTGAGTGAATAGATATAAAGCTGATCCATCGACTAAAAGTCGTAAGATGATTGTTGCAATGAAAATGAGTATAATTTTCCATGCTGAAATAAAAATATAGATGAAATAACGAGATTTTTGAAGGCTATCTTTGATCTCAGCAAGTCTTTGGATAACACGGAAAGGAGATTTCTTATCAATGTAGTTTTCCCACCATCCGATTGAAATTAACAATGAAGCGATAGGAATGTAAATTGCAACTGGATTGTCTGATGATTCAGCAACGGACCAAAGTATCAAACCAGAAAGTTGAGCTCCAATGGAAAGAAGATCAAGTAGAGTTTTGTATCCACGTCCAGCTTCACCAGAATGACGGGAAAATAAGCTCAAACAACCAGGAATGAAACAGAAACAATTTGTTAAAATAACACCTTTGGTAACATCTAATGATGGCAATATCAGGAAAACAAGCATTACAATCCCAATGGTATGCAATGTTTCAACAATGAAAATCTGCCGAAAGAATGAAATCAAAATTTAGAAATAGTAACAAAAATACTTATAAATGCGTTAAAACAGTGAAACTTACTAATGAAAAAACTGCTTTGCTTGGTCTTCTAATTGATTTAAAGGTACATATTCTGGCAGCTCGAAAAAGTGTCATTAACTCTGGAACTATAAGAACTCCTATTAAAGCCCAGATCCAAGCGACCCTTTCTGGGTCTGTCAAATTAATCACTACTTCATACTTTTTATCTCGATCTAAACTTGGTATTCCATGGCTGCAAATGATTAATCCCGTTCGATTTGGTTTGATGATTGAGGTCATAAATAGGACTAATCCTTTGGATAGGACAGAACAAGCAAGAACAACTATGAAAGTAATCACATATGCACATAATTTTAATATTTTGAGTATCACATCAATCCATTCGGAGCTTGAAGTTTCATCGTCATCTGGTGGGGGCGATTCAACGAAAACATCCCACTTTTTAACTGTTTCCGCTGCACTTCTGTAATCAATAACAATAAAAAGATAAACAAAGAACGATCAGTCAATAATCAACTCAAATTGAAATTGCTGAATAAAACTCACTCTACTTGCAAACCAGAATATGGTTCTATTAATTTCTTTAGTTCAGTCCCATCATCTCCAGGAAGCTGTTGTTTGATTTGGTTTCCTTCAATAATAGTGTAAGTTGGAGTAGTTTCGATTTTGAAATCTGACGCTAAGCTTTGATTCTAGAAATATAAATGAAATTAGAAACAGTTGAACATTAAATATAAAAAATGGATAGATATGGACGCAAATAGTCTTACCTCGATTTTACTCAAGTCAACTTCAAGAAAAACAATATCAGGATGATCAGCTGCCAGCTTATGAAAAATTGAATTTATACTGTAAGCAGATTCATTCCATTCATTGAAAAAATTGATTACGACCAATCTATTGCCTGCTTCTTTTAAAGCTCTGTCCAAGGCAGTCTATTAAATGAAATATAAATTTTGTAATTCAATCTAAATATTAACCATTACTTAATGATAAAAGTCTTACCTTTCCAAGTATGCCACGAGCCATTGAGATAAAAAGCAATAAACACGATTATCTGGACTGAAATGGTTATCCTACAAGACATGGATTCAACCTGTTATAGATAAAACTGTTAATATTAACCTCTCAAATCAACTATGACTAGTTTTTGCGACTAAACTCTTATTAGCAGCGGTAGTCGTTAGATAATGCTTTTTACTCTTCAGGCAGTTTTCACATCAAGTTAAGTGAAGCTGTTTTCAATCTCGTAAAAACCTAGAAAAACTTTTGGTTTTAATTTTCTAGCTCAAAGCTGGTTTGAGAATTTTGAAAAGAAATCTTTTGAAGAGATTATTGATTGCAACAATCGAGATTTAATCAAGGTTAGGTGTGGTGAATTGATACCGAACCAGTTTTAAATTGGGACAAAAACATGTAAGGAAAGGAGTCAACATTAATTTGGATTTAAGTGATACTATCGACCATAAATACGAATTTTTCATTTTCATTTGCCTTAACTTTTAAAATTTTTGCTTTTGTATTTTCATTTATTGTTTTCTGGTATTTAGGTTTTACTTTTTGGGTTCACGATAAATGTATTTTATTGTTGATACAAATAACAACTGTTGTTGCAGGTCTGAGAAAATAAATAATTATATCGAATTTTTGGTGTCTTGATAACTACTTTAATGATAACTAGGATGACTATGAGTATCATGGAATTTTAATGAGAAAGCTAATAATTGGGATAAATATGAAATGACTACGCCGTTTACATCAAAGAAATTAATTTGTCGGTTAGATTCAGATGAAAAATTAATGTTAATATTAATCGTAATTAGTAATGTTGATTACTGTAGCGATTCTTACCTTTAATTGAGTAACAGTTTGGTGAGCCTATTTTAATACGATTCCCAAACATTGTAAAAAGTTGATACTCCAATCAATTCACAAATTGAACTCAACAAAGAAATTTTCTTGAGTTTATATTGTAGCTGTAATTAAGAATTTCAATAAACACAAAACACCGTTAAATTATATCGATGATTAAACTTACACAGAGGTAGATCCGATTAAGAATGGATAGCTTACTTAATGTTGACGATGATTTGTTGGTGTTATCCGATATGCTGAGTTCTATAATGGAGGTGCTGAGTTGTTTCCAGAACAATCAAAACACTGAAAATGGTGAGAATATTTTCAAAACAAATTAAAAAACGGTTAATTTTATTTTGTTCACTTGATGATCTGTTCAAAATATTGATGGTCAAAATAAATAAAGGGATGATGTAAACAAAACAAAGGCACGCGGTGGTTAAAACACAGAGTAACACTAGAAGTAAAATAAGGGCAAATTGAATGGCAAAAATGTAGAATACGTATTCGTCGTCGTGTCGATGGAGAGATAAGATGCGGTTCAGGTTGTACTGATGATCTGAGAGTGAATCAGTGGCGAAGTAGGTTAAGACAAAACCGGTTTTAAAGATGGTTCTAAATTTCTTAAAAGCTCTCATTTCTAAGCCAAGCCATTAACCTGATCTCCAAGTAAGGTGCATATTGTGGCCAACTAAGCCTTAAAGTTTAAGTAGTCTAAAACCAGTTTAATCCTGATCCAATGCGTTTTCCCATTGGTCCGAAAAACTCGAAAAATTTTTATTACATTGGTGAGGGAACTCAAATTTTAGGCTGGAAAATCTAACTGAAAGTAAAAATTTTTGCTGTCACATACACAAACTGGGGTACATTTTTTTGCTTGTGTATTTCACATCCAGTTGAAAAAAATGGAATATTAGATGATTCAAATTTTCTAAAGCATTCTATTCTCTTATTTAAATATTGAATTTTAATAAAAAAATTTAAATGTTACTTATCATTCAAAGTTTGTATTTCCTATTATGGATGAATAGTATTCATTGAATGATGTTCAGTGAAGACATTCAAACTGATGTTGGGAAAGCGTTCTGTACTGAAGTAATGGTCCCCTTAGATGAAGATGATTTTCAAAATTTTGTTTTAATCTATCCTACTCTTTAAATCCCATTACGTTTAGTTTTTCTATTAATTGTGGTCTAGTTTTAAGTATATCAATCTTATTATTGAAATAATTAGAATGGATTATCTAGGAGCTGATCAAAGAAAAGTTAAAAAAGACGATGATGACAAAGAGAAAGATATTAAAGGTTTGTTATTGTCTTCACTATAAAATCATTACTCTTGTCTTTATTGTTTATACTCATTTCTTATTCAACTTATTGTTGGTTCATGTCATTCATTTTAAAAATTTAGTTTTGGATGAAGTCGATATACAGCTTCTAAAAACATATGTAAGTATCGTGAAATTTTCGGCTTAACTTTGAATAATTCAACCTCAAGCCCGTGTATTGGATAACGTTTTTGGTCATCTAGTATTTACATTTTGCTATTTTTTTCTAATTTTTTATAGGGTACTGGTCAATATAGCCGGGCTATTAAGAAAGTTGAAGATGATATCCAAACGATACTTAAACGAGTAAATGAATTAACAGGAATCAAAGAATCAGACACTGGACTTGCACCCCCTGCTCTATGGGACTTAGCAGCTGATAAGCAAACTTTACAGAATGAACAGCCTTTACAAGTTGCCCGATGCACTAAAATCATCAATCCTGATTCAGATAGTCCAAAGTACATCATCAATGTGAAACAATTCGCAAAATTTGTTGTAGATCTGGCTGAGAATGTTGCAGCAGCAGATATCGAAGAAGGAATGAGAGTTGGTGTTGACAGAAACAAGTATCAGATTCATTTACCGTTGCCTCCAAAGATTGATCCTACTGTCACTATGATGCAAGTGGAGGAAAAACCCGATGTAACTTATAGTGATGTAGGGGGTTGTAAAGAACAAATAGAGAAACTCAGGGAAGTCGTTGAGACACCCTTATTACACGTGAGTATCCTTACTATCATCATGTCTTGCTTCTAGTCAAAATTTAACTTTATTATTTTTTTTCTCAGCCGGAAAGATTTGTAAAGTTAGGAATAGAGCCTCCCAAAGGAGTTTTATTGTTTGGTCCACCTGGAACTGGTAAAACTTTATGTGCACGGGCTGTTGCAAATCGTACTGACGCCTGTTTCATAAGAGTAATTGGGTCTGAATTGGTTCAAAAATATGTGGGAGAGGTTAGTTTATTGCTTTAAAAAACTATATATCTTCATTAAGCTAATGAAAATTTGACTCTTCTTTTTTAGGGTGCTAGAATGGTTCGTGAGCTTTTCGAAATGGCACGAAGTAAAAAAGCCTGTCTTATTTTCTTTGATGAAATTGATGCTATTGGTGGTGCTCGTTTCGATGATGGGGCTGGTGGGGATAATGAAGTTCAGAGAACTATGTTGGAACTTATTAATCAACTTGATGGTTTCGACCCTCGTGGTAACATTAAGGTTCTTATGGCTACTAATAGACCAGATATTTTAGATCCAGCATTGATGCGACCTGGAAGATTAGATCGTAAAGTTGAATTCGGTTTACCAGATCTAGAGGTGTGTAATTCATTTATTCTGAGATGACTATTGTTTTGAGAATTTTTCACAATTTTAATAATTTTTATTTTTTACAGGGTCGTACGCACATATTCAAAATTCATGCTCGATCAATGAGCGTTGAAAGAGATATAAGATTCGAGCTCTTAGCTCGACTTTGCCCTAACAGCACTGGTGCTGAAATTAGGAGTGTCTGTACGGAAGCTGGTATGTTTGCAATTCGATCTAGGCGTAAGGTAGCAACGGAAAAAGACTTTTTAGAAGCCATCAACAAAGTCATAAAAAATAATGCTAAATTCAGTGCTACCCCAAGATATATGACTTACAATTAATTTCTCTCTTCACGATCTTCATATTTTTCTTACATCCAATTTAATTAGCAGATATGAGATTTCGTTAATAAACACCAAATTTCTGAATATTAATCATTAAATTCGTTTATTTATATGACTATGAAGCTATGAAAATTTTCTAATTCACGGGTAACTAAATTATTAATATAAATATTTGAATTTTAATCAATTAAAAAATAAACAAAAATTTTTACATTTCTGCGATCAAAATTGGTACAAATCAACTATTTATAGTTCGATTTTTAAGTCTTTCTAAGTATCTATTTCGAGCTTCTGTAAAAACTTCTGCAACTGTTCTTTTCTTGAAAATGGCTTCCAATTTTTCCTCTTTTGATCTCTTGTCTTCCGGTTCTCCATCATCTAATTTTTCATCAACCAATCTTTTATCTTCTAACTTTTCGTCATCTAATTTGCTATCATCAGATTTCGAACCATCTGATTTCAGATTTTTTGACTTAGAATCTTGTGATTTCATGTTTTCCAATTCTGTTTCTTCCTCTTCCTCTTCATCTTCCGATTCTTTGTTGATGGTTGTCACTTTTCTATCTTTTCGTTTTTCGTCTTCCACCTTTCTATCTGCTCGTCTTTCATCTTCGACTTTTTTATCTTTTCGTTTTTCGTCCTCTATTTTCTCATTTTTGTTTTTCCCATCGGTAACAGAATTAAAAAAATATTTATAAAATCCACTGAGATCTTTTTGTTTCTTCACGTCCATTGCTTCTTCTAAAGCTTCTTCATATTTTGCTTTCGCTTCGGCAGCTCTTCGTAATTCCAGTTTCTCCTTGTAAGCTGATGTTATGAACGTTGGCTTATCAGCAAATTGATCACCTTCGGCATCTCTTTCAGCTTGTACCTTACGTTCAAATCTCCTTTCCATTTCTTGTTTCCTTTTATCAGCTGTTTTGAGTAAATTTGAAATATACTTTGATTTGTTTTCCATTTTAGGTTTCTTACTCTGTTCTTCCTCTTTATCCTTTTTTATATCACTATAAATTTCATCATATTCGAAGATTGATGGATCTTCTTCCAGAGCTCTCTTGATGTTTTTCTGAGCAATCAATCGGTTTGCCATGATGGAGATTCAACTTAACCACAAATTTATAAACACAATAACAAAAGCACAAACACGATGTAAACAGAATTAGACTTAAAACCATTAATATTTAGTGCGCAGTCGCAAGAATAAAGTACTATTTTTGTTTTTGATCGAAGAACTTCACAAAACTTAAACAAGTTGACTGGAAAATCAAATTCCTAGTTGGAAATTACGATTTTAGATATGACCACAAGATAACCTGTAAATGTGGGCAAGGATCAGCAACCCCTCAACATGCTATTCAGTTCTGTCCTGAATTTACTGAATGGAAATACAGACTCTCAATACTCTTTAAAACGCCTGGAAAATGGACATGGTTACTAACAAAAATGGATCATCCACAAGTGACTAAGCTAATAAAAGCGATGTATAAAACAGTACGAATTGGCCTAATAATGCATGACCAATGAAGGAATCTCATAACAAATACGACCTAAACTAAACCTTTCCAATCAAACAGCATTAAAAAATCAATAACCTTAAACTAATTAATATGAACAAATTACACCCAACTTCCCTTTATCCTATCTGAATATGTGAAATTAAGAAAAAAGTTCACCCTTCCATCCCAAATCGAAATGTAATAGCATTCCTAATTAATGTATAAGAATCTCCAATAAGATACTCCATTGTAATCCGCGCAGAATGCGGAAGTGGTGCTGCTACAACTTCCTTCTGAACACATTTTTGTATATTAAATATTACATATTAAAATTTTTATTATTGCAAGTCTTGTGGTACAATCTATTTAGCACGAAATAAATTAAATAGTGGCGTAATGACTTACAATTCAACATTTACAATGAATAACTCCGGTTTGATTCATTCAGATAATTTATCATCATTTTTGTAATTCACATTCACCATCATAATTGTGATATAATTACTTTTATTATTCTTGCTGATTACAGTCTGATTAGTCATTAAGAACATTTAATCATGTCTTGTTAAGAAATTAATCTTAAAAGTTATTAAAGATTCGAATTTACATAAGTTCTAATAAATTCTTTAAATGGACTATTTTTATCTGCAATACCAAGCAAATGAAACGGACAATAATTTTTAAAATGACTTGGTTCTTTCAGCCATTAAACAGGTTTTGTGGTTTTTTTACGATAAACTTAAAGTGCTGCTGATACTTATTGCTTCGTACGAGTACAAAATTTTAACTTATTTTGCAAGAATTCTGAATCATTCGAGGAAGAGATAATCATGAAAGTTTACTAGGTAATGTTAGTAGCTTAGTAGATATATAGATGCTATTGTTCTCTGGTAAATTTTTTAAATTTATAATCTAATCATGACTGTGACAATAATTCACTTGCGAATGAATAGATTGTAAATAAAGAAAATGTCATGGGTCTTGAATTTTCCTTGATTTGGTTAAATCAAGAATATCACAACATCACCCTTGCCCAGTTGTTTGAGTAAAGTTGCACGTTGGTTTGTTTATCGTCATCTAACACCTGAATTTTAATCTCTGGATGGCATACATTTAAGTCTTTCGAATGCAGCTTTCTCCAAGCTTTCTCTATGATTTGGATGAGCAATGTTGATCAGCTCATAGGCTCGCTGTCTTAATGTTTTACCGAAGAGATAAGCGATACCATGTTCAGTAACAATATAATGTGCATGAGCTCTGGTTGTTACAACACCAGCACCCTGTTTCAAGAATGGCACAATCTTGCTTTCTCCTTTTTTAGTTGTTGAAGGCATAGCCAAAATTGGTTTACCTTTGCCATCATATCCAAGAGCAGCTCCTCGTAAGAAGTCAACTTGACCTCCAAATCCTAGTGAATAAAGAAGTAATTAGCTTTAAATTCAATATAATTATAATCGAAGGGAATATTTACCAGAGTAAACTCGAGTTCCAATTGAGTCTGAACAGACTTGCCCACAAATATCAACTTCAATGCAAGAATTGATAGCAGTAACCTTGGGATTTTGTGCGATTACTGATTCTCTATTGACAAAGTCTATGGTCCTCATAGCTAAAAAAGATCGGTAAATAAGATAAGAAGGATTATCTCAGAGATTATTGAGTTGGAAATATTGAGAGAAAAGATAAGATGAAGTTAGGAAATTTCTTATTATGCATTGTGACAGCATAAAGGAAATTGACTCTACTACAAATAATAAAAAATGTGCAGAAAACGCTAAAAATTAATAGAAAACTTACTAATAAAAGGATTATCATCAACAAAGTCGAATAAACGTCGAGAACCGATGATAAAACTAACTACTATTCGTCCTTGTTCTATATTCTTCAGCCTGTTGGTAACTACTCCTCTCTCTACCAAATCTACCACACCGTCTGAAAACATTTCAGAGTGAATGCCGAGATCTTTGTGGTTACCACAAAGAGCAAGAACAGCATCTGGAATGGCACCGATACCCATTTGCATTGTTGCTCCATTTTCAACCAGATTTTCGGCTATATGTTTTCCAATCATTTTTTCAATGTCAGACAGAGGTTTAGGTTTATGTTCTGGTAACTCTTTGTCACAATGAACTACAGCATCAAAATGGGATTCATGAATAACAGCATCTCCATTGGTCCGAGGCATTCGTGAATTAACTTGAGCAATGATATACTTAGAGTGGATTAAGGCAGCCCGCACACAGTCAACCGAAGTTCCCAATGAATGATTACCATGAGAGTCCGCTGGACTAACTTGGACCAAGCTCACATCAGGTTTGATGATTCCTCTGAAGAAAAGATGAGGGATTTCACCTAGAAAGATAGGAGTGAAGTCAGCCCTACCTTCAGCAATCGGTGTTCTACAATTAGCTCCAGTAAATAAGGAATTGGATCGGAAAACGTCACTTAAATCGGGTGCATTATATTCAGCTTCGCCCTCAGTGTGAATATGATGGATTTTGACACCTTTTAAACTGCTCTTACGTCCATGTTCAGCTAGTGCAGGTATTAAACCTCTTGGAGTAGCAGCTGCACCCTGAATGAAAACAGTATCACCTAAATTTAAACAAAAAATGACCGGGTTACAAAAATTTTCAAAACACTAAATAACCAAAGAAAATCAGCAGTTTTCAGAAAACGAGAAGAAACCCATGAAGGGAACAAAGCATATAAAAATCAATTAACTAATAACTTGAAAGAATGTAAACGATTAATGAAAAATAAATTTACCAGATTTAACAACAGATACAGCTTCTTCAGCGGTCAGTTTTTTGGGTTTACGATTTGGAATTGGGTAACAAGGTTCAGGTGAATAATCATGAAAAGATGACCTGAGAAATGGGTTGGCAAAAAGCCCACGAGAGAGAAAACTTTTAGCAAGATTACTTTGCATTATTAGTTAAAGGGTAGTAATAGATAAGGTAATAATAAGGCAATAATTGAGACTAGATGTAGACAAATGCTACAAATAATTAAAGTGAAAAGGAGTTTGCCCGATGATATAACAACAAACAACTTCAGTCATATAGCAAGTAGCTACAGATGGCGCTAACAGCTATGTGATGTAATTTTTTTCAATGAAATTTCGAAATTTCTGAATAAAAGATTCAGCAAATATTTTCTGTAAGGTATTATTAATAGATGAAGTTCCACCATTTTAATAGAGTTTCATCCACTCAATTTAAAATTTCTGCGGATTTTTTCCACCAAATACTGTTTCTTACTTTAAATTCACTTCTGATTAGATTTTTAACTGTTCAACAAATAATCGATAGTTAGGATTGCAATTGGATTATTTTGAACTAAAAAGGTTTGGCTAAAGCAGCAGGGTCATGTTTCCGTTTTGTTTGCTTTTGATAGCCTTATTCACATCACAATCACTGATTCAATTGTCTAAAATCAATTGAATTACCTAACAAGCGATTGAATTTTTTGTCTTCCTTTTTAATTGAGCCAATGACTTGAGTTTTGATGATTTTCAGATTTATTAAATTTTGAAAAAACGAATCTTTTCGTATGGACAATGTCGGCATTCATTAATTCCCTTCAAATGTTTAATAATCAGAATTTAAGTTCAATAGCAGGGCAGCTTCAAGTCGCTACCTAAAAACTAAATTTAAATAGATTTGTGCTGCCATCTCATAGTAACCAGCTAACTTTAGCTCAGCTGCTTTTTCACATGTTTCCTCGTTAGTTTGATTATCAAACTGATTTATGGATTTCAAGCAATAGTTTATGATTTCAACATGCCATTCATCTTTGTTATTTTATTGATGAAAATTTATTAGTTTTAATTAAATTTAAATGATGGAGTTGCCAATTGGCGGAGCAAATTTTAATTTGCCTACTAAAAATTGTGATGAATCGAAATTATGTGCTGTATGTAATAAAAAAAATTTTAAATACAAATGCCCGGGTTGTTTAACGAAAACCTGTTCAATTGAGTGTGTCAAAGTTCATAAAAATGAACTTGATTGTGATGGTAAACAAGTTAAAATTCCCTTCAAGAAGATTGAAGATTTTGACGATAAACAATTTTTCAAAGGTAAGCCAATTTTCTCAGCCATATTTATTTTCTAATTCTGATCATTAATTCTTATTAACAACTTTTTCTCTGTGTTTATAGACTTTAATTTTTTAGAAGAAGGCTCAAGACTATTAGATTGCCTGAAGAGAGATCGCAAAAATATCATAAAAAGTATGGTTCAGTTGCCACTTTGGTTGAAAAAGTTGGTCTATGAAGCTCGTTGCAGGGGAACGCGTCTCAAGATATTACCTGCGGGGTTTGAGAAACGAAACAAAAACAAAACAACATTTATGTATGATGAAAAAGAAATACTATGGGATATCGAATTAATCTTCTCTCATATTACCGTTAAAGGCAAACTTGTCGATAAACCTTCGTCAATTATTCTCAACCGAATGAGTGAAAAGAAAACTTTGAGTGAAATTATTCAAAGTATATTAAATCCTACAGACATAATGGAAAGAATAAATTTATGGAAATTCCTCACATCATATCGTTTAACTGACCCTTCATCGATTGTGGTTTTATTATCTAATGGAAAGAAATTCCATGAAGTTGACATGAACCAGAATTTAGCCAAAATTCTTGAATGCAAAACTATTGTGGAATATCCAACTTTTGTGGTAACATTGTCTGAATTCAAAGATTTATTTCCAATCGAGAAAAACGAAGATAAGATAGTTACCATTGAAGATGGATCTAAATTAGTCAATGGACAAAATTCAAATGGCAAGGGACGGTATCAGAACAATAAAAGAAAAAATAGAAAAGGAAAGAGAAAATTTGGAAAAGGATTGAAATCTCACGTTGATCCTAAAATACCAAAAACAAGTGAAGATGATTCAAACAGAGAAAGTTGTGCTCACAGTTTAATTTCTGAAGCTTCATCGGTTACAAAAGATTTGGATACAAGTGCAATTAAAGGATCTCCAATGGAAACAATTGAATCTAATAATTCGACTAAAAATATCAATCCTCGTCCACTTTCAGCATCCTTCCAAGTCACCAAAACAGGTCAACATGACTCAGACGTTTCTTCTCTTTCAACTAGTGATGATGAAGATTATCAAAGCTTTGTCAACATTGGTTTTTCCCGATCATCATCTGGTGTTTAACTTATCTGTCGTTTTTTGTAGCTCTCTTTGAATAAAAGTAAATATCAAATTTTATATTAACATGTACATTTAAATAAAATAATTTTTTTCTACTCACTTTTCAAGTCTTTTAACGTCTGAAGTAGAATGTTCGATTGAAATATTCAACTTGTTTATCCTAGTCTGCAACTTTGCATGTTCTCCTGACCTTTTCAGCTTATCGATTGTTTCGGTAAGTTTTGCCTTTTCTTGCGCCAATTCTTTTGAGATACTTTCATTTAGCTGTATTTCGCATTCAATTTTATCGATCTCTTTCAATTTCATCTCCCGGATGGCTTCCAATCTTTCTCGATAATCTTCATTGTAATGATATTTTTCGAAAAAATCGTTTACTTTATCTGCAAACTTGCTTCTTAATTCTGTTAATTGTTGGTAATAATTTTTTAAACTTCCTGTTAGTTGTTCATATTCACCATTCACTAATATTGTCGCATCTTCCATAATTTTTGTCTGAGCTTTCAGCACGAATATTGCCACTTTACTTCTTGTGTCTTCTTTAGGGTCATTTGGAAACATGATTACGCTGCAGTAACAAAATAAACGAACACCAACAAAAACATTAGCTTTGTCTTATTTGAGTTTAAAAGATAATATTAATAAAATTCACTTACCAATTAACTGGATAACCAATTGCTTGAGATTAATCAAATCAAATGTAACAACGCTTATAAACAAGAAAAATGATAATAATGGCGTTAAAATAATTCTAATTAAGAATTTCTAAAGTATTTTTAAGTTCCATCATTGATGAAAGCGCCATCCAGTATCAAATTTAATTTTCAAACACAATTATATGAGTTTTAGACTGCAATTTGTAGTTAGTGAATAACAATTTAATCAAATGTAATTTTTGTTCACATGATCCCAAAGATACACTCACAATTGTCAGATCAGCATGATTTGGGTATCTGACTTGATACCCAAATCCGTAAGTTAACTCTAAAACAACTTGCAATAAATTGCAGTCAATTCTTTGGTAATTAATTACAAACTTCATTAATTCTTTGTCAACAGTTTATGTTGTTTACAACTCTTTCTTCTCGTTGTTAACAATTTAATAATTTTTATTACGGGTCATTTGCACGATAATCTTGATTTCGACCAGCCTCAAACTAAGGTCAATTTTTTGAACTGAATTTTGAACTTCATTTCGCATACTGTAATGTTGAATCGAGATTTCTTACTGGCTTGGATCCAGTTTAATAAGCATTAGAATAATTGTGACTGTCAACCTTGCTTCTTTTATTATTAGAAGCAGATTATGACTTGTTTAGATACATGATAAATTCACTTTGCATTCTTAAAAAGTCAATTAAGTTGAACTGATTTTGGGTTACCAGTTTTACTTGAAAACTATTGACTGGTCTATTGGATTAGTGTTAGCCCAATTGATTGTGATGTCTCAATTTTATATTAAAATATCCTTTTTAGCGATGTAAACAAAAGATAACAGAACAAATTAAAGGGTTAATTCAGGTATTAATCTGGCTTCCATTTCTACTTGATACACAAACCATGTACTGTTCCCTTTCTCACAAAAAAATATTTGAATTTGCCAAACTTTCAAGGCTCTCACTTCTGAACAGTTGTTCCTCAACAACAATAACGATATCAACAAAGTAACATTATTTTAACATCTCAATCAATTGTTGTTTTACCTATTGATATGATCAACCTTTCAACATTCAATTAAATTTTAATGGTTGTAAAGAATAAATAAAAGTGTTTGAGCTCAATAATATAATATAGTTGTGTTTTGTATTAGTTTTGCTTGACATTCAAAATCCTCTTCAGCTTATGCCTTTAATGCGTTTTGATCCTCATTTAAATATTAATTCACTGATTTCAATCATCATTCTGACAATCTAAAATAAATATCATAGAATTTACAGATCTTTGTTCACCTAATCTTCGAAGCATAAGTGTTAATATCTGTTTTCACTTCAAAGGTAAGTTTTTTGCGTTCCTTTTAAATTTTGTCCACGTATCAATCCTCATTGCCAACCCTATGTTAAATCAGCTGTCAGAACTAGATAAATTTTCTCTCTTTTTTGCTTAAAAAAATTTAAAAAATATTCTCAGGTTGAAATAGAAATAAAAAGAATTCAAATATAGTGCTATAAAGCTGCTTAAATTTCATCAGCTGTTCTTACAGTTATGAATGACCTTAAAGCCTATGAGGCATCAGATTTTGAAAAATGATCAGATAGACTACATAATATTAAATATTATTGCTTAGACTCTTTTGTTTTTTTCTAACAAAGATGCTATCACTTTTTATTCCTGTGAACTTTAATAACAAGCATACGATTCATAAGCGACTACAAGTTTTCAACTACTCTAATTGAAAGCGAACTTAAAATTGTTAAAGCAATTTCTTGTTTTCCTTGTTTTCTTGTCTTGTTTCCAGGAGTTTCATAGCAATTTAAAATTGCTATGAAACTCCTGGAAAAACTACTTTTTAAAGCCAATTTTTAGCCAAACAAATGTGATTGTCATTGCATTTGTAACAAATTAATTAAAAATCATAGCTATATGTATTCTTGATGCAGAATGACCTTTGAAATATTTGTTATTAAGTTGTAATAAAACTGCAAGAAGACCAGCACTTGTGGCGACTATCTCTGCGGTGCTCTGAGTTTATAATGAAAAGATGGTCATTCATAATCATTCATATTCTGAATAATAATGATCACAGCACTAATCTTTAAAGTTAACACGATACTTCATTCACATTCACGGGGCTCTATCGAATATGAGAATTTCCAGAATTTCACAGTGACTGGATGAAATTTTGAACTTTTCTGGACTCAGCAATATTTTTATGAGCAATTGAATTCAGTTGAATCTTCATTTAGTATCCTATTTCAAAGACTAATCTAACTATGAAAATTTTTCTTATTACAATTCAACAATCTTTCATGCATGTAATTCGGTAATTTTTTTGTTAAATAATCTAAGAAAATATAACTTTTATTTAACCCCGTACTTACGAGTTTGTTAGTCACGGGCTGCGTACGTGATTCAAAATGCAAGTACATCAGATTATAGCATTTAATTGATATTAGATTTACCCGCTTTATATTACTAATTTGTTTCCTCTTTTCATTAGCAGTAAATTTGTTAAACATGTCGATTTAAACATGTGCCAACAAGATTTACATTGAATCAAATAGGACAATATCAAGCATTGAAAGCAATCTTTCGATTCAAATTTGTTATTCTTGCTTGATTTATTACAAGCTCACGTGGTATGTAACTGTCATTTCCATGCAGATTGTAATGATATTTCAATATTCAGCTTGTAAAAATAACTAGACAGTGCTCTTGTTACTCGGGTTAATTTTAAATGATAGCCTAACCAAGATTTAATTCAATTGGCAGATTAAATTTTAAACTCAACGCCACCTTCCTTTCAGCTGTTCAACTTCTAATTTGTCCTCTGATTTGTTTTTTACCTCCTGTGTTCAATCAATTTTTGGCTATTATTTTAGCGATGGTTTTCCACATCTGAAATTTATTTTATCAATTCTTATTCATTCATTAACTTAGTAATAATTTTTATGGTTTCATTTAGTTGACAATTAAGTCTTTCATGTTTCTGTCTTTGAATTTACTCTCACTCACCAACTTGTCAACTTGGCAATAATATTGAGTTGTTTTTATCATTCAGCAGGCTGTGTTCTTGTGGATATCAATCACCATTCCACCACCATTGAATCTTTATCTTGGTTTCATTTTACTCTCCAACATACATCACAAATAATTTACTCAACGATTTACTCACTGGAGGTAACTGTTTCTGTTTTTTGAGTGATCTACCTTTTAGAAATTTTCATTTCTTGTTAATTTGTTTGGTTTCATCGACCCTGCAATCACAGTTTTTCAAGCTTTCAGTTCTCCAAGCTATTCATCAAATTTTCCAATCAAACACATCATGGCATCTAAAGACAATCAAAAGCCAACGCAAACCATACCAAAAGCAATGAAATTTGTAATTGGAGGAACCGCTGGGTAATAACTTTAACTATGATTACTTGTTATTTACTTGTGATTTATGGTCATATAATTTAATCAAACTATTTACTTTTTACAGAATGGCTGCAACAATGTTTGTTCAACCATTTGATTTGATAAAAAATCGTATGCAATTGACAGGTATGTTAAAATAAGGTTTGATGAATAATTTTCATTGATTATTGTATCGCTTACTTTTTCAGGTGAAGGTGGAAAACCGCGAGAACACAAAACAAGCTTTCATGTTTTCAGATCGGTCATTAAAAATGAGGGAATCCCAGCTCTTTATACTGGACTTTCAGCTGGTCTCTTCCGTCAAGCATGTTATACAACTGTTAGATTAGGTGTATATTCTAGTTTATTTGAAAAATTTTCCTCATCTGATAAACCTCCAGGTTTCTTGACCAAAGCTGCTATTGGTATGACTGCTGGAGCGGTTGGAGCTTTCTTTGGTACTCCAGCCGAGGTTTCTTTGATTCGTATGACCTCAGATGGGAGATTACCTATTGCTGAAAGAAGAAATTATCGCAATGTTTTTGATGCTCTTTTGAGAATCTCAAAGGAAGAAGGTGTACTAACTTTATGGAGAGGTTGTGTACCCACTATTGGTCGAGCTATGGTTGTTAACGCTGCTCAGTTAGCTTCATATTCACAAGCTAAACAGTCCTTACTGTCGACAAAATATTTCAATGATAACATTTTCTGCCATTTTGTCGCCTCAATGATCTCAGGATTAATCACAACAGCTGCCAGTATGCCTGTTGATATTGCCAAGACTCGTATACAAAATATGAAAACAATTGATGGTAAACCCGAATACAAGGGAGCAATCGTAAGTTTCTTTTGATTTGTCTTCACTTCCAGATTAACTAATTTTATCATTCATCAATTTCTTATCTTTCTTTTTATTCTAGGATGTTCTTGTCAAGGTTGCCAAAAATGAAGGATTCTTTGCATTATGGAAAGGGTTTACTCCATACTATCTTAGACTTGGCCCTCATACTGTATTGACTTTCATCTTCCTCGAACAAATGAATCAAGCTTATGGAAAATATATTCTTGGAGTTACTGGAAAACAAGTTGGACTTTAATCACGAGATTAAAAATCAACAAGCTTATCTCTATTTCATTTTTTTGTGTTTTCTGGTCTTGTTTTGGGTCTTCAACATGTGTCCATCCCCCGAACTATCGTGTTTTGCGACATGTTTTCCTTATCGATCTTTATTTTACAAAAATGCAACAAATTAATGGTCAACAAGTTTACCAAGTGATATTCAACACTAGCCATTTTAATTCTGACAATTTTAGTCAATATTTTAACTAAATTTTTTCGTTTACAAATTTTGTTTTTTCCCTGTTTTCATCTTCCTCATTTTTTCCTTGCACCCTATTTTAGCAACTCTAATATTGCTCATAAATGCTAAGCTGTCAATTGAGTTGCATAGTCTGTTAAATTTTTTCTAATTTACATTTAATTTGCGAAATTGCGATCTGGTAAACTCAAATTATAAACTTTTATTTTTACATGTTGAAATCGATTCAAGTTTCCCCACTTTGAAGGGAAGCACAAGGAATTTATCTTTGTGCAATGACACCCCAATGAGTTATCATTCATTGTTGTATGTACATTATTCGTTATCTAAATCTTATTTTTTTGAAGTGTCTCATATCAATTTCTGGAATAATGTGTATTTTAACTTTTCAACAAACATAAAGGTTATGATTATTCATCTGTTGAAATTGTCTCTCAATTGTTGAAATTATCTGTTTACATCTCATGAAGTTCACGTTTTGAAAATGAATCAATCCTAAGCTATGCTGTGAAGATAATCTCAAAGATCATAGCCAATCCGTGCTGACTTATTGGGCAAAGAAAAGGTGACTTATTGTACCAATTCATGTATTACTCTACCAATTTTATATCTCTAATCCAATCGTGTTTTCATAGCAGAGCTTTAGTCAGGAAAGATTGGCTTGTAAGCAAATTGAATTCAAATTTAAATAATCAAATGAATTTTATTATGATTAAGGGTACAATTACATTGAAAATATAAGATGATATAAGTTTTAATAAAACTGAACGATTACAACATTAAATTT
This sequence comes from Tetranychus truncatus, assembly GCA_028476895.1. NCBI lineage: Eukaryota > Metazoa > Arthropoda > Arachnida > Trombidiformes > Tetranychidae > Tetranychus > Tetranychus truncatus. The sequence continues at coordinate 16,470,462 of CM052060.1, forward strand.
CCGTCAAAAAGATTCGAATGTTGGTATTTAACAAAAGAACTATTAGAATTATTTGATAACAAAGTCTACTATTGACAATGCTTGTACATAAGATAAAAAAATTAAAATTCATTATAACTCTAAATGAACTAGTGAATGGATGAAATAAATAGATCATTTCAGAGAAGACATATTTTTTAGAGCATATTCAAAATCCATTGAACTCCAAACGTTAACATAGTTCATAATGTCATCGAAATATAATGAACAGTCGACTTCATCGATAACTGAAGGAATATTTTTGACTGCTGAGAAAACATCTTGCGGTGTAGCTGGGTTAAATTTAGCAATGTGCGATCGCATTTGATCAAAAAATAGTTCGGTTGGGCTGAAAAATGTAGATTCGCCAGGATAGCAGACAAATATTTTGTTGCTGATAGAATCCATGAAGGGATCTTCTCGGAGCTCATTAAGCTTAGATCCATCTATCACGCAGTAGAATTTCTTTGCATTTTTCTGTCCCATGCGAATCAAAAACTTCTTGAAAAATTCGATAAATTTGTAAGGTTCTTTCTTAACTTCAGGTGAACTAGCTGGTGATACATTTGGAGAAGACGAGAACGGTGATGGGTCTTCCTCTGCTTCGTACATAAATAAGCCATCTGCTTGCATCGCAACACAAATTGTGAATGTTTTACTTTTGATTGACCAACGAGGCGAAACTTTCTTTCCATGATGTACTCTAGTATTAATGTTTAATTTAGTACAACCAAGAAAATAGAGATCTGGTTCGTGAGCGAGTGGTTTAAGCCGTCTGGCGAATAATTGCCTTATGACTGGTATATATTTTACGACAATGTTGCTGGGAGTAAGATCGGGAACACGTCCAACCGAATAATGAAAGCTGTGCAAGCAACCAGCTATTCTTTCCAGATCATAACGAATATTATAATGTGAATCCAGTTTAGAATTAATTTCTTCCATTGTTAATAAACAGTCCTCCTCTATATAAGATCGAATCACATCACCCATTTCTGGAGTTATTTTGGTAGAGATCTTTGTTTGGCTTTTAGGAGACTTAACAATAGCAGGTGAATCGTCGCTTTTCAATGTTTTTCCAATAAAGCTGAAGTTTTTATATTTTTCAATGACCGATCGAACAAAGTTAGTATTTAATTTGAAATTACTGTTTGTCACTGGCTTCAGGACATCCTGGTCAGATCCGTTGCACTTTTCAACATCTAACTCTTTGATTAAAGTCATCTTTGTTGTAGTAGGTTGAAGGTTAACAGTAAAAACAGAGAAAAATATCACAGGAAAAGTAGCAAGAGTTGAAAATTAGAACAATTCTCGTCAAGAAAGTATTGAACTCAATGAAGAAAGGAGAGAAAACCCGAGCTTAAATAGGGAGAATAAATTTAATTTTCTAGAAATTACTCTTATCTTTGACCAATGAGAAGCTCATTTTGATATCATTGGAAAACGTCTTTTCAAATAAAATGTCTTTATTTGTAAATTATTAATCTTCTGTTGTATTTCTCAACAGCCAATTTTCTTTGAATTCAACCCGCTTTAACATGTTATCTTGTTCTTTATCTTCATTATTTCGATTTCTTATTAATTTTAAAAGCACTTTGCTCAAAGAGTAAAGTACCTATTCTTTGACTCTTCTCCATAATAAGTCAACCATTGCTAAGTCATTGATATTGAACTTGAACTTGAGGGTCATTTAATTCACAAGTGTCCATAGATTGATATGCATTAATCTGGTAAATATTAAGCATAGATCAAAACCGATAACCTTAATTATAATTGGACCACTCACAATGTTTTGATACAAACAGATAGATAATCGTTATTGACCGATATTTTAGTTGCAATCTGCCGCATCGAACTTTATCAACATAAAATTATTCGTCGAGTATTTTCAAATCTTTTGCCTTATTTTTCATCTATTACCATCAAGAATTAGTGCATTCTTATGTAACATAACTTCGATTTATATATTTTTGAATAATAAACGTATTAATTAATTTTAAAGATCTTGTCGTTTCGACGCTAAGCTGGTCATTGTTTATACCAACTGTTCGGGAGAGTGAGTTTACTTAATCATTCAAATATTTATTTAAAAAAGTATAATTATTTTTATTGATATTTAACTTTCCTCTAGATGGCTCTGAATATTGTGCGTTAAAATTACAAGAATGAGTTAACGCCATCTATGGTTTAAAAATAGTGAAAACATTCAGCTGTTTGAAAATGAAAATGAAAATGTCAATTGAAATCTTTCAACAGAAATACTTGTTGTAAATTTAATCTAAATGTTTACTAATTAAGTGTATTATTTTTATTAATCATCATGGGAAAATTTTTGTCAAAAATTTTCGGCAACAAAGAAATGAGAATATTAATGCTTGGTTTGGACGCTGCCGGTAAAACCAGTACGTTAAATTGAATTACTCTTTCTTGTTAAGCTCAATTGTCTATCAACTATAAAATAATTATTGCTACTGATCTAGTGTTTTTGTTGTTGTTATGACTAAATTTTCATTTTCCACCCTAATTTTATCTCTTTTCTCTTCTTTCAGCTATCCTGTATAAATTAAAGTTAAATCAATCTGTAACAACCATTCCAACTGTCGGCTTCAATGTAGAAACTGTGACTTATAAAAAAGTTAAATTCAGTGTATGGGTATGTATATATAATAATCTTGCTTCTCTTCTCATTTTTTGGTTTATTTTAATTTTTTGCCAACCTCTTTGGTTTGTTAAGCTAGTTGGAAAGTTATCAAAAACTCTTTTTGCACTTCATTTTTGGAAAAATACAGAATAAATACTAGATTCTAAGATACAGTAGTCTGGTATTTTGCCGGAAATGATGAACATAATGAGCTTTGAAAGATTGCGAACTTTTGATTAGTTATTTATAAATGAAGGAACGTTAATGTAGACCATATTCTTTACGTTTAAGTTACCTGAGATTATCTGAAATCACATTTCATTATCGAAACAGAATATATTAAACCATATTTCAAGCTACCAATAATTTGATCTTCCTTTTTTAGCTCTCTTTAGTTTCTCTTGTTTTATGTTCTATTTGTGTTCATTATTGAACAATTGTTAATCAAGCTTCATTCATTCAGTTAATTGAATCCAAGTGAAGCCTGTAGTAATACCAAATCTGATCAACTTTTTTGTGTAACTGATAATTAAACTTCATAATCTCCTGCTGTTTTTTTCGTTTCATTCTTTTGTCGTAATCAGTTCAATAATTTTTTTTCTTCTAATTTTTTCTATTTACTTTTCTTCGCAGGATGTTGGTGGCCAAGAAAAAATTAGACCTCTTTGGAGACATTATTATATAGGAGCTCAAGCTTTAATTTTTGTAGTCGATTCGTCTGATCGCGACAGAATAGAAGAAGCAAGACAAGAACTATACCGAATTGTAAACGATAGAGAAATGAGGGATGTTATTATTTTAATTTTTGCCAATAAACAGGATCTCCCAGAAGGTAATGTATCAAATTCAACAATACATATCAATTTCCTCTAACCGATTTACACATTTCGATTGTTTTCCCTCAGATGTTGATATAATTGTAGTTTATTTATTCATTCATCTTTAGATCTTTATGTTTGCTCTCTCTAATTTATTTTCGTCTCAAGCTTTAGTTAATTTCATTTTATCTCATCGTGTATGCTATTTATTACTATCTTATATTCGCGAGAAAGTTTTCTTAATTTAATTACAAGTCCTTTTTGACTGATTCATCTATTACACTTGTATCTTGCTGGCTTTTAAGTTGTTATATTGTATTTTTTCATTCTTACAATAATGTGTCAAGCACAGTATCCTTCATAATTTTCCAATTCTATCTCTAACAAGTTAATTTTAATAGAAATATCCTTCAAAATACGACGATAATAGATAGATTTAACTGCATACTTATTTGAAAAATTTTCAGCACCGTCTTATCGGTTGAAAGAGCTGATCAGTTTAAAACTAATTTTTTTTCTGCCTGTTACTTTTTATTGATTTCATTATTTTATTTGTACTTTAATAACTCTTTTTCATTTTCTCCTCTATTACAGCTATGAAACCTCAAGAAATTCAAGATAGATTAGGGTTGACAGCTTTAACCAAAAGAAGCTGGCATGTTCAATCATCTTGTGCGACAAGTGGAGATGGATTATATGAAGGTTTAACCTGGCTGATGGATAATTACAAATCCTGAGGTTATTTCTAGGATTAAATTGTTGATTAGAAAAACAAATTATATTCCATTTTTTCTCTCTTCATTGAGCCTCCACTAAAAATGAACGCAAGAACAAAACAACACAAAAGAAAACACTCCAAAACCGACATTAGCTGAGACAACTCATTTCAACTTTACTTAACCACCAATATTGTTACCCTTGAACTATTTGATAATTCAAAGTTTTCTCATCATCTTTCAACTATCAACTAAACTTTTCTCTTTCCCCATTTTTTCAATGAGGAAATACTGTTTCCATATCATTAGATGCAATGTCCGTCTATACGAAAAGAATTTGTCTTTTTTGCCTTTTTCATTCCTTCAGTTTTTTTTATTTACTTTTAATTTCAATTCGAGAAAGTTAATACTCTAACTTGAAATTATGAAAACCTCTTTTGATTCGAGAAAAGAAACAGAGACTTTATTTCATATTAAAGCTTTACTAACAGCTTAAATTTCTGATTGAGCTTTATTCTGATCCCTGAATAGTTAATTGTTGTTTTATTCGGACCGTAATAGTGGTTAAACAAATTTTGAAATGATCAAATCCCGACGGTATCCAAGTATAATGAGCAACCTACTACAATTAATATCTTCGTTAGTGCACAGTAATTATCCAATAACAGTTTCTATAAAACAGAGATCGCTTCATTTGATCTTTGCTTATTAAAAATACATAACTAACTATTCAAACGTAAATATTTACGTAACTTCGAGTTATACTGATGTAATTATCACCCATTTGAGTTGACTTTCGTTCTCGAAATGGGAGATTTCTTGAATTGAATCGGATGTTGATTTAACTAAATGTATTGTTAAAACGTTTAATCTGTGCCTGAGATAATAGTTATGAATAAAGAAAATAAACTATTATAAAGTGTGAATAAATGAGAAACAAATATGAAACCTTGCAAAATTTAATTTATTAATTATCACTTCTGGAGGCAAGAATAACTTTATGAGCCGGAATCGATTCACCAGCAACAACAAGAACAATATCTGAGTATTCATCATTAATGTAAAGATTATCAGCTAAACAAGTGATATGGTTGATTTCACCAACAGATACATTTGTCGCGGCTGGTGTTGCGGAGGTTGATGAAGTTGATGGATTAGCAAGATCATGTTTTTCACCCATCTTACATATGATATCAGATTTAAATGAAAATTCCACAATCGATAATTTTAGTCGATCCAACAATTTAAGAGTATGAAAAACATCAATTGATGGACCAAACAGACGATACCACCCGCTCTACTAATAAGATTTGCAAGTTTGTGGGAAAGAAGAAAGGGAATGCCATAAAGACCAAACTTCGACATTTTCTCCAATAAATATCTGCAAATTAAATACTAAATCTTGATAAATGTCCATTCTTTAGTCCTGGTCATGTTTGATTCAATTCAATGCTAATGGCGGGTCAATCATTATCGAGATTTACATGTATGGGACAGTGCGGTTCAAAGAAAAACGAAATTAGAGTAGAAATCACCTTAAATCTTCTAGAAAAACTTGTTCTTTCAAATGAAACTCCTCCAGAAAAGAGCCGATTCCTCGGCCCGATTCATATTTTGCAATATACTACAATATAATATACAATACACTATACTTTTGTACTAGGCTTTATACATTACTGTATGTGAAGCAAAGAGTAAAAAAATTTTCGTTCAGATGTTGTATTGAATTGCTGTCTCTTCTTCCTTTACTCTTTGATGTGAAGTGAATTACAGAAAGATATCAAATGTATTATAGAATTTAAACATTGCGCCATTCAAGTTACTTTTGATCTCAATCAGAGGAGCTGACACTAAATAAAAAGACGCCCAAGTTTTACTATTATTGTTTTCGCTTTCATTAGAGTTTGATGTCTATTGGTTAATTATTGATCACCTTAAATTAATCTTTCTAGTGTCATTTTAAATTTTGTTAATCTCAAAGCATTTAAAAATGGTTCAAGGCGGTATGTCCTGTGTTAAATACCTCCTTGGTGTTTTCAATTTTGCCTTTTTCTTGTCATCCATTGGTATCATCACATTGTGTGTCCGATCCATAGGGATGCCTGAATCAGCAGAAAAGATTTTGGATGTTGATAATCGCCACTTGATTGTTATGGTAGCAGCTTCTGTCGTCCTCTTAATCATATCTTTCCTTGGCTGTTGGGGTGCGCTTCGTGAAAACCATTGTATGCTGGTTTCTTATGGAGTACTTCTTCTCATCATTATTTTAGTAGAGGTTGCTGTGGGAACCCTTGCCTTCCTTTATAGTAACAAAGTAGAGGAGCTTGCTTACCAAGCAATGAATAAAACTATGTCTTCGTACGTTATGGATGATGAAAATTCAACATCTACCAGGCTTATTGATGATTTACAGAAGAATGTTAAATGCTGCGGAGTTTATAATTATACCGACTTCATAAATAGATTTGATAAGCTGCCCTTATCTTGTTGTGGTAAGCTCAGAGCTGTATCAGCACTCAAGCCAATCACCGATCTGGAAACAAACACCACTGGCTCTCAATTCTTTCCCTACAACTCTAGGACTGTTGGAGCTTCTGATCGCAATGAGACTTGCCTTCCAAATGAAGCTTTCACGGAAGGTTGCGCTCACAAACTTTGGGATCTGATGTATAAATATAACGGTCCCATCGGTGGTATCTTGATTGGAGTGGCTGTAATTCAATTACTTGGATGCATTTTATCTTGCGCTTTTGCTCATTTTATCAAACAAGACTATGAAGTGGTCTAATCCTCAAGTTAATACTTGTACCAACCTTTTTTCATGTATTACCTGACATCCGTCTGTCTTAATCTCTCACCCTTACCCTCCACCTACATCCTTACTTTTCCTCTCGTCTTTTTGCACTCTGTATCCTTTTTCGTGATCATTTTCGCCTATGATCAGTTTATTTTCCTCATTTTTCTTGCATTTAATCATTCGTCTCAAAAATCAAAGGACATAATTCACCTAAATAGCGAGTAAATGTAAACCACCAAAACTTGGTTGAATATTCAAACCTTTTTTATTCAAAACCAATCTTGATCAATAACAATTATATAATAAGATAATTAATAATCCTCTTTTTCCTTAAGGTTCTTTTTCTATCAGCAATTCATTAATAACCCAATTTCGGATCACCTTCATTTTTTAACTGCTTCAAATCACAAGGCTCAAAAAAATCAACCCCGAAAGTGCAGTAAGAGAATCACGCACATAAAGCATTCAAAAAGAAGTGAAAGAAAATCTCTTGATAATGGGACAAGAGAATCAAACATCTATAATTAATCTGTATCTTGATTTTCTCATTAATGTAATAATGTCTACTGGTAGCTAAAGAAGATCTTTGTCATCCCATATTATGTCTCATATTCTTTCTCTTTCTCTAATTTGTCTGTATTTCATTGCTCACATTTTATTATTTATTACTTTAACGGTGTTTGTTTTCCCATCATGAAATTAACAAGTGTATATATTTACATTAAATATATTGGTGAGAAAATCATTATTTCTGTTTCATTTTTTTCTGATTTTTCGTTGAATCGTTAAATATTCTGAGGAAATGGATGAGGGAAATTACCTGATTACTGAATGTTACATTTCAGTCAAATGTTTACCTTGTTTTATCCCTAAACCGTTACTATTTCCAGGTTACGGTTCAATATCTTAACAGATTAAAATCATGCTTTAATCTATCCAGATGGCAAATAGGCCAAATAGACATTTTTATTGATAGCCTTTTGTTTAAAATTACATATTTTAATTTGCTTTAACTATTATGATAAACATACTCAAAATTATATAAAATACAGAAGTGCAATATTTTCTCTCAACTTTATCCAACTGTTATTTCAACTATAGTTGACTTATCGCCATCAAATCAATCTTAATTGAGTTGAGAGGAAGATTTTATTGAATCTCAAGAGCTTGAGATAGGCGATTATCATATTATAATAATTTAATAATCAAAGATATTTAATTTCCTGTTTCTCTTTTCAGGCTTTAACTAATGGTTCATTTGTAATAAGTCATTAGTGCAATAGATATTTAAATAATAATTAAAATGACTTAATCTACCTCATAATTACGAATTCTAGGACTCTATTGATTCTATTTGTACTTTAACAAAATATAAGCACCCAGAAAGTCAATTTGACATCAATCTAGCTTGTAGATGAACCAGGTTTAACTCAAAGTTAAATGTAAAACCATTGTATTATCACCTGTTTGATGACTGAATTGACTTTTCGCTCTGGAACTCGGATATTTCTTGAATTGAATCAGATGTTAAATTAACTAAATATATTGTATAGTAAGAATAGAAGTGTGAATAAAAATAAAAGATGAATTTTGAAATCTTGCAATTTGCATTTATTATTATTTAAATCAACAAAAAAAGAATTAACAAGAATAACTGAAAACGCAATTATTAGATTTCATGTATTAGGAGGCATTGTGCCTTTCTTTGTAATATTTTTGTTTTTAATTGAAAACAAATAAAAAATTTAAGACGAATGCAGTAAAGCAAATCAAGCGTAATTAGTGACGAAAAAGTGAAAGCTTATTGACAATTTATTGTCAGATGAATGAAAGTTTGATTTAAATTGTTAGTTTATAGTCGAAGTAGTGATGACGCAATAGCGGGAGGTGGAAGGAGATTCGATTCCCTTAACGAGTCTGATGCCGGACTTGGAGTGAAATCAGAGGCCGGACATTCAAAATGCACACAGTGAAATACTTCGTTTGCTGAGTTATAAGTTCCAGTAATTCTTATATAAACGACTGGACGCTTAGAGAATGAAATAAGTTGCCATGATTTACAAAGCACATCACGACGATCAGCAACCATTTGCCAATTAAGATAGTCAACTGAAACTTCGATGTAGTAACTATAAGTTCGTTTGTCTATATCCCAAAGAAGAAGCTTCATTGAATCAACCACATAAGGCTGAGCTAATTGTATTACGATTGCTCCACTGCCAATTTGATGACACGTATAACCGGTTTCCCAATCATATTCGTTGTATTTTCCGTTTATTAAAGCATTGCGACTTCTGCTTACTCCTTCAATGACTAGGGCGGAGTTTTCAATGGTGGCAACATTGTGATCAGGAATAACAAGTCCATTAGAATCTAACAAAAAGGGTCGATTGGTAAACATACATTCAAAAGAAACGAGTAAAAAGAACCTATTAACCGTACTTTGAGTACCTCGAATACGAATATATTTGACCACTCTAGGTTCAAAGTAAACTTGCTGCCAAGAACGACATAAATATTGAGTATGATCTATTACCCGAACCCAATCAACACGATCCATAGAAACTTCAATATGATATGAGTAAGCTCGCAATTCTTTGTCCCAAAGTAACATCTTAATATGGTTGATTATACACTGCACGCCTAATTCAATCACAATACCTTGGCCATCTGCGTCATCAATTAAATGTCGAGTGAATCCTTTCTCAGTATCGTAGTTTGAAATATCACCATCCAACAAAGCCGATTTATTGTCTCCAGTGAGAACTTGTGCTTTTAATTTAGGCTTGGCGACATTTTCTTCAGGCCTGAGGAGACCTCGATATCTTAAATCGGTATTACGAGATAACTGGTATTGTTGTATGGCATCTAAAATAGCATCAGCTGAAACAAGGCAACTGGGTCTAACAATAGTTAATAAATCGTTCAATTTGATAAGAGGCAGTCTAATACACGAAATAATATCATTTATAGGTGCATCTGGATTAGCCTCAAACCAAGATTTCACAGCTTTGAAGATAATGATTTCATCGGCGCAGAATGAGTCTCTGCTTAGGATTGCTTTAACTGTGGTTGGAGTTAACGTTAAAAAAGTTTCATTTTGAATGATAGTGAGAGCATGTTGATCGATAAAACTGGAACAAACTTCAGCAAGTGATGAAAGACCATAAAGTACAGAAGCCTCATAAAACAGACAAGCATTCTTAACATTTAAAACAGCTTCCATGAATTTTGCAATCGAGTCTTGGAGTTGAATAAAACCATATTTATGTGCTAAACCTAACAGCTCTAATAATCCATCTTCACGAAAATATGTTAATGACATACGACCACTGTAGATATATTTTAAAAGGTGCTTGAAAGCGGTTAATGAGGTTGATTTGAGTTCAACCACTTTCTCCTGGCTTTCTTTCATTCCACCAAACAACATTGCTCGAAAATAATCACTTCTGGAGGCAAGAATAACTTTATGAGCCGGAATCGATTCACCAGCAACAACAAGAACAATATCTGAGTATTCATCATTCATGTAAAGATGGCCTAAGTTATCAGCTAAACAAGTGATATGGTTGATTTCACCAACAGATACATTTGTCGCGGCTGGTGTTGCGGAGGTTGATGAAGTTGATGGATTAGCAAGATCATGTTTATCACCCATCTTACATATGATATAAGATTTAAATGAAAATTTCACAATCAATAATTTAGCCGAGCCAACAATCAGAGAGAAACATCACTTGATTATCCAATCAAACGATACCACCACGAATACCATCCGTTCCTCTTATTATTAATAGATTATAAAAGCCTGCAGGACAAAAGAAGAAAAACCATCAAAATCAAACTTCGCCATTTTCTCAGTTAACATTAATTTAATGGGGATAAATGACCCAGTTGAAAGCATAGAATAGTTGAAATAAACATATGTAATAACCTATGGTATAACATGACTATGACTTTGAATATTACTGTTTATACCAAATCTATTAAATATATACCAAAATAAAAATGTAAGACATCTATCGATGTTACTTGTAAAACTTACCAAGATAAGTGGCTTATTTTGAACAAATCATTTCTAAATAAACTGGCCAATATAAAAGCCATCGGTAAACTAAAAAAAGGTAAGGGTTTACTTTTACGGTATAGAGTAAAAAACGAACCAGCAAAATTGAGCAAACCAAATAAACAGGCTGCTAAGTCTGACGCGCGTGATTTGACACAAATATTTGAAATATTTTCATTACATATTAGGTGCGAATTAAGGTGCAAATATCGATTAAATAAATTAGCACTTAAATAAATTTAGCATGTTAATTTAGCATTGTTCATTTGAAATATAATTGCAGTCTGACAATGAGATTGTGAGATTTAAATCTAAATTGTGAGGTTTACCTAATGAATTGACCTTTGACTAAAATACGCGTACTTGACCGCAAAATAGTGCGTTAGCTATTCTCACGACTTCTTACTTTGAGAGGGATGATTGTAACTCTGATTTGAAATTTCTCAACGAATTGAGAATTGAATAGCTACAGTCTATGTTTACAGCATTCTTCTCTTAATTAAACTCGTATTTTATTTCTGAAAGATTCGAAATGTCTAACAGTATCGTCTCTCATCTTAATTTTAATCTTGAACATTTTCATATGTATTATTCAACAGTGACTCCATTTAGTCAAGTGATTTCTGAACTTAATTTGGAAAGTAGCTTTAATCAATCTTATCATTGTGTCTTCAATCGAATTATATTGACATCTAAATCAGTTTTTGATATCAAAAGGCTCAAATTAATCAAGCCTATTGATCAGTCATCGTTAAAAGAAAACTTGAAGGAGCGTCTCGGAGCATATTACCATTCTCAAAATGTTTCTAGCAACTCCATTAGGATAGATTATGTTCTTAACTACTATTCGAGTCCACCATTCAGTAAATTTATAAGAATGCTTGATCCAGTTTCTACAAATTACCTGATTCGTGCTTGCTCATTCTTCGAATTCATCGATGATTCATTTATTCTGCAAAGAACTGGCCCTTATTTTTGCGATTTTGTATGGAATAAAGATCCTCCGATGTAAGTTGTAAGGTATTAACCTATTAATGACCAACAAAGAATTAGAAGCCGACTAATCTTTTTCTTCATTCAGATTGGAATCATCGCGATTTATAAATCCCAATAGAGACAGTGCCAAAAGACAGATTGAAACAAATGACTTACCGCGCAAGAAACTTTATCCAGCCTGCGATAATTGGTGTAACAAATTTAAAAGTTTAGATCGTCACAGTCTACCTCCTATTACCAAGAAGAAAATGTTATACGGTAAACAAAATTATCGTTATTTTAATAGTTACCTTGATGTCACACCTCGAAATCTCACCTCAAGAATTTTCAGTTCAGTTGACACTGAAGTAAAAGATCAATTACCATTGGAATCGTTGACAAGTACTTTAGATCAAACCTTGAAACTCAGTAAACATTGTAAATTTATTAATCTTTTGCACAAATTCTGTCCTGCTGTTGACACAACGATATCTTTGGATTCATCAGAAGCAACACAAAACTCACTAAAAAGTTCCAATGATCACAATCAAATCATCTCTTTCATGTACAGTGTTTATCATCATGTGTTTCCTCGGAAAATTTTTGGATCTCGTTCTAATTGTCAAGGCATTTTTGAAAGATTGAAATTATTGGTGACCACTGGGAGTAAAGTACGGTTCATTGTCTCTAACTTCAGACCGCCATCTCTGGATCTAAACTCTTGTAGTTGGATGAACAATTTGAAATGCATACACAAAAAAATTTACATTTTTGATTTCTTTCTTTTCTGGTTGGTCGAATATTTCATTAATCTGCTGAAAAATCATTTTTATATTACTGAGTCAACAAGCTCAAAATTATATTTTTACACTTATCCCGTTTGGAATAGTATCCAGGACAAATACATCAATAAACTAGTCAAAGAAGGTAAACTTAAACCTGTTGAAATTCAAGAGATTAAACAAGAAACTCACATGGACAAACTTTTATTAAGAAGCTCGAATCTTCGATTTATACCTCGATCTCGTAAATTAAGAATAATCAACAGATTACGAATAGCTGGTAAAAATGAGACTCGTACTTGTCTTCAGGTATTATCTTATTTTCTCGGTCGAATGGTTTGTTCGTCAGCATCACAAAGGCATCGACAAAATATTGCTAAACTTCAAGCAATGATGAAGTTGTCCGAAAGTAAAAAACTTTACTTTGTTCGTGTCGATATCGTCAATTGTTATCCTTCCATTGATCAAGGAAAATTGTTTGACTTAGTCTGCAATCAACTCGAACAACAGTTTTCCTATGCAACGACGAAAGATCCATTGAAAATTAAAGAATTTGATTTGGTTAAATCATGTGTTACTAAATTAGCTGTCAAAAAACACCATTTTAGTAATGAAAGCAGGACACAATTCACTGAGCTAATAAACCGACTTTCATCCAATCAAAAGAATTGTGTAGTTGTCCCTAAGCGTTCATTAACTAACTATTTTCTACAAGATATACGAGCTTTATTTCGGAGTTACATTTTAACACCTTATCTGCGTCTTGGACCTAATCGCTATTATAAACTTCTCGAAGGAATTCGTCAAGGAGGAGCATTATCAAGCGATTTATGCTCATTTTTCATCAGTCACGTATTAGATCGAGTGATTGATGATTTTGGCTTACAAATTGAAGAAGCTCGTTTAATAATTGAAGACGATATGGTCTTTGTTACTTCTTCGCTTGAAAGAGCACAAAAATACTTGGCTTTAATGTTGAATGATTTTCCGAAGCATGGTTTGGAGATAAACACCAAGAAATTACAATTCAACTTTGACTTTCCGACAAACGGTCTTTGCCAATCAGAATTTTTCACGTTTTTCGGTCGAGATATCTATTTGAATTCCAAAAAAGTTCTTTCTAATTATGACAAATACCAAACCGAGAGCTGCCAATATTTCTTTAATTGTAACCCTTTTACTCCGAAGGAAGAGCTTCGCAAAAGTTTAATAAGCAAGTATCCATATTTATTTATTATGTTGCTGCATCCATTTTTTCAACTTTTTTCTCTTCGCAGATCAGCTCAATTTATCGATGTTACCCTGGGATCTGGATTGCAGTATGAATGATGATAAATCCGTCGCACTTAACATTTACCAGAGAGCTTTATTACAGTCCTCCAGATTATCCTGTTATCTTGTCTCATCGCCAAAATACCGTTCTCAGCAGGTACCCAAGTATTGGATAAAATTTACAACAGGTTTTGCAAAGCATTTATTTGCCATAAAAGAAAAATGGATTGCGAGAGGTTTAATCAATTGTCCATTTACATTAAATTTTATAAAATGGTTAATAAGCGAAGCCATCTACAAGCAGCTTGGAACTTTGAGAATGAGACATCGTAAAATTGAGAAAGAAATGTTTGAAAAATTCGTAAAGACTTCACGGAAAAATGTTCCGCATATGATTCGCGCAAATTTTTTTACATATGTTTTGAAAGAAAACAATTTTAATATAAACACCGTGATTTATCTTTGAATTCAGTCATTAAACAATGCATTGTGATAATCTCAAATAGAAGTGATTGATTTCATTAAAAATATCGACAGAACCGATATGTATTAGTAAGCATACTGGATTTATTTTTTGACTTTTTAAACCAACCCTACAAAGTTTGTTCACAGTCTCTTTACTCAAGAATACTTTTGTGAGTACTTGATTTACAAGAAAGTTGGCGAGCATTATCACGTTAGTCTAGAACGTAGCACACATGTAGTCTTACCTTTGAACTCAACCTTATCTGTTTATGCCAGTCGAACCATAATCAAGGAGAGTAATATTATTAAACACTCTATGGATTTGAATATTGAAGAAATAAACACGGAAGCAATTAAAATTCGAGTAGTTTAAATTAAACAAGAGATTTAATTCAAGTGAAATAGTGAAATCTAAATTAAACTTGGCCAAAGCATGATTCTTACTCGTCTTCCCATGGCTTTAGCAGGTAAATTTTTCTGGAATTTAGCACGAACAACTCCTGAGTTACCATGCGGTCGGGTGACTTTACCCCAGATAACTCTAACCTTTGAATATTTTCCTTTCCTTAAAGGAACGGTTGTCTTATTCTTTGCTTGATACATGAAGCAGCACTTCTTTCCAATGTAGAATCTAGAGTCAATTCGTTTGGTAACACCTTCAATTTTCAACAAGGCAGTGTGTTCGGTCTGATTTCTTAAGCTTCTCTTGTATCCTAAGAAGATGGCCTTTGAATACAATCGACCTGGCTTGGCTGCAATACGTTTACGTTTAACCGCAACAGTACTTGCTGGTTTGGTTGGTTTCTCTGCGACTTTGTTTTCCATTCTATATGAAGAGGAACACATTCACAATAGAAATAACATTAGAATTGATAGATAAAAAACACCAAAAATGAATACGAAACTTACCTAAATTAGTTAATCAAAAAGAATTGATTATTTATTAAATTAAATAACAAAACCAAACTAAAATACCTCTTTAATTCACTAGTCTGCACAGTTTATTGAATTGATAGACCGACTTAAATTTCCGTTTCCAGAAAGTAACCAAGGTGATAGAAATGATACCGCCCAGTTTGAATTTGAACAACTTGAAGTTCAATTCATTTACAAATGTAATTGAATTTAATGTGAATTTTGCTTCAAAACAACAATAAAATTATATTTTTTAAAATTTCTAGACCCTTAATGATTTAAAAAATTAAGAAAAAGAACTGAATAATCATTTTGATCACTATAAACGTCAATAATTACAATATAAATTTTGAATTCTAACCTTAATTGTATTTTTTAAAAATCTAATCAAAGATCTCAATCAAAATCATCATTAAAAATTTTCCCGATTTCATCAGGAAATTACAATCAAAATTGAATAAATTAAAAACATTTACTAGAAAAGCATTCATCTTTAAAAATCTGCTAAGTCTGAATCTTTTGATTAAAATGAATTTTAAAAAAGATTCTTTGAAAATACAAACTGCGCGATGAAGTGATCAATTATCCGACGTTAATGGAAATGAATTAAACAATTACAATAAATGTGCAATAATAAACACTAATTGAAAGTTTTAAATCAAAAATGTAAAATAAAATTATAACCTAGCTAACGCCATCTTTTGATGAAAACATTGAAATTTTGAGATTTAATCTTCAAAAATAAATTAATATTTCAAGTTTTAATTGTCGTGTTTTAATGCCAGTTTTAATTAAACTGAGATTTCTGTTTTTGTCTCTCATTGTTAAGTAACAATCAACAAATTGCTATCATCAAATAATGAATTTTTTGATTTTATCAAAATGCCACAACTTTTTAAGTGAATCTTATCTGTTAGTCAATATTTTGAATCGATCGATCTTTGTGTTTTGACGGGCGTTAAATATTGGCCTGTAGCTCACCGAAGGATTGTACCACAGTAAACCAAGTGTACTTTTAATGTAACTCTTTGGTTTCATTGAGTTCCTCAGGAAATAAGCCAATTGACTCAAATCGAAGTATCATTTGGGCATCTTCTTCTGCACTTCTGTTTAAATTGGTCATTGGTATTCAGTTATAGCCCAGTTGAAATTACGTATGAACTTGACTTAAACTATTTCAACCTATACCATTGATTTAAGATGATTGTATTATATTAATCGGAATTGCGCAAAGCCGAATAAAATAACTCATCAAAGTCCCACCTTTTATTATAATAAAGTCTTTGATAACTTAGGAATTACAGCTTATTTAGTTAACAGATAAATGTTCAAGTTTTCAGTTTACTTTCAGCGTTGCAGTCCTAACAATCAAATCCTTTCTTTTTTGGCTATTTCAACTAATAATAATCTCAGTCCCAAGCTATAACCAAACAAACTGTGACTTCAATTATATTTGTGACTTTACATTGGCTGAGTTTTTGGTCTCATTTGTTTCAATTTTGTTCATTTGTTTTACCCTTGGTTAACCATTAATACCGACTGAAACCATCTCAACATCCAAAGATCAAAGCGAATCAAGAATGATCTCAACTTGCAAATTATCAACCATTTGTTGGTTAAATTTGATCAACCTAACACTTTGCCTGTATCTCATTGCTTCCATTAGTTTAGTTGGTTGTTCATCTCTCCGCTGGTTACCAAATTCAAATGATCTTACCTTTCAATCAAACGGTGATGATCGAGTTTCACCTTCCAATTACAACCTGGAATCAATCAGTAAGGAATGGATTCAATGGAGAAATATGCTGAATGAACTGGAAAAACAACGACAATCAAATTTGGATTCAATTCCAAAGTAAGTTAAATTATATTAACAATTCAGTCAACTGTAAACATTGAAATGAATATAAGAAAAGCAAAGCAACTCTCGATAAACCCAGAATCCTATTACCATCACAATCATCAGTTTATTATAAAGCATCCCAAGAGAATCAAAATTTACTTTGATCGTCACAATTGAAACAGTTTACAATTTGTAATACAAATTATCTATTAATATTGATTCTTAGTTCAGCCAACCTTTCCAATAATGATATTAAAGTACACAAATCAAGGGATAATCAGGAAACAATTTTCATTTCCTTTCCTTTTTACAAGATAATTTAACGATTCTTAGAAACAGTCAAGTAATTGCTGAGTATTACTAAGTAATTGTTGAATATTAAAGTAATTACAAGGAAAATTAAATCTTCTTCGCTTCTACAAATTGTTCTTTGATGGCTGCAAAAAAATTCAAGTCCAACAGAAATTGATTTGATCATTGAACTGCAAGTCAATAGTTACTTTGTTTTCATAAATAAATCATTTGTTGGCAAGAGATTGACCATTTATCTTGAAAGATCAATTGAACAATTTAATGTTTTCGTTTAACATAATCCTTGTAATATTTTGAAACCTAAAATACGGTCAGATTAAAGGGATTTAAAAGCAATTTTGGTTATTTGCTTTGGTTTAAGTCGATTGACTAGACGTTGAGTTGAAAAGTTGTATGAAACTTGTCAATATATCATCATTAAAACAATCATCATTTTTACAGTTTTCAACAGCAACATGAAAAAGGATTAACAATGAACGCTTCCCTTGGAACCTTTTCAACTGCAAGTTTGAAAGGTCAATCAAATTGTTCAATCAACTAGAGTTTAACCCAATAAATTAGTAAAATTAACTGAGCCCAATGAGCAAGGTGGAGGTTATTCAGCTTTCAAATCGCACTTTATCAAAAAATAGTGTTTAAATTCAACTTTCAAACCAATTCGGTTACTAAGTTTATTCAACTTAAAATTTTATCAACTAAATTGAATATTTAGACCAACTTAATCAATCTTTGTTAAGCTTTTTACTCTTAATTTCATCAAATTTACAATATTTTTACCTTTTTCAATGTTATTCAGAATGTAAAATTGAAACCTTGTTTTGAAAGATTCCCTGTTGATGGCTACTTACTTCATTGAAATATTGAAATGGCTGTAAATTGAATTGATTTGGTGTAAACACCATTAACCTTTTCACCTCCAACTTCAGGGAGTTTTAAATCCTCGGTGATAATGTTAATAATGTGTAAAGATTTATCTCATCAATCAAATCAATCAAATGAATGACAACTTGTCAGATGGAAACTATTTTATATACAAAATACATAATATATTAAAGATAACATGTTTAAAGTTATCATTGTGTGTGTGCTTCACATATTCAAAAGCTTTTCAGTGTTTACTTTCTGTATTATTGAAGTGCTAGACAAAATGATGAAAGATGAGGATGGAACACCAAACCAGAATTCTGATGATCTTAGTCAACTGCTACTTACTTCACAATCTTGATCGTCTTTCAAATTGAAAACTATTCATTTTACAGAATGAAAAATTGAATCCATTTCTTTTGCCCACGAAAAGCAAACAAAACGCTATTTATTTTGCCATTGCCGATGAACAAAGCAACTCTTTTCTTTGTCATATCCTGAAATCATGATAATCATATTATTTCTTTCATTCCTTGATAAAGATTTAAAGCATTTCTGTAAAATATTGCTTCAAAATTCTGGGAATTTATCATTTAGAAATGCTCAAACCTTCCATAACTTTTTTACGAATTCAATTTCTCCACTTTTCTCACACGCAGTCTATTGTCTAGTAATTGTCAACTTTGCAATTGTAAGTTGATATTTATATTGCTTTAAATGATGAATTGCATCTCGGGTATATTTTATATCTTTAGTTTAAGAATTTTAGGAAAACAAGAACTTTGAACTTTAAAAAACGAGATTTGGTTTCATTGGATGCACTTGCTTCCATGACTGTCTATTTAGATTAATGGACATGAAGTAGAGTTCAATTTTTGTAGAAGATGCAGGATGGATTTGCTCAGGCTTTGAACTAGAAATGAGATTAACTGGTGAATTCACAATTAAAAGTCCTGGATTCGAATCCATAAATGCTGAAAACTAGCAAAGAAATCGTAAAGATTTGGAGATTAGAACTGAATAGAACGATGTGATTAAAATTTTGATCATAAAGACCACAATTTTTAAAAGGAGAGAGCCACACATGAAGGCAAGTCAATTTATGTTCATGAATCTTGAGCAATTTTCACAATCTGTAGGATAAGAAATCTTTTAAAATCCGTAAAATCGTAAAATGAACGAGGAAAATGGAATAAGCTTTATTTTTGGAACTGTTTGGAGCAGCATTAACAATGATAGCTGTATTATGTGTAACTTTCTTGGAGATTGTTAATTACACATTAAATACATGAGTTAATACTGACCAAACGTCTTACTTGTTGTATTGTATTCGTAATCTTGCCTGCTTAAAATATTAACGGTTAGTACACAGTTGATAGTTGGCTTCACTTAATTTATATTAAAACTACTGCTAAGTGAAAACATCCATTGCAAGGTTAAAAAGTTCTAATGATTTGTCAGTTTAGTTAAGGCCAGATTGTGGGCACAAAAGTGATTCGAAAAAGTGAAAATATTCGTTTCAGAATGAAGCTTGTTTTCAGACTTGCCAGCTACAGAAGTCCATATAAAAAGATTGAGCGCTTACCCAGCATTTAGTCAACTTATTTCCGTGATCAGTTGCTTTGGGTACTAATATCTATTCTCTAATCTTAAAAAATGTCTTCATTGTCGACAATGGAAAGTGGCGCTTTTCTTAAAGGCAATAGAGAAGCATGGAGGGGAAACTGATTTCGAAGGGTTGCCTATTCGTTGCCGAAAAAACATCAATATATCATGAGAAGAAAAGCTTTTCATTTTCCTTCCTGGCTTCCACATTGAAGAAAGTTACAATGAAAAGCAACAAATCTTACAATATTGCTGTCTCTTATTTGATATTCAATTACAATTAACTTAAACATGCACATATTAGATTTAAAGTAATGTTTCATCAGCATGTTTGACTTTAAACGCTTTGAATATTACATGATAATTTGTATAATAAACCTTGTTATTAAAATCTAGAATTTTTAGAATGCTCGTTATTTCATTGATTTCACGTTACCTCTGCAACTGAATAAATGTTACAGGTCAATGTTTTAAGTAATTTATCAGAGGATTAAACTTCATTGCAATAATTACAAACCAATAAGAGTAGTTTCTGCTCCATCATGAGTCGACTTAAATACTCTTGATCACTTTATATTGCCCTTAGAAACAAATCATTCAAGTTTTTTGAAGTTTAAGTAAGAAAAAACCTTTTTTGGAACGTTTTTTACGCATCAAAGTTCCACAAAAGCAAGATTTGTTTTTATTCAATTTCTCAAGCAATTAAACATTTCCTAAGCTCTTCCATTGTTTTCATTTCGGCTCAGCGCTGATAACTCTTTGCATTATTAATAAATTAACCCTAAATACCGTTCCATGTATATTATAATCTACGTAACTTTCCAGCTTTTCTCTTGCGTTGCAATTTCATATTCTTCTCATATTGGCCCTGAAGCTCTGCTATCTTCTGTTCATAATTTCTCATTCTTAGATTTTTCTTCATTTTCCTTGATTTCCTCCAGCAATTCATCAATTCCTTTTCGAGATTTCTTTGATAGTTTTACAGGCAGCTTTCCATTTCATTAGCATTCCGTCGTTGCTTGTTTACCTAATTCAATGTATCTGATTGAATTATTAACCATATATTCGCTCCTGAACCTAGATCATTAGTATTATCAATAGCCGCTTGAATTTTGTATCTGAATAAGAGTTACCCCGAAGGAAGACATTTATAGTTACTAATGAGAATTGACCAGCTTTGATTCAACTTAACCTTTCAATATTTAATCGTATTCCATAAATATTTTAAATCATAATAGAAAAATTGGTTTATTTGTAAATTTCGTAAATAAATTAGCTCTAACCTGTCACTTAAAACAATCAAAGCCCTAAGAACTCAAGATACAAATAAATTGTCATAATTATGAACATCTTGAGAAAGTTTCAATTGAAAGCAATCCACAGATTTAATTAGCAATCAAAGTCTTGAAATGGTCAAATTTGTGGGCAAAAAAGACCTCAAAAGAGCTTCAAATGTAAAATTTGAATGATTTATCTTTAAATTATGAATTTCAAATGAATTGAAATAAAATTAATTTAGAAACAGACAAAATCTAATTGACATGCAGACTAACAGTTGTGTTATGAAAGACACTTTTTGATTTATTCACAAAGGTCGTTCCCAATGAACTTATTCATGAAAGCAACAATGCAAAAACTTGAGAATTCATTCCATTCCAAATGATTTAGATTACATTTCCCATCCAACAATACAATCCTTTCCTCTCCCAGCAACAATAATTTAGTTTATATTTCAAGCAAAACAAGATTACATATCAGTTTAAATTGTAATTTTGTTATTATACTTCATAATAATCTGAATATTAATGGTCCAAGAAAGAAAATGAATGTTGAAAAAGATTCTCTTCTTAAATAATTTAAACCAATTC
The DNA here is from genome assembly GCA_028476895.1 of Tetranychus truncatus. NCBI lineage: Eukaryota > Metazoa > Arthropoda > Arachnida > Trombidiformes > Tetranychidae > Tetranychus > Tetranychus truncatus. The sequence goes on from CM052060.1 coordinate 16,492,419, forward strand.
AAATTGTACAAACTGCATTTGAATTTAATCTAAATTAAAGGATAAACCTTAACAAATTTATCCTTCACCTTGTCAGATGTTTGTTTTGGCTCCCAATTTTAGTATAAATTGTTTACTCATTAATACATTTAATTATTTTCATTTTACTTCATTAATGGAAACAAAGGCAAAATGTTAATCTCTATTTCAATGAATTTGTTAATTTGTTTATTATTTCAATTCCCTGTTTTGATTTCACAGCTTCTAATTGTTTCAACATATTGATCAATAATTCAGAGATTTGTCTCATTTAATAGCATTTAATAAATTGCCAGAAACCTTAGCTTTAATTAAACAGAAACTTTTGCGTCTTCTTCCAACCCAAAATTAACTTCAATAGCAATTAATGTTGATTGAAACATTCAATTAATCAAGAGTTATTTATGAAAATGCAAAAAAAAGAAGATGGAAATGATTATAAAAAGCAAATCAATAACATTCAACTTTAGCGTGTAACTTGATCATTAACGTTAATTTGATTGCTAATATCAATATAAATTCAACGATAAATCATTCAATAAGCTGACATTTTAAGATGTTTAATCATTGGAAAGGTTAACTTTGACGAGTAAATCAATGACTGTCAACCATTATCACTTGATTACAATTAATTTATAAATTTAGTTCAATAATATTCTTGACGCTTCAATTTCTTGCTTATTTGCACAATATTATTAAAGATAAGTTGATAAAATTGTTAACTTATTGTGTTATAACCATAAGTAATAATGAATATCATTCAATAGTTATTGAAAGCTCATAGGAATTGTAAAACAATATTAAACTGTATTCATATTATCAAAGATATTCAATCGCTAGGAAAGTAGTCTTCAATTCTGGTTGAACAAAAAGACTCAAATTCTTATTAATGAATAATTGATGAAACTTTGAAGAGACAAAAACATGATCCAAGCTTGATCAGAATTAATAAATTGTGAAAAATAAGACAAGAAATGATCCTAAACAAATAGCCTTTGGAAACTGGCAATAACAATAGCATTACATCGTCCTTTTATTGTAAATTTAGACTAAAATTTTATAATTTTAGGTTCACAAGGAAACAATTTGTTGTTTAACATTTCAAAAATTAATTTCTTAATCATCCAAGATCAGAAAATTTGATTTATATAAAGAATAAGATTTACTGATCAAAGATATTCTCAATCCTTCTGATATTCATAGTCGATATTGATCAACTTCAAGTGTTAAAGTATTTAATTTTAGTAATTATCTGTCATTTGTTGGATAAGAAATTTGGTTGAAACCTATTTCTCTTATTTTTAATAAACTAATATTTCTTAGGAATCAAGACAATTTAGGATGTTTACTGAAGTTAGACGTTACTTCATTTCAGTAATTCTGATTGCAATAAATTTTTCTTGCTATTGAAACTGGAAAACAAAAATCTCCAAGTTTAGTTTCAGAATATCAAGAATAATTTGAACAATATGATAATTTTGAATCAATAGAGCTTAATATGGAAGATTTTTTTACTCCAACAGATTCGATTTACCTTTCCTTGATTTTGGTGAATTACATTTTGATTTATTTTTTTCTGGTTTCTCCTTTTGCTTAGTGAAAAACGTGGATTAGATCTTGGCTTAAGACGAGGATTATCAGGCCAAAGAGCAGCCAAACATCTTGTTGGATTGGCTAATGCTGAGTTTGCTGGTGGACCTGGAAGGAAACGTTAAAGTTATCAATAATGCAAAGCTAAAGCACAATAAAAATTTCCAACAAAAACCTCCCAGAAAAGACATTGAAAATAGTGAAAATGATTTCTTCTTAATCTTGATAATACATTTTCCTCCCGATTCAATCATTTCGCATTCTTTCTTCCCTCCAATTTAATCTCATTAATTTAATACATTTACTATTGAACCTTGATTTAACCTCTTCTAATCCCATCAGCTACAAAAAAATGAATCAATTCAAAATAATACTAATAATTAATCTTAGACTCAAGTTTGTTCAACAACATTCAATACCAGTTATTTTATCCAACAAGGAATGCTTAAAATCTTAAATTGTCGGATTCAAGAAATAAACTAAACTCAACAAAATTGATCAACACAATAATTTAGGACAATTAACAAAGACTGAAATTGAAACATCTTGTGATCCTCTTGATAATAATGGTGGAAGGTTCAGCTAACCAATTGTCCAGCAATTGCTATTGAATCTGCGAAAGAACCCAAAAATCAATGTTAATAATGACTATTTACACGTTAATTTGATCAATTTTTATTTCTATAACAAAATAAGCTATTAATATAACAAAAAAGAAAGGTGAAACAGTTACGTTGAAATTGTTAATTTGAGTTTTACCAGTTAATTGATAGATGTTATATGTTTCACCAAATTTATTGATTGTTATTTTTTCCCTTTCCAACCCATTTTCAATGTAATTACAATTAGCTTGATGATTAAACTAAAAAAAGTTGATTCCTTTTTTTCATACTTGAAACAATTCCTTTTTACCCCAATTACAATGAACTTGAATGGATAAAAAGCAATTAAATTAATTTACTTTTCACCTTTACTGACCACCAAATTGCTAATAATTAATTCATGTGATAACATAAATAATTAAATAAATTACAATTGTTAATAACAAGTAACAACAATCTGGTAAAAACAAAAAAGTAAACAAGTATACAAATTAATAACCAGAAAAGTTGCTCTTTTTCTGGTTCAAAAGTTGCTTTTGTTTACCTAACCTAATAAAAATGGGATTATATTGTTATATTTTGGTCTTATTGTTGGCTTTCCGATCAAATTATAATGTTTAAACACTGATTATTGGCGATTAAAATGTATAATTATTGGTATTGTATTATTATGAAAGCATTTTCTGGTTAAACCAGACATTTGGTTGACTACTTTGACTAAATTTGATTCTGGTATAATTACTATTATTAAATTACTGTCCAACCTATTTTGAATACTTGATGGTCGCTACAGTCATCTAGTCTGGTAAGTTAATTCATTTTGGGTTAAATTGGTTCTGGTTAGTCTCATGTAACAGTCCAAAGATGTTAACTTTATACAAATTTTCCTCAAATCCAACTGGTAACCATCATGATCATGGTTGTATGCTAATGATGATTGTGATGAATGAGCTGCGGAAATATTTACAATGAAGTGTTTTCATAAACTCAATTTGAACAATTGATTTTTTTTCTCAGCCATCTTAATTGATTAATCAATAAGCCAACTCATCATCGACAGTTGAAAATAAACCTTTTAATAAGCTAAACCCAATACTGAACAAAAGCTCAATACAAGGTTAGATAATAAATATATTTCATGGAATAAAGTTGATACCAGAAAAAAATAAACAACCAAATGTACTGAATGGTTAAAGGCAACAAAACTGGTCAATTGTTGTTGCCTTTTAACGGTAAAATAATCACTTTTGTGGGTGAATTTGATGCTCTTTTGACTGATTGAAATTGATATCCAGATTAGGTTCTGGTTCTTGAATCTATTGAAAATCTCGAGACAAAGAACACAGATAACATGAAGACATAATCCAGTAAAGTCTCCAGTGAAAGTTATAGTGTTATATTGAAATGCTCAGCTTTACTAACCATGAAAATGATGATAAGAAGAAGTAAAAAACAAAATGATGATGATGATGAAGCTTGTAGTAGAAAGAAAAGTTTCAATTCTCAAGTGTCTGGAAGGTGATGAAAGGCTTGGAGTTGAATATTAGTTGGCTCAGAATAATATAAATCTTATTCTCTTCATTCCATGTTTTTATTCATTCTCAGTGAAAATAATCTTATTTCAAATGTTCATTATGTTATTTGTTTATAACTTTTTTCCTCCTGTATTTAATATCAACATTGTTGTTTTGCCTTCAAAGGCCAAGTTAATGCAGAGTTGATGTGAGATTTTTTTCCCAACTTTTTTCGTTTCTTTTTTTGTGTTTCGTACAAAATGTATTATATATTTACCTTGACTTGTACATCAATTGCAAATTACTTGGTAACAATAAATGACTTGAAGTTAATTACTTACACTTTGCACGAGGGACAAGTTGATGAAGAGACTGATTATGGTTGAGTTTAATTCCAAGTTTGGTAACATTTGAACATGATTAACATTTTTCTTGGTGATTAACTTTGGAAAAGATGAAACTTCTGGAATGAGTAGGTAACTAGAGTCAAGTATTTTCAATTAACTGACAATTTTTCAATGTTTTATTGATATTCAAGGTAAAACTTTTGTCCATTCAGTCATTTTTAACATTATATAACTCAATAAATTCATTTGATTGCAAGGATTTTGCTGAGAAAGTCTTCAGTCTGTTCAAACGATACATCGATAATTGCATGAGAATCTATTTAATAAAATTTCTCCCAACAAAAAGCAATTTAACTTTATTATTGATCAATAGTTGCATTTGTAAAGCTTAGACAGTTGATTAACATAACATGTTTTTGAAGTTTTGAATGGGTGAATTGTTTATCGAATATTAGCAAAAAATTTGACTTTCTAGTTGAGTGTTTCGATATGTTGTGTTTGCAGGAGGAAAAACTGAGTCCTTTGCTGCAATGGAAAAAATTCTCAGATGCATAGTTCTCGAGAAAATCGAGGTCGAACTTTAGACTTCGGTCTGCTTTTGTCGCCTTATGGAAGCAGACTTTTGTGTAAAACTCAATTGTCTAATCTTTCTTTTGATGAGCGATTTGACAATGTAATTATTTTAAGGAATAAGGTTCTCTATTTCGCTATAACAGGTCAATTCGATTTTCATTTGAAACTGGCCACATTCTGTGACCGTAATAGTTAAAAACCTGAAACTTATTATTCGTCGTTTTAGGTTGCTGCTGTACATCATGGATTGCACACTTTCTTCAATTAACCGACTGTTATCTTCATTTCGGCCTTTTGATGTAAAACTTTGAACCTCGATATTTCGAGAATAAAAGTATCTAAACTCATTTTTCTTGGACCAAGCAATAGGTTTTGAATATTGGCTTTAATGTGATGAGGTTTCGGATCATTGAAGACTCTAAAGAAAAGGTATTTGGTTTATATCGCAATTTGTGTTAGTCAAATAATCTGCTTTGCAACTTTTACACTAATGAAATGTTTAATAGATCATTGGTAGAAACTGTGACTTTCGAGTTGCCAATTGAAATACATTGTGTGTTCAGAGGCAAAAACTGAGCCAATTAATGTTATGAAAAATATTCTTCGATGAATATTTCTCGAGAAAATCGAAGTCAAAATTTAAACTTCGATCGCCTTTTGTCGCCTTATGGAAGCAAATTTTTGAGTGGAATTCATTTGCCTGATGTAACTGTAGATCAAAAATCAGAAAATGCCCTCATTTCAAGGCGTAAAATTTTCTGTTTCTGTATAACAGACCAATTCGATTTTCGAATAAAACTGACCGCTCTCAGTGAAAATAAAAGTAAGAGAGTTGTAACGCAGTATGCGGTGATAGAACTTGTTCGTATACATCAGTGAATCATTATTTTGCTCAATTTACCAACAGTTCTTTTTATTTCAACTATTGGTATTAAAATTTTAAAACTCGATAGTTCTAGAATGATAGTACCTAGAGTCATCATTCTTTGATCAATCATTAGAATGCACCATGGGCTAAAATATTAAGAAATTTAAAACATTGAAGACGCCTCAGAAAAAAGTTATAGCATTGATTACTTATGTTACCAGATTTTATACTGCATTTATAAAGGTATATGGTTTTAAAACACAATCTAATAATATGTTAGTCTGGTTTGAAAATTTGCACATAAATGAATTGTAAAACAGATCATTGACAGAGACTTTGGCTTTTAAGTTGAGAGTTGAGTTATTGTGGGTTTTTCGGGACAAAAACTGACTTTCTGACCGATTTTCTCAAGAACTGTTGCTCCCATAAGTTGAGGCATAGCATTAATGAACTCAGTTTTTGTCCCGAAAAACCCACAATAACTCAACTCTCAACTTAAAAGCCAAAGTCTCTGTCAATGATCTGTTTTACAATTCATTTATGTGCAAATTTTCAAACCAGACTAACATATTATTAGATTGTGTTTTAAAACCATATACCTTTATAAATGCAGTATAAAATCTGGTAACATAAGTAATCAATGCTATAACTTTTTTCTGAGGCGTCTTCAATGTTTTAAATTTCTTAATATTTTAGCCCATGGTGCATTCTAATGATTGATCAAAGAATGATGACTCTAGGTACTATCATTCTAGAACTATCGAGTTTTAAAATTTTAATACCAATAGTTGAAATAAAAAGAACTGTTGGTAAATTGAGCAAAATAATGATTCACTGATGTATACGAACAAGTTCTATCACCGCATACTGCGTTACAACTCTCTTACTTTTATTTTCACTGAGAGCGGTCAGTTTTATTCGAAAATCGAATTGGTCTGTTATACAGAAACAGAAAATTTTACGCCTTGAAATGAGGGCATTTTCTGATTTTTGATCTACAGTTACATCAGGCAAATGAATTCCACTCAAAAATTTGCTTCCATAAGGCGACAAAAGGCGATCGAAGTTTAAATTTTGACTTCGATTTTCTCGAGAAATATTCATCGAAGAATATTTTTCATAACATTAATTGGCTCAGTTTTTGCCTCTGAACACACAATGTATTTCAATTGGCAACTCGAAAGTCACAGTTTCTACCAATGATCTATTAAACATTTCATTAGTGTAAAAGTTGCAAAGCAGATTATTTGACTAACACAAATTGCGATATAAACCAAATACCTTTTCTTTAGAGTCTTCAATGATCCGAAACCTCATCACATTAAAGCCAATATTCAAAACCTATTGCTTGGTCCAAGAAAAATGAGTTTAGATACTTTTATTCTCGAAATATCGAGGTTCAAAGTTTTACATCAAAAGGCCGAAATGAAGATAACAGTCGGTTAATTGAAGAAAGTGTGCAATCCATGATGTACAGCAGCAACCTAAAACGACGAATAATAAGTTTCAGGTTTTTAACTATTACGGTCACAGAATGTGGCCAGTTTCAAATGAAAATCGAATTGACCTGTTATAGCGAAATAGAGAACCTTATTCCTTAAAATAATTACATTGTCAAATCGCTCATCAAAAGAAAGATTAGACAATTGAGTTTTACACAAAAGTCTGCTTCCATAAGGCGACAAAAGCAGACCGAAGTCTAAAGTTCGACCTCGATTTTCTCGAGAACTATGCATCTGAGAATTTTTTCCATTGCAGCAAAGGACTCAGTTTTTCCTCCTGCAAACACAACATATCGAAACACTCAACTAGAAAGTCAAATTTTTTGCTAATATTCGATAAACAATTCACCCATTCAAAACTTCAAAAACATGTTATGTTAATCAACTGTCTAAGCTTTACAAATGCAACTATTGATCAATAATAAAAGCTCAATTGCTTAAATTTGCCTACGGTTGTCGCAAAGTAGTTTTTATAATACACTCGAATCTATGTTAAAGCAGATATTCATACTCAAAGAGGTATCGGTACGTATTCATTTTGTTGTGTTATGTGGTCTTACACTCTATACACGACTTGAGTCGCTTGTTAATACTTTAGGGATTGGTGGTATTGCAATATGCTTTCAAAATGCAATTTTTGAAAATTTGGCTTTAAATTGCCAAGAAATCATTTTTACAGCATTGCAAACTCCACAATGCTTATTATCAAATCCAGTCGGTTTTTACGGCCAATAATTTAGCCTTTTATTTTCATGCCTCTTAAGGTGTTTTATTTATACTTGTATTATGGTCATCACGATTGACTTTTAACTATCTCAAGATCTGGTAAGTTATATTTATTTGTTATCATTTGGAGTGAAAAAGGCTGCTTTTCACTCCAAATGTTTGAATCAGTGAGCCATTGGGATTTAGTTAAGCAGGAAAACAATGAAAAACAACAGCAAAGGATCAAAATGATTGTTGATTAGTTGTTGAGGTTGGCTAAACTAAAGCAATTACAGATAATGATGATGATTCTAGCAATGAGCATTTCACTCAGCGAAACCAATTTACTTAAGAATTAACAGATCATTAAAGCTTATTGTCAACAGTTTAAGCTTTTGTTCAGCTTTTTATAAGATGAAATTGAAAGATGGACAAGTTTAATAATCTAATTTAAAGCAATTTCCAGCAATTTAGATTGACCATTTATCATCATTGGGTCTCAGGTTAACTCCATTATCATCCCTGCCAAGCTCAATTAAATCAAGAATCTGTAATTGAAGGATAAAATCAAATGGCAAATGATTTGCTTTTCAATGAGACAATCAGTTGATCACTTGCAGTTAAACAAAACAAATTGATATAAAATGAATAGAAAGAACAAATTGTTGGAAAAAAAGATTTTATTTATCAATAATTACTTTCAATAACCAAAAATACAATAAAAGAAAATAGTGAATTCATATTTTTTCATTCAGCATGCTTCTGAAAAGACTGGACGTTTATCAAATCTTTTTTGACAAAATATAATTTCAAACAAAAAAATTAACAAAATATTAAAGTGATAAGAAAAATAGCGATTAATTACAATTACAGAGAAGAATGGAAATTTGATTCTCCCTTTATATAAGCGATGAAACAAAAAAAATTATCACTTTTACATGGAATATATATTTTTAAAAAATTATAGACTCATGTTAACAAAATTAACTTCAAGAATTGATATCCATGCAGTCAGGCTATAATAATATATATTTATAAAACAAATTGTTTGTGAGAGTTAAGTTGATTCGTTGTAGTGTTTGCAAATCAATTTGGATGGCTTCAATATAGTGTAATAACATTGGCGTAAAATTTTAAGACTGGAGATTGCAATGACTCGCAAATCGCTGATTAATAACAATTTAATGATCTTCAATCCAAAACATTTCTTGATCTTTACTTCTTTTTTTCATGATCTTTGTTTTTTGGACAAAAAATCACTGCATTTTTTTGTATTTTTTGGGAAAATTCCAATTTCTTGTCAAAGGATGGTTGAGTCCATTTTGATGACACTCAGTGTTGATGATTAAATGATTGTCCATAATAGGCGATTACCAATAGATTGAATTGGTTTTCCTCAATTTAAAACTCCAAGGAGGATTCGATTCTCGGTGGTGACTTTGATTGGTGCTGATGAGTTTGCATGAGTTTTGAGATGACACTTGATTAGATTGTGAACATTGATTTTCATTTTTAAACCTGTAACTTGAAAAATAGAAACAAAATGTTAAGTTAGATTCAGTTTAATATCCTTAGACATCAAGGAGATGTTAAATTGTTAGTAAGGATCAAAGATGAACCAAGAAATCACCAGAAAAATAAGGGTTAGTTAGTTAATTGATAAATGATAAAATGAATAAAATAAAAATGAACTTTACATTACATTATTAGCATTAAAAGGAAAGCCATTGTGTTGGTTAGAAATATTATAATATCGTTATTATGTTATTTGCATCATTTGATCAATCATTGAATCATTATTATAATCAGGTAATTAAATCACAGGGCAAAGAGTCCAATTTTTAAAATCATATTTATAATTAATAATAACCTACATCAACTGCATATTAAAATAGCATTATTAGTAAAGTGTTTATTCAAACGTGGTTATTGTAATACTTGACAATTAAAAGTCATTTCAAAGGTTCAATTTTGGATCAATAATACAGACCATAATTAATAAACTAACCTTTCAGTTGGACTTGATGAAGTTGTGGATGAGTTTGATGAAATGTAACCATAACCAGGTTCATCTTTGCGATTCAATAATTGCCTCTTCCATTCAGGAATTGCACTAATTCGTTTAGCTTCATGTTCAGATAAAAACTCTTGTTCAGCCTCTTTCCGAGCTTTCTCAGCACTCTTCTTAGCCAACATAAGCCTCTTCCATTGAGGTATTGGCACCCCACTATTATCATGAGTAGCAACTTTATCTAGAAACTTTTCAGCTGTATATTCATTTGCTAGTTCAGCCATTTTATCCTTAACCTAACAAAAAAATAAGAAAATGAAAGTTAAACTCAAAAATTTTCAGAAAATGTCAAGAAAAATGAAAATTCTCGAAATGTATTCAAATTGTCATCAAAATCATGAGGCAAAATTATTAATTGAATTGAGCCTAAGCTCATTGAGTAACAGACATCTTTTAGGAACTTTATATTTGCTGAAGGTTTTTAATTTCATGTTAGCTTATTACAACTTGATGATTCAAAATATGTCTAAAAATGATGTTTTCAACTATTTTATGCATTTTTCCCTCTTTCCTTGCCAATCGCAATTCAATTGATTCTTGATTTGTCTGCTGAGTTTTTTTGATTCCTCTCATTTCAACATTTCATTTAACCTTTAGATTCTTCAGAATTTCATGATGGAGAGAATATTTTCAGTATCTTGGTAGACAGAGTGCGAAAAAGAAGGCAAAAAATCAAAATGTTCAATTGAAAATGTTATCAATCAAAGTAGACGCACAAAAAACGAATCAGAATTTTCCTGTAGTCTCAAATTTTTTTGATCATCATTTAGACTAAAAGTCAAATCATTAATTTGAAATTAATTTAACAGAACCAACTGGAAAATAATGGAGAAAAATGTTAACCAAAATCTCATTTTACATGTAAAATTCAATTCTCATATTTCAATTGATTTTCTGGATTCGTTTTTTGCATCTTTCTGTTAAATCATTGATTCCAATTAAGTAAAACAGAGTGAAACATTACGATTATGATTTATATCAATTTTTTGACATTATTTGCTCCACTCTTTTAAACCCTTTGCACGGACCAACAAACATCATAAAATGATAATATTCAATTTCTTGATTCAGTCTTTTCAACTCTTCTGTCAAAGCTTATCACACCTTCATCGTTAAGGAGATAATGCTACGTGATGTTAACTTTATTACGACAATATGTATATTTAATCATGACAAACCTTTCAATTTATCAGTTACTTTGATTACATTTCGAGTTACAATTCAATATTAGTGTAATAAAAGGCTTACCTCATCTCGACTTTTATCTTGCTCTTTCCGTTTCTTTATCCCATCCAAATCTCTGGACATTTTGAGTTCAGCAATAACGTCATTTTTGTGCAATAAAACGGTTCGCTCTGATTTATTTGAAGAAAAATATTTATCAAAAAAAGGGTGAATTCAATTATTATTAAAATTATAGTGAAAAAGTAGTTTAACACTAAAATTGGATTTGAGTTTTCTTGAGATTTTTCAAGTCATTTTCACCATTTACCTGTTTTTCCTCATCATCAGTTAAAGCTTTTTCACTTAAACTGAATCAAAGGAAACTTCAATTGAAATATTAATGCCAACTTCAATTACAATCATTCAAAATATCTAATCTTATTGTTATTGTGTTGCTTTGCTTTGACTCTTGTAAACATTTAACCATTTTTATTGCAACTTTAAGCTCATGTTTAATGCACTGTTGATCATTTACCTTTGTGAAAATGGATTGTAGCAAAAGGTAAATATTGGTGCTTAATTAATGAGTCAAACTGATGTCAAATCAAGTATTGCGAAAAATTGATGTCCTGCGAAAGTGAAATATTGCTAAATGTTGCTAAATGTCATTTAAATTGGCGTGAATTTGAAACTTTTTAACTGGATTCAAGTAAATTACTACTTTCATCAATAATTTGCTGTAACATTGAATCAGTTTTCTCATAGCACGTTACGATGTTATGTGAATGATAAAAGTAAAACAAAGTCACAGCCAATGACATAGATGAGCTCAAAGTGAAACTAAAGTGCCAATCAATAATTAGCTTAATTAACATTCCACAAATGAAAATAAAATAAATGTTCGTTTTATGTTTCACTTTCTTAATCTTCATCTTATTTGGTGTCTTTTCCTTCACTTATCATTATCTTCTTAAGATTTTTCATTCTTCTTTTCTTCACAATCCTCATCATCTTTCACTATCCATTCAACTCTTTTTTACTCATTTAAACTTGAAATCATCTTTTTACTCTCTTCATTCAACTGCAACGACAGTTCAAGAGGAGACTACAATAATAAAAGCACACACACACAAACAATATAATATCTAAAATATAATATTATATAATGATAGTAATGATCATCAAGATAATAATCATAATAATAATAACTAACCGTTAGAAGGTTTAACCGTTTTCCTCAGATGGATTCTCTTGAGTTCATCTTGAGTAACTGTAAAGTTGCAGCTACCATTCACGTTAGCTGGTGATGAGGATGATGAGGACTGATTAGTTGATGATGCTAACTCGACAATTGATTTGTTGTTAGATTGTGAAGATTCATTGAATGACGTTCCCTTAATTCCATCAATTGATCCAGACGTTACACCGTACCCGTTACCCAGGTTACATGTAGATCCACTTAACCCATTTCGGTTAATCAGATTGGATTTAGTGATTCCAATCCCTCCTGATCCTACTCCGAGTCCATTGAGGGTTGAATGAGAATTACTAGAGCAACTTGATTCTGAACGAATTGAACTACTCCAGCCTGATTTAGTTGAATGACAAGTTTCATAGAGATGTTCAGAGGTTGCTGAGGAAGATGGGCGAAGTGGATGATGATGGCTGTGGTGTAAATTGTGTGGATGGTGAAGATTATGAGTTGATACTGAAGATGCCGATGAATGTGAATCATCTTTGATTGCCTCATATTCATTTGATGAAGAACTGGAAGAGTTCAAATGAGGCTGATACAAGTGAGTTTCAGATGAACTTCTTTTGATTCGTCTTTTCTCGAAAAATATCATTTCCTTACAACCTCCTCCTGATCCCATTCCAGGGCCCGACCCTGAATTGACGAATCTGGGTGAAGCTGAAACGGTTTTACCAGCAACCCGTTTCAAATATTCAGAGGGCTTTATGTTTGTATCTGAATCTGGTGGTGAGTTAAATTGTGGCGGGATGAATGCTAATTGTTTGTCTGCTATTAATTTTAACTTGCGACTTTTATCGACATTATTTGATCCTGGTTCTTCATATTCGGATGAGGATGAAGATGATGAAGATAAAGGTATTTTACTGACAGGCTCTTTGGAAATTAATAGGTTAGCTGGTGGCGGAGGAGGTGGAGGTGGAGGTAGTTGGTGACTTTGAATACTTGATGTTGTTTGCGTTTGTTGGTTCACTGTCGGTATTGTAGATGTGTTTATGGTGGGTCCAGTTGAAGACAATGTGGCTAATTGATTGATTGTTGACATTGATGAGGCTCTGTTTAAAGTGTTACCATTGGCTGCTGATTCACCAACATCTAACTTGGCAATTAAATTTTTGACTTCCTTATGACGGTCATTTGGTGCTACTTTTAATGGACGAGAATCAATCGAGTAAATTTTATCTTTAATGTAAATTTCTGAACATTTGCTCTCACTATTAATTCGATTTTTAACTGTTCCATTATGGTTCGAGGTACCATTAATAGCTTCAGTTTCAGATTTTTTGCTCAAAGTAGAAGCGGAAGAGTCGATAATAGGCTCTAATTCATCGACTTCTTGATAAATTCTTTTCTCTAAATCATCAAATTCCTGATAAATACATTTATCACTGTTAGTTGACGATGATGAAGATGATGACTCAGTTACTCCACTTGACATTGAAGAGGTCAATTCTGACGTTGGTGGACTTGAAGATGAATCGCATTTAATATGATCATGATCATAGTCAGGAGGTGGATCAGAAGATTCAGACATTGTTCCTTCATCAGAATTTGTATAAACTTCTGCTTTAACTGTAACATATTAGAGAATAAAAAAAGAGACAGAAAAACGATTTAATTAACTGATTGTAATTAGCTGAGAGTATTCATGATTAAAGAGATTAAGACATCGTAATTGAAATAAAAATGAAAACAAGAATTGACAAAAAATATGGAGCAATTTTTTTCTTAATTCATCATACCGTCTGATAATCTATCTCATCTAATTATATTCAATGTTAATCAAATAATTAGCAAGTGTTGGTAATTAAATTAAAGGTAAATTGCTTCAATCTATTTATAATATAATTTAGCGCTTAATAATTGCTTTTTTTAATCAAATGAGTGAATAGTAATGATTGCAATTTTTGCTTATGCTTAGCATAACTATAAAGTCAACCTTATTTCTTATAAACTTGTTTCAATTGATTCTTTATATTTGATCATTAGACCCAATATTAGCCAATAATTAGATGAATTGAATAAAAGAATCAAATCATCAATTGTTGCTTATTAAATGATAAATCGTTTCCATTATTTGATGACATGTTAATGAAAAATGAATGCTCATTTTAGCATCAATTTAAAGTGGAGAACGGAGCAAAAAATATTTCACTTTTCTCATTGTTATTGTTCATTGATCATTAAATTTTAGAATAAATAATTGCATGTTTGCAGCTTTCAATTCATCTTATTAGACTAAAGTCATTGATTTCCTCACCTAATTTAATAGGATGATTATCTGATTTACGATGTTTCTCATAGACTTTGGATGGCCCTTTGGGTCGATTTTTGCGGAATAATTTTTTAACCCGATCATTTGATGTGACACAAGAAGGATCATGAAGAAAAAAAGGTTCAGAGTTTGATGTTGACGGTGGAAGAAGTGAGTCTTCATCGGCAACTGATTCTTTACCAGAATCGGACGCTTTACTGCTATTAGCTCCAGATGAATTTAACCGATGAATTGATTGTGAGTTTTGATGAGTTGGAAGGTGATGATGATGAAGATGGTGGTGGTGGTGATGAGGTGATGATCCTGTTGTTGAGTTTGTAGTAGCTGTTGAATGTTTGCGAGGAAAATGAAGATTATCAGTTGGCTTGACACCATCATTGATGACGTTACCACATCCATTGACTCCATTTTCACATGGGCGAAGGTAAAAGTTGTCACCGGTTGGACCATGATGATGACCAGGTAAATGAGTATTCCAGTAATCGAGAGAATCAATGCATCCACAAGCATTTCTTGAAAAAAGAAGAGAAAATATTATTAGCCAATCATTGACATCAAACGGTAAAAAAATTTCTAATTTTATAGCTAAAATGCTAAAATATTGTTTCATATTTGGAAGGTGAGAAATAAAAAAAGTGATATGATAAAACCAAGCAACATTCATTAACTGGAAGATAATTCGGAAAGATTAAGTTCAAGTTGATATTTATGATCTGAGAATTGTGATAATTTATCTTTTGTTTTATTAACTTCCACTTTAATGTTATGAAGGTGAGACTTTTTTGGTCAAAGTTATCACAATTGACCATTATTTAGCTGATTATTCGCTAAGCCCTGATTCAGTTTGAATAAAACTTGATCAAATATAGATAATTTTCACACATATGACAATAAGTCAACCATGATCTTTGAACTCAAGTAAAGTATTTGATAGTTTTCTAACCTTATAACCATTTTGATAATATTACATATCGTTAAACGTTCGGTGTTAGCAAAATTAAACGCACACATATACAGCTAATAGCCTTCAACCACTGTATTTATTGATAAATGTGAAGCTCAACTAAATTATTTCAAGTTTACAACAAATAGCCAACAACACCACCACCAAAAATAAGGTTAAAATTGAACAAGGAATAAACAATTTAGTAAACGAGAAAAATCATCAGAAGAGGAGTAATTGAGTTAATTGGACGAAAATTACAATAGTAAAAATACAAACAATAGCAAAATGACAGAAAAAATAGGAGCGAAACTTAGCAACAATTTAGAGATGGTTAAAAAAATTTTCAATTTGTTTCCTGATTTATTTACAAACAAATGGGATGGAAAAACAAGGAAATTTGAGAAACTCAGATTTTGTCAGCTGAAAATCAGTGGTAAAAAGATTTGAAGGAGAGCGATAAAGAGAGAAGATGGAAATGAAGATCAGGATGGAAATAATGATGAAAAACTTGAGGGCAAAGGGTAACAATAACAAGACCAGAAAAAAGGCAAAAAGCTTCAAAATAAACAGGAAAAAGTATAATATCACTAACTACATAAGGTAAGTTGGGGTGACTAATGAAGCCCGGAGTAAACGGTAATAAGCTGTAAACTTATATCAAGTTATTCCAATGTTGTAATCAGTAACAGTGTTGTACCGTGAAAATGTACATTGCTGTGTAAAAAAAATGCTACATCAAAATAAGAAAAAAACTAATTGAGTTGAAGATGCATAAAGCGTAAAGACAGGAGTAGGAGGAAGAAGCTACTAAAGACGATAAAAAAAGTAAGATTAAGATGAGGTTAGGTTAAGGTTACAGTATAAGAGGATGCTAATATTAGATGAAGGAGAAAAATTATAACAGATCATTGGAATTATCAGGAGATTCTGTTCAATTTGATGATGATAATTTTGATGATTCAATTTATTTGTTTGTCAAGCATGGAAGAAACTCAAAATATAAATAAAAAATGATGGCCGTAGGCTACTAAATATATTTTATGATATAAGATTTAGAAAAATGGTTTAATTTTTTTGTTTTGCTACGGATTGATAGTCATTGAGAAAAGATCGATTCAAAAAGAAGAATAAAAAGCTATCTTGAATTAAGATTATTGTTATTATCATATGCATATGAACGTGACATCGATTGATTTCAATTGGGAAAGAGCTATTATCGATATTTGGACAGTTCGCTGATTTCACGTTGAATCCATTTACAGCACTACATTGGCTTTAACCAGTTGTCAATCAATAACAATTAAACTGCGATAATTAGAATGTCTAATGAATGCAATTAGTAAAGATGATAAATGATTTATTTTACTTTAATGCTGCAAAGTAAATGTAAAAATCATGTTGAACCCAAATTCCATTTTATTACTTTTGGTTAATATTTTTTCTGGTTAACTCATCATTTGTTTTTAGACAGCATAATGTTCAGAAACTAATGATCTTGTTGACAGGCTTGGTGGTTAAAAGATTGAGTTGACAAAATGGTGGATTAAACTTGAAATGATGATATCTTACCTTAGTTCAGGACATGATTCAACAAGAAGTTTAACACAAATAGGACAACCTTTAGCAGCAGCATAATGCAATGCAAGAGCACCAATGTTGTTTTCATCAACAGCAGGCATTTTAGCTTCTTTTAACAACCAACAGAACATCCTTAATTAATTGAAACCAATTAATTTAGTCCACAAATGCAGGCAAAAAACAACAAAAAACTTTTACCATCAAAGTTCAATGGAAACAAACAATTGGTTGATTAAACAGAACTAAAAACACAGACACAGAGAACACACAATCCAATTTAATGATACATAGTGAGATGACAAAGGGTTGAACTGATGGCGCCAACTTATCGATAAGACAAAGACAGAAACCGTTGGTTAAATCAAAGATGGTTATCAATTTTCTGGTAAAATTGTGTGTCGTAAGAGGTTAACCAGTTGTTAACACTTTGTAAAACCGTTTTGTTTGCCCTTTCAGTTGTCGGCTTATCAACAGTAAAGTTGCAAGTTGCTTTTTCAATATTTAACAAGTAACATGGTTAATGTACAGGGTTTGTTGATATTGAAATCAAAAAGAAAACAGTTAAATGGAATAACAAAAATGTAAAAATAATGGCAATAATGAAACTTGACAGAAAGAAACTGCCAACGGGATTAAAGTGTTGATCAGCTTGCAGTTAAGCAAATGACGGCAAATTGAGTGAACAACAATTGTAGAAAAGGCTGGCAACCGAAGAAGAAGAAGAAGAAAGAGTTAATAGATTAATGGATTATGAACTCATCTGAGAAGAAAGAAAAAGAAACAAAAAATGGGGGAAAAGAGAAGATAATAGAAAGATAAATGAAAAATGTAAAGAAACAGTGAGAAGAGAAGGGGCTGAGAAAAAAGTAAGATAAAAAGGGGAAGTCACTTTATCCATTTTTACATTTATCGCCACTCATCGAAGGCAAGTCGTTAAACTCAGAAAGCATGAAAAATGCCTTCAAAAACCTTCCCTTTTTGCAGAATCTCGTTCTTCCCAACATGTTTTCAAATTTGTCTTCTTCAATCCTCATTCCCTTTCTCTCTTTCAGTCTCTTCCAAATCTTCATCTTCTTCATCATCTTTGTTTTCATCAGTGTCTTCATCTCTTTTCAGTGTCTTCATCTTCATCACAATCGTCTTAACTTTGTCACCAAAAAACATCAACAAAATCAATTTGTGGATTCGCTGATCCGTTTGTTTGTGTAGCTTTTGTTGTTCAACCCTTTTCTTAATCACAATTAATTGGCAACTTGATCTTATCACACCTTTTTCCCTCTCTCTTTCATCCACTTTCTTCATTTATCATCATCTCTTTCGTTTCACGTATTCAGCTGTTGATTATGTACACCGTTTGTCAGGTATTCACATTAACCTCTTAAAGCTTCATCAGGCCTAAATCAAATTATTGATAACACACAACGAACTATACATCCTTTAATGATCAATAGATCATACTATAACAATTTAACAAATTATCGTCATCATCATAAGAATACATGATAAATATTGTCATCTTTAGAGCAAAATTGATTAAAAAAATGATGAAAGATTCATCAACACGTTCATCTAATCAACTGATCACCTATTTTGCTTGATTTCAACCTTGCTAATGTAATTTCAATTTAAATTCATACTCGATGGACAATTTTAATTAAGCCAAACGTTTACTCAGTAGTAACAATTAATTAAGTTAATAATTGAGTAAACGGATGATGAAAACTGAGTAACGATAAGTAGATTTAAAACCAGAACTTCACTCATCCGAGCCATTTTTCTTGGTTGATAAAAAAAATTTGATTTAAAAATACCAGTAGCTTGAATTTGAAACAAAAAAACTGTCACATTTCCCAAAGTATGTAAATTAAGTCATTTTTTATCATTTCAAATGAATATCATTCATATTTTTGGTGTTTATTACCATTATAATTATTTCTGAAAAAAAATATTGAAATTGTTTTATTGTATCCATAAATAAAACATGTAAACAGTCAATTTTATAAGATTTTTTTATGTTAAGTGAAAACAAGAATCATTTTAATGGATTCGAAATGAATTGAAATTATTTTCTAAATTCGAGAAAAGAAGCCTTTCAATGATGTGTATTAAGAAAAGTTCAAATTTATGTGAATATAAACTTAAATTTGAAAATTTTCAATTAATTCAGAGGATTCTGATTCATTCTGATCTTGGTTTTTCCAGACAAATCTTATCAATTCTGATTCAGTAGACAATTTTTCAATCCATTTCAACTTAATTCGCATCTAAATCAAGGATGAATAAGAAAAATAGTGAATTGATTAGAATGTAATGATTGAACAGATGATCAGAAAAAGATCAAGGTTGATCCAGAATTTGTCTTATTGTTTCCTTGTCTCCATGTCTCTTGGCTTTTTAGATTCCTGGATTCCTGGCATTTTGGCTTCATGCTTTCTCTTCAAATGCTTTTCAACAGGATTAATCAAAAATGAGTAAACACATGCAAGTTAAGGCCTCGTGGTAGTTCAAGGGAACCATTATTAATCAAATTTTCTTCCAAAATAACTCAGATGGAAGTTATATCATTCAGTTTACTTCACTTCGATTCTTCTCACCAGCGATATAGCAAAGACAATCAACCATTTGATTATCTCATCGTGAACATTCATGAGAAACAAAAAGATGATGATGACGATAATGATACTGGTGACGATTTTGATGGTGAAAATAAAAAAGGATATAAAATCATCAAGAAACGATAAAAATATTTACTTTGCCAGCAATTTCAGCACAGAGAACAAACAAGATTTAGATTAACATCTCTATTATCTTTAACGCAGTTTTTAATCGCACAATTAGCTGAGTAATTAATTAGCTTATTGTATTGTTAACACATATTTAAGATTGAAGCATAGATGAAAAAAAATTAAGTAAAATATAATTATGTAAAATTAAAAACATAACACCAGTTTAACCAGACTTTATCTTGCTAAGAGATCACACCGATGATTCATAAAATAAAAAGCGGGTAAACCTCTAAAGGAGCCAATTTCAAAATTTCAACAAATTTATTTGAATTGAATCAAGAAAATATGTTTCAAACCTTACTAACAATCAGTTAAATTGTTAAAAGTAAATATTATCAAGAAATTTGATTAATGCAATAACTGTTTATTGGAAGGGGTGAGGTTTGGAGATATATTGATGAAAAACGACCTAATATCAGCTGGTAATGGTAAACAAATAACCATTTGATTTGAATCATTTCTGGTGAGAATTTTTATTGATTTTTATCATCAACAGTTATCATTTAGTAGTTATCAATTCCATTAAAAAAAGGTTCAAACTGTAAGGTTAGGTTGAAAAGTATGAATGAGGTGAAAGTGAAAATCGTACTTGTAATTGCAATACTGATTAACTTTGCAAGTGTTTCCAATCGTGTTGACTAATGCTAAATCAAGGTTAATAATCTCAAAGGAGTGTTTATCATCAAATTTAATTAATTTATCGCAGGCTCATCATCGATATTGTATTAAATTTACAAATGAACCTAAAAACGATCAAATGAACATTGAGAGACAATTAAACATCTTCAACTGTTAAAAAGTTTTCAATTTACGCAAATTCACTTTTAATATCAAAGGATACAATTTACATACAATTTGAATAATAGAATAAACTATTTCAATTAGTATCAAAAAATAAATTATAAAAACTGGTAAACTGTTAACCAGCTTTTTTGCCCAATTATTGTTAGCAATTGTATTAACCAGAGGTACGAGAAAAATAAGGTTCGATATTTAGGTTAAACGTTTTAATAGGGATATAAAGTTCAGATATACGGAAGTTCTAATTCATAATAATCAGTAAATGAATCAAGAGATGATTAAACTCTGAAAGAATTTGTGATTTCAAAAAAAAACATTTATTAGGGCAAAAAGAGGAAGATGAAGATTGTTTAACAAGATGTTGAAAATATGGTTGAAAAGCTTCTTTCAATTGTAAATATAAATGTTTTTGTTATTAACATGAATCCCACTAGATTTCCCTATGGCTATGTATTAATACACGAATGTGTGTATAAATAAATAATTCAAGTTAACCATTGTTAACTCTTCCTCTCTCTCTCTCTCTCTATGAACAGACAATGTATAAAAAGTTTGAAAATTTATCTGAGCATGAAAAATGTATCATGTTATAACACCAACCTAACAAGTAATCTCTGGTTCATTCAAAATTTAAACCAGTCAAGTAAAATAATTATGTATACTTACCATATTGTGTGCAATAAAGGAGAAGATACCGAAGACATTGAGCATCAAACACACACAGAAAAGTATTAGATTGGGTAAAACCTTGTTAATTTTTTGATTACTCTTTCAGTATCCCAGAATTAAATTGGATGACCCTAGATTAACGATTTGTTAACACAATTTAAAGGTCAAATTACAACTGATTAAAAAAATAACACAATAAACAGGTAGTAATAATTTATAAATATCATTAGACAATAAGGCTTAAGGTTTAAAGTTCTGGTTCAATTAAGATGGCCACCGCAAGGGCAACTAGATTTCACAGATGTATTACGTTATTTCCTAGATTATGTTTTTGATTTTTATTATTTCAATATTTTTATTATTTTAACTAGCTCAATATCAACTAATTTTTTTTGTGATTGATCAATGTTTTTCAGCTGTATTTCCTATTATTTTCGCATCAAGACGGATAAAGTGAACTTTTTTTAGGTTTATAAGGAAGTAACCCTCTTCTTAGCTCTTTGAAAAAAACCTTTTAACGGCTGATTCAATGGAAAGACCGGAATGAAAAAACATGTGGAAATACGAAATATATCATGGATAGAGAGATCATACACCATAAAGAGAATGGATATTTCAACCAATATTTTATCTTTACCCTGGATGTTTGCCTTGGCTTTGATGAAATCCGGGCTGACCATTCGTATGCCACTCAAATGAACATCAGACCGAGGAACCTTTTAATGTCTGTTTGTTGGCAAACGAACATTCGTAATGTGATCTGATGGTGTATTAAGTGCTGATAAATCATCAATATCCGTAAGTCTCTCAGTCATACATAGACTTAATCTCAGTAAATACAGCTTTGCATAAAATCAATGCTTTTGTCTATTTTTAATATCATGTGCTTTCTTTTGTCCATTTGATTATTATTAATAATTATTTCAATTGTTTGGTCACCTTTTAGTCTTTAATAATACTTGATCTATTTATATTTGTCTGTAAATTTGTCTTCTGTACAACCATGATAATCAAATGAGACAACTTTCATGATCCTCTCTAACTGGAGCTTTAATTTGGTTAACTATAAAAGTCTAACCTCTTTAATCTTCATATTAAACATGTTAATCAAGTTAAAGGTCACTTGTCCCAATGCCGCAAGTATTATATTATTATCATTAACTGTTAATATTGTTATCATTATTATTGCCATCTTTATTATCTTATGTGGTCAATAACAATTTAAGAAGCAAATGCAGTAAATGGTTGATTATTTCATTACTTTGACCATCTCACCATAGTAAACAGATGAGTACAGTTAACACTGGGTCATATTGTTGATTCCATATTGAAGTTGATTAAGTTGATGGTGATGATAGGGATGATAATGAGAAGAGAAAATTATAATCAAGATTAACAACTGGTCATCTTATTAGACTTCATACTCTGGGTTCAATCTTATTTCTGGTTAAAATTGCAGATACTTAACTGTAAATAATAAGCAAAATGAACTATAAGTACATTTACATGGGAAAATAAGACTTATAATCTTTACTGAAAAGCAACCAAAAATACCGGATAAAAATAATAACAAGATGAACACAATTTTTAACCAGAAAATTGCTTTTCTTCAACTGATTTATGGTTATCCTAATCAGTTCCGACTATTAAAACAAATAACATGTAAATCAAAATTAAAAACATCTCAAGGATTGAATGTAAATGTAATCTAACCACTAAATGTAATCATTGAATACATAATATCTTTACATAATCATTTGATTCAGTATTGAGCTATTTACTTGCTTGGTTAATTGTAAATGAAATTAAAATTGTATTTTAAAGGTAAAAGTATTCATTGTTACACTGATCAGGATAGACTTGAGTTAAGTACAGAAAATCAACCAAACCGTATTAGAGTAAATTTACTCAAGAATAGACTAAACTTGATTCAATTGAATTAATAGACAATTGAAGAAGATTTTAATTAAAACAATAAATGAATTGATTAAACAAACAAATTCAAAGGGACATTAACAATCAAATCTGGCAACATAACCCAATCAATCTTTAAATTGTCAGCATTGAAAAGATATTACCAAATCCTATTCAATTGTTTTAGATCAACAATGTTTCTTGATTTAAACATCAAGTCAACGAGTTAATTGTTACAGTTAAAAGATTGATTAAAATTGAAAGTGATAAGTGAGTCTGGTTTTTCTGGTAACATATACATCTAAATGAAAAAAACCCAAAACCAGTTTTAGAGCAAGTTCAATGCAAATCATTATGTGAAATCTAAATCCTGATTGTTGTCTTTTTTTGTTTTAATCAACACAATTAAAACAACTAATTGTGATCATTTGATGAAAATAAGTTAACAGTTAATTCATGTTCAGGTTCAAATTTCTGATAAATTATCTTATTCAACTTGTATCAGATGCAATAAATTATTAATGTAACTTAAAAATGGATACAAATTATTAACTGATCATCAATCAACCAGATCAATGATAAACCTTTCTTTACTCATCATTTAATCCCTTATCCTGATCAACATCATGATTGTATATTTAACATCATTTAAATCCTCACCAGCCTGCATCTTCAACTGCAAATTGAAACGCAAATATGAATTGAATTAAAAATTTAGATCAAACTAACCCAACAATATTTACAACTTGATTCCAATTCACCATTGAGTTAAATTCACAATTGTATCAACTGTTAATTTTTACATCAATTTTTAATGTATTACAATGTAAATGCTGGTTCATTGTTTACTTCGGTGGTTTTTGTTATGAGTGCAAATTTATTTGTATCAATTGATTTCCATTACAATTTATTATTAATAGAATCCAAATCTGTGTCAATTGGGGAACTTGTAAACTGTTGTAATTAAAGGTTTGCGATTGAAAGATGAAGGCATCAAAAGTCTAACTGTAACTAACAACGAATTGATTGTTCACTATTAACTTAAATAAAACAACTTGTTAAGCTTTCTCACAACAAAAAAGCCTTTGCTTAATTTAGTTATTAAAAAAGTGTCTACAAAGTAAAGGTGATGAAAAAGGTTGATTGTTTCAACAATTTCAATGTTTTAACTCGTTAATCAGAACACACCTTGAAAATTATCCTTTTTCACTTGTTCTCAGGTAGTGTTGGAAAATTTGGGTTTCCGGTTGATTAAGTTGATTCTATTTGCTATTATTATGGTTAAGATAGAGAAATGTTCAAAAAAACTATGAATTTTTAAGATAAATTTAGGTTCTAAGGGAATATAAATCTTTTTTTTTCAAACAGCATAAATCTTTCAACCATGTTTATAACCTGAAAATGTTCACATATTTTTTTACATCATTATACTGATTATTATGACTGCTATTATCAATATGAAAAAGCACGATGGTTAATAAATTATAAACTAATATTCATAAGCGTAATGGCAATCAGAATGAAATGAAAGCAGAAAAGGCGAAAAATTATATTATTAGAAATTATATGCTTACATATTTGATAGTTTGATGGTGTTGAGGTTGTTTGGTAGGACAAAGACATGAGTTGTCTAAGGTTGCACTGGAAATTGTAATTGTAATGATTTGCTGATGAACTAGATTCACACAGTCAACAGTCCGAATCAAAATATTCAGAAATTGAGTCACAATCATCTGGTAAGTGTTATAAAACAATCAATTATTATAATAATTTTGGGTTGAATGTTTGTTTATGTGTTACTGGTAAAGGTTTTATGGTAAAAGCAGCATGGTCAATGAGTTGGGTAAATGGTAAATATACACAATTAGACACCAATGAACAAGTAAATTAAGGTTCACAATTAACACTTTCAACTATACAAAGTAAACGATAAAACGAAAATTAATGATTTATTAAAATATTCAATTAAAGCCTTATTACATGATGGTAAAGTGAGATAAATAGGAAAGAAACTGTTAGGTTAACAATGTTAGCCGCGTTATTTTACCTTAAGGGGTTATCATCTAATTACCATCAGATTCAATTAATTAGCCAAACTTCCAGGTTAATTAGCAAACCAGTCATCTGATTGAGAAGGTTGAACATTTTAAGGCTGACCCGATGAAAGATTGGATAATTAATAAACTTGCTTTTAATTGGAATCACTGAAAAGACGTAAATGAACGGCAATAAAAAGGTTGGTAAAAGAAGGTGAAAGTGACCAGATAAATTTTAAACCATTTTGTTTAATTAATTGTTTTAATTCTCATGAAATGATCAGAATCAACCGGCCAATGTTGACTCAACCATGTAAGTAACAATTTAACTTGACTTAACTTCAATTACAATATTTAAATTTAATTATTTTACATCTTTATTTTGTCTCTTTCAATGTCTTCTCCCAATTTGGTGTTGAGTTGACTTTAATGAAAGCTTGTTGGGAAACAATGCTAAAATCATCAGACTAATCTTAATTAATGCCTTTAAATCGGAAGATTATCAACAATTAATTAACATCAACGTGTTATCAAGTTGATGAGAATTGAAATTTCTCATAAAATATGAAACAAAATATTTAACCATCAAGTGAACACACCAAATCGCAAACGCTTAAACAAGTTCACTGACATTTACCAAAATATTTCACCAAAAGATATGCAGGAAAAGTAAGTTTCAAATTAAGTAATTGACTAATTAAAAGACAACTGATTCTGTTTGTGAATATTGAATTGCTATATCATCACAATAAATCAATTTTCAAGTCAATTGTCAAGTTTAAATTTGTAATTACAATCAAAACGAAAAGCGAAAAGGCAAATTTAAAGAGGTTAGAGTTGGACAAAAATCAATTCAACATAAATAACCAATTTTTTCAATAACAAAACGCTCCGATTAACCTGAATTTACGCTAATTCAATTAGTTTAGTTGCCATATTTAACCGTATTGATTACAAGCTGATCATAATTGTAAAAGAAATACATAAACAAATCATTAATAACAATTGAAACTGTCAACAATCAATTAAAAGTAAATAAATCCATTTGAAATAAATAGCTGGAAGCAATTGAAATATACTTTTAGGTAAATCCAATTTATGGATTACCGTTGATCCAAGGATGATAGCTCATTGGATTGACAGATTAAATTGGTTAAAATGGTAAATCATGAAACAGTTGTAAAATTGTGAATTACTGATTTATTTGCTCTTTTCTTTATTAAGTCTTTTTAGAAGCAATTGTAACTATTGATGGATTATCAGAACTGCTTCATCTAATGTTTTCTTGTTTCACTTCTTCAGACGTTGACATGTTGGCTGATTTGTTGCGGCATTAGTTAATCATAATCAAGTCGCAAACTTGGTGTTAACATGATGAATCGTTGGTAACAACAATGCTGAACAGTAACACATCAGATGGTCGTGTTCACGATGTGTTTGTTGGCTACATGTAACTTAACACTTTCACATTATTCAAATGAACTGTTAAATCAATTGTTAATTGTTGCCAATACAAAGTGAAATAAGTGTCACCCAATTCATTGGCCAAAGTAAATGCAAATCAAAATCTTTCACTTACATCTTCCTCTTTAACCATCATTTTCATCACCATATTACTGAATATACCTCATTTTTTACCCATTTTTTGTCTCCTTTTTGTTTACAAATTAACTAACCTTTTCTTGTATCTTCTTCTTGATTCGATTGTTGATTTAAAATAGTTTGTGTCTGTATGAAGCTGGTTAAACATGACAATCGCACCTTTACACGTACAGTTAATTGGTTCAAAATATGCTTGTATATTTGAATAAATATTCAACATCGTGATTGGAATAATCAATAAAACAAAAGACATAAAGGATCAGTTATCATTATTATTAATAGAAGACGATAAGAGTTGGATATTGATAGGGTTTTCAAAATTATTTACAACTAACAACATGATTGGTAAATCCGGTTAATAGCTTTGATTGGTAAAATAGTCTAATAAACATATCATTAGGTTTTTGAATGTTTGCAGGCAAAAAACACTTTTAATTTCATCTTGAACAAGTAATAAAAGTCAATTTTCTTAATCAATTTGCTAATGACTTGCTGTTATCGGATGTCAAGGGTAGTCAGTGGGTTGATACCGAAACATGTTCATCAAAAATTGAAAAAGCTAATTGTTTATATTGATATTGGGATGAAAGTCGCTTGATTTGGAACTCATTTTAGAGAAAATATGAAACAATTGATGGATTTTACCGGAATTTTGATGAACTAGAATCTTGGGTGACCTTTAATCATTGATAACAGTGTCAGTGGTTTCCCTTTGAATTTGTGATGGTAAACTAATGATCTAGTTTGTAAATTATCATATTTAAACAGCCATTAGTTATGTTTAAAGTAAATAACATTACAATAATTTAATGCTAATATATTAACCATAGTGAAGATGTAAATGTTAATAAATTGACCTGAAGACTTGAAGGTTTGGCAACTCATAGCTTCATTAACAAGTCTGATGAACTGGAGGTTTAAAGCTGATAGGTGAGTTGAACAATAATGATAATAGAGATCATTGGTAAATATTAGTTGGTCAAAGAGAGTTAATTTTTTAAATGAGGTCATCTAAATAAACAATCAAAGGAAATTGGAGCTAATTTCATTACAGAGTCAACTGTTACTTGGGATACTTTTCCTTTGGGAACAGTGTTGATTGTAACCCAGAAATGATAACCGGTGAGCGTTAACCAGCCTACTCAGTGAGCTTAACTTGTTTGTTTAATATAAATTGCTCTCATCTTGATAATAATGTTACATTCACCATCGGTGATTATTAGCCGCAAACAATTTCCACCATAATTTTATCTGAAACAGTTCAAAGTTAGCCATGATGATGGTGAATGGTTTCCAACTGTTGCTTGTTTTGATTCCTTTGTTTGGATCCTTTAGTCAGTCACAGTGTTTTATTGAAGATGGTTACAAACGATACAATGATTATTCGGTCCTACGACTCATCCCCACCAATGTTGAACAATTGAAATTTCTTTATGACTTGGCCCATAATGAAACTTTCCTCATGGAGCGAGGTGTTGACTTCTGGACTGCGCCAGGTAATCTCAATGCGTCTGTGGATGTAATGTTGTCTCCAGAGGCACGGTCTCAATTGGCTCCTCTCTTCAAATCAAACCTCCTGAGTCCAAGTGTGATGATTGAGGATGTTCAAAGGTAAATTATGATTAACCAGTTTTCTTAATGGTTATACATCAATCCTGAAACGGTCATTTAACCAAGAAGTGTTGAAACCATTAACCGCTCTTGTCTCCTTCTTCAGACGTATAGATGCTGAGAACGAAATTAAAGGAAGACAAAGTTTTCCATTTCCATTTGGCTTACGAGGATCTCGACCAAATACAAAACAATTCTTTAGCACCTATCAACGTTATGATACGGTATGAGTATAATTAATACAAATTGAATTAAAATTGCTTGATTATATTATGATTCTTGGAATAGTAAAAGTTATAAGTAAATGGTCAAAGACCAGCTGACAGTCTTACATTTGATTAATTAGTGAAAAAATTGCCCAACTTAATTAATAATATAAAACAGAAACTACTTAAATTAAGTTTGGTCGCTTAGAAAGTTAATTTAACTTAAATCGTTAATTTGTGCTAAAAAAAAGAAGGCAAAAGCAATTAAATAATTTAGCTTTTGCAACTTTTTGCTTCATAAAATAAACCGTTTTTTGAATAAGATAGAAGCTAGCGAAGTCTGGTTTCAACTTGAGCACTTAAATTGTTGAATTTTAACAAGAGATTTCTCTTACTGTAAGGCAGTTATCCGATCATCCAAAACTATTTGACTCCTTTTATTATCTCGAGTTGAAGTTTAAAATTTTGATTCTTACATTATTTGTTAATGAAAACTGTGTCCTGGTGGTTTTAACGGTTCCGAGAATCATTTGTACTGTTATGGCAAGCCTATTGATTAAAAGGTTACTTCAAATTGTGAAATTTAATAACATGCCTTTTGGAGTATATCTAGATTATGGCAATGTTGGATAATATGGCCAAATCCAATAACAAGTTAAACCTTTCAGTTGAGACTATTGGAAAATCTTTTGAAGGCCGCGATTTGAAAGTAATCAAGATAAGTAACGGTGTATCCAATGGTAAACGTAAAATCTGGATTGATGCTGGTCTTCATGCTAGAGAATGGATTGGCCCATCAACTGCTATGTACTTTATTAATAAGGTTAGTCTAAATACTCCAGTTTATTTTTATTCAGGATAATTCAATTGATTTCCAGTAAAAGTATTCAAATCGAATTATCCATTGATTCATGTCTTTTTTCTTTTTTATTCAGTTGGTTACATCAGCTGGTAAAGATGAAGCTGTGGATCAAATTCTGAATAAATATGACATTGTTATACTTCCGCTTGCCAATCCGGATGGTTATGAATACACTCATACAACGGTAAAACTGCCTCAAAATTTGGTCAAACTAACAATCAAATTCAAAAAAAATTTCATTTCATAATTGTTTTCTTTTATCCTTCAAATAATAGAATCGTATGTGGCGTAAAACCAGATCTCAAACCAATAGTAGATGGGGATACATCTGCCGTGGAACTGATCCTAATCGAAATTGGTCTTTCAAGTGGGGAAGTGAGTTTATCAGTCAAACAATCGAATTGTTGGCAAATTTTAATCAAAAACACATTCGTTAACAACTCCATTAAAACTCACATCTATTTTTTGCATTCAATCTTTTCCTTACATTTAGCCGGTGGATCAAGTTCTAATCCATGCTCTGATATCTTTGCTGGTCCAAGCCCATTCTCAGAACCCGAAACCAAAGCAATGTCTCAATACATCCTGAAAAATGGGCCCTGGGATATGTATATCAGCTTCCATTCTTATTCACAATTGATTCTCTTACCATGGGGCTGGACAACTGATTTACCCGAAGATTACAACGAAATGTATCGAGTCGCCGAAAAGGCAGCCACTAATTTACGATCTCTTTATGGCACAACATTCACTGTTGGAAGCGCCACTAATCTTTTATGTAAGTAAATATATCGATGATATGATATACAAGTGGCAAAAAGTGATAACTAGTTATAAATGTTTATTTTGATGACTGATAAATTGTATTGAACTATTTATTTGCTTATTTAAGATGTCGCCTCTGGTGGATCTGATGACTGGGCCTATGGTGAAGCTGGTATCAAGTACTCTTATACTTTTGAACTTCGAGATACTGGTGATCATGGATTTGTCTTACCTGAAGAGTATATAAAACCCACCGGCGAAGAAACTTTCTTGGCTTTCAAAACTATGTGTGATGAGATATATCAGACGAGTTAGAATGCAATACAAATACAATTCAACTCAAGACTGATATAGAATTGTAAATAAACAGTCAAACAGTTAAATCATTAAAATAACCGTTAAAATACACTGAATTCTTAGATTTCTTCAGTTTTTTTTTTGCTGCAATCAACATGAATTGATAAAAATCTTGATCATTAATGATCTTGCAAATAAGAAAATGTTATCTAAATAGCTTTTCTTTCTCAATTTACAATTTGTGATCGAAAATGAAGGCTTGAAGATTTCTTTTCGATTGAATTAATAACAAGACCAATCATGAGTAGAATCAGCCGTATCATTCCAATTAATCTCCCCAAGACTTAGAACAGGCCGATGCATTCGTCCAATAAAAAAACGTCCAAGAATGATACTTAAAGTACATTAGCCAAAATGTAAATCCATCAACAATTAGTTTGAAATGTTATTGCCATTTTTGTTGAAAAACAATTGCAATAGGACAATCCTAAACAGTCGGGATAGCTTGTTTAATTATAAACCAACAATGAAAAGTGCTTTACTTTAAACTAATCAACAATCTCAAAATAAAGCTTTATTGATAGGATCACATTTTAGCAATAGAAAGGTATTATTTGTTCATCGACATGTAATGGTTAAACAAGTTAATTCAAACAAGTCTCCATTAAGGCATTCCAATCAAGAGATTAAGCGCCAAAACTATTTATCAATTCTTTTATCAATAGATGGCAGCTTTGGTTTACCGCTCTTCATCTGGTTTCAGAGGGCTTTGTACTTTCTTTGTTATTAGATTGTAATTTACAAAACTGTCGTAATTTACAATAATCAATTTAGTTTTGTTCAACTTTTGTGATTACTGTCATTTTATTAAATTTTGGTACCAAAGATGGGAAAATCCACTAAGAAGAATAACAATGATGCTGTTAAAGAAGAGGAACCAGTGAAAACCCAAATGGAAACCGAAGAAGAACAAGAAAAGAGTGAATCTAATCAAGCTGATGCTGAAGAGGAATACGCGCCAGGTTGGTTTTAATGAATATTTTTTATCTAATCTTGTTAATTGTGAAATTGAGTTACAACCTTTTAGTTTGCAAAAAAAAGTTGACTTAAAAACTACAAGTTTCTATTTACATGATTTTATTTGGCTTACATCATCTGTGAGTTTTATTCTAGCTTAGTACTGTCGTATTAATTTGCTTCTTTGTTTTATTTTTCATGTTTTTTCAACAGAAGGAGAAGGCGAAAAAGAAGCTGATGGCGAAGGTGATGGCGAAGGTGAAGCTGAAGCTGAAGTTGATAGTGAAAATGCAGCTGAAGATAAAGTTAAAGAAAAGGCTGAAACTGCAGAAGCTAAACCTCCAGGAAAACTTGCAATCAATTATGATTGTCAAGTCACCGAAGATCGATCTAAAAGGTTTGAGTATCTTCTACAACAAACTGAAATTTTCGCTCATTTCATGACATCCGGTGTTAAACCTGGGGAACAAAAAGCAAAACCTGGACGTAAACCTAAACCAAAAGAACCTGAAAAAGTAGATGATTCTAAGTTTGAAGTTAATGACCACCGTCATCGAAAAACTGAACAAGAGGAAGATGAAGAATTACTTAGTGAAGTCAAGAAAGATGTCAATTATTTTAGGTGATGATCATCATTTATTTAAATTTATTTGCAAGACTTATTCTTATGATGTTATCTTTTTTGTAGATTTGAGGAAAGCCCCAAATATATTAAAGGGGGTACTCTTCGAGACTATCAAATCAGAGGTCTTAACTGGATGATTTCTTTATTTGAAAATGGTATCAATGGTATTTTGGCTGATGAAATGGGTTTGGGGAAAACTCTACAGACCATTAGCTTGTTAGGTTACATGAAACATTACAAGAATATTCCCGGTCCTCACTTGGTTATCGCTCCCAAATCGACTTTGACCAATTGGATGAATGAGTTTAAGAGATGGTGTCCTTCTCTAAATGCTGTCTGTCTTATTGGTGATGCCGCAACACGGTCAACTCTCATTAGGGATACACTCTTGGGAAACCAAAAGGAATGGGATGTGTGTGTGACGTCTTATGAAATGATTATTCGAGAAAAATCTGTTCTCAAAAAGTTCAACTGGAGATATATGGTTATTGATGAAGCTCACAGAATCAAAAATGAGAAAAGTAAGCTCTCAGAGTTTATTCGAGAATTCAAGACCACAAATCGTCTTCTGTTGACTGGTACTCCATTACAAAATAATTTACACGAACTATGGGCTCTACTAAACTTTTTATTACCTGATGTTTTCAACTCTTCCGATGATTTCGATGCATGGTTCAACACTAGTAATCTGGTTGAAGGCGATGACGGAATTATTAATCGTTTACACGCAATCCTTCGACCTTTTCTTTTAAGAAGATTGAAAAGTGAGGTCGAAAAGCGACTACCTCCTAAAAAAGAAATCAAGATTTATGTTGGCTTGAGTAAAATGCAACGAGATTGGTATACAAAAATTCTGATGAAAGATATTGACATTGTGAATGGTGCTGGTAAAATGGATAAAATGAGGCTATTAAACATTTTGATGCAGTTGAGAAAATGTTGCAATCATCCATACTTGTTTGATGGAGCCGAACCAGGACCACCTTACACTACAGATCAACATATAGTCGATAATTGTGGTAAAATGTGTATATTAGATAAACTTCTACCTAAACTAATGGAACAAGGCTCCCGCGTTCTTGTTTTCAGTCAAATGACTCGCATGTTAGACATTTTAGAAGATTACTGTCTTTGGCGAGGTTTCAATTATTGTCGTTTGGATGGTCAAACTGCTCATGAAGACAGAGAACAATCCATTTACGAGTTCAACAAACCTGACAGTGACAAATTTTTATTCATGTTAAGTACCAGAGCGGGCGGTCTTGGTATCAACCTAGCTACTGCAGATGTAGTTATCTTGTTTGATTCTGATTGGAATCCTCAAGTCGATCTTCAAGCTATGGATCGAGCTCATCGTATCGGTCAAACAAAAACTGTTAGAGTTTTTCGCATGATTACGGACAATACCGTTGAAGAAAGAATTGTAGAAAGAGCCGAGATAAAACTTAGATTAGATACTGTGGTCATCCAACAAGGACGTTTAGCTGATGCAGGTTCTAATAAGCTTGCTAAGGAAGAAATGTTGGGAATGATTAGACATGGTGCTGATCATATTTTTGCGTCTAAGGATAGTGATATTACTGATGAAGACATTGATAATATTTTAAAGAAAAGTGAAGAGAGAACTGAACAAATCAAGGCAAAATTGGAAGAACTTGGTGAAAGTAGCTTACGTAATTTCACTCTCGATGCGCCTGATTGTAGTGTCTACAAATTTGAAGGAGAAGATTATCGAGATAAGCAAAAGATGACAGCTTTAAATTGGATTGAACCACCAAAAAGAGAAAGAAAAGCTAATTATGCTGTTGATGCTTACTTTAGAGAAGCATTACGTGTTAGTGAGCCTCGTGCTCCAAAAGCTCCTAGACCTCCTAAACAGCCCAATGTGCAAGATTTCCAATTTTTCCCACCAAGACTTTTCGAATTGTTGGATAAAGAAATTTATTATTACCGTAAAACTCTAGGATATAAAGTACCAAAAAATCCTGAATTAGGAAGTGATGCCGCAAAAATTCAAAGAGAAGAACAGCGAAAGATCGATGAAAGTGAACCTCTAACTGAAGATGAAATAGCAGAGAAAGAAGATTTATTGACTCAAGGATTCACAAATTGGACTCGTCGTGACTTCAATCAATTTATAAAAGCTAATGAAAAATATGGAAGAGATGATCTTGATAGTATTGCTAAAGAAGTAGAAGGTAAAACTCCTGATGAAGTCATGGAATATGCCAATGTCTTCTGGGATCGATGTCATGAATTGACTGATTGTGATCGCATACTGGCTCAAATTGAAAAAGGAGAGCAGCGAATCCAGAGACGGCAAGATATTAAAAGAGCATTAGATGCTAAAATGTCCCGGTACCGAGCACCATTCCACCAATTGAGAATAGCTTACGGTACAAATAAAGGTAAAAACTATATTGAAGAGGAGGATAGATTTCTCATCTGTATGCTTCACAAACTTGGATTTGACCGAGAGATGGTTTACGAAGAATTGAAGTCATCCATTCGAAATGCTCCACAGTTTAGATTCGATTATTTCATCAAAAGTAGAACCGCGCCAGAACTTCAAAGAAGGTGCAACACTTTAATTACTTTAATAGAACGTGAAAATCAAGAAATTGAAGAGAAAGAAAGATCTACAAAGAAAAAACCTGGTCCAAAACCAGGATTACCTAGAGGTTCTAGTAAACGACCTGCCGTAACAAATGACAGTAAAAATAAGAAAAGAAAAAAGTAATTACCCAATCATCACTAGTATGTTTTAAAACGTAAGACCACACATTTAATCATTGAGTTTCACTCTTTAGTCCATCAACTGCATCTAACTTTTTTTATAATTTACTTTATCTTTAATTGTCTCCAATATTTCAATACCCATTTAATCAAACCTTGTAATAAATTTCGTCATTATATCTTTACAAGTAATGAATCCCGACTTCATTCCAATATTTAGAATGAAATCTCACTCTAAGCTTTAGAAATTTTTATTAAAATTGACTCAATACTTAATTTATAAATTACTCTCAGCATTTCATTTTATTTACTACATTAAATAGCGCGAATTAGTGCACAATAAATTACTATCTTTGGTTTTAGCTTTGCAAACAACTTACAAGATGAATGATACATCTTAAATGCTACAAATTTTGAAGTTCATTTTTGTATCATGACAAAATTAGATAATCGCGTGGTCGGAATCAAGAAAAATAAATTTGACCAGTTCAAAAAATATAATATTTCATATATTTCGTAACAAATGATTAACATATGCATATTATAAACTGTATTGAGTTAAATAAATATTTTAACCCGATTTTGTCGATAATTTTTCATACAACCCTTGTACTTCATCCAAATCCATATAACATCCTTGAAGAAACCTTTTCTCCTTCAATGAATCATATCCTTCTCTTCCATGTAATACCCGGCGATTATTAAATATAACAACATCTCCATCTTTTAATTTACATGAAAGTCGATTACTAGTGCATCGAGTGTACGAGAACAATTGTTTGAAGGCTGTAAAAAAGCTTTCCATTTGATCATGAGGCAGTAAAGGAGCTCTCATTGAAAAGTAACTCAAATTAACCTCTTTGATTATCACTGAATTTTGATCACCCGGCTCCGTGACAATAACTGGCCATTTTTTTCTGAACCAAATACCTCTTTGCGAATCAAAAAAGGAAAACATTACCGGTTTAGTTAAAATTTCAAACATTTCAGGCTGGAATTTCTGTAACTGCTGACAACAATAAAGACCATCAGCAAAATAAGAATCACCTCCATTCACAGCGGCTTTAATACAATGAAGCATTTGGATTCCTGGTACACGTTCACGATAACATAAATCAGTGTGAAGCTCCAGTGGGTTGGAGGAATAACTGAAATGAGCATCCGGAGAAGGGTTGACGACAACATCAAAGGTTGATCCATATCCAGAAATCCTTTCATAGGCAATTCTCCTGGCAATTGATAGAACAGTTTCTTTTTCAGTTGGAGCACCTGAAACGAACGCAATTCCATAAGAGAGGATATCTTTGAGCAAAGATTCAAGTATTGAATCATCTGTCATGATTTGCTCAAATGAATAATGGTGATCATAGATTGGGCTAATAATTGATACATTCCAGGGTAATTCACTGACTATCTCTTTAGGTGCATAAACACCGTCCTGAGGCTCAGATGACCCACCAAATTTTCCTTTGAACAACATCAACCAAGTTAATTTGTAGCATGAACGGTGCGAAGATCCATCGAACCAATCAATCAACAGTTCGGACCCATTGTTGACAATCTTAAGGGGCTTTAAGTTTTTGAAATCGATATCTGCAGGGTTTAATTTTTTATCCTTTGTTAGTGGACTTATGCACTGTCCACATTGACATGAGTCCCGTAGCCAAGCAACATGAAAGCGTTCACTTGATCCATCAGGGAAGTCAACTTTAATCACTGATCCATCGTAATTAGATAAGTGGCTGATTAATTGTGGAGTAGGTTCACTTGATTCCATGATTGTTCTTAAGTAAACTTAATTGTTAATCAAAAGCTGATGAGCATAGGGCATTGAAAATTTAGCAGAAAATTATGCTTTGTAACACGTTGAAAACGAAACGCATTTGTAAATACATGTTGGATCGCAAAATTTTGGATGGTTTGATTGATAGTGACGATCAAACTGATTAAAATGTTGATGGCAAATTTATAATCAACTGAACTTTTATTAACAGGATAAGAGAAACAAACGGTAAAGTTAGATAATTGCCAATTATTGTTTACTGTAAAATTAAGCGCATGCTTGTTTTTTTATACTTTGAACCCTGGATTAGCACATGAGAACCCACCAGTGCTATGCAAAAAGATACATTGGTTTCAATTGAAAAGATTCAAAGTATTTTTAAATTTGTCATAATGACAATTTTATGTTCTGATTTTTTGAATCCATTATAAGAAATAATCGATGTTTCCAAATTCAGAGTTAAAGAGCAATAAATTCCAATTAATTCTTAACAGTTCTCATCCATTTCAATTAATATGATTTTATCGTAGTATTTGATAATAAAAGCAATGAAACAGGGGACATTTCAGGTTAAAACCCTTTAAGCTCAGTAAAAAACCCTTCAGTACTTGAAGTTTATAATTGAAAAACACTTGACTGTTGTCAACTGTTTTCAAGACTACAATTAGACTTTGTTCAACAGCTTGTATGCATTGTTGAAATACCAATTATAAAAAATAGGTGTAAGCTAAGTATATTTGCAGTTATCTTGCAACTATTATTTCAAAATTAACAAATTCAGTGGAAAATTGCCGGAAAATCGCGTTATTAGATTATATTTGCATTTATCGATCAGCATTCTTCTTAAAACGCATCGATGGGAAGAAAATTACTTTTAAATGATGAAGAAAGCTGTGAAGTATTTTTGACGAAAATGGTTTTAATAGTAAGAAATGATATTTTCTATGTCAATGAGAATAAACTTTTAGTGACTGAATCTTGACATTGATTGGTTTTTCAATTTCTTTTGAAATGGATATTATTTTTAGTTAGAGTTATGGGCAGCTATTAATTGTTTCAACTGTTTGATAACAGTATCAACCAATTTTCTTTTATCTCGTTCATTTTTCTTTAAGGATGCAAAAATATTACGATTTTTATCGGCCTCCTTGATTTTTTCCAAAAGATTGAGAGCCATTTGAGGGTTGACCCTAAGATATTTATTGTCCTGTTTGCCATAATCAGCAATATAAGTAGACCATTGCCAAGAAAGTAGTAAATCAACTAATTGTCTTAATTCAGCGAAACACATTTGCAGTGCGTTATCCTCGAACCCTTTAACAGGTTCAGAGCTAGCAAAAAATTCACACTGCAATAAATCGAGATTGAACTGTTCTAAAGCACCCATGGATATAGCTTTGACATCTTCGTCGAGAAGAAAGTTAATTAAAGATGAAGCTATATGTTTGCATGCAGACACACATGCAGTCTGGGCGACTTTAAGCGGTAGATTGGTAAAAGCTTGGAAGGTAGAGGTCAAAAATTTGATGAGATCAGCGATATAAGAAGAAGCAACTCCAGATGATTCGACTAGCATCCAATCATAATGAGCGATTTCGAAGAATTCATCAATTTTTTGGTTGAGAAGAAAGTAGATTTGAGATTCAGCGTCAGATCGAGCATCTTTGAACATTGAACTTCCTTGAAGTTTAGCGAGATGTGAGCCGCCCGCTAGTTCAGCAATATTGGTAGTTGAAGAAGTTAGTGGAGATCCAAGTCCAGTATTTAACGGTTGAGATATATATTCTTCTAGAAAACTCATAGAGTCTTCTAAATAGTTAGTGTTTATGGCAATTTGGATCAATTGGAGTAATCCTAGACTTGGCTTTTTAATTAAAACAGACAGGCAGCCACTGAGTGTTCGCGTAAGTAGAAGGTTGGTTGATTTTCGAACCATGTCTTCGATTTCAGTTTGACTTATATTAAGATCTTGCGAGAATTCACGGCATGCGTTAATGAATCGTTTAACTTGAGTGAAAACTTTGGGTACAAAAGAGGAAAAGGGAAATTTTTTGGGATAATCTGAGTCACCAGTGGAAACTACTTCAGCTTCATAATAAGGAAATTCATTGATGATTTCATCATATTCCGCTTGAGATTCAACTTCAATGGGATGGTAATTATCTGCATCAAAAATGGAGCGAAACAATGCACACCATTGTTTCATCAAAATTTCATTATACTGATCACGGATCTCAATGAGTAAATTGAGAAAAGGGTTTACATTATATCCATAACTTTGAAGAGTTTGACTAAATAAAATGATGATTCTTTTGATTTTAAGCATGAGATTTTCATCGGTACAATAAGATGAATAGGTTCGGAGAGAAGCAATCACTGATTGCAGAGCATTTTCCCAGACTTCATCGAGATAACTTTTGGTTATTAAACCTGGAGCAGTGTTTAGAATATGATTTTCAATAACAAAGAAACCCACGACTCCACAAAAATAATTTTTGTAACCATCAATATTCTCGTGCATGTTAGTTGGAGGTTGAAGAACCAGTTTAGCTTGTTGTTGCCTTTGCTGGCGATAATAAATTTCAAATAACTCACGGGCTCCGAGACAGCCAAAAATATGAAGACAACGATAAACCGGAGAAAAATCAACAATATCAGTTCCTTTCAGCTCTTCTTCTGATACACCTCCATTTAAATCTATATCAGACCCACTATCGATTAAGTCTAGATCATTTTCAGTTGAGGCAGATAAAGGCGGTTTAGGCGCAGGATGTTTTTTTCTTGAGGCGATTGCTGGGCCCTTTGGAGTATTATTGACAGATGAACTAATTTCATTGATGTTGTTCATTGATGAATTAATTGACAAAATTGTGGTTGATTTTTTGACTGGACTGCTTGAAGAACTGTTTTCATTTGAAGAAGAGTTACTTGTGGTGCTACTGGTTAACAGAGTATCTTCGATATTTTGCTGATGAGCAGCATTCTTCATGGCAATTTCACCAATCTGGGACGACAATTGTCTAACGTTTTCGAGAAAATCTTTCAGATCTGACATTGAGGCTTCTTTGATTTGTTCTCGAATTTGTGGAATCTTATCTCTCATTGCTTGTGCAAATCGATAATGAGAAACCCGGGGTAGAAAATTATTTTCTAATTGCTCCAGAGTTTTGAGAGCTGGATAATAACGGGTATTTTCCATTTGTGAGGTTAATTTACTATACATCTTAAGCACTGGTAAACATTGACTTAAGTGATCTATGGCTGTTTCTATATTACACACAATTTTACGGTACCGGATGAGTTCTTCGGCTTTCCGCTGCACATTTTCAGAGGATTTTTGGATATCTTGATTCACTTCCAAAATTTCTTTCTTAAGTATGTCAGCTTTCGGTCTAACTTGCAGAAGATCATGAATACAATCTACGAAGTCTTGGTAATTGGCATTACACATCCTTTTAATCTCCTCGTCATGGCTTTTAATTCGAGCATCCAGCTTCTCCATAAATTTATCATATTCATCGCCAACAGCTCTGTTACTACTAAAATAAACCGAAAATTTAATTAATCTTTAGAAGAACTTCGACAGAAAAAAAATTCATGCTTCATTCCATTTTAAAAAACAAATTATTCATTGATACACCAAAATAAGTTTAACTACGATACTTTTGCAATGAAATCAATTGAGAAATGAAGCCAAACAAAAGATGGTTTGCTATCATCATTACCTGAGAACAAGACTGAGAGATGATGGATCATTTGATTCAAGTTCAATGAGAAGATGGTCACATCCATTTAATTTTGAGAAAAGCGGGTCGGTCACAGGTGAATCTTTGGATAAATTCATGTTTAACGGTTAAACTGAATCTGAAAATGGTACCATCAATGAATTAAAGCTTGAAAAACCAATTTCTGCTGACTATCTAATCTTTATATTACATTCGATGAGTGAAAATGGTTCACATGATATAATCACTTAATAGCAAGGTATCAAAATAAAATCATCAGCCTAGACTCGATTAACAATTTAATCATTGGTAATTGACAATTTGAATAACCACTGATACGTGTAAGATGAGCACCGCAAGTCAAATTTATTCCAGCTGATTTTGTTAAAAAAGTTGGGATAAGTGTGTTATTTAGAATGCACATATTCAAAGCTTGCAATTTAACCTTGCATGTTTGCCTTTTTTCGTCCACTTTTTCATCAATTTGAGAAATGTTAAAAAATCATGTTTAACCTTAATAAGTGATGTTCAGAATAACCTACAAACTTTTTGACATTTTACACTATTCTAGTCATGTAGCTTTGATAAAGAACCCATCATTTTTCGGGCATGGAGCTCGGTTGTTAAGTATAAATCGAGTGACTTGTTCTTCACATCAACAACCTAAACCTAAATCCAATGCTATCAGTGATTATGGCGAAGAAGAAAGAATCATTAAATATTTGACGAACCCAAACGTGGGACAAATTCAAGAAAATGTGAATCTAGAATGGAAGGTGATAGAGAAACCGGATAACCTCAAGTCAATAGGTTACTATCTTAAATTAAGCAAATTTAGACTTACAAGTCTGGTTGTACTAACCACATTAGCCGGTTACACCATGGGTTGCTCTCAATTCGATCCTATTATCGCCAGTGCATCTCTTATTGGTACTGGTTTGACTTCTGCCGCTGCAGCAAGTCTCAATCAGTTTTTGGAAATACCTTTTGATTCACAAATGATGAGAACTCGAAATCGTCCCCTAGTCCTAGGTCAACTTTCTTCTGGACGTGCTTTCTCGTTTTCTTTAATTTCTGGGACAGCTGGACTCGCTACATTAGCATTTTTCATCAATCCCTTAACAGCTGCTTTGGGTGCTTTTAATTTAGTTCTCTATTCATTTGTATATACACCAATGAAGAGAGCGAATATTGCAAATACTTGGGTTGGATCAATAGTTGGCGCCATACCCCCTATAATGGGTTATACTGCCGCAACCAATATGATTGGTAATTTACGTTTTCTAGATAGATAATTCTAGCCTTTCAAAAAAAAGAGTAGTGAATCTAATCTCTGAAAAAGATTTTCATTGTGGATTAGAAAGCCAAGTGTTTACTTTTAGACTTATAAACTCATTGTATCTAATGGCATTTCTTTAACTTTTCAGATATACCATCGATATTCTTAGGATTAATATTATATTCATGGCAATTCCCTCACTTTAACGCTCTATCTTGGAATATCCGTCATGACTATGCAAGAGCTGGTTATCGTATGATGTCGGTTACAAATGAGGATCTCTGTGTTCGCACTGCTTTGAGGCATGCTTGTCTTTTGACTGCTTATTCATGCTTAATGAGTACATCCTATGTTTCTCTTACCAATTATGCCTTCGTTTTAGGATCTCTACCTCTCAATATTTACCTAATTTATCTAAGCTGGAAATTCTACCAAACACCGAACGCAACTAGTTCTAGAAAATTGTTTCGTTACTCTCTCATTCACCTGCCAGCTCTCATCATTTTAATGCTCATCTTCAAATCGGATAGAAAAGACGAGTCAATAATGAGAGATGAACTTGTTAAAACTAAAACCTAGTAGTTAATGAGATGACTTAGCTCTATCTTGTAATTTAAATTGTTAACTTCTTGTGAAGAGAAAGTCAAGTTTCATTTTCTTATTCTATTATTGTATGAGTTAAAATGGAAAATAATGATTTATTTCTTAACCAGTTGATGTAAATAAATTTCCGCCGATTCGTACCTTCAATCAAAGTCATTCATCAATTTATAGATAAACCAAAATTCAGGTTAAGGCAAATCAGTAAGTAGTCTTGCTTTATCAGATAAATATCACTTCCAATTTCATCAGCCTTGCTTTATCCTTTTTCGCCTTAAGGGTAAATTGATTGTTTTGGTCAAATAAGACTACAGAAAATAAGCATACTAATTATTGTTGAGGAAATAGAATCGAATGGCTAA
This sequence comes from Tetranychus truncatus, assembly GCA_028476895.1. Lineage (NCBI taxonomy): Eukaryota > Metazoa > Arthropoda > Arachnida > Trombidiformes > Tetranychidae > Tetranychus > Tetranychus truncatus. The sequence continues at coordinate 16,535,100 of CM052060.1, forward strand.
TTTCGATAATTAAATGTTCGACAATCATAAAAGCTTGATGCTCAACTGTCATAAATAAACAACCCGAAGCCAATTTAAATCTAGATCAAGTTGATCGAGAGGATTATCCGTTGATCTAAGGTAAAATGAGGATCTCGAGAACGAAAAATCTTTAATTTTTTGTTACAGTCACTTAATGGAATCCGGAATAATTTCAATCTTAACCTTCAATTTTATCATTATCAACATCATGTAACAGAGGTTTAATCAATAATCAAATTGCTTCTTCAAATTTTTTCATCTCAAGGAAAAACTTGACTTTAAAATGCTCAATAATTTCCGGATTTCACTATAATTTGACTAACATACGATAGTTTTAACTAAATAATTGAATGTTAATTTCTGTCAGTGAAGTAAACAAAATTCAAAGCTAACATCATTAACATCATGATAAATTAAATAACCTTTTCATGGAAATTTTATCTTCTTTTACATTAAATTTTCAATAACAATTAAATTCAGTCAATAGATAAAATTGAGTAAATATTTCCTCTTAAATTGCTTTCACTTTTTGATACATTTTCATTTAAAATGCAGCGCGTTTCAATTCAAAAGGTTTGAGGATATTTTGTAAGATTTGAAATGATTAACAAATCTGAGAAAGGATAAACCGAGGAAAACCCAGGAAAAATTGTGAAAAAAGTCGAACATACTAAAATTAATGAAATGATACTCAAAAGTTGTGAAAAATGATTGAGTAGATACAAAAAAGTACGTTTTATCCTCGTATTTTCACCTCTAAAATAACTTGACATGAATAAAGACCGTAAAAATTGAGCTATTCTAATTGAATTGGTCCGTATTTTATGGCCATTCAAATATTAACCGGGTTAATGAAATGATTAAATCAGAGAATATGAAGAGAATAATATTTATCAATCTTTTGTGAAATTTTATCATACAAAAACAAAAAAAGGTCTGTAAGGTAAGGAAATAGATATTGGAAAAAAGAAAAATGATGAAAATTTGGAAAATTCAGACCAACGTAAATTCGTTTTGAATTCATGGTCGGAATAGCAGGTTTGATGTTATCATCTAACCTGCTATATCCGCTATAAATCGAATGCTTTCTCTCCATTAAAGGGTATGGTAAATATTGGTTACACCAACATAGTTTTACCTATGGCCACACTGAGTACTTAACGGTATCGTTACCGTATAATGATGGGATTCTGACTTAGAGGCGTACTTCTGACTTGTGTTACTGACTGAGCAGGATTTCTTTTGTAACTACAAGCCATCATTAGGGTAACCTGTCTCCCGACGTTCTAAAAACTCATTAGACAAATGGCCAAAGAACAGTTTTCATTTGAATCAATTCATCATTAGAATTTTGATCATGAATAAAGCTAGAAACCTAATGAAGATATTAGGGGTTTCATTAATGTTTTTAACTCGCTATGTTCTAATTTTTTCTAAAAGATGGCAATAGAGTTAAACGATGCGCAGTACTTGATAGGTAATCATAGGTCAGTTTCAGGTCATTTGCGCAAAGAGTGTCTTAACTGTCAAACTTCAAGTGAAAAATGGCTACCGTTGAGCTTCGCTCTGTGATTAAACATTTGTTTGTGAAAGAAAAAACTCTGGCTGAAACTTATCAAGAACTTCTGGATTGCTATGGTGATGATGCCCCAAGTTATCACGTAACTAGATATTGGTATAATGAGTTTCGATGTGGACGGCAAACAGCCGCAACTATACCAAGTCTTGGACGACCCATGGAGATCGACTATTCGAAAATCAATCCCATTATCGAGCAAATGTTAGCAATTGACCCTCGATTATCTGTGAAAATGATAGCTCTGGAACATAATATTTCCATTGGCACTGCTTTTAAAATCATCAGAAATGATCTTCGCCTTAAAAAATTGACAACAAAGTGGGTTCCCCATACTTTAACCGAAGAAAACAAAGCTAAGCGTAAACAATGCTGTGAGGCTGCGCTTGCGCTTTATAAAAAGCGACCTACGGAATTTCTGCAGTGTGTTTTGACCATGGACGAAACTTGGGTATATACGTATGACCCTGAGACTGCGCAAGAAGCAAAAGAATGGGTAAAAAGTAAGGAGGACGTCTCCCAAAGACCGGTAATCAATATCAAGGCTGAAAAGGTTATGGCCTGCGTCTGGTGGGATTCCTATGGAATTGTGATGATAAAGTTCCTGGAAAAGGGCCAAACAGTTGACGGCAAAGAGTATAGAGAGCAGCTGGACGCAGTAAATAATGTTTTATGGACAGCAAGGCCTGAGAGACCTAAACGAAAACCATGCTTTCTCCAAGACAATGCTCGTCCACATAAGGCTAAGGAAACCATGGCTAAAATTCGTGAAATGAATTGGAATATTGTCGAACACCCACCCTATTCGCCAGATCTGGCTCCCAGTGATTACTTTCTGTTCAGTAACCTGAAGAGACACCTTCGAGGGAAAAGATTTGTCAATTTAGATGAGCTGAAGGCCGAAGTTAGCGGATATCTGATGGAGAGGCCACAGGAATGGTACGCGGGTGGAATTTCAAAATTGGTTAAGCGATGGGAGACCTGCATTAGCCTAGGAGGTGGATACATAGTTTAAATGTTTTCTGAAACGCATTCTTCATAGCGAGTTAAAAACATTAATGAAACCTCTAATAGTTTAAAGTGCAAGTGGGAAGTCCAAAATATTGACGAATGTTATTGAATACACTCGGGCTTCGCCCTCGTTCATCTGACTATCATATCACCTCACAATCGTTGTTTAATTATACTTATCACTGGAAATGTTCTTTAACGTATCTTTTTTATTATTTTTCACTGAATCAGGTATGACAGGAGAGAATATGGATTTTTGTTTCTTCTTATGATTTTAATTTGACATTTTGCTCAGATGCTATTCATAATAATTCAAATTTAATTGCTAAATGTTTTGAGACAACTTATTTCAAAAGATTCACTAAGGCAGATATCAACACCTTTTCAACGTGGATTCCTGCTTGGAATGGAACTGGACCTTTCAGGCACATTTGATTCATTGAAAATCCTGACAAATCTCAGGTTGATGTCAATTTTTTGTTTTGTTATCGTAAAAAAGACCAACCAATAGGACATCAGTTGGATTTCCTGGTTTCAATCGAAGCTAATAATCGTCGAATTGTTCAAACAATTGTAAGTCAAACTTCTATGAGACAAAAATGTCTATGGATAGTCAATTGATTGCTATAGAGTATATTGGGAAACAACTTAAATTGCGAATCGAAAGAAAACACTGACTCCACAATACATTTCAACCGGTAGCAGTAAACCATCATCTTACCAAGCTAACACTCAGTGCTGTATGTAGCATTTATTTGACTGTCATTGCAAGCAGTTATTAATAATATCAACAATTTTCAACAGATTGCGGTACAGAGAATATTGATCAAAGAGTCGTTGGCGGTCATGAAGTTAATCCTAAGCATCGCTATCCATGGATGGTAGCTTTTTTAAAACTTAATGGTGAACTTTTCTGAGGTGGAACTGTGGTAAACAATCAATATATTTTAACAGCATCTCATTGTTTCGAAAACTCATCTAGACCAGCTTACAATCCAAGAACAGTTAAACTGGCTATTGGCGTTTACGATCTATCTGTAGACAGAACTTATTATCGGGTTCGTTCAATCGAAATTTACAAAAATTATAAAAAAAACTGGCTCAGCATTGTAAAATGACATTAGTAAAAATTGACGGGAACTTGATATTTGACCAGTTTACAGTTTCTCCAATCTGTTTGCCATCACCAGAAATAATTGTTTTTAATAATTTAACTGTCGCTGGTTGGGGCTTTACTAATGAAGATGGTGCACATAGTAAAGTACTGAGGGATGTTACTCTCCCTTATGTAACCAATCGAGAGTGTCAAGAGTTTCACGGAGAAGTAATTACTTCGAGTATGATGTGTGTCGGAGGTAATCAAGACGAAGATTCATGTCAAGGCGACTCAGATCGCCATTAATGTTTAGACGAGATAGGACTCTTTATGCTGTTGATTTAGTGTCATTTGGCTTTGGTTTTGGTCGACCCTTCTATTACAAGGCGTGTAAGGCGTTTACACTCGAACCTCTATGTATTTGAAATGGATTCAAGATAATACCTTTGGATCAAACGGCTGTCCTGTGTATGTTGATGAACCGTCAACTTCTTCAACGCCAATGCCATCAACCCAATCAACACCGGGCCAACAAGCCCAAACATTAAAAATGGAATAAATTTTAAACCAATTTACCCTAACTTGGAAAACTGTAGTATAATGAACATCAAAAACTCTAGAGTAATTGGAGGAAAAGAAACCAATTCCAATGAATACCCTTGGATGGTGAGTATAGAGATATCATTGCAATGTTTGGTCAATGTTCTAGTCAATCAAATTGATTTGATTCTTTGTTTATTTCTCGTGATCAAGGCTGCTTTAGGTTATAGAAAGGACTTCATAGGAGGTGGAGTTGTGGTTGCACCTTATTACATTTTGGCTTCAGCTAGAAAAATTAAATCATACTAAATTAAAAATTATCTGCGAAAACATAATTTATGCAAATTGATTCATTTATTTTTTCTTCCAAGGACACGATCATGGGATTTCAATTTAAGTAATCTTACAGTTATTCTTGGAGCTTTTGATTTGACAGCAAAAGAGTCTTCAAAAGAATTATTTAAAGTTTCTAAAATCTCATTTCATCCATTATCCTCCACTGAAAATTACGACTATGATTATGCTCTTCTCAAACTAACTCCATCAAGAGGTAATCAAAACTCATTCAATTACAGACCGATTTGTTTACCCAGATCATCATTTGAAATTATTGATGGAATAACAACTTTAGCTTTGGGTTGGGGATCAACAGTTGCTCAAGGTAAGTTCACAAAAGTAAAACCTTTATTAAATAACAATTTAATTAATTACAATTATAAAAAATAGGTTCAACTCCGACAAACAAGCTTCGTCAAGTCAAATTAGATCTTATCACTGCAATAACTTGTTCGTTTTATCAAAATGTGATTACTATGATTTGTGCGGCTAAACCTGGTGCTGATGTATGCTTTGTAAGTAGAGATGATTCGCAAGTTGAACTTTCTTTTCTTGGAAACCATCTGATGTTTGTGCTTCTCCCAGGAAACACAGCATATTCACGGATGTTCGACACGCTTTACCGTGGACAACTTTTGTAAGGCTGGGACTTTGGGGCTGAGACTTTATTATTTTATTGAGAAATTTATCTACATTTTCATTTAAAATGCTGCGCGTTTCAATTCAAAAGGTTTGAGGATATTTTGTAAGATTTGAAATGATTAACAAATCTAAGAAAGGATAAACCGAGGAAAACCCAGGAAAAATTGTGAAAAATGCGAACATACTAAAATCAATGAAATGATACTCAAAAGTTGTGAAAAATGATTGAGTAGATACAAAAAAGTACGTTTTATCCTCGTATTTTCACCTCTAAAATAACTTGACATGAATAAAGACCGTAAAAATTGAGCTATTCTAATTGAATTGGTCCGTATTTTATGGCCATTCAAATATTAACCGGGTTAATGAAATGATTAAATCAGAGAATATGAAGAGAATAATATTTATCAATCTTTTGTGAAATTTTATCATACAAAAACAAAAAAAGGCTTGTAAGGTAGGAAATAGATATTGGAAAAAAGAAAAATGATGAAAATTTGGAAAATACAAGAATAATTTTGGACGCAGAAAGATGAAAGAGAAAAGATGAAAAATTAAATGAAGATAAACAGGGGAGAATGATGAGAATTGGTGGCTGGACTGATGGGCTATAATTTCAATTGTTTTTATTTTGTAGATGAAAATATCAGATCACATCCAGTTTTTGTTTTGCTTATTGCTTTTGCCTTTTCAGTATATTTTGTAACCCTTTGATCTTTTCTCCTTCTTCCTACTATCATCCAAAGTCATCTTATCTAAAGCTAAGAGTTTCTCTCGATTCTCTTCAACTGTTTTTATCCATTTATCTGCCATTACACGCCATGGAACGGTTCCTCCATACTCTTTAGGTAATATATGAACTGGAATACGTTTATGTAATTCACTTAGATCACGAGGGAATGAAAGACGATCCTGTAATTTTTGTGTCATAAACCCAGAGATAAAGATGAGTATAGTTCGTATCAGGTGGGGTAAGTTTAACCAATGAACTTGTTTATGTTTTACAGGAAGTGCTTTCTGCAAAGAGAGTCATGATGGAAAGAAAAAGAGTGAAATTTTAGATAAAATGAGAAAATAAGATGGCGATGATGATGATGATGATTGGTAATTAAGCGAAGGATTTAAAGTTATGATGGTGATAGGGAAAGGTAAGCTATAGAGAGGAGTGAAAAGTGAGAGCGGAAACGTTTTGCTATCGAGGACACGTTGTGGGTAAAAATATATTTATTATTTGAAAAAGATGAATGAAAATGAAGAAGATGATGTAAAAATTGTTGATCATGATGACGATCAGACTTACTTCTCCGCTTTGGGCTAGTCTCTTTAACTCTCTGATTCCTAAATAAGTTACTTCAGAGAGACTGACTCCTTCCTGGTCAAATATGTAGACAAATCCATTTTTTTGATTCTCTTCATTGTCCAATAAAATCTCGAAAGTAATTATGATGGAACGAAACAGATCAGTAGGTAAATGGCCGTATTTTTGGTTAAACATTGCACATCGGCCAAAAATAACAGTCCTTCCTCGATCATCTCGCTCAAATAATGGAAAGATGTAACCACGTTTGATAAGATCGTATAAACTTGTATCTCGAATGTCTAGATTTTTGTAACAATAAGGATGGACATTGCGAACTTTCAAGTACTTCTCAAAGACACGACAGGATTCTTCAAAATTAAATTTGCGGAATCGCAGAAATCGAAGTATGAACAAATCATCTAAAAGAATGATACAAAAGAGCAATTAGTTGAACGAGATTCACCAAATAAACCAAATAATCAAATTAAATAGATAACATGCCTTTGAACGAAATATTTTGATATAATCCAGAGTTATTGGACTGAACATGTCGAACATTTATAATCAAAAATCAAAAACATAAACAAAAATACAATAAAACTCATTTCACTAAACAGCTGAGTGTTCAATTATCTAAAGTATCTTTAAATACTTAGATATGGATCTAAACTATCGATTGTTATTTTAATGGTTTTAATGTGAATTTGTGATAGAAATTGGGAATTAAATTGAAAATCACGGAATTGGCATTATTTGTATTGAGCAGAAATTTGAATTAATCAAGAATGTTGTGACAAACTTACCTGTTCTTGGCGAGACAAATTGCGGTTGAGACAAAATCCATTCACGAAATTTTTTAACCAAAACTTCTTCTTGACTTGAGATGGTCATTTTAATTTGAATCTTTCACAGATTTACTATTAAATAATGAAATAGTCACTTGATTGGCACTATAAATTCAATTAAGATGAATTAAGGTTACAAGAAATGAGGTAAATTTGATGAAAAATTAAGTCTCAAAAAAATCCAAATGAAGGGCAAAATATTTTCACAAATAGTCACGTTGTAACACGAAAATAAAGACCAAAGCAATGAGAGTAAATCAACAATCAATAGATGATATATTCACGAAAACAGAATAAATACTTAATAGTTGAAACAATTACAGAAAAGTATATCTAAATCACAGACAAAAAAAAGTAAATAAAAAGCAAATTAGATGAAAATTGTGTTTATATTTTTAAGGTAGAGGTTATCAGGTTTTGATTTTAAAAATAACTAATGAATTGTCAATGAATCAGGATGGACAGAAGAATAAAAAAGACAGAGAAAAGGTGATGACTGGAAATAGACAGGCATTTAAAGAAAGAGAAGATAAAAGTGAGAAAGTGAGTGGAAAGGAGGAGTTATCAAGGTGGACCAGCAAAATTGTCTTGAAACCTGGATTAGGATTAAGACAAAGGAGGATTAAAAAGGATAAGAGCAAAAATGTGGATCGGGCAAAGACAAAAAGGTCTTCTTCAAAATTATCCTTATTCCTATCAAGATGAAAGATTTGTGAAAGATGAATAAGAAATTTTCCAGTCAAATCATCTGAACAACAACAACTGTATTTCCTGATATAAAATATCAAATTATTATTGAAATCATCATATTAAGGGTAAAGATAGCTTTGAACGATTGATTTTCCGATTGCTACTTTCACTTTCCTCTAACAATCTATCTTCATCCCATCATCATTATCATCATCGTGATACAAATTTACAATCCCAATAATCCTGAATCACTTGTAGGCATATGAAATGAGAAACGTCCAAACATGAATGGATAACCCTAAGGGAATAATAATATCAGATTAATTTCAACTTTTTTTACGGATACTTTTTGATACTGTATTAAAAATAGAATCAACTATAGTATTAACTAAATTGCCCTAATTTTCAGCATTTTTCATTTCAATAACTAATCATCAGCAACAACCAAAAATCTCTAAACACCTTTTCTTGTTATTGGTGTTTATCATTGTGTATTTTGTTTAATTGTTGACCTCAAATTCATATTTATCATTTTTCTTCTCATTACCAAAGTTAGATCACAAATGATATTTTTTATTGGCCAAATAAAAGTCAGATTCTGAATAAAGGTTCAATTGAGTTTAAACACTGAATTGAGCAATTATTTATTCGGCTTTTAACTTCAAGCTAATTTTTGCTAAAAAATTTGCTTTCATTGCAATTGTCACGCTGTGAGTCTTCAATCTTTCTTGAATGTAATGATTCATGGTTATCCAAATCGCTGTCTTTTTCACTTGCAATTTCAAATAAACATTCAATTTTTTGGAAAATGAAACATGTCTGTCGATTGCTAAAAAATTATTCATTGTGAATGATTAATATTGACTTACTTCCACTAGAAATAGGAAATTTTTTGGCTAAGAATTCGATTGAAGTAAAAGAATGAATTAATACTGATTGGAGCTGGAAAACTCATTCAGTTTTCATGACAGTCAATATAAGTACAATAAGGCTTTTTGTTATTAAAGGTTGCAGGGTTATGATTAAATAGTAAATCAATTAAATTTTAGATGTTTAAGAAGAGTTTATTAGAATTGGTTAGATTGTAGTTAATTAAGAACGGGTTATGGTAACTTTACCATTACGATCAACTCGTTTGATGACTCGACTGACTTTACCGGGATTTTTTGAATCGTAGGTTACAGTTTCAGTAATGATACTTCCATCTGGGTTGGTTCGGGTTGATGTTGATGAGGCAAAGTTTGAATTGGAAGCTGCGGAGGCAATGGACGAGATTCCAGCTGAAGTTGGGTAGAAACCAAAGTTATTGAATCTTGAAGCTTTAGCAACGTTTCCATTATCAAATGAACTGGTTAAATCATCAAATGAACCTTGATTGTTATTCCCATCGTTATTTGAATCTTGATCAACACTTGATGATCCATATGGTTCACCTACGGCTATTCCTTGGGTTGGAGCTGAAGGCCTATTTGATCCAGATGAACTGTGAACGTGAACTAATTTAATTGGGTTTGATTCAGTTGAATCGTTTGATCCACTATTAACTGATGATGAAGATTGTCGGTTGATTTTGACGGTTGAACCTCCATTAGGTCCACCAAGAGTCTCGATTGTTTCAGTAATCTTTGAACCTTCTGGGCCTGATTTTTCAACCTTAATGGTTTGAGTAACTTTGTTACCAGAATTTTCGGAAGAACTGAAGTCATCTGGAATATTTAGAGATTGGAAGGAAGGTGATGGAAAAGAATTGAAAGCAGAAAAGGAAGGTTGAAAGCCGAATGGATCACTGGAACCAAATGGGGATTGGAATGATGGAAGGGACCCGAAGTTTGACATTCCTGGGAAAGGTGATCCGAAAAAGTTGCCTAAAAATAAAAGTTACAATTGAAATTGAATATGATGGCAATTAAATTCAAAAACTTACCAGAAACAGCAACAGTCAATGTAAGAAGTCCGGTTAAGGGAATGAGAACCATATTAGTTTTTTCTCAACGAATTTGTTTGTACCAAAAGAAGCGAATAATTCATGTTGATCTTCATCAACACAGTTTTATAGACACAAAGGTAGGAGTTAACCAAATCGAATGACGAATTTTTCAAGACAATGACTGTCGTAATGATCAATTAGTGTATTCTGTGATTAGCCTTAACATCACTACTCGACTCATTCCAGCCGGTAACATAAGATTAATTACCCAATTGTTTGTATGGTTGACAGGAAATATTGATCATATAAGAGTATCGTCATTGAGAAAATAGCAAAGCTTGAAATTTACAGGTCAATTAACCTCAGATTAATTGTAAGAGTTAATGAATTTGAAGCTAATACGATCGAGAGTTTAATTTGAGTATTTAAAGAGCAGTTTAAAGCCAATATCTGTTGAAATTACTAAAATGTACATTTCTTGTTTATAATTGCGCTCATGGTTACTTGTAAACAGATGGTTTTAAGATGAGTTTATGATGAATCAGTATTTTATCGAATTTTGTTGACAAATTTTTGCTCCATTCAAGCGATTGAAAGGTGGTGACTTTGAATCCTTCTGAATATATTTCAGCATGTATTGAGACCTACAGCTGCATGATTATGCCTTCGTAATGTTAATAATGTTGATTTATTGCGTTTCATGCGTTGATTTGGGTAAATTGTTTTTGCAAAATTGAATTTGATTGTTTCATTACAGGATTGTTAAATGTAAAAGTTAACAATGTTTATACAAATGTCATCATGGAATACGAGAAAATATGTTCACTGATGATTAATAATAGGCTTGAAAGATATTTAGATAATGATTTTGGTTCGATCAATAATCGTCATTCTGGATGTTTCAATCGATTTAGTAATATATTGGTATCTTTTCAAATCGGACGTGGAAATTGTAGCTAAAAGTATTTACAGTAAGCTTACAAATATTTTTAGTCAATCACAATTTGAATTATAATAATAGTATTCATTATTATTGGTCGAAAATCAGTCAAATTTATGCGATAGAAGTAAATATTGCTGTTTAACAACATTTTATTGAATTTTTAACACCAAACAAGATTCTATTTACATCAGAAGAAGATTGAATTGCAAAAATGTTGCTCACAATTGATTAGATTTGAGTATAACAATAAATGTCTTCAATGAAATAGATTGAGTTCAATATGAGTAAATCAGAATAAAGGTAGGAATGATGGCTTGGCAAGGAGATGATGAAAATTTAAAATGAGGCGAATTAGAGACAGATAAAGTAGTGTCATGAAAACGTTGAACAACGATGAAATTACAATAAAATTAGATAAAACCACACGATATTTTATCCATGTTTTTGAGCCATTATATTTTAGAATCGATAAACTAAATAATGTCATCTGAACAGCGAAGATAATTGATATAATATAATCAACAAAACAACAATAATTAACGACTTTTTCCAAAACGTATACGCAATTGTTCAAAAAATATAAAGGTTAAAACAGTTTGAGGTCCAAGTCTGACGAACGCAGGAACATAACCTGTTAGAAGAAAAAAGAGTAAAGGAAAGAGATTAATAATTGTTGTTTCAACAAAAGCTCGTATATAAGCTATGAAATGATGATTACCTTTGAAGAAACCTAAAGGTCCACACTCTTTAAAAACTGTTCCCGCACAGTGTGCTATACCTCTGTAAACTCCGGGCGGTGCGTTCATCATTCGAGTTTTTATTACATCTAATGGCTGGGTCATGGTTGTAGCACAAGCTCCAGCCAGGAAACTTGCACTAAAATGTGTGTTTAGATTGTCTTCGAAAACATTTGGAGCATACTTCATCATCATGTACTTGAATTGGTCATACATAGATATTTGACCGATCGTTATTAAGGCAGCTCGAGAAGTGGCTGAAGTTGCTCCATTAAATAATCTGGAAACTCCTTCGCGTTTGTAAACTTGAAGTATACCATCGAATGCATGAGCATAACTGGAATAGGCAATAGAAAAAATTTATTAGTTATTGACGAATCTGATACTGGATATGCAGTTTTATGAATAAATGAAAGATTCGGGATGGCTAATTGAAATCAATGATTCGTGAGATCAGCTTTTCAAGCATTCACAGCTTATTTGTAAATCAATTATTTGCCTCGCAAGAGGTATGAGATAGCAAACAATTACAAGCAATATATTAAATTGATTTGAAGAGGAAATGAAAGATTAGATTTTCATCAAACTTGGCAACAAAGAGTATAATTTGATATCCTGTCTATCACTTTTGAACGAATGACGATTCGTAGGGAAACTCACAGATTTAAATTAATTTATACTAAACATTGACTAATTGTCATTCTATCAGAGGACTAAAATGTTATTCAAATTTAACCGAATGTCAAAATTAAATCAGTTATGAACTGTGAGTGTTGCATTCTGATATGAATATATCCTTGAATTAATCATAGCTAATTGTTGTCAAGCCTTTGAGTTGATATTTCCCTCTATCGTTTAATAGATCACTCCTGTCTAATTTTCATTTAACTCATATCAATTTTGCTCATTGCAGTCATGAAAAGAGTAAATTAAACGAAAAATCATGGAGATAACTTGATGGTTGTTTCCACAAGATGATATAGAAAAAACAATGGAAATCTTGAGAGGAAACCATTAAAGCAAGAAAAAAATCATTGATTGTAGGTGTAGTTCAAGAGTAGAGATATGCTTGTATTGATTTAATTGCTTACTTTCTTCTTTCATTATATGGTAATTTGATATCATTTTGCATTCTAACATTAACCATATCTGCCGGAGTTCCCACGAAGCCACCAACAGCACCAGAAAAGGCAGCAGCTAAAACTTTTTGGTAGAATGGCATATTGGGTATACCTTTAGGGTCATTTGGGTCAATTGTAACCAATCTTTGCTTAATTACTTCGTAAACAGCAAATCGAGTAGTTGAATAAGTAAGCTGCCTTAAGAGACAAGCAGTAAGACCATTGTAAAGCGCAATGACTCCTTGGCTGCGAACAATTGAACTTGTTGTTGTGAGTAGGGTAGCTTGAACATGGCCTCCTTGTTCTGCAAAGCTGGTTTGAAGGTGGACTTTCAACAAATCGAGTGGATGAGTACAAGAGGCTGCCATGGCAGAAGCAACACCACCAAAGTACCATCGAGCAACTTTAAGTTCACTTCGTTCCGACATCTTGACAAATATACGACGATCCTCAGTTTAAAGATGGCACTAGGACTGTAATGTTTGAAACCAATAGATCTGGATCACTGGGTATTTAATAATTAAATCACAAACTTGTCAGATGAAATATGATTTAAATTGATGAAGAAAGTTTAACGTTACAATTGACAAGAGTTTCACATAAGAAAATGCTTTTTATATAGCTAGAAGTTGCGTTGATAAAAATAATGAATGATTATTCAAATGTCGAAGTTGGACCAGGGCTCCAAACGATTACTTTCCCGGTAAATTTACCGAAGTTATGACTTCATTGTAAGTCATTAACCAATATAAGAAACAAAGTGAACACCATGAAAACACGGGGAATACTGATGATGGGGAAATACAGGTATTTTGAAGAGATTCAAGAGGATAAGTTGATAGAGCTCATCAGATGGGTTGTTTTGGTTGACTTTGGTTGGATATCTAGATACCTTGCTTTCTCTCCCTTAGTTCTCCTTCCTAATAAACGAAATTCCTGGAATAGACCCTGTTATAAATGAATATGGGAATCATAATAAATAATGTTGCAGCAATAACCAACAATATTTCCTTCCAATAAAAACGTCGATAGCTTTCTTTTAGATCAATAAACTTGGTTTGTCAAATGTAACCCAGGCAAATGTAAAATTACTCGCTTGATCACTTGATTTGTACTCCTTAATTTTTGTAAATGTAAATATATCTCCAAGTTACCAATTAAATCTGAAATAGAGATGAAATAGATGAAATAAAGCAACAGACAAAAATAGCAACAGCACAAAGACAATTACACTTTGTTTACAATAGCGCAAGAAATATATATTTGAACCATACCATTAAATTGATAGAGATAACAATGATAATTATGAAAGATTATTATTACTGAGACACTTAATTAATAATCTAAATCTTCACATTGTACACAAATGACTTTAATAATACTCAAGATTAAATGAGATCAAACAGGCTTCACAACCCAGGTTACACACAAGAACCAAAATGACATGTTTGTCCAGTTCCATCTGATGGTTTGTACTCAATATAGACTGTTGCTTTTAAATGAACTCAATTTGAATCGTATGTGTTATTTGACTCTTTGAACACTTATTGCGTAAAATATTATTATAATATCACGACTTGCGTATAGACTAGCTTTTCATGTTGACGCATTTACCTTGGCTTAATTTTCAATGGATTAACTTTGAATTTCACAGATGAAAATAAGTGCAATGCACATAACCATGAGCGCATCTAACACAGATTTATTATAATTGGATTGATCCTTAGAATTGTTGTTTCGTTTCCAACAATTGATAGTTCCATGATGACAATAAAATAAATTAATTGAACGACCAGTTCTCTCGTAGATCACTGATAGCATCTCATGGATGAAATATTTTTGGCGTTTTAGAGGTTTGAATGAAAAACCAATATTTTGCAGTAAATCGATAAACAAATAATATGCTTCAATGGTCGAGTAATTAATTAATATAGACCATTGCAAATGTTTTCTTCTTGCAAGTTGGTCTAAGAAATTTAAAAACGAGATAAGAATTATAAATTCAATCTCTTAGCTAAAGCAATTTATAACAATAGCAAAAGATAAAGAAAGTTTAATGAATCAAGGACATTACACTTTGATAAAAACCAACGATGAGCTGGATATAAATGATAACCCTAAGTAACTTTATATGAACAGTATGAGACAAAAATTACATTGAAAATCTTGTAACAATGAATAAAAATTCAATTTTTACATGATTGTACATGTATATACTAACTAAATAACAATTATTTTATGGCAGATAAGCAAATTTGCTCATAATCCTATGGTTTTAGGTAAACGAGCGAGTTCTATAAAAGAGTTTGCACTTGATTCAGGAAGACAAAAATGAAAGATTGAGTCTGGCGATTAATGATGATTGTTCATTTGGCTTTTGAGCTGTTTCAGCACGCTAATAACAATATCACGAAGAGTAAGAGGTTTACAATGTTCTTCGAGCCAACCGAAAATACCTCCTGATAGCTCATCAAAGTTTTTGACGGTCACAGCAGCATCAAACGATTGGAAAAGTGAGTCGCAAATTGCTTGGAAGACTTGAAATTTGACATCTTCACTGACTTGATTACAAGTTTGTCCAGGCTGAGCTAGTTGGTGATGTTTAACAATACGTTCATAGTTGGCTTTCATTATCTGCAGAGCAATAACTTCTTTGCGAAGTGACTATCGGGAAGAAGGTAAAAAAAGACAAATTATTATGAGAAACAATGATAAAGAAAGCTTGTGGCTGCGCAATATAGCAAAGCGTATTTAAGTTGAATTGCCTTCATCAAGGCCTTTCGAGTTAAAATTAATGCCTCATAAATAAAAGAGCAAGCATTGGCAAAAGATGAGCTAAATATCTTTGATAATTTTTATTTTTTTAGGCTTGAGAATTACAAATGAAAATTTGACAATGATCTCAGGCCTAAAAAGATCAAACGCATTGCTGACTCCATACTGAATATATTTTTCCTACCTGTAAATCTTCTTCTTCTTTCTTTTGCTGCGATTGCATATACTGTATATACTCAATCGATCTTTGTAGGATTGTAGCTTTACTTAGTTTGTAACTCGACACAGAATCTTGCTGAGCACAAGTTGGCACTAATGCTTGAAGCTCTTCATATCCTTTTTTAATAGCGTCTCTTCTTTTCTGTTCAGCCATGGTATGAGCCTCACGACGCCTCTCTTTGTAACTTGTTGTTGACTTGTGATCGGAATCCTCATCGTCAGTAGTCAACGAGGCATCAGTATTGTGGGTAGAAGAGGCTGAAATCATGGCGATTTCTTTGTTCCTGAACGTAAGCTGATATCCAGAAGGCTATAATAGTGAAAGAACGTCAGAAAAAATAAAATTCATATGTTAATAAAACTATAGAAGTTGAGAGTAAATTTTACTTACCAATCAAGTGCAAGTCAGAGGTTTTGTTTCAAATTTGGGTTAACAGTACCATAAGTCAGGACGGGTGGCAGGAAGAAGTGAAGATCCGTTAGATTAATCGGTAAAATAAAAACAATTAATTAAGAGCCACTGCTATGTATAGTATATTATCGTTATCGGGATGTTAAGGTTTCAAGTTTAAAATTGTCTGATTACTGTGTTGATACTTGAGATCTCTTCACAACCATATCAGCCAGCCGAAGAGGGAAGAGTTTGAGTTGTAGAATTAAATATAAACATTTGTGACAATATATTAAATTATTGTTTAATTGTAAAATTAACGAATTAACAAATTAGTATCTTGATAAGCATGGAGATCAGATTGAAATTCAGACATAAGTATCAGTGAAGGAGTAAAGTAGAAAACAAATCAAGTTGAACATGGTAGTCGCGAAGGAAAAAAGCAAGGTTATAAAGTAACTAACATTTCAACAGGTTCAATAATTTTAAAGTTGGTGCAAGATATTTCAAATACATTATCTGGATGATTTTCTGGTATATTTTTTGACCATAAAAGTCGTGAGAACTGACGGAAAGACATTTCACAAGCTAATAAATGCGTCTTGATTAGAAGACAAACAAATACCAATTACATACATATGTGAATGAATAGAGCTTTCACTACAACGCCACCGTAAGTAAACAACAAAAACCGTTGTGATCTTCAGAGATCGCCACAAAGATGGATCTGAATAGAAAACAATGAAATAAGATCATTAGAAGAGTAAAATCAGTACAAAAATGTTAATTAGACTTTAAAATTTAAATCTCCACTAAAGCTCACAAGTTCCAAAAGTCTGGAGCTAAAAAATATTGCCTACTGGCTTCTGAAGGATTATATGTTTGGAAATAATTTAAACTTTTAATTTAGTTTTTACGGAATAAATACTGTGTCAAATAAACATTGAAATTCGACGATAATTAGTGGAATAATTAACAGCTTTATTACTAGTGTGTTAATTGGTTATTAGGATAAAGATTCAAAGTAAGTTGAATTTGAAGATGGCGCTTCCAGCTGGGGAATCTTTCATTGGTTTAAGGGTTTTGTATACATTACAGTGATTGGCCAATCAAAATTTGTTCATCTGAATTCGACTGTTGACATTCTAAATTCAGACGATCATTTCTAAAATGTTTAAATATTTTAGTTTTCTAAAGTTTACTTGTTATTTTTGGTATTGAGAGTGTTGTTATCCTTGTGAGCTTCATTTTTCTGATAAAATGTCAGAATTATCCCTGGTTGATCCAACATGGGAACTGATTGATCCTAATCCCAATATTTGGTCCCTTTTTGCTGATTTCGATAAAAGATTTTTTAACGGCACGTTAACTTCAAGTTTCGTTGAATTGATGTGGTCTTCCAATCGTATGACTTCTACTGCTGGACTTTGCTGTTGGAATCCTAGAAACAATTATGCTACTATTAAACTATCATTGCCTTTGCTCCAGCTCCGTTCTAGAGCTGATTTGGTTGAAACTTTGCTGCATGAGATGATTCATGCCTATTTGTTTGTTACTCGGGAAGATGATAACCACGAATCTCACGGGCCCAAGTTTCATATGCATATGTCCAGGTAAGATTATCGAGATTCCATAATTCCATTATTGCATTGAGTTTCCATTCATTTACTATGTGTTTCTCTTTTTAGAATCAACAAATTGGCTCGTACCAACATAACTGTTTATCATACTTTTCATGATGAAGTCAGATCCTATCAACAGCATGTTTGGAAGTGCGATGGTCCTTGTGCATTAAGACCTCCGTATTACGGTTATGTGCGTCGTGCAAACAATAGAAAACCTGGCCCTTATGATTATTGGTGGAGTCAACACCAATCTAACTGTGGAGGAAATTTCGTAAAGATTTCAGAACCAGAGAAGGTTGTGAAACCTAAACAGAACGGAAAAAGCAAGCAGGTAGCAGAAGTAAAAAATAACAAACGTATCCTCGATTTTTTCAAGACAACTTCACCTATTAACAGTCCAACCAATAAAAGTCCAACCGGAAACAGTCCATTGAACAATAAGATAGAAACGAAAAGTACACCGCTTAAATCAAGTCCAACTATTAAACACGCTGATATTAGACATTTCATCTCACCAGTCAAATCTCCCAAGCCTGAAGCAACGTTTCCCGGTAAAGGTCATCGTCTTGGCTCTGCCTCAGAACTCGACAAACCTGTCAAAAAAATGAAGCTAGAAGATGTAGAAGTTGGTGAGGTATCGAGTAGTCAAGATAGATCTTTGCCTACCCGTCTAGTTAGTCAGGATACGGTCAAACCTATCTTCGCAATGAAAAGTGTTAACTTCCTTCAAAACGATAAAAGGACAATGCAAAACTCTGAATTACCAGACTTGCTCTCTCAAATTGTAAATAAATCTACTTCCTCCACTGAATCAAGCAAGGAAAACCACGCGGAGTCGTCTTTTGGACAGAAACTAAATCAATCGAGCCATTCAGCAGTTACTTTATCAGATGACGAGGATTTCACCTATGATCTTCCCGATTTTGACATTGACGACTCTATTATCATTGAAACTGTCGTAAATAATCGAAACGAACAAGATGTTGCTGAAACTCTAGCTGTTGATCTAAATCAACCCTCTACTTCTAAAGTTCAAGAGCCAATACATAATCCAGATGAGGATGAAGATGATTTCACTTATGATCTACCTAATTTTATACCATTTTGTGGACCTGGACATAGACTGGGCTCTGCAGTCCTCAATAAGGCACCTTCCCGGCAGCCAAAAAATTCCACTAATGTGATTCAGCCTAAACTTAACCCTTCTCAGAAAACTCAAGTCATCAACCTTATTTAAACCATTTTCAAATTTTGATATTTTTTTAATCATTGTTTATTGCGCTAATTTTGAGAAAAGCGGGTCTTACACTGTTGGATCTTTAGATAAATTCATGTTTAATAGGTGAATTATATTTGAAAATAATGCCATTAATGAATTAAAACTTGAAGAAAAAATTTTTAATGTCTATCCATTCTTTATATTAGATTCGGTAATTGATTATGATTTACATGATATAATCACTTGATAGCAAAGCATCAAAATAAAATCACCAGCCTAGACTCGGTCAACAATTTGATCATTAGTAATCGGCAGTTTAATAGCCACTGATACATGTGAGATGATCACTACTGATTCCAGCTGATTTTGTTGAAAAAGTTGAGATAAGTGTGTTATTTAGAAGATACATATTCAAGTCTTTCAATTTAACCTTGCATGTTTACCTTTCTCTTATACTGCGTTGAAAGATGTTGAAAAAATCATGTGAATCTTATTAAGTGATGTTTAGAATAACGTACAAATTTTTTGACGGTTTACATCATTTTAGTCATTTAGTTTCGATAAGAAACCCATCATTTTCAGGCTATGGAGCTCGGTTGATAAGTATAAATCAAGTGACATGTTCCTCACATCAACAACCCAAACCTAAATCTGATGCAATCGGCGATTATGGTGAAAAAGAAAGAATCTTCGATTGTCTGGCGAAAAATCCAGCGAGACAAATTAAAGAAAAAATGAATCTAAAATGGAAGGTGATAGAGAAATCGGATAACCTCAATTCCATAGGTTACTATCTTAAATTGAGCAAATTTAGACTTACAAGTCTGGTTGTGTTGACTACATTGGCCGGTTGGATGGATTGTTTACAATTTGATCCTGTTATTGCCAGTGCATCTTTTATTGGTATTGGGTTAACTTCTGTCGCAGCAGCAAGTGCCAATCAGCTTTTGGAAATACCTTATAATTCACAAATGATGAGAACTCGAAATCGTCCAGTAGTACTCAGTCAATTTTCTCCTGGTCGTCGTTTTTCGTTTTCTACGACTTCTGGAACAGTTGAACTTATGGCAACCTTCATCAATTCTTCGACTGTGGCATTAGGTGCAGTTAATCTAGTCCTTTATTCATCTGTATATAAACCCATTAGACAAACAAATTTCAATATTTCTTTGATTTATCCTGGTTGGAAATTCAACAGATGGATTCAGCTGCCTGGAAAATCTTCATTTTCCTCTTCTCCTTCTCCTTCGACACCCTCTTCAGCGCCTGAATCAAACCAAGAATCAAATAATGGGCAAAATCCACCTTCTATTATAATCACAGATAGCTGTGCTCAACGATTAAAACAAGTGAGCGGAGACGGTGAATTTCTCCGAATTCAAGTTGAAGGCGGTGGGTGTCAAGGATTTAGCTATAAATTTGATTTAGACAATAATATCAATGATGACGATCATATATTCCAAAAGGACGGCAGCTTGGTTGTTGTTGATAGCACTAGTTTGGAATACATAAATGGATCAATTGTTGATTATTCTTCTGAATTGATTAGAAGCTCTTTCAAAATTGTTAACAATCCTCAAGCCTTACAAGGTTGTTCTTGTGGAGCTTCTTTCACAATTAAACTTGATTAATTTAAAAAACTTATTTAAAAACTAATTTCAGTATCAAACGTGATTAGTGACTATTGTTATTTTATCGGATCTGAGATCTATTCAGTTCAATTATAGCTGTTGCTTTCATTGGATGAAATTTATGTTGATTGATGATTCCTAATCAGTGAGTTAGGGTTGCTACGGAGATAAATAGATTGGATAAATTGCAAGGATCTGCTTCTGTAAGTATGAATAGATATTACTGCTAACTTTAAATTGTATTATTACCATAACCAACATCATCAATTTTTATTATTATTGCTTTAACATCACTTTTGCTTCTGATTATTCACCTATTTGGTGTGCCAATCTTTATTAACTTGTCTTATGTGTCTATATTTCTTCGTGTTTCAACTTATTTTTCAAACCTTCACAAAAGTCACTTCTACATTCTTTGTTGACTAATTTTTATCACCTTGTTTACCTCTTTTTTTTCATTGTTTTACAGCGTGACTACACCCATTGTCATTAGTATTGTTTCCTGTGATTGATTACTTGCGATCTCAATCAACAAAGACAATTTTTCTACGCTTTGATCGTTTCTTGTTTTTCAAATCAACCTGTGAAAGTTTGAGCCACAATGTCTAATGATGACAAGATTTCCAAGTTGCGAAAGATCTTTCTGGAAGAAGCATCTGAAGAGAGTCACCTTTATGATCCACAAGATATTGACCAGTTGAAAACAGATGATTGGTCAGTGGAAAGGTATCTACTCCATTGCAAGGGAAACGTTGAATCCGCCTTGCCCATGTTGAGAGAATCCATGAGATGGAGAAAATCCTTTGGCGTCAACAGTCTCAAAGAAACTGATTTTCCAAAAGAATACTATTTATCTGGAAGTTTTTTCACATATTTACCTGATCGAAAGGGAAATGCCATGGTCTATATTAGAGGGAAACTTCACCGTAAAATAGCTGAATGGTCTGAAATACATAAGAAATTCTTTGTTTTCATCATCAACAAATTAGACAAGGAAATGGGTGGCCATCGTTATGCTGCCTTTTGGGATTGTGAAGGTGCAGGATTAGCTAACGTTGACACTGAAATGCTTTCATTCATGGTGACAACAATTTCATCCTACTTTCCTTATGGCTTGGAATATGTTTTGCTTCATGAACTTCCATGGGTCCTCAACGCTATCTACCATTTAGCCAAAAGTTGGGTTCCCGAACATTATCAAAGACTCGCTGTTTTCGCCAATCGTAGCAACATCACTGATTATATAGCTCCTGAAAATCTTCCTGATTATCTGAATGGAACTTGTACAGTAAATTATCGCAACGTACCAGAAGGAGTTCCAACTGCTCGAGAATGTGAATTACGCTATCAGCTGCTTGAAAATTCAGCCTACAAACTGGAAACCTATTTAGAGAATTACTGTCTAGAATCATGATGGATAGAGTAAACAAAAAAAAGAGAAAAGGGGAATCAACATTTTAAATGCTTTTGTAGAATCTTAATATCGTTGGTAGTATTTAATTTCAATCAAAAATCACCTAAAAAGCAGTTCTAAACACATAATCAACCTGTTGTGATCTGATTGGATTCCGATCACAATGCTTTACTCAATTATTCTGGATCTCTTTTTATACTACAAACTGGACTCAAAACATTCAAAAGTGCCTCGAAAAAAAAACAGTCAAATCTAAATTTCGTTATCATTTGTAACATTAAGGTTAACGACTCCTCAATGAGTTTCAACTATCTATTTTTTCTGCATTTTCCTCCATTTCTCTATTTTTTCTATTGATTTACAAGTTTTTTGTTTATTTTAAATATTTCATAATTATCAAGACTGTTTACTGATGACGCTCACTCTAATTGTCAACCATAAACGTTTTTAGACACTAATCAAATCGTAATTTATTCAACTACAACTAGTACAAAGTAAATGTAAATCAAGTAAACATGATGAAAAAATAACGCGAAGAAAAATAAAGCTGTGGCGATTCAATCACAATCAGCGAAATCAGCTTATATCATTGTAAAATCGAACTGACCATGTCATGATTATTTATAAATTTACAATTACAACAAACAATTCTGTAATAATCCAAAATTAACGCTCAATATAACTGGTAGTACAATGACAACATTTACAGAGAAATTTAGTTTCACATAAAATGATTTATTTTTATCAAGATTGTACATATAATTTTATCTCAAAAATAGTGCATCCAAGTGCAATTAACTTATCGTGAGTTTAATGGTGTATTTTCAAAAAGTCAATAATAAGATTAATTAGATAATTCAAAAAATTGATGATCAGTAAAAATGAAATATTGAAAAATAAGGCTTCAATGGAAGAAAAAAGTTGATTTGTGAAGATGATTGTGATCATGTTTTGTTCAGCCTCGATTCAGTCCATCATTGTAATTCCTTAATGATTTTGATTTATATAAGGTCTCACAGTTAATTTAATCTTCTTTTTAATGGACATCAACTGATTAACTTGGGCAATATTATGACTTTTAACATCTAATCCATCAATAGCAACGATTTCATCGCCAATCTCAAGTAATCCAGTTAATATGGTTTGTGTTTGCTCATCTCGCATCCGAGACACAAAAACACCTGAAAATAATGAAAGAAAGATTAATACGATTGAATCACAAAACTGCGTATTGATAAATAATTACAAGCTAAGTCGCAATTGCTTAGTGCAATGGAACCGAAAATTGATAAACCAATTTTCACTAGAAAAAAATCCTAATTAAACATCGACGATTAAACAGCTTACCTTTAACATTATTAACTGTTCCTCTAGCCAAGAAAAAGCCAAATGGTTTACTTTGAGGCCGATTCAATTCAATTACCTGTGAACCATCAGCTTTTAATTCAATCAATTCACCCCATAGTTGATTAGATTCTTGATTGTAATTTTCTTTGGCATTAACGTTGTTCCATTTGGTTTTACTGAAAGCACAAAAATACACAGAAATTATTAACTACCAGAAAATAAATAATTGATTATTAAAATAATGACCATTTCTTGATGTTAAACATTGATTGACAAATTGAAACACTTTGATTTAGTTAAATATTCATCACAAAAAAACGATTCATTAGTTTGAAGTTAATGATGTTCACCATTGCAATTGGTCTAACTCAAATTTTGAGCATAATTTTGACTGGACTTTGTTTAACTAAAAATGTTGATTCCATTATAATTACTGTTAATAATGATGTCAACTTAACGATAATGATTGAGTCAATCAATCTGGAAATGATAGGTTAGGACAAAAATGATCATTGAGGACATTAAACATGAGATTAGCCTAAAGCCTGAAATGACAAAATTGAAAAGGTTTCTCCATTTAATTATTGTCAATGCGATCCACAAATGAATTGTTTAATGGACAGTTTTTAAGCTGCAAATCAATCCGATTAAATTAGCATACAGAAATTAATCCATTACTATTAAACCTGATTCCTCGCGATTGCTTTACAGCAACAAATATTTCAAAAATTAACCACACACTATGAAATTTTAATTAGCCGTTTAAGTATTTAACTTTCGCATTCACTCAACAACTTTAATTGCATTACAATGATAATCAAATGTCATAATGATGCTTCACTATAAAGGCAAATGAAGATGAAAAATGATGATCAACGATGATCAAGTCACGATTTAAAATAAAAAAGCAAAATTATTCAACATTCACTTTCATAGCAACTCATTTTGCGGGTAAAATTAACAGAAAATATTTCCTAGAATTGAATCGAAAATTGAAAAATTCCTTCTATTTAAATCATAACCAGTTAATCAACCAAATTAAGCTATAAATCTAAACAAATTCATAATTCCCTACAAAAATTCAAAGTGTAACAATTTTCTCGCATAAAATCACTATAAATTGTAACTAAACAAAGGTCTGTTTGCTTGATATTTTTACAAAGCGTCAAGATGATTAAATTAAAAAAAGTTTCAATTATAACAATGGAATTGATTAACTGTTTTCCTAAACATTAATCAAAACATTAACAACACTGAATAAATTGAATGTTAATTGGAAAGGTAAAGATTACAATTAACCATTGAATAGGTTTACACAGCAAACAAGAAGAGAAACAATAAATAGCAACTTTTACCCTTCCTTTAAGCCTAACAATGAGAATGAGAAAAATGTTAACAATACAAATGATTATTCATTTTGATTAAGAAAGCACAATTTAAGGTAGAATCGTCGACAATTAGATGCAACAAATTATAAAGTTACCAGTTGATTATGATTTACTGGAATGAAAACAAAACAAGAAGAGCAACAATTTGATTATTTTGAGCTTTTTATATTTCCAACTACAATTTAGAGCTTTATTTTGGGTCTTCATTTTGAGATGGTAATTTGAATGATAACCAGGCAAGATTGTTAAATAATGTACCAGGAAGAGCATAAACTCATCTTAATTAACAGAACTGATAATCAGTTGATTGTCTAAGCATCAAGTTTCATGTTAGTGTGGGTTTGGTAATTTGATCATCATTTAATTGTAACCTTTCTCTTGATCATTATTAACCAAATAGATTATGATTTTGATTGATTTGTATGGCAACTCACGATCGTGAACAAAAATACAGTCAAACATACAATTTGATGAAAATTGTTCAATTTGTTCATCATTCAATCCTGTAATAAAAATCTAATGTAAAGGGTTTCCTTTTTTGATAATCTTTCTTGAGATCAACCTTATTTTGTTTCATGTAAAACACTCAATGATTGATTAATGTATAATTTTCAATTGAAACAACACAATATTTAGATGAAATTTACAAGCAAAACAAAAGTCAATTTATTGAAACAGTTTAAATTGATTACTATTAAAATGGATTGGTTAAAAAAGGTTGATTTTTAAGGTTAAATCTTGATCGTTATCCCTTTCAATCTTAATAATTAACAATGATGGCAAAGAATGTTTCATCTTTTAATTTGTGTGTGGCAAATGAAGCCCAACCATTGAAATAATCAACAGTCAATATCAACTTGTCATGTTAACCATTAATTACAGTGTTCAAATTGACTACAATTAACAATATAACATGAAACTGTT
This sequence comes from Tetranychus truncatus, assembly GCA_028476895.1. Lineage (NCBI taxonomy): Eukaryota > Metazoa > Arthropoda > Arachnida > Trombidiformes > Tetranychidae > Tetranychus > Tetranychus truncatus. Next base: position 16,560,818 of record CM052060.1, read on the forward strand.
TCATTTGAGTCAAGATTTTTGAAGCTTTGCTTTTTTCACATTCACTGGTTAAACTTGCTTTCAATAACCAAACAATGTTGTATTAATGCTTGTTAAATTGATCGCAATAATTAACTTTTATGGATCATTGATTTTGCTGAATTTAATTTTCCATTTGATTGTTAACTCTTTCATTAACTTTCAATTTTGTTCAACACTACAAAAAGGTTGGCGAAAAGTCTGTTTTGCTCAAATTGAAATATTTATCCTTTTGCTCAGCAAATTGAACATTTTGAAACAATCAATCAAACACTCAAGATTTGTAAAAGTAAATTGTCCAAATTGTGACAATTGTAAAGGGAAAATTTAGACTCACCTTTCATCTTGTTTTTCAATTTGATTAATTGAATTATCTTTGTCTATTGATTTGCTTTTTCCCTTTGCTTTTCTGAAGCTCATACGATTTTTAACCGTTTTAACAAATGATTTTAAATCAATCGATAAATCTTCAGTTGAATGATTCTTTTGCAAAGAATCGTTCGACTCAAGTTTAGAATTAAGATTTGGCGTTGATTTGGACGATGAAATATGGTTTACACTCGCAGCCGCCAGTGAGCTTTTCAAATTGGCTGAAGCTGTTAAAGATGAAGCTAATAGTGATGAATTGGCTGTCGATTGATTATTGCTCAGATGATGATCTTTGGGTAATTTATCAGTGCTAAAAGCTCTTGATAAAGCTTTCCTTAAACCACCAATCCGTTTGGATAACCATTTATTCGAAGCTCCTTGGACTGTGGCCTGTACTGGTTGTGCTGCGCAATTTGTCTGATTAACTCCATCGTTAACATCCATAGCAAATCGAGTTACTTTGACAATTGAATTGTTACCAGGCGATGACATTTGTTTACCTTCAATCATTGACCTTGTCTGTTCATTGAATTTGTAATGAATTGGTGTTGGCGATTGTTGAGGGAAAGTTGAATGTTGAGTTGAAGGGTGATTTGAATGATGAAGATATGAATGATTAAGATGATTAGGACGGTTAGCTTCGTGTGAATCTTGCTTTTTTGTCACTGATTTGCTAATTGTTGCATATTCAACTTGACAAGTTTCCTGTGATTCATTTTTTTGCTCTTCATCTTTAATCTTAAGCAACATTGTTACGCTTGTTGGTGTCGTTGTTGGCTTTGACTTGGATGAAGGTAAAGGATAGATTTGATCGGGTTGCAGGTAAGCAGCTTCACATGGATCATCCACTTGTTTGTTGATTGATGATAAAATACCATTGGAAGATAAATAAGTGGCCATCATTTTTGGTGCAACATTGGTTTGTTTGAGTTGTTGATTTTGTTGGTTCATTGATTGACTTGAAAAGGAAGAGATTAGGTGAGTTGATGGTGAAGATGGTGAGCCTGATGAGATTAAGTACGGACCATTAATCTGTAAGGCCATTGGCATGGTTTTGTCTTGTTTTTGTACAAATTTATCTTCATCTTTTTCTTTTCCTTGTTTTCCCTCTTCTTCTCTCCTTTCAACCTCTTCATCTTCTTTTGAAACAGCTTCACCTTCACCTAAATACTTTTCACTATTATCTGCCGATTCCAATTTCCTCTGATTATCCTTCATTCCTTCACCATTAACAGAATCTTCAACTTGCTTTCTAACTTTACCATCTTCCTCTCCACCAAAATGAATTGATTGTAAAGGCCAATTTGGTGAACTTGTTGAACTACGCTTAAGTATTGACCTGTAATGGATTCCGGTTGAGATCGGGTTAACAGTTTCATCATTGATGTTACTATTGGCATGAGTTTTCTCAAGATTATGATGAAAATGATGATGATGGTGTTGGCTATGAGAATGATGAGGTTGATACTGAGGAAAGTGATGTTGAGCAATGTTGCTATCCTGACTTTCAATGCTTCGTTGACCATTTGATGGTTCACTCTCATTGGAGTTGACTGATAATTGCTTTGATTTCCTTTCAACTGAATTACCGATTAAAACTTTGGATTGAACCAGCGACTCCAAAGGAAGCAAAGGTACCGTTGCTGATGAGCTTGCTGTTAAACCAGATTCTGGTTCATTTGAGGTTGAGGTTTTCCCACAAGGAAATATCGCTTCATATTGATGATCAAGATTATCATTCTCTTTAATATCGTCTTCCATTTCATGGAATTCAATTTTTTTACTATTTTGACTTAAATTGATTCGTTGAAAGTGTTGATTGCTATTAAATTGAGGTGAATACTCAACAGATTGGTTGCTATACAAGTGACCATTTGCATTGTTATCAATTGGCGTCATTGAATGAGATGGACGATTAACTGATTTGGTTGCTGGTGAAGATAAATTAACTTGATTATTTGTAACAAAATTTACAGCAGCAACTGCAGCAGCAACCGCTTTATCAACAGAAACTTTATCATTAACAATTGATGAGGCATCATCACTAACAACATTGGCCACCGAAGCAAAGGCACAAACCATTGAATCAGTTGATTCCAAAGGATCGATTGTACACAGTTTGGTAATTTTGGGTTCATTTGATTCATTTGTGTTACTAGTTGATTTTTCTTTTGAATTATTGTTTAAAGTTGAACAACTTCGACTTTTAGACATGCAAGTTGTTGAACCTGTTGATGTTTTGGTTGTTGTGTTTGTTATTGCTGGGGTCGTTGGTGCTAATGAAAGTGATTTTTGCGTCTTTAATCCGTTGGGTAAAGTACTGAATTTAGATAGTTTTCCTGGATCAGGAGATGATCTAAAAGATGAACTGAGAGACAATTTAACTGAATGAGATTCAATGAGATCAGGCTTTTTAGCATCTAAAAATGATTTTCTGGTTCCATTTGTTAAAGTTGATTGGAAATTGTTGCGATTCTTTTGATTAAGTGTACTTGTCGATTTGGCATTGTTGTTGGTTCCAATCTTGTTATTACGAGGTAATGTAGACCAGGATCTGTCAATTGGTTTAGAGATAGTTGTTACTGAACTTGAAGATGTTGAAGAGGAAGATGATGGTGATGGTGTTGAGGATAATGAGGTTGTTAAAGGTGTTTTCAAGGGTAAAGGTGAAGGGATTGTAAGTCTACGATGAGCCAAAGGATGAGTCTCTTTAGGTAAAACTGTTGACTGGTTTTGATTAGCAGATGAATTTAACCTCATCTTGGGTTCACTTGTTAATTGGTTAATTGTTGTTGCACCTTTTGGTGAATACATTGACGTAGATAGATGGCTTAATGATTTACGGAGCGCCAAATGGGTTGGTGGACTTTGATCGTCAAATCGGACTCGTTGAAATATTGGTTTACGCTTGTCTTGGTGCAAAGAGATTGGTATTGGAGTTGGATTGGTTGAGTCTTGGTTGGATGAAGAAGAAGAAGATATTGAAGATGATTTATTTCCATAGGCAGAAGTCAGAGTTACATCAGGATCAGTGTCAGTTGATGAAGCTGAACCAATCCTTGTTGGTCCAATGGCAACAATTCCCGAATCAGCATCAGAATCTCCTGAGAAAATGGTGTAAAAGTAAAATTAAGTCATCATTAGTGCATCGTATATTAAACTAAAATCATTTGTTTCCTTTGATTGATGTAACCAACAATTATGATTACATTGATAGTTCAATTCATCTTCAACTAGATTCAATTCATAATATTATTGACAGTTGATTAACAATGATACCAATAAAAGGTAAAATTTCAATGCTAATAATAAAGATGCAAATAAAGCTTTTAAAAGTGAATAATGTAATTTGATTAGATTTACGAGTTTAAATTAGAAATAAAAAAAGATGAACCATTTTTTTTGATTGTAAAATGAAAATGTTTACAATTAAATTGTGTTCCTTCTCAATTTGTCTCCATTCAATTGAATATAAATAAATGTTAACAAATTGAATCAATCCTTTTCTCAGTAAATTGAGGATATTAAATGTTAAAAACAAACTCTGATTATGATAAATCATTTCCAAATGATTAACATAACATTAATCATGATAATTGTGTGATTAAATTGTTTTCGCGAATTTCGCATTTTTAAAACAATCCTAAGCAAAAGGTTTAAAATGAAAATGATTTGGTTAAACATATTCTTAGTTAATCACAATTGTTAATCATGAATCTTTTATGGATTGAATTAATTGTTGATGATCCACAAATTGATAAAAGTGCTCAATTTGGATAAATTTTCAGTCTTTTGGCAAATGTTGATCAAAATGGCCAATTCGGCTGTAAATTGTTCTCAGTTTATCATAATCAACTGACGCTATTATCACCCTCATCTTAATTATGCTGATGTTTGGTTCCTCTTTTATTTTTTGTTATTTTTAATCTTAAAAATGATTCTTAAGGTGAACTCGGTTAGAGGCCAATTAAATGTTGAGGTAAACAATTGATTATCTTGTGCAGAAGATGAACAATTGATGAGAAATGATGATTTAGTGATGACAAATGGCGATTCAACAATAAACTTTTGTAAATAAAGTGAGGAATTAACCTTTGATTGAACCAGCAGGTAACTATTCAATTAACATTAAAAGCAGAGTATAGAGTTGACTAGTGAATAAAATGAAAGTTAAGGTTAGAGGTGAGCAAAACATCATTTCTCAGGGTTTACCATTGATTTCAATTTCCTGATTAAAATTTCAAACTGATTTCAGTTTTTTGTTAAACACCATTTAATTGTTGAAAGTAACACTGTGAACCAGATTAAAGTAATTGTCTAATCAAACTAAACAGGAAATAATCAACTTTAAATGACCATTACAAAGACTTGATTGAATTGGTTGGCATTTGAGAGTTGAAATGAAATTGTTGTCACCAAAGGTAATCAAGTGGCAATTTTCAAGTAAACTGATTAAATATTAAACTTACCATTAACAAGATTGGCATTTAATGGAGTTGCATTTGAATCTCGATTTGTGGTTAAATTTTTCGACAACTGTAGACCAATTTCCAGGTCACCTTGGTCAATTGATTCAGTTAGATAGTTCATTGATGGATTGTCCAATAAGACCTGAAATGAATGGAAATGATTAATTGTCAAGAGTAAACAAAGGTTAGTTGAAGTTAATTTTAAGGTAATTCAAGTTGATTCACATTTCCCTTTCAATTGCAATGGTTGATGAGTTTGTTTTTTTTTGGCAAAGGTAAGTTAACTTTATTACCTTTTTGTGTTTCATTTTAAGTAATTAGCTTCACTCTGAAGAGTAACCATTCATTAAGAGTCAATGGCTGATAGTCAACCTTAACTAACCATGAATACAATCTGATGACTTCACATGGAAAGAAAACAAAAACAGCAAACTGAATAAAACTTGAATAATCATTGATAACAACCAAGACAATGATTCAATTGAAAAGTAAAGATATTTTGGTGACAATTTTGAAATTACCAAGCTCATTGAAACAGATAAGTTTCACATGGGAAATGGCTGAAAGAAGTGAATAAATTCATAGCAAATTAGCTGATAATTAGAATCAGCTGAGAAAATCTTTGACAAAACAAAGAGCACAAAAATCAAGAGGATAAAGTTAACCTGAAGATAATCTGTAAACGATAATCGTTAATACAATTCACACAAAGCTAAAAGGTATTTTCAAGTGTCAACAACTTGGCCAAGTTGAAACCCAAATTGTATTATTGTTTGTAAAGGGCGAGCAAAATATCTTTTCAAGTTAAACCAGAAAATATTTTCTACAATAATATGTAATGAATACATTATAATAACATTATAATAGACATATTTTTTATTGTAGTTTCTTTGGTTTTTTTATAGTTTTATTCATACTCTAACTGAATACTTTTAGCCCACTATTCATTTGACAAAAACTTGCAAGTCAAAGATGAGTTTGAAGAAAGTATTATCTGCTTGTTTTTTGAGTGGGAGCATAAAACAGGTAAGACGATGATGGGATGAAAAGCTTAGAAAGTGAATAGAATAGGCTTTTTGACAAAGAAATAGACAATTTTCATCTTCTTTTTACAGCCTAAGGTAACAACAAAAGGATATCATTTTGGAACCTGGATTCATTATAATCTAGGATAAGTGAAAATATTTCCAAGGTTAACCTCTTCACGAGTTGCTGGATTGGAGTTTTATTTTAAGGTCAAACAGTTTGCTAAATATTCACCGCTAAACATTCATTAATTCATTGTGTAAAGCGATAATAAAGTGGTGGGTAATTTAAGTTAAAATGGATTTAGAATCTTAAATAAGCAAAATAATTTAACGGTCATTCAGTTGCAAGTTGAGTGTAATCAAGGCTAGTCTAATGGGCAACCCTTAGATGAATTTTATACCCAACATATGCTGACTTTGTCTAGATGCTAACCAAGTTCAAGAATTAGGACAAACCAAGATAACGTTAACCTAGACCTGAGCCCTGGGAATAAGCCAAATATGGTCTAGACTCTAGAGTTTAGAGCTAAGACCGCAGGGTAAGTTGGACTTTAGATATGAAGAAATGACTTGTTACGATCGACTGATCAGGACAAAATAACAACTTGAACGAATATTTAAAAGTGAAAGAAAAAGGAAAATTTTCAATTGTAAAAGTTTCCTTTAAGCCAAGAGTTGACAGAATTTTAAGCTCATTATCGTTAAGTCTGGTTGAAGATCGAGCCAACTCAGAATGAAAAATATTTATCTTAATGATTAAGTTTGATTTGTCAATTTTAATTGCAATTATAAGTCAAAAAGTTGAAAATAACTTGCTAGTTAAGGGTTTAGTTATTAGTGCATCAGAGCCTCTTCCAGTCTGAGAAATCTTGAAAATTGATTGACCAATGATTTATCATCATTTCAATTGAAACATTGAGAATGAGGTCAGTTCTTGTAAGTAAAGGTAAAGTTGAACCAATTTTGTATTCATATTTGAACAAAATAATGAATGCAAATATTGTTGACAATCGCGATTGTCGATCAAAATTGTATGGATAAGTTTGCTTTATTGATATATCATGTTTGAGGTTGTCATTTATTATCTCGTTTCATCACGAAAATGACCGAGACATGAAATGATGAGGATTCTGCAAGCAACAATAATGATAATAATGATGACGGAAATAGAAATGAAAAGATTTCCAAAAATAAGCAGTTGACTATGAATCAGGTGAAAGTATTTTTCAATTGTATCATCAGTTTATTAATAAATAAAGCTTTTGCTTTTACCATATTTGCCTTAAAAGCATTCCAAGATAATGAGGGAAACTTTTGTATTATTATTTGTTATTAACTTTTTCATCCTCCTTCTCATCATCATCATCTTTTACCTTTATTTTCCTTACATTGAGAGTGTATACAAAAGGTGAAAGTAATTTATCGAAGTAAGTTTGGAAATCAATGAAATACAGAAAAAAAAGGCCAACAAATGATATATTTGAGAGGTTGTTGTTGTTATGGGTAACAATTTTTTTATCATTATTACCTTTAGTTGGATAAACAAAATGTCAAAATCAGTGTAACATTGAAAACTTTATTTAACTTTGATTGTTGTAATTTGCTTCAAAAATCATTGTTACCTGTTAACCTACGATAATGGTTATTGGGGCAGAAGAGCATTGAGTGTGTGATAAGGATGGCAGGATGAGTTGATGATGATGTGAACGAGAAGAGAAGAGAAAAAAAACATTTCAATTATTTAATGTAAATTGAAGCATTGATCTCATGATTTTTGACTTAAAACGAGGAATAGGGGGGGGGGGGGGGGGGGGTGGGGGGGGGGGGGGGGGGGGGGGGGGGGGGGGGGGGGGGGGGGGGGGGGGGGGGGGGGAGGGGGGGGGCGGGGGGGGGGGGGGGGGGGGGGGGGCGGGGGGGGGGGGGGGGGGGGGGGGGGGTGGGGGGGTAGGTGGGGGTGGGGGGGGGGGGGGTGGGGGGGGGGGGGGGGGGGGGGGGGGGGGGGGGGGGGGGGGGGGGGGGGGGGGGGGGGGTGGGGGGGGGGGTGGGGGGGGTGTGGTGGGGGGGGGGGGGGTGGGGGGGGGGGGGTGGGGGGTTGGGGGGGTGGGTGGTGGGGGGGGGGTGGGGGGGGGGGGGGGGGGTGGTTGTGGGGGGGGGGGGTGGGGGGGGGGGGGGGGGGGGGGGGGGGGGGGGGGGGGGGGGGTGGTTGGGTGGGGGGGGGGGGGTTGTGTGGGGGGGGGGGGGTGGGTGTGGGTTGGTTGGGGTTGGGGGGTTGGGGGGTTTTTTGGGGGGGGGGGGGGGGTGGGGGGGGGGGGGGGGGGGGGGGGGGGGGGGGGGGGGTTTGTTTTTTGTTTTGTTTTTTTTTTTTTTTTGTTGATTGAGGTTGTGGGGGGGGGGGTGGGTTGTGGGGTGGGGGGTGGGGGGGGGGGGGGGGGGGGGGGGGGGGGGGGGGGGGTATAGGTTTAATTGGTTGATTATTGAGAATTTGGATTATCGGGTTGAGGTTTGGTTTAAAGGTTTGAAGAGCTCCTGGTTTGTGTAGGTATGTATAGCTATTTATTGAGTTAATAGGGGGGGTCAATTTTTGGGAGGAGCACATATTAATTGGATCTTTTGTGGGTGTTTGGTGTAGTGTGGTGATGGGGGTTATAAGTGAAAGGTTATTACTGTTGGATACATAGGGGTGTTGGATGGTGGGTTGTGTTGAATATTTTTTGTGATAAAACGTTGCGGGGAGATTGATGTAATTGTACTATGGGGGTTGCTTGTGGGTATTGGGGGTTATAGGATATTTTTTGGATTGGCACATGATTTTATTTTGTGGTGTTAACGGGATTGTATAGGATGGGAGGGTGTTTGGGATTTGGATATATGGTTTTTATTGTTGGGTGGGTGTGTTGTGTTTGGTGGTTGATATAAGGTGATTAGGGTGGTGAATGTGGTAAGTTTGAATATATAAGTTAAGGTGGGGACGGTGTGGGTATGTGGGGATGTGTAATATGATATGCATTGGTGATCGGTAAGGGTTGGATGGGTGTGGGTTAATCGAATTGTGGGCAGGCCGTGATTTTGCTATAGGGGAGTATGGTGGGCAAGCTGGGATTGAGGGATGGGGGGTATAAATTTAGGATCTGTTAAAGGATTGGTTTAGGTGGCTAATGCTGGTGGTTGTTAGTTCTGATATGGTTCATTGGGGATATAATGCTGGGGCGGGGGGACCACGAGAGGTGGGGGGGGGGGGCTGTGCAAAGAGAAAGGGACGAGGGGGTGGTGTGAGGAATGGTGTGCAACTATTTTTAAGATGCATGTTATCTTCGGAGTTGAGACAGACGTATTTGTTTTAATTTTTTGATATGGGGTTACATAGGTTTGGGAGGATCTGGTTAGGATGCATAAAAGTAGTGGTTTTGGTCAGGGGGTAGTTGGGGGTTATTGGTTTGGGGGGAATATAAGGGGAAGATCGGGGGAATGGGGATAATGGCTTGTGGTAAGAATGCATATTGGGTTGGTGGTATTAGGGAGAGGTGTTATATGTTATTTATGTTTAGGATATTGGGGATGAGGGGGTTGTGGGATATGCAATGTTAAGCTAAAGGGTACATGTGTAGTTGCTGTATGATCCTGTATCGGTCCTTTGGAGACGAGGATGTAGGTCTAGGTGTGTATTATGGCTAGTTAGTGTATTATGTGATTTTCAGTTTTGTTTATTGTTACAATTATGGGGGTGTATGTTATGGGAAGCAAGGGGGGAGGGAAGATTCAGCAGTTAATGGGTAGTAATATCTTTCGTTATGATATGCTGGTAATGTGGGGTAATACGGTTGATTTATATTGGATTGCGTCTTGATCTATAGGGTAGGTGGGGATGGGGGGTGGGGTGGGATGTGTGTTGGGGTAAAATGATTGGTGTGTGTTGTAGGTGATGGTGGTTTGGATTGGTAGGGGTGTGGTGTTGGGGGTATGGAGGTTGGGTAGGAGTGGGTTATGATGATTGGGGGTAAGAGTAGGGTAATAAAATTGGTTTGGTTGGTCGAAGATGGGGTTTTAATAGTGTGTAAGGGTTTGGGGGTAATGGTAGGTGGAACTTGGGGTGGGGGTTTTAGGTAGGTGGATGTGTGCAAGGGTTGGGGAGGGGATGTGTTTATTTTGGGGAGTTTGTGAGTTTGGGGTTAGTTTTTATTTGGAGGTTTATTTGTTGCATAGTGGTTAAGTATATTGGGGGGGATTGAATATTAGTCGGATTGGTGGGGGTTTTAACGTTGATAGGGGGTAGTGGTAATGGGTGGTATGTAGTGTTGGGAGTGGGTTAAGGTTGGGTGGTGTACGTTGATAATTGGTTGGGATCAGTATGTGGTAAATGGAATTAGGTGTAGGTGGTGGGGGTATGGATAAGAATGTGGGTGATAAGGTGTGGGATAGTGTGACTAAGGGGGTTGTGTGGGGTTGTGTAATGATGGGGGGAGGTAAATTGGTGTGTTGTGGGGGAAGTGGGTTGGGGTGTAAGGGGAGGGGTGGGAAGGTGGGGGGGATAAGAATGTTGGGGGGGGAATAAGGTAGGTGGGAGAGAAGAAGGTTTATACGGGAATGGTTTTATGTATTAAATTGTGATGTTATGAGTGAGTTAGGGTAGCTTAGAACGATTTTAAAGTTTGGGGGTTGTGGTAAAGGGTGGTGGTGTGGGAGAAATTTAGGTGGTGGAAGGGTGGGGTGGTTAATGAAGGGAGGGGGGTGGGGATGGGGGGGGGTGAGGTAATATGTGGTTTGAGGTGGGTAGGGGTATAATGGGGTTTGGGGTTATGAGGGTGGTGGATTGGGGGGATTGGATGTGGAGAATTTGGAGAAGGGGTTTGAAGGGATTGAAAGAGGTGGGTGAGATATGAGATTGGGAGGATTGAAGGGGGTTTGGGTGGAGGTGTTTGGATAAGGGTAATGAGGGGTATGTTGGAAGGATAATGTTAATGGAAGGGTGATGATTGTGATTGTGTTGGGTGGGTATGGTCGGGTAAGAGTGGGAGGAGGGTGTTTGGGGTATGTTTTATAATGGTTTTCTGTGGAATGATAATAATTGGATGGGTTGGGGGATGGGGATGGGGTTAAGTGTGGTGGTTGGTTGGGTTATGGGGGTGATGGGGTTGATATTGTGGTATGTTTTGGTTTGTGTGGTGGGGGGGGGGGTGGGATTAGGTGGAAGTAGGTGGTAGGTTGTTGGTGGGGGGTAGAGTGGTTTGGTGGATTGGTATGGAAATGTGAGTGGGTGGTGTATGGGGGTATATGATGAGTTTGGTGGGAAGGTTTGGGTGGGTGTATGTGCTGTACATGGTCTCAGATGGGATGTTTTTATACGAGGGGGTTTTTATATATGTACAAAGGAATCGGAAGCGAAGAGTATTGAGTATTGGATGGTAAAGAGACAGGACTTTGGATACCAGAATTGGCAGGTGATGGGGCAGCTGGAACAGAATCAACTGATGACCGTTTCAAACTGTCACCAAGCTTTTCGGCAGCAAGCAATCCTTTCAGAGTATTTAAATCAATTTCAAGTATTTCATCGTAGCCGAAGAGCTTCGATTCAACCAAGTAAACTTGGCTAATTTGTAAGATAGAGATAAACACTGGAATGTAATTGACTGAAAACATGATTCAAAAGATTTAGACAGACTGTGGTAATGACACTATTGAACAAGAACTTATGGGAAACGCTCAATCTTGAATATGTCTTTAAATCGTTTGAATGCCGGTCAATTTATGCATTACAAGATGAGATCGATTTTGGGAGATTGAAGTGAGTGAAGGAGGAGAAAGTCAAAGGAGAATGAAAAGTGTTGCAATTATGTCGACACACTTGACCTCAAGACTGTATTTATTTAAAGAGTCGTTCATTTTTTTTGGTGAGTTTTTCATAGTTTATGGTGCAATTGACCAGTTGATGAAGATGAAGCTAAACATGTTAGATCAAAATCTAGATTCTCGATTGATTCGTTCAGAGTTCGTTTACTTTTACCCTTCTGTTTTTGTTTGAGCCTTTTTTTGGCGGTTTTATGGTGCAACACCAACACACTAAATCGCCTTTCTAATTTTTAAATGTGACATTTCTTATCAGTATAATCATTTGATGTTCATCATGGTCATTGATCGATCATTCAGTTGTTCCCGAATTTTGTTTAATCCAAGTTACTTGAGACTCAGGAAGAGAAAGTGTTGAGTTAGCATGATTCAGTTCTATTCTCATTTGATATTGCATTTCTGAAAAGATCAAGCATTCCTTTAAACTTTTGCTTTCGTTTAATTTGATTTTTAAATTGTTGAAATTTGTATTTTAAAGAAGTTTAGTCGATGAAGAAAAAAAAACATTTAATTTGAATTTAGACCATTCTATAAGTGCATTTATAATGGCAATGACTGCAATCGAGATATTTCTTGTTCGATTGTTATCAAAGAAGTAAAATATTAAGTTAATCAAAAGATAATCAAGATAATCTTGGCTATAGATTAATGGCTTTAGTTAGGTAGTAAGCAAGATAACAGGTCAACTCATTAAACCTGAATGTGTGTTCAAATATACATTCAAGTATTTTTGACACGAAAGAGATAAGTTGTAAGAACTGAAATGCCTCACAACCTCAATTTGTAAACGATGAAAGATGAACAAAAAGAATGAAGAAAAAAAGATGAAATAGATGATGATGATGATGATGGAGATGGTGAAAATAGATTATTAAATTATCATTAAAAAAGCAACAGGAAAAAGTAACAATTTTACTGTAAATGTTGTCATAATACAGAGAGGTAAACGCGCGTTGAACCTTGTTCAAGTCTGAAATAAATATGCAGGTAATAGTTGCAAAGATGTTTATGATGATAGTCATGAAATTGAAGAGTAGAAGAAAAAAATGAAGACGAAATTTCGTGAATCATTTTTTCTTGTTACGAGACAAATGATAACAAGCTTGACGAGCCGTTCAACAAGCAGAAACAAAAAAAAAAGCAGAGCAACGACAAACTATGAACCATTTTTTATTACTGTGCTGTTGTGTCAGAGGGGAGTTGGAGGAGGAGGAGGAGATGGCGAGATAAGAAGTAAATGAGGAAGGAAAAAAGGGAAGAAAAGACGTTGAAAAAGAGCTTTTCATTTGAAAATTGTTCAAGTAGAGAGAGGTGGAAGAGGGCAGACAGAGTCATAGTCAGCAAGCCAATGTCATTGCTACACAGTTACCTGTTTTTCCAGTCATCAACATGTGATTACATCTTCTCTCGCAAATGGATCTCTTATTTTAATGATAGTAATTAAGGAGGCAAAAGTGAGGGCAGAGAAGAGGCAACGAAATTATCTTCATGAAAATGACATGGACTTGTTATCTTATGAAAATGTCCGTAAAATTATTGAAGGGAAAAATAAGGCCAAAAACAAGTCACTTTCATTATAATATTGAACCTCTATGCGCTCAAATGAAAACCTTGCAAAGGTAACAACAAAATGTTAAGAAAAAGTTACCCAAAAATAGCGACTAAATTTAGCTGAAAACCTTTTCAAGGTTAACTCTTGATTTACCTTAGAGGTATAGGTTATCATCAACAGTTTTTTGTGTAAAAAGAAACAAGTAAAATACAATTAATAGAAACAATACAAATCTTTCAATTGATGGCAAGGTTTTTGAATGATCTGTTCCAATGAAAACTCTGTTAAATCTTAATTTGTAAACCTGTCAAAAGTTTACTTTTAATTAAGGTGTTTTCAGGTTATGAATGCCAATCACTGATCAAAATTGAAATCAACAATGATGGTCATTTTTATAATGGGCTCAAGTGACCACACACAAACACATTTATTTCAAGAGATTTTGCTGTTCCCTTCATTTCACTCAATTTCAATTTGCTACCATTTTCAGTTTATAACATTTTTGGGCTTCTTCTTGCTTTTCATTTTTCTGGCTACTGAAATATACTTTTATGAATCACTATTATTATCATTATACTTTATCATTATAATCATTAATAAAAGTATATAAAAGAAAAGGTATTCTGAAGCACGCGACCAACGTTTAACCTGTAATTATTATCATTATTATCATGTTAAATCATGGCTATTCAATGAGATTTTGTTCCCTTTTGTTTCAGCTTTAAATATCTCATATAGAATCTTGGCTTTGCGTATGGCACTGGTTGCCCAGGTTAGGTCAGTATGAGGCAAGAGCGATCTTCAAAGGTAAATTTAATCTTCCTTGTTTACTTGTCACGAAAGTTCCGGTCCGTTCGAATGAATTTGGTTAACATCAATTATGAGAAGCTGTCAAACATTCAAATTTAACTGATTTAAATGGTTGCTCACAAATTGAAAGTTTAATCCTTTTTAATGTTCACTGATTTAACATTATGGTTAACTTGAAATTGAATTAACATAACCATTAACATGACGTTAATGTTTAAATTGTTGGTTAACATGTTAATTTAAACAAAATCCAGCACAAACAATGGAAAGTTGTGAAAAAAGATGATTTCACTGATTAAATGGAGAACAGCTTTATGACCATTTTAATCAAATTAATTGTTACAGCAATTTAAATATTAAGGAAGTTGAATGACAACAATGGCATTTTTTTGTAATTTTGAATGAATTTAAATCCATTAGTGTTCATTTTCGCGATTGATTAAAGGTGACTTTCATCAAATCGTCATTCATCGAATCTAAATTAACTTTTTAAATTGAAGGTATTATGCCACAAAAAGTCATAGGTAACGAGTTTTAATTTCAATAAATGTTTAATGGAAGTCACCTTAAGTTTGACTGAGGTTGAAGATTCAATTATTGATAGTTATGATTGTGAATCAACGTTATGGGAAGTGTATATTAAAATGTAAAAGTTTACTTACATTAAAATTGTAAAAAACTTGTAAATTAAGTCCACAATTGGTTGTGATAATATCCGAACAATGAAAACAAATTGTATGTTGGAAGTAAAAAAACCGTTGTAAACCTTGTTTGAAATGTTAATGCCAAAAGCAAAGGTTGAGCAAGTGAAAAAAAACCTTTCAACTTTAGTCAACTAGTCATTGGATTGTTGATTGTTATTTCGATGATACACTGAATCCTTGAACATTAAATGCAAAAATCATCAATTAAAATGTGGATAAAAATTGGCCAGTCACAAAAAGAGGCAAAACAATCAATGAATAAATTATAAATTGGAAGAACAAAGGGAAACAAAAGGCCACCAAGGTGAGAAACATGTAATAAAAAAGATTTAGACATTTAAACAAAGTCGTTTGTTGTATTTTGACCAAAATTTGAATTGACCTGGCCGGAAGAGTAACACGTGAGTTTGAAACCAGCCAATCAAAAACGATCTCTTTTTTTACCCAAAAAGGTAAGCTTGAACCTGCTGACATCTATTGGTACCCAAACAAAGAAAAAACCAGGTTTACCATTGGAATCGCTTGTTCATCTCGAAACCATACAGAGTGATCAGGAAAGTTTCTGAGGTGTGAGGTGGAGCCTTATCTACCTAGAAGAGTAGCACTGATTTAATGGAAACTGTTATTATTAATATAACATAATGTAATCATTAATATAAGTTTTTTCAAACTGCCAACATTTTGACTTAATTGTCACTTAAATTTTCCACTGGCAATCCTCTCTGGCGTTAATACTCCCATTTAAATATTAACTGATCTTTGTTTACCTTTTCCTCTTATTGATATCATGCAAAATTTGGAGGATTTTTTGAATTTGATTTAAACAAGTTCTATAATAATGATAGAAAAATTAATGTAATATGAGCTGATCAGTAATGAATTGTGGAAATAAAACTTTTCATTTGTCACATAAAAAAATGGAAAAGAGAAGAAATATTAAGATTTTCCGATCATCGGGACATGACAGCCAAACATCGGGAAACATTCGAGCACATTTAGTCCAACTAGATCGACAATTATAATAAAGTAGTCAATATAAAACCGGAAATTTTTCGGGAAAAGCTTTGCTTTAGATATGCTGTAAGTTGTTCAAATTTTGGCTTTCGATTGGTATTTCTCGATACAAATTATGAAAAAAATTTAACTAACAAAGTAGTGAACAGTTTTTGGATAATTGGGTGAATTATGTTCAAACCAATTCAAGCAGACAGCCAACAGCGCCGAAGTATCCTTCATGTTCTAGGAAAAGAGCCTTCAAGGTTCCACCAGACCAAAAGTCCATAGCATAAGTTAAAAGTCGCATTGAAATTTGATTTACACGGAGAAAGTTACCCGTGAAAACAACACGTTCAATTCCTTCATTGACAGCGCACATTCGTGCAATCGATCCAATGTTATTTGTAATGGTAACTAAAGTGGCTCGATGTATCGAAGTATCCAATGTTTACCACTAGGAATGGGTATGAGTCACTGAAATCGAAGGGAATTAATTTCAAGAGAAATGGCTTATCAAAAGTCTCGTGTAAAGTTCAGCTTCCCTGGTTTCAATTTCTTATGCTTTACCTAAGTTTTTGTTAGGATTGAGATACCGAAGCCGTCATCAATTTATCGATAACCATTCAATATAAACTATCGATAATTATCGATATCGATACCGAAACCGAAACCGAGCAACTTAACCCCTCACTTAACCTCAGACACTTTCCAATGACACTTTCCAGGGTGTTAAGAAAGCTAGTGTGAAGGGCGGAATATCAAGATGATCACACCAACTTTCCTAGCACCTCGTATTGATGTAAACCAAAGAAATGCTTCGAAAGCATTGTAATCATCACATCCGTTCGTTGCGACATGTAATAATGTCGCAAAATCATTTTTATACCAGTTTGTGCAAGATCTACCAGAGTATATGGGATGCTAAGAAAGTTAAAGTTTAAGAGGAAAACATAATTTTCTGTGTATATGCAGTTGAGGGATATTTTCTAGAGTTGTTACACACATGTTAAAGCATAAAAAATTGAAATTAGGGAAGCTTTTAACTTTACACGAGACTTACTTTTGTAAGCCATTTCTCTTGAAATTAAGTGAATAACAAAGTTGATTGTAAAATTTGTGCCTTAAATAGCAAATTTTCTTAAGTAGTCACTAGACTTGAGCCGAAATTTTTTTTGGCTAAATGTTGATAAGTCATGTTTCTTGAGCTCATTGATTGATTTCTTTCTTTAAACGTTAATTGATTTCGATTTCGGTTTCGATAATCTAAATAATCGGTATTTTTTTGAGTTTCAATAATTTTTTCACGGTTTGGTATTATTTGGTTGATAATTTTTCTCAATAACGAGCAGCTTTAATAACATCAGCTACATAAACTTTCTACAAACCCAATATGTAATATAATACTAGTGATCATTCAGAAAATGGCCCACTGTGAAATAACTTATTCTCACTAAATTTGTTTTGCCCTTCTGACCATTGTAATAATATATGTCAAGATAGGGAAATATACAGAAGAAAGAGGAGAATAATTTAGACCATTTCCCTTTCTCATTTTAAACATTTAATTTTTGAGCAATACAAATACTTATCTTCGCTATGTCAGGAGGGACTTTCTGCCCTAATGAGCATTTGTTCATCGATCTCGATGCTCTATGGTGCAGATTCAAGATACAAAACTGCATAAGACAATAGTTTTCAGTGCGGTTCTAAAACATTGTGTATCCCAGTCAATCAATCGTAACTCAGTCAGCGATTAATCAAATAATTTGAAACTCAGTTAATCAGTTCCATGATGTTTGCTGAACAACAATTCATTAGAATCAATATTTTGTATGACTTCCATCAGCGTCAACACACGCATGAATTCTGTTTGGCATTGAATTGATGAAGGAAGTTATCAAATCTAATGATAGATCTTTGCAGTTTTTTAGAAATGATGAATGCAATTAAAATTGAATAAATGGCCAATTATGAAATTGTGCATTTTAATTCATGTGTTTATTGATTCCCTAAAGTCTGGTCTGTAAAATGCTGAAAAATTCGGTTCCGATTCATCATCTGATCGGAAATTCCAATTGTACGTAAAGCTGCCAGCTTTTTGACAGCTACTTTATTTGCAAAGATACTAAAGTAAGGTATAACTTTATTTTCGATGCTGTATTTCTAGGTATTTTTGCCCTATTCTTTTGGTCCTCAGCCTTTAGTATTTCACATATCTAATTTCTTGTCAGTTTATTTCTATTTTTACAAGCGATATTTGTCAACCATTCATGTAACAATGAGCCTAATCGAACAAACAACAAACCAGACTAAAAGAGATTCCAACGACTTTTAATTCATAAATTGATTTGCATGTTTTCACGTTTAATGTTGGTAGAAGCAAATTACCACAAGGTGTATTTAACTCAATCAATTTAATGTTCAAAAGTTTGTAAAAAGATGATTCTAAATGGTGAAGAAACAATCGAGATCATCAACCTACAAGTGATACAAACGATTCAATTAAAAATAAATGCATTTAAAGTTGGACTTGATTTGATATTGAAAGTAAAATAATACACGAATAAAAACTGCGGCTGTTTAACAGTTGATAATGATTAACAAGTTTACATGCTAATTGTGAACCGTTGAAAGAGTAACAAGGAAACCTGTATTTAACCAATTTTACTGGTTTAATTGCTTAACCATCCGGACCGAAGTTCAATGTAATGTTATCTCAAGTTTGACGATTGTATTTAAGGTTTATTTTTGTCTTCAATGAGAGTGATTAAAAAAGGAGTCTTGATCTAACTTTTAGCATACAGCAAAATATAACAAAAAAAACACCTTAATGCGAAAATGATCAGTATAAATGATTAGTTTATTAAAAATTAACCTTGGAGTTAATCAAGTAACAAGTAGAGATGTGCTTAAAGTCTGTTTAAAGACTAAACAAGAAGAAAAGAGTGATTTATAATTACAATTAACAAGATGATAATCATTCTTACAATTGATATCAATATTTAAACGAATGAAAGAAGCAAACAAACAGACTTTAAACAACAATCAGTTAATAAACATTTCTGTAATAAAAAGTACATTTGCGTGGAATAATACAGTTCAATTAACATCAACAGTCGACGTAATATCAATAAACATTGTTAAACATGGTAAATGATTGAATAAGCTAATCAACATCGGGTTCATTGCAACAGCAATCCTGCAAAATGTCAACACCCAGACGATAATCTGGCTGTTCAATAATGTACAAATGGATAAAATTGTAAGGAAAGATTTTCATTGCTCGATATATTGACCTTTAAGTAATCAGCTTTTGTTTTTCTACTCGACAATCTCAATTAAACTGTTACTGTCAATCCAATAAGATATAATACTTAAACAATATCATTCACAATCAGTTGATTAGTAGAGCATCTTTTTTGTTTTTGGCCAACATTTGCAGTTTTCTCCAATAAGACGATTAACATTGATTCTTGACATGAAGGAAACATCTTTACTGTTTGAGCTTTCATTTCATTAGATTATAAAGTCTACCATTTCAACCTTTCACCTTGTACATCCTTGCAAAGATTGAGTTCACAGTGTAGTACCAACATTTGTTTGCTTGCTGTTTATTGCCATTGAATAAATTAAGCGTGATTGCTAAACGATCAAATGATAATCTCGTCTTAATTTGGTCAACCTCGTTAAGCCATTTTTACATCAAGATGATGATCTCTTTTTCCTTTACTTTTTTTTACGTCCTGTTCCTATCAATACTTTGATTCTTGTTTCCATCTTGATTCACCCATAAACCAGTTTTCACCATCAACATCATCATCGTCTTGATCAGCAACAGCAACAGCTTCTGAATAATAGTTGTAATAGTGGTTGTAATGGCGGTAACAATCCTGATCTAAGAAAGAAATGAAATAATAAAAATTATTATTATAATTATGATTATTATTAATATCATTTTGATAAAAAAATGATATATATTTATAAATTCTGAAAATGTCGACCGTTGATCTTTAACCTGAAGGATTTTTTAGATGTCCAGTCAAGTTAACTGCTTCAATCCGATTGACCATTGGCTAAATTCAAGGTTCAATTCATTAAGTTCATGATATCTGTTACAGACGGACTAAAACCTCTTGCCTTGCACAAGAAAATGGCAATTTCACGAAATTGCGAAAAAAACCAGAACGTCTAGCTGACCTTGTGGGTGCTAAATGGTTTGTGATTCAGGATAGTTTTTCGACAGGGAAATCACAGAAATTTCATCAATATCCAGTAATGCTGCAGAACAAAACTTCAATTTGTAAATCAAAAGGTTGCCGAGTTGAATCTTGGAGTGCTTTGAATAACTCAGTCACACAGAATCTGCTATAAGAACAATATGGACGAAATTAAACCAGGCTAATGGATGATTGTTCATTGATTCTTGTGGGGTCAATCTTGTTTTTGAGGTTGACTTTAATTCACTGTGGTTCCCAGTGGTGTAACAATTGAGGTGAAAAAAAGGAAGAAGGAAATTGCAAGGAAAATGTTTGCAAAAGTGTGAAGATAACAAGGTAAGTGGATTCAAGCAAAGAAGTACCCGATAAGTGGGAAGACAGAGATGATAGACTGAAGGGGTAAGATTAAGGATAAGAGGGAGATGTAGGAGAGAGAGGGAAAGAGAAAGAAGCTGAAGATCGAGATGGCGATAAGTGGAAAAACAGAAAAGAAAGGTAAATAGACAGGAAAAGAGCGAAGATAAGTGAGTTAGTAAAAGTTTCAAAACTTGTTTCTCCTTTTCTCTCACTTATCGACTCCTCTCCCTCTCCTTATTCGTCTTCTGTTTCTTCTTCTGTTTCTTCTTTTTCTTCTTATGAATCGGAACTGAAATGGTGATTGATATCCGCAGGATTGAATCTTTTGGAGCGTTAAGAGCTCGACTCGGTTTTGTTGTTAGAAGTTGATTGAAGATTAAACAAACAGCAACACCAGCAGATCAGCAACATAAACAACAGTCAACAACAAATTACAACAAGAATTTTTGTATTCCAAATCCAGTAATTATTTATTTTTTTCTAATGTTACCAATATCGTGATTAACTTGCATAATAATTGAGTCTGAGTAAAAAAAATAGTTACCAGAGTAAATGGTAACACAATGGATTGGTTATGTTCTTTTGTTTACATTTGGGTTGTGGTAATTTCTTTAGTGGACACTGGATACAGTGATGTACACCGATCACTTTCTCAACCACCTCTGTCCTCCTCCTTGTCTTCGTCTCAAGGCTCTTTGAAATCATCGTCTTCGTCATCATCAGCCTCTTTGACGGCATCTTCATCTTCAGTGTCAGTTTCTGTGGCTGCAGCAGCATCTGTACCTTCATCATTATCAGCATCTTCAGTTTCTTTGCCAAAAATTAAGTTAAAATCATCTAGTGAATCATCCTCTTTACCATTAACAGCATCTTCATCCTCGTCATCTTCATTACCTAGGCTTACAATCAAATTTCCTAAAAGGGCAAGGGGACGAAGACGGTTTCCTGTTCTTAAAGCGATTGTTTCATCTTTTGTTAAACGCAAATCTCTTGATAATGATCCACCATCCTCGGTATCATCGACTTCGTCTTCATCAGCATCTTCATCTCACCACACTTTACTCCATCCGTCTCATCTCCATCATCCAATTCATCATGGGTACCCTTCATATTTAACATCAGATGGTCTTATTGATAGTGATCTCAATGGAGGAGCTTTAGAATCGATTGAACTGGAAGTGATTAAACAAGAGGAATTACAGTCTAAAGCTAAACCTCGACCAACTCGGAGTCGTAAAAATTTTCTTGTAGCCACGCTAACAAAAATGTTGAGATCAGTAAATTTTACTCAGGTCTCGGAAGACTTAAGGATTGGATCATCATCCAAGATTAATTGTATAGCTTGCAATAGTCTTATGTCTCTCTATTTGTCCCCATTGAACACAAAGGAAGTTATGGTGGGAGCAGCTCGAGTCGTCTGTAAACAATTTAGCCATCTAATGAGGACCACGGAAAGAGTCTGTTTGGGTGTAGTTGAATCATTTGCAGATGATTTAGATTATATCAGGCGGTCAAGTCGTTTAACACATCGTGAAATGTGTGGTCTCTTATTGGGCGTTGATTGTGTCAGAACGGTCACGGAAAATCTCAATTGGACCATACCGATACCTAATAAACCGCAACAACAAAGTAACATAATCAATAGAAGATCATCAATAACATTACAATTGAATGACTTACCCAAACAGAGGAGAAGACAATCAGGAAATAGCATGAGTAAATATACGGAAGGGCTTATTCCATTACAAGGAGAAGCCATAAGTTTAACATCGTCTGCATCATCAGGCTCTTCTTTATTTTCATCGCCTCACTACCGATATATCCGTGATCCTATCTCACTGGAAGACTCGGTTAATCTAAATGGACTCGGTGCAAATAAAAAGTTGATTGGTGTCGTTCACTTAACAGATATACATATTGATCCATACTATCAAGAAGGTGCCGCCGCAGCTTGTGGAGAACCCCTTTGTTGTCGATCAGCTGATGGTAAAGTTGAAGCTGATAAGATGGCAGGTAAATGGGGCGATTATCGTTCTTGTGATACTCCAATACGTACTGTTAGACATGCCTTGAAACATATCAGTGAAAATCACCCAAATGTAAGTTTTCAATTTGCTTATTGTTTTTGGGTGCAATTTTCAGTATTTAAATATTCGTACGAGCTCAATATTTCTTACAATCCAGCAAATCTCGTCTTACTTTTGTTAGTTTTAACCTCTAACATTACCTTCAACCTTCCCTCTCTCAATTTTTGTCAACTATAATTAAAATTGTTTTCTGGTTACCTCAGAAAATACAAATATTAAATGATATTAGAGCCGCTAATCAAAAGATGATGATGTATTGGCATTCATCCCATCCGTTTAACACGAAAAATAAGCATGTTAATGCATATATCATCATCATTGTTGCTGTTGTCATCTTGAAATGTTTAATTTAGTTTTCTGTGTCAACTCTAAATTTTAAATTCAAGGTTAATCTTACAATCATTATCTATAATCATTGGAAATTTTTCTTCCTTATTTTCATGTATTCAAGTTAATTTGGTTATTGCTATTGCGACTTTTGCAACTTGCTCTTCTCGTTGACTTGAATTTAAATTAGCTTGTGTTCATTTGTTGATGTTGATATCATGTTTTTTAATGATCATTATTATCACCAACCAAACCAACCTGAATTTTATTCATCTCTAATACATTTGTATTTTATTTTAATTAAACAACATATTAGGCCCGTTATTGGATGTGGACAGGAGATATTGCTCCTCATGATGTCTGGAATATAACCAGAAAAGAAGTTATTAGCCAAATTAAATTAATCACTAATATGTTTAAGAGATTCTCACGAGTTCCAGTTTACCCAGTTATCGGTAATCATGAATCAGTTCCAGTAAACAGGTATGTTTTAACCTCAATTGTTTCTAATTATTATTAAATTTAAATCTCAACTACTAACAGTTCCAATGTTAACAATTTTCTCGCAACAAATTCACACAAAATGTCTACTTACAGTGACTTAATAGACAATTATTTCAACCATAAACATCGATTGATTGTCTATTAATCATATTATAACCCAATCAGATTCATTCAGACATTCAGCCAACAATTAATTATATAAATATTATTCTCTATTCATTTTCATCAGTACATGATTTGATCTAATTAATGAATATTAAGGAAGCTTCAAGGTAAATAAACTAGGAAGACACAACAAAAAAGCTATCGGTTGCTTGAAGCAATAAAACATCAATCATAATGTAAAGTTAGTTAATTTATTTCTCCTATTTTACAATAATTCAATCTAAATATCAATTCCTTTTCAATGGCTTTTTAAATGGCACCAATAAATGGCTATTAATCAAGCATTTTATTAATCACTGCGAACAAAATTTACCTCAGTTAACACAAAGTAGCACTTTCCTTGTAAACCAATTGATTAACTGATAAAAATTGCGTTCTGTTGAAGATACCAATTGTAACGTTAATTGAGCTCAACTGAATCTATTTAACCAAGAAATCGATTAATAGTGAAAATTAATTCAACTATACAACAGTGTAAATTGAATTGGATTTGCCATGAGACTTAACAGATAGATCTTAATAGACGTTTTGTTAGTGAATATTGATCAAGCTTGGATGGTAAAAATTTAGTTATCTAAAAATGAAAGTGATTTGATTACGCTTTAAGCAACAGTTGATTGATGAATATTTTTTTCAATTTTGCTCTCTATTATAATCTGAGCTGCCCTTAGGAACGCACTTTGTTGTCCTCTTCCCTTCATTATGATAATCATTATCAATGAAACATTTGACAATCAAAGATTTGGTTTGCAGCAGTTGAACCTTTAATGATGGGCAATGAGAAGTTAAAGTCAAAACCATTCCTCTAATGGTAAACTTATAAGCCAGAAAGATGAACGTGATTAAAAAGATGAAAAATTATTTAAATAACATTGAATGTAATTCAATATAACTGTCCTGAATAAGGTTATCAAGGAAATGAGTTGAAAAAAAGGAAAATTTAAATTGATTTCTAAGCTAATTCTGATTAATTAAAGTAAACATTGATTATTGTGTACATTATTAAATCAAGAGTGGAGTGTTTCACTTTTTTTCGTTGTCCAACATCAATGGAAGTTACATTTTTATCCTTTCATTATCAGAATTGAAGTTATTCAATTATTGTTGACTTTTTGTTGCAATTAAATCAATTTGATTAAATCTCTATTTTTGTAGATGTTATCATGATAATGGAAACGGAAAAAATATATAATGATCAACATTATTGTTCATTATTGTAATGTTTCAAAATGAAGTTGGATAAATGTTTTTCAAACATTTTTACTGATCTGATTGGATTGATCTTTTTTTCCCTTTTCCTGATATCTTTTCAAATTGTTGTTATTATAAAGCAAGTTTAAAGAAACTCAGTAGTTATCATATTAAAGATTTACCAATACGTTAAATTGTTAATCATTTTTAATCATTTCTTTCTGAACGATAAACAGCTTTGCTCCACCAGAAGTGAAAGGACCAGTTTCTATCTCTTGGTTATACGATGTTCTGGCTCAAGAATGGTCATATTGGTTACCTGATGATGCAGTTAGAACCTTAAGATAGTAAGTTGACCAGCTAATCACTTGACAAATGTTTAACAATTAAAGGTTGATCCATTCAATCAATTTTCAGGTAAAAAATTAAGGTTAATAAAAAATTGAATATAATCAAAAGGAGCGCTTTTTGCATCAGAAAATGCGCAACCTCAAT
The DNA here is from genome assembly GCA_028476895.1 of Tetranychus truncatus. Lineage (NCBI taxonomy): Eukaryota > Metazoa > Arthropoda > Arachnida > Trombidiformes > Tetranychidae > Tetranychus > Tetranychus truncatus. The sequence continues at coordinate 16,585,948 of CM052060.1, forward strand.
AGTCAACATATGATTTCAAATTGAAGACTTCGATTGTCAATTTCAAGTTGAAATTATTAACTTGATTATTGAACTTAGAAAAATTTTAAAAGTGATTAACTTTGTTAATTTGCGTGGAAATGTCCAACTAAAACGAGTAAGTTTTCCAGGGTTAATTGATGTCTACCTTATCCAAGGTAGAAACAGTCAATTGGAGGTTTTTCGCCGAAATTTAGTGATTCATATTTTTGTGCGAAACTTTTTGACCATCTTGCAACTTTGATTTCAATTATTGGTGTCTAATTTTTATTTTTTGTTGTTTTTTCCTTGATTGATTTAGTGGTGGCTATTATACTGTCAAAGTCAGACCTGGTTTTAGGATAACTAGTATTAATACTAACTATTGTACACGACTTAATCCCTGGACGTTATATAATCCGATTGATCCTGGAAGTCAATTGAAATGGTTGGTTGATGAGCTTTACGATGCTGAAAATTCTGGTGATAAAGTGCACATTATTGGTCATGTTCCTCCTGATGATAAAGAATGTACACAAGCTTGGTTATTCAACTATCTAAGGATTATTGATCGTTTTTCATCGATTGTTTTAGCTCAGTATTTTGGTCACACTCATCATGATGAATTTCGTGTTTTATACTCACCATACAATTCAGAGAAACCTACTTCCATGGCTTACATTGGGCCAAGTATAACACCTTACACTGATCATAATCCAGCATATCGTGTTTATCATACTGATAATGTTGGATTTATTAAGGACCATGAAACAATTTACTTTAATTTAACGGAAGCTAATCTGAGTCCTTTGGGCCCTCAATGGCGTAGAGGTTATACAGCTTTAGATGAATTTGATCTTCACCATTTAGGACCTGAAGGTTGGGATGCTTTAATAGATAAATTAGATTTTGATGATAGACTTTTTCAACACTTTTACAGGTAAGAATTATTTTTCAAGTCCTTCCAATTTCATAGTTTTTCTTTGATATTGAAAAAAAGTGAAAAAAGGCTAAAATATAATAAGAAAAAAAATAAGAGTAGGTCAATAGTTTATCTAAAAAGTTAACGAAAATTAGACAAATCATATATATGTATAATCATAACAGTATAATAATTCAAAATGATTTCGTTAATTTTTTGATATTTTCTAATTTTGTCAGTTTCTAGTTTCAAGTTTCGACTACATGCCTTAAATCACGTAACATCTTTTTATCACTGAAGGTATTATAATTCAGATTGAATTTATAATCATCTAACCGGAAATATTTACTTATCGTTTTGGTCAGGCTCTCGATCCAGTTTAGTAAATTAACAGCCAAACTTGCGTTTATCTTATTATTCTTAGAATTAAGTTGTAAAATAAATCATTCAGAATTTTAACTTAATTGAAGTAAAATACTTTTTTTCTGCACTCTCTTAACACTCGACAAAGTAACCCACATCAATTCATTAAATTCAAATTTATCTTCAATGCATTAGATTCACGTTTTTCATTAGTATACATGTATTTTGCATCTGAAGTACAGTTAAAGTGAATCTCAATTAAAAACTTCCATCAAAGAAGTAAATATATCTTTAGAATGTAAATTTTATTCTCTCTGTTCAGAAAAAAATTGCATTATTGATTTCTTCTCCATTACAACCCAGAAGAGCCTAACCTAACTAAAATCCGGTTTACGAAGATAATACATAATCAATTCTTATTGTTTGATTTCTTCCATTGAAGAAAAGAATATTACAATTCAAATTGAATACTGCGATTAATCACTCAATACAACTTTATCATCCAATTGTCAAGCTATTTATAACTCTTCTCTTTCTCTTTCTCTCTCTCTCACAGATTATCATATCGTTTCAATGAAGCCAAAGACCATTGCAATTTATCGTGTAAAAAGTCAATTCTTAAGGAGCTGCGAGTTACTGATCCATTCAAAAAGAAGCCTAAAAGTATTTTCGCGTCTCGAAGGAAACTGCAATAATTTTGCCGCATTAAATGCGATCCATTCTTGTAATCGATCACAAGACTTTAGGACAAAGCAATATAATCAACTGAAGACCAAACTAAGTCTCTCTTTGCTTTTGTACAATCGTCGCTAAATTTTTTCGCCACACAATCTCAAAGTCGCAATACGCACAACTTGAATTGTTATTTATTTCACTTTTTTTTCTTAACCTCACCAACTATCACTTTTTGTGTAAACATATTCAACCTGAATATGCAAGCTTTTAAAAAGACATCTTTTTTGATAATTTGGTTTTTATATTGTAACTAACTTTACCTTTTGTTTTAATTTTTTGATAAACGATAAACCCTTTTCTCTGTTCAGGTTTATCAAGTTGAATTTTTGTAAATATGGATAGATAGATATTTAATAACTAATTGACATAAGCAAGTAAAATTATTTAGTCAAAATGAAATGAACAATATTAATGCCTCTTGCCAAACTCAATAAAATGGTTTAAAATGAATATATGCCCTGTCTAAAGTTAATTTTGTAAAACCATTCATTAATAGTAAATTGTATTTATTCTGAGTTGCTAACATCTGAAAGATTGACATCAAAATCAAGTGGTTTTGATGTTAAACCACTTAAAACTTTAGCATTTGCAGAAAAATTAACTTGTAATAATTTCCATCACAATTTCACATGGCAATGTCATGAAAATGAATGAGAGAGATTACTTCGTAACAGCAATAAGCACACATTGTTGGTCAAATAAATTCATTATTTAGTAAATAAATGGACAAAGTAACTGTTATACTTGTCAGCTCTTAAAAGTGTCATGAAAAGTCGAAAGATCTGGGAAACCAGGGAAATAACCTGATTGTTATCTTTCATTTTGAAGTCTCAGTCCAACCTGATATTACATATAATATCTATTATTAACTAATAGTTGTTCACGTTTACATTGAGAAATGTTAATTGTATCACAATACATCAAACGGGACGTCTTTTCATCTCTTGAGTAGTACTTGATTGGCAAGTTTCCTCTATTATTACAAATGATTAATAAATTGTTAAATAGTTTTCTTTTTATTTTTCTCATTCACATTTCGTTTGATTGATTGTTTGACGTCGATTCATTGAATTAATTTTAACCAGAGAGCAGAAAGTAAACCGAAAAAACTGTGATTACTAGAAAATTTAAAAATAAATGAAGTTGAGGGAAATTAACCCCAAAATACTTGAATTTTTATTTACGATTATTCAAGCAAATTTCTTGGACAATTGTGATTAAAATTAGCTTGACAAGCTTTAATGATGAAATAAATTGTTAGTTTTACTCAATTTGATTGACGATTGTTTAAATGTTTTAGTACAATTTATCAAATGAGAAAAACTTGATGAACAGTTTTCAGTTATAAATAGTTTTGATTTAAAATTAAAATTTGGTAAACAAGATTGGAAATCAGTAGAAAATGTTTCCTAAAATCTCAACTGTGTTCTTAGACTTTTTATAAATAATTTGACAGAAATACATCTTACCATGAAATATAATAAATCGACGGTTGGATGAGAAAATTTAATATAAAAATCAGATATCCTAATAAACCATGACAATAAATAAATGCTTTTTGCGAAAACAAGCAACAATTAATCGTAAAACAGGAAAATTTGTAAAACAATTTTATTTACTATTTCATCTACCTAGGATCGCATTTCCTTGATTGTTGGATTAAAAGTAGAATAGATGAAGGTATAATTAAATAGATAATCCTTGAAATATTCAAGGGCTAGGCGGCGGAGAAATAGCTCTTTGTAATCTGCCCTTGCTCTCATTCCAAAGGTTATTCAAGGCTCCTTCTCTACCAAATAATTCAAGAAAGCTACCAATAAAATCTCTTGATTTCTCTTCCCATGTATGTATAAAACCATGTCTCTTTTCTTCGAATTTGTCTTTAAGTTCATCCATTTTGTTTTGAAGTAGGAATTTTTTCTCATTTATGAATGATACGTTCATTTCCTTGGCAGAATATCCTCTGGCTAAGTTACGTCGTACATAAATATCATAATCTTTAACAATCCGGGCTACTAAATCGCTAGTTGATACACCTTCGGTCCTTTGCGTTGGTAAAAACATTCCTTTTTGTTTGATTAGAGCATAAACATCATCTTGACCATCAGATGTATAAGGTACTTCATCATGAGCAACAAAATCAATCTTATTCTGTGTTAAAAATTCTTCTGTTAACACCCAAGGTGCATCACGGATAACTTCATCGACAACACAACAATATCTAACAGCTTCGTATCTTTCATCTTCATTCATCACAGTTTTTCCTTTGAGAGAGTGGGTCATCTTGTCATTGTTGACACCAACAATAAGCCAAACGTCAGGAAAGGCATTTTTGGCTTGCTTTAATTGTCTAGCATGTCCTAGGTGGAATAAATCATAAATACCATCCGCATAAATACGAATTCTTCTCGGAGCTTGACCGGCTTTTGCTGTTTCCATATCTATCTTTATAGAGTAATCACAGGCTTCCCGTTCTTTAACGGCTTCAAGATCCGTTGAAAAAGGAGCTTCACATCTTAAGCTACCTCCACGAAGCATTGCTCTACCTCCACAATCACTTTGACCATATATCATCTGGTTATTGGAGCTTTTGTCTTCATCGGCATGTTTTCTTTTGGGCATGATTGCTGTACACAAATGAACAAAATATAGAATTAAAACTAAAAAAGTGGATAACACAATTTATTAAAACCAGATATTGAATACGCCATTTTGTATGTCGACTATTTTTAAAAAATTAAAGTAATAGCACCATCTAGCTTAACTTTAAGATACCAATTGTAAAGAAAAATAAGATAAATAATAGATGGAGTCACTAGTCGGTGTTTCAAATTCATCGGTGCATCAACATCATTAAACTTTATTTGTGGAAAGGAAACACAGCCAATGTATTAATAAGATGAATATAAAAATCAGCTCAATCTGACGATTGCATAGAAGAGAATTCGATTAATAATCAAAAAATTTATCGGATGATTTCCTAATTATGGCTAACCTGGCTGGATTAGTTCATTTATCCTTGAGTGAAACCTAAAAAAATCACCAATAAAAGATCAAAATTGGGAAAACAAAATTGCGATTTCTTACTAGTTGCCAACTGATTACTTCTAGTTGGCGCCGATTTTTTGTCGAAATGATGGAAATTTACAGTAAAATATGTTCTAAAATTTGAAATTATCCAGTAACTGATAAAATCTTACCAGTTCAGATGATCGATGACTGAAATCGGAGCGTTAGTGAGTTTATTCTCAAACTTGTATTGTAAAGCTTTGATACATACGCGTCTGTACTTGGAAAGTCAGTTAATCAGCAATTTTCATTCCTGAAAATACCCACTCATCGCCGGTTGTGACTCTACTTTTGTATACAAATTTCACTTTGAGATATTCAATAACCGGACAAAAAGTGGATTTTCAAATGAGCATATCCGAAATAAAATCTTCACTTTCGTTTTACTGCGCTTCGATAATTAATCAATCACTATTTTACTACTTTATTTATATTTTAATTACCATAAATCATCAAGTGTAGGATGCAAAAAACTAAGTATATTCATTTAATATACCAACTTTATATACATTATGTATATCTGGTGAAGGATAAACATAAAAATTTACAATTTTTTTGTGAAAAAAAACAAAATCAAGAAAATGTAAACTCTCTGAGCGTCAGAAAAGAGACAATGAAATCTAACTCGGAAAGCAAACGAGTTTCGTTGGTGGCCCGAAGAGAGTCGCAACAAATATTGTCAAAATTGTCTGATTGTCTGTTGTGGCAGTATTGAACTAACACTTGTAACACTAGAAAATGCTTGTAGCAATCCAATGACAGGAACAAGATGCAATGAAAATAAACATGGAGAGCATTGAATTACGATTGATCATGGCATTTACAATTTTCTTTATTAAATACAGATGTGACTTCATTTAAACTAGACTGAATTAACCAGATAAATAATTTTAAATTGTTTATTTTAAACCAACGTTGACAGTTCCATTGGTTGAAGTAGAGCGGATCCCTGAAGTTGAGTTAACCGACTCTCTGTCATTTCCTTGCTTGCTTTTGTCTTCTCGGCCTGAAGAGAAAAAGAAGGGAAAAAAACAAATAATCAAGGTGTTAATTAATTTTGTTCAGCTAACAGAAGATGAAATGTCACCTTTCCAGGAAGAATCGGTTGACACTGACATATTAAAACAATGGCACTCAAGTGTTGATTTTCCTGACCGATCATCAAGACAATGATTACGTAAATACGTTTACATCTTTTTAACCAACAAAAAAGGACAATTTACCTTTCCAATCAACAAAACAATCAAGTCAACAAGTTAACAATCAATCAAACAATCTAATTGATCGCCAATTGATGGTTAACAAGAAAATGTTGAAAATGATTAACCTTTTAAAAGTTTGTAAAGTGAAACCCGTTAATCTTGTTCAATTGTTTTCATCTTAAACTCAGCAAAAAAGGTACTTTGACTTTAAACATTAATCAACTAAACTTGTTCATGTAATAACCATGTTAATCAATGAACTGCTCGAGGAAGATTCAAGTACAGAAGACACTTACATTAATCAAAAAAAAAGTGTGATTCTCATCAGATATCAGAATAATGTTCAACATGGTGTTAACCTAAATCAACCGCAAACACTTTTCATCAAGTTTGGGGTAAAAATAATGAAAAGTCATTTAACAGTTATTTTGAACAAACCGTAAACCTGAAAGCCAAGCTAAACCTCAGCTTGAAGCCGATAGAGTAATAATGATAAATAATGGTAATAATAAAACATTAACTGGAACATTGAAACATCAAGTTGAATAATTAACAGCAATTCAACAAGAATCATGAACGAGGTAAAAAAAGATGTAAACAAATGAAACAAAAGAGTTGACCAGAAAACAGCTTTGAATCAATCAAAGTGTACCAATTTAGATGAATTGATTTGTTGCTTGGCAAGATTGTGGGAAAAGTGATTCAATGAAGACGACTAAATATTAGGTCAACTTACTTGCCATAAATAGACGTTTTGAACGGATGCAAGGCCACAGAAAACAATTCCAATGCCAATGATGATGCTAGTAATTAAAGCTGGAGTCTCGTCAAAATTGATGAATGTAAATAGTATGACTCCTAAAAATATCAGAGAGAAAAAGAAAGAGGATAAAATGATGAGAATGATAAAGTTGTGTGTCATCTCTGCCCATGTTTCCGGTTATACAGTTGAACAAAACGTTATCCGGTTTCCGTTGATATTGTTATTGAAAATGATATTTAAATGTTAAACATTCTTAAGAATATTATTGAGATGACAAACAAACAAAAGCTATTCTTAACGGAAGGGAGTCGATTCTGTGGTAACATTTGTTCAGTTCATTTCTCAAGGTGAACATTTTCCATTCTCTGCATTTTCCTTTCAACATTTTCATTTCTTTTTTTTGGGCTCTTCTCTGGTTTCGACCCATAAATTGTAAACTTTGCCCTTTACCATTAAACATGAGATGTTTAAAGGTTAAACCATTCATGATGTTGCGATTGTTGGTTAAAAGTAGAAACCAATTTTGTTCAGTTTCAACTATTTTGCATTTCAGCTTTTAATGTTCATTTGATGGTCAAATTGATTTGTAAATTGATTGTCATTTGATACTTGAATTGATTAGTTTACTATTTTGAGCTACGGAAATGGGTTCAATCTGAATAAAGTATTTTTACCTTTTAAGTCATTTTTGTTTATACTTTTGCTACTTTTATCTGGCCTTTTGTTGTTCATTCGATTGTTGTTCAACTGATTCAATGAAGAGTATCATGGTGATAGGTAAATTGAGACTTGATTGTTGTCATCAATAAAATGAACTTTAAATGGAGCAAAATCGTTGGGAAGGGAAATTAAGGAAGTGCAAAGTTGTGACTCTAAAAAAAGCAATTTCAAAATTAACCGAGAAAAGGTTAAGGTTACATGTTTACACTAAATGGAAATGGAGACAATTTGATTACAATCAAGACTGAATTGTGTTTTTATTTACTGTTTAGGTTCAATTTGAAACTCGCACGATTTCATTTTCCTTAATTGTAATTCAATCCATTTTTATTTCTCTGCAATTTCTGCTTTTCTCTTGCTTTGTTTCTCAGAAAGCGATCTTTTTTTTTGTAAAAAAAGCCATTTATTGTTATAAAAGGTTGAGATGAAATTGATCTTTAATCGAGCTTCAAAAAATTGCTATAAATAATAATGACACAAACATAAAGGCTAAACATCAGCTAATCATGTATAATAACATCATCACTAGACTAATAATTAACGCTTCGGCGAGTTTAAGGTCAGAAAATAAGATAAGATAATAACATGGAATATCTTCAAGAAAAATCCAGAGAAAACAGAATTTTCCTAAATGTCTTGCTTCACCTGAAATAAAATGGACTGAAATTTTGTTTTCTAAATGGATCATTTCGATTCCCGAAAAGTATATTAATCAATTGAAACACTGTAAAAGGATTGCTTTTATATTCGATTAATTGTTGCTCATAAAAAGTGAATCAAATTGATTATCTTGACCGATTCAAACTTGAGAGTTAAATTGATTGTTTGCATCTTTAATTATCTCTGTTTCTCTGAATTTTGAATTGCTAATTGTTAATTGAATGTCAAGCTTCAAGTCTTTTATATTTTAACTGAAAGTTGATGAGGAAATTTTCCTTTGCCCATGAAACCGACTTAATTCATAGCACTTTGATCTGAAACTTTAACACCAACGCAACGTTTGTCTAACCTTATAATTAGAATCGATCGTTTCATCTAAATATTTGGACTTTATGATGAACGTTGAAAGAAACGACATTTTCAATTATCTTTTTTGATTGAGATGAAAATGGATGTTTAACCAAAATGGGAAATTTGATTGACTTTAATTTGTAAAACTATTGTAATGAAATAATTAAGTCACATTTATTTAACCTTTAATTTGTTGATTGACACCTTACAACGCTGTTTACCTCAACATCCATTAACCTAATAAATGATTAAAAATTTCAATCAAACCCAGCATTATCTGATGTTACAGAAAATGATTGAAAAAAAGAGGTAAAAAAAACATGTAAAAATGAAATCAATCCAATTAAAAAGTCTGTCAAAAGTGACAAGTTTTGTTAACCAAAAATTTCAACGTCCATTAACAATGCTATAAATGAGAAATGAGGCAAAAATTTAATTCCTAAAGCATGATTCCAATTGATTCAACAATTACGCTAAAATTGAGTTTTAAAAGTTGAACAAGAAAAGTTGGAAAACACATCGAAAAAACAAGTCAAGTTTTTTGAGTGAACAACTTCAAAAATAATGCAAATTTTGCAAAATAATGAATATTTTTGCTAACACTTTTGTAAAAGCAATCAACAGTAAAAACGACAAAAAGATGTGAATAAAGTTTCAAATGAAAAGTGACAAAAGGAGAAATGAAAATGATTAATGAAATTTAAACAAGAAAACCAAACAAAACCTGATCAACGATCAAACTGTAGATTAACCAGAATAAACAATTTAATGTTGAAAATAAAAGTCTGCAGTTGATTCAATATCAACCTACGAAAATGAAAAATTGAAAAGTATCAAAACCTGAAAACTGAGCCTACACAAAGATACAGTTTTGTATGAGTTTGTCAAATGTGCAAATGTTGCTTTCAATTTTATTGAACATAAAAGGTTTAAAAGGTAAAGAAGTGAATGAACAGAATCAACTTACCGGTGAAAAAGATAGGAATTGACAAGAGGAAAGCACCAATGGCAGTTATACGAACATGGGAAGTTTTTTTCAAAAATTGTTGGGTCCTGAAGGGAAGGAAGAAAAAGAGAGAAAAGAATCAGTTTTACAGCCTTTTTCAACCTTTTTTGCCTCTTTTTTTTTCTTAGTAACGTAATTAAATCATTAGAGTGTAAAATAAAGTGTAACTCATTCATTAGACACACTTTGTTAACAAGATGATTTGTATGAAAAGAACCTCAGAAAAGTCTGAAACAAATGTTCGAGTTCCGGTCATAAAATTTCAACTGAACATCATTTAATTCAAATCAATCTTAACCTGAAACATTTAATCATCACTCCAACCATCATTATTCCCATAATCTTCATCATTACCATCTTAAAGATGAGCTCATTTTTGGGTTGAAATTGAATACATTTGATGAGCAAAAGTCAACCAAAAAAAAATCCTAAAATCTCAATTTCTAAACATTATTTTCAATCGTTTTTCATTATATAATAAAAGTGATTATTGTAACAATCAACTTCGCTCAAATTGAATGGGGAAAAATGTGTTTTTGTTTCCAATTGCTGTTGCATTGAGCTTCAAAGTGATTCTAGAAAACAGAAAACTAATAATCATTAAATGATATTAATTTCATTAGAAGGTGATAATTGCATGATTTATTGATTATTGTTTTTCCATTTCATTTTGCAATTAAAAAATCTTCCGTTATTAAGACATTATGATTAATCTTTTCCAAGTTGATTGAGTGTTGATGAAAACGCAATCAAGTTGACCTTTTTTTTCTCGATTAACTTCAATAGTCTTTAAACTGTCGATTTAAAAAGGCAAATTTGGACATTTGGAAACTCTATTCAACAATTAATTGAATCATGAATGAATGAGTTAGAGTAATTAAATTAAAAATGGTTCATGATAAACTCTTTAAGCATGCATGATTGTACACTGAATGGTGAAACTATTGAAATGATGAGATTAATTAATATAATTATGTTGATGAAGATGATAATTGATGAAAATTATTTGAATAGAAAAAAAATTGTTTTCTTAATAATTATGTTAAATTGAATCAATCTTGTTAGAAATGATTACAGTAGCGTGAGATTAGTGGAAACTGAATTGGAATACAAGAAACAAAAAATGAAAAGAAAATGAATTTAGGTAATTGAAATTGAAATTATCAGCTTTTTGTTGATAATTAACTTGATCATCATTTTGAGCCATTTAGATGGTGATTAAGGAAGCAAATTTAGGGTCAAAATTAGGCCAACATTTAATAAATTTGTGCAAAAAGGTTTAACCTTAAGATTGAAGTGTAAATAGAAAAAAAGAGAAAACTGTTTTTTTTGCTTCTTCAACTAACATTGAATGTTTGATGGATTGTGTAAACTAATCATTGTAACCATTTCAATTTGATCAGATACTGAATGAGCCAGAAAAAAAAAGTAAACTAAAAATGAACATTGTTTACAAAGATCAGTCATAATGATTGATGAGAGGAATAAGAAGAAAAAAAAGAAACAAAATTAGATAATCAAAAGTGAATCAAATGTTTACAGCGTTTTTGTTGAGGTTGAACAGGGAAGGAGGTGAAAACGGGATTTTTGATGTTTCCAGTTGCGCTAAAACAATTGATACAAGTTTGATCGTTTTTGGTTAAATGATTAAAAATAGAGCAAACCTTTTGGTCCCTTGAGGTGTTTTAAGCAGTTTAACGGCAGACAAGAATTGAATGCAACAGACAAAAAGGCAACACAAGTTTAGTGAAATGGTAAGAGTACTTAAAGAGACTGATATTTGGAAAACACGAACATATTCACGAGTATTTACAACGATTCGTGATTGACTGAATACATTAACAGTACTTTTATCCTTGGTTAGAGGGGAATTGGTGCCAGGTGAGAGTGGCAGTTCGTTGGGTTTAAGGTCTTCAGGTATAGTTATAATGGGTCCGGTTCGTTGGAGAAAGAAGAGGGCCAAAAAGGCCATTAACAGTGATAATAAACACATGAGAGCCAGAGAAGAGAGCATCTCTGAGATTCCATTTGAATTGAAAACAATGTCACTTGCTGATTGTTGGTTGACACGAGTATATCCAGTTGGACTCAACAAACCTATTGGACTACCAGGATCACCTGGACAACCTGGACCATGAGGTGATCCCGGAATTTGTTGACTCAATCCTGGTCCTGATATTCTAGATATGTTAAGGCCACCATTTCTTAAAGGTCGAGCTGCTTGGCCTGTTGCTGTAGTTGATGAAGATGATGTTACCAGGCCTGGAGGAGTCAAACCTGATCCACTCCTGGTAATGTCTAAAACTGTTTGCTTGGTCGAATTGAAACTTGGCCCATTGGCGGTTGGTGAGGTTAATGTGGTTGACAGTAGACCTGAAGACGAGCTGTTGACATGGTTAACTGTTAAACGATTTTTACTCGCATTTCGATTGAGCGTTCCAGTATTGATTAGGTTACCATTCATAATTGGTGTTCTCGGTGTTAATGGTGAGGTTAACTGGGTAAGACCACCATTCAGAGTTGAATAGTCACTTGGCAAGGGTGAGGTTGGTCGAACGGAAAGTGTTGATTGTTGCTGTTGATGATGATGTTTATCTTTTAGGTTGTTGTTGTTGGTATAATTACCATTTGAATTGTTGTTACTAGAAACTCCTGATGACTGTTGCTGAGTATTTGGTGGTGAAACAATAACAACGCCATTAGATGTTATACCGTTTAACGGTGACAAACCATTGATGGCGTTATCATAACTTTGATAATGTGAAGGATTTGTTGAAACTGGCATTGCCAAGTTTTGAAAAAAGGTTGAAGCTGATGATGATAATGATGATGAGAAAGGCGAACACTTTTTGGGAGTAAACCTTGTAGAGTCAACAGGTAAGATAAATCATTAAATTATAATCAACAAATGTAAATGTTAAATTGGAAGACGAAAAAAGTTGTCATTAAAAGATAAAAGATGAAAGTATTAAAATAATGGCGGGCAAATAGTAACGGCAAAAGGTTTAACCGTTAAGGTCATCCTAAAGATGCAAAGGTCTAGCAACAGTAAAACTGGATTCTATGAGAGCACAAGATGAACAAAAGTGATGATAATAATTATGTTGATGGAAGATTAGACTGGACACGCGAAAACGCGTGGCACGCGTTACAATAGCCACAAGGTAATGTTTAATAAATGAACAGACTTTGGGTTAAGCTACATCTTCCATCTGCTTCTCCCTCTCCTTTTTTTTCTGGTAACTTTCCTGGTTGCTCTTCTGGTTGATCAGTTGACTCTCTATTTTATCTTCTCTTTTCTTTTTTTTTGTTTAATTCTCTTTCCTTGCTCGATATGTTTCGACTTTTAAGGTAAAAGGTTTTCGCAGCTGAAAGGTTATTGTCACTGGTAATGGTGATGCTGGTGATGATGTTGTTACAACAGATGCTTTGATTGAATCACAATATTTGACACTGAATAATGTTCAACTTGACTGTTGATGTTGACTAGACTTAACAGATTTATATTGCAATGATTAGTGTTTTTGATCAGTTTCCAGTTTTCGGGTGTTTCCATGAGTTCCATTGGTTACCATAATGTTCATTATAAAGCAATTTTCGCCGATAATAATCTGTTGATAGAGAAGAGAGAAAAGTTAATCAAACATAAGTTAATGGTTTTGATAATGAAACAAATGTGCTTTGGTAACGTTGGTTCAAGTTGAAATATTATATGAAAAGTGAAGGAGAAAGCATGTTTATATTGAGCATATTATGTGAGGAATGGTAGAAATGGTTTGTTAAAATGAAGAGGATGGCGATGAGGTACAATGTCAGCTTGATACTCGTCTCTATCATCATTGCATGCTATCAGATGAAGATGAAAACAGCTATTTAAAGAGGGTCAAGATGAAGAGGAGAGATTGATGTGAAAATGTAGAAAAGGAACAACAACAAAAAAGTCAAACTTGGAAAAAACAGTGAAAAGATGAAAATGATAATGTTATGTACAATTGAAGGATTGAAGGGAAAAGGCAAAAACAAAAGGGAAAAATGAAAAGCAAACCAGAAAAGTAAACTCTTTAAACCAGTCAACTGTATTATTGTCATTATTGTAATTAACTAATTGTAAATTTACTAGATGTAATAATACTAATGATTAAATGTAAATATTTTACTACTTTAATCAAGCAAATCTAAAGTTAGTTGAAAAATGGTTGAAGCATTAAAGATGAAAAAAGGTCTTGTTTCTGGTTAAGGTTAACGATAAGCTGGAAAAGAAATTTTTTTTTTAAAAAAAAAAGTTCTTGCAAATTGGTGAGAGATTGTCATGTGATGAGGGTTTAAAGGTGATGATGAACCTTGTTTATTGGTGGACAAAGAAAGATGAACAGAGCGAAACGATCTCATGAAGATGAGGTGAAAAGCTAATGATGATGATGATTGACTCCTACTCAGTTAGGACTGACCATAAAAATCATTTACGGACCACAGAATACATTTTTGTGAAAAACTGTAAAACCTGTGCTCATCAAGCTAAAACATGTTCACACAGATAAATCATTGCTCATTGTTGAATGAAAACTTTTGATGGACATTCAAGTTTAAATTTATTCAACACTAATTAGCAAAGAAATGTTGAAACAAGATGAGAAAAAAAGTTGATTGCTGTTTCAGGTAAACTTTGCCTTCTCTCAAATAAATTTTGGTTCAATACAAGAGTTTAAATTTGGTGGGAAATTTGAGACGGTTTAATCATTGAATAATCAAAAATGCATTGATTTGTATTGTTTCAAGTTACTTTTAGTTAATTACAATGAAAAAAAAAAAGTTCTTATCTTGACCAATCAAGTATTTTACTATAAAATGTTTGATTGAACAATTGAACAAATGGCTTCAATTACACCAACTTAAGGTTTAAAGCAACCTTTTGAAAGCTGATATCCAAAGACAATTCAACATTTTGACCAAATAAAATTATCTTAAATGAGCCTTTAAATTAACCTTAAAATGGCCATTCAAAATAACATTCAAAATTAACATTAAAATTAACTTTATAAATATTGAGATTGAAAGATGAAAAGATAACTTTCATCTAATTAGCCATTAAATTGGCAGGTAAATGAAGGTAAATTAAACAAGGAAACAATGAGAGAACGTGAAAAGTAAAGAATGTTATTGACTTGAAATCAACAGATTGTCATCATTGCTACTGAAATCAGGTGAATAATCAGACTGGAAGAGAGGCAAAAATGAAAATAAAAAAGGTTAACGTTTTTTGATGAAGTTAATGGTGAACATCAAGATCATTATCATCAATAAAAAGTGGCTATTAAATAATAAAATGATGAAGAAGAAAGAAGAAGAAAAACTAAGCGAAAAAGGATTAAAATAGTAAAAGTGAAGAGAAAATCATTTGAAGAAAACTTTCTCTTCCAATCAATCATCATTCTCATCATTCTTATCATCATCTTACCTTCTCTTAGCCTTTTCATCTTTTCTCCCATTTCTACCTCAAGTTAATACCTGAGAACCAGTTAGCCAAGCAAATCGCTTTTCACCATTAACATCGTCAGTCCATTGTTAAGACGTTTTCCGTTAATAAAAAGTTACCTTCCTTGTCTACTTGGACTTGATCCTCGTCCCGCTATCTTCCGGTTCAACCGGAAATCTTGCGCGACTCAAATCAAAGGTAGACAGGGTGAGAGGCTCAGTTGGACCGGAAACATCTGTCGCTTGTAAATCGTAAAGAAAAAGCGTTTCTCCACTTTTCCATTTTTCACTCAATTTTTTTGTTCATTATTATTGCAACGTTTGGTAACCAAAGACAATCAAAGTTTGAAGATGATTTCAATGTTTATCACTCAATTATTTTTCGTGGGAATTTCAAAAGTTCTGCTTTTCTTTTCTTGCTTTTCTTCATATTTCACCTTGAGATAGATAGTGAATTCAGAGTTGCCTTGAGAAAACATGATTTGAATAATTTCGTTTTTTCTTCTTCTTCTTCCTTCATCGCAAGTGTTAGCAACCTTTGAGTTGCCATCATTTTCATCTTTAAATATTGATTTGTTGATTTCATTTCTGCCAAAACTTCAAATTCATTGTCTAATCAGCTTTGCACCATTAACATCATTGTTGTCATCATTATCATTGAAAAGAATGGCCAATTAAAATCGTTAATCACGATTTGAAGCCATTGGCAAGGAAGTTGCCGTTAAATCGAAAAAAAATTGTAACCAAGTTTATCAGATATTAATCACCAATTAAAGGCTGAATCACGACATGAAATAGTTGCATTAAAATGCTTATCTGGACAATAAATTTCGTTTAAAAGACAAGTTTAAATCACAAATTTTGGATCAATATTTTTTTACCAAAAACAAAAATTTTAATGTTTTTTAAGGTAAAAAAAATGTGAAATTTTAAGGCTTCTAACCTTTACCTAACAAGATTAATGTATTTACCTTTGACCGTACAATTGAAGACCTACAACGAAGACTTTTATCCGATGATTTGAGTTGCCTTTTAACCTAAACTTTACGGTCTAACAGCAACAAGTTTAACCTTTTTCAAGGTATCATGTGTGCTTTCAACACTTTGTTTGTTTGGCTGAGCATTCTTCAGAATATCTGATAATGATTAGAAAGATGAGAAAAAATAAAGAAAAGATAAAAGTGGTGGAAAAGATGAAGATGATTATCAAGATGCTAATGGTGAACAAAGTTTAAGAATTCAAGGTAAAAATTCTCATCATTTCATTAAGCAATTCACTTTTGATTGCTCGTTACACAGCTTATCATCATTCTTGTTTCATCTTTTTACTTCATCTTCTCCTCCCTTCAGCATCTTCTTTTCCAATCTCTCTGTCTCTCCATGTCGTTTGAACTGGTCTTTGGGGTCATCTTAAAGTGCCAAGGCCTTGAGGGTAAATTTTTGCTCTTCTTTGCTTACTCTTGCTTCTTCATCATCATTTCTTCCTCCTTTTACTTTCTTAGACTGTAGTATCATCAACAACATCATCATCACTCATAATCATAACAAAACAACCAATTATTTCCTTTACGTAACACAGAAGCCATTTAGAAGCATTTCTTTATTGAAAAGGTAAAAACAAAAGGCTTACCTCGAAACGATAAAGTTTACTTGGTTTGGTTAAGTTGAGGTTGAAGGTGAATCAACGATTCAACTGTCACTTATAATCCGTTTGAGGCAATGAGAATCACATAACACACGGTATTTTTGAACAGTTTCAATAATGAAGATGACTCGGTGAAAGTGATCAAGTTAACCAACAGTAATGGTAAAGTTGCTATGCTGATTCGGCTGTTGTTTAGTGTTGTTGCTTATTAAGGTAAATGTTGGTAACTAATACAGATAAAATGATGATGATGATGATGAAAAAAAGAGGTAGCCCAATAAGCAGTGAAACGCGCTCTACAAAAGCTCAAGTCACTTTTACTCCGCCTCAACTTGTTATCCCGTTTTCTTGTTTTACTCCCGTGTGAACATCTTTCCTCTCCCCTTCCTCTTCTTCATCTTCATCTCCTTTTATGTCGTTCTGTTTTTGTTTGTTATTCCCGTCTTCCCTTGCTCACCTTACTCTCCCTCTCTGTCTTTATTCATCATCATCATAATATTTTTCAGTAAATGCTTTTCCTTTTCCTTTTCCTTCCATAGGAACTTTACAGTTGACCTTATAAAATGCAAGTTTTTGGGGTCAGTGGAGAAAGGCCTTGCCTTTGGGTTTGCGGGTCAACAAAAATGTCAACTTCACACAGTCTCTAAGTGTCAACTGATTCATTATGGGGCATTTGATGAAAAACATGTTCCTACTATCAAATTGCTAATTGATTTTGTATCCATCTTGATGGCCAATTCATGTCCATCTTTAGTTTACAGCCGGCCATAAGTATTGATAATTTGGCTTTCATCAAAACAAATCATTGTCATCTTTTACTTTTACTATTCATCTTGCCTGTAATCACTTATGCTCGATATTGCCTCTTGAATTGTTTCACAGAAAACATTTGGTCAATAGCTGACATCATTAAATTTATTGTTGAGCTTTGCTGGAAAAGTTTTGAGATTATTCACAAATTGGCACAGGTAAACGTCCAAATACATTATTGTGTACATTGAGGTATTCAACTATCTTAACCAAATTATCTTTGTTTAGCTTCAGTTAGTCATTTAAACCTGTGGATTGATTAGTCTGTTGAACTTGGTTGGATAATTTGTGTAAATATTGACATAACTTTTTTCAATCGTGACATTCAAGTTGAATTCAATTGTATCCTGGTAAATCACCTTCCTGGTAGACAAATATGTTAATTTTCCTTATCGGGTACCTTTAACCGCCCTTTAGCCAAGAAAACTTACAAGATTCCCATCGTAATTTGGTCATTATGGAAACATATTTCAGGATATATCAACTTTCAAAACAATAATTCTGGACCGTTTTTTTCCGTTGTAAAATTAGATGTCCTAATGAAAGTTTTGAATAATGGCTTTATAACTTAGCCTTTTTTTATAAAGTATTAATGTTGTACTTAGTACATGCAATATGCAAGGCCGATATCAAAAAATTTCAATGCTTATGACAATGAGAGGAATACAAGGTCGATTTGAGAAGTTGAAAAATCACTATTTTTTGCCTTCAACCATAATTACATGATATCCAAATTTTGTCTTGACTGGAGGATCGGTGTAAATTGGATTGTTAGGTGTTGATGTGGCTAAAGCAAATGCAGCATCTTGAAAAGGTCCAACCATAGATCCTCTGGTCATCCATCCCAAGTCACCACCATTACGAGCTTTATCTTCACTGTATAACCTAGCAACTTCAGAAAAACTAACGCCGCTCTTCAACTTCTCAATGGCTTCCAAAGCTTTTGATTGTTTTTCACAAAGTATATGGCGAACTTTAACAGAATTTCCAGAGCCGGTCTTTTCTTTAGTCTCTTTTTTACCAGAATCTTTAGAATCACCTTTACCAGCCGATTTACTGGATGAAGCCGCACCTTTTTTTGGAGGCATCTGAAGTTGAATAAAATTTACAAAGAATCGTTTAAAAGACTTTGCCTAAATAAACGAAAAAATTAACTAAATCAACAACAATTGAAAAAATGTATAATACAAACAAAAAATCTTACTCGGAATAACCACAGCTCCATCTAACATTACATGCAGTTACTTCCAACAGATGAAAATGAGCGCTTTTCTTGAATAGCAATGATAATATCAATTGTCAATTTATCACTTATGACGATTAAGGACTAAACTAAACTTTTAAATCCTGCATGTGCAAATCAAAGTTAATGTATAGACTTTACATCAATTTCGCCAAATGAGATTCGACATCGTGACAATTATGAGCATCATATTGGAACACGTTTCGAAAACATACTGCAATGGATTGGAATAGAATGGAGAAATGAAATGGAATGATAAATCCATCAAGAATTATACCAATAAAAGTTGTGATTAATAATTACCTGAATGAACGAATAATTATCCATCAAAAATGATTCCCCAACCCAAAAACCAACGAACGGACTATTCAATCGATCTAGATTGTTAAGCAACTGAGAAGACAATATTTGGCTAATTATAAGTAATTATAATTATACTTGCAACATAATTGATGATCATAGTTACCTTGAGTTTGAGTCTTGGCTCAATATAATAATTGTTTTGATAAATCCTATGATAATGAGAGTAAGAAAGGCCAATCTGTTGATGGGTGAAAATTATATTGAGAACGAGTCTAATATATTTATTGTTTGATTTTAAAGGTCATACCTTAGCCCTTGATTTAGCTGCAATAAACGAATTCAAACCGATTAGAAATATTGTATTGAAGCCAATGAGTCCTAAGCCAAGATCAGCCGATGGTACACCAAACAGTTTAAGGTACGAGTAAAAAATAGCAAGTTGACCAACTACACTGATCAAATTATAAGCAGCATAACTAATGTAACGCGTAGAACGATTTATGCTATCGAATTCGTTGAGGAATAAAATATTCTGGTCGAAAAGTTTTCTCAATACTAAAGATGGAATATATTTCCATTTTAATAACGACTGTAAATCACTATAAATGGAATTTGATTTGTTAATCACATAAGATGTGACTATGACAAAAAGAAAGCCAATCCAAGTAGCTTGTGGGACAAACCAAAAGATTGCGATCAATGCGATTAGTTGCCAAAATGCGAAGAAGCTCAAAATAGTTGGGTTTTGTAGTGCCATGTAGACTGTCTTACAATTGACTATCAAATAAACGTAACAAGTTAACCAAACTGAACCAATGATCAATAATGCACCGACTATTTGCCGTGTAATGAAAACACTTATCTGCCTCCACTTCAAACAATATACTTTCTTCATGTTGATTACTTCAGGTTTCCATCCACTGACCAGTGCTTTATCAATCCCTTTAGCCCAGTCAAGGGGTCCATTTCGTATCAAGTAACACGATACTGCTCTAAAAGTACCTAAACAGGCAACACCGCAAACACTCAACATTCGAAGTGCATATGCATTTCTAATGCCAACAAATATGTCACCCATATAAGCTAAAGTCAATAGATTATCAGTAAAAAAGCAAAAAATTAGACGAATAACAGTGATCAAAGTGAAGAGATCAATAGCGAGTGACAAATATGTGAACCGTTTCGTTGGTCTGATTGGATAGACTGCATTTGGATGCGGTTGATAGACGAGCAAAATCTTTCCGAAAAACATGAATCTTTTGATTGCTTCCACAGCTTTAGCATGTTCAATATCTATTTCAGGCCAGCCGATAAAAGTGAAAAAAAGAGTGCTAATTTTGTTTCTCTTTGGCTGCTCAATTACTTTTTTCTTTGATAGTCGAACTTTCAGTACAGCAACAGTTAGCATTTTATCATTGAACTTGAGATGTATTAATTGGAAAAACATAATGAGAAAACCTTCTTGTTGCTCTGAGATTTATACTTAATGTAAATTTTTATATTTAAATTTTAATTGAAACATTGATTTCATGGAGTACTTAAAGCAATGCCATCAAACTGCAAGTTATCACTTTCATATCATTGTATGACTTTTTACATATTAAATGCACTTTATACATTTAATACAATCACCAAGCATTAGTTGTAGATCAATAACTGTTCATCTATTTCTTGAAAATTCCAATTGTTTTACGCTTTTGATTGTTGACGTAACTGTTAGAGACTTTCGACAATATTCATGGACTGCAAATGAAAAATTTATTACATAAAGGACAAAATGATTGATGAGAAGTAATAAATCAAACGCTAACTTCACCATCATTTATTAGCTATTAGATAACCACAAAGAAGTGACCCTTGAGTGTCAAACAAGTTGCAATAGCAACAATGATGGTGATTAAAGATTGACGAGTTTGCTGGCGAGTTTGAAGATATCGTTAGCAACGCAAACTAAATCGAATCAACAAACTTGATGAATTAATAAAAAAATTTTTATTGCAAATTATGCAACAAAAATTCGTGATTAGTTCATTTTACCCGAAATTGATATTTGAACTATGAACTGTCTAAAATACGCTAATCAAAATCTTATAGCATTATAAACTAGCTCTATAATGCATATCTAGCGATATCCTATGCTTTGAACTTCTTAGAATCAATTTACAGTGATATATTTTTAGTCGTAGAACCACTTACAAACACAACCAGCCGTATGAAAATAATTTATAAGTTCTAAAAGTAGAATTATTACCCTCCTCAATATTTTATATGAAACTGATTTTATACAAAAAACAACAGATCGCTGGTAATTAAAATCAATTTTTAATCAATCATCTTAGGCATAGCATACACAGGTTTGACCAGCAGAATTAACATAAAGATTTTCACGAAGTGATCCTGACCCTGATGAACCTGAACCAGATCCTTGTCCTGATCCTGAGCCAGATGATCCTGAACCTGAAGCTGCTGCTGCTGATGCTGCGGATGCTGCTGCTGAACTTACATCTGCTGATGATGATCCTGATCCCGTATTTGATGCTGGTGCAGGTGCAGATGATGAGTCTGAAGCTGCTGCTGCTGCTGAACTTGATGCTGCTGATCCTGAAGCTGCTGATCCTGATGAACCTGAACCAGATCCTTGTCCTGATCCTGAGCCAGATGATCCTGAACCTGAAGCTGCTGATGAAGCTGCTGATCCTGCTGATCCTGAACCTGATCCTGATCCTGATGATGCTGAGTTAGGTGAGTTACTGGTTGATGTTGTTGGTCCTGATGATGAATCTGAAGCTGCTGCTGCTGATGCTGCGGATGCTGCTGCTGAACTTGAAGCTGCTGATGATGATCCTGATCCAGTATTTGATGCTGGTGCAGGTGCAGATGATGAGTCTGAAGCTGCTGCTGCTGCTGAACTTGATGCTGCTGATCCTGAAGCTGCTGATCCTGATGAACCTGAACCAGATCCTTGTCCTGATCCTGAGCCAGATGATCCTGAACCTGAAGCTGCTGATGAAGCTGCTGATCCTGCTGATCCTGAACCTGATCCTGATCCTGATGATGCTGAGTTAGGTGAGTTACTGGTTGATGTTGTTGGTCCTGATGATGAATCTGAAGCTGCTGCTGCTGATGCTGCGGATGCTGCTGCTGAACTTGAAGCTGCTGATGATGATCCTGATCCAGTATTTGATGCTGGTGCAGGTGCAGATGATGAGTCTGAAGCTGCTGCTGCTGCTGAACTTGATTCTGCTGATCCTGAAGCTGCTGATCCTGATGAACCTGAACCAGATCCTTGTCCTGATCCTGAGCCAGATGATCCTGAACCTAAAGCTGCTGATGAAGCTGCTGATCCTGCTGATCCTGAACCTGATCCTGATCCTGATGATGCTGAGTTAGGTGAGTTACTGGTTGATGTTGTTGGTCCTGATGATGAATCTGAAGCTGCTGCTGCTGATGCTGCGGATGCTGCTGCTGAACTTGAAGCTGCTGATGATGATCCTGATCCAGTATTTGATGCTGGTGCAGGTGCAGATGATGAGTCTGAAGCTGCTGCTGCTGCTGAACTTATCCTTGTCCTGATCCTGAGCCAGATGATCCTGAACCTGAAGCTGCTGATGATGATCCTGATCCAGTATTTGATGCTGGTGCAGGTGCAGATGATGAGTCTGAAGCTGCTGCTGCTGCTGAACTTGATTCTGCTGATCCTGAAGCTGCTGATCCTGATGAACCTGAACCAGATCCTTGTCCTGATCCTGAGCCAGATGATCCTGAACCTGAAGCTGCTGATGAAGCTGCTGATCCTGCTGATCCTGAACCTGATCCTGATCCTGATGATGCTGAGTTAGGTGAGTTACTGGTTGATGTTGTTGGTCCTGATGATGAATCTGAAGCTGCTGCTGCTGATGCTGCGGATGCTGCTGCTGAACTTGAAGCTGCTGATGATGATCCTGATCCAGTATTTGATGCTGGTGCAGGTGCAGATGATGAGTCTGAAGCTGCTGCTGCTGCTGAACTTGATGCTGCTGATCCTGATGAACCTGAACCAGATCCTTGTCCTGATCCTGAGCCAGATGATCCTGAACCTGAAGCTGCTGATGAAGCTGCTGATCCTGCTGATCCTGAACCTGATCCTGATCCTGATGATGCTGAGTTAGGTGAGTTACTGGTTGATGTTGTTGGTCCTGATGATGAATCTGAAGCTGCTGCTGCTGATGCTGCGGATGCTGCTGCTGAACTTGAAGCTGCTGATGATGATCCTGATCCAGTATTTGATGCTGGTGCAGGTGCAGATGATGAGTCTGAAGCTGCTGCTGCTGCTGAACTTGATTCTGCTGATCCTATAGCTGCTGATCCTGATGAACCTGAACCAGATCCTTGTCCTGATCCTGAGCCAGATGATCCTGAACCTGAAGCTGCTGATGAAGCTGCTGATCCTGCTGATCCTGAACCTGATCCTGATCCTGATGATGCTGAGTTAGGTGAGTTACTGGTTGATGTTGTTGGTCCTGATGATGAATCTGAAGCTGCTGCTGCTGATGCTGCGGATGCTGCTGCTGAACTTGAAGCTGCTGATGATGATCCTGATCCAGTATTTGATGCTGGTGCAGGTGCAGATGATGAGTCTGAAGCTGCTGCTGCTGCTGAACTTGATGCTGCTGATCCTGATGAACCTGAACCAGATCCTTGTCCTGATCCTGAGCCAGATGATCCTGAACCTGAAGCTGCTGATGAAGCTGCTGATCCTGCTGATCCTGAACCTGATCCTGATCCTGATGATGCTGAGTTAGGTGAGTTACTGGTTGATGTTGTTGGTCCTGATGATGAATCTGAAGCTGCTGCTGCTGATGCTGCGGATGCTGCTGCTGAACTTGAAGCTGCTGATGATGATCCTGATCTGATGAGTCTGAAGCTGCTGCTGCTGCTGAACTTGATGCTGCTGATCCTGATGAACCTGAACCAGATCCTTGTCCTGATCCTGAGCCAGATGATCCTGAACCTGAAGCTGCTGATGAAGCTGCTGATCCTGCTGATCCTGAACCTGATCCTGATCCTGATGATGCTGAGTTAGGTGAGTTACTGGTTGATGTTGTTGGTCCTGATGATGAATCTGAAGCTGCTGCTGCTGATGCTGCGGATGCTGCTGCTGAACTTGAAGCTGCTGATCCTGAACCTGATCCAGTATTTGATGCTGGTGCAGGTGCAGATGATGAGTCTGAAGCTGCTGCTGCTGCTTAACTTGATGCTGCTGATCCTGAAGCTGCTGATCCTGATGAACCTGAACCAGATCCTTGTCCTGATCCTGAGCCAGATGATCCTGAACCTGAAGCTGCTGATGAAGCTGCTGATCCTGCTGATCCTGAACCTGATCCTGATCCTGATGATGCTGAGTTAGGTGAGTTACTGGTTGATGTTGTTGGTCCTGATGATGAATCTGAAGCTGCTGCTGCTGATGCTGCGGATGCTGCTGCTGAACTTGAAGCTGCTGATGATGATCCTGATCCAGTATTTGATGCTGGTGCAGGTGCAGATGATGAGTCTGAAGCTGCTGCTGCTGCTGAACTTGATGCTGCTGATCCTGAAGCTGCTGATCCTGATGAACCTGAACCAGATCCTTGTCCTGATCCTGAGCCAGATGATCCTGAACCTGAAGCTGCTGATGAAGCTGCTGATCCTGCTGATCCTGAACCTGATCCTGATCCTGATGATGCTGAGTTAGGTGAGTTACTGGTTGATGTTGTTGGTCCTGATGATGAATCTGAAGCTGCTGCTGCTGATGCTGCGGATGCTGCTGCTGAACTTGAAGCTGCTGATGATGATCCTGATCCAGTATTTGATGCTGGTGCAGGTGCAGATGATGAGTCTGAAGCTGCTGCTGCTGCTGAACTTGATGCTGCTGATCCTGAAGCTGCTGATCCTGATGAACCTGAACCAGATCCTTGTCCTGATCCTGAGCCAGATGATCCTGAACCTGAAGCTGCTGATGAAGCTGCTGATCCTGCTGATCCTGAACCTGATCCTGATCCTGATGATGCTGAGTTAGGTGAGTTACTGGTTGATGTTGTTGGTCCTGATGATGAATCTGAAGCTGCTGCTGCTGATGCTGCGGATGCTGCTGCTGAACTTGAAGCTGCTGATGATGATCCTGATCCAGTATTTGATGCTGGTGCAGGTGCAGATGATGAGTCTGAAGCTGCTGCTGCTGCTGAACTTGATGCTGCTGATCCTGAAGCTGCTGATCCTGATGAACCTGAACCAGATCCTTGTCCTGATCCTGAGCCAGATGATCCTGAACCTGAAGCTGCTGATGAAGCTGCTGATCCTGCTGATCCTGAACCTGATCCTGATCCTGATGATGCTGAGTTAGGTGAGTTACTGGTTGATGTTGTTGGTCCTGATGATGAATCTGAAGCTGCTGCTGCTGATGCTGCGGATGCTGCTGCTGAACTTGAAGCTGCTGATGATGATCCTGATCCAGTATTTGATGCTGGTGCAGGTGCAGATGATGAGTCTGAAGCTGCTGCTGCTGCTGAACTTGATGCTGCTGATCCTGATGAACCTGAACCAGATCCTTGTCCTGATCCTGAGCCAGATGATCCTGAACCTGAAGCTGCTGATGAAGCTGCTGATCCTGCTGATCCTGAACCTGATCCTGATCCTGATGATGCTGAGTTAGGTGAGTTACTGGTTGATGTTGTTGGTCCTGATGATGAATCTGAAGCTGCTGCTGCTGATGCTGCGGATGCTGCTGCTGAACTTGAAGCTGCTGATGATGATCCTGATCCAGTATTTGATGCTGGTGCAGGTGCAGATGATGAGTCTGAAGCTGCTGCTGCTGCTGAACTTGATGCTACTGATCCTGAAGCTGCTGATCCTGATGAACCTGAACCAGATCCTTGTCCTGATCCTGAGCCAGATGATCCTGAACCTGAAGCTGCTGATGAAGCTGCTGATCCTGCTGATCCTGAACCTGATCCTGATCCTGATGATGCTGAGTTAGGTGAGTTACTGGTTGATGTTGTTGGTCCTGATGATGAATCTGAAGCTGCTGCTGCTGATGCTGCGGATGCTGCTGCTGAACTTGAAGCTGCTGATGATGATCCTGATCCAGTATTTGATGCTGGTGCAGGTGCAGATGATGAGTCTGAAGCTGCTGCTGCTGCTGAACTTGATGCTGCTGATCCTGATGAACCTGAACCAGATCCTTGTCCTGATCCTGAGCCAGATGATCCTGAACCTGAAGCTGCTGATGAAGCTGCTGATCCTGCTGATCCTGAACCTGATCCTGATCCTGATGATGCTGAGTTAGGTGAGTTACTGGTTGATGTTGTTGGTCCTGATGATGAATCTGAAGCTGCTGCTGCTGATGCTGCGGATGCTGCTGCTGAACTTGAAGCTGCTGATGATGATCCTGATCCAGTATTTGATGCTGGTGCAGGTGCAGATGATGAGTCTGAAGCTGCTGCTGCTGCTGAACTTGATGCTGCTGATCCTGAAGCTGCTGATCCTGATGAACCTGAACCAGATCCTTGTCCTGATCCTGAGCCAGATGATCCTGAACCTGAAGCTGCTGATGAAGCTGCTGATCCTGCTGATCCTGAACCTGATCCTGATCCTGATGATGCTGAGTTAGGTGAGTTACTGGTTGATGTTGTTGGTCCTGATGATGAATCTGGAGCTGCTGCTGCTGATGCTGCGGATGCTGCTGCTGAACTTGAAGCTGCTGATGATGATCCTGATCCAGTATTTGATGCTGGTGCAGGTGCAGATGATGAGTCTGAAGCTGCTGCTGCTGCTGAACTTGATGCTGCTGATCCTGAAGCTGCTGATCCTGATGAACCTGAACCAGATCCTTGTCCTGATCCTGAGCCAGATGATCCTGAACCTGAAGCTGCTGATGAAGCTGCTGATCCTGCTGATCCTGAACCTGATCCTGATCCTGATGATGCTGAGTTAGGTGAGTTACTGGTTGATGTTGTTGGTCCTGATGATGAATCTGAAGCTGCTGCTGCTGATGCTGCGGATGCTGCTGCTGAACTTGAAGCTGCTGATGATGATCCTGATCCAGTATTTGATGCTGGTGCAGGTGCAGATGATGAGTCTGAAGCTGCTGCTGCTGCTGCTGAACTTGATGCTGCTGATCCTGAAGCTGCTGATCCTGATGAACCTGAACCAGATCCTTGTCCTGATCCTGAGCCAGATGATCCTGAACCTGAAGCTGCTGATGAAGCTGCTGATCCTGCTGATCCTGAACCTGATCCTGATCCTGATGATGCTGAGTTAGGTGAGTTACTGGTTGATGTTGTTGGTCCTGATGATGAATCTGAAGCTGCTGCTGCTGATGCTGCGGATGCTGCTGCTGAACTTGAAGCTGCTGATGATGATCCTGATCCAGTATTTGATGCTGGTGCAGGTGCAGATGATGAGTCTGAAGCTGCTGCTGCTGCTGAACTTGATGCTGCTGATCCTGAAGCTGCTGATCCTGATGAACCTGAACCAGATCCTTGTCCTGATCCTGAGCCAGATGATCCTGAACCTGAAGCTGCTGATGAAGCTGCTGATCCTGCTGATCCTGAACCTGATCCTGATCCTGATGATGCTGAGTTAGGTGAGTTACTGGTTGATGTTGCTGGTCCTGATGATGAATCTGAAGCTGCTGCTGCTGATGCTGCGGATGCTGCTGCTGAACTTGAAGCTGCTGATGATGATCCTGATCCAGTATTTGATGCTGGTGCAGGTGCAGATGATGAGTCTGAAGCTGCTGCTGCTGCTGAACTTGATGCTGCTGATCCTGAAGCTGCTGATCCTGATGAACCTGAACCAGATCCTTGTCCTGATCCTGAGCCAGATGATCCTGAACCTGAAGCTGCTGATGAAGCTGCTGATCCTGCTGATCCTGAACCTGATCCTGATCCTGATGATGCTGAGTTAGGTGAGTTACTGGTTGATGTTGTTGGTCCTGATGATGAATCTGAAGCTGCTGCTGCTGATGCTGCGGATGCTGCTGCTGAACTTGAAGCTGCTGATGATGATCCTGATCCAGTATTTGATGCTGGTGCAGGTGCAGATGATGAGTCTGAAGCTGCTGCTGCTGCTGAACTTGATGCTGCTGATCCTGAAGCTGCTGATCCTGATGAACCTGAACCAGATCCTTGTCCTGATCCTGAGCCAGATGATCCTGAACCTGAAGCTGCTGATGAAGCTGCTGATCCTGCTGATCCTGAACCTGATCCTGATCCTGATGATGCTGAGTTAGGTGAGTTACTGGTTGATGTTTTTGGTCCTGATGATGAATCTGAAGCTGCTGCTGCTGATGCTGCGGATGCTGCTGCTGAACTTGAAGCTGCTGATGATGATCCTGATCCAGTATTTGATGCTGGTGCAGGTGCAGATGATGAGTCTGAAGCTGCTGCTGCTGCTGAACTTGATGCTGCTGATCCTGAAGCTGCTGATCCTGATGAACCTGAACCAGATCCTTGTCCTGATCCTGAGCCAGATGATCCTGAACCTGAAGCTGCTGATGAAGCTGCTGATCCTGCTGATCCTGAACCTGATCCTGATCCTGATGATGCTGAGTTAGGTGAGTTACTGGTTGATGTTGTTGGTCCTGATGATGAATCTGAAGCTGCTGCTGCTGCTGAACTTGAAGCTGCTGATGATGATCCTGATCCAGTATTTGATGCTGGTGCAGGTGCAGATGATGAGTCTGAAGCTGCTGCTGCTGCTGAACTTGATGCTGCTGATCCTGAAGCTGCTGATCCTGATGAACCTGAACCAGATCCTTGTCCTGATCCTGAGCCAGATGATCCTGAACCTGAAGCTGCTGATGAAGCTGCTGATCCTGCTGATCCTGAACCTGATCCTGATCCTGATGATGCTGAGTTAGGTGAGTTACTGGTTGATGTTTTTGGTCCTGATGATGAATCTGAAGCTGCTGCTGCTGATGCTGCGGATGCTGCTGCTGAACTTGAAGCTGCTGATGATGATCCTGATCCAGTATTTGATGCTGGTGCAGGTGCAGATGATGAGTCTGAAGCTGCTGCTGCTGCTGAACTTGATGCTGCTGATCCTGAAGCTGCTGATCCTGATGAACCTGAACCAGATCCTTGTCCTGATCCTGAGCCAGATGATCCTGAACCTGAAGCTGCTGATGAAGCTGCTGATCCTGCTGATCCTGAACCTGATCCTGATCCTGATAATGCTGAGTTAGGTGAGTTACTGGTTGATGTTGTTGGTCCTGATGATGAATCTGAAGCTGCTGCTGCTGATGCTGCGGATGCTGCTGCTGAACTTGAAGCTGCTGATGATGATCCTGATCCAGTATTTGATGCTGGTGCAGGTGCAGATGATGAGTCTGAAGCTGCTGCTGCTGCTGAACTTGATGCTGCTGATCCTGATGAACCTGAACCAGATCCTTGTCCTGATCCTGAGCCAGATGATCCTGAACCTGAAGCTGCTGATGAAGCTGCTGATCCTGCTGATCCTGAACCTGATCCTGATCCTGATGATGCTGAGTTAGGTGAGTTACTGGTTGATGTTGTTGGTCCTGATGATGAATCTGAAGCTGCTGCTGCTGATGCTGCGGATGCTGCTGCTGAACTTGAAGCTGCTGATGATGATCCTGATCCAGTATTTGATGCTGGTGCAGGTGCAGATGATGAGTCTGAAGCTGCTGCTGCTGCTGAACTTGATGCTGCTGATCCTGAAGCTGCTGATCCTGATGAACCTGAACCAGATCCTTGTCCTGATCCTGAGCCAGATGATCCTGAACCTGAAGCTGCTGATGAAGCTGCTGATCCTGCTGATCCTGAACCTGATCCTGATCCTGATAATGCTGAGTTAGGTGAGTTACTGGTTGATGTTGTTGGTCCTGATGATGAATCTGAAGCTGCTGCTGCTGATGCTGCGGATGCTGCTGCTGAACTTGAAGCTGCTGATGATGATCCTGATCCAGTATTTGATGCTGGTGCAGGTGCAGATGATGAGTCTGAAGCTGCTGCTGCTGCTGAACTTGATGCTGCTGATCCTGAAGCTGCTGATCCTGATGAACCTGAACCAGATCCTTGTCCTGATCCTGAGCCAGATGATCCTGAACCTGAAGCTGCTGATGAAGCTGCTGATCCTGCTGATCCTGAACCTGATCCTGATCCTGATGATGCTGAGTTAGGTGAGTTACTGGTTGATGTTGTTGGTCCTGATGATGAATCTGAAGCTGCTGCTGCTGATGCTGCGGATGCTGCTGCTGAACTTGAAGCTGCTGATGATGATCCTGATCCAGTATTTGATGCTGGTGCAGGTGCAGATGATGAGTCTGAAGCTGCTGCTGCTGCTGAACTTGATGCTGCTGATCCTGAAGCTGCTGATCCTGATGAACCTGAACCAGATCCTTGTCCTGATCCTGAGCCAGATGATCCTGAACCTGAAGCTGCTGATGAAGCTGCTGATCCTGCTGATCCTGAACCTGATCCTGATCCTGATGATGCTGAGTTAGGTGAGTTACTGGTTGATGTTGTTGGTCCTGATGATGAATCTGAAGCTGCTGCTGCTGATGCTGCGGATGCTGCTGCTGAACTTGAAGCTGCTGATGATGATCCTGATCCAGTATTTGATGCTGGTGCAGGTGCAGATGATGAATCTGAAGCTGCTGCTGCTGCTGAACTTGAAGCTGCTGATGATGATCCTGATCCAGTATTTGATGCTGGTGCAGGTGCAGATGATGAGTCTGAAGCT
Organism: Tetranychus truncatus; assembly: GCA_028476895.1. Lineage (NCBI taxonomy): Eukaryota > Metazoa > Arthropoda > Arachnida > Trombidiformes > Tetranychidae > Tetranychus > Tetranychus truncatus. The sequence goes on from CM052060.1 coordinate 16,616,930, forward strand.
GCTGCTGCTGCTGAACTTGATGCTGCTGATCCTGAAGCTGCTGATCCTGATGAACCTGAACCAGATCCTTGTCCTGATCCTGAGCCAGATGATCCTGAACCTGAAGCTGCTGATGAAGCTGCTGATCCTGCTGATCCTGAACCTGATCCTGATCCTGATGATGCTGAGTTAGGTGAGTTACTGGTTGATGTTTTTGGTCCTGATGATGAATCTGAAGCTGCTGCTGCTGATGCTGCGGATGCTGCTGCTGAACTTGAAGCTGCTGATGATGATCCTGATCCAGTATTTGATGCTGGTGCAGGTGCAGATGATGAGTCTGAAGCTGCTGCTGCTGCTGAACTTGATGCTGCTGATCCTGAAGCTGCTGATCCTGATGAACCTGAACCAGATCCTTGTCCTGATCCTGAGCCAGATGATCCTGAACCTGAAGCTGCTGATGAAGCTGCTGATCCTGCTGATCCTGAACCTGATCCTGATCCTGATGATGCTGAGTTAGGTGAGTTACTGGTTGATGTTGTTGGTCCTGATGATGAATCTGAAGCTGCTGCTGCTGATGCTGCGGATGCTGCTGCTGAACTTGAAGCTGCTGATGATGATCCTGATCCAGTATTTGATGCTGGTGCAGGTGCAGATGATGAGTCTGAAGCTGCTGCTGCTGCTGAACTTGATGCTGCTGATCCTGAAGCTGCTGATCCTGATGAACCTGAACCAGATCCTTGTCCTGATCCTGAGCCAGATGATCCTGAACCTGAAGCTGCTGATGAAGCTGCTGATCCTGCTGATCCTGAACCTGATCCTGATCCTGATGATGCTGAGTTAGGTGAGTTACTGGTTGATGTTGTTGGTCCTGATGATGAATCTGAAGCTGCTGCTGCTGATGCTGCGGATGCTGCTGCTGAACTTGAAGCTGCTGATGATGATCCTGATCCAGTATTTGATGCTGGTGCAGGTGCAGATGATGAGTCTGAAGCTGCTGCTGCTGCTGAACTTGATGCTGCTGATCCTGAAGCTGCTGATCCTGATGAACCTGAACCAGATCCTTGTCCTGATCCTGAGCCAGATGATCCTGAACCTGAAGCTGCTGATGAAGCTGCTGATCCTGCTGATCCTGATCCTGATCCTGATCCTGATGATGCTGAGTTAGGTGAGTTACTGGTTGATGTTGTTGGTCCTGATGATGAATCTGAAGCTGCTGCTGCTGATGCTGCGGATGCTGCTGCTGAACTTGAAGCTGCTGATGATGATCCTGATCCAGTATTTGATGCTGGTGCAGGTGCAGATGATGAGTCTGAAGCTGCTGCTGCTGCTGAACTTGATGCTGCTGATCCTGAAGCTGCTGATCCTGATGAACCTGAACCAGATCCTTGTCCTGATCCTGAGCCAGATGATCCTGAACCTGAAGCTGCTGATGAAGCTGCTGATCCTGCTGATCCTGATCCTGATCCTGATCCTGATGATGCTGAGTTAGGTGAGTTACTGGTTGATGTTGTTGGTCCTGATGATGAATCTGAAGCTGCTGCTGCTGATGCTGCGGATGCTGCTGCTGAACTTGAAGCTGCTGATGATGATCCTGATCCAGTATTTGATGCTGGTGCAGGTGCAGATGATGAGTCTGAAGCTGCTGCTGCTGCTGAACTTGATGCTGCTGATCCTGAAGCTGCTGATCCTGATGAACCTGAACCAGATCCTTGTCCTGATCCTGAGCCAGATGATCCTGAACCTGAAGCTGCTGATGAAGCTGCTGATCCTGCTGATCCTGAACCTGATCCTGATCCTGATGATGCTGAGTTAGGTGAGTTACTGGTTGATGTTGTTGGTCCTGATGATGAATCTGAAGCTGCTGCTGCTGATGCTGCGGATGCTGCTGCTGAACTTGAAGCTGCTGATGATGATCCTGATCCAGTATTTGATGCTGGTGCAGGTGCAGATGATGAGTCTGAAGCTGCTGCTGCTGCTGAACTTGATGCTGCTGATCCTGAAGCTGCTGATCCTGATGAACCTGAACCAGATCCTTGTCCTGATCCTGAGCCAGATGATCCTGAACCTGAAGCTGCTGATGAAGCTGCTGATCCTGCTGATCCTGATCCTGATCCTGATCCTGATGATGCTGAGTTAGGTGAGTTACTGGTTGATGTTGTTGGTCCTGATGATGAATCTGAAGCTGCTGCTGCTGATGCTGCGGATGCTGCTGCTGAACTTGAAGCTGCTGATGATGATCTTGATCCAGTATTTGATGTTGGTGCAGGTGCAGATGATGAGTCTGAAGCTGCTGCTGCTGCTGAACTTGATTCTGCTGATCCTGAAGCTGCTGATCCTGATGAACCTGAGCCAGATCCTTGTCCTGATCCTGAGCCAGATGATCCTGAACCTGAAGCTGCTGATGAAGCTGCTGATCCTGCTGATCCTGAACCTGATCCTGATCCTGATGATGCTGAGTTAGGTGAGTTACTGGTTGATGTTTTTGGTCCTGATGATGAATCTGAAGCTGCTGCTGCTGATGCTGCGGATGCTGCTGCTGAACTTGAAGCTGCTGATGATGATCCTGATCCAGTATTTGATGCTGGTGCAGGTGCAGATGATGAGTCTGAAGCTGCTGCTGCTGCTGAACTTGATTCTGCTGATCCTGAAGCTGCTGATCCTGATGAACCTGAACCAGATCCTTGTCCTGATCCTGAGCCAGATGATCCTGAACCTGAAGCTGCTGATGAAGCTGCTGATCCTGCTGATCCTGAACCTGATCCTGATCCTGATGATGCTGAGTTAGGTGAGTTACTGGTTGATGTTGTTGGTCCTGATGATGAATCTGAAGCTGCTGCTGCTGATGCTGCGGATGCTGCTGCTGAACTTGAAGCTGCTGATGATGATCCTGATCCAGTATTTGATGCTGGTGCAGGTGCAGATGATGAGTCTGAAGCTGCTGCTGCTGCTGAACTTGATGCTGCTGATCCTGAAGCTGCTGATCCTGATGAACCTGAACCAGATCCTTGTCCTGATCCTGAGCCAGATGATCCTGAACCTGAAGCTGCTGATGAAGCTGCTGATCCTGCTGATCCTGAACCTGATCCTGATCCTGATGATGCTGAGTTAGGTGAGTTACTGGTTGATGTTGTTGGTCCTGATGATGAATCTGAAGCTGCTGCTGCTGATGCTGCGGATGCTGCTGCTGAACTTGAAGCTGCTGATGATGATCCTGATCCAGTATTTGATGCTGGTGCAGGTGCAGATGATGAGTCTGAAGCTGCTGCTGCTGCTGAACTTGATGCTGCTGATCCTGAAGCTGCTGATCCTGATGAACCTGAACCAGATCCTTGTCCTGATCCTGAGCCAGATGATCCTGAACCTGAAGCTGCTGATGAAGCTGCTGATCCTGCTGATCCTGATCCTGATCCTGATCCTGATGATGCTGAGTTAGGTGAGTTACTGGTTGATGTTGTTGGTCCTGATGATGAATCTGAAGCTGCTGCTGCTGATGCTGCGGATGCTGCTGCTGAACTTGAAGCTGCTGATGATGATCCTGATCCAGTATTTGATGCTGGTGCAGGTGCAGATGATGAGTCTGAAGCTGCTGCTGCTGCTGAACTTGATGCTGCTGATCCTGAAGCTGCTGATCCTGATGAACCTGAACCAGATCCTTGTCCTGATCCTGAGCCAGATGATCCTGAACCTGAAGCTGCTGATGAAGCTGCTGATCCTGCTGATCCTGATCCTGATCCTGATCCTGATGATGCTGAGTTAGGTGAGTTACTGGTTGATGTTGTTGGTCCTGATGATGAATCTGAAGCTGCTGCTGCTGATGCTGCGGATGCTGCTGCTGAACTTGAAGCTGCTGATGATGATCCTGATCCAGTATTTGATGCTGGTGCAGGTGCAGATGATGAGTCTGAAGCTGCTGCTGCTGCTGAACTTGATGCTGCTGATCCTGAAGCTGCTGATCCTGATGAACCTGAACCAGATCCTTGTCCTGATCCTGAGCCAGATGATCCTGAACCTGAAGCTGCTGATGAAGCTGCTGATCCTGCTGATCCTGATCCTGATCCTGATCCTGATGATGCTGAGTTAGGTGAGTTACTGGTTGATGTTGTTGGTCCTGATGATGAATCTGAAGCTGCTGCTGCTGATGCTGCGGATGCTGCTGCTGAACTTGAAGCTGCTGATGATGATCCTGATCCAGTATTTGATGCTGGTGCAGGTGCAGATGATGAGTCTGAAGCTGCTGCTGCTGCTGAACTTGATGCTGCTGATCCTGAAGCTGCTGATCCTGATGAACCTGAACCAGATCCTTGTCCTGATCCTGAGCCAGATGATCCTGAACCTGAAGCTGCTGATGAAGCTGCTGATCCTGCTGATCCTGAACCTGATCCTGATCCTGATGATGCTGAGTTAGGTGAGTTACTGGTTGATGTTGTTGGTCCTGATGATGAATCTGAAGCTGCTGCTGCTGATGCTGCGGATGCTGCTGCTGAACTTGAAGCTGCTGATGATGATCTTGATCCAGTATTTGATGCTGGTGCAGGTGCAGATGATGAGTCTGAAGCTGCTGCTGCTGCTGAACTTGATTCTGCTGATCCTGAAGCTGCTGATCCTGATGAACCTGAGCCAGATCCTTGTCCTGATCCTGAGCCAGATGATCCTGAACCTGAAGCTGCTGATGAAGCTGCTGATCCTGCTGATCCTGAACCTGATCCTGATCCTGATGATGCTGAGTTAGGTGAGTTACTGGTTGATGTTTTTGGTCCTGATGATGAATCTGAAGCTGCTGCTGCTGATGCTGCGGATGCTGCTGCTGAACTTGAAGCTGCTGATGATGATCCTGATCCAGTATTTGATGCTGGTGCAGGTGCAGATGATGAGTCTGAAGCTGCTGCTGCTGCTGAACTTGATTCTGCTGATCCTGAAGCTGCTGATCCTGATGAACCTGAACCAGATCCTTGTCCTGATCCTGAGCCAGATGATCCTGAACCTGAAGCTGCTGATGAAGCTGCTGATCCTGCTGATCCTGAACCTGATCCTGATCCTGATGATGCTGAGTTAGGTGAGTTACTGGTTGATGTTGTTGGTCCTGATGATGAATCTGAAGCTGCTGCTGCTGATGCTGCGGATGCTGCTGCTGAACTTGAAGCTGCTGATGATGATCCTGATCCAGTATTTGATGCTGGTGCAGGTGCAGATGATGAGTCTGAAGCTGCTGCTGCTGCTGAACTTGATGCTGCTGATCCTGAAGCTGCTGATCCTGATGAACCTGAACCAGATCCTTGTCCTGATCCTGAGCCAGATGATCCTGAACCTGAAGCTGCTGATGAAGCTGCTGATCCTGCTGATCCTGAACCTGATCCTGATCCTGATGATGCTGAGTTAGGTGAGTTACTGGTTGATGTTTTTGGTCCTGATGATGAATCTGAAGCTGCTGCTGCTGATGCTGCGGATGCTGCTGCTGAACTTGAAGCTGCTGATGATGATCCTGATCCAGTATTTGATGCTGGTGCAGGTGCAGATGATGAGTCTGAAGCTGCTGCTGCTGCTGAACTTGATGCTGCTGATCCTGAAGCTGCTGATCCTGATGAACCTGAACCAGATCCTTGTCCTGATCCTGAGCCAGATGATCCTGAACCTGAAGCTGCTGATGAAGCTGCTGATCCTGCTGATCCTGAACCTGATCCTGATCCTGATGATGCTGAGTTAGGTGAGTTACTGGTTGATGTTGTTGGTCCTGATGATGAATCTGAAGCTGCTGCTGCTGATGCTGCGGATGCTGCTGCTGAACTTGAAGCTGCTGATGATGATCCTGATCCAGTATTTGATGCTGGTGCAGGTGCAGATGATGAGTCTGAAGCTGCTGCTGCTGCTGAACTTGAAGCTGCTGATGATGATCCTGATCCAGTATTTGATGCTGGTGCAGGTGCAGATGATGAGTCTGAAGCTGCTGCTGCTGCTGAACTTGATGCTGCTGATCCTGAAGCTGCTGATCCTGATGAACCTGAGCCAGATCCTTGTCCTGATCCTGAGCCAGATGATCCTGAACCTGAAGCTGCTGATGAAGCTGCTGATCCTGCTGATCCTGAACCTGATCCTGATCCTGATGATGCTGAGTTAGGTGAGTTACTGGTTGATGTTGTTGGTCCTGATGATGAATCTGAAGCTGCTGCTGCTGATGCTGCGGATGCTGCTGCTGAACTTGAAGCTGCTGATGATGATCCTGATCCAGTATTTGATGCTGGTGCAGGTGCAGATGATGAGTCTGAAGCTGCTGCTGCTGCTGAACTTGATGCTGCTGATCCTGAAGCTGCTGATCCTGATGAACTTGAACCAGATCCTTGTCCTGATCCTGAGCCAGATGATCCTGAACCTGAAGCTGCTGATGAAGCTGCTGATCCTGCTGATCCTGAACCTGATCCTGATCCTGATGATGCTGAGTTAGGTGAGTTACTGGTTGATGTTGTTGGTCCTGATGATGAATCTGAAGCTGCTGCTGCTGATGCTGCGGATGCTGCTGCTGAACTTGAAGCTGCTGATGATGATCCTGATCCAGTATTTGATGCTGGTGCAGGTGCAGATGATGAGTCTGAAGCTGCTGCTGCTGCTGAACTTGATGCTGCTGATCCTGAAGCTGCTGATCCTGATGAACCTGAACCAGATCCTTGTCCTGATCCTGAGCCAGATGATCCTGAACCTGAAGCTGCTGATGAAGCTGCTGATCCTGCTGATCCTGATCCTGATCCTGATCCTGATGATGCTGAGTTAGGTGAGTTACTGGTTGATGTTGTTGGTCCTGATGATGAATCTGAAGCTGCTGCTGCTGATGCTGCGGATGCTGCTGCTGAACTTGAAGCTGCTGATGATGATCCTGATCCAGTATTTGATGCTGGTGCAGGTGCAGATGATGAGTCTGAAGCTGCTGCTGCTGCTGAACTTGATGCTGCTGATCCTGAAGCTGCTGATCCTGATGAACCTGAACCAGATCCTTGTCCTGATCCTGAGCCAGATGATCCTGAACCTGAAGCTGCTGATGAAGCTGCTGATCCTGCTGATCCTGATCCTGATCCTGATCCTGATGATGCTGAGTTAGGTGAGTTACTGGTTGATGTTGTTGGTCCTGATGATGAATCTGAAGCTGCTGCTGCTGATGTTGCGGATGCTGCTGCTGAACTTGAAGCTGCTGATGATGATCCTGATCCAGTATTTGATGCTGGTGCAGGGGCAGATGATGAGTCTGAAGCTGCTGCTGCTGCTGAACTTGATGCTGCTGATCCTGAAGCTGCTGATCCTGATGAACCTGAACCAGATCCTTGTCCTGATCCTGAGCCAGATGATCCTGAACCTGAAGCTGCTGATGAAGCTGCTGATCCTGCTGATCCTGAACCTGATCCTGATCCTAATGATGCTGAGTTAGGTGAGTTACTGGTTGATGTTTTTGGTCCTGATGATGAATCTGAAGCTGCTGCTGCTGATGCTGCGGATGCTGCTGCTGAACTTGAAGCTGCTGATGATGATCCTGATCCAGTATTTGATGCTGGTGCAGGTGCAGATGATGAGTCTGAAGCTGCTGCTGCTGCTGAACTTGATTCTGCTGATCCTGAAGCTGCTGATCCTGATGAACCTGAACCAGATCCTTGTCCTGATCCTGAGCCAGATGATCCTGAACCTGAAGCTGCTGATGAAGCTGCTGATCCTGCTGATCCTGAACCTGATCCTGATCCTGATGATGCTGAGTTAGGTGAGTTACTGGTTGATGTTGTTGGTCCTGATGATGAATCTGAAGCTGCTGCTGCTGATGCTGCGGATGCTGCTGCTGAACTTGAAGCTGCTGATGATGATCCTGATCCAGTATTTGATGCTGGTGCAGGTGCAGATGATGAGTCTGAAGCTGCTGCTGCTGCTGAACTTGATGCTGCTGATCCTGAAGCTGCTGATCCTGATGAACCTGAACCAGATCCTTGTCCTGATCCTGAGCCAGATGATCCTGAACCTGAAGCTGCTGATGAAGCTGCTGATCCTGCTGATCCTGAACCTGATCCTGATCCTGATGATGCTGAGTTAGGTGAGTTACTGGTTGATGTTGTTGGTCCTGATGATGAATCTGAAGCTGCTGCTGCTGATGCTGCGGATGCTGCTGCTGAACTTGAAGCTGCTGATGATGATCCTGATCCAGTATTTGATGCTGGTGCAGGTGCAGATGATGAGTCTGAAGCTGCTGCTGCTGCTGAACTTGATGCTGCTGATCCTGAAGCTGCTGATCCTGATGAACCTGAACCAGATCCTTGTCCTGATCCTGAGCCAGATGATCCTGAACCTGAAGCTGCTGATGAAGCTGCTGATCCTGCTGATCCTGAACCTGATCCTGATCCTGATGATGCTGAGTTAGGTGAGTTACTGGTTGATGTTGTTGGTCCTGATGATGAATCTGAAGCTGCTGCTGCTGATGCTGCGGATGCTGCTGCTGAACTTGAAGCTGCTGATGATGATCCTGATCCAGTATTTGATGCTGGTGCAGGTGCAGATGATGAGTCTGAAGCTGCTGCTGCTGCTGAACTTGATGCTGCTGATCCTGAAGCTGCTGATCCTGAAGCTGCTGATCCTGATGAACCTGAACCAGATCCTTGTCCTGAACCTGAAGCTGCTGATGAAGCTACTGCTGCTGTATTCGAATTCGACGATACCACATTCGACGGAGAGACAGTTGGGTTACCTTTTGTTTTCGATCCAGATTGCGAATTTGTAGCTGTTGCTGATTGTGTGGAAGATTTTGTCTTTGAGTTTGCTTGTTTGTGACTTCCAAAAAGATTCATAGGCATTGCAAAATCGATGCTCAATGGATTCCATCTTGATAAACTGTTCGCATCAACAGCGTTGAACACTGTTATTGCTAGAAGACACAATGTTAATAATTTTATATTCATTTTTGTTTTTTTTTGCTTAATACTTTGCAACTGATATCTGAATCGCTGTTTGTAACCTTTTTATACTATCAAATTTGTGGCTTTTCATTTGTTGTGTTGCAGCTGTGCTTATGGTTTTTAACATTGCAATCTAATTTCTCATTCATTTATTCTATTTATAAGTTTAATATGAATTAATTCATAGACCACTTATTTTTAATTCATTCATTCGGTTTCAGCATATAAATAAATAAAATGCAAACTAAACGAATGAGGTTCAGCTTCAAACTAATGTAGTTTTAATGCGTCAGAACTAGCCTGAAAATTGTTCACCTGCGATAGATAATGCATCTCGATGGTTGTTATGTTTTTTTATTCAGGGTTAAACTAGTCAGTATTATTTCGTTATATATTAAAGTTGCTTTGCAATTTGTTTTATTCAGCCATCTTTCAAATGTCAGACAGCGAGTTGTTTCAGTGTATCAATTAGCACACTGTTAAATGTCTAATCAACTTTTAATTGTTTGCTTATAAGGTGTTTGATAGCAAAATGAATGGATGTAAGTGGCTTAAAAGAAGTGATACTAGTGAAAGCCTTGAATCTAATGATGAAAAACACATCTAAAATTAGCTTAGCCACACAATAAGGTAAAGGCAGGGGAGAAAATGCATTTGTGTATTTGCTGATTGTCTGAACCAGAAATTACTCAAATTAGAGTCAGTGGGCTTTGATACAAAGATAATCAACTAAAGAATTTAGAAACACGAAATAGCAATCGAAAAGAGTTTGAATAATAGAGATTCATAAGATTTTAAGTAAAATGATTACATATTTGAAGAAAAAGAAAAGAAAATGGTGAAAAATCAGTCAAAAATCAGAAAAACTGTCTTGATTGTGTTTAAGTCTATTCGATTTCCCTAATATATGCACCTGATAAAAGTCTAAAATCTTTGTATTATTCCTATTATTAACATATTATACAGACAAACATCTCACAGACTCATATCGTCAGATTATAAACTTATACCAATTTTAAACTGTATCAATGTGCCGCACTGGTATAAGTGCAATATACTTTTCGAAAAAACAATGGCTTCTCTAAAAAAAGTGGTATAAATACAAATATCTCACGAACGAAATCTTAGATCAAAATCAGATTAATGTTTTTGAATTCACTTTAAAAAAGGGAATAGGAAAATGTACTGGAGTTGAAGGTTGTTTCTATCCATTTTGACATTCTCTTTAGTGTTTACTTAAACAAATGATTATCATTTTCATCCCAAACTACGTCTCGCTTTTATTCAGCTGTTTCACCTTTTTTTCCTTCAATTTTTTGTCAATACAATCAATGATCAGCCGAAAATGGAAAACAATTGTTCAAAGCTACCCCAGTTCAATTGCAATCAATTGGTGATGACAATAATCTCAACTTGATCAACTTCAAGGCTGAATATTAGACATCAAAAGCTGTCCTTTCAACCCGATTGGTACTAATACTTTGAAAATAAAAGGTTAAAAAATAGAAAATTGAACCATTTTATTTCACAAATTGAATTGAAATGATTGATTTGATAACAATACAATTAATCCTTCAAGTTGGTTCCCTCTAATGACTGCATCAGCTTACAGACTCAATTTTCAACATCAAATAATCATTATCGGTCATTAAAACCGAAGTTCAAGATTCTATTGGGATAATGATAATTATTTATTTTACTTTTGATTGTTCCAATTTTATGATGCGTTTAACCTCCCAGCGACTCTTGTTATTAGTAATGTTGGGCAATAAGAAACTCGAAGATTTCCAGTTTTGACCTTCAATCTAAAATTTGAAACTCTATAACGCTACTTGGCCTTACTCGTAAGTCTTATACGATTTTTTTGGCAAAACTGTATTGGTTCAGGTATCGAAATTTTAATTTAATCCTATCATGCTAAACTCAGGTTCCCACCGTTTTACTAGAAGTGTCTATCTAGTCGAATCGTTTCATCAACAGAAGTTTTCAAATCTTGTTACCTGACTCTACGCGGATGTTACTTTTCTTCATTTTAAGTAATCTTAATGATTAATCAATAAATATAATAAAATAAGTTCAAAAGCATTTGAAATTAAAAATTAACAAAGATGCAACTCGATCATTAAGAAAATAATATTTCAAAGAATCAGGGCAATTTAATTTCAATATTGCCATCTTTGTTTCATGCTTCGTAATTCATGATACATAGTACATTTCAAAAAAGCAATGAATAAATAAATTTATTTCTTCAACGGTAATGGAACTGATTTAAATTGAAATGAAAACTTCTTTTAATGTGTAAATTTTTGTTAATAAATTATGATTCGTGGCTGAACTCGCAACCCTGATGAATATTAAATTATAAAATTGAACATGAAAATACAAAGAATTAATTTTTGATAATTTAACCTCGAGTTTTACTGAACTTACATTGCCCTTAAAATGACTTTTCAGCATTTCAGCCAAGCCAAGTACACTTGAAAATAGGAAGCCATTGAAATATTAGTTATTCAGTTAACAATAAAAATTTAATTGTTTCATCAATTCCAGATTCCAGATTACTGTTTGAATGAATAAATGATAATTTGCTGAGAATCAATATTTGGGTATGCGTTTGTGCAAACATGAACAATGAACGAAAATATTCAACTGGTAGTGAATGTTGAATGAAAACAATTCTTTTTTTGAATTGAGTTTCTCCAGGTAAAATGGGTATTATTACTGCAATAAAAATTAAAAAGTCGAAAGAAATTAGTAAACTCTTTTACGGTATCATCGGCTGGCCTCAAATTGATATTGAACACGAGGAGGCCGTTGAAGCAATCGAAAGATTCATGTTTATCGGAAAGCTTTTGCTCATCCATCAACCTCATCCAGATGAAGATCGTCCAGTACCTCCGACCAAAGGGTTTACTTGCCTATCCATAACTATTGATCTTCTCATTGTAACAATCTTTATTGAACTTTTATGCAGCATTTGTACGGATGATCTTATAACTTTGGCTTATCTGGGTGACATTTTTGTTGGTATGAAAAATGAATATGCACTTCGAATGTTATGCCTTTGTGGTGCTTTTTGTTTGGGCGCTTTTAGAGCAGTATCTTGTAAGTTGGCACGAAATGGGTCACTTGATTGGACAAAAGTGATTGATAAAGCAATGATTTATGGCTGGAAACCTGAAGTACTCGACATGAAGCAAGACGATTGTTTGAAATGGAGACAAATAAGTGTTTTTATGACTCGACAAATAGTTGGTACATCGGTAGTCTCTGCTTTGGTCTGGCTAACTTGTCTTACTTATTCGACATACAATTGTGAAACATTTTATTTGGCTCTAGAACGTCCACCGATCTTGACTTGCTTCCTGTTGCGGCAGATAATTACACTTTTTTCGATAATTGTGGTTGTTCCACAAGTTGCTTGGTTCTCTTTCTTATTCATTATTTGCGTTTTTTATCTCATTTATAGATCAAACTCCGTTTATGTTGATTTACAGAAATCACTGCAATTTGAATCTTTACCAGTTTCAGTTATAACTAAACTTTGCAACCAAAATATTTCATTACTCAACGAATTTGAATTTATAACTCGTCTGATGAGTTACGTTTCTTATTGTGGTTACACTTTTGTCAGTGTAGCTGGTCAAGTTGCTATGCTTTACTCATACCTTGGACTATTTGGAATGCCATTAGCTGACCTTGGCTTGGGTATCATTGGCTTCAACACTGTATTCCAAATTGGTGTAATTTCATTTCTAGCTGCTAAATCAGTAGCCAAAGTATGCATTAGTCAAAGAATAATATAAACTTTAATGCTTTGTTCCTCAGCATCGATTTGTTTGACTTTAGTACTAAATAGAATTTTATTTCATCAACAGATTGGCTTTTCTTACTCTCATTATCATAGGATTTACCAAAACAATTACAACGTTGAGCCGAGACTCAAACTAAAGGTAATTATGCTCATCTATACCGTCGTGGAATTAGTGAGATTAACAGAATTAACGAAACATTGTTTTGACAGTTGCTTCAGAATCTAGATCGATTGAGTAGCCCGTTCGTTGGTTTTTGGGTCGGGGAATCATTTTTGATGGACAACTATTCATTCATTACAGTAAAAAAAAGATTTTTATTGCAATATAAATGGCATTTTTCACAAATAATATTTCATTTCTTTTTTTACATTGCAGTATCTTCTTGAAACGTGCTCCAACATGATGCTAATAATTGTTACAATGCCAGCCTTGATTTGGAGGGACAAATAAAATACATTTCTTAAACTTTTCAGCAGCATCCTACAGTTCCATCCAGACACGCTGGAACATATTTATCAACATGTACGTTGAAATATCCACTTCAATCAAACATGCATAAACGGATAAATTAACGCGATTTACCATGTCACTAATCCTTTAATTTCGCCAAACGATTGCCTGATATTGAGTTTCCATCATTTTTTCGTACTTCGAGTCATATCTCGGAAAATAACAAGTGATCTAATGACTTATCTTTTGTAGATGGATGCAAAGATATCGGAACGGCCTTCAACTCTTGAATCAAGCACAGTCAATTTAAATTAAGACGGAAATGATGCTGCACAATTCAAATAAAGACTTGAGATTTAAAAACAAAAATGAAAACTCTAATGACTATTATTCATGTCGTATGTAAACTTATTGAATAATTGAAACACTACAGAGTGAAGTAACATTATAGTTGACAAGCGATTCCAGAACGTTGCCAGTTACCTCAAGTCTTTGGGTTCTATCGAGTTAAGATTAGAAGCTGGTTCCAATAAAAAATATCGTTTACTTTAGCAGTAACTTTATATTAATTCGTTCGCTTTTTCTCTAATCAAGCCACCGTGGTTAAACGATAAAATTTGCAAACATAAAATACCAAAATCTTGAGACCAAAAACAGTTTCAGTGTTTCAATGAAAAGAAAATCAAAAGTCGATTAATCATTGAAATGGTACAATTGTACATATCGTTAATATTTATTTTTAAAATTTTCGTTACATTATTAAAACAAGATAAAATTGCATCAACAATTAGTCTAATATAAACATAGATATATTCATTATTTATAACAATCGTGTATTAATAGGAATAAAATTGCATATCAATAATGTGTTTTATGTACATGAGGGAAGAAGATAAAATTTAGAATTTGTAAAATTAATTAAATGAATAGAGAATCAGATTAATTAAAAGTTGCTATTTGTTGATACGAATGGAAAGTACTTTACACAAATTGGTCATTTAAATTGTATTGATATCATTATTGGAAGAGGATGAAAATTGATTGGATAGATTTCTTGTAATTACAACTAGTAATTTAATTTATACTTTTGGAGGGCATTCTGTGTGTTGACCAAAGTCTTTGTGTGAGATAATCAAATGAACCCAACTTGAATCCACAAAATTATCCGCAAAAATTGTTAACAGTTTCATTGATTAGTTCAATTTAATCCACCGATCAATTGAATATTCCAATGCAGCCAGCCATCTGAGAAGCAAAAGAAAAGTTAACTGTTTTGTTGACCATTCACTTGGAATAAACCAAACAATTTCTCAAAATGTTTGCTCAGAAGAAAAAAAAATGTTTCCCTCTCAAGACGGTCAATTAATAACCTCTCGAAAAAAAGGAATAATTTGATAAAAGTTGAACACTCAAGTTGCAGCAAGACTGGGAGTTGGAACTGGGAGTAAAATGGAAACATAAATGGATTTCAAGATGAAATTAATAAACAGTTATTACATTTGAAAAGGCACTCATCTAAAAACGAAACAATGAAAAGGATCAAGAAAGTTCATTGTGAGCATTTGAAAAGAAAAACGGCAAAAAATTCTGACAATTACAGACATGGAAGATGATGAAAAGGCTATCAAAATAATATGGATTTCTTTCAATTCTGTATATTGAGCTTAATCAGTTTCAGTAGTTTTGAAATTCAGAAATTCGTTGACTTCATGAACTGACTTGATCTGTTAATCGAAACAAGAGAAATAAAAAAAAGTTTATTTTCTCGTGAAAGGATAGAATCAATTAACATGAAAAATCTTGAGCAACTTGTAATGTTTTCGATGATATATGAAGCTTTAAATGGGTAAAGTTGTTTGAAACATTTTTTTCGAACTTCAATGTTTTCTTTTTTTTCTCGGTGCAAATACCTTTTCTTGTCAATTTCAGATTCAGCCATGAGCCATAAATGTTTCATTTTTCGATCCCAAGGAATAATCTCAAATGTATTACGTTTACCAGCCAATGAAGTACTTTGAACTTTACATCCGTGAAGATAAAAAACTCCTGAAAAAAGTGTGATAAAACATCTTTTAATGAGGCTGAAAAGGGTGAGAATGAAAGGAAGTGATAAAAAAAAAGTTTCAAACGAAGAGAAGCAAAAGTCTAGATTTCATGATTGAAAGGTGGAATATCACATTACTTCCGAGTGAACTTTTTTTTCCATTCAATATTCAACATTCTTCTTGGCCAATCTTGTGACAAAATTTTACTCTTAAATTTCTGTCTCATCAGCTCAAGAATCAGTCAGATGTTGTTAAACAGCTTTTCATGGAAATTCTGCCTTTTCTATTCTATTCTTCTTCTTTTCATAGCATTTCTTTACCGATTATTTTCATCCATTCAATCCAATAAGCTAACATGATAATGTAACTTTGTTCTTTTTTGTTGCACTGATAACATTTTTATTACTTGATAAACACAGAAATGAACTTATTCTTGACATTGTTACACAAAACTGTTGGATAACTTGTCAGGGAGTTTAAATTGTTGGATAAAGAAAAGGATTTTCTGTTTCGCCATCTTCCATTACATTCATCTTCTTACCTAAAGCTGTTGATGATGATAAATCTATATATGAATAGAGACAGGCGTCTTTAAGGACAAAATATCTTTGCTTCCAAAGTTTCCGTTTTTGTCCGAAAATTCCGAGATAACCTCTACAATCGAAGTCTTTTATGGCTAAAGGTTTAATGTGTATACAGCGAAGTGTTTTTTCAATATAAGAGTTGGTCTAGAAGAGAAAAGAAAAGAAGAAAAAATGCTGATCAATTACAATTATTCAATCAATTTTTGATTAAAAATCAGTTCAAGAGACTATGAACATGAGTTACAAGTGAAGTGAAAGATTAGCAAAAAAATGGTGAAAGAATTTTTGATGGAATAAAAACTCATTTAGGTAGAAAGAAAAAAGTGAAAAAGTCGACAAAAAGATGAAGATGACAGGAATGGATGAAAAGAGAGAAAATTCAAGGTTTGGATTCTTTGCTGGGACTGAATACGAATTAGACTTTGCTAGAGAATGAATTTTCAAGATAATTTCTTGATTGAATTAGAAACCGATTCGCTTGTACAAATGCAAGTATCAGTTTTTTGTCGTTTGCAACCTGTGGTTAAAAATTATGCAGCATCGTATGCAATTAATAGGGAAATAAGGAAATATTTCGAAAAAGATTGTCAAGACTTTTGAACTTTGGACTAATGTCATTTCAAAGATTTCATTGCTGATCCTGAGTGAAACCTTCTGGTGTCACTTCAAGATCGAAGTTTATTCAGAGAAATTTATTGCCCGGAATACCAGAACTAAACAGTAGAGTCGAAAACATTAGCTCGAAAAGTTTCACTGAATATTTTAAACGCTTAATGGTTCATCGTGAATCTAAAGAAAATTAAAATAATGAAAAAGTTTATTCCATGTTAGAAGAAGCTCATGACTTTAGGGTGGCACAAAAATTTAAAATAAAATGAATTGATCAAAAATGCTCGAATTACATACGAAGGAAAATTTTTGTAGCAATTTATTTTTAGCCAAAGGTTATAAGCGAATGATGGTCTTATAATGATTGGCAGTGAACTGACTTTTGGATAAACTTACTCGACTAACTTTGTTGGCTGCCGATGATAAATGTTGTAACCAACGTTGAGCATTTTCTTCGACTGTTGTGCTTAAGTAGTTCGATGGACCATCCATTTTGTCGATTCGAAGTGTATAACGATTCTCACAATGGTTCACTGTGGATGGAGGTATCAACGTGATTGTACAATTTTGTAGGTTTATTACTCCTAAAGGATCGATGGTCTGTGCAAGAGTAAAAAGTAGAAGAACAAATGAGACGAAATTTAATCAAAAACTTAATTTTCAGCAAAAATTCACTTTGAATGAAACAAATGTGCAGAAAATAATCAAGTTTTTTCTCATCATTTTCACTTTCTCTTCACTTTCCAGTCGTACTGTTGAAAAATGTTGATTCAGATGATACATTCATGATGAATAATCACTTTTGCTGATTAATTTTTTGCTTCATATTCCAAATTGGTTCACCAAAAACATTCAGTCTGCTTCAATTTGCATCAAATTTGCAGAATTGATTACCTTTCATGCAGCATTTGGAGTACTTTTATTGCACAAATAAAATTGAATGAATACCTAGACAATTAGCAAATTAATAAACCAATTGAACTCTCGGCAATGGTTATTTGAAAATTGTGATTGCCAAGTTTTTCGAGAAGAAAATTGGAAAATGAAAAAATATTTGAACCATTTTTTTATGTTTTTTATTTTTTTAACAATTTAATGCTCGAATAGACTTTTTTTAAAACTGAATCGTGAAGTGTTGATTAAAGTGCTGTTTACAAGATTGATGTCCGTTTTTTCAGATTAAAGTTTAACTGGCATCATTTAACGATATTGTAACAAAGCTAACAATGTTGCCTAGAAAAGTGATAAATTCAAGAAAACAAGATTGACGCACTTTTTATGCTCCAGTTTTAGTTTTTTTTTACAAAAAAAGCTTTGGTCTTGAACAAATTAAATGAAAGCTTTGGATTCGCTGTCAAAACTAGCAAGTTGTGAGTAAAAAGGCAATCAACTTTGAAATTTTTCCCAGTTAATGCCATGACGTACAGATCAATCCTTCTCTATTTTTGTTTTCGATGTCAAACAACCTAACAGAAGAGCAAAAGAAAACTTTCAACTTCTTTTCTGATCTTACATCTTTCGATCAATTGTAAAAGAAATGGTCAATTGAACCACAAAAAAAGGCTTAAAACACTATCCTTCAAACTTGGTGTAGTACAAGAAAAATAAGACATCGTCATTTGAACGTCAACAGTGTCTAGTTGGTGATTCATTGCTTTCTAATAACTTAGACTTCGTTAAAGGAACTCGAGATATAAACAAAAATAAACTTTTTTTATTCCAATCCAAATTCAAGAATAAAATGATGTTACGAAAATAAAGCAAAAGTAATTGATGGAAATGAACGAGATTTCGATTCGAGCATTTTGATATCAATTCCTGGGTTTTCATGTACTACAGAAACCATAGAATGAGGAAATGCACATCAGTTTTTCATCTGAATATGCAGTTTCAAAAGTCAAAGTATTTTCTCTAAAAGCTATAAAACTAAGATTTATCTGTGAAGAACATTGAATTTTATCGGTTTATAACTCATACCAGTGTTATGAATAACATCAAATAAAGAGTTTGAAATGTCGAGACAAACCTTTGGTTGATTGTACCAATAGAGACAATAATCCGGCCTCAAAACAAACCATCTTTTCTTCCAACAAAGAGATTCATTCGAAACATTGGATGATATTAAGCTGGGTGATTTACGGTTCAAGTATCCACTGAATATTTCATCGTCATCTTTCAACTCTTTCAAAGCTGATTTCAATTTTTGACAGGTTCGCACAAGTTCAAGTTTCAACGTTTCTGATCCTGTTTGGAATAAAGGGAAAAACAAAAGCGTAATTTGCAAATGTTTTTATCGTGCGTTTAAATTCAACTTGTAATGTGTTGCATTACCTGCATGAGCTAATCTGACAACCTCAGAATGTGAAGCATCAAGAACATTCATATCATTAACACTAACAACAATATCACCAACTTCAAGGCCACAGCTTTCAGCAGGAGTTCCTAAATTGGTAAAGACAGTGGAAAAGAAGAAGATAAACGAAGAAAAAAGGAAATGAAATCATTTCAGAGGAAAAAGGAGAAAATATATAAACGAAAAGTGTCAACAAAAGTTGTGTTATCAACAATTTAATCCATGTGAAAGTTGAAACATGAACATTTTTTCTTACCTCTTTCAATGGCAGAGACAACAACAGGACGACTCCCATGGATTCTGAAGCCAAATTCACCATTAAGACGTTCAACTATAACAGACTTTTCAACATCTAAAAGGAAGAAATACGAAGAAAAATGATTTTACAAATGAAAAGAGAAACCAGGAAAAGGTGCATTTTGTTATAAAACACTTACTAAACGAATTGTCCAAAATTTTCTTGTACATTTCAATGGAAGCCTTGCGATGGATCATTCGATGAGTTACAGCTTCATAGTGTTTCTTGAATCCCTTTTCCGAAGGAGTTGACTCAATGTCACTCTGTGGACTCTCAGTTGAACCGTCTCGTCCCTTGCAAGCCTCGTCAACTTGCTCTTGTTTGTCAAGTCGACGTTGACCCCAAACACGAAGCTCATCATGATGACCAATGTAAAACCATGGGCATGACTTGTATGCATCCGAATAAACTCCAATGTCTTCATCGTCATCCTTACGGTAGCTCAACATGTCTTCAATGGTGGCTGACTTGCGGTATGGATGGGGTGACCGAGTGGCTCCTTTACGAGTCCCATGTGAAGTTGTGCTTAAAGCACTGCAAGAGCCTTGACTGGGTTGACTACTATTTGCTGTTGATGGGCTACCATGGGAAGCACTTTCACCACAATGGTTACAGGTAAACTGGTGGGTACACAATGGGACTGGACTTAGTGATTTACCCGGTGAGCGAGTCAATGATCGGGTTCGCCTTTCTAAGGGCGGTCGCTTACCATTGTTTGCACAAACCTTGGTTGTTCCAGGTTGACGAGAAGACACTAGTTTATTGTCATGATGATGGTGATGTTGAGGATGGTTGTTGGGTTGCTGTTGTTCATCACTCATTTTAACTGAACTTTCAACATCACTTCTGTCCACCGATGCTCCCATCGACGCACTCTTTTTACTCTCAATAAATCGTAATTTCTTATTTAAACTGCAACTTTGAAGTCCATTTGAAGCTTCTGGAAAAATATTATCACCATTATTATTATTATTGTTATTAGCATTACTTGGAACATTATTAGTTTCATTACTATTATTGTTGGTTTCATTGGGAGTAGAGTTGAGGTTCTCTTGAAATTCTTTACATGGAACTGGTGATTCATGGGAATATGAGTTCATTTCAATTGCATGGTAAACCTGTGATCCTGTTATTACACCTTTATTGTTATGATGAGTTCCCATCGATAACGATTCCTCATCAATTTCCTGGGAACTTTGCTGGGTCAATGAAAATTCCAAACGAGCCATATCCTGTTCAGTAGCCTGTGATGATTCGCCACCCGTATTGTCCATCCTTCTCTCCTCCTCTTCCCTCTCATCTTCCTTAACGTTATTATTCCCAGACGATTTATCACCCAATAGATCGAAATGAACACCAGTTTGATGATTATTACTTTTAACTTCTTCACTTTCCTCCATTAAATGATAGCCTTTACACTTATCACTATAATCATCATCATCATCATCGTCGTCAACCATTTCACCAATTTTCTCCTCAACTGATTCACCAAGAATTGAAGTTTCCTCTGAAAGTTTAACTCGTTTACGATTCTCATTGAAATGATCACTTTTCATTGAATCAATTTCCTTTTCAATAGTTTCTTCAGTTGGAGTCTTTGATTCACACTGGTCATCCGGCAAGTTAGACTCTGGTTGGCCATCGATCAAGAATGAACCCGATGTCGTGGAATCGGAAAAGGAAGATGGCGAGCTGACTTCAGTTCTATCAGGAAGTTCCAATAAAGAAACCTTCTTTTGAACACAATCACTTTGCTTAATCTGATCCTTCTTTTGATCCTCTTCACCTTCTTCACACACTTCGTCTTCCTTGTTATTTAATGTTCCTTCTGATGAAGAAGTTGACTCTTTAAGACCCGGAGTTGGTGAAACTGATTGACCTGAAAGCTCAAGTGATTTAAGGCCTGAAATTTCTTCCGAAACTTCAGATACAGTGGATAATTCGCCCGACAAAGTGCGCCTACAAAACAATCCCAATGCAGTCAATGAAAAGGCTTCCTTGTCACTTGCATTGTTATTATCTGATGAGAAAACATCCAAATTATCCGATTCAACTGGATCACCTTCACTATCTTCTCCAGCATTCGTTGAATCATTTGAATTTGAAGTTGCTGTTGTTGAAGATGAAGCTCCAGTTCCCATTGTTATTGTGGTCAGTGTTACTTCATAAGTATCAATTGAACTCTCTTCTGATCCTTGACCAGTTTCATTTGGATTATTTGAATTATTCTCTTTCTTCTTTTCTTCCAAATTCATGTTTACTCTTTTCGTTTTCAATTCCATTTCATCTTCCATCCTATTCTTATCATTTTCAGACTTTTGTACATTTTCACTTTCGTTTTCTTCTTCCTCTTCTCCTTCCGACTTGATTGTCACTTCTGTTGATGTTGGTGAACCCATTGAAGAAATTCTTGCAACTTCAACGATTGTGGCATAATCACGGCCTGTTGAGGAAGGATCCGATGAGAAAACTTCGTGAATAGGAGTAACTGTTTCACTGTTGACACCTTGAGTTTCCGAATCAAGCTCTTGATCTGATGAACCTTTGGAAATCAAAGAATCCGAAAGAGGAGATTCGACAAGCTCTTTGCGCCAACCAGTGCATTCAGGTTCAATATCACTTGAACCCAAATCAATAAGCTTATCATCATTTCCACTTTTATTACTCAATGAACCAGATTTTCGTCTAACTCGCAATCCAATCGGAGTTAGGAGAACCTGAAAGATAAAACAATTTTCATTGAACGACTTATGTTTCAATAAAATTCATCAATAGAATGCATCAAGTTTCAGAATGAAAACTATCTCTCCACTCATCGTCAACGCATCAAAGTGTTTAAAAGAAAATGCCAAAATTACTTCTCTTGTTGCAGATTTCAAATTTAATGAGAAAGTGAAAAAGATCTTCGAGAAATTTCAAAAAATTAAGAGTTTATAAGCCAACGAGAATAGACATAATCTTTAAAGCTGAGGTAAAATAATACATTTCAAAGTTATTAGTTGGTTATTGGACAAAAGGATATTAGAAACATTGTTCAGTTGAATCACATATCCTGATCAAAGCACGATCATGGAAAATTTAATGGAATTGAAATTGTTTCCATCAAAATTCAGTTACAGCATTGACTGGAATAGCAAACCAAATAATGAGAATGAAAACATGAATATAAAAAGCTTCTCCTTACGAACTCTGTGTTTCATGCTAAGGACATCGAAAGAAACTTAAAATCTCTCAATTCCATGATAAATTGGAGCTCAAAAATCAATTTCGAAATTTTCCCTTCAACTTCATTTTTGGAAAAAAATTGTTCATGGAAATTGCAAGCAAATGATAAACTGTAAACGTAAAGTCGAACAGCTTCCTGAACACCTTTTACTTTCAAGCTTCAGAGTTGAATGTTGAGCCAAGAACGAATGAAAAAGGATTGAAAGACAAACAAGGAAAATTCATGTTAATTGAAGGATCGAAGTGATTGGCATGGTAAAGAGGAAGTTGGAAGCTGGAAGAATAATGAAAAGGATATCGATAAAAATCTTGAGATGAAAATGAAGATAAAATCATCTTAGAAAGCATTGGAACAAGCCTGATGATGAATTCAATTAGAAGCGATAAATTTGCTTCCTTTTCCTCTTCCTTTGCGTTCCTTTTCACTTGTTTTCTGCTTTATCCAGCTTCTCCTTTCACTTCTCTCATCGACATGATCATCATTGAATTTTCCTTCATTTTCTTGCTCTTTCCAAGTTATCCCAGTTGACCCTTTTCACAAGGAAACACTTGGAGTTACTTAATGCAACTGCAAAGTGAAACCTTGGGAATCCTGAAGCAATCCTTCAAAATTTCAAATAAATTCAACCCTGAAAATAAAGAAACATAAACTAAATCAAATTTCTTTTGACTTTTTTTTCTCTCTCTCTTCTATTCACATTCAATAATATTCCCTTTACTTCTTTACAATTCTTACAATAACAGTTGAACCATTTTCAACAATATCCATGAAAGAAAAAATAACGATCAGAGAAAAAACAAGTTGAAAAGAATCTCATTTCTTGCAGGGAATCACAGAAGATCAATTAATGTAATCATCTATCGACAATATCTTGTGATTTCCTTTTCATCAGCAAATCATCAATTCAATATCAACACTGATGATAAACTAAACTCCCTGTAAATGTTTTTGTAACAGAAAAGCATTTAAACTTCCAACTTGATGATAACTTCCAAGTCAACTGGTTCAATATTTGAATTGAAATTTTAACAAAATTGTTAAAGTAAATTTACAGTCGAAATAATACTTTTTATTGAACCGTGAAACAAATTGTTTAACCAATTTCAAAATTCAATCGAAATTTGAAATGAAAAGTTGTTTTCCAATTTTCATCAAAATAATCTCACTCGTTAGTCCAATGGAAACTAGAACTAACTCGTTAGAACATTTGAATATTGGGTGAATTACATGGCAAAAAAGTTCCATCTTTAGATGAACTTTATGATTAGACGAATCATTTCATTGGAAAAATTATGAATTTACATTTTTCCCTTTTCTTCTCAAACTGCCAATGGCTCTGATTTATCTAGTGTTCAAAGGATTCTTTGTTCCTTTTTGTTCCATTTCTTGACAAATTCATTTTCTCGCTCATCATGAATCTCTGAATGACAGATCAAGGTCAATATGTTGACACTTGGACCATCTTTATTCTGATTTTTCTTTGTTGCCTTTTCTCTTTCCCTTTCAGTCTATATTTATTCAATA
Organism: Tetranychus truncatus; assembly: GCA_028476895.1. Classification (NCBI taxonomy): domain Eukaryota; kingdom Metazoa; phylum Arthropoda; class Arachnida; order Trombidiformes; family Tetranychidae; genus Tetranychus; species Tetranychus truncatus. The sequence goes on from CM052060.1 coordinate 16,640,725, forward strand.
TTATCATGATTTTTGTGACTTATATTTTGTCATCAGCTTGTTTGCCTTTCATCATGCGGTAATCGAGATTCTGTTTCTCATCAAACAACTTATCATGTCAACAGAAGCGAAAGAGAAACAAAAGAAGAGAGAAAATATTGCAAATTGTGAAAAGATGAGTTGACTTGAGCATCTCATAGATTATAAAGACATGTTAAGAAGAGCATTTTTATTAATAAACAAATAATCACTTTGACCCAGATAATTGTGATAACCTGATATAATTTGATGGAAAAAAGTAAGAAGATGAAAAGGGTAATCATGAGTTGCTCATGAAAAGAGAAAAGACAAATTTGACTGAATGCCAATTAACGGCGAAAAGTGAACATTTATTCCATTCTTTTTCGTTGCTTCCCAATTCAGGGAATTCATTTTTATTGGCCATTAATTTTTCCTTCACATTATTTCGTTATCTAATAACTAATAGATTAGAATTTATTTCTCACTCAAGTCCATTTACTGACCATTTCTTGAATTTCTGTCAACATTCCTCAGGAACGAAAGATTAAGAAAAGTTTTTTCGTCCAGAAAATGAACGAAAAAAAAAATTCTAACAAAACATAATAATCGATTTATTGTAACCTTTCGTCATAAACTAATACTTTCATGGAAACTTAACATTTTTCGCTTTTATCTTCGTCACTTTAATATCAGAATTTCAATGAAGATGGAAAAAGTTTTCTTTATTACTTCAATGTTTATGTTTCAGCTTCTGAATTTTGCTTGAATCGTTCGACATTTAAATTTTCAACATAAAAGGCAGAATTTTGCTTCTTTGTTCCTTTAAAAATGTTTATCGAGATTTTAATGGATTTCCCTGTTACAGAATTCATTATCAGAATAGTTATTATCTGAATAATTTCTAACCTCATTATTATTGTAAACAGTTTAAGTTTAACCCTGGGAAAGGAAAGAAGATAAAGAATGATTATGAAGATGGGAATGATAAGTTGCTTTCTCTTTCCATGAAATAAAAAAACTGAAAACTGCGAAGTATTTTTAGATTTAAACTTATTTCCTCTTGCCTATCAACTGGCTTTTCCCGGCAACTATAATTACATTTAGATGGGAGTGAGGATGATTCAGAAGGGAGGAAATTTTGAATTAAAAAGAAACCCAAACAAAGTAAACATTTTCATTAACTCAATTATCTTCATGTTGAATGGATAACAATTTAAATTGTTTCATTCAATAACCAATTGGTACTCGGTTCCCATTAAAATGAGCAAAGTTGTCTGGAAACAGAAATTATTTGCTTTTCTTTTAAATCGAAAGGAGTGACAGAATTAACCTCAATCCATCATTTCAATGAAAGATTGCCTGGAAATCTGGAAAATGAAACATGATGAAACTGTGGCCACAATCAACCATAAAATGTCGACTAAATGCGAACCAATCCATAAAATGTTTCTTTTCCTTAGTCAAACTCAAATCCAAATTAATCTCTTAATATAAAAGCCAAGCCGATTAAGAGTAAAATGGAATAAGCCTGAATTCAAATTAATCTGTATTTCAATCTTTGCCAACTATTTTCTTCTCTGGTCAAGCAACCTAAGAAACCAGATTCATCTTGAAGCAAAAAATTCACTCGAATCACAAATAATATATAACTTGGTCATAAATGCTTGAAACTTATTGTTACTTTTCAGAGAGTGAAATATAACATGAACTTTTGCATGCTTGGATGCTAAGCACACTCAGTGATATCGTTTTCTCGCTCAATTCATTGAATTTTTGTCGATTGTTTCAATAGTTATTCATGCATCACTCAATTTAAGCCAAGATTAACCTTTAGTTTTGTAAAATTAAACATTTTAAGTTGTATAGCAAAGCATTCAACTTCTTCAAGCATTTCCATTTATAACTGCAAAATATTAAACTTTAATCTGGGAGGGAAAATTATCTTTACTGGGAGTTCACCAAGGGATTGACTTGAAATCAAATTTTAGTTACACTTTTCCATTTTCGAATAATAATCGATGCAATTTGCAACCATTTTTACACTTTAATTGTTGGTCTAATATTTGCAACATTCCTGTAATCGAAGCACAGAATTTTCAAAAAGATTTATTTTCGCTGTTTAGTCCATTATTTCAGATAATGTCTTTAGGCTAAAAGATGTTTCATTTTGAGAGAAATTTTTCTTTCTATAATGCTTGACCAAGAATCAAAATTATTTACAATTGAATTTGGAATGCTGCAAATTTGCATGAAAGATCAATGGAATTCTCAACGAAAGAATAAAGTGTTTTTTTCTGAAAGAGAAAATCATATTTCAAATATTATTTGGCATTTTCCAGATTGATTACAATCCATGTATCTGTGATGATCCTCATCAGATGCGATCAATAACCTTCTGGTTTCCCTTTTCTCAAGTTCCATCATCAACTTGCTCATCTTTTTTCCTTTCTTTCCTTTATTTCTCATGAATTCACCAATAAAGGCAAACTGAAGAAGGAAAACTCTTGACTAGTTTGATATTTGTTAACAATATCGCAAACCATTTCTCATCATCATTATCATTGCCATCATCATTGAGAATTTTTTTTCTTGGAAAAGTCGTATTTCTCTTGTGAAAACGAAAAATGATGAACCCGAAAAACTGACAAACGAATAAATGTATTTCATGATAGAAATGAGTTGGATAAATGAATATGAAAACATGAAACCATATTGACAAGATGTAATCAAAAGTAATCACAAAGTTCATTGGAAACAGTCGAGTAAATGTCGCCATTATAATAATTTGTTTGCCAATTGAACATCAATCCATTTGCTATTCATATTGTTGATTAAATCAAAAGTTACCTTTTCATTTAATTCGAGTTTCAATTAGTTCATTTAGATAATCATGAGCAACTTTAATTGCTATTCCATTGTCAATTTCTTTCCATTCTTCCAATTGACTTGTTCCATCATTTTCATGAGCTTTTCTTTTTCTCTCTTTTCCTCTTTTCTATTTCAATTTACATTGTTTTTTTCACCCAATTTTCTGGGATTCAGTTAATTCTCTGACTTTTTTTCCCTTCCAAATATCATGAATTGATAAATGATGGTGAGAATCTAATTTTCTAATAGTTTCATGTTGACACAGAAAAAAAGCTCAACTTTATTTATTGTCTTGTATCACATCAGGAACATGATTAGAGTTGGAAATTCTGATTCTTTCTCGATTCTGTTGCAAACTCAACTTGATATCAAAATGTCGACTCAAATTATAACTTTGATTGCAATCTAATTCGAAAAGAAAACGAAACAAAAGAAAAGATTAATTTCAATGGTTACCTTTGATTCAGTTTGAGAGTCGAACAGAGTTTTATTGAATTCGATTTCACCGTCAGCCTTGGTTGAAGGAGAAACGGATTTAGTCGTTAAAGTTGAATCATTTTGTTCAATGGAAGACAATGATGGCTGAATAAATTCCTTTTCATCATCATTCTCTTGGCATTCACTTTCATCGAAACCTTTTCTTCTAACGACATTTTCTTTTCCTCCTTCATCTTCTTCCTCATCCTCATCCTCTCTGGGTGACTCTTCATTAGCCGTGTTATAAATGGATGAACCACTTCCTGATGTTTTCCGAACAATTGGTTTCGAAGAAAAGTCAAAGCATTCCGTTTCAGTCAAAAATTGCATTTCATTTTCATTATCAAAAGGTTCACTTTTCACTGGTGAAGAAATGGCAGAATTGTTGGTCACCGAGCTTTCCGAAGATAAGCGTTTAACTGGTTCCTTCAGCTCTCTGGCTTGTTCAATATCAACATGAACAGTTGCATCGCCAGTCTTTTCACCCAAAGACACTTTCTCTTTGAAACTTGAAACATTCTTAACCTTTTCTTTTAGTTTAGATAAGCCTTGCTTAGAAGGTGTAAGTAAAGCACTTGACAGATCACTAATCAGTGTTGGCGAGTCGTAGTCATCATCCATCTCAGTCAATGAATGGTCACCTTCATCAGTCCCTTCACCCGAAACAAAAGCTTTACTCGAAGAACTGCTTGATTCACTCCTTCCATCACGCACTTCATACGATCCATGAGTGGTTGGCTCATTGCAATCTGCCGTTGGACTTGAACCATCTTCAAAGCCTGGTGGTGGATACAGTACTGGACCATTTGGACTGGTAAAAAAGTCGGCTGCAACCGAATGACGTCGGTAAAGGCCGATATCACGAAGTGAAGAAATGTGATTGGTCTCAGTATTGGATCCACCCAGGTTGGATAGGGAATCATAATTGGTGTGTTCATTCATTTGATCAATGGATATTGACTTGATGACACAAGGTTGTGCTGAAGGTAATTTTGTTGAAAGTTCATTTGAATGAGCTTCACTTGGACACTCTTTTTGGACCCCATTTTTTGCTGTCGAAGCAGATGCACTTGATTGGACTGGTGCTGGCGAGGATGAAGTTGGATGCCAATCAACTTCCTTGGCCAACTCGGTGTCATCAATTGAAGTTGACAGGCTTCGCTGGACTTTCATTCGAACTCGAGTTCTAACCTTGGATTGTCTTTCCTCTAAATTAAACTCTTTAACTTGCATATTATAATTGCTACGAACTTTATCCCTTCCCTTTGATTCTCTCCCATCAAGGTTTACCATTTCATTATTTTCCACATTCTCATCCTCATCATCACTGTCAACCTGAGACGATGAAGATAAACAACTATTGGAACGACTAGGATTACCTTTTCCAATGTTATTTACATTTTCATTTACATTATCATTTCTGGTTCGCCTATTTGAGGCTTGATGATGGTTATAAGAGTGATGATGATGGGAATGAGCATGAGCACGATGGACTCGCTGAGTTTTATACTGAAGTTGAGGTTGTGAGTATTGTTGCCTGTGTTGATGGGAAGAGCAGCTAAAGTTTTTACTCGACTCATAAAAGGTTGATGAGTTGGTCTCATAATCATTATCGTGATCAATAAACTTGTTTGGCAATTGGTTCCAATGAGCATCTGGCTCAGCATCACAATTATCCTCTTTACTGGGTGATTTGGAACCTGAAGCTCGAGGAGATAAAGTCAGATAATCGGGCAAAGGCAATGAGTCAGTCAGATGATTGCCTGAAGGTAATGAACTTTCAGTTTGAGTTGCATGAGTTTTCATTACAACTCGCCTTATTGAACGAACCTGTGACTGTTTATTACCAATTGGTGTTGTTGACTGTTGATTTTGTTGAGTTAATGACGAGACTTGATTGAAATAAGATTGACAGTTGAGGTGATTAGGCTGGTTAACCAGGAAAAGGGAAGAATTGCCAATTGATTCGCATCTTTCAATGGATCTAAATGAACCGGTAATCAGTCTTTCCTGTGACTGAGTTCCAAGATTATTGGAAGTAAATGAATGTTGGCTAGACTGACGGTAATTGGCACCGGATGTTGAGACAGAATACGATGATCGTGGGGTGAGTAATTTGCTGTTTAATGGATCGGGTGACAGTTGATTAAGAAATGGATCCATTGAGGTTGAATTGGTACTTGTGTTGGCCAAAGTTGAAGATAAACTGTATCGATGGGATTGCAACTCTGATGAGTGAATGTGATGAGCATGTTGTTGTTGGAGGTGGTAGTGATGATCATGGCCTGGTGTATTGCTTAATGTTGCTGATGATGCACCTGACGGGTTGCACGGGGTTTCAAGTCCAGAGGCAACTGTGTTACTTCGAATTAAATTGGAACAATCAAAGCTCACATGTTTAGTTCTCTCGTCACGCTGATCAATTGGATAGTCCACTTTGCTTGCACCTGGATTGGATGGACGTAAAGCAGATGAACTTGTTCTCACTGCCCATGAATCATTTAATGAGTTACCATTACTGTTGCTATTATTGAGTTCATCAACACTTTTACTTGAAGAGGAGCAAAAAGGTTGAGAATCCTAAAAGAAAAGTTGATTGAAAAAATGTTAAAAAAGATCTTTTTCGTCCAGGATTCTTATTCACCTTTGGAGATTTGAAATCGAGCAAATTCGGTCTATTTTGTTGAACTCCTTGTTTATGGTTCAATTTATATCCTTCATTGAATTCTGCAAGAACAAATGATAAACAGTTAATCAAAGCTGCACTATCAAAGACGAAATCTTGCTGAAGAAAACGCAAAACTTGCATGTTTATGAAATAAAACAGTTTGAGTCAAGACTAAACATTGAGCTTTTTCCTCAGTCTTGACTTGTGAACCTTCTTAATTTTAAATGAAACTGAAAACAAATGCATTTCCATCTTTAGAGGAGATGAAACTGGAATGGAAAAGCTATTTGGACTTATTTCAACCAGACTTCAATTTCGTTGTAGCTAAACATTGATTTCGATAATTTAAAGCTTTTGAGGTTTAGAGGTTTTCACTTTTTTATTTCGAAACCTTGAGTTTGAACTTCACAGTTTAATGTCATGTCTTGAACCAATTTAGAAAAGGTCGGCTGTTAATGAACATTCATTGATTTCCTTTGACTTTTCAGAGAAATAATATTAGCAACAATTTACAATTTATAACGATTTGTAATCAATAAAAATAAATTTCTTCTGCTAAGAGTTTCAAAATATTTTTGAGCCTTGCATTAAAAATGAAAATGACGAATTCCTTTATTTACTGTAGCCAGATTTGATCATTTTCAGGGTAAGAAATAGCAATTATTGTTCTTTATGCAAAAATTGTACACTCAATTTAAACTATCAATCTTTTTCGAAAATATTCTTTTGGAATAACATTTTGTATTAAATTCAAAAGAAGCAAAAATAGAAATGAAAACAGCAGAATTTGCATTTCATCTTTAAATTGAAACATACCGCTTGGCTGACTTGTGCTGACTGGAAGCCGTTCATTGGCTCGGAAATGGGATGAACTGTTGCCTGTAAATCGTCCAGTCCAACAGTTCCTCGACTCCAGCAGTGCAAGATTTCTAGGCTTGGGTCTTCTTTTGAAACCTCCATCCGAATCTTCGTCTTCTTCATCATTCCTGTAACCAGATTTATCAATAACTCGATTTCTAGTTTATGCAAAGTGTGCAAAGAGAAAGCAAAGCAAAAGTTGAAAGACAATAAAAGCAAATACTTCATTGAATCAAACGAAAAGAGATTTGGAAAAGTATTTGAATAATGTCTCATGAGTGGACAACATTTCAAAAAGCCATTTCATTTTGAAAATGAATTTTTTATAACATTTTACCGAGAAAATTGAAATGCAAATTATCCAAACGAGAGAGAAAAAAAGATGAATCAAATAGAAGGTAATCAAATTGTCAATGTGCTTAATTGACCGCTGAAAGCCTTTTCAGTTCAACTCTTCCAAAATGATGGTAATTCGATTCAATCCGTTGAAATGAATTATCACGATAAAGCAATGGTAATAAGCAAATGATAATCTCAAGGGAAACTGATATTGAACTCGGATTCACACTCTTTGCAAGTAACATTAATGAAACTCCAAGTTTAATGTCGACTCAAACTCCAACTATAAATAATCAAAGTCGACTTTTCCTCACACCAAATTACCTTTGAGTTGCTAAAATGGACAGCAAAAAATGGCCAAAAAGATAATCTGAAAATCGGCAAATAATTTGCATAAAATGTAAATGCAAAGTCTAATCAAGTTTCAAGTTAAAATTGAATATTTCTTTTGAATCTGAGTCTAAATGTTATTCATGAATAACGAATAACTTTAATTAAACAAAGTTAATAAATGATTATAAAGTTATTTAGACATTAACCTGGAAATGACAATTTCAAAGGATTCGATGAAAGCTAATTTTTTGCCTAAAAAATTTCATCGAATCAGTTGAAGAGAGAATCAATGAAAGAAGGAAAAGTTGAAAGGAATGAAAATAATGGATTGAATTGTCGTAATTATCCAAGCCTTTTTCATTCTCAAGTTATGAATAATGTTTTCATTAACATTCATGTCGTTAGTATCAACCTGGAAACAGAAAATATCAGAATGTTGAAAAAAAAGGTTAACTTTTTATTCCTTCCCTTTCAACACATTAATCTGAATAAAGAGTTGATATCTTTCTTCTTGTTCTGACTTGCAGCAACAAAAGTGAAAATAATAAGCAAAATGCTGGCAAATGTTGATAACAATGGTTAAGTTGTTTCTTTAAAAAGGCTTGGCTCAGGGAGTTGTTATTTTATGAGTTTTTTTTGGGCTGGAATTGATAAGCTCATGAATATGGCCAAAGCAAGACACAAACTGGTAACCTCAATAAGACTCATGATTAAGGGAGAGGTTTATCTGGCTTCGAACTATCATGTTTACACTTTGAATATTTTGGTGATGAATTTGTTCCACCTGACATTTATTGCCATTTCAAATAATCTCGACTGAATTTTCATTCTGTTAAACTTTGCTCTTCAAGAGATGTTTTTTCCCAGCAAATTTCAATTGAATTGGAAAATGTTAATTCATTTATTATTTATTTTATTCATCAAGAGAGCAAATTGTTTGATGAGAAATTTCTTGCTTTAAACTCAACTGTTGAAGTTTCAATGGAAAAAGACTTTTAGGTTTTTAAATTTTTTCTTTTTTTGTCTGTTGGAAAATATTTGAAATTTCTTTGGATGTTTACTGGGAATATATCAGATGAAATTATCAATAACAATTCAATTTTTTCTCGATTCGCATTTCCATATTTGATTGCATTTTTCGCATGAATTTTCTGCTTTCTGGACTTTGTTTTCTTTTGTTGATTGGAATGAAGGTGAAAGGAATGAAATTGAAGATTGGTGGACTCACCGAAAGGTTGCTTCATGTTCTGGTTCTAGATCAGTTGAGCATTTGCCTTTTTGCATACATGAGAAGAGATATAAATTCTTGTTACATGGATTAGTATCTGGAAGGTGACTTGTCGATAAACAGCCAAAAAGTCCTCTTTGATGGTAAATGTTGTCTTCGAAAACTTGAAGTTCCTTTCTGTTGATGCAATATTGTTCTCTAATGTCTTCTCGAGAATAAATTGGATGACCTTTTTTACTTCGTAATCCACCGAAAGGTGTACCTTTCCTTTTCATAACCATCTCATCGTCTGAATAATAAGTAACTGGATCATCGGTAAAGTCAGCCTGAACAGCAAATGATGAGGTAAACAAGAAGATGCAACAGGAAGAACAAAATTAGATTCAATTTTTTAATTTTCACTCGTTTTTCATTTTCATTTCTAAAACTAATAAAACTTGAAACACAGTGATTCCAAACTGAACACAAGTGATTCAGATGACGAGGAAAGAAAGGAGAACAAAGGAATAACCCAAAGAAAACTGATGAAACTTGGTTAATAAAGTGAACATGGAATCTGTTATCATGTAATGAAAGTTGCACAACTTGATGATGCCATCTACATTCGAACAAAGATAACAGAACATTTCCAAATCTTTCAATCTGAAAATTGCTTAAACAGAGTTTGTAACTTGCATTCCATTGAAAACTTTGGTCAAAAATCCAAAGCCATTCTAATCATTTTGCATCAACATTTTTGGATAATTTTCTTTTCGCTAATTGTTTACATGATGATACCTTAAATAGCGAGCAAACTAATTTATCAAATTCCATGATTCATTCATTATTCAAATTATTATTAAAACTTCTTTTCTCACCCAAAATTATTCAATGAGAATAAAAACGATGAGATTGATTAAAGGAACAACTAATTATCTTATCAAACGTTTCACACTTCTTTAGTCTTGAAGTTTTAGAGACTTATAACAAGTTTCCAGTGTGAGTTAGATAAACTCTTGATCATGTTTTAGGTGTAATCGGGTACTTTTACACTGAGCTGTTCCTTTAATCCTAAAAGAACTGAATTTAATCACGGTTTGTACCTTGTCTATGCTTTAAGTTACAATTGATTCCACAAAAAGGTAACATTATTCTTGACTATTAATGATAATGAGACTTTTGTGTGACAACTGACGATGAAAAATTCTGAATAAGCATAGACATCTCTATTGAAATGACGAAGCAAACATGGATTATTAATTATTCTCGCTGATGAATAAAACGAAACAGAAATTGATGAAAAATTATTCGTCGCGAAAGTTAACACAAATGCAAATAATTTTTACTGTTGACACAAATTTAGTCAAAACATTTTATTGAATTTCAATCTTACTGTATAAATCAAGACAAAAATCGAGAGAAAACTTATACATTTTAATGCAAGCTTAAAAATTCGGCAATTAGATTGGTAAAAAGTAAAGTGTAAAGGCACAAAGTTTGCATTATATTATTGTATATCCTGAAACACGCGATGCCATTAATATTTCAATATAAATTTAAACATAAAAATGAACATTAAGTATAAATATCGAAGTAACTAAGAAATTTTCTAGTAGTATGTTCACGATTGAAACTTTTTCAAATATAAATGTCTACAGTGATTGTTCTCGAAACTGAGCATCCGAAGCAAAACGTAATAGCCGGTATTTTCTATGCTATTATCGGCTGGCCTCGAATAGATATCAAACATGATGAAGCTGTGAAGGCAATCAAAAGATTCATGCTATTTGGAGAGCTTTTGCTCATCTATCAACCTCATCCAGAGTCAGACCACCCGATATCGCCATCTAAATGGTTCACATTTTTGTCGGTCACTATTGATCTCTGCACATTAACTACTGTTATTCGCTTGATTTGTTGCTTTTTCACTGATGATCTATTAACTTTGGCTTATTTGGGTGACGTTTTTGTTGGAATGCGAAATGAATATGCACTTCGAATGTTAGCTGTTTGCGGAGTTGTTTGTTTGGGTGGTTTTAGAGCAGCATCTTGTTACTTTATGCGGAATGGTTCCCTGAACTGGACTAAAGTGATTGATAAAGCAATGATCAATGGATGGAAACCTGAAGTGCTCAACATGAAGAAAGCATATTGTTTGAAGTGGAGACAAACAAGTGTTTTCATCGCTCGACAAATAGTTGGTGCATCAATTATTGTTTGCTCAGTTTGGATAACTTGTTTTGCTTATTTAACAGTCAGCTGTAAAACGTTCTACTTGACACTGCAAAGTCCACTTGTTGCGAGTTTATTCACATTTTGGCAAGTAATTGCACTCATTGCAGTCATTTGGTTCGTTCCACAAGTTGCCTGGACTGCTTTTCTTTATGGCATTACCTTTTTTTATGTGATTAACAAAGCAGATTCCATTTATAGTGATTTACAAGCATCATTAAAATTGAAAAATATACGACCTCTAGAATTGAAAAAACTCAGCAACCAGAATATTTCATTTCTCAACGAATTTGATTATATAAATCGCTTGATGCGTTACATTTCTTATTATGCTTACAATTTAATCAGTTTAGCTGGTCAAGTTGCTATGCTTTACTCATACCTTGGACTATTTGGAATGCCATTAGCTGATCTTGGCTTGGGTATCATTGGCTTCAACACTGTATTTCAGATTGGATTGTGTTCATTTTTAGCTGCTAAATCAGTGGCCAAAGTAAGCATCAACTTGAAAACTATAAAACAAATACTGATAGTATAATACGCTTGATAGTAATAATATTTTCAATCAACAGATTGGCCATTCTTACTCTCATTATCATAAAATTTATCAAAACAGTATTAACATTGAGTCAAGACTTAAACTTAAGGTAAGTATCCTCATAAATTCAATCGTGCGATTAGTTAAATGTTGTTTATAACAACATCTTGTTAGTTGCTTTATAATCTAGATCGATTGAGCAGCCCGTTCGTTGGTTTTTGGGTCGGAGAATCTTTTATGAATGATAACTTCGCATTTATAATTGTAAGTTTGATTTCAACTGTTGATAAAACTTATGAATCATTCCGTTTACCTCAAGATTCAGATAAATTTTTTTCGTTTATTGCAGTATCTTTTCGAAACGTGTTCCAATATGATGCTCATAATCGTTACAATGTCGAACTTAATTTGGTAAAGATGATGCGCACTGTACACCAATGACACATGTATGCCCCGCTCAAGAAACATTTTCATTTATGATGCGATAATTAATTATTTTATCCGATTAAAATAGACAAAAAAGCTATTTTCAGAAGTTTTCTTTTAAGAACTTTCAACTTTTTCTACAATTGAATGGTTCAAGGCAAGTTTTTTGAAGAATTAATGACGAGGAAAGTACCGGATGCACAGAAGACTGTTGTACAATCAAGTAGACCTAAAATCAACAGTCAAATATTGCCTTTTGCAACTATAATTTTCGGACTGGTGTGTGACTAGAACCATGAAAAGGCTATGGATATCTCACTGAATCAGCGAATAAATTAATGACAAATTAAACAATAAGTCAACAAGAGGAATCGCAATATTATCGAAGTAAATACACACTCAATGGCACGAGGAATGTAAATACATAAAAGTTCGAGTAAAAAATGAATTCACTGTAAATGATTTGATGCTCTCACAAATCTAATAAACACATCGTATTAAATTTTGAACATCATACGTAAATCAAAACAGAAATTGAAAGGTCAATCATGCTTGAGAATAGAAATGACAATAACATGAAATATGATACGCATTAAAAGTTGAATGATATTTTTATGAGATTCATTTTATTTTAACTTCAAGCACGAGATGAAATCGATTTTTCAATAAAATTCGAATATAAAATGAAATATTGGGCGTTCTTTTATCCTGTACTCCTGTTTGCAGTCATCACTCATTAACGGTTGGTGCTAGAGACTACAGAATTGAACCAGCTTGCGCGTATTGAAGAACCATAAATACGAACTCTCTTCATTACTTGACCTCTAAATGACATTTGCAGGTCATTTTCTGAAAGTAAAACCTTTTTTAGAGAAACTAATGTTTGTTACCCGCTTATAGCTCATAATGGCTAAAAGATATGACTGTATTCATACTCTTCAAGTAATCAGTTGGTTTCAAAAGAAATTTTTTCGTCTTTCAAACGGTATTGAAAACAAAGATGTAACAGACATTAAAAAATCTAAAAAAGTTTTTATTCCGATAGACATTTACCATGCTAAAGCTGTTGGAGAAATCAAAAGCTTTATATTTTTCAGCAAACTTTTGCTCTTCTCTCAACCTCATCCAAATGTAGATCACCCGGGTGATCTACACCAAATATATGGACATTTGTTTGTTTGGTGGCCACCAAACAAATGTTTCATATATTTGGTGCCCACTATTGATCTCTGTTGAGTAAACTTTAAACTTCACTCGAACGTAGGATGAAGAAAGGCGAATAGTGATAGCTGATGAACTTGGTTAATAAAGTTAACATGGAACCTCTTATGATGAAAAGGTTCACAGCTTGATGATGCCATCTATACTCAGCCAAAGATAGCAGAACATTTTCGATCCAATCAATTGCTGAATTAGAGTTTGTATCTTGAATTGCGCCTTGAAAATTGGTCAAAATTCGATTTCATGCGAATCCTTTTGCATTTTTCGATAATTTTCCTGAACTTTTTTATCTTAATTTTTTATATCAGTAATCATTTGGAAGCAAAGGTTTTAAGCATAACCGAAAAAAAGCATGAGTCAAAGTATTAATAATTGAGTTTCAGAGATAACTTGATTTGTTGGAAACATTTGACAATAAAAGGCAATACTAATCTATAATAAATCTTCAACTCTTCTTCTTCTAAAAAATTGACACTTTTCCGACTTTGGCGATTTACCAAGAAACACTCTGTATTCGGAAATTTTTCAAAGTAGCGCCATAAAAAACTTTGACATTTTTTCTATCGGATGGTTTGAAGTATGTTTCTCTAGCATTCGTAGTTACTGAGTAATAAACGCGCCAATGTAGGGATTTTTCATCCGGACACCTAGTAGTTGTCTGAAGAATGAAGCTTGTAAGTGTTACCATTCTTTAAATAATACCAGAAAGTTTTGGGGCGAATGGCTAAAATCACGAAAAATGTCGATGAATCGAAAGAAAAGTGTTACTCATGGTAACCAATAAGTTAATATGAAAAACAAGTTTTAGCTCATTCTCGCTGATCCTCTCCAAAGCTCAATAACTTGTCTGTAAATCGAACTCAAAGTTTTTACATAATGCCCTTCAATTTACTTTCCATGCTTTCAAGAACTCAATATATGTGAATTTAAATTTTAACATCTTTTTCATGCTCCAAGTCACTAGCAATTGGCTTCCTGAAAGGATAAACATTGATAAGACGATTAAATGTGCAAAAATAAATTTTTAATTCGCAGTTGAGCCTGAAGCTGGTGCATAAATTTGAATCCTAAGAATTTATAAAAAATTAATTCTCTTAAAAATTAAACACGAATTTGATAAAATTCGTTGTCAATGTTGCCTCAAATCTAGATAGAATACTTTATTGAATTTCAATCATCGAGAAATTGAAGCTTAAACAATCAAATTGACGATTAGATATTCGATGTAAAGAAGTATTCAGTTAATGGTACAAATTAATAGTTCAAATTTTAACTTTAATGATTGTATTGACTTAAGCACGCGATGAAATCGATATTTTGATAGAAATTCAAAAGTAAAAAGAAACAAAAGTACCAGAGCAACTTGAAACTTTTCCTCATATTTTACAATTAGTATATTTCAATTCCAATGACAAAATGACTGCTATTTCTCAACGCAAAACAAAGCAGCCAAAGAAACATGCAATTAGCAGTCTTTTTTATGCTATTGTTGGTTGGCCTAAAATAGACATTGAAAACTCTGAAGCTTAGCAATCAAAAGATTCATGTTATTCGGAAAGATTTTGCTGTTCTATCAACCTCATTCGCATGCAGATCATCCAATTTCGCCGAACAAACGATTCCTCTTTTTATCCCTCACTATTGACCTCTTCTCTTTACTCACTATTGCTCGTTTAACTTTTGGCTTTTTCACGGATAATCTATCAACTTTAACTTATTTGGGTGACGTTTTTGTTGGAATGCGAAATGAATATGCGCTTCGAATGTTGAGTGTTTGCTGTGTTGCTTGTTTGGCTGGTTTTAGAGCAGTTACGTGTTACTTGGCACGCAATGGTTCCCTTGATTGGACTAAAGTGATTGATAAAGCAATGATTTATGGCTGGAAACCTGAAGTACTCAACATGAAGAAAGCATATTGTTTGAAGTGGAGACAAACAAGTGTTTTCATCGCTCGACAAATAGTTGGTGCATCATTGATTGTTGCTTCAATTTGGATAACTTGTTTCGTTTACTTGATTTTCAACAGTAAGACATTTTTCTTGGCACTGAAAAGTCCACTCGCTATCAGTTTGTTTACATTTTGGCAAGTTATTTCACTCATCTCAGTCATTTGGTTTGTTCCTCAAGCTACTTGGATTGGTTTTCTGTATGGTATAGCCTTTTTTTATGTGATTAACAAATCGAATTCAATTTATTGCGACTTACAGAAATCATTGCAATCGAAATATATATCATCCTTAGTACTAAGGAAACTTTGCAACCAGAATATCTTGTTCCTTAACGAATTTGATAACATTAATTGCATGATGCGTTACATTTCTTATTTTGGTTACAATTTAATCAGTTTGACTGGTCAACTTTCTATACTTTACTCATACCTCGGACTGCTTGGATTGCCATTAGCTGATCTTGGATTGGGTATCATTGGGTTTAATACGATATTTCAGATTGGATTGTGTTCATTTTTAGCAGCCAAATCAGTGGACAAAGTATGCATCAACTTGAAAATCATGCAATCGACACTAAATTGAATTTTATGTCCTTCTCAGATTGGCCTTTCTTATTCTCATTATCATAGGATTTATCAAAACAATTATAATATTGAACCGAGAACCAAATTCAAGGTAATTATGTTCATCAGTTGCGTTGTGTTATTTTGTAATTAGCGAAATATTGTCTTGTCAGTTGCTTTATAATCTAGATCGATTAAAAGATCCTTTGGTTGGCTTTTGGATTGGGGAATCGTTTATAAATGATAATTACGCCTTCATTCAGGTAAACATTGATTCGATTAAAATCACATAATTTTACTTCACTTTATAATTTCTTGTAGTTAATAATTGTACTGTTTGCCCTGATCGCAGTATCTATTTGAAACGTGTTCCAATATGATGCTTATAATTGTTACGATGTCGAACTTCATTTGGAAAGATTGATGCAAAGTCTATATTGGACAAATTATTGTGTTCACAGTAAAAAGAAACTTTTGATTGTGGATATTTTCGAGATAATGCATTACTTTATTCAATGAAAGTTGAAGTCCACTCCCTGAAGTTAGCTGAAAAGGGCAATGATGAATTACTTGGTAAGAAATTGATAATCACAGGATACAAATAGTCAAATTAAAACTACTGATTCTACTTCCATATTTATGCTTCAATAAAGTTTGCCTAAAACTGAATCAAAGTAACGCTTTCTTTTTAATTGTGTTCACAGTTCCTACCGTACTCTAATTCACAAGCCTCCGCTACGTAAATAAAGTTTAGTGCTAGTGATCACACAGGGCTCCTTGATGTGATCGAAAAACGAAACAAAATGTGGCGATTTCTGTTAATCCATAAAGTCAAAACATCAAATTCATCGGATCCGCCCTTACTGATCACCTAATGAATTAAGCTTTTTCGTGAAGCTATACGCATCCTTTATTTTTCCAGGTTAAGCGGTAATAGTCTACGATGAAGTGGGAGGTTGAATCACTTTAACATTTCACAATCTGAAAAGTTCATACATCAAATCGTCATTCATTGTTGTGACGAGTTCTTTTTGACCTTCTGTTGTTCAACGCTGCTGCATTCATTTTTTTTATTTTCAACTTTATTTTTTCTGAATCATTTACTTAATTAATTAAATAAATTTAAAGCTTGAAATGCGTAAGATAAACTGTCTCTTTACTCTTTCTCTATTTATTATAACTCTTTCTTCAATTGCGATTATTCTGACTTTGCTAGAAATGGAGAAGTGATGCTGATTGTATCAAATATGAATGTGTAATCAATGTTGAACTAGACAAGAGAGCTCGATCAGAAATTTGAATAATTTTGCTACCATTTGATACAGAAGATGAAGATTCGAGACAAAGATTACTTTCAAAAATAGTCATTTGTGAAATGTTTATAAATGGTTAAAATTGCTTGGATAAGTATCATGGTTTAACTACTGATTTATCACAGCAAATTCATAGTTCAGGGCTATCACCCCGACTATATCAAAAAGTTATTCAAGTTGTTTCTAATCAAAGATTATAAACTGAATAAACACAAATGGTAAAATGAACATAAAATGAAAGCTGTTATTTTTGGTTATTATTAACATTATTGGTTCAGCTACAGTGCTCGTCAAAAGTATAAGGCCACATAATTTTCTTCTTAATTTCTAATTTTTAAGTAATTCTTTTAACTCTCTCTGATTGGATTAGTCTAGTATTTGTTAGAATAGCGCATTTGTTTGATTAAAGTTAATTTAGAAAGAAAAATCACATTCTGGAGATTAAAATAAGGACGCACATAAGTTAACCATATGTTCAAAAGTATAAGGCCACTTGAATCCAATTAAAAAATTTTGGCAAAGAATTAGTATAAAACAAGATTCATTATCATTTTCTAGACTAATTTTTTGCGCTCTTTCATTTGGACTACATTATTTTGCTGTATCACATATAGTTTTTGTTTTAACATAGTTTTTTCTAAAATTACATAATGCCTCGCGCTTCAGCTTTAAACGATTATGAAAAAGGGCAAATCGACATCATGACTAAACAAGGTGCTTCTCTCAACTCAATTGCAAAAGAAATCAATAGATCCAGATGTGTGGTGCAAAGTTATGCAAAGTTAGGTGCAAATTATGGAACCTCTCCTCGTTCTGGACGCCCTCCCCTGCTCAATGACCGTGATAAGAGGAGAGTTTTGAAATTAGCTTCGACTGAAAAACTATCCTGCTCTAAGATACTTTCGGAATTGCAACTTCCTGTATCACTTAGCACTGTTAATCGCCCAGTTAATCAATCTGGATTTATGGAATACACTTCAATGGACGTCAAACCTAAACTGACTGAAGCTCATCGTGAGAAAAGGATGGAATTCGCTCGAAATCACATGCAATGGAAAGATGAATGGCTCTCAGTGATATTTTCCGATGAAAAAAAGTTCAATTTGGATGGACCAGATGGATTAAAATGTTATTGGCATGATTTGCGAACTGACAAAAAAGTTTTTTTCGAAACGAAACTTCGGAGGAGGATCAGTCATGGTGTGGGGTGCATTCAACTTTAATGGTGTTCTACCGATTGTAAAAATCTCATCATGCATGAATTCGTTGGATTACATCAAAGTGTTGGAGCAAAATCTGATTCCAAATGCTGCAAAAAATGCTGGTTCTGATTGGATTTTCCAACAAGATAATGCCAGGATTCATGTTGCAAATGCTACTAAAACTTTTTTTCAGGATAATTCAGTGAAAGTATTGAGTTGGCCAGCATGCAGCCCAGACCTAAACCCTATCGAAAATTTATAGGGATTGATTGCACGAAAAGTTTATGCAAATCAGAGGCAATTCAATAAAGTT
Source organism: Tetranychus truncatus (assembly GCA_028476895.1). NCBI lineage: Eukaryota > Metazoa > Arthropoda > Arachnida > Trombidiformes > Tetranychidae > Tetranychus > Tetranychus truncatus. The sequence continues at coordinate 16,659,232 of CM052060.1, forward strand.
GATGAACTATGGGATGCAATTCAAAATGTATGGTATGAATTCGAACCTGAATATCTTCAGAACCTTGTCTTGTCCATGAGTAACAGAATTTTCGATGTCATCAAATTAAATGGCAGTCAAACTAAATATTAAATTGAAATTAATAAGTGGCCTTATACTTTTGACGAACAAAAATTTTTTATTTCATCCCGTTTCTTCGTCCCCTTAATTTTTTTTTCACTTTTTTTCTTTAGTTAATAATTGCAATAAAACTTATCTTCGTTTTGATAAGGTACAGATTTTTTTTTACCTTTTATTAAAATAATTATCAAGAAAAATCAAGTGGCCTTATACTTTTGACGAGCACTGTATATCGCAGATACACCAAGAGTTAAGTTAAAAGTGTTATTGAAAAAACGAGATCTTTTCAGACGCAATCATTTAAAAATGCATAAATGGTCAGTGTTATTTTTCATAATGCTCTGAATTTTTTTATTAAAATCAACATAATATTCAGATTCATCAAAATGATTGAAACGTTACATTATTTTTGTGTTTATAATATTATGCAGAGGTATGTTAGTAACTATTAGATATCTTTTTCGTGTTTAAACATCCTATCGGAAGGACAAATATTGTTTAGATGCAAGTTACGTTGTTGATGAACAATCAGCTTACATAGCTTGTTAATATAAATATTGTTTTAGTATAAATATGAATTGAGGAAAATCTTAAAATAAGCTGAACAAGCGAAAGCTAGTATAAAAGTCATTAATTTTAGAAAGCTGCATCAGTTACAGTATCGAAGTTATAAAATTAAGTTTCCAATCGATTTTAAGATTTGAGTTGATGATAAATAATGCAGTTATTTAGTTATACATTAAAAGCCTTTTACATTGCTTTGTTCACTATGTTTAGCCTTGCGTTTGTCCAGGTAGATGGAATCATAAATGTTCTCGAACAGAATGGTTTTGGAGGTGGAGGCTATGGAGGCTCGAATCGCCTGAAACCGAATGGCATTGCCAATCTTAATGTATTGAATGCGGTACAAGCTGGTGATGGTTCTAGTGCCTGAAACATTCTCGGAAGAAATAGCGTTGGCAACACATGAATAAAAACCTGCTTTTTTGCTCGCAGAATTTTGAAATGACGATTTTATGGCCGTCCTATCCATACATATACAATATATAAAGTCAAAACATCAAACTTTTGTGTAAAGTTGTAACTAAACGGAAAGGATTCTAAAGAATTTTTTTTCACAGCCTGATAACCACGGTTGAACTACATGTTCAAAAATAGTTAGAGATTAATCCAAATTCAGGTTAATGAGAAATTCGCGTTTAAACAGGGTAGGGGAAAGATGCAGAATCCGTATTTTGTAGCATTGTGTTTGTGTAGAAAACTTTTTGGTATTGATGTTTATTGTTGGACTAACCTTTGAGGAAAAACTTTGAGACAAATCCGATAATCCTTTTTTTCTCGAGAACCAGATTAGCTAGCAAAATGAAATTTCTCATGAAGTTAGGATTAGGTTTGAGCTACTTGCTATATAAATTTAAACAGAATCGCACATCTAGTTCAATTATAATTCATCATGGCATTTTGTAGTTTAAAAACGGCCTGTAAAAATTTCTATTTAGTGAATTTTGAAGTTTTCTCGTGCGGAAATCGTGAAAAAATTCTAAGAATTCGGTGTTTCTAGAGCTACTGCTAATAGATGGTATGTAAATTTGTCAAATGACCCTGAAAATTTCTCTAAAAAACCAAATGGCCGACCAAAATTCAAAATTACGCAATCTGTGCGTCAAAAAGTGCTGACAATGACCAACAATAAAATTTTCCTGGATATCGTGCAATTGGTCGTAAATTAAACGTGGACAACCATACTGCTAAAAATATTGTGATTCAACTTGAAGTTAAGGTGAATAAGCGGAAAAAAGTACCAAAAGTTTCCGAAAAGCAAGTTGAGGTAATCAAAGAGCGGTTACCCAGACTCAGTGACGCTTTGAATTACAATGATGACGAAACTTATTTTGATTTGGGTGATCATAATTTTTATGGAGGCCAATATTATACATGTATTGATAAAAATACGGTTCCAAATCAAATCAAGTTTCGCAGCAAAGAAAAATTTGGTAAAAAATTGTTAATCTGGGCAGCCATTAGTGAAATTGGAATTTCAAAAATGTATTTTCATGAATGCAGAGGAGCAATGGATTCGGAAATTTATATCAATGAATGCATTACTAAAAGACTTGTACCTTTCATTTGTGAGGAAACGCACTTATTAAAAATAAATTAAACACATAAAACTAAACAATTTCTCTTTACAAAAACACATGTTTTTCTCTTCTTACGCCATCTAGTTTTTGTAATCAAAACCAATATAAACTCAATATAAACCTACCTGAGTTTTTATAGCTAATTCAAATAACTTTTGAAACATAAAATAAGTTTCTAAAAACCTAGTAGATTATGTTGGTATAATTTCCATGACACTTTTTCAATGTATTAACCTTGTTTTCACTGATCTAAAATTAACCTGTAACCCCTTGGTCACCATAGGACCATATATAAGGACCTATGGTCAACCAAACTTTGTCAATTGTTTTTCAATAAAGTCATTGAAAGTAACGCCACCTAGTGTTTTCTCCTCAAACCATACTTCTTCATTTGAAACAAGTGAGTTTATGGTTTCCCTTTCCCTTTCTTCTTCCAACTTTTGACCGTTGACCTCTCACAACCGTCACAATTGGCGCAGTCGACAGGATTGTCGCCCTCTAGTGGTGAAAAAGTTAACTAATCCTGTTTTTCTTCTATTGCCTTTATTCTCCAGTGGAATTTATCGAATTGGAACCGAGTTTCGACCCCTCGCTTTTGGAACCCCCTTCAACGCCTGGTCACTGGTTTGGTGGCTCCCTCTCGGAAGAAGAAGACGAACCTTCATCGACATCAGCTGTTCCTCGTGGTCCTATTGTGGTACATGGTGGTGGCTTCAAATCTAATCGCCCTGTTCTTCCAGTCGCATCCATTGGTACTCCTGTCAACGCAATTGATGGTACGGTATCCTCGCCTATTCCTTCAGCTGTTCCTTCATCTTCTATTCAGAAACGACCTCGTTTGGCAGAGCTTGCTGCAACAAACGCACCACTGACAAAAGCCCAGAAAAAACGTTTAAGTTTCAAGAGAAATCTTAGACAAAAACGCCTAGAGGCTGAATCAGTCGGCGCAGTCTCACTCTCTGTTGAACATCACGTGTTAAGAGAGGCAAAGAAAGCTGAGAAACGTGCTGTTTCTGCTTTCCGCTCTGGTCTGAAGGAAGCAACTATTGCAAAGCAACAAGAAGAAGTGATCCCAACTAACTTCTTCTCTTCTAGCGAAGCTCATCAAGAATTCAAGGACTTCTTGCCATATCGTAACCTATCTCGGGACTCACTAGCTCGAGCTGATAGTATTGCAGTTCGAGCCTTACAACTCAATAACATTCTCTCTACTTTTGCTCCCCCTCCCAAACCAATTGTAAACAATCCTCGCGATTATCTCCATCAAGTTGTATTCCGTAAAGAAAAGTAATAAATAAAGTCAACATGGTTTCGAACCGACGCACTCGTGGCTCCAATGCTGTTTCTACAAACACTCCTGAACTTAATGTCTCCAACATAAGCCAACCAGTCTTCACACAACTCAAGTTAGACAAGTTCTCTGGTAACAAAGAAGAGATTCGTGTCCAAACATGGATAAAGCTATATGAGCAGCACGTAGATTCAGAACATGATACTGAACTCATCAAGCAGCTTATGTACTATCTCAAGGACTCTGCTCTTGAATGGTATGGTGACGAGATTGTTGGAAGTAATATTCGTGATTGGGAAACAGTGAAAGAACAATTGATCGATCGTTTTGGCTGTGAAAACCAACACCCGTTAGTCGCTGCCCAGCGTATAAGTCTAAGCAGAGATGAGGATGTAGAGAAGTATTACCGCCGCAAAGTAAGACTTCTACGTCAAACATCCCTTTCTGAACTAGAAATTATACAGCAGCTTACCGAAGGTTTGCCCTTCTCTTGGAGGTTAACAATGACTTCTGCCCGTCCTCGGACCACTTCCGCCTGGATCCAGATAGCAATGGAAACAGAGACTCATTACAAAGCAAATGAAAGACGCAAACAAGCCCTGCTCAAGAAGAAGCCTGCTAAAACATTAATCGCTGCTCCACAACACAACAACAGCCGTTCAAATCGCTCATCTAATAATGGTAAACCTCCACAGTGCCGCATTTGCCAAAGACTTGGTAAAACTGAACACCATTGGCATCGTGAATGCCCTAACCGTCAATCTACCAGCAGAACTCAACAGACGTGCAACGCTGAAGAAGATAGCCACTCAGATGAATCATCCGAAACCGCTTGCTTCGCTAAGAACATTTCTCCTATTGTCAAGTTTTTAGACGTCCCTCTGACCATCCAAGGAAAGCAAATGGAAGCTTTCATCGACACTGGTAGCACGATCAGTATTATGAGTCTGAAAACAAGCCAAAGACTCAAACTACCATTGAATGAAAACGAGAAGATTGTAATCAACCAAGTTGAAGGTTCAACTAAAAGCATTGGCACTGTTATCGCTCAAACCACAATACACCGTACTACTAAGCCAGTCAAGTACCATGTTCTCTCTAATTTCAGATATCCAATTCTCATGGGTCTATCTACCTGTATCAGCTTTGGTCTTCATCTTAACCTAGAAGATAAAACCATTAGCATTCGATCTCCAGATTCCCAAGACTTGGTAACCCTGTTAGGTGAACCATCAGAGAAAGACCAACTGGAAGTACTCATCGCCCGTTATCCGACAGTCTTCGCTCAAAATGAGACAGATATTGGTCGCATTACCGTTGCTCAACATCGTATCACCACAATCAACCATCCACCAATTCAACTCCGAGCTTATCGTCGTCCTCAGTCAGAATTAGACGAGATAAGTAGACAAGTCGCTGAATACAAGGAGAAAGGTCTCGTCCGTGACTCAGAAAGTCCTTGGGCCTTCCCTGTTACCTGTGTCCCAAAGAAGGATGGTGGTACTCGCTTATGTATCGACTTTCGCCGCCTCAATGCCATTACTATTGACGACAAGATGCCGCTACCACGGATCAATGATGTCATTGATCGTCTTCAAGGTAGTAAGTACTTCTCGACACTTGACGTCAAATGGGGTTATTGGCACATTGAGATGGATCCTGATAGTGTGGAGAAAACAGCATTTGTAACACATGAAGGTCATTACGAATGGCTCGTGATGCCTTTTGGTTTAAAGAACGCTCCAGCTACATTTCAACGCATCTTGCAACGTGTTCTTGGTTCGCTGTTATACAAAGGAGCTATCAATTACTTAGATGACATTATCATCTACAGTAAAACATTCACCGAACATCTAGACCTACTTGAAAGAGTTTTCAAACTTCTCCAGGAACACAACATCAAGTTGAAGCTATCAAAGTGTCACTTCGCACGACAAGAGGTTGACTATCTTGGTTACGTTATAAGCTCAAAAGGTGTTCAACCATCAACACAGAAAGTTGCTGCTGTCACCGCCTTTCCTCCACCAACTAATCTCAAAGAAGTCAGACAATTTCTCGGACTTGCTAACTACTACCGCCGCTTCATATCCAACTTCTCCACAATCAGTAAACCTCTTACTACTCTACTCCGCAAAAATCAAACTTTCCATTGGAAGGATGCACAACAACAAGCCTTCCAGAATCTGAAGGACAAACTTACGACTCAACCTGTATTAGCCATTTATAACAAAGACAAACCTTGCACTCTCTACACTGACGCTTCAAAAATTGGTATCGGCGCAACATTGGTACAAACAGATGATGAAGGTCTGGAACATCCTATTGCCTACTATTCCAAGGCACTTAATGAACATCAAGGCAATTATACTGTCTTTGAATTAGAATGTCTTGCTGTCGTTGAAGCTGTCGAACATTTCGAGGCATATCTAAGCCTTCCATTTAAAATCATCACAGACCACAGTGCGCTTAAGTGGCTCTTAACCCTCAAGAAACCAAAGGGAAGACTTTATCGTTGGTCTATCAAACTTTCTACTTTGACTTATGAACTATTTCATCGCGCTGGTAAATCTCAACAGCATGTTGATGCCCTTTCGCGTGCTCCAATCACACTCCTTATTGACGTTGCTGAGATTAAACAACATCAAGCCAATGAAGACTTTTCAGACATCCGACAACCATTCAAAATAGATGGTATTATTACTGTTAAGACCAATGGTACAACAAGAGCAATTATCCCTCCGTCACTACGAACCAAAGTACTCCAACATTTTCATGATGAATACAGTCATCCTGGCAAGAACAAAACCATCAAACTAATAACTCGTTTCTACTGGTGGCCTAAGATAATCCCTGATATCAAACAATACGTCGACTCCTGTAAAGCATGTCAGATGGTTAAACAACCACATCGTCCGTCTATTGGCCAGATGATCTTGCCTTCTGCAGACTTAGAACCAGGAGAACTTATTGGACTTGATAGTATAGTCATGGGTCCAGCTGCTGGAAGCACAAAACACAAGTACATTCAGGTCTTCATAGATCACTTCTCGAGATATGTATGGGCCTTCCCAACCACAACAAACACAGCCGCTTCCATAGTTACTTTGGTGGATAAACTTGTTTCATCCGGCATTCAAATGAAGACAATCTTAACCGATTGTCATAAGAATTTTCAGAGTACTGCCTTGAAACAATGTCTCAGGAGACATAACATCAAACATATCTTCTCTACGCCTTACCATCCGCAGACTAATGGAATCGTCGAACGAATGAATGGCACACTGATGATTAAGATTCGAACCGCCATACAAGACCATCCACGCCGTAAATGGACAACTCTTCTGCCCAAAATCCTGGAGGATTATAACAACACTCCACACGATGTCACTGGCTACTCTCCTGCCTTTCTTTTCTTTGGCAAAGATCCAACACCAACATTCTCAACTCAGACTAATAATCTTCAAGAGGCTCGTGAAAAAGCTCGGATCAGAACTCGCGAAGAGCAGGAGAAGCGAAAGCAACGACATGATAGCAAGCATCCAAAGACTGCCTTTGAAGTAGGATCTAAGGTTCTCAAGCTGATCCCGGACAATCATCCATCCAAAGTCAAGACTTCACCAAAATACACTGGTCCATATTACGTTATTCGGAAAATCACTGATGTCACTTATGACTTAGCAGAGACTCTTACTGGTCCAACCATCAGAGCACATTCATCCCAGCTCAAGAAGTTTGTTGATAGACAACAAACTTAAAAATTTCCGTGGGCGAATGTGAGGAAACGCACTTATTAAAAATAAATTAAACACATAAAACTAAACAATTTCTCTTTACAAAAACACATGTTTTTCTCTTCTTACGCCATCTAGTTTTTGTAATCAAAACCAATATAAACTCAATATAAACCTACCTGAGTTTTTATAGCTAATTCAAATAACTTTTGAAACATAAAATAAGTTTCTAAAAACCTAGTAGATTATGTTGGTATAATTTCCATGACACTTTTTCAATGTATTAACCTTGTTTTCACTGATCTAAAATTAACCTGTAACCCCTTGGTCACCATAGGACCATATATAAGGACCTATGGTCAACCAAACTTTGTCAATTGTTTTTCAATAAAGTCATTGAAAGTAACGCCACCTAGTGTTTTCTCATCAAACCATACTTCTTCATTTGAAACAAGTGAGTTTATGGTTTCCCTTTCCCTTTCTTCTTCCAACTTTTGACCGTTGACCTCTCACAACCGTCACACATTAATCAACATAAAGGAAGACGAGTAATTTTTTGGCCTGATCTTGCATAGTCTCATTACTCTGCAAAACTTTGAATAAACTGCATGAGCTTTCGATCCCCTACGTTCCAAAGTTATCTAACCCTCCTAACTGCCCTAGACCAATCGAGACCTTTTGGAGCCACTTAAAATCTAAGGTTTATGCAAATGGTTTGTTTGCCCAAGACACTAAAAGTTTAATTTTACAGATAAAAAAGCAAATTAAGAATTTCAATTCTCAATACTTTGCAAGGCTTATGAAAAACCTTAAATACAAAATTAATGATGCATCGAAAAATGGGTTACCATATATCAAATAAAACCTGAATAAATTCTCAATTTAATGCTTTTAGAATGAAATTAATTGAGCAATTCACTAAAAAGTTATCAATGATCAAAAATTTTGTCTCAAAGTTTTTCCTCAAAGGTTAGAAGGATAAATAGAACTATTTTTCGAGTAAAGAGTTAGATGAAAAATATAACCTCGACTGTAAAAAAGTGACCAAAGTTTCAATTTCGCCCCCATTTTTGTCAATGATTGCTCATCAGAGAAAATTTTTCATCAAACAAACGGAATCAACAAAGGTTCAACTCTCAGCCCAAATGAAAATTTTTTTGTTTTGCTTGAAGAATGGGACCTGCTTTTTTCACCATTTTCCACCCTATTGTCCACCATAATGCCCACCACTCAACCTAACACATCAAAATCATCACTTTTTTAAACAATTTTCTAATAAGATGATCAAGCACCCAAATCAACCCAACTGTTGACCAATTTTCCACCATCTAACATTCACTATTAATCGCCATTATATCCCAAAAGTGGTCAACAAGAAATACCAACAGTGGATTGGGTGGTTAATCATCTTATAAAAAATTGTTGCAAAAAAGTGGTGGACATTATGATGGACAATACGGTGAAAAGACGGTGAAAAAGCGATGAATAAAGTGATGGAAAAAAGCCGGTCCTCTTTTTCATTCCGAAACGAATATTATTAATGTGACAAAACCTAAGGATCTTCTTCTGGATTTCTTATTTCTACAATGGTTTTTCATTAAGAATTCGTGTTTTGACTGATTGTGATCTACTCAGTAAAAAAACTTCAGCCATTTTTGCGTCAAATTGATGTCAACGAAAAGGGTCTTTGGGTAAATTCAAAGTGGTGAGTATTATTTGATTACAGCAACAAAAAATACTTGAGCTTTCTAGGAACTCAGATTCAGAAAAACAGGCTCAGGGTGGTAGAGAAAAAAATCCGTATTCAAAAGCCTTGTTGAGGCAAGCAATAATTTTTTATCAATGGTTCAATGACGTTATGGTTTACTGTTGGATGTATAAGTGCGGAAATTTTGACTTTGAAGTTACGAGGTGTGACTTAATGACATAGGGGCATAACAATTAGCGTACTGCGAGTAATTAAAAAATTACTCTGATCGAAGGTTTTCTTTGAAGTTACTTACAAATTTCGAATTTGAACTTCATTTTGTTTAGCTGTAGAACCTGATTTTATTTAGTTTTTCACATTGACGATGGTTTTCATCAAGAAATCCAAATCAATCATCGAGTTTTCAAATATAACTTCTTCAACGATAATGGTTCTTTAGTGTATTGATTCGGCGAAAAATGCTGAACGCACTAATGTTAGATATTTATAAAGCAAGAAAACGGAAAAATGAATAATCAATCGAACCAAAGCCGGTATTAATAAATGAAATTGAATTATTGGAATGATGAAAAATTAATACTCGCAAAAGCTAAGCATGAATTTGCTGGAAATGATTTCAATGTAACCAACAGAACCAGTTAAAACATTTTATCAAATTTAAATCATCAAGTATAGTATATCGAAATTGAAGCTCAAACCATTCCATTTAAAATAATTAGGTATGAAAAAGATAGAAAGCGTTACGTATTAATAGTTCAAAGTCTATCTTTAATGATTCTATAGCTTTAAGCATGCAATATTCCAATCGAAATTCGAATATAAAAAATGAACAGTAAGTATTATGATAATAAGTAAATGATATAAATATCAGAGCAACTAGGAAATTCTGCTAATAAAATTAACTCTCTAAATTGATATTTCCATTGCAATGATAAATTGTCTATTGGTGCTGTTCTCAAAATAGAGCCGCCTATGAAGGAGAAAATTCAAGGTGTTTTTTATGCTATTATCGGCTGGCCTCAGATAGACATTGAACACGCTAAAGCTGTGAAAGAAATCAAAAGATTCATGTTATTCGGAAAGATTTTGCTCGTCTATCAACCTCATTCAAATGCAGACTATCCAATACCACCGACTAAATTGTTCACCTTATTGTCCGTCACTATTGATCTCTTCACTTTGATTACTGTTCTTCGATTAATAAGTTGCTTTTTCATTGTTGACTCAATAACATTAGCTTATTTTGGCGATATATTTGTGGGTATGAGACATTCATATGCACTTCGAATATTAGCTGTGTGTTGTATTACTTGTTTGGGCGGTTTTAGAGCAGTATCGTGTTACTTGGCACGTAATGGTTCCCTTGATTGGACTAAAGTGATTGATAAAGCAATGATCAATGGCTGGAAACCTGAAGTACTCAACATGAAGAAAGCATATTGTTTGAAGTGGAGACAAACAAGTGTTTTCATCGCTCGACAAATAGTTGGTGCATCAATTATCGTTTCTTCAGTTTGGATAACATGTTTTGCTTATTTGACATTCAATTGTAAAACATTTTACGTCGCACTAAAAAGTCCATTTATTTTGCGTTTATTTGCATTTTGGCAAGTAACTACACTTATTTCAATCATTTGGTTTGTTCCACAAGTCGCTTGGATCGCTTTCCTTTATGTGATAACCTTTTTTTATGTGATTAACAAATCAAACTCAATTTATAGCGACATACAGGAATCGGTGAAATACAAAGTTCTACCATATCCAGCATTGAAAAAACTTTACAACCAGAATATTTCATTTCTCAACGAATTCGATAACATTAACCGGTTGATGCGTTACATTTCTTATTTTGGCTACAATCTAGTCAGTTTGGCTGGTCAAGTTGCTATGCTTTACTCATACCTCGGAATGTTTGGATTACCATTAGCTGATCTTGGATTGGGAATCGTTGGTTTCAACACTGTATTTCAAATGGGTATTATTTCATTTTTAGCAGCCAGATCAGTGGCCAAAGTATGCATCAACGTGAAACTATGCGAGCGATACACTTAATTTGCGGTAGTTCTAAAGCAATTTTATGTTTTTCACAGATTGGCCTGTCTTACTCTCATTATCATAGGATTTATCAAAACAATTATAACATTGAACTGAGAACCAAACTCAAGGTAACTATATTCACCGGTTGCATTGTGTAATTGTGTAATTAGCGAAATGTTGTCTTGTCAGTTGCTTTATAATCTAGATCGATTGAGTGATCCTTCGGTTGGCTTTTGGGTTGGGGAATCATTTATGAATGATAATTACGCTTTCATTCAGGTAAACATTAATTTCAACTCCAAATGATACTCGATAGATTAGTAATTGCGTTTATTTCTTGATTACATTCAATGAATTGTTTATGTGGATCACAGTATCTATTTGAAACCTGTTCCAATATGATGCTCATAATTTGTACGATGGTCAATTTCGTTTGGCAAAATTGACGCAAACTTTACTGTCTGACTCACAAGTGGACTCATCAAAAGAAAGCACATCACTGAAAAGTCTACAATAGAATCTTGTTGAGTTTTGAGCGTGAAAATTGATTCTATTTGTGTAGTTGAAAAATCTTTTTCATCGACACTCTGTGACGAACTGAGAACAAGCAAAGGAATAACCCTTCGAAAACAGTATTCGGTTATTAAAATGAACATGGAATCTATCATCATGCAATGAAAGTTGCACAACTTGCTGTTGCCATCTACATTCGTGCAAAGACAACAGAACATTTTCAAATCTTGCTGTCCTTTCAAGTACTGAATTGTATCCTGAATTCCACTTTGAACTTTGTTCAAAGTCATATGAATCATTCTGAATTTTCGGATTAATTTTCTTTACCTTTATTGTACCTTTACTCCAAGATTAAAAAAGTATCATATTACCAACACTCGAACAAAACCTGTGAACCGATTTCAACACAATTTTATATTCAACATCAGGGCATTGCAGATGAAACGTTTGGTTTATTCACTCCCCTACACTGACCTCGTACGTGGTCGCTTTCGATTCAAGTCGATGACAAAAAGTAAACCTAACAATTATATAATCCTGACAATTTTCAGATGAAATTGTGGAAATTGAAAAGAAAATTTCGCGGCAACTTTCATCTTTCTTTTCTCCTTCAATTTTCTCTGTCTATTAAAATCCAAAGAACCCTTGCTTTTTCACATCGGAAGACAAAGATTTTTGAACCAGTCAAAGTTTAAACCGATTTTGAGATAATTTGTTGACAAATTGGATTCGATTCTCGTGCAAATTTTCACCTTCTTTAACCTCCAAAGAATGATAATTTCAATCAGCAAGTAACTGAGCCAACAACAAATGAAAAGTCAATTATCATTTTAGCTTGCAACATTGTATTGCAAATCAAACATTAAAAAAGCTAAGCAGGGATAGGGATTAATAGTTTGAAGTCTAACTTTGATGATTATACAGATCTAAGCACGCGATGAAATCAATATTTTAATAGAAATGTAAAATAAACAATAAGTATCAGAGTTACTATGAAATTTTCTGCTCATGATTGCAATTTAATGGCAAAATGTTCACTATTACTCTACTCAAATTAGACAACCAAAGTAATCAAAAGTATTTTCATCAGCATTATGAGCTGACCACAAAAAGATAATGAACAAGCTAAAGTTGTGGAAGCGATCGAAAGATTCATATTGTCCGAAAAGCTTTTGCTCGCATATCAACCTCATCAAAGATCATCTAACCAAATGGTTCACCTTTTTGTCCGTCACTTATTGATCTTTACATTTCGACTAGTTTAATTCTGCTATTTTACTGATAGTCTATTGACTTTAGCTTATATGGGCGACTTCGAAGGTTAGCTGTTTTAGTTTCATCTGTCCAGGCACTTTTAGAGCGGTAACATGTTACTTGACACGAAACGAATCCTTCGATTGGGCTAAAAAGATTGATTTCTCAATGATCAATAGATAGAAGCCTGAAGTACTCAACATATTGTTTGAAATGGAGACAAGTAAGTGTTTTCCTCTCCGACGAATAGTTACATCATTAGTCATTTCTTCGATTTGGATAACAAGTTTTGTTTATTCAACAGTCGATTGTAAGACAGTTTACATGATAATACAGAGTCAATTTTTTAAATGATCGTATAGATTTAACCACGCAATTCCATCGATACTTCAATAGAAATTTAGATAAAAATAAAGATGAAATGAACAATGAGTATAAATATCGGAGTTAATATGAAATCTTCTTCTTTTATTATTTATCTGTTCATTTCAATCGCAGTGAAATTGCAATGTCTATTGGCAAAATTTTTAAGCTAAAGGGTATAATTTTCAGCCTTTGCAATGCTATAATCGGCTGGCCACAAAAAGATATTGAACATGCGAAAGCTGCGAAATCAATCAAAAGATTCATGTTATGCGGAAAGTTTTTGCTCATCTATCAACCTAATCCAAATGCAGACCATCCAATACCACCATCTAAATGGTTCACCTTTTTGTCCGTCACTATTGATCTCTTCACTTTAACTACTGTTATTCGCTTGACATGTTGCTTTTTCACTGATGATCTATTAACTTTAGCATATTTAGGTGACATATGTGCTGGCATGAGACATTCATATGCACTTCGAATATTAGCTGTGTGTTGTATTACTTGTGTGGGTGTTTTTAGAGCAGTATCGTGTTACTTGGCACGCAATGGTTCCCTTGATTGGACTAAAGTGATTGATAAAGCAATGATCAATGGATGGAAACCTGAAGTGCTCAACATGAAGAAAGCATATTGTTTGAAGTGGAGACAAACAAGTGTTTTCATCGCTCGACAAATAGTTGGTGCATCAATTATCGTTTCTTCAGTTTGGATAACATGTTTTGCTTATTTGACATTCAATTGTAAAACATTTTACGTCGCACTAAAAAGTCCATTTATTTTGCGTTTATTTGCATTTTGGCAAGTAACTACACTTATTTCAATCATTTGGTTTGTTCCACAAGTCGCTTGGATCGCTTTCCTTTATGTGATAACCTTTTTTTATGTGATTAACAAATCAAACTCAATTTATAGCGACATACAGGAATCGGTGAAATACAAAGTTCTACCATATCCAGCATTGAAAAAACTTTACAACCAGAATATTTCATTTCTCAACGAATTCGATAACATTAACCGGTTGATGCGTTACATTTCTTATTTTGGCTACAATCTAGTCAGTTTGGCTGGTCAAGTTGCTATGCTTTACTCATACCTCGGAATGTTTGGATTACCATTAGCTGATCTTGGATTGGGAGTCATTGGTTTCAATACAGTATTTCAAATTGGTTTGAGCTCATTTTTAGCTGCTAAATCAGTAGACAAAGTATGCATCAACTTGAAATCATGCAATCGACATTATGCACTAGTTCTGAATTTTATTTCTTGTCGTATGCAGATTGGCCTATCATACTCTCGTTATCATAAGATTTATCAAAACAATTATAACATTCAACTAAGGCAGAAGCTAAAGGTAAGTAAACTCTCCATTTGAACTGTTAAGCAGCTAAATATTGTCTTTTCAGTTACTTTATACTTTAGATCGACTTGGTAGTCCTTTCGTTGGTTTTTGGATCGGTGAATCATTCACCAATGATAATCGAGCGTTCATCAAGGTAAACATTAATCTCAACTTTTAATGATATGATGATAAAAATCATTTTACTTCATTTGTTTCATCATATTATTTGCACTGATTGCAGTATTTTTTCGAGACATGTTGCAATATGATGCTCATAAGTGTTACGATGTCGCAGTTCATTTGGAAAAATTGATAAAAGTCTTCATTTGGCTAATTATTTGCGAATGCAGAAAACAAAAAGAAACCTCTTCATACGCGAATGCATCGCTTGATCCGATAAAGCCTAAGTCAAAAAGTTCCAGTTGCCATCTGAGACGAGTTTCAATATGATGCGCATAATTGTTACGTCGTTGCTACATCAACCCCAATAAAAGACTAGACGCACAATAAAAAGAAACATTGTCAGACGAAATTATGTCAATAATACATTAATCGATCTAATAAAGCTTATTGCAAAAGTATTGAGAAGTGAACATTCACAAATTTCAGCTTCGAAATGAAAAGATGACTGAACGAGTAAAATTTAGTTTCATAGTTTATTCACGGAAGACTATTAAGACCCGCTTTCAATGTTGTATCTTGTTTTCACTATGAGATATTCATGATTCAATTCATGCAAACTTGAACTTCATTTATGACTCTATCTTTTCAATGGTCTAAAATATAGCAATATAGCAAAGAAATTTTAATTTATAGCTTTGTGATCGTATTAACGAATCAAAGCGAGTTAGCAATTAGTGCTTCTGCTCAAAACCCTAATAAATACAGTAAAATCGTCGCAATTCTCGAATAGAATGAATTTTCCCAATACTTTTGCACTAAGCCTTAGAACATGTGATAAAATCTTTCTTGTTCAACAGAAATCGTTTTTTTAATCTCGATCTATCCATACTCTTGTTTGTATAAAGAATCTGACTTTCGGGTTAAAAGTTGGGACTTCGTGTGTTTTTGAGGCACAAAAACTGAGTCCATTAGAGCAAAACCCCCGACCTCAACAACAATAACAAACACCTGCTGTTGGCGTTGTTGAGGGCTACAAAAGTCAGTTTAAAACTTTAATTTTCTACCACTTTTTTGCATAGGCCGAGGTTGCTTTTAAACTTTTTCAAGATTCAGATTTTCTCAAGAATTTTTCATGTTATGCTATAGCCCATGTTAAAATCGAATGATATATTAAAGAATGGTGATTGTAAGCGCTACCATTTTCTAGATATTGAGTCCAATGAGAAAATCTGATTCAATAATTGAATAAAAAGAGATCGATGTTTCAACTTTGACCTCGGTTTTCTCGAAAACTGTCGATCGAAAATTTTTTAATGGCTCAGTTTTCGTACCTCAACAAACCCACAAATTCGTAGCTCTTAACTCGAAAGTCAGATTTTTTACTCTTTCCGTCTCTATCTGCTCATCCATTAACATTAGCAAGTTGACGGAAGAGTAAGGTTAGGCTCATGAAATTGCTTTATTTTATACAAAACATTTCATTTTAGAAAAAATTTTATTCACAGTAATTCTTTATTGCCTTCAACCATAGAATGGCTCATAAAAGATCTTTTTCTGAATATGTAAAGCTCTTTGAATGGTTTTGGATTCATAACAGATAAACTCAAAAGAGCTGAGGCTAAAGGGATAATTTAAAACAGCTAAAGATAATTATAACTAACATTCATCTAAGCATGCGCTAAGCAAAAATTTAGTCAATAGATAACGCTTGAAAAATACGTTTGATCTAAATTTTGTCATGATCATAACTAATGACTAGAATGCTTTTTTATAAGGATGAGGACCAAAACGGCCTAAATTTTTTTAAGAATAATTTTTCAGATTTGAAATAGCATGATATTGGTTGGTATAAGCCATTTTTTATATTCGAAGCCGTTTTCGTAAAAATGGCCTTAAATCTTTTTTTCTATGAAACAATTATTTTTTAGATAGAACTCATCTTGCTGATCATGAATATGTAAACAGTTTTTCGTAGCAGTCAGACAGTCAGAGTATGTCGTGTATTTACCGAAAAAACTTGAAGAAAGTTCATAAAATGGATAAAACAGCTAAATATGGATCTAAACCATTCTACGCTTGCTAAGATGTAATTACGATGCCAAGTGTTGAGTTTTGTATACTGAGCTCCGGCTATTACAGAATAAGTTACCTCAAGATCGATTTTAAAATCAAATCGCTTCGATATGACATTTTTGATTGAAAAAACCTGCTCGTTGCGTAATAATGAAAGACAAGAGGACTATTTTTATTACAAGCTTTCATCATCTACAATCTTGCTTAAAAAGATCGAATTGCTTTAATCGAATAAATCTACTATTTTTTTATATTATAGCAAGTTTTAGCAAATGACTGGGTATCAAGTTGATATCATCTGGATTTTTTTCTTAAAATTATACTGTAAAATTCTTAAAATTTTCCATTTTATTCATCTATTTTCATTACATTATATGGCACATTATTCATAACTTCAGTGTGTTATTCAAGTTGTTAATATTTATGTAAGATACTAGCGGATCTGTCTAATCAACTTTCATACTTTCGCTAAAAAAGCATTAATTCAAACAAAAAAAGATATTGAATCAGAAATTGCAAGTTCTGCTTGCAAAAAACACCTGCGCGAGAAATGATGAAGAAGAGTGGGGTTTTTAGAAAGAATACATCGATATATTGTTAAAATATTATAACTATATGAATAATTTCAAAACTTTGAATGGAGTTTCTTTGTTCAACAAGAGATAGCAAGCGATCCAAAGGATGTGGACCACTATCAGATCAAAAACTGGGTGGTTTTATTTGTAGTGCTAGTGTTACTGCTGAAGCTGCTAGAGCTCCATTGAAAATTAGCGACACAGTTTTGATAGTGACATCCTCATATAATGGGTTGCTTGAAAAAACTGTTACGTACACTTACGATTAGTTATTGTTCGTAAAAGAGAAATGTGGATTTATGACCCTTCAGAGTTTAAAATATTGGATTTGGGTCTGTAACTAAAGTCATTTCAAAATGGATTCGAATAGATTCAATTGATTTCATTCATGAGGAGCAACAGACTGACGAATTCACATTTACGCGAAAAAGTTTAAATGAGGCCCACAGAATTGTAAGTGAGGGGTTTAGACCCATACAATCACGTGCCATTTATTCCATTCCAATTAAAATTAGATTGAGTGATTTCTGCCATACCAGCGAAGCAGCCGAGAAATCTCAATTTCAGTACCTCGTATGGTAGAACTTGTAAATTATTGTTTGATTTGTCTGTAGACAAGAACTGTAGAATAACCTTCCATGTAAACTTACGTTGCTAGATACCAGGAATGCAAGAAAACCCTAGTTTTGCGCCTGTTTACATGATCATGCAACCAGTTATATTAAAGCTCTTCTACTCAACAATATGAAAATCCAAGTTTGGTTTGTCTTCTAGAACTGTGGAATAACTTTTCAAGCCAACAATCCCTGTTTTATCCATATTCATGATCAACATGCTGAAATCAATCTGAAAACCCTGTTTTGCATCTAAAAAATTTAAGGCCATTTTCTCGAAAACGGATTTGAATACCAAAAAATGGATCGCATATTTGAACTCAGCGTTAAAATTTATTTAAGGAAATATGCTTGAGGTATCAAAATTTAACAAGGCTGTTTTTCCTAATTTTGGCCCGCATCCTTTTGCAATTTTATTACATAGGCATTATGAACGATGAATTACACACATGAGAATAGAATTTGCACCACAGATAGCGGCCTGCACACCAAAACGATTGCTCTATTGCTTTAGTTTGAGGTTAAGCTCACGATTCTTGCATTAGTTTCTTTGTATTTATTTATTGTTTTAGTGAATTTTGCTCCGTGAGCTGCAATCATGTTTCGAAACCATAAATCGAAATTTTTCTATTTCTTAGATTATGCAAAAAAATTGTGAAAAGAAGTCCAAGTATCGACAAAGGAGGATAGCCAAAATGTAGGATTTTCGGTCCAAGATTCAGAATTTGTTGATCCATATATCGACAAAAGCTTATAATGAGTAGAGTATGCCTCTATACAAATCAGGTCAAAATTCTTAATCCCAGGGGAGTTATTCAACAAATCCTTGGGACCCCATGAGGACGACCTCAAAACTAACTTTGGCAAGAGGATTCCGGTGATGGTATGCATGTTGCTCTAGGCCTGTGGCTTTTTGAATTATTATACTTTGAAAGTTTTGTACGCTGCAAATAAATAAACAAGGTCGTGGCGTTTCTTTTTTACCCTATGAGGACCACCTCTGACCTAGTACATATTGTTCAGCAACCTGAAAACTATCATAAAGTCAAAAATATATGCCTAAATGTGTGGTATTAGATTCGCCATCTATATGGCACTTTAATTAGAAACGTCACGACTTTGTTTACTTATTTGCAGCATACAAAACTTTCTAAGTATAATAACTCAAAAAGCCACAGACCTAGAGCAACATGCATAGCATCATCTAAATCCTCTTGCCAAGTTCTATGGCATCCCTCTGGGATCGAAAATCGTCCATCTCTACTTAATGCCCTGCAGTGTGGATCATGAATGCTTGAAATAAATCGCGATTAAAACTGGTGAAAAATTTTCTAAAATTAAGAAATTCAGAAAGGTTTAATTTTTTGGATTCAAATAAATATTTAAAAACTTTGATTGTAAGAGTCTCTGTCAGCATGTCTCTGTTATCAATAAATCATCGATATAAGAGAATGGCGAAGTTAGAAAACGAAAAGAAATCGACAAGAAAATTGATTAGAAAGTTCCAGGTTCAGGAGATTTTGACTCCTTTTCAATGTTAGGCTGAATTTTGCAATTTGACACGTCTTGCTTGCATGTTAAATCTGCTAGACGAATACGCAAACAATAATAAAATTAAATTATGAGCAACAAAAAAACCAAAAAATTAGCCATAATTATTATACATATTAATTATAATATTAATACATAACTGCTACAGATTACATCTATCAATAGTTCCATTTTATTGATCTCCTCTTAATTGAAGCTAAACCATTTGAATTAAAAATTTAAATTTTATGATTTTCTAACTTCAATCACGCTATGAAATCAATATTTCAATAGAAATATAATTTAGAAATAAATCAGTCTGAATATCAGAGTTACTATGAAACTTTCTTATCCTGTATTAACAATTGGCATATTTCAATTTCAACGATAAAATGCTTAATGTTGCTGAACTCAGAAAAGGACAACCAAAGGTAAACCTATTTATCGGTGTATTTCACGCTATCATCGGCTGGCCTCAAATAGATATTGAACATGCTAAAGCTGTGGAAGCAATCAAAAGATTCATGTTTTTCGGAAAAATTTTGCTCATCTATCAACCTCGTCCAGCTGCATATCATCCAGTACCACCAAGCATGTGGTTCACCCTTTTTTCCGTTACTATTGATTTTCTCACTTTGATTACTGTTGTTCGTTTAATTTGTTGCTTTTTCACCAATGATCTATTAACTTTGGCTTATTTGGGCGACGAATTTAATGGCATTAGAAATGAGTACGCACTTCGAATGTTAAGTGTTTGTGGTGTTGTCTGTTTGGGCAGTTGTAGAGCAGTATCGTGTTACTTGATACGGAATGGTTCCCTTGATTGGACTAAAGTGATTGATAAAGCAATGATCAATGGATGGAAACCTGAAGTGCTCAACATGAAGGAATCATATTGTTTGAAATTCAGACAAATGAGTGTTTTCATGGCAAGACAAATAGTTGGTGCATCATTGATTGTTGCTTCAATTTGGATAACATGTTTCTATTATTTGACAGTCAATTGTAAAACATTCTACTTAGCACGTCAAAATCCATATATTTTGACCGTCTATGCATTCTGGCAAGTTATTTCACTGATAGCAGTCATTTGGTTTGTTCCACAAGTTACTTGGATTGGCTTTCTTTATGCTATAGCCTTTTTTTATGTGATTTTCAAAGCAGATTCCGTTTATAGCGATTTACAGGCATCATTAAAATTGAAAAATATACGAATTTTGGCATTAAAAAAACTTTGCGAAGAGAACATTGCATTTCTCAACGAATTTGATTACATAAATAGTTTGATGCGTTACATTGGTTATTCTGCTTACAATTTCGTCAGTTTAG
This sequence comes from Tetranychus truncatus, assembly GCA_028476895.1. Classification (NCBI taxonomy): domain Eukaryota; kingdom Metazoa; phylum Arthropoda; class Arachnida; order Trombidiformes; family Tetranychidae; genus Tetranychus; species Tetranychus truncatus. The sequence goes on from CM052060.1 coordinate 16,679,979, forward strand.
CTGGTCAAGCTGCTATACTTTACTCGTACTTTGGCTTGTTTGGAATTCCGTTGGCTGATCTTGGCTTGGGAATCATTGGATTCAATACCATATTTCAAATTGGTTTGAGCTCATACTTAGCGGCTAAATCTGTGGCTAAAGTAGGCTTACAATCAACATTATAAATAGTTAGTTCTAAATTCAATTTAATTCTATCAACAGATTGGCCCCTCTTATTCTCGTTATCATAGGATTTATCAAAACAATTATAACATTGACACAAGACTAAAACTAAAGGTAAGTAAACTCATCAATTTTGGTGTTCAATCAGTGAGATTAAAATAAACGAAATATTGTTTCGGCAGTTGCTCTACAACTTGGATAGATTGAGCAGCCCATTCCTAGGTTTTTGGGTCGGCGAGTCATTTTTGAATGATAAATACTCGTTTATTCAGGTAAATACATGTATTTATGTGTCTACAAAAAATGATATGAATCATTTTCATAATGAAGCAGCAAGTCAGGTTTCGAATTTTTTATTGGATTTTTTTCATCAAATAGAATTTAGTTTTTTGTCCAAAACTAATTACTACAATTTTAAACAGCGCATAGAACTAACATTTTTAAGAAAAGCTTATACAAATCTTTTTTTAAGAGCTTAAAGTCTTTGGGAGATCGGAAAAATTTGATTGATCAACATTAATCTTTCCACGTGATTCACAAAATTATTTTCATCGACTTTTTTAAGAATCCTTCTGTTTGCTATCTGTGTGCCCCAAAACTACGATTGTAAAACCAAGTGAAAGACAAAAAATGAAATTTTCACTTCATGAAAAAAATCTAATCTAAAAGTCGAAACTTGGCATGTTGCTTCGATTTGAAAACGTTTTATATCATTTTTTGTAACCCAGTATGAATGCTTAGCAGCTTCATCATTTCGTTGTACTTCATAATTTACTTCGCTTTTTTTTTGCTGATCTTAGTATCTTTTCGAAACGTGCTCCAATATGATGCTTATAATTGTTACGATGTCGAACTTCATCTGGTAGATTTTCTCCCGCTTTTATTTGGCCAATTTTATTTAACTAAGAGGGCGAACAGCTGACCTTGATCATTCGAAGCTCAGGGTTTGAATTCGATATCTGCAGTGTCAACCTGAGTTATGGCTGCAAGCAAGAGGACAGGAGGAAAAAACGCTCAGTGTATAAAATAAGATGTTTTTCGGAGCAATTAGGGAAATTAATTTTGGCAACTTTTAGATGCCAACAAGTTAATACCTTGAATCTCGGATCACACAAATATAGTCAATATATTTTTTTGAATTGCAACGACCAAGTAATCGAGATAAAAATATAAGACCATTAGAGACAATATAAGACTAAAGACAATTATATTAATAATGGGAATTGAAAAGTTGACTATTAGATATGAAAAATATAGTGAAAACATCGTAAATTTCATCATTTCATAGCTTTATCACGCAATGGAATCAATACTTCAATAGAAATTTAAATATAAAAATAAACCATTAACAATAATTAACAGAGTGACTTTGAAATCTGAATCCAAATGCATATCATTACATGCCGACAAGCAAGAGCTTTACTAGCACAAATGTATCATTAAAATTGTACAGAGCAATTCAGCTTAATGGTAAGGCTTTTGGCTATTATTCGGCCAATGGGTTCTGACTGACCTAAGATTTTGTACATCTGAATTTAACCGATACTTATTTGTCACATTTCAAGGTCAAGATTATACAAACTCATTTTGCGGAAATCTTTCAGGAATGTTTGAAGCGATTTAGAAGTACATGCAATTTCATGATTTTGACCTTAGAAATTTTTTTTGACCAACTTTCAAACTTCTGTTGACCCCGTTTCGATTTAAAGTCATTACGATTTAAATATCGGTTTGAAGAGTGTTGAGGTTAGTAAGGTTCAAAGGGATAAAGATGATAAAAATGAAGATAACAATGGCAAAGATGGTTGATAAAGTGAAAATGATGCAACGAAATGAGAGCCTTTGGTCTCTATACATTACGATTCTCTTTTTGAACATTTCGGTTGCATTGGATAATAACTAGGGGTTATATATTTGAATGTTGCAATAATTTTCTAAGGCCATTATCTCGAAAACAGCTTCGAGCACGTTAAAATGGTTTGAAGTTATGTTTGTTTTTCATGTTATTTTACACTAGAAAAAACTGATTTGAAAAAAAATCTATTTCTTAGGCGAATTCCGTCCTCCTCCTTTCCGATTGAGGCAAAGTGGCATACTGACCAAGTCATCATTTTAGCCCAAAAGGAAATGATCCAATTGATTTAGATCGGGCGAACTTGATGGCCACTCAAAGTCATTTCGGTGGCTCATCAAATTTTCACACAAAATATCTTAAGAAATTCAATGCATCGCTGTTACAGCGGGGCGCAGCCCCATCTTGTTGACACCAGATTTGAGGTGCCAACTGGCCAAATTTTATTCAGCTCAAGAATAGAAAAATCTGAGATGTATTCTTGATAAGCTGCCTCAACATGGACCTGTGGTTGATGAAGAATTAACTGCTTGATCTCTGGATCTTTTTCGGTAACCCCATCCGATGATTTCTTCGGCTTATTCTTACCGCTAGGGTGAAAATTTTCTCATCAGAGAACAAGATTTTTGTGAGGTCTATGATCCAGTCGCAGCATTTGTTTCAATCGAACACAAAAGCTCATCCTCTAATCCTCACCCTTTAATTTTATTCTGGTTCAATTTTTGACCTTCAACAATCTTGTATGCATGAAGGCTATTTTTCTTATAATATTGAGAAATGTTGCGCAGTTAACCTGGACCGCTGCTGCAATTACCGGACCCATTTTCATCACATTTCCTCAAAACTACTGGAACCATAAATATTTGTTAGTAGATGGCGCTTCTCGGCGTCACGCCAAATGAAGAATATGTTGATATAAATTGTGTCAAAAAAGATTTGAACCCTCCAAATATACCACAATGGAGATGCATTCAAAAGTTCTGAGCCCATCTCGAACAAAAGTTTACTCCGACAATTGGAAGGTTAATCATTTTGCACAATTAGAGCGAATAGCAAAATCGAAGTACTCTGAGTTCCAAACCGATTATTTTGTTAAATTATTCAAAAATGAAAAGAAAAAATAGCTCAAGCTGCTGAACACGTTGTAAATTCAAATGTTATTTTACTGACAAACTTATTTCAATATCTATCATTAAAAACGTTGGTTGAAGGAAATTTGAATACACTAGTAGTCAGGGTTAAGTTAATAAAATCGGAGATTTTTTTCATAGTCGCCATCTAACAAGAAATAAAAGTACCTTTAAGATCGAACTTAATTTTTCAGATTTCTATTGTTTAGTGTCTCTTAAAACGGCAAATGCTCGAGATGGCGACACTTAAAAATTAACTTAAATCTGACCACTAGTGTATTGAGCTTAACCTCGAAGAAATATTAAAGAAAAAAAAATAGTCGAGTTTCTACATTGACAGATGGCGCTTGAAGACCTTGCTTCGTTTCCACAAAATGAGTAGTTCATTGCCTTCAACTATGTTATTGCTTGTACAGAATTTTTCTGAATATGCAAAGAACTTTGATTGAATTCAATGCTGTCCTTAATGGCATGTAGTGTTGGTCATGAATACTTGAAATAATTGCAATGTTTTCCATTTTCAATGAGCAGAAACTATATCATTGATAACTGGTTGAATCGAGATGCTGCTCAACCTCACAGAAGAATCATGAAACTAATTAGCATCATTTTGAAATGCTATATAAATATCATTTATTTCCATCCAATTTAGACTTCAACTATTTCCTCAAATGAAAACAAAATGAATTTATGGATGAGATTCACAAATCTCTTGTTTTCTCATCATGTCAAGTGTTGATAAGTAGCCTCAGGAGCAAGCAATGGATTGAGTTACAATAGATTCTGGAATCATGAGAAAAGAATTGATAAACATGTTTATTATTTTTTCACGGTCAACCCCGAAAATCAATCATTTCCTTCCCAAAGTAAATTGTTTGTCCAACAAAGTCAACCAATTTTCACTCAAAGTTCCATATTATAGACTCGTTGGAATAAATTCAGTTTCTCTCATTTGAACCAATATTTACACAAAACAGGGTAAAAGAGGAAAAAGATTATCATGAAAAAATGTTTTCCCCATTTAAAAATGAAATGCCTTTTTTTCATCGAAAAAATTTAAAGCAAAATTTTGCTTTTATAACAAGGAAAACAAATTAATGGTCAAATGTTTACATTGTTGTAATGTTGAATTCATGAGGGCTTATAAGAAGTAAAATATTAGCAAAGCAAAATTGATTTGAGAAAAGCAACTTTAATGTTACGTAAAATGTTTCCCTGTGTTTCATTACATTTGAATGAACAAAGAAAAATGAATCTCGAATGAAAATACATTTGCCAACAGGGCGACAAAAAAAAAATTGAAACAAACTTCCATTCAAACGGAACCTTTTCTCAAAGAAATGAAACTTGAAATTTGACTGAATCAAAGTTTTCCTTCAATATCAGTTTACTTTTAAACAATTAATGATTCAGCAAAGTGATGATTAAGTGCTAAGTAGACTGTAAACAACACTTTTGTTGAGCATTGCTAATCACTTTGCAAATGGATTTGAAATGGATTGAGAAGAGAAGTGAGAAAAAAAAATGATGAAATGAAAGGGAAAAAAATTGAACAAGAGAAAAGTGTTTAATCAATGAACAATTGGCAATGTGAAACTGGGTTTCCATTTCAATCATCATTATATCAATCAATGGATAATCGCTATCATTTCAAAGATGATAACTGAAAAGGACAAAATCAATATTGATATTTGAACGTCAGGCAAGTTTCATTGAAAATGCAGCAACATTAATCAAAAAGTAAAAGCTGTCAATTTATCAACTTATCGAATCAATAATTTTTGCCACTTTACCAACATGAGGACAACCTCAACAATTGAATCAGTGAATGGTTAACAATTAACTAAACCAATGAAGCTCAAAGACCAAAATTATTGTAAAATGAATGAGAAAATGGATAGAATTGCAATTTTGGAAAACTGTTTTCCTGCATTTCTCTCTTTTCACCATCTATTTAATAAAGTAAAAGTTAATGATTGATTAAATTGTATAATAACGGATAAATGGTTCAACAACCATTATGACCAGTGTTGGAGTGAAAACTCCCAGTCTCACTTTTAGTCTCAGAGCTCATCTAGTGTTTGTAATAACCTTTGATGAAAGCACATGAGACAAGATCTTTAATCTTGATTTACCATCGAGAGTTGAATTGATGCGTTCCAATGAACCTGATAATCATTTTGATGCCTTTTATTGTGAATCAAGGTAACATTCATCTCGAAAGAATTGAGCAAAATTCTCATTGTTTAGCATTTCGACTGTTTACTTCTGCTTGGATTGTATTGTTATTGTTACCATCAGTTGAAACACAAATTTATATTCAACTGATTCATCACAATGATATAAATATTATTTTTTTTTCGATCCTTACTTTTCCTTTTCTTTCATGGAGAAAAACATGAGAATATTATTAGCTTGTGCAGTCATGATTGATAGTAATATCATTGTTTTTCATGGTTCAATGGATTCTGTCCTAATCATATTGAATGGGAAGACAAAGAAGGAAGAGAGAAAAGCACCGAAGAAAAAAAAAGAGATTTTCCTCTCTTCTTGTGATACTTAATTCTTATCCATTCTTTCTTCTTCTTCTCCATGATAGACTAGTACTTGGCTAAAGGGTATTACAATTGACATGAATGAACTTTTTTTTCCTTCTTCTCTTCAAGTCTCTTTCTTCTGTAAAAATTGTATTATAAAATATTGAACGGAAATTTTGCAAGAAGAAAAATGTCAATCCCATTAATAAGTGTAAACTTTTGCCATAAGTTTTGATGGTTAAATCCTCAAAAGCAAAAGAAACATTATTGTGTTTAACCAAGTGGAGATGAGATAAAATTGTCAACCACCATGGAATTGATATTATTGATTAGGAGTGAAGAAAAGATTGAAGCGAAAAGAGGAAAAAAAACAAATATTGCAACAAATTGAATGGAATTTCACTCAAAGAGATAATTAATGAGTTGAGGAGAAGAATACTAACAAGATTGGAGAGAACGCCTTCATCTAATGTGGATTGATGAAGGCACTGAAAATTGACTTGTTATAAGTACATTTAGGAAAGGATCAAGTTGAGAGTTTCGAGAATGTTGATTGACGTAAGCGTCAATCTTTCGGTGAACAATTTCTTGAACCAATCTTCAAAATTGCTCATCTAAATAGGTAAAGACTTTTATTAGTTGCATGACAAAAAACATCGGATGATGGCAATTTTCTTCATCACCAATCGAAATTAATTTTTAGGAAAATCTTGAAATGATTTTTTAAAGACTTCGCTTTGTTCATAATTTGTCAATGAGTTGACAAATTGATTCCAGAGATTGAGATCACTTTGCGGAAGCTGAGTTTTTATCCAATTTTTGACTTTGGCATAAACTTCATTCGAATGTGTTTTCAGTAAAATCTGTGTGTTGGAGTTCATCTTTACTGACATGGAAACTCCTCCAACTTTTGTCACAATTTTCTCCATTTTATTCGTTGAACTTGTTCTTTCAGAACAATGGCAGAGTTGATTTTCTCGAGTTTGCCACCAAACAACTTATTAGAATATTGGAGTGAAATTTTCTGTCATTCTGTCAACATTTGTATGATGAGGTTCATGGAAATAATTTCATTCGAAAACATTTAAATGCTCTTGGTTGATGATACTGAGGATGGCAAAGCGATGGATAAAGTTATGGATAAACTAATTGTCTGAACAATCAATTTATCACTTACAAACTCAGCATGAACTTTTGTTGTTATCCAAAAAACTCTTACATCAGAAAGGCGCTACTTTCAGATTCAAATGTTGATTGCCAAGTTTCTCAGTATTTTTCTTGAATTCAAAGAATACAATTATTCTCTCTGATGCTTTTCAAATTTTCTGAATCCTATCAGTTTTCAGCGTGATTCCCCGATTCCATACAATCTCTTGCTTTTAAATGTTAGAAAGAAATAACATCATGAAAAGATTACATTAAAACCAATTTCCATTTCACTCAACATACGGGTCAACATTCAATAGTCAAAGGAAGGTTCAACTTTCTTTTGCAGCGACCAGTTTAGTAATTTTCCGTCTCAACGAATCGATAATTTTATCGCATTTTTAATTCTTTTAACAGCAAGTTCTCAATATTTTATTTGCTTTTCTTTTCAATCCCAAGTAAAAGCCATGAAATGATCAACATTTAAGAAAAGTTGAGTAAACTTGAGTCAATTAGAGTAGATGAATTATCATTGAATTGAACCTTTTCCTCTGCACTGGAAACTCCATGTGAAGCTAATATAGCATCTCAAGTGATTCTTGTTACAATTAGTTGAAAGTTAAAAAGGAAATGAAAACCATAAAAGGGAATAAAAAATTAAACTGAAATGATAATAAATGTGGGCTTCTTGAAATGAAGTTGCGATGAAGTTGTTGAGCATCATGATAAGAGTAGAGGGAAATGCAAAAAGCAAAAGAAAATTATTTTTTTATCGTTTCATGTTCTCCTTGTTTCTCCTCACCATCATATTTTCTTGCCTCTTCAATGCAAATAAAAAGTGAATAGACATTCTTCCACCAAACTCATTCAGTTTCCCCTCAACATGAAAACTTGTAATTCATTTTCATTTAGCCTACATTCGTGTTCAAGTTCATTAGCATAACACATGGAATACACATTGAAAGATTAAAGTATCAAAAGTTGAGACAAAACAATTCATTTTTCAAGTAAAAAAGAAAATGCAAATTCTCTGAAAAGAAATAGAAATTGGTTTCAAAAATTTCAAAGGTTTGCATTTTCAACAGTCTTTTCCAACTCTATCAGTTCCATCAAGTATCTCATTGAAACAGGAAACATTCAGAAATCATTTAAGTTCACTCTTCAACTTTCCTCCAAGAAGATCCTCAATAACAATGAATAGAAGCTGAATTGGATTTCAAATTCAATTGTACTTGTTGGTAAAGAAAAGTGATTGACATTTGTCAAGGTTTATTGAAAGAAAGAAAGGGAAAAAATTGATGAATGGAAAAAGAAGAAAAAAATATTCGATTTAATTTGCTTCGATCAAGGATCTCATTAAAATGTTTGCAAAAGTAAAGTGAAATTGATGAGCAACACTTTTAGTTTACATAAGTGAATGTAATTTCAATGGACAAGTTACCATATTGACTGTTACCTTTCCTTATTGACCGTTTCACTCCTTAATTTACCTTTAATTACCATGAATCAGTTGGTGAACATCATGTTACAAAGGTTAAGCAAACACGATTCCAAAGTGAACTCAAAGGAATAAAACCTTTTCCACTTAAAGACTGACCATTAAATTAACACAAAATCCTAGAAAATCGAAATTTTATTTTAAAATTGAAAATAGTTCAACTGAAAATTCATCAATCTGGCAAACTGGCTATTCTGTGATAAACAAGAATAAAATTTTCACCCAATCATGATTCAGTGGAATAGCATTGAAAAAGGGGAAAAAGGTTGTTCAACACGAAAATCTAATAATAACAATAATGATGGAAACTGAACGAATCAAAGTTAACAGGTTTAAACAGGGAAGGAAAAGAGATTCAAGGTAAACTCGTCTAATAGATTCAGTTGGTAGAATCAGGTTTGTTCAGAGAAAAAGGAAAAGGAATATTTTTTTTCTTCTGTTTACTGATGAAACGGAAATAATTTATTAACCGACTGTTTATTTGCAGATTAATGAATAATATCAGGAAAAGATGAAATTTTGATGAGAATAATTCATTTGCTTTTTGTGAAAATATTGCCGGTAAAGGCAAAAGGGACAAAACTTTGAAACGTAAAACAAACCAATTTATCGATTCGCTTTCGTTCAACTTTTATAGCAAATTGTTTGCTCATCAAATCATTGATTCAATTGTTAACTCAATTTGTATTGATCATTTGCTTGTTTCACCGAACAAAATAATATCGCGATAATTTGAAAGTTCAATAGAAATGAGAAAATGTTCCCTGTGATTCCCAGATGAACAGTAACAATCAATATGAATGGACCATTGTTGCCTGTGATAATTGGTGAATTTTAATGTAAAACAATTAATTCTGATTGTTGGTTCATTTCACTTTGACAGAGAAAAGTCTTTGCTTTTCCTCTTCTTCATTCATAACCCATTCAACCAGATTAATCAATTGCCTAACAATTTTCCGAAATGGATGGAAACCATGAGAAAATGATGATTAGTTGGAATGAACTTTGTTATGAGAAGAGAGAAAAAAAAAGTTTCATTTTTAGAGGGAAAATGTTTGTTGGGCAAAAAAAAAGATGATTAAATATTCAAAATGAAAAGAGAATCAATTTTCCATTGAATCTAAATCATTTATCATGCATGTGATCAAGATGGATTCATCTTGTTCCACGTTTCAATTAGAACCAAATGGAACCTCAAGAGTGATGCGAAATTTGCTTCTCTAGATAATTGAATAACTTTTGGCAGCTTGGTAAAGGCTATCAATTAATGCATTGAAAAAATGAACAAATGAACTTTATCAATTTTCATGATAAAGTGAACTGATTGCACAAAAATTTCTTCACGCTGGGCTGAATTCAATTTGTGTTTCTTTTCAAAATTCCTGATTCCTGTTGGCAGGGAAGATGAAAAATCACAAGTTCTCATTGCAAGTCCATCAACATCAACACGAAATGAATTACACTTCGATTCCTCGAAGCCCTGTTCTTAATTTTTCTTTTGTCGATCTCACTGAACTTTTGGAATTTCAAAATTTAGATTCTCGACTTTTTTTATTATTTAATTTCGAAGCTTTAAGAAGCCAGTTTTTCGAATCAATTTTATGAATTTCGATTTTTCGATTTTCGACTTTTTAAACTTGAAATTTTTCGCTTTTTGAAACCGTTGAACAACCTCTAGAGACTTGTTTAAGATGTTTCTGATTTATTAGTTTCGATTATTAGAATGCTCCGATTGGATGAATTCCCTGAATAGATTACACTGACTATTCTGTGAACTGACTCTTGTCATTGCAAACTTGTTATTGAATCGTTAATTTCTTGACTCACCATTATTCATATTTGACTCATGAACATGATCGTTATCCTTATTTGTACCAAAAGCTGAATATCATCAACTGTACTTTGCACCTCCCTGGAGGGAATCTCATTAGGCAAGGATAAACCTCTTGTACAATAAAGTTTCCAATCAATCAAAGGTTAACATGGAAAGCATCTGATGAGCAAAAGGCCGAGAAAAGTCTAAATGATGAAAAGCTGATATTCCCTGTCAACTTGATATTCACCCTGTTCATTTCAATATCACCATAAAATATAATTTTGTTATCATTATCTTTCCTATCTTTCAGAGTTCTGATGAGCATAAAATTGTTATAATTGCAACAATTTTTTTCTTTTCTCATTTCTCCTTCTTTTTTCTTCTTGATTCACCCATTTCCCTAGTTTTCATCATATTCATTACAAGTTCATTAAAAGACTACATTTTTTTTCATGATAAGAGTAAAATTGTTCACAAAAACAGTCAACATTGAAGGAAAGAAACAAATGAAGATTAAATATTTTTCTCATTTCTCACATTCTGTAAGCGCAATCAAACTAAATGAACAAGAAAATGTGAAATGAAATATGAAATGCAGAAAAGTGTCAACTCGAGTTATTTAGATTGTCATGATTTTCATCATGAAACTTGATGTTTTTAAAGCATTTTGATTGTTCTCTTGAGTTAATAATTAGAAAATGTTGAATCTGAAGAAGAAAAAAAATATTTTCATTCGAGGAAAAGTTTTGAAGTAAATAATGATTGACTCATGGAAAGGGTTGAAACACCTTTTTTTTTCCGTCTTGAAATGTTCCATTCTTGTCTATTCCTTCCTCGTCTTCATTAACTTTTTCTCCCTGAATCTCAATAGTGAATAATTTTCCTTTTCTCATCTTTTCTCTTGAAATTTTTTCTCCACTTTTTTAAATTGAATTTGACTTAAGGGACTTTAACACTTTAATGATCAACAATTTTCCTTCATTCATGGTGCAACTCATTAGAAGAAATTTGAATTCTTTTCGTCTTTTCATTTTTACCTTTTTACCTTTAACCAGACGATACTTGCCTGGAAGCAGCATTAAAGATTATTCAAGTTTTCAAGAAAAAAAAAACTTTACTCTTTCAATCACTGTGATTTCACCTTCACTGAGTAACAATGGAAAACATAGAAAATCTGAGTGCAAGTTGCAAAGGTTGAATTAAAAGAAATGGAAAGAAAAGATTTTTACATTTTCATGATTTTCAGGTTGAAAGGGAATCGAATGAAATTGATGAAAAGTAAACAAAATTTTCTTTTATTGATTCATGGGAAATCATGTAAACATGGTAAAAAGAAGGAAAAGAAAAGAATGTGTAACGAAAAAAATTGCTTTTCCTTATCCTCTTCATTCCAACATTAATCATTAATTTCCGGTCATTATTATCGAATCTTGAAGTCTATTAATATCGAGTAACTCGCCACAAGTTGAGAGCAACCGTAAAGATGGAGAAGCTGATATTCATTACAGGTTTCAAGGTACAATCTTCTTGGTTCACTCATTTAGCATTTAATAGATATTAATGTTATGGATCAATAAATGGTTAAAGTAGACTAAACCAGAGATTAAGAGGGAAAAGGATGAATCAATAACCAAGAAAGTAATCAGTTATTATCTGATTGAGCAAAAATTCTTGTCGATATTCACATTTCAGTTGTTCTTCATTGGTTCATTGTCTTTTTTAGGTTTCCTCACTTCTTTTCATTTCATTTTTTCATCCTTTTTTTTTACCAACAATTTTTTGCTTCTTATTTTGCTTATTATTATTGGCTTATTGTTTATCCTTCCCTGTTGAGTAAAGATTTTCTTTGTAATAACAATTTCGCTTATTGATTCACAATTTTAAACTCAACTTTCAATTCCAAACACAAGACGAAAATCTTTAGTTGAACCAAAAGCACAATTCAATGTGATTATGTAACATTCAACCAATCAGATTATTTACAGAATTCAAAATTACTTAATTTTTTCCTTTTCAATTGTCACTTCAATGGAGTTTGATCAAAGGCTGAAATTTTCACTGTTTCGTGACTAAAAATGTTGATTAATATACTCAAACTTTGATTACATTTTATCATCAATTCCTTTTGAAAAAAAAACTGATCATGATCTTTACACTTTTCAATAGTAGAATCAAATTGATGATTTCAAACTAAAAGCTTCCAATCATCACCTTCATTATTTAGATTTTTGTTGATCGAGTAAATTTGATGTTATCTTTGATCAGAAATCGTTGCTTAAAATCATGAATATTGAAAATCTCAAGAAGCAAATAAAATAGAAAATATTTGACGAAATTTTCTATAATTTCTGGACAACTTTTAAGCTTTCAATTTACATTGTTAACCGCAAATCATGAGATTATTTTGCTTTCACGTGAAATTGTATGAAAGCAAAATCTAAGCTGAACAGACTGGAAAATGTTCTCATCCAAATTCATGATTCTAGACAATTAATGTCTAGAAGAATAGAGTACTTCATATTAAATGATATGAATAATATTAGCTTTGGTCATCAGTTCTGAGGGAGAATTAAATTTGGACTCAGTAATGAAACTAATCACTACGAAGTGCTCAATAAACCTAGAAAAACGATTCGCATCTGAATTTCATGGTTTCTCATTCAGTCTGACCTCAACTGATTTCATTCTGTTTTGGATTGTTTGCAAATGTCTGGTTAAATGGTGTTGCCTTGATTAATTAACATGTCAATTAGTTTCTGGAAAATGGTTCAAGCTCAAGTCAATCAACTTTCACATTTTGTCAATGAACAGTTTTGGTCAGTTCTAATTGATTGATGTACCCAAAGAAGAACCAAAGTTTAACACCAGGAGAATGTTGATGAAGAATGTAAATGGTTCATGCAGACGGAACAAGGTAAAGACAGTTTAAGGCAAGGCTCGGTTCCAATAAAGAGATTTCAAGGCAATCAGAGGAACAAAGTGAACACTGAATAGATTAACCAAAAAGCATTTGAAAAGAGCAATCCATTCAATAGCTTGCAAAGAAAATTCAATAAAATTTTGCTTTTCCTCACTGATTCAATATTCATCGAGCATTTCAATTTTTTCTCGACAAACTATTTTCCAACAAATTGTTAGAAATGAAATTTTACTTCCTTAAAGCAGACTTTAACACTGAAACAATTGATCATGAATAATTATTGAAGATTTCAATTTCTATTTTCATCTTCATTTGATTTCTTCAATTAAAATGACACTTTCTGCTGTTGTTTTGTAGTCTGAAGGGTTTATTCACTTTGATTAGATGAATGTTTGGAAAGTCGATCTTTCTTTTTCATGAAAGTAAAATTGATTCCATTTCAATATTGAAATTGAAAACTCAACAGACTTGACTAGAGTTGAAAGCTTGTAAAAAGTGGACAAAAAATGAGGTCAAATGTTCCATAATTGCAATGAATGTGATGTTTTATGGTTTTCATCAATTCAATGTCAAATTGAGATTTAGATTAAGCCAAATCAATTGCAGTTTATCGAGTTTTTTTTTGCTTGCTTCTGTCAACTTTTATTTAAGATTAAATTTTTGTTCATGTTGATATATAATTTAATCAAGATTTATGAACCTTTTATACAGTTGGAGTCAGTGAAAGTTGAGATATTTTGGATCGTCAAAATTATTTTTTTGTTGATCGTAAAAGATGAAAGGAGGGGAAAAAAAGAAATGAAAGATTTTGATGTTATTTTAACCAGGTTAACCAGGTAGAGATGGAATGGATGTCGATGTAAGAAAAGACCCTCAGGGAGCTTCGAATACCATAATCTTTTTTATCTATTTTCTGGTTTTTTTGTTGCTTCTCTTCTTTTCTAAAAGTGTCAGTTGGTGAATCAGAATTTGTCAAGATGCAGATAAAAGGAATGGAATGACAAAAGTTTGGAAAGGTAAATGAAGATGAACAAAAAGATGAATATATAAAGATAAAGGATGAACATGAGATGGATTGGATGTTGGCAAGAGTTTGCTTGCAATTCAATAGAAATGCTTGTTTATCCTTAAATATTGAGTTCAATGTAATTCCATTCCCAGGTTTTTCTCTTTCCATTTTATCCTTCTTTTTTTCTGGCAGAATTTTTGTTTATCTTCTTAAAAAGCATACACAGAATCACCATTAAATTGAAAGGTCGGTGAGAAAAGAAAAGGATGGAAATGATGATTATGATGATGATGGTTGTTGAATAGGCAAAGTTTGACTTCCTTTTGTCCAGATTATTCAATATCTGACTATTCATTGATTGCAATAATCTCTCTGTTTCAAGATTTATTCAGTTATGACAAAGACGATTGAATTATTTAAATATTTAAACATTAAACTTACCATTTTGAGATATTGATTGGTTTATTGTTTTTTTTTCCTGGTCAACTATTGGAGCGAACAAAAAGAGGATCAAGAGAAAGATGTAAAAATGATTGATAATTGTGACCAACAGGGAACACAGAATGATAAATTATGATGTTACAGTTGATGATTATGATTGTGATGAGTTTAATGATGACTTGAATTACAGTGATGATGCTTTGTCAACTAATAATGTTGATAATGTTGTTTCACTTTGAGCTAAATTTTTCTCTTTTTTCCTAAGACTAACATTATCATTAGTTGAAATTATTTTTCACTTTATGAAACATTTACTAACAACGAGTAGACAATCAAAGAGAAAGATGTTTTTGTTTCAAGTTGATTCACTTTAATTCACATTAGTTATAAATCCAGGAATCACAATGATTACAAAAAAAATGAGGTAAACAATAAATTAAATGTTAAACAGTAAAAATCCAAGTTGGTTTGCTGGCTACTTGAGATGCTACAAAACATTCAATATCATTGTACAGCTTTGTTTTGGTACATTTGTTATTCCTATTTTCATTAGATTAACCTTTCCATTTTGTATTGGCATTTTACTTTCTATTAATTTTATCACAATTTTCGAACCTTTTTTCTCGTTGGGTTTTTCAACATTGACAAAGATAACAACAATAATAGAGGAAAGGAAAGCAACAAGAAATGAAATTTCAGGTTAACCTGGCAAGTAACTGTTTTTCAGTGAATCTTGTGAATACATGTAAGTTTTTCTTGCCTTTAACTAACTTAACGTCTCTTTCCTTTCCCATAACAACTTGCTTTCCTCTCATCCTCATCCTTTTCATCTCACATGCTCATTCAGCCTTTTTACTTGATCTTCATCATCTTCTGTATCCTTTCTTCTTCTGTTTCTTCAGCATCTTGTATAAAATGAATTGGTTCCTATTCATTTTATGTGTTTCCAGTTCGATCGATATTGTTATCGCCTTTCTTTTCTTTCTTTCTCTTTTTCTTTCATTTTCTCCCAGTCTTCCATCAGATTGCAGTAACCTTGTGAAGTGAGGATGAAAATGATGGTGTAAATGCTTTTAAATACGAAGACAATTCGGTCTGATCAGGTGGCAGGTTTCATCTAACTTTATGTTTTCATATTCGCTTCCTAAATTGATTTATGTTTTCTAATGACTCTTTTGGGTTATTTTTGTACAATAAAAAGAATCCTTGTAACATAGCCATTGAAACCTGCTTTGTCTCCAGCCGAAGTTTGTCTTTAAACTGAATAGCCATTTCTGTATCTTCTTGTGGATAAAACCTGGTGAATGCTTTGATAATTTGTTCGTCACTTGCATAGCCAATATATTCTTTATAATCAACTCGACCTGGTCTTATGAGTGCTGGATCCAGTCTTTCTAAGTAGTTAGTGGTCATAAAAAGTATTCGCGCCTCCGATGAAGCTACACCATCCAGCATGTTCAAAAGTCCACTAAAAGTCAATCTACTTGATCCATCATAGGCAAGTTGAACATCTTTTCTCTCTTCACGAGACACAAAAGCAGCATCAACATCCTCCAATAAAACAATTGATTGTTGGGGTGTTACATTCATTAAATAATTTAATCTATCATCCGTTAGTCCTCGCTCACTTAAATTTAGGCAGCATATGCTGAATTGCAATTCTCCGGCTAGTGCAGTAATGAAACTCGTTTTACCACAGCCTGAAAATAAGAAAATTTAATAAGTAATTTTCTTCAAGGTTTTTAAAAATGAAAAAATAAAACTAACCTGGAGGTCCATAAAGGAGATATCCACGGCGATAAGGAATGCCCCGTTCTGCATACCAGTCAGAACTATCGATAAACTCCTTTACATCTTTGGTTATTTTTTCACTTATATTTCCATTTAGTATCACCGAAGAAAGTAACCTCCTTTTTCTTGGCGCTCCGAACTCTCTCCATTCGTGGCCCATTGCCGTGTACATAACAGTTTTTCCTTCATATGTAGCCAAAGCATCTCTTCTGGCTGCCAGAATGATATAACAAAGGTTTAATTTTAACAATTTGGATTACACAATTGTACAAACCTTCATCTAAAATATCAAAATAGAGTTGACGATTTCTCCCCAAAGTAGTTAATTTAACACTTTCCCAAGGTATTCCTGTATTTAAATTTAACATTTGATCACGAGATCGCTCCAAAAAAATTAATTTTCCTCGATACCAAAAATAATGTTGACCAACTGATGGCACAAAGTCAAATTTTGTTTCCACTTTACCACTCTCCATTTGATTAAAGGTAGTTTCGACGGATAAATGTTGGGCATTTTTTGTATTTCGATTGATCCACAAGAGAAGCCACTCATAGCTACGATCCCGGCAAGGTACCTCCAAGCTCATCAAATAGTTTCTCTGGAAAACCTGAGTACCAACTATGAGAAATTTACGAAGGATTGCAATTCCAGAGCCAATTCCAACAAGACCAAAACCGGCACCGAAATACGGATTAGTTGACAAAGAGGCTATTATTTCACTTATTGCCATTTATTATAAATTTTTGCTATTAAAAGAAATTAAATTTCCCAATACCGAAAATAAATAATAAAAATATCAGCTGATTCAAAACCAAAGCATATCAATAACATGTGTTACTTACTTGAATTGATTCAAGGTTGGCGCTAATTTTATTATTTTTAGATATTCTTTTTAGACAGCAGATGGAGCAAAAAGTTTTCCAAGCTACCAATTTGTAAACAATCGCATGCTTTGCTTTGAAAAGTTACTTATTTAAAATTTAAATAAGTTATTTAATAAAATACTTGATTATTTTTTCGTGTTTTAAAATGGCTTTTGTAAAGATCGACAGTCGAATAAGATTAATACTACAGAGTAATAATCTTCAAAAACAAAGAAGTATTTTTGCAGTTTGTGATGAAAAACCACATCTTGTTGTGCCAATGCTTTTCAACTTTCTTCGAAAGCCTAAAGGAACAGTGCTGTGGTGCTACAAAAAAAATCTTCCTCACAAGGAAAAAAATTCAAAAAATAAGAAGAGAAAAGTTGACCCTGAGGATCCCTTCGAGATATTTGTCCGATCAACATCGATCAGGTGGTGTTACTACCATGAGACTGATCGAATTCTTGGGAATAGTTTTGACCTGCTGGTAATTCAAGATTTTGAAGCTCTTACTCCAAATGTTCTTGCTCGGACAACTGAAACAGTTAATGGCGGTGGATTTGTCATTTTCTTATTTTCTAATTCCATGGATTCTATTGGATGTTTGAAGATGGATATTCACAGAAAATATCAAACCGAATATGGACAGAATAAAGATATCATCTCCAGATTTAATAAACGTTTTCTCTCTTCTTTGAAGAATTGCAAAAGTTTTGTAGCAATGAATGGTCATTTCAACCCTCTACATATTCCTGCAAAGATTGAAGAAATTGATTCGAGCCAAAAACCGAATCAAAATGAAATAAAAAAATTTAGCAACTCTTTTGAATCAAACCCATTGATTGGACCATTGGTAAATTTATGTGCAACATTAGATCAATCAAAAGCTGTGGTTTCAATGATTGAATCTTTGGCTGACAAAACTTTAAGGACAACAGTTTCCTTAACGGCTTCTCGAGGACGTGGTAAATCAGCTGCTTTAGGCCTTGCTGTTGCCGGTGCTGTGGCAAGTAACTTTTGCAATATTTTTGTTACTTCGCCATCTCCGGAGAATCTTAAAACTTTCTTTGAATTTGTGATCAAAGGACTTAGTGCCTTGAATCTTAAACAAAACTTTGATTTTGATGTAATCAACTCGAATGAGCCATCACACAATAAGTCTATAGTTATGATTAATATTTTAAATCAATTTAACCAAAAAATTCAATATGTGGCACCCAAGGAGATGTCTGAAAACAGCCTAATGAAAAAGTCTGCTGAATTAATAGTCATAGATGAAGCCGCAGCTATCCCATTACCAATTGTCAAGTCATTTTTGGGACCATATTTAGTTTTTTTATCTTCAACAATTGATGGTTATGAGGGAACCGGGCGAGCATTGTCCATAAAGCTGATAGAGCAGCTTCGAAAAAACGAAAATAATTCCAAATTGAAAGAAATAAAGCTGGAAGAATCTATTCGATATGCAGATGGCGATCAAGTGGAAATCTGGATCAACAAGTTATTGTGTTTGAAAAATGTTGGATCTAAAAAACGAAAAATGGATTCTAATTTTAATATCGATGACTGTGCTCTATTTTATATTAATAGAGATGTCTTATTCAATTATCATCCGACATCAGAAAAGTTCTTGAATAAGCTCATGTCTCTTTATACTTCATCTCATTACAAGAACTCACCCAATGATCTTCAAATGATGGCTGATGCGCCAGCTCATCATTTATTCTGCTTACTTGATACAAAAGACAATGTGAACAAGAAAGATGAAAAATCAAATACGTCCATCCCTGAAGTTCTATGCTTCATTCAAGTTTGCCTTGAAGGGCAAATTAGTGAACATTCAATATCAGACAGGTCACAAAATAAAAGACCTGGAGATTTGATACCTTGGACGTTAGCCCAGCAATTTCAAGACAACAAATTTCCAGCTTTATCAGGTGCCCGTGTGGTCAGAATAGCTACGCATCCGGATTATGTTGGACAAGGATATGGTCGGCGAGCTTTACAGCTGTTGATCGATTATTTTCAAGGGAAGTTTCTAAATGATCCGGATTACATTTCGAATGTGGATAGTTCAGAAACTAAAGAGTCGCAAGCACTTTTGATATCTTTAGAAGAAAGAAGACCTGAACGTCTCGATTACATTGGTGTATGTTATGGTCTAACTTATGATTTGTATCGTTTTTGGAAATCTTCTGGTTTTGTACCAGTTTATTTGCGTCAAACAACCAATGAGTTAACTGGTGAAAATAGTTGTATAATGATCAAATTTTTGCAGCATCAAAGGACTGAGTTTTCCAAAAACATTTCAAAGGATTGGTTGATAGAGTTTTGGACAGACTTTAGACGTCGATTCGTTTCGCTATTGGATCGTGATTTTAAAAAATTGCCCATTCAATTGGCTTATGAAGTTATAACATCTGATAAAAGTTTATCATCAATCAACAATGTACTTCTATCGCCTTCCGAGATAGCAATGATTTTAACTAACGATGATTTCAGTCGCTATTCATCTTTCATTGTTGATGAATCTGTGTCACTCCATGGAGTATTTGATTATTTAACAGTGTTATCTTATTTTTATTTTACTGGAAGGTTCAAATCTTGCCTAGAATTAGACAAAAAAGTATGTAATATAATGATTGGCCTTGGTCTACAACGAAAATCATTTAAAGAAATATCAAAAGAACTCTCAATGGATTATGATACAATGACTTCTAATTTAAAAAAAGGTTTAAAAATATTATCCACATCTTTCCTGCAAATTAGCAATGCGAATGATAAAACTAATGTTGCAATGTAACTAAAATTTTTGCTGTAATTTCATTTAGAATAAAACATTAAGCACAAAATTAATTTAATCAACAATTTCATTTTATTGGTGTGGTATTAGATAGAGTTGTTCAACTGAACTAATTTGACCAAATTAACAGAAATGAGTACAGAATAAGAAAAAAATAACGATTGGGTGGAGACTTGAATCAAGTTGAATGGAGAAAAACAAAGGGTAAATATTTTGGACAAATAGATTAAATAGTAATGACAAATTGATTTAACACAAAAACAATTTTTTTCTCTCGTATAAACTATCCAGACACTTGATTGTTCAAAAACAGGATAAATTTAGACTCCTAATTTATAATCATCAAAAATATCTTTTCTTGCAATTTATATTGTTGTGAAGCTTTGAACTGCTACAATCTTTTCAATATTAAATGCGATTTTGGGATGATTATTCAATCTTAATGTTAATTGTCTGACCTGACCAAGGCTATCGTCTTCGCAATGCCCACACTTGAAATAAAAAAACCTTTAGCCATTGTTTTGGATGTGACAGGTCCTCTTGTAACCAAATCTTTCATGACTTATTCATCAGAGACTCGACAATTTTTGTTGAACTATTACAAGGATTATGTAAGAGAAGTTTGGGGACGAACGAATCTCAAATTATCAGTCAATTTCTTCCGCCAAGAGATAGAATCAGAACGCGATGAAGCCAGATATCCACCTTTAGCTCCAATCTCAGCTCCTCAGGAAGAGCAAATTAATGCTTTTCTGGAACATTTAAAATACCGCTTCGAACACGCCTGGGGTGTTAGATCAGCTGCTGTTGGTATTTTTCATCTCGGATTGTCAGAGTGGGCCTACAAAAAGGGATTGCTACTTACACCGTAATTGTGATTATATTGTTTATTAATATCTCCTTCAATTTTTCATTTAACAAGTATTTTATTACATTATGTGGTTTTGTGTTGCAGTGTTTACCCAGAGGTTAAAGATGTCTTAACTCAGTGGAAAATGATTGATGGTCTCAAAGTGTATGTTAATGTTGGACCCACTAATTTTCTGCGTAACGTTTTCTCTCGAACTACTCAGGGTAATCTATTACCGGTATAAGGCTTTTTATTATTTCTTGGATTAACCCTTGTCTTTAACTTACAACTTGTACCTCTTTAGTGTGTCGGAGAAAACTTGTTTCATTTGTACTTACCTCTCTCCATCTCTCCCTCTTTCTAGTTAATTGATGGTCATATGAACCTTTTGGAACACAAATCTAAAAATTTCATCAAATTAATCCAGCTGCTTGAGATGAATCCACAAGATATTGTGTTTATAACTAGAATGGTCGAAGGTAAGCATGCAGCTTTTCTACTTGTTTTACATACATAGTTGATACACTTGTAAACATTTTACTAAATGATTGTTTTCACTTTAGACGCTAAATTAGCTTCAAAGGAGAAAATTCGTGTTGTAATTATTGTCCGTGAAGATTTCGCTCCAGATACAGTGGCTGAAATCAAAGGAACTCAAAAAGAGTTAAAATCATCAAAAGAAAAAGAGAAACAGCGAGAGGAAAAGCGCGTCAAAAAGAGACAAATGCATCTGGCAAAATCTAGAATAAGCTCTACTGAGTTTGGTGGCGAAGCAAAACATATTAGTTCTGATTATGAGACGGTAACATCAGGATTCGATGATGACGATTATGAGCCCTGTGCTTCAAGCATATCAAATACCGATGATATTCGTGATTTTCCTGTCATTGTGAAATTGGATGATTTGAAATGGTTACCTAACTAAAACCAAGTTTAACATTTACTCTTCTCCACCTCTTTGCCTGTAATAAACAACGAAACACTTATCATTTAAGTGACCGGTTAGTTTCCGAACCTTTTGTGATCTCTCAAGCATCAAAGACCCGAAATGTTGAAGAAATAATTTAAGATTGGAGCATTTTAAATGGGTGTATATAATTAGTCCTCGCAAAAATGGAGAAAACAAATTTTGAAAAAAAATACAATAAAAAAGAGGCTCTCAACGGAGAGTACTTGAAAAGAAGAGTTTCAACCAAATAATCAACAATTATCATTACACATGGTGTTTTTCATTCATGGAAAATGACAAAAAGCAAATAATCTTCAAAATCGGGTGCTCAGGTGATTGAGTTATACTTGGAAGATGAAGAGACCAACAGTTATGGCAGGAACGAAAAGTAAACATAACATCATTGCCATGGGTCTTAAAAACTATAATGTTGATTACCATGCATTTCGATGAACCATATTACATTTAATATACACATTAATAACGATTCTCAACATATCCAACTCTGTAACCCTCCATAATTTTATTTGAAACCAGCTGAAATTGTATATAAATTTTGCTTAACTTATATAAATCAAGGCGAACGTAGAATCATTTTGTTTTTGTATAATTATCTTATATATATATAACAATTGATTTTGTATAGTTATTTACAGGTTGAAAAGATTTCCAAATCAATGTGAATACAAACACAATCGATGTTTTGGTTTTTCCTTAAATTTTGTTTGCCTTTCGGTATCTTTGTTAACACGCACTGAACAACGAGCAAAAATTGAGTTAACAAAAAAAAAATGAAGAGACTGAAAGATTGAGAAAGACAATCTGGTGAACAATTGTCATAATTAATGTGCTTCTATATACACAGTTTATGTACAAGATATTTGTTATGGCTGATTGGTCTAAGCTAGTTGTGTTGGTTTTATGCTTAAATGATGGTTTTGCATGGAGTTACATGAGTTAATGGATGATACCTTAAGCTACAAAAAACAAGAGTATCAAAACAATTAAGGCTCATTTTCTCGTCCCTCTTAATGTTTATCAATTGCTTTTGATGTCAAATATTTTTCCTTGTTGATTCTCGGTTGATTACAATATGATGATGAAAATGTTGGTAAAGCAAAACAAAAAGGTTGTGCTTGCAACCAAAAAGAAGGGCAAATTGAAAGGTGTAAAGAGAATCGAGAGAAATAAAGGTTGACCCATAAGATGAAATTCGTTGTTGGATACTCAATTGTGATTATCCTTTCAATGATAGCCACCATCATCACCACCATCATTAGTGCCACATTTAGTACCAGCCATTGTTTACCATGAGCTGTTGTTCGTGAACAAGGTAAAGTTGGAATTGGATAAAAGATGTTTATCTCCTTGTGGTTTAGAGGCCAAATTATGTGTATATGTATTGAAGGCAAGATACAAGAAAAACAAACAACAATGATAACGATACAGGTAATAATGATAATAATAATATAATAACATTATTGATAATAACAATGAAATAACAATTATTTACAAATGAAAGAAAGATAACATGGAGGGAAAAGAGTTACAGTACAAAAATTTGTGTCTCAAATTGTGATAATGATGGTGGCATTTTGGTGATTAATGATGGGTGAATGAAAGTCTCCAGGAGAAGGTATAAAGATTGACATCACTTGTTTATCATGACAATTCGCAAAATTGGAATTTCAATTGATAAATGATTTTAGCTTTTAGTTACAAAATAAGACTGGGAATTGATTTACAATTGATAAAGCTTTCTCTTTTTCCAGTCTTTGCTCAACATTTATTTTCTCGTTAACATAAGAGATTGATTAATTTATTCCTAAATTTTGTTCGTTTTGTAATCTAGAATTAAAAAATTGAACCAATTGAATTGATTTGTTATACAAAAAAAGAGAGATAGAGAGTAAGATAATGAATTGAACCATTATTAGCCTAGCAATCAGTTGAATGAGAAATGGCGTAAGCAAAGAGCTGAAATGGAGAATAGCTTATCATTGAAACAGATTATGGTAACAATAAGTAAAAAATGATTCTCAAGATGAAGAATAATGATAATGAAGATGAGGACGATGATGATAAATTTTAGTAATTGTCTAAGGTAAGAAGGAGTGATGGTAAAATTGTACTCAGGGTGTGGTATTAGATAGAGTTGTTCAACTGAATTAATTGGACCAAATTAATAGAAAATGAGTACAGAATACGAAAAAATAGAGATTGGGTGGAGACTTGAATCAAGTTGAATGGTGAAAAACAAAGGGTAAATATTTTGCAATAGCAATGACAAAGTGATTTGCATATAAATAATGATAAAAATGAAGAGTGAAAAAAATTGATTAACAACTAAGTTTGCCCAATGTTAGCACCAATCATCATCCTCATCATCAACCTCTAATAGAGTTAAGCCATCAATGCGATGATGACGATGATGAGGCGAAGGTGCAGTCACCAAAGGTCCAGGGGGCAGTATAATGGGCGGTTGACCTGATGGTGATTCAGGTAAGGCTATTGGAGCCATAGATGAGGGCATCAATGGCGGTAACAGAGTTGGTGTTGGTGATGATGATAACCCTATCAATCCTGCAGTTGCTGATGTTGATGAAAGTTGAGGTGCTGGTGCTGGTGGCGGTGGTAATGAAGGTGGTGGATGTGGCTGTGGTGGTGGCGGTGGAGGTGGACGTTTACGAGTAGGTATATTAGCTGCTGCTGAGGCAGGTCGGGGTAATAAAGGTGCTTGTGATAATGGTGGAGGAGAAGAAGAATGGTGATGATGATGTTGACTTGGTAGGCTAGTTGAACCCATTGGAATAGCTGAAGATGGTGGCATTGGTATCGGTGGTGGTGGACCTCGTCCAATACTAACACCAGCGACTCCTCCACCTCCTAATGCGCTGGCTGCTCTTGTTGGTAATGGTGGCGGTTTCAAAGGCCTTGAAAGATGTGAGGTATGTTTACCGGGTTTCCCATAACCATTGGGCAGTGGTGAGGGCAGTAATCGTGAGCCGGTTACTTGGCCGATACCAAGGCTGGCAGCGGCTTCGAATGTTAAGGGCGGATCCGTTTCCGGTGATAAATAAGGCGGCTGTTGTTGCTGTTGTTGCTGAGTTGTATGGTTAGTGTCTGTGATTGATGTCGATTTGGCAGGCCATTGTCCTGACTAGAAAAAACAAAAAAGAAAATAAATATTAGAAAATCGATCCAATACGTTTTTACATCATGAATATGTATTATAAAATGGAATACAATAGATGATTGGATGCCAATTCATGATCATTGATCATCTATAAAATATTGCTCGATGTGCACAATCACTGACCTTATAAGACTAATTTTAACACAAACTATTGCCAAAATGATCAATTGTAAAAAACTAAAAAACTAAAACTAAAAAAAACAACATTTCGAATCATAATTTCCCTCCCATATTACATAAGCTACCATAAACGAGAAACCAGAAAAAATCATTAAATAGTCTAATAAAATGCATTGTTTATCAAGATAGTTCCCGTAGATGGCAGCATGAAAAGAGTAACGTAAGGATTAACACTGGTAATTTACCAGATTATTAAGGAGTTTAATCAAATTTTATTTCAATCTCTTTAATTATCAACCAACTCAATTAATTTTTCTAAACTGTCGACAAAACTCGAGAAATTGGTTTAAAAACAATTTAGAATTAATTTGATCTTTTAAAGAAGATTGAAAATCATGAAATACTCTGACCGGTAAATAGTGTTAATAAGCTATTCCATGATAGTATCATTATCTGGTATCTTACCTAAAAATGTTTACACCAATTCAATCATTTGATTTTAAAAAATAAAAGCAAGATAATTTTGAAAACTGAATAAGAATTTTGCAAGAAATTTTCCTAATTCAATGGATTATCATGAATATAAAAGTCATTGTTATGAAGCAAGATAGAAAGAACGAAAGTGAAAGCAAAAAAAGGGAAAAAGAAAGAGAAGCAAAAATCAGTGAGTAAAAAATCAATAACTGAAATGTCAAGTTTATTATTAAAATTATAACTCGACATTGTTTGGGTTAGGATTGTAGATGGATACGAACCAGAATATAAAAAGGACACTTTGAAATTTGTGAAAAAGCTAAAGATCAATGTAACCTTTTCCCTTTGCTTTTTCCCTTCACCCATTTTAACCGGTTTAAACAGTTTTATCGATCCAAAGGCAATGAGGTTACATGTATTATTTACCTCGCACCTCGCTGCCTTTTCCCAACTCATTCGAGTATCCTTCAAAGCTCTTTCAGGTCATGACCTCATCCTCGAAGTATATACCCTTTACTCTCTCTTTTTTACTGCCTTTGCTTACAATACACTTTCTTACTCTACTTTGTTTTCCTCCTCATCATCTACTCCTTGCAACTCTCAAAACAGTTAACCTGGTTATCGACTTGCCTTTCAGATCATCAAGCCTGCGCTCTGCCACATCTCATACAAAATGTACCCTTTTACCTTCATTAGTTTAACCAGGAAAAATGTTTCACAGAAAAATATTCAACCCAAAAAAAAGATGCTATTCAAGAGCAGGTCAAATGAGCAAAGTTGTGATTTCAACTTCGAAATTTTCTTCTCAAATTTTCAATATTTGCTTGTCCAACTCAAAGAATCGATATTTTCTGGTTCATTTTTCTTCGATATTTTCTAATGAATCAAAGACAAGTTTAAAGATGTTTTTTCGCTTTAAAATTAACATTAAGCCTGATATCCTTTTTCATTGTTTCAAATCCCTTCAATCATTTTACTGACAAGCAAAAACCAAGGATTGGGTTAAACTGATAACCATAATTATTGTAAAGTAAAATTGCAATAAAAACGAGAATAAAGATGAATTATGAATTTACAAGTCTGTATCAAAGTCATGATTTTGTGTTGAACAGAATAAATACAGTTATTCCATTGGTAGACTGTTAATATCATCAGGGGAACATTGAGGTTTCAGTTGAACAAATCACTCGGCTTCATTTAGGTTTGCCTTTCAACAACAAAAATAATATATGAAAAGCTAAACAATAATCATCCAAAGAGGAAAAAAAACAGGTAAAGATTGTTGTTCCATTTGTCTCTTGTCTTTTCACTGATTTCTGCCATTTCTCTGGTGAAATGGTTAACCAAAGTTAAAGCTCGAGTCTTTTTTGCCATTTAATCAGTTATTCAATGGGAATCAAACAGATGATCAAACTTTAATTGTTCTAGCTTTAATCTGTTTCATTGAGAGACAAAAAAAGAAGACTAATTTTTATTGAAATTTGATTTATAACCAAATAAATCACTTTACCAGGGTAAAAAGGTTGAGCTCATTAAAAATGGTTCACAGTGAAAGAGTTTTCAATCAAAATTGATTCATTGAAAAGTCAAATATTAAAAGGTCTTTAGCAAAAGTAAATTAACATGATAAGTTGATGACAAATGTAAGCTTTAAAAAGCATCAATCCATGTTTAACGAAGCACAAGCAAAATGCAAATCCAAAGGAAAACGTGAACTTTTCAAATGAATAACAATGGATAACGAACTGAGGAATTGAATGGAAAAATTGTAAACATAAACTCGAATCATCATTTTGATGTTTTTCAATGGTTCATTGGTTAATTGATGAGTCTAAATGGTTAACGAAAAAGAAACAAATTGAAAGGGAAAATGGAAGGAAAAGAAACCAGAAAAGGCAAACCTACTTGGGTTCAAGTTAATCAGGCACTTTTGGTTACATTTTACATTCGCAGTCCACTCTCTTTCTCTCTATCTTTAGGGTCCATGTGGTTTGGCCAATGGGTTTACAGTTGAATGTTAACGATGACCATTGGTTAGCACAATATAACCTGATTGGTAAACACAGATAAGAGAGACCGCAAAGTAGACCAAAGAAGGAGTAGAAGACACAAGATTCGGTAAAGGAGTAAACAGAAGGACAGACGATTCGGCAAACACAAAACGGTTCACAATTAAAGGGAAGTTCACTTGCTTTAAGCACCAACACATTGGTCAAGTTTTGGTTTCAATCTGTCAACAGAATGCAAGTAACAAGGATCGATCAACATACATTGAAACATAAAGAAACTGGCAGGAAATGAGAATCAAGCAATAAATGTAAATTTAAAATAAAATTTATAATTAAATATAACAATTAATGGGAAAGGAATGCAAAGGTAAAATGAAACTTTATTTTCTTATAAAATCAAATAAAATGGATCATTCATTTTTAAAGTTAAAAAATGGTAAACTTTGATTTGTGTGAAAGCCAATTGTCGACCAAACGAGTTGAAATCGATTGAACAATTGCTTTGATCTTTAATCCAAGTTTATCAATATTCAGTGTTAATCAAAGAAAATGACAAATATTTTAGTTTCATTTTCCAAAAGATGTTCAGTTGAATTCAAGTTTCATTTTTAGACAGTTTCTTGTGATAAAGTGAAATTTTGTCAATTGTAAATTAGCTTAGAGATATTGATATTTTCAATTCAATTTGTGCAACATTTGGATGAAGTTGAAAGTAAATTAAGACAGAGGCAAAACGGGTTTGCTGTAGTTGACCATTTTTCTGGTTGCTTCATCAAATAGAAATCGTTTTCATGTAAAATGTCATTTTTCAAGTTAGAATATAATATTCATCATGAGAACTGAAAAAATTTAGCTTCTCTCTTTGAAACTCGCAGAGATAAATACATGAATTAGTTCTCATATAAATTTATGCAGCTTCAATCGAATGGTTAAAGTAAAAAAAAATTGCATAAATCTAGTAGATCCAGAACAGTGATAATCTCATCTTGAATTAAATCTTGATTTCAAATGAAAGGTGCGATTGGACAAAATTTTTGGTAAATTGTTTTGAATAAAATTATTAAATCTTTTGCTCTAAAATGTAATCACTTGAAAATGAATTTGCTTTAAATGTCATTTTTGCCTTTCAAATGATTTACAATGCACTGCCATTTAAAGGTTTATCCTACGAATTGATTGGATTCCTTTTACTTGGCAGCATCAAATTATCAACTCTAATAAATCCAAGGTAATGATGATTACTTTGATATGCTTTCAGCCAAGTTAATGAATAATAAACAAGCATTGGATTGTAAAACCTGGACCAGTAACAATATCTTTGTAATGCATTATTGTGCATACTGAACCATGCAAACTCATTTGTTGAAGTTATACAAATGAAACACTTTGCCTGCAAATCTTTACTCGTTTAATTTACCTTTCAACTACCAAATTGAATAATTTATAACACAAAAAAAAGGTGTTTAGTGATTGGTAAATGTTTAAATTGAATTGAAGGAAAGATTTGAGTGAAAGGAAAAGTTAACAATATTAATGGTCAAACAATTTTCTGGTTAACAGAGTAACCCAATATGTTTGGTTGTTTAAACCAGAAAATGAAAGGTAAATGGATTGTAGCAATAATGGTATAAATTAAGGAAAATGATTAAAATTCTAGTGTTTGAACAATTTGAAAGTAAATCAAAATTTAAATGTTAATTGCTAAATTAGTGGATTGTGGCTTTAGTAAAGTGTTTAGTTTTAAAGGTTTAAAAGGTTTGAGTGAGTGGAAAATGTTTGTAAACTCGTAAACTTACTGGTCCATAAGTGGTGTGTGTTGGTGAGGCATTTACACGGGGAAAGTTGATGTTGTTGGGTGATTTATCAATCATTGGTATTGTTGGTGAATGTGAAAGAGTTGGAAAGTTTATTCCTTCAACTGATTGTGAACCTCCCAAAGATAAAGGTGAAGGTTTAAATGGTGTTGCAGGTAAACGTCTTCCCGTTCTTGATCGTCCCAAGGCAACTGTGGCTGCACCAACAGCCGTTGCTGCCGTTCTTAACCTTTGAATGGGTAAACTGACTGCTGATTGAGGTGAAGGACTGCGACTTCGTTCAGCCAACTTGGTTGTTCCATAATAATTGTCGGATGGACCAGGAACCGGTGTTTGGAGAGGATGATGGGTGGAAACATGGGAATGTGCATGACCATGAGGACTGGGACTTCGTGATCGCTTATCAAGGCACGTTGTACGATATTCTGGACTAATGGATCGACTTCGACCCGTTGCCTCGGTTGTTGTTGTTGTAGGAGGTGGACCTCTCCAAGGTGAACGAGAACGACGACGAGAGGCTCGACGGCGACTTGGAGATCGACCAAGTAAAGGTGATCCATACGAGTAAAATTCATCTCCAAGAAGTTTTTCTATTGAGCAGAAAAGAAACGACAATTTAATTTAATTTCAAACAATTTCAATAGTATTCTCAACTTACGTCTCGCCCGACCTTTCCGTGAAGTCTCAAATTTAACAATGTCAACCACATCGGAAACGGCTTCGGCAAAGCCAACATCCGATGGTCGAGGTGAGTGTAATCGTGATCTAGCAACTGGAGATCGACCTCGATCACCCTTTACAGGAGACTCATCACGAGTGGGTGAAGGTGATCTCGATCCAGGTCGAGTGATTTGCAAATCAGGTTTAAGATGAGCCATTTGTTGAGACATTTGTTCCTGCAAATGGAGCCAATGAAGAGACAAAAAATGAAGCAAAAAAATGACAAATTACAATCAACTAGAGACATTCAAAGAAAATTTGTTTTCCCATTCAAAACATTGACTCGATTCATAAAAGAAACGAAAAACATTAATTATAAAAATAGCATTTAAAGATTAAAATTAACATTAACTATAACCTAAAGAGTTTGGTTAAACATCCTAAAAGTAAATTAAATTTTACTGAAAAAAAAGAGACAAAAAAATAGTTATACTGCAATGATACTAATTATAGTTAGCTTAATTGTACGGTTAACCATTTGTTGTCGTGTGTTTTTGAATACATAGTTGGCGATGCAACGAACAAAAAGGCCAAAAGTGTTAAAACAATTGTTACATTGAAATACAATTTAGTGATAAGAGGACACCAAGAAAGACGATGCTTACGATATTTACTAGTCAATCAATGGAACAATCACAATGAAAATAAAACATAAATCCCAAGTAAAAGTCAGGCAGTTATTGACTAATTTATAGTTGAAGGTGTAAAGTTGATTGACCTGAATAAACTCGGCAAATCAAGACAGTTTACATTGGATGCAAGAGTGCGAGAGTGAAACGGGAAAACTGAAATCATGCAATTGGTAAAATTATGAAGGAGAAACAAGTTTGGAATGAAAAAACGCAGTAAAATGGTTACAATGCAAAGGATAATACAAAACATCAACAATCAAGAGACATGATTTTTCTTGTTGGTACAACATTGATTAACATTGATTTGGACATGATTGGCAATGGAAAGAAAAAAATTTACAACAATAATGACAATAAACTTTTGGGAATTTCATTTAGTGACCCTTTCACAGTCAATGGAGCATCAAAACACACACAAAAGGTGCACACTTTACCGCTATTTACGTTGAATTTACGATAACATTTCAGTGTCACTTTCATCATGTTTCCACTTTTGAGGAAACACTTTACGATTTTTGTTTTTGACAAAAAAAACAAAGAAACACACAAAAACAATGTCAACCTGTCGTGTCAAGTTTGAAACATTCACGAGAAAAGAAAACGTAAAAATAACACTTTGCGTGATGTTGAGTGAAAATTACGAGTGTGTGTCAAAGGCGTTTGTTTGTGTTAATATTTTGCTTTTGTTAATTGTTGTTGAGAAAAAAGGTCAAACCTGAGTTTCAAAGTTTTTTGAATCACTAGAGTCTTTCTTGGATTTGCGTTTACTACTTCCTCGACGAAGGAAACTAAAAGATCGTCGTCTCTCCTTGCCATCCTCATCATCGATGCTGGAAAGAACAGGTTAAGTTAAAAATCAGTGTCAATAGTGTTACATAAGCAGCTCTAAACAAGCAGTGATTACTCGTGACCTCAAGAGATTAGTTGATTTAAACATTGCAATTGGGTTCATCGGGTAGGAATGAGTTGGGAGTGAAAGATGTCGAGCTTGTAATATGAAGTGAGTGCTGGGAGTGAGAAATGAGCAAATAAAACGATGTATAAAATGATATTAAACTAAAAAAATGTTGAATAATGTTAAATATTGAAATGAAAAGGCAAAAAGATGAAAGAAAATAAAAAAGTGAGCAAAATTAATTAAAAAAAAAATGCATCGATTCGTTGTAAAATTGATGTCAGGAGAAGGAATTGAATTGCAAGTCAATTCTGGTGGTGATTATGCCATGGATGCAGTTTTTTTCTTTGAAAGTTTCATGCTGAAATTGAAAAGTTTCATTGTTGCTAAATGACTTTGATGATCCATTTACCTTAGATTTGACCTGACTGAGCCTTTGCGACTTGCCTCTTGGCCTCCACTTCCAGTGTCGAAATGATCTTCGTGTGGATCTCGAGTTGCATGGGAATTGCTTTGACGAACTGCACCCATCAATCGTTGTAATAATGATGGACGCTATTGTTTTGTGTTTTGCATTTCATGTTTCATTTCATTTTGCAAATGTTAATGAATAAACCCATTGAAATTGGTTTACAAATTGGTTTGCCAATTTGTTTTGTTTTAGTGATAAAAAATTATTCATGTTTTTGTCATGTGATGTGTTGATGTTTGTAATTAAGAGGAAAATGAATTTGCAAGGAAAATTAATGGCAAGATGAAAGAAGAAGGAGAAAGAGAGAAGAGAAAAAAAAATGATGTAAAATGAGTGTTTCAGTTACTATTGACAGTTAATTTGGTGTGAACCAAGTGTGAATGATTGTGTGATCAAGTGAGTTAAGTGAATGAAAGATAAATACAAAAAGAAAGGTTTGGAAGAAATGAGATGAAAATCTGAAAACAAAAGTGAATTTTGTGAGTGAAAAGTGAACAATTGTGAATGAAGTGAATGTGAGTGAGTTTGGAGTGAAAAAAAATAATCTCAAACATAAATACGATTCGCTGATAAAAAGCAGAAAATGAACCTTTTCAACAACTTTGCGTTGGAAACGTTTAACTCGATGAGCGAATAAAATTTGAATAAACTTTTTGTCTCCTAACCTGAAACAGTTGCAACTGACAAACCATTGAATTATCCGATTGAACAGTTAAGAACAAACGAATCGCTCAAAATCCCTTTAAACTCAACCTCGAATCTCAATAGTAAAATATCCTTCAATGATAACACTTTTAACGTAATAATAGAAAAAAAAGATTCGTCTAAAAGTTCTAACAAAACGAAAAAATGAACATTGATTTTGAGAAAAAAAATATTGCAAAAATAAAAAGAACAGTTTTGGGATGAAAACAACTCAAGACATTGAAATGAGTGCAACATGGAAAAGACAGAAAATCAATTGTCGATTCTCTGTCTTGAGGTATTGAACAGGCACAAATGCAAACATCAAGTGAATATCATGGAATGACTGGTGAAGGAATCGTTGAGGAACAAGGAATGTCAAGTGTTCTTGCAAAGGAGAGTGATTAAGATTGGGAAATTAACTAATTTTATTGAATACACTACCGAAACATCACCAGAAGCAGGGAGAGCACTTTTTTCCTGAAACAAACACAATACACAATTAACAATACTTAGGACTATAAGACAAAATAGATGTTATTAGACAACATTGATAACAAGGAAACATAATCTATACGATAATAAGAGTAACCAAAATGGATAAACTTAAAAAATAATATCGACGAAAAATAAAATTAAAGCTTTGTACTAATTCAATTTATTAATTTATTATTTTTTGTGTTTTTTTTTCTCAACTTTGTCAGATATTGAATTTAGCACAATTTGAGAAACACTTTTCTCTAAATTTTTCAAATGTTTAATGATAAAAAAAGTTAGATTTTAGCACAAATTTAGGGATAAATGTAAAATTACGATAAATGGTCAACTTAGCTTTCTAGTTTTATTGTTCATTCTGTTTACCTAAATGCATTTCTTTTATTCACGGGAATTTTATTGGACATTTTCATTCAATTTTATGCAAAAAAAAAGACAAACGAAGCAAAAAAAAAATAATCATTGACATTTAAAACGGACGATTATGGTTCAATATGTTAACACAGAAAGATATTTATCAGTAAATTAGATCAAGTTTAATGTTTAGTTGTGATTCATTAGCTTGAATAAAGGTTTAAAATGCATTTTTAGTGTAAATTGTTCATTTAAAATATTGGAAATGTTATTTTTAGAAGTAAAAAATGATGAAATTTCAAAATTCTATTCATGATCAGCTTGAATTAGAAATGGATAAAATTGCTACTTTTGGATTAAAAAAGTGGCTCGAATTTAAACTCTCAACTAAATGAAATTACAGCCAAAAAATGAGCTTTAGTTTGATGCTGTATTCACCATTAGTCTTGATTAAGTTTCACGCAAAGTCTTTTAAAGATGAGTTTTTGCACAAACATTGGGACGAAATCTGAACTTTTCATTTCGAAAAGTCTCTTTCGTCTTGTGATTTACCAACAAGATGTAAATCTCTTTTCATTTCAATTCTTTTTCTGGAGGAAAAAAAGTTTCTTTTTGACAGTAAATGGTGATTTTGATTTTACCAATTTCCCTTTGCTCAAGATTCACTTGAGAAAATAGCTCGGAAATTCAATAGCTGATCGCTTGGGTCGAATGCCGAAAATTATTTGAAATTTAATTATCATGAATAGAAGTGAAATATCGTCTCGAGTTATTTTGAAACGGAATATTATTCGATGCAATAATTTTCTTTTTCAATTTTACCATTTTCTCAACTTTTTTTCTCAAATTTTTTATTCTTTTATTGCTCACTCCCAGATAGGCGGATAAAATGAATGTTAGAGAAATGATTAAAAGGTATTATTAGTCGAAGTTATTTAGAAATGAATATTAAAAGTTAGATTGTTCAATTGGAGAGAAATGATATAAAATAAATGATAGGTAATATGGTAATAATAAGATATAATTATATTAATAAGGAGTGCGAATCGATTTGTGCAACAACTTACAGCTAAACCCGATCCTGGGACAGTCCCGAATCGAGTTGTTCGCCAATTTTCCAGGACCAAAAGACCAGCGTAAATTTTACCAACGGTCAACTTTCCTGGGCCCAATTCTGGTTGATTAAAGAAATAAAATATTTGGTTAACCATAATTCAAGAGGAAATTGCGCAGATTTCATGTTTATTTGTAAATGTTGACTTTTTATCCGTTTAACGGAGTAATGGCTATTTACCATCATCGGGTGGAATCAGCTTGTCAAGCATCTTTTTAGCTTGTAAAGGCCACAGTTTACGAACAGTTTCACGCAACTCTCGATCAGCAATGTCCATTTCATCTGCTGGCCTCATTTTGATGCTCAAATTTTCACGAATCAAGGCAAACAAGGTTGTTGAAAAGTTTACTTTACCCTCTGGATTGACGGGCATATTCATGCGAATCAGTTTCTGGAATGGAAATGAAATGAAGAGAAAATTTTCTTTACTATTGATTGAACTGTAAAAAAAAAGGTTTACTTTTAACATTACCTTGTAAGCCAAACGATTTGGACATTTATTACCGAAACCCAAAGGTGGATCCATATTCCTAAGCATGTCATACATTTCAGTGTAATGAATCCAACCTGAAGCATTCGGATCATATTCAGCCCAAACACGAATAAACTCGTCCAAATGATGGGCACCGAGAATGGATGAATCTCGAGTTAAATAGTCAAAGTTGTCCATAATGACGGCAATGAAAAGATTGAGCATCTAAAATGAAACAGTCAAAGTTGAGATTCATCATCATTAACATGTTTAACCTCTTAAACATGCGACTAAGAATTTTCATCTCTCATGACTTGCACGGCTTTTTGGATTTCAATGAACGCAAGAAAAAATTTCAAAATTCATTTATATTTCAATTTCCATTAGCGCATTAAAAGTCGAATAATCAGTGTGCTTATTTCCAAGGCGCTTGAAACTTACCAAAAATGAGCAGAAAAATATGAAGCTAACAAAATATGCATAAGACCAAATTGAACCACATTCGGGTTTATTTTTCTTGGTTCCAGGATCACAGGGTCTACCTTTGGTACAGGCCAACATGATTGCTTGCCAAGCTTCACCGGTAGCACATCTGTCGACCAAAGTATTAATAATAAATGGTTTCAGTGAAAACGAGAAAGTGGAAAAAAAAGTTAATTTCTTTACTCACCGGAAGAGAAGCATAAGTGATTGTATGAATGTTTGAAAATTGTTGTGTCGGTTATACTCAGTTTCCGGATTCAAACGGATATTTCCGAAAACCTTGAAAACAAAAGAGTCGATTAATTAAATCGGTCGCCATTAAATGGTGCAACACAACAAAATAAGATTGACTATCTTTTAAATCATTCAAAAGCAAGATCCAACTGGACTAAATGTTTACTCACCTGCATACCGATAATGGCATAAATGAAAAATAACATGGCTATAAGTAGACAGACGTAAGGCAATGCCTATTGAAAGAAAGTTAGAATTGTAAATTTTGTTAGAATCTCATTAATTGTCATGAAAACGGTAAACTTGAGCAAGGGTCATTGGCATACTTTGAATGATTGAATAAATGTCCATAATAAAATTCTTATCGTATATCCTTGGCGTAAAAGTTTAATCAATCGAGCAGCTCGAAACAATCTTAAAAAACCAACATTAAATTGGTACGATCTCAATTGCGACTATAAGTGTAGAGAAAAGGTTGAGTTAATTTTTTTTTCCACTTTTTGGAATAAAATTTTTCACAAAGCAGATAAAAAGTTGAATTTACCCCGAACTCCATAACAATTGCATCAATGACGCTTCCAACAACGGTAACAAAGTCAAAAACATTCCAAGAATCTTTGAAAA
Organism: Tetranychus truncatus; assembly: GCA_028476895.1. Classification (NCBI taxonomy): domain Eukaryota; kingdom Metazoa; phylum Arthropoda; class Arachnida; order Trombidiformes; family Tetranychidae; genus Tetranychus; species Tetranychus truncatus. The sequence goes on from CM052060.1 coordinate 16,716,539, forward strand.
AATTCTGTTTATTTTCACCCAACATCCAGTTGAAATGAGTTTGATGGTCGAAAACAAAGTTAAGGGAAGAAAGTGAAGGGCGGAGAGAGAAGGTGGACAACAACGAAAGGAATGAAAACAGGGAGGAACAATGAACAGATGATAACCAGAGAAAATGTGTGTTTGGAAAAAGTCGGCATTAGTAAGATAGTGTTTCAATATTGATAGAGAACAAAAAAATGAATGAATTTAACATTTTTTTTTCAAAAAAAAAGTCGAAAATTAAATGCTAAAACTAAGTTCTAAATGAATAAAAGAAGCGCTAAATATTTGGTATTTAAAGAGTCTTATCAGATATTATCATAAAGAGATAAATTCTAAAGTGAGTCAACTAGAATGAATAAAATCTGGCCAAAAAGATTCTAATGAAAGACTGAAAGACTGAGTTTTAAGAAAAGTTTTTCAAACCTTGCATCCAAACGCCACTAATTTGAGAATACATTCTAATAGAAAGAAAATCGTGAATAATTCATTCATGTAGCTCAAAACATCGAGATAAGTATCATCAGCATGGTGATACTGTGAGAAAAGATTGCAAAAATTAATAGAGAAAAGAAAAAGGGAAAACCATGGTGGCAACATTGAAAAAGAATCGTGAAAAAGAAAAGACGAAAAAGATGAAAACGAAAAAAAAAAGTAGTTATCATCAGGGAATTTGTTTTTTCGGGTCCAAAAATTTTCGAAAAATTATTTCCAATTTGAAATACAAAAGTGTATCGAATCATTTGGAGCATTGGGTGACGGTGAAAAAAAAGGTAATCGTTTCAACGTAAAAAAAAAGAGAACGGAAAATGAAACAAAATTTTGGCAACATTTTGTTTGGTTTTTCAACAAATTTTGTTTAGTTTTGTTTGTTCACAACAAAAGATTGGATTTTTGTTGGAGTTTAAATTAGCATTGGTAATGTTACGAGGAAAGGCGGAAAAGGAAAAGATGGAAACGGGAAAAAAGAGAAGAAAAGAGAAGAAAAAAAAAGGTAAATGAGAAAAATGTTTCGTTTCCTTTGATTGTTTTCTGTTGAAATGAACTTCAGACGAATGGAGATAAACACCCAAAAAAAAGTGTAATGTGATTAAGTGGTGAAAATAAAGGCAATTAGTTGTGATTTGATAAGGGAAGGGAAAAGGAATGAAAATGAAATTGCAAAAAGGTAAATTATATTTTACTTTTTTTTCTTCATCTTCTTTTTTTCTTCCTAATTTCATTGCATATTAATGGTTGATAATGTTTCGACTTGTGTCATGTATATACATGTAAATGTGTGAGTTGTTTCAGGGAAAGAGAAAAGGAAAGTAAGATGAGGATGGAAAAGGGATGGAGAAAGTAAAAGTAGGTCATCTAAAGAAGAATCAAGTTAATGTTCCAAGAAGATGATGAAAATGGTAAAAGAGTTACATTACCTTTCAGGTCAAAATTGATTGATTCATGTTCATGTTTAGTGGAGCGAACTTTTCTATCAAAATTCTAGACTAAAGTCGACTTTGCAATCGGCAACTTTCACCACTAATTAGAACTCATTTCTAGACTTTTTTTTTCATTCCATTTTCTTCTTTCATCTAGCCACCAAAGTTCAATTGCAATACATGATTAGCTCATTTACCAATCTAATGATATATTTACTTGGATAACAGCAATTGTCATGAATCAATTTATTGATCCAAACACCTTTTCCATCACCTTTTTTATTCTCATTGTTTTTTCGGTCCATTTTTGTGTCTCTTCATTTTATGCTTTTCTCTGACAACCTTTCGCCTTATCATTATCCTGATTAAAAATCATTTTCATTTGCATATTTTTTCCAATGAGTTTTACCTTGTTCACTTCGAGTTTGACACTCGACAAAAATCAATCAATTTTCAATTTTCACCTTTTACTTTGATTCCTCTCTTGGTTACATTAACTTGATAATCTACTTTTGTGGTCAAAGTTTCAGTTTTTATTCAATTTTTGGGTTTCTTTTCATTTCTTTTTTTTCTCTCTCTCTCTCTCTTTCATTATGAGTTGCGTTTTCATCAACAATATTTCCCTTTATTTGTTTGTCAGTTTAATTGGCTTTTGAAAAGCTTTCTGTTGGTTTTTTTATTGATTTTTGTGCAAATTTTTGTTTTTACTTTGAAAACTTTTGCTTTTGTAATATTTCCATATGCAAATGAGTTTCAATAGTATATTTACATTGTCATTTTATTTAAATATCAAAATGCATTTACCAATTTCATGCACCATGCTTTTGTTTCATGCTTTTCAAATAACTCAAGATGCTCAATCAAGATGCAAATTAACTGATAATAAACATGCTCAAGTAACTCTCATTTCAATCTTGTTACTCAATGTTGTCGAACAACAAGTGTAACAATCGGGATTTTTGTTTGAAAAACTTGCAATTCCTTTAAACATGCACAAGATGCTCAAGATGCCATTTGAGTTTTTAGTGAAATTCAAGTCAACCGAATGGAATCGAAAAATTGCGACCCTCGAAATAGAAATTTAAAACTTGGATTGGAATTCTGAAAAAACAAATGGAAATCTAAATAAACTGCTCCAAAGACTAATAATTTGTAGATAACTTGAATCCTTTGTCAATCGATAATTGGTTCAAAATTGATCGTTTCCCTATTGAAAGTGTTGAAGCTGAGAATCGACTGAAATTGGAAACTTTTCTTGTCAAATGAAAAATTATCATTAAATTGTTGATCTAATAAAGTCAAATGAGATTCAAGAACATCTTCAGACTCGATTGAAAGTTGTTAAAATTCAATTTCCAGATGAAGAGACAAGAAGAGCAGAATGAAGCGAGAACAAGAATCGCCGATCATGACAATCATGAAAGTAATATGATATTAGCTGATAATACTCGTCAAATACCAAATATAATGACCAAATCCATGCAATTTCAAATCTCAAAATCAAGAGACTTTGACTTGATAGCAGTGATAATAATTTTAGTTGAACGGCATGTTTTTTTTTTCAAACTAATTTTCTCTAAATCTTTGTGTTCAACTGATTTTGTCTGGAAAATTGTTTTGTGTAAATTTTTTTCATTATTTTGTTTTCATTATTAAACACTAATCGAAGGGTAATCTTACCCGGATTCCAGTCGCAATTATCTTGAGCGCACATTCAAGAGAAAAAAGCGCAGTGAATCCAATATTAGTGTATCTGAGTAAATCTTTCAACTCCTGGCTGGCTTTATTATGCTATATAAAGAAGAAGAAGAATATAGAATTGCAAAAGTGTTCGTTTTCGTTTCCACAAGATTCATGTGAATCATGAGGATCATTGATGAAACATTCGGAAAAGACGAAAGAGAGAAACCGGTCAAAACTTCGAGTTTACTCTTTTGAAAATTTTTGGGTCGTTCACAGATTCTATCACCTAAAAGCATCAAAACTGTGCTAATAAGAAACTGGTGAAAATCTAATTTGCCCAAATTTTTCAATTCGTCAAACGTTCTATCGATTGGAAATCGCTTTTACCCAAATCTGCCTGATGAATCTTGAAATTTAACGAAAAGACTTTTTCATCTCAACAATAATAATCGTGATAATGATGGATTTGATTTTTTCGCGTTTTCACACTCTTTTCCTGAGTAGATTTCAATATTGTAATTGCTCTCAATTTATTGACCAAGAATATAATGTGAATGAAAATTGTCATCTTCATGGTTAAAGATTTGAAACTATTGAACAAAACGATAAGTTTCTCTTCTCACTTTTGGCACATCAAGGAGAAGAGGAAGAAGAAGAAGAAAACGAAGAAAGATTGAGTTGATGTTTGATGAAGCGTTAACCAGTTAAATGAATGAGAAAAGGTTGACAACGAAAGAAAAGTCGAGACAGTTAGATTGATAAAGAATGTTAGTCAAGGATCATTAAGGATGAGAGTAAAGAGGAAAAGATGAAAAGATGATGAATAAGATGATCATGTTGAGGTAGAAAGAATTGGACTGAGAAAATTGCATTCTCATGATAAGATGAAAGAAAAGGCTTTTGGTTAAAGATAAGTGTCGGCTAAATGTTATCACTGACAGAATCGCTTTTCATCTTTCAAGTTTACCTTTGCCTTGTTTAACTGCATGTTGATATGAAAATAATTTTCATCCTTTAATCAGTCGCTGAGCATTTTGTCTGGTAAATAGAAAGGAAAAGTCTCTTGGAAAAAATCAAGCTGTCATGTTGAGCGAAAAAACAAAAACAAAATCAAATTCTAAACACAACGCAATTTCATCGAGAAAATTAGTTAATGGATACTTTTGCTCGACAAACATTTCAAACTTGAAAGTTTTCATGAGAAAAAAAAACGAAATTTTTGTTGATCGTTAAATTTTGCTGCTTTAGTTTGCCAAGTTCAGTTTTGATTAAATGTCTGTTCACTTATCAAATAAGAAAATTATAGTTTTATCTCAATGATTAGTAAAAATGATGGTTACACCGAATTTGGAAGAAAAGACTTTTGTGTTGCTCGTTTTCCCTGTCGATGGCTATTATATACTAATTGAAACTTAATTGACTCTTGAACAATCATTTAACAAACTTATACTCAATGACAGTTTAATGTTACACTCAATGTTATCAATTATCCATCCAGAGTTTACAACATTTCAATCTATGTTAATCTGTTTTCGCCCTTTATTCAGTTTCTTTTCAGGAAAAGATAAATACAACTTATCTTTACTTTCAGGATAATCGATAAACATGAGTATCAAGTCAATTACAATCAAAGTGAATAACACACATTTCGAGTTTCAATATTTTCCCTTTTAATTTAATGGCAACTTTTCCACTAATCAAATGATGACTAAAATCAAAAGTTTCCTAATAAATCAATTAACGCTCATTAAACGTAAGATTGCTTTTCAATCATTTTTTTTTGCTCTTCATTTCTTGAGGCTTCTAATGTCAATTGAACTTTGAGTTAAAGTCGAAGCTGAAGTACTGCATTAGCGCTGGTAAACATGATCTCAATGTTGGAATCAGAAGTTTAAAGTTGCTCTGAATCTAAACATTTGGTTAGACTGTTTAATCTTTTGTTGGCGATTCTTCAAGATGACACTTTTTTTTTCATCAAACAATTGAAGTATCATTTTTGATGCTATTGACTTTTCATGATTTATCCAAGCATTAATCATCATCATTTTATCGAAAGCTGCATTTTTCGATTTCGAAACTGAATTTAGTTGAACAAAGGTATGATGAATAGAAAGATGGAGGCGAAGAAAAAAAAAGGTAAAGTTGCGAACAAAATTGACTCGAAAAAGAGAACAAATAACATTTAGATGGATTCCAGGTCAAATCAGTTCGTTGCTCCTCATCTTTCATCATCTTTCATCGTTCACTCTTTCCTCAGTTTCAAAAATCGATTCAAACATTTCTTCCATTCTAATGCTGTTCATCTCTTTGCGCATCCCTTTACTCAGCCTCATTGATGCTCTCATGCACTTTACTTTTTACAGGTAAAAATTGAAGTAAACATTTTTCCAAATCAAAATTCCATAGCGCTTGAACTCGAAATTCAGAATTGATAATAGGAGAACAATGAAGGCTAAAATGAAAGAGATTTGAAATGGAAAACAAAATTCAACACATTTTTCTGTTCAACTTTTCGCCATAAAATTGATTAATTTTCAATGTTATCATTTGTAATCAATGACGACGATAATTTAAATGATAACAGCTTTTAGGGTAAAGTAAATTGATCAATCAAAAAATGGATTCAACTTTTTTTTTCGTCAAACTTGTAAAGAGTCAAATAGAAAAGAGGAAAATTTTTCTTTTCATAAATTTTGACGAAATGAGGTGATTTCATGTTTCCCAGAATTAACATCAAAAGCAGAAATGAAAAACCTTACAATTGAAAAACAAAATTATCATGTAAATTGAGAAGATGAAAGATGAAGAGAAGAAAGATAAACGTCAAATCTTTTCACTTCAAGTGATGAATAAATGATACAGGTGAATGGCTTCAAATCTCATTTGGGGTTACATGAAACTCGACTCATGACAACAGCTGAAATAATTGAGACAATCTCATAAAGCAAAGATAATTAGTCTTGCACATTTTTTTTTCTTCCTTTTTTCACAGATTATTCCATTTTCCCTGAAAATATCTGATTTTCGTAATTAAAAGGCTGGAAACGACTCATCATTATCGTTATCATTATCAACATTATTATTGTTGTAGACATTGAGTGAAAGTGAGACAAAAAAGGATTAAGAGTTGGACAGTAAATTGACCTGTAAACCCTCAACACCACACGATGCAGTTTTTCATATGCAATCAAATGCAATGATTTAGTTTCGTTTTTATACATAAATATATCAACTTATATTTATATATAGAGATGGTTCAAGTTTGATATCAAGAGGCTATTAAGTACTTTCCAAGTGACGATAAACCCAAGATAGCGACAAGAAGGCGAAAACATAACGTTAATCAAAAGTGTTTCTCTCTGTGTGGTTGTGTGTAAATTGTGAACTTATCACAAAAAGCATCTTTGGACAACTCCAACTTTGGCCCTTTGCAAATACGAAATTTCGATTAGAACAAAATTGACTTTTCTAAATGATAGAGAAAATGAGAAAACGTTTCAAACATGAAATTTTTCGAGTTTTTCATTTTTTCGCTCTTTGATATTTATCTTTTAAATTTTCAGTTTCATCTAAAAAAAAAGTTTAACGATATTCCTTGATTTGAATCTTGTCTTTTCAAATTTAAATTCATTGCTTCCGTCATTTGATTCATTTTTGTGTATTCAAAGTGCCAAAATTGAAGTGTCAATAAACTTTGTGTTGATCTTTGAACTTTTGTTAATCGTCTTTAAGAGAAATATTATTGGAAACTTTAAACTGAGCACAGTTTTGATTTGGTAACCTTTTCTGGTAGAGTGCTCCGTTTGATTTGTGTTAGAGTGAGATTTCAGGTTAAAGATGTGGGATGGGAAAAGGGTTGAAATGATAATAATTTTTGATGTTCATTTGATTATATTTGTTGCTGTTTAAGCAAAAGATGGTGAACTCTGAAACTGATGGGTTTTGTTGTAGCCTGACGTGTTTTATGCTCATGGGTTGAGTCTATTTTTGTCTTTGCTATTTTCATTTGCTCAATATTGTCGATTGGGATTTTTGTCTTTTTTTTTGTGTAACTTTGGCTGGATTCAAAGCTTTGATTGAATTAGGTTTGGTTTCAAGTTTGTATTAAACAGCTTACCTTCATCATAAGAAGAAGTGTATTAAAAACAATTAAAATCATGATGAAATATTCAAAACCTGTTGACACCACAATCCTCCAGACTCGATATTTGAAGGAATCTTTATTTTTAGGCATGTAACGCTGTTGTGGCCTGGCCATGATGGCAAAATCAATGCATGACTTTTGATTCTTGTCCAGTTCACCTTCTTCCAACTCTTTTTCACCTTGCTCTTGAAATGTAATAATAATTAAGGCAACGAAGATGTTGACGAAAAAGAATGGAAATACGATAAAAAAGATTATGTAAAAGATGGACATTTCAACACGAAAATGAGGCAAAGGTCCATAATCTTGAAACGTGGCGTCCATTGAGTTTTGTAATATTCTGAAGGGAAACAAAGATGGACAAAAAATGCAATCAATAATTGTATCCAAATGATATCGATATCAACATTTTGAAATTTTTATTAAATTAAAAATAGTGGCAACTCGAATCAGATAAGCAAGAAAATGAGATAAAACCTTTCAAAAGTCGATTGCGATTTCGATGGCAAAAGGAAAAGATAAACTTTATAAGAGCAAAGACTCGGTTAAATATCTTGTTTCCTTCCCTTCACTTTTCAAAATTTGTCTTAACCTGACCTAATCTTACTGTTGGCTCGACTTTTCTTTATCTTTTTTTGGCGCGCTACTCCGACATTTGCGCACATCAAATTTCTTTCTTTTTTCTCTTTTCCTTTTCCCCCAAACACATTATTTAAATTTCATTTATGTGCATAACTCGAAACCTTAATTTCTCGAGACAGGAACAAAAGGAAAAAAATGTCCAAAGTCGACTATTTTGTTTGTAAAAATATTTGATTCGATTTCAACTGTACAGTATACAAGCTGAACACGTGCGCATGATAGATGTTGAATGCTTACCCAGGCCAACCTTCACCCGTTTGAACAGCAAATAAGGTCAACATGGCAGCCATAACATTGTCATAGTGAAAATTTCTTCGCTCCCAGACCCGTCGTTCAACAGCTGGTAAACTGTTTTCTTTGAAAGAGAATCGAAAAAATTCGCCCCTGAAAAGGAAAAGTTGTCCAATTAGTCTTGACAGCGAAAAATTGAGATTCAAGTTGATTTGAAAATCGTTTGAAAGACACTTACTGACATTCCTCTTTAGTCAACTTGGATTCATCATTGCAAAAGAAGAATCGACCGTTGAACAATTGGACCGCAATGACGGCAAATATAAATTGAAATAACATATAAACAATCAAAATGTTGAATACATTTTTAAGTGAAGTAACGACACAATCAAATACAGCCTGTAAAGAAGCAAAAAGGTTTCCATAATTATCAATTCATTAAAAGGTAAATCGAAAGGTGAGAAGCATTTCATTGTTTTAATTTACCTTCAACTTAGGTACTCTTTTGATGGTCTTCAGAGGTCGCAATACTCTTAAAACTCGCAGTGATTTAATTGTACCCAAATTTTCAGCTCCATCTTTTTCACTGTAAAACGATGAAAACGAAGAAATATTGATTTTTTACTTTTCGAAATTTAGAGCAAAATTTTTCATGATAAAAAGTGTTCAAGTGAAATTTGCAAATTGAATTTTTGATCGCATCTTCAATAGACACAAAAAAAAACAATGAATATTGATAGACTATTAGTTTTGATTATTGAACTTAACTTTTCTTGTAGTTGTTGGAATAACTCTTGATTAGGATTGATTATGTTTCACCATTTTATCCCTTTACTATTAGCTTCCATTTAAATTGCTATTCAGTACAAGTTCATGTTCAACCCGAGCAAGTCTTGATTGCACAAGTATTTTGTTGATCCGGATTAATGGATTGTCTTCACAGAGAGGCAACAATTTATAAGCCTTAGACCAATCAAAGTACTTATAGACTAATAATCTGATTTATCTCTTTTTGAAGAAACAGATTACCAGAAACTAACTATTAAACTGACTTTGAAAAAGTATTTTTTTTTTCAACAATTTTATAGAATCACATTTAGAAATTCTTGTGAAAATTTAATCCAAAAACACATGAAATTCAAGTGAAAATCAAAGCTTTTTCCTGAGTCCAACTGTGAGCATATTTTTCAACTTAATCAAGTGAATATAACTCAGAGAGATTTCTCATGAATTGTTGAGATGAAGTTATCTTCATTTTACAGATCAATCAGAGTTTCCCTTTGACTAATATCTTACGTAAGATGAAATCGATTGACTGTGAAAATTTTTATTTGAAATATTCTGCCAAAGAGTCTGTAAATCTATCGAAATGTTAGAGGTGGCGAATCTTGAAAGTTTGAAGCGCAATTTTCATTTGAAACTTTGCCATTTTAAAGGTTCTTCTACTCACCCCATTCCATAACCGATAAGGGCACAGATAACAACAACGGCATCCATGATGTTCCAAACATCTCGACAATAGGAACCTGGATGGAGAAAGATTCCTTGATCGACAATTTTAAGCAACAATTCAACAGTAAAGACACTTGTAAATGCTTTATCAAAAATTTCCAGAGTATCGTTAATGGGTGAATCTTCATTGACTGGATCTTCACAGGCTAAAGCAATGGATGAACAAAAGATGACAACCATGATAAAAAAATCAAAGTAACGCAAATTGACAACATAATGGGCTGCCTTTCGGATCGGATTAGTTGATGACAAGATGAACATGGAAGAATAGGGCAGCATTGGCTTGGGTCCAACAGCATCTTCCTCTTCATCATCACCCTTGTCAGCGTCACCAGCAGATTTACCAGTGGCACCAGCCTTTCCACCCTGTTTACCCTGTAAGGGTGAAGGAGGACAAATGGTTACAGCGGGCAGGTCAAGAGCATTGGATGATCCGGTTCCCTGTTTATGTAAATGGGCAATCTCATTTTCCAACTGATCTTTGGCTCGTTGTTTATCCTCTTCGGCTTCCTCTTCTTCCGCAGCCGTCAACTCTTGAGCATTGGCTAAATTGTCAACTGCAATGGCCAAGAACACATTGAGCAGAGTGTAATTACCGAAAAGTACCAAAATGATAAAATAGGAACTGTAAATCATTCCACCATTATCAACGCCTCCCTGCGATTCAATTGCCTGATACATGACTTCATTCCAATCTTCACCGGTCAATATTTGAAATACAGTCAACAGGGCAACAACAAAAGAATTGAAATTGACTGGCGGAGTTTCTTCAGGAAAATTGAAGCTATAAAAGAGATCGACAAAAGATGATTTAGTAAATTGTCTACCAATTTTGCACCATTTATCCATTGAAACTTACTTTCCACCGAAAAGTTGCATACCGAGAAGAGCAAAGATCAAAATGAAAAGAAAGAGAAGAAACAAAAGGGAAATAATGGATCGCATAGATGATAACAAAGAGACAACCAAATTTTTCAATGAGGACCAATACCTAGAGTTTGGTAAGAAGAGTTTACATTAGATGCGAAATGTGACTTTTTTTTCATTTTTATATTTACTTTGTAACTTTAAATATCCTCAGTAAACGTAAAGCTCGAAGTACAGAGAATCCAAAAGATCCTCCCTTGTAATGATCCCAGATAACTTCAAAAACACTTCCAGAGATGACCTGGATAACAAAGGAAAATTGATTGAAAAATGAAATGAGAAAATTTAACAAATTTTGCCTTCTGTTGTTTACAACGTTTCAGTCTAGTTACTTACAATGCAATCAAATCGATTAAAGGCTGATTTGAAATAAGTTGTAAAACCCAGTGCGTACATTTTTAAAAACATTTCAAATATAAATAAACCCAGAAATACGAATTCAGTGTAAACTGTGGCATCGTGTTGAGGATGGAAAAGAAAAGGACAGAAAAAAATGCATTAACTATTGAGTAGAAATCCAGTTTCCAATCAAAGTGGACAAGACATGATGAGAGAAAATGAAGCAAGTTGCAAAGCTGATCAACTTTGAAGAGTAGACACTCATGATGTTCGGCCGGGAAGCACAAAACACTATTATTGCTGAAGAATAACAATTTTTCATTTTTAATCCATTGGCACATATTCATCTCAAGGGTGCAGATGTTGGACACTATCCAATTTGGATCCAAAGGCAACCATTTCAGGTCTTTTTTTTATAGTTGATATTGAAGCATCTCGGTTAGGGTTGACCTTTTGGACACTTGACACTACAGTTTTGAAGAGCTTTAGATATTCACTTTTCCATGTTTCAATTTAATCCAATTTGTTTGCTTTCTTTCAACTCGCCAACAAAGGTAAGCGTTGCTCTTTGACATTCACTTAACCTCAAAGAGCAAAACCACTCTTCTTTACTCTTTACATTTACCTTCAACTTTTCTCTCACCATTTTATCTCATCTCATTTAAACGATTAAACAATTGCATTACTGGGTTTTCCAGTTATTTTGTTAGATAAAAGACTTGAAATGGATAAGAAAATGTTACTCACAAAAAAAATCTGTCACAAATTGAGGTTGACCGTAGTGTTCAACAGCAACACAAACGGTATTTAAAAAAACTAATACAATCACAAACCAATAAAAAGCTTGCGACTTGATCACTCTCCGAACAGACGATCTAAAAGAGTGAAAGAAAAATTTTAATCATTATTTCATCCAAACGCCGACTATTGAAACCTTGAACCCAACATTTCCAACCATGACAACCCCTTGGAAATCAGCAGAAATCCTTCCTATCATGATTGCAAATTTACATTTCGAGCATTTTTCCATTTCATTTTAAACGTTTCAATTTTTTTCGAACAACAAAAAAACAATTTTCTGAAAGCTTTGAATCCAGTCGACTTGCAATCTTTCAATGTTCCAACCCTTCAAGGTTCCAACAGTCAACTGGCCAAAACAACTAAACTTACCTGACACGTTTCTCTGTCCTCCAGAAAGCCTTACAAGCTCCTCGATTTTTAATCTTTGAGTGAAGATATGAAGCTCGAGCAAATCCTTCATTTTAAAGAGTTCAGCCAATCAATATAATCAAGTGCAAAGTTATTATTAGTGTCGATTAATAGTGTGACACAAAAGCAAATCCCATTTGGTGAAGCATTAGAACCAAATGTTTGATTTGGTTGATTTGATGAATGTTGATATTTGATCAAGAAAAGAATCAAACATTTTCAATGATAAATGCGAACCAAGGAAAGGGAGGACAAAAAAGGTGAGCAAACAAAGAGGAATAACGAAAAAGGTAACATTGAGTAACGAATTGAAACAAAGAGAGAGAGAGAGAGAGAAAAGAGAGAAGAGAACGAAAATTTTCATTAGTAAACGTTTTGCTACGATATTCAATGTTTATCAAGATTGCAATAAAAAAAAGAAAAGTATTAAGTTCTAAAAATAGATACAAAAAATAATAATTGAATTGAATTCATTCCAAGCTACGGTTATAATTGCGTTCCAATTAATCAACAAGACCATCTATTTAATGTACATCATGTTCACTTTCATTTAAACACAAAAATTAAACAACTAAGTTTACAAAATAAATGTAAAAATAACAAAAGTAAAGTCGAGCTTTGCTTGTAATTGATTAACTAATAGTTTTCAATTTGAATCAATAATTGAGTTAAAACTAGAGCATTGCTTTTGTTGTTGGACAATAAATTTTTGAATAAACTACAATTTAATCAGAAGCAAGGTAGCAACAATGGAAACAAAATAAACTAATGAAAATTAAATTTTTCGGCAAACGGAAAATTTTAATTTTTTGCTAATTCCAATTTTTAGCATTAGAACAACTTTATTCAGTTAATCATGATCATTTGCAAGCTTTTATAATTGAACATGAAATTGAAATTTACTCTCAACATTCCAAACATTTTCACCATTTAGAAGGATTATTGACAACATTGAATTTGCATTGAAATTTTTGTCTCTCATTTACAGGTTTGCTGTATCTTGAGAGCTCGTTTTAGTATTTATTTTTTTTTTAAATTTTTTATTTTTGAAAAAATTTCTTCTATTGAGTTGAGAATTTTTCTGTCGAAATTCGAGTTTCTAGGATTTACTGGCTCTAAACTCGACTAGTCGTGTTAAGCCTCGGATGGATTCGAGATAACATTGAATCAAGAAGTTGTTTCATGCAAAGTTCAAGTTCGATATCTTTAAATAATTTTTTTCGTAATTCGATGCAAAAAATAAGACGAAATAAGTATTAATCAATAACTTCACTCTTGATTCTTTTCACATGAATCTCAAGGTTCTGTGTTAATGCAACTTTGAACTATTTTATATTCAAGAAGAGACTATCTTTCAAATCTATTAGAAACCTGTAAAAGTACAATAAGCTTTGAAGATTGAGTAGAAAAGAGCATTTAAAAATAAATTTCCAACAGAATCGATGCAAATCTGTGAGCGACTATGCGAGTATCAAAAGGATTTTCACTTTGATATGAAACATTTCACCTTTAAATTTTCGCTTTTCTATTGCACTATGAAAGAATAAGTTAATTGTGAAGTTTTACGTTAGATTAATTGTCGAATCGAAATTCGCTAGACCTTGAAATAAAAGAGCAAAACCATTTTTCCCTTCGAGTTACGAAAAGAAAGAAAACAAATTTTGTTACCAGAAAATCAAGAGAATCGCTCAATGCAAAAGTATTCATTTTTGTATGATAATTACAATGGTTTGAATAGTTGTCTCAGAATTTCATTTGTTTATTTGATTTCAGAAATCAAATTTGAAGAGAAATGTCTGAATTTGCATTTTTCATCAATCAATTGATCTTGAATGTAACAAGTCCGAATAGCGTTATGCTTCAACAGCTAAACAGTGAATTGAGATTCGATTAGAAATCGAAAAATGAATTCAAGATTGAACCCCTGATCAACGAGAGATCTCTTCACAGTTGAAATTGTTTAAATGATACTTTTGCATAAAGCTTTGTAATAAAAAAAAGGGAAAATGATGGAAATGAAAAGATTGAAGTAAACAGATAATATTAGATGCAAGGTTAACCTGGATAACGCACAGTCTCAATGAGACGAGAACAGGTAAACATTAGCCTAGTATTGGCAGAAAAGTAAAGGTTATTGCACTCAGGTTGAGAAGGGAAGGTAAAGGGAAAAATATTTGGATTCTGTCCTTTTCACTCTTCTCATATCATTATTTATTTATTCAATTGTCGATACATTTTAAGGATTCAATGTTGATCAAGTAATCTGATTACTCAAGTCAAAAATAGCTTCAACTTGGATCATTTTGTTGATCATTAGACCAAGTTGACTTAAGGTAAAAGAGAAGCAATTTTTTAATCATTTTCAAATTTCACCACTTTCTCTTAATCGATTTCCACTGAAACACAAAGTTCGAAGTCTTTTGTTTTTGCAAATTTGCGACTCTCATCATTTTCAAGTTTCAAACTTTTTCAGGTCAAAGCATAATCTAATGAAATCTTTGATTAACTTTTTCCTGGAAAAAAAGAGCAAGATGTTTTTTTTCAAAATCAACTAATAACCAAATCTAAATCATGTTTGATGCATAAGCACAAGCATTTTAATGAGAAAAATGCTCGAGAGGCAAAAATAAAAGGATAACGAAAGAAATGAAATGTTCATCCGATGAGGCAGAGCAGAGCAAACAAAGTTTAGAAATTAGAATTTTGTTTTTTTTTGTGGAAAATTTAATTTGCTAAAATATTGATCATTTAATGAATAGATAGAGTTAATTATAAGAATAGAGAAAATGCGAATGGTAAATGGCAAGACCGCAATATTGTATTGGTAATCATCTATTGGAAATAAAAAAGCAAAGCATTTTCGTTTTGAAATTGAATCAAGAACAGTTATCTCAATCAGAATGTCAGACAAAATTATTAAATATGGAAATAAAAATAAAATAAAATTCAATCCAAAAATCAGCTAAAGACAATTAATAACGAGCTGTTGTTGCTTTTATTGAGCGACTTTCAACTATTTAATGTTTGTTTGAGCATTAATACCTTTAAGTACACCCTTCTTAGGAAGCACTTAGGAAGTTATTTTATTAACATTATTTTTTTATCGGTTCATTTGGTTTCCATCAAGTTAGATAAAGTAAGGAAAGAGCAAAGGAAAGAGAAGAAGAAGAAGAAGAAGAAGAAATGAATTATTGATTAATTTTGGATATTAATAAATCTCGATTGAAGATCATTTTGTAAAGTTTCAATTAAATTGGCATCGTTGTGTTACAAAGTAAATCAAATTTTTCTATCAAATAAACTTTAATTTTTCAAACTCGACGTTTTCGGAAAATTCAACATTTTCATGAAACGCTCCAAATTTTCGAAAATTGTTCACTCATTCGCTCTTTAATAATCGAAATCAATGATTTCAACTTGATATTATTGTCTATTAATGGGTGATTCAGCAACTTGGAGATTTAATAGTTGACTGAATTTCCTATTTCAATACTTCTAATCTATTTCTTGGGTTAGTTCGAGGTTAGGGTAAAAGTTTTGCTTTTGACTGAGTTAACTATTTAAAACTTTTCTTAAAAACTTTGTTCTTTCATTGTTACGAATTTGCAAGTTTCTTTTGATAGACTTTTATCTGTGAACTTAGGTGATTTTATTCCAATGAATCAATTCGCTTTCACTGTAATTTATTGTGAGAAAAAACGGTTACGGAAAAAACGCAAATTTGAAAAGTTGTTCTTACCTTCTTCTTCCTCTTCCTCTTCCTCTTCGGCATTTTCTTCGTCGTCATCTTCTTGACTTTTGCTTAAAGTGCTTTTTCCTTTTTTACTTTTCGTCGCTTCTCGTCTTCTTTTAACTGCATGAGAACATTTAAAATGACAATTTTAGGTAAACAAGAAAATTGTTGGTTCATCAACATTCTGATAGAAAATTTTACCTTCCATTATGTGTATTCTTTCCTCTTCGGTTGTTCGCTCTTCAGCAAGAATCACATCCTCTGCGAAAGAGTTATTTAGAAAAAAAATGCTTTAATAGAACTTTTTCAAAATGCTAAATAGCGTAAACTCATTCATAGTGACTTCAGAAATTATCACGTTGGAACGTCTAAAGTAGAGCTTAATTTCAAGTCATTTTCAGTCTTGATTGAAGCTTTCAATCTCATTGTGAACGTAAAGAAAACTTTGCTTCTTAAAGTTTTCCAAACGGTTTATTAACGTTCGAAACAGCCAACATTTCGCATTACTGAAAATTTAGTGAATTCATATCGAAATGAACCTAAACCCAGACGTTGTAACTTTATGTTGAAACATTTGAAATTAAACTCACCAGCTTTTATTATCCATTCAACATAACCTTCCAGTTCTCTCTCCAATTGCTCCTGACGACGCAATCGAAGAAACGATTGACGATTTTCAACCCTTTCTCTTTCTTTGGCAAACTCTCTGAAAGAAGAGAAAAGTTAATATTAGATTCTCTTCGGGAAAATTGTTCATCAACATAATGATCCAGTTGTAGTTTCAAGTAAATTGATCAACTTGATAATTGCTCGCAAAAGGCGCAACATTTCATGAGTCAAAGAATGCTGAAACTGTGAGATTGTGGAATCAAAGAAATGATTAGTTTACTTTAAAGTCCAGTAAAATTTACAGGGAATAATGTTTACATTATTATTGGATAGCAAGTAGAGAAGCGATTTTAAATGGAAAGCAAATTGAAAAAGGAAAGATGAAAATAAATATTGGAGTGAAAAACATATTAAAATGAAAAGAGTGACTACATTAACATTGAGTGATATTCAAAGTAAGATTGAAAGTATGCTTCAATATCAAAGCTATTAGCATTCTTCTCAGTTGACTGGTAACGGTAAATCGATAAATTTTGTTGTGATCTACTCTTTCTTTCCTCTCTTGTCACTTGTTTTTTTCCCTCTTCTCTCTAGTTGCGTTTCCATGTCCTTCTCATGGTACATGCTTTAAATGTTTGCATATGTGTCTCTCACTCACTCTCAATGCATATCTGGTCTCCATTTATGATCATTATTATTTCAAGTCAACAAACATATTTTACTGTCAGAACAAAATTACACTGAGAATCAAGGTAGAGAAAGGTAGAGTTGAAGGAACACCATCATTTATATTATTCAGTTAAGGTCCATTTAGATTGACATGCATTTATTAATACATATTTTGATCACTTTATTTCTATTGTTATTACTATTATTGTTGTTTTTACATCTGATTATCACTTGAATAATTTTCTCCTTTCCTGTTCTGCATATTTACTCGTCCTTTTTACAAATGGAAAGGTTTCAGCGAACAAAAAATGGGACAATTTTTCCATTCAATAACGAAGTGCAACTCTTCGAAAGTTTTTCGCTTCTTTCATCCAAAGGAATATTTAACTTGCTAAAACAAGTAACCTAAAAATTCGACTTCGAGTGGTAAAGAATGGACATTTCTCAATGCTTTGGCAAAGTATTTTAGAATGATTTAGCTCAGCCTTTTACGGAACTTTGAATTCGCACATCTTTTTCATTTTCCGGTTAAACTTGCCATTTTTCAGTTTTCCATTTCTTTCTATTAATGATTTGCATCGATGTTTAGATCAAATCGGTGACTCTATTGTCATGGAAAAGGAATAAATCTAATTCTAACTTCTAATTTAGTTCAATGAATGACTAGGATTCGAGAATAATCATGACTTCAAACGTTGTAAATTCATTTTTATGGTGAAAAGTGTTAAATTTTAACCGAAAAATAAGTCTCAATAGACGAAAATTTGATGGAAAAGTTTTTCCTTTTCTTTTCTGTTCACATCTTGATTCTATTGCTTTTCACAGTTGAACATTTTGCTCGACTATTTTCAAGTTATGAACATAACTTTCAAGTTAAACATACTTTTCATTCCTCGAGGCAATTGTTTCACTCGGAATACAGTTGGATGTGAAGCAGAAACCCTTAAAGAATGCCTTTTTCTCTCCTTTTCCGTCATTTCCTATTCCCTCAACTACAGAATTGAATTTTCTTGTCAAACTTATTCACACTAAAAGTTATTATCATTTATCTGGCAAAAAGAATGAAATTTTTCTCCATTACAAACTTTACTGAATTGTACATTATACTTGAGCCTTTTTCATTGATTAAACCTTTTAAAACATGAAATGAACAATAAACTGGCCAAAAGACAAGTAAAAAGATGATAAAATTTACAGTTATTTACCCGCTTAAGACACCAAGAACTAAATTGAGCATAAAAAAGGAACCCAAAATAATAAGAATGACAAAATAAATCCAATTCCAACTGGTACCCATGGCATCATTCATCTGTTTAAAATTGGTCAAGTTAACCAGGGAATGGAAAGGGAGTGCAAAGAAAAAAAGAAGAAGAAAAGAGTTGAATTTTTTTTGATGAAATTTGGATTGGAAACAAATGATTGTTATAAATGATTAATGCATTGTTGAACAATCTTTTACCCAGTAAAGCACTTGAGTCCAGCCTTCTTGAGTGATACATTGAAAAACAGTTAACATAGAGAAAAAGATGTTATCAAAAGAAGTTATCCCGAAGTTAGGACCTTTCCAAACTTCTTGACAGGAAGATATATTTAAATCACAGAAATGAGCTCCATTGTCTCTCTTCTTCTCTTCAATTTCATCACAATTACTTGGATTACCACAATAACAGGGAGTCTCTTGTTCTCCATCTAATATTATCGATGCTGAAAAGGGAGTGGAAAAGAGAAGAGAATAAAGTTAAAGTTGAACTTTTCATTCAAAATGTTGCTCAATCATCATCATGATGAATAATTGAAATGGAGGGAAGAAAAAAATCGATATAAAGTTGACTCGATTGGCCAAAACTTATTACAACTCACGAATGAAACAATATTGTTGCTAAAAGTAGTTTATATTCTGGACGAAAAAAAAAGACTTTTTATTCAAATTCATTTTCAACTTTTCCTTTTTGCAATATTTTCGCAATAGAATTTAATTGCCTGAAAAAAAAACATCAACCTTTCAAAGTGAAAATTCTGATCAATTCTGACAATTCTAATTTGGAATCTTAAAAGTTTTTTTCTAAATAATATTTCGATGCCATTTTAAACTACATGTACAACTTACTTTGCTCATGTCGTTCAATGAGTTGAACTTGAGTTGTCTTACGAAACAACAATTTCAATCAAGAATTTTCCTTTCAATAAAATCTATAAATATCTTTGTTGTACATGAAATACATGAAATGGTAACTTTGATTGATCGATGTTTACATTTCACAATCTTTTCCCTCCCTGGCAAACAAATGATATCGGACAAAAGTGAAACATTTCGTAAACTCGAAGACAATTGCTTTCAAATTTTCTTTGATTACAATCGAAACATGACTTTACTCCAAACGGTTGAAACTCAAAGTGATTATCGTAAAGATTTTAAGTGATCGATTGAAGTCTTTTGCGTAAATCGTTCTGTTTACCAGTAATGAGCTTTGGCAATCCATTGAATCTTTAATATCAATATAAGGTTATGATGAATGAACTTACTTAAATCTTCAAGGCTAACACAGGTGTGATGAAGTGAGCCTGAGTAAAATTCAAGGCCTATGATGGCGAATATAACGATTGCAAACAAAACCAATAAACCAATTTGTAACAAAGG
Source organism: Tetranychus truncatus (assembly GCA_028476895.1). Taxonomy (NCBI): domain Eukaryota; kingdom Metazoa; phylum Arthropoda; class Arachnida; order Trombidiformes; family Tetranychidae; genus Tetranychus; species Tetranychus truncatus. The sequence continues at coordinate 16,736,317 of CM052060.1, forward strand.
AGCCATAGCTTTGATGATGGACTTGAGAACAACTTGAAGACCTGTTTCAAGCAAAAGACGGATTAGTGCCAATGAATGAAACTTTTTCCATTTTCTTTCTTTTTTTTGCCGTTCGTCAACTTTCATCAGCATTCCTCTCTTCAACAATGTTTCTCTCAATTACTTTACTGTAAACATGTAATTGAATTGCTTTGAATCGCCCTTTTCATCATTCAATTACTTTTCCCAATCAATAATGAACTTATTAGATTCTTGTCAATTCATCTCTCTTTGCCTCTTTCATTTACTCTGATTTATTTGGTATCATTTGTTCATTGTTCAACATTTTTTTTTTCTCAACAAAATGCTTTAAATTTGCTTTACCAAGGTTCCACGATTGCAAGAGACAAGAGCATTTACATTCATTATCAATTGAAACTTTTATTTCCATTTTCAAGGCATTCATTTGCTTCTTTGTTGTTGCTCATCTTTGCTCGGCACTCGAACAATCGCAAATTTTGAATAACATTTAAATGTAAAGTTGGAAAGACATGAAAACTGATTGACGATAAATGAGTCTCTCAATTTCATTATTGACCAAAATGTAACCAAATGTTATCATGAAACTTTTTCTTTTCCCGAATAAACTTATTTCTTCTTTTCCTATTTCCTTTTTTTATTTGATTATAATTGACCTCAATTTGCTGAAGAAACAGCTGAATGAAGAGGAAATTGAAACTGAATAGAGTGAAAAGCATGGAAGAAACAACCTTGTTTCACCATGTTTCACCATCATTCTCATCCTTATCATCATAATCTTGCAGTTATAAGTTTCCACCACAAGTAATACTTTTCCTTGTGATTAGACTTTTGTTTTTGTTCCCTTCTCGATGGAACCCAAAGAATCCCAAAAAAAATGGAATAACATTTTGTGAACTTGCGCTCAACTTTATCGGTCAACTGAGTAACTCTTCATGTACAATGGAAAAGGTTTAGCAATTATCTTATCCAAGCAAAGGAAAATGAAGGAATTTATAAATGATGGAAATAATAAAAAAGAATGATAATCTGCAACAATAAACAGCAACAATTCCCTCATGATAAATATTCGTGTTGAAATCTGTATCAACTGAACATGTAATGATATTAAATTTGAAAAGTAAATGAAAGTAAACAAAACAAAACCGAAAACATTTATTCCAAGGAAATCAACTTTGCTTTTTCATTCACATTCAGACTCAAGAGGATAAAACATTTTGTTATAAAATGGCTAAACTGGAAACTTGTAAATATCATCACAAAAATTAAATGGATAACATTATTCAATTATTTGCATTGCAAAATATTGCAATGGAAAAGATGAACATGTAAACATGAAAAAGGGTGAAAAACATTGAAATGTTCAACCTCTCGATATCATTGATTGCAGCACAAAGCCTGAATCAAATGGCCAAGTGAACAAGTATAATGTAATGACTTTGCTCATTCGCCATTCATTTGACTTTCAATGCCTTTTCACATCTTTTTAAATCATCTTCAAATCGACTGCACTTTCAATAGAACTCAAAGTTTACCCAAAAAGTTGACTTTGAGTTTAATTAGCTTTTTCTGCTCAGTTTGAATAATCTTTTCGATTCTTCTTGCTTCTCGCAATTCCAACAGTAAATCACAGGATTGAAATCGCTAGTTGCACATGGATATTGGCACGCGATTGAAAATAAGAAAGTCTTTCAGTGTTTAACCTTAATTTTTGGTTCGACTAAATAAGTTTTTGTTAAGATAAGAAATTGCTTGGAAAGGTTTTTCTTCACTACCTTTTCAACTTTATAGAGTTTCTGCTCAAGATTTTCATCGAAATATTGGAGTCTTTTAAGATCGTTTTTCAAATTTTTTATCGAATAAAGACATTTTCCCTTCTTCCAGTTTTCAAAAGTCTAGTTTTTGGAATGATCTTGATTTTGATTTGTGAAAATTAGGTTAAGAATCTTTTTTTGCATTGGATTGGAAACTGTAAAAGCGCAGGTTGCTCAGAAAATGTTGCTTTTGGTCTTTACTCTCATTAGGTCAATGGCTTTTCTCATCAATCCAAGCAGAATGTTGCTAAAGATGATAAAGAGTTGAGCAGTTTTGAAGGATGAAAGGAAAAAGTTGTACAAGAAGAGAAAGAGAAGAAAGGTAAAAACTGGTGATAAAGAAGGAACAGCTAACGTTGATCGATATTTATTTTTTACTCTGACTTTCTTTCTTATCCTTTGTCATCACCAGCAAATGTGCAAAAAAGTGTATAAAAAAGAAAGACCAGAAAAATCGAACCCAAAAAAAAAGAAGAAAAGAGAAAGTGGAAAAGAGAGAGAAAAAAGGGAATTTCGTTTGAACCATTTCCTGGTGCGAGCTCCCACAATTATCATCATTTTCGTTATTACTATTATTATTATTACATTTGGGTTAAGAATGAGCATGAGTCAAATGTAAGATACAAGTTACTCAAACATGATGAAAAGGGAAAACTAGGGAAAAAAAGAAAAGAAGAAAGTGGATAAAGAATAAAGAACAACAGAGAAAAACCGGAAAATAGCGTAAACTGAATACTCTATCAAATGCAAGGTTATTGAGCATTTATTCTCGTTCCGATAATCTATTCTACATTCAGACAATCAACCTTGGAAGAAGCAATTGAAGATGCAATGAAAAGGGAATAAATCAAAAGTCTCAATGAAAATGAATCAAGATTAACTCTCAAATTGAAACATCCCATTCATGTAAAATTATCCATTGAAATCTTCATTGATAATAAATTGCAATCATTTGTATTCTTGTTTCTCGCCAATTGCGTCAATCCTGTTTTGACGAGGAAAACTTTTAGTCTCGTTTTTGTTTACAATTGAATACAAGTTTCAACTTTAAATTGTTTCTCCTTTCAATGCTAATCAATCAACAATTAACCATTGATAGACTTTGTGTTCACTCATTTACAACTTCAAATGTGGAACAGAGAATGATATTAAAGTGAAAATAAACTGATGATAATATTGGAAACAATCAAATGACTATTATGAGTTTAAGTGAGAGAGTAAACAAAATGAGATAACTTGGATTGGTCATGCTTCTAATAAATATTTTGGTTGCAGCGAAGCCAAGCAACGTTTCAGTATACATTTATAAATAAATATTCGTATGTTATGCATACAAGAATCGGCGAAAGAAAATGTTTTTTTTTCTCTCCTTCTTTTCATTCTTTTGTTTTGTTTTCACTTTGTTTCTGCTTTTCGTTCTTGTTTCTCTTAGGATTTCACACTACTTACTTGGAATACCAGAAACCAGTTTAAGAGGTCGAAGCACTCGAATGGCTCTCAGGGTTCTCAAATCTATTCCTAAATCGAGGATGTCATCAGGTAATAGGGTGATAAACCTATCAATTGTTTGGGATGCGACGACAAATGATTGATGAAACGAAAAATTTAAATGAAAATAAAAGCAATGAGAGCAAGAAATGAACAAAAAACGCGAATACATTCACTAAATAAAGTAAAAGTTTTATTGCAAACATTAAGTATTTTAAATTAATTGTGAAATTAATCTTTTATTAAAAGTAATTGTGCGCAAAATTAACCTAAAAATACATCGTGTTTCAAAGTCGATTGCAATTGGATTAATCAAGATCGGCAATAATGTCTCCTGCTAACGAAATTTCATTTTCAAAGTAAACCAGTCGTGTGAAAAGCTCGATAAAGTAGACTCGTAATGAAGATGACTATTTGGTACACACGACAATGGAATGAAGGTGGAAATTACTTTTTGGTTTCTTGAGCCCAAAGAGTAAATTAATAAATAAATCTATTGTTATTGGAGTCGAAACTTTGAAAGCTTTAAACTCAATCATTTCACGTTGACTTTAATAGACGCATTACATCGAAAATGCAATTTTGTTTATCAAAAGATGCAAGTTTGTGTTGATTATCCAAATATTTCTCAAGAATCGTTTTGAAACACGATAAGTTGAATAATATAATAGAAAATGAACAAAAAGTTATTAAAAAAGAGAAAAAGTTAAAAGTAAAATTAAACATTCAATCAATTTTCTAGTACTAATGAACATATAATATTTACTAATGATAGTACTTAACAGCAATAGAAATAAATTACATTTTTGTTTAGCATTGATGCAGGTTAACTAATTGAATGGATTGAACTCGGGAAACATTTTTCACTTTCTTACACTTCTGTACAATAACATTGATTCAAGTGTTGATAGCATTTGTAATGTGATCATTTGCACTGATCTAACAATAAGTGACTATAAATAGCCTTTGAAAGTAATAAGAGCAGGCCAAAGTTAAACCTCGATTAGACTATCAATGACGTTCCAATTGACAAATGTTTCATAGAAAAGTTAAAGTTAATTTTGCTCAAATAATCAGAAAAGATCGTCACGGAGTTGAGAACGAAAAGGACAAAAAGATTTTCATGAAATAGTAAAGTTAGTGGGCTTTTGACCGAAGCGTCTCAATGCAATGACAACCTTTTCCTCATCATCGAGTAAACAGAAAACACAACAACAAATAACGCGTTCATCTTAGGTTTTAATTTGTGTTCATTGTGCGCCAGACAATGAGTTGAATGTATTTCCAAATGAAAATATATTCATCCCATTACATGAACCATGGAAAATGATTAAAATCTAAAAAGAAATTCATTTTTTTCCATTTAATTCCGTGTTAACTTTGGACGAGTTTCAGGTTAAATGAAAGAGATTAAATGTAGAGTTATTCAAGTGTTAATGTTAGACAAGTTGATTATGTTAGATTCATGCTTTGTTGGTAATAAAAGTACCAAAAATTCACTCCCAATTAAATTTGGTTAATTTTTTCGGTTCACACTTTCTCTTCACTTGCACATGGTTGAAAGAAAAGATTTTTGATTGACGAAGAATAAAACAGTTGAACTTACTTGGAGTCCGAGCAACTACTTTTAACGGACGCAAAACTCGAAACGATCGTAGCATTCTCAGGTCTAAATTTTCACTTCCTTCCACGGCTTTGTTGACAAGCCTGATTAATGATTAAAGGTTTTTTTTTGCATGACATTGAAAATTCACGTTTTTCATTTCCAAATTGACCATTGAAGGAGAGGAAAGAAAAAAGAGATTTGACGATATCGAACAAGTCGGTTTAAACTGATTAGTATCATTGAACAATTGCAATCATGTAAAGAGTTTTCCTGCCTTTAATCATTCCTGGTTTCATCTAAGCTCTGGTTCATTGATTTTGTCGCTGGTTTCGCTATTTTCCTATTTTACGGCAATCGCCATGCAAAATGCGTTCCTTGATAGTTTCAATGCATCAACTTCATGCACAGGAAATCAGAGTTGGCAGAAATCGCTTTTAATCGTTTACTCAAGATGACTATACTTGGCACTACTTTCATCTTCAATCAATCATTTCTACCTTTTCTCTATTGATTGATGCACTTTATGCATTACCTTTCAAATTGGGAGCGAATCAAGTTAATTGATAAAAAATGTAACTACAATTAAAATCTAAATCTAAAGCTTAGGAACTATTTTGATTAACCAAAAATAACTAATATAAATGGGTTAAATGGGACTAAAGGTTACTTTTGGTTAATCGGCATTAGAACTAATTAATTAGGAATAAACATTGAATTGATTGAATTTTAGAAATGAATTTTTCTTTCAAACTTGTGTTTTAAAGGAAATGGTTAAACAATGAAAATTCAATCAACTCGATTGTTGGCATTTAGTGGGAAGGAGAAACAAACGAAAGGGAATTTTCATTCCAAATGGATTGGGATTGTTTTGGGATTATTTTTTATTCCTTATTTTCTCGACAAATCAATATTAATAATATTAATAGGTGCTAATTATAGATGAATATCAATTACAATAGCAAATTGAAGTAAAGTGAAACTTACCCAGTTATAACGACAACGAAATCCATTATATTCCAAACGTTTCTTAAGTAAGATCCTTTGTGCAGTACAAAGCCAGAGGCAATAATTTTTAAAGAAGCTTCTACACAAAATATGCCTAAAAAAACTGGTTCCGTTTTATCCTGGAGCACAACGAGGGTGAAAAGAGTTGGGAAAAGAGGAAATTAGAAGAGTCCAGGGTGGAATGTGGTGCGAAAAGAAAAGAATGTTAAAGAGAAAAGTTGAGGGTAAACGTACTAATTGAAGAGCTAAAGGTGTCCTATCCTTTTCGGGCAAATGCTCCTCCAAGGCCAGTACAACACAATTGGCAATGATGGTCAAAAGGACTGCATATTCGAAAACTGACCATTCTGTAAAGGCCTTCACATTCCGTCTCAGGAAGTTGTCCTCACTCAGTATGAAACATGAGCTAGGACCCTTCCCACCCTCCGTGGAGGGTCCTTTTCTTTTGGCCATTTTACTTGCTTGGCTTAAATTGCCTGGTCCAGTTCCACTTTCCCCATAATTATTAGAGGTTTCAACGTTAGCACCGTAGCTGATTGAAAGAAGTCTAAAGGTTTTAAGGGAAACAAGAAGAGCAAATGTTGATAATGGTTGATACTGGTTGTAAAAGATGGAGATTGAGGTGAATAGGAAAAGAAAAGAGGGAGAAAGAATGAACTGGGAGTAAAAATGATACTAATGGAAAAGTAATTAATCACATTTGGACAAAGTGGATAGTGCGGTGGTGGGCTTCACTGTTACAAAAATAAGATTGTCCAGCATTAATAAAATTGGCTTCCAAGGAATCGGGAACTTTGATTTAACATTCAGATAAGGTATTCGTAGTGATGGAAGGAAAGGGAATAGAAAGTAGCTTCCTAAGCCTGAAGTTCAAATGGTTACATGAATGTAAACGAAGTAAAAACCGATTGGGAGAAGCAAAATTTCATTTCACTTTTCAAATGCTGTCATAGATGGCAGCTTCTATTGAATGCCAGGGCAACACTTGGATGCTGCCATCTGGGAGAGTTCATCACATTCATTCAATTGACATTTTTCGCTTTTCTTTATTTTCTCTTCTTACCACATGGTGTAGATATGATCAGAGATTGAGCGCATTCATCATTGGTGAATAACAAATGTTCAATTATCAAATGGTTCACGACAAGAGGTGATGAAATGTTTAATGTTTCAAAACCTTTTTTCTTGCCACGATTCGAATAAATTCATTGGGAAAAAAACTCGAAACATTGCAAATAATGGAAAACGAGATTGAATAGAACTCTAAATCAGCTGCTCATTTATAAAGCTTATAAAGAGCTTTATAAACTCAAAACTCAGCTACAAAAGCCGAGAAGGTTATGATTAAACTTTTAGACTATTCTGATCTTTAGAGCGCAATCAAGGAATAGGAATAAATTGGTTTCTTGAATGAAAACGCTCAAGAGAGCATTTCAACGATTGACTGACTTTTGAGAATGAAAAGTTGGTAGAAAAATCAATTTTTTCAGTTCGATGTTGACATGGTTTCGAACTATGACTGATATTTTTCACATCGAAATTCACTGAGAATTCATCTCGCAATAGTTGTCCAATCATCGATATTTCCAAGTTGATTTTCGTTCTTGCGACTTATTTTTGCTTGTATATTATGGGATGTCACATTTGCAATTTTGTTCACATCAATTGCGATTGAAAGCAAGAAAGGTTGGAAGCAAAAATGATAGCAGCAACCTCTGATCACATGCAATTGAGATTCGACAAAAAGAACGAAGAAAAATAATTTGCACCAAAGCACACTTGAAGTAAGCATCAAGCAAATCTGTTTCATTTTTCACTGAAAACACTCAACAGTTTAATTTCAAACGCTTCGACATTTCACTCAGAATAAATTAAATTCTCAAATTTCGCCAAATCCGATTCTTAGAAAGTTGCAATTTGAACGAAAAAAAAACATGAAATCCATTTACATTGTTGACCCAATGAAGCCAATTCAAAAAAAAACACTAAATTAAAGGGAAAGGTTGGAGTTTCAGGAAAGACGCAATTAGCAATAGTTATACTCACGCAATGTCTTCAAGTTTCATCCCTTTCAACTTTGAATGAAGAAGCACACACGCTTTGTGATCCGATATTTCAACAGCTCGACGTCGCCTCAAATGGTTAGCTGGAGGAATATCACTACTTATGGAGGGCCGAGAGAAGGACGATGAACGTGACCTTTTCCCATCTTCGGGTACCTTTAAGGTTGCAGTGGAAGAGATTCGTTCACTTGTTGTTGCACTTGAAGAGTTTAATTCCTTTTTGGGTGTAAAACTATAATCCTTTGAATGACAATCGTCACCATTTAAATCACTTTTATATTCCTTTCCTTTGGTATTTTTATGATTACCTTTGCTATTATTAATGAAATTGATTGATCTATTGTTTAAACCATTCCTTTGGGCATTGTTATCACTATTTTTATCACTTGAAACACTAAATGTTTTAACATTGATATTATTCCTTGAAGTTGTTGATGTTGCTGCTGTTGCTTTCCTTCCTTTTACTCCAACATTATCCCTTCCATCATCCTCATCATCATCATCATCATTCTCATGGCCATCATCACCATCTTCATCATTATTATCCAAGCCAATGTTGATCCTTGTTTGATGTTGATGATGATAATGATCATGTTTAGTTACCTTTTCACTTTCCTCGTCTTCTTCACGAGTTATCGTTAACCGTGATTCTGATGGAACTTGAAGTGTTATGCCAACATTGGGAGAAGAGGTTCGACGGCGACTGTTCAAATGACGACTTGCGGCTGCCCCAATCATCTTCTTCTATATCTTTATCTTCTTCTTCTTTACCTCTCTTCTCACTCTTACTCTTTCTTTCTTCCTTTTCTGTACTTTACCCTCTCGACGGAGTTTCCTTTTCTTTCGTGATTCCCTTCGAGTTTCACTTATAAATACAAATACCAATCGTTTATCAGTTAGTATTTCCATCATCATCCCCATAATGTTCATCATCAATTCCAGAGAACCAGTTTTCCAACAAGATAATGTTCAACTTGAGTTGACATGGTGACCCCAATGAGACGAAACCATTTACACTTTTCAAAGTTTTTTCCATCATTTAAATTTTCCAAACTTTACCAACAAGTCGAAAAAAGAGGATTTGCAAAAAAGCCAAAACTTGCGTAAAGTCAAAATGTCGATTCGATTCTTGAGCTGTCCATAAGTCTTGCAATTACTTTTGCTGTTGCTTTGCCTTCTCCTTCCTCTCAATCAAATCAGTCCAATAAAAGACAATTTGTTTCGATATGAGGCAAAAATGGAGAAACAAGATTGAAAAAGTGCAAAAGAAATGGATGAAATCAGATTACAAATTTGACGTTAATTTGATACAAAAAAAAATCGAAAGATGTAGAGATGAAAAGCTTTCAAAATGTAACAATAACAACAATAGCAACAGCATGAGCATCAGTAGCAACAACAACAAGAGCAACAACAAAAGGTATCCAATTATATTTATAAGAATTTGATTCGAGGAAAACGATTAGGACAATTCGTTGGATGAGAGAAGAGATGAAGATACAAAAAAAAAAAGGTTAAATTGAAAGATTAAAGATTCAATAATGCGAATGATGAGAAATGTGGAAAGCAAGCGAGGGATGAAAAGAAAAGAAATTTTCTCTTTTTTTGCAACTTTCATCCAGTAAGTCAATGTTGCCATGAATCCAATTGCAGCCTTTTTTTACATGATTATTGTTTCCATCAATTACGAGGCATTAAACAGTTGACAATGTTTACACCTGTTGATATAAGAAGAGGAAAAATGTTAAAAAGAATAAGCGTTGATTCGATAATCGAAAACATGTTCAGTTTGAGCGAAAGCAAAGTTTTCCAAAACTAAGTTGCTAATCAATTTATCCAAATTTAATCATCAACTTTGATGCAACAAAAGCTCTTTCAATGGAAATTACATTTTGTCATGATAAATGCAATAAAAAAAAAGTGACGACATTTGTCAATCATGTGAAGTTTCATTTGCAGCCTCAGATTTCAAGATATGAATTAAAAGGGAGAAAAGAGAGAGAGAAAAAATGTCGAAAGACAATTGGATTCTTTGATTGAACCAAAAGGCGATTTCACTTTTGATTAGCAATTATTTACTTTGAAGCTCGCGGTTTCAACCATTTAATCTGATTGATGGTCTTATTTAGTTCACTTAATTCATGCTCATTATGCTTCTCATCATTATCATCATTTTGTCCAAACTCTTTCATTCCCAGTGAAGAAAAGCTTATCTTTCTTTTTCTCTTTTTCCTAAATCAATCTGATGAAAAAGCTTTTTACATCTTCCAAGCTCTTTTCATGGCCGTCATCTTCTTTTAATGTAATCTGAGTTTCCTTCTTTTTCAATCATTATCTTCATCATTTTTACCCTCTCTCTCTCTCTCTCATAATACAGAAAGCATCGACTAATATTCAGGATAAAAAGAGTTTGTTCAATTTCACATCTAACTGGGTACATATAAAGTGTGCTCAGTTATTCTTGTAGTTATTATATTTACAGGGAGGGAAAAGAAAGGGAATGAGAAGAAGAAAAATGAAGAAAATTATTTACCAAGAATATCAAGATATTAAAGATAAAAGGTTAAGGTTAATAGCTCACTTGTTGAGTCGTTTTCTTGTTGCTTTTACTTTTGTCCTTTTCTCTCGATTCTCTTGCTTTTTCTTTCCATTTATTTGTCGATATTTATATTTGCTATTATTACTCTTTACTTTATTACTTTATGGAAACTGGACATAATGGTCATTTCTCATTCTTTTCAAGCCCCAAAATTCATCTCTACATTTAACCATCTTTACTCTTTTCAACCATTTGCAATTGCACCAACACTAATCAGCATTTTCTGAGTTATTTTTCTTTTCTTCCCTTCATTTTGTACTGATTCATTGACCTTGCAAGCTGTTTCAATTTTCACCTCATGGAAAAGATGAAAAAACCTTTAGATAAGATAACTTTTTTTTTCTGGCTCCTGTTTTTATTCCAATATTAATGTAATGAGTAAATACATTTGGCGAGATTGAGTTTTTTGTATCGAGAAAAATATCCACTTTGATTATTCACTTTTTTTTATAACAGTTTTACGCACTTTACGCCAATTCAACGCTTAAATTTGGTTTAATAAAGTCAATGACTAAATTAATTTGAATCGATTATTGAGAGCATTTATGATTCCAGTCATGCACCAGATGCTGTTAAGCAAATTAACTCGCTTTATGGCATAAAATGGATTAATAAATGAGATTGAAAGTCATTCTGCTTTTTTCGTTTTTTTATCAATCAACGAACATTTCAATTTGATGAACGCAAAGTGTTAGTCTTTAATCTTGTCATTGTTCAAATAAGGTTATCGATAGAAATGGTTTTATCGCTCAATACTGTGAACCAATCAATTGCTATGCAACAAAATTGCACTTCAATCTTATCCCAAGTTTTTCAACGATAATTTTGCAAAGCATTTTCTTATCGAACAAATCTGTTGAAAAATTCTAGATAAGGTGCGATTCCATCGGTAATAATTTTCATTCAATTAGCGTTCATTCGGTAACATATTGTCGATCTTCTAGAAATTGTCTCAATTTGGTGATCAATGAAAGTGATCAGAGTGAAAGATGATCAGTTAGCTTAAAAAAATGAAGTAAAAGTTATTCTCAAACTACACTTGACTTCATTTTCATAATTCTCAACTTTCGACATTTTCCTCGACCATAAACTGAGAACGGAATGAATGAATTTCGGAACCAAAATTAGCTCAATTCATCATTATTAGTGTCATTTTTTAATCTTGTCTTCTCTTTGTTGAATCATAAAGATAAATTACACGGAATAAAAGGGTTATCATTCCGTGTTGTGGTGAGAAAACATTTGAATATTTTCCTTTTCCATTTTCTCTCTCTCTCTCTCTTCGTGAAAGCCAACAATTGAAAGGTAACGAAATGAGAGAAAAGGTAAAGAAAAGGAAAACCTTTTTGATCAGATGAAATGTTGAAAAGCGTCTCACAGCATCAACAGAATGCTAAGTGATAGTGACAACAAGAGGAGAACAACAATAATTTTGGTTTTTCAAATTAAGCTCAACAGTCAAGAAAAAGAAGAGCAAAAAAGTGATGAAAAAAAAAGAAAAGAAAAATGAGGATAAAAATTACGAATTCTCGACTCTTATTATGTTTACCGTTCAATGAAAATGTGACAGATTAATGACGGAAAACAGAGTGGAAAACTTTGCTTTATGAATCATAATCATTCATTGTCAACATTTCACTTGGAATCGAACACAAAAAGGAGAAAAAAACGTTTTTTTCGCTCTCTTTTATTCTTTTCCTTTTCATGTTCAATTTTTCAGCTCATTCAACCAACGGTCAATCATTATTCAATATTAAATGGTTTTTGCTTCATCATTATCATTATCATCTGCTTGTTCATCATTCAACGTTGAAACCTTCAAAGTGCAAGACAACGAAACAAGAGATTTCTAGTTTTCCTCAAATCTCTACTTTTCTCGTTCAACATAACCATTTGCCAGACAGGGTTAACCATCCATTTATATCCAGAGAGAATGAGAGAGAAACGAAAATAATATACATTAATGGAAATGGAAAATGATAAACTTGAACTGTTTACATGACAATGATAAACTCTTTTTAATATCCATTCACTTTCAACATTAAAATTCATCGCATTTTACCTCAAAACACACAGACTAATGTTGCAATATCAAGTGGTCAGGGAAGCTGTTTGTCAATGTCAACTTTGCCATTTTACACTTTACTTTGGTTCAACTTAAATGCAAGTTTAAAGGTTTCACTTGACATTTGATGAAAGTTTTACTTTTTGAGACTCACGTTTGAATATTCAAATGGAAGGAAAGAAAATTGGAAAAAAATGAACCATTTTTATTGCCCGACAATTATTTACATTTCAAGTTGAACAAAATTTTGCTTTTCTTTAAACTCTTTTATTCTTTGATATTAAACGAAATTGAAACTTTCAATTGAAAGGCAACATTGGATTGTAATTATGTTACAACATTTTTCACTCCCAGCGTTGATAGAATAATGATTGTTATGAAATTATGTAAATTGGAGGAAAAGAAGAAATTCATTTCAATAAAAGTTCTTTTCATTGATGAAAACTCTGTTTTATTCAACTTTACTAAACAATATATCACAAAATCATCTGTTCATTCATTTTTTTTCTCTTTTCTACATTTTCTTTTAACTGATGATTTGATTAATTGTGTGCTCTCAAAGGGAAAAAGTTGCTTACTGTTGAAACACTTGACACAATTTTCACTGGGAAAAAAAACAGGGAATCGATAATTGGATTGATAATAATGATAACTTGAAAACAAAAGATGATTTTTTAGAGATTTAGTTACTTCTGTTGACAATCATCGAAAGAGACAAGAGTAATTCATTTACGTTGAATAAGAAATAACCAGCTTAGCATTTCCCTCCCAGCTTGTACATCATTCCTTATTAATAGATATTTTCATCTTTACATCATTAATTTAGCGCGCAATTTGTCTTTAAACTTGTTATTAATTAACTTTCTTTTCTTTTCGTCGACCCAACAAATTTCAATAACTAATCCAACAGGGAATTTTAACGATAAGACTTTAAAATTTCTTTAAAAACTTTGGAAAGCGAATCCGATTTGATTAATTTTGTGCTCTAATCGCATAATTCATCAATTCTCATTATTCATTTAATCTGCAACTTAATTCGAAATTGGAAATTCAAGAAATTCGAGTTTTATACTTTTTGTTTACTTTACATGTAAAACTAATTGATTGGAGTTGCGGCAACTGGGAGTGAATTCATTCCAAATTTTGCGATAAAATTTTCTATTTAACCTCAAAATTGCAATAATTTTCGCTTTTCAATTGATCATGTTTTTTGAAGTTTATGGATTGAGTTTTGGAATTGAAAAGATGCACCTGATGGAAAATTATTTGCTAATATAATTTCGAATCAAAGTTTTCGAGTTTTGGTGAAAAGAGGCAAAAAAGGTTTCTCTTTTCATTTCCAGGAATTTATTGTATTTTCATTTTCACCTTTTCCTCAACTTCATTTTCAACAGAATCATAATCATCAGCAACTCCATCAACAACAACTAATTAACATGAACCACAATTATCTTCCCATTTGCCTTCGGAGTTTCACTTTTTTTCACTTTTTCATCATACTTTCATCCAAGCAAAACCCTGAAACAGAAAAGAGTGAAAAAGAAGATGAAAAAAAAAATATTCTACTTGATGTTTCCTTTCACTTCAACATCATTTCGTTATGATTATAATTAACTTTCAAGTGCATGAAAAATTTGCTTCATAAAGGGTTGAATCTAGCATGAACTCAACTTGACAACTCAACTCACCATCAAATCAACACTCTTGATGACTTGTAAGCTCAACATTAGCAAACAAAATGAAATGATTCCAGTTGATACAGATAATCGTAAATTTCGTCTCTATTATCCTATTAATAACTTTTACCAAGTAAAGAGGAAAATGAAAAAATGAAAATCAACCTTTCTGTTTAGGAACAATTTATGAACTTTTTTTTTGTCCAAAAAAAAATATATTCCAATGAAAAACAAGTCATCATTTACTCGTAATGAAAAAATGATGGAAACGAGTTGAAATGGAAAAGGCAGAAAACTCGAAACCAAAGAGGAAAAACAGACTTTCATTAGACATCTTATTGAGTTACAAAAGAGACTGAATAATTTTGCACCTTTAAACAGACTGATGGCAAAAATGAAGATTCAAGGTGCACTTGCAGATAAAATAATATTTACACTCGATTCTCATTATCAAGTCTTGTGCATAATGGCACTCTTCACTTTGTCTCAACTTACGAGACTACTTTTCATCATCATTAGACATTTTATCCAAACACTTTCCATCACAATTTAATGCAATAAACACAACAACATTAACCAGAAAAAGTTGACGAGAAGAAAAGAAGAGAAGAGAAGAAGAAGAAGAAAAAAACAGTTTAATACCAATTTTTGGCATCAAGTAAATTGATTATTCATCAAACTCTTTCATCATTCACTTTCCATCATCATCTTTATTGCGTTAGAAACTGAATATTAATAAGGTTAATCTGCAAGTTTTGGTGTTGATGGAAAACTTGACAATAATGAAATGAAAAATTCAAGTCGCTCTCAATATTTAAATATCGACTAGGCTGAATGTTTCTCGAAAAGATACAAAATTAAATGCATCTCGCATGTTTCATTTTGTTGGAAAAGAAGGAAAAAACTTTTCAATGAATAAATATAACAGTAAAAGTATAAATATGTTTCCATTTTGGCCACTTTTCCTTTAATCAATTAATCTTGACCATCATTTTCAACTGACCCTCAACAGTGTTATTTATTTTTCACATTACCATTATTAGTCCATTTGGTTTGCTTATTTGCTTGCAAGGTTGATAAACTTAAATATACTTGAGACAACCTTTGACTCTAATGGACTCAAAGTTGCTTGATATTTACCAAAACTGACAACAACACTTACTTTGAATTGAAACTTTTTGCCTTTTTTTTCCAATTTTACTTTTTCTCTTTTTTTCTTCTTCTTCTCGTCGTCAACTTCTTCCTTTCCCATGTAATAATGGTAACATACCTTTTTCCCCTTTCACTCTTTTCCTGTTACAATGGGAACAGAAACTGGTAGAAAAATCGGAAAAGTTCAGCAATATTTAAATTCAGATAAACTTTGATTCCTTAAACAAACAAAAGTCTTGCTCTTTTCTTGCCTTTACCAGTTTCCAAGTTGCTCTTTCCCGGTTCAATTACTCTTTATATGCTCAGTGATGAAGGTTTGCTGTAGACAGAGAAGAGGTTTAGGTTAAGTGATTTTACTCCAGGATTTATAATGTCAAACTTGTCATCAAATTGACGTTTCAACTTGCATTTCCTTGCGATTCCTTTCAGCATATCATTCCTGCTCTAAATGATGATAATAATATCATTTTTTTTTCTTATTCAAGATTTCTGTTCTATCATTAAACGTTAACAGATTGGTGATTATAAAAAGAGATAGAAAAAGATATTTTGTTCTTTTTCTTCCTCTTCTCTTCCTGTGACTTTGCATGTTCATTTGCTACTTTAGTTTCTCTCAATGTTGAACAACTTTTTTTTTGGTGAAAAAAAAAGTTTCATGATGCTTGGATAATGAATGCTGAATCACTTGGTTTTGTGTTTTCTCTTCTTGCCTTTACTCTTCAATTAAGAGTTGACTTTATCAACATTAAAATTGATAAATGCTCACAACCGATTGAATATTCAAGTTTGAGTCAATTTTTGTGTGTTGCAAGTGATCAAATGAAGTGATTAGTTGGAGTGTGAAAATGTTGAGTTGATTGGATTGTCTTATCAGCTTCAATGAGCATTCCATGGTAATGATGAGATTCAGCGGAAAAATGATGAACAATTGGATGAGAAGAGTAAAGGTGAAACAATGGATGATGATAATGGTTTGAGGGAAAAGGAGAAACGCTTTTTTTTTGAATAAAAGTTGTTACTTGTTAACATTACTTGAAAACTGGGATAAGAAGGGAAAAGGTAGACAAAAGGAATGAAAGACGAAAATTGCTCAAAAGCAAATTGAAAATTGATGAACAAAAATGTGATTGACGGATATTGATTGAAGAATGGAATGAGTGAGTTTGACGTTTCTGACAATGGTTCATGAGAAGAGTATTGAAATTCAAAATCGATGATAAACTGAAGAGGAATTTGGCATTTTTTCGTCAAACATTGAAAGGCAAAGAAAGGGAAAAGGCCAAATGAATAAACTCATATGAGGAAATGTTTTTTTTTTGCCAAACGCAAGAGGACAAATCAAGCAATATGAGGAAATTTATATTCTATTGATTATCTTGATTCATTGATTGTTTGAAATCAAGCTCAGAAAATTGAAATTGGATCGATGAAAAAAATTAGGAACTGAGTTTATTTCTCAATTCCTCTTTCAATGATATCATTTCATCGATTAATTGCGCGAACAGTTAAAACTTTAAATCATTAAAGTCGAGAGGCTGGCAAAAGGGAAATGTTCATTTTCTAATGAACATAGAATTTCAATGAGTTTTGCTGAGATTCACTGAGTTTCCATGATGAGTAAAATTTGGAAATTGATCGATAACAAGTGTCAACCTGATGACCTGGTCAGGCTTTTCGATAAACTTGAAAACGTCAGTAAATCAACTTGGATTTGTCTCAATGGCTATTCCCAATCGAGAAAGGTTGACGGAGTCAAAATTTATGGAAACTTTTTTCTCTGTTTTTATTGCCTTTTGACTTGCCTTCGTTTTCTGACAATCGCACTCGTTCAAGATGAAAACATCAGAATAGTTTTGGGTGACACTTTTATCGGCCATTCGGAGCACACGCTGCTCAATATCATGTGCTTTGGAACATCAGCTATTTTAGTGAGCGTCAAAACTGCAATAACGTATGGAGAGTTTCGTTCGCAGCTACAAATATTGCAATTTTTTTCTCACCTGCGATCAGTTAAATTTTCAACTTTTGCTGCAAAACAAGTGAATGATCAAAAATTTCGTCGACTGATCTTTTTGTTTGGTCGCAGTTTGCACATTTTCATTTACATTGCTTGCAGTAGCATCTTTATAATTCACGTACAAGCCATGATCAGGAATCCACAAATTTCACGGAAAACTTTTCTTTTCCAATTACTTTGGCTTCCTTGGGCGAATGGAACCTTTTATCTTGCGGGTTTGGCTGTTTATTGGTTTTTCATTCACGTTGTCATTTTCATCTCATTTTCCGTTCTACTGATGGAATCGACGATTGATGCGACTCGAGAGTTGAACCGTGAAACGGTGAGGAATGAACATGAAATGAGAGTTATTGAAAGAAAACTGTTTCAACTTTACAAATCTCAAAATGACCACTACAATGAGATTGACCTGTTTCTCAACAACTTTTCATTGGCTACTTTTTTAAGCTTCTTTATGGGCTCTTTTTTCGCCGATTTGTCCTTTTTCTGTGGCAATTATGTTGGAACGGGAAATTTTCTCATTGATTTTGTTTTAATGTTTCTCGGTACCCTTATGGTAGCAACAATATTACAGTACGCCGTCTTTGCTTCTGGTTCATCTAAAAAGGTGAGAGTTGAAGTTGAAGTTTTATTGAAAAAGTTCACCGAAACGTAAAGTCATCTTATATCGAAATGATTTGACGAGAAATAAATGACTTGGAATACAATAGTAATGGATTGAGTTTTAAATTTTTCGCAAGTTTGAACTAACTTGTGGGAAGAAATTATGTCACGAATTGTTTTAAGTAAATTTCGAATAAATTTTAGGGCTAGAAGACTGAAATCTTCAAGAAATGCAGATGAACTTCCCTCAATATCTAATTCAAATAGAAGTTAATCCGCACTTTTATTTGAAAGTTATTCAGCATGCACGATTATTCGGACTGGACTTGAATCCTTGACATTATTCAGCGAAATTGTGACAGACAATTCTGCACTACCAATTCAGGTCGTTTCTTAAATTATAAAGTTCTTGAATTAAGGTGATTTCGAAGTTCTATTTCAGTTCTTTTTTTAAAAATTCCCAAGAAATCATCAACAGAATTTATGTTAAATTCAGGACAGATTAAGCTGTTTAGAAGCG
This sequence comes from Tetranychus truncatus, assembly GCA_028476895.1. Classification (NCBI taxonomy): domain Eukaryota; kingdom Metazoa; phylum Arthropoda; class Arachnida; order Trombidiformes; family Tetranychidae; genus Tetranychus; species Tetranychus truncatus. The sequence continues at coordinate 16,754,943 of CM052060.1, forward strand.
AGTAAATTTCACTCGAGTAAACCTCTAATCTCAACCTAACTCCAGCAAAAGTCAAGTCAGTTTTATTAGAAACACGGAAAATAATTGATTTACAAATTTGTTACATGGCTTCTTTTCACTGGTTAGTTAAATGATTCATTTATCAACTGTTTGTAATTAATGAGTTTCTCTTAGATCGAAAGACTTCGCAAGATGATCTATCATATTTTACGGACGTCATCCGAGTATCACGCAATGTCATTGAGTACGAAAATTAAAATTAAGGTGATTTATCTCATCGATTCATCGTGAAAATTTTTCATTTGAATTCAATGTTTTTACAGCTATTGACAACCTACGAATGTCGATAAAAAAGATTGGATTCTACGTTGGCACTCTATTTTGCATGGACAGCTATTATTGTGTCATTGTAAGTAATGGAAATTGAACAGAAAGTACGAAGTACAATGTCGATTTTCTCCCTTCAAACAATTCGCTATTAAAATACAAACGAATCAAATTATTCCCGACAAAACCGCCTATCATTGTGTTTACAAGAATCGAGAAATCCGTGTCAGGAGCTTTAAAAGTGCTTTATAGTTAAACTTCGCAATCTTTTTTTTTTGCTGTGATTTCGCGGTAGTTGGACCACAAGATTGTTGACTTGAAATTACAATGTAATGAAAATATTGGCCCAAATCACAAATTTTTTATCGTCTCACAGCTCGAGCTAAGTCAGTTCAAGTTGACAACTGAGCAATTTGAGCGAACAAGTCTCTGCTTCGGATCATTTTCGGCTTCGGCATCAAGTGTTAAAACACACACAAAACAATTATCTTCCAATTTTTCGAGTTTAACATATTAAAGATTTGATCGTTTGCTCAGAATCTATCGTCTGTAGGCGGATTTAGTTGTATTTCAATAGCGACATCCCATAAGCTGGAAATTACACATCAAAGGGAAAAGCTTTATGCAGATTGTCATTAAACTGAAGCCAATCTCGAATCTCTAATTTTTCCTTTTATTTTCAATCTTAAGTTTCTTCTAGAAAACATAAGCCTATACTTGCTATTTGTGTCTAACATCACCACAAGTCAACCTGAAAACTAGCACATGGAGTGATTTCGCATGGATGCTTTCCCGTTTGTTTCCCAGCTTGCGATATCAACGAATATCTCGTTAAACTTAACGACGCATTTTTACAACATTTGCTCATCAAAAAAAAACATTTTGCAAAACAACGATATTCATCGATTACAAAAGACCATGAAAATTTAACTGTAAGCCCGGCAACTGTAAACTGCAAACTGAAATCATGCTACTTTTCAAATGATCACAATTAAGACAAATAATATTACCAATCGTTCTGAAAATTTGATGAAGAAATAACTTTTCTTGATCGTTAATACAAGTCAATTGTACTTCAATCAAATGTAATCGTGATGAATCTCATCATTATAAGAGTTAATAGATCGTAAATTTGCCCATTTTGTAGAAATAACTGTTTTTCAATAAAAAACAAAATATTTTTGATTTGTGGAAGTAAATAAAACATTATTCAATTTATTGAAAAGCAATTTACTTTCAAATCTCAACATCAAAAGTATCCAAAGGGATGCTTGTAGCTAAATCAGTGTATCGTATGAATGAGCAAGAATTAATTGGCGAAGAAGGCACCAGTTTTTCAATTTACTTTAATATTTTTTACTTCATTTAGAGCCAAAAGTCCAGCTGCGATGTGTGTGTTTAACGAAATATGCATTTAACTCATCAAAGACAATCCAATAAAAGCTAGTGATCTAGCGAGTTTTATGATGTTCAATATTGTTATATGGTCTTTGCAGTGAATCGGCCAAAAGTTGAGACTTTGATTCAACCTTGATTCCGATTCAAATTGATTACATGAAACCAGGTCTGCACATTTTGCTATGTTAGTCGTATTCAAACTTTAACATTGTAGAACTATTTTAACGAGTCGTTCACTATCGATTAAGTTTCATGAAAAACCATTGTTCTTCATTATTTTAATCGTAATTACTATGAATTTTGATTGATCACGCAAGTGGTGCAAGTTAGATTAATGATTTATTTGAATTTGAATTTGCGTGAATCAAATTTACAATCATCTTCACCACTTTACTTGACTTGTACTTGTGTTGCATTGTATTGAGTAACATTGAAAATTCAAAACAATGAAACGATATTCAGTTCAACTGTTGATGAGTAAAATTTTGTTTTGAAGGGAACTGCAAGTTGCAAAAAGTTGATAGAAAGTATCGTTCAGTTTGCGAAAAATGCGAATGGAATACGAACATCGAAGGAAATATTTTGCTTCCAAAAAAGTAAATCCAATTTTTGATCAACCATTAAACGCATCATCATCTTTTCTTGAAAAACTACTCGACTCTATTGATCGACTCTCAGTGCCAAGTAAACTAGTTAAACTGATTGACCATCTTGAAAGGTCCAGTATCGTATCATGGATCTGCATCAACGGCTATTCTCAGCATAACAAACCAGCTCGGTCTAAACTAATTTTCAACATTTTCCTTTGTTTTTGGTGCTATGCAAATGCCCTTCGACATTTAACCATTGCCTTTGTCCAAGATGAACACTTGCGCATCCTGTTGGGTGACAGTTTCATCGGTTATCCAGCATACTCACTGCTCAACATAATCTTTTCCGGAGCAGCATTTCTCCTGGGCAGCATTAAAACTGCCCTTGTTTACTCTGAATCTCAATCTCGGATGAAAATTTTAAATGTCTTTGGGCATTTGCGAGACAAAAATTTTGACCGTTCCATTTGGGGAATGACAAAAGCTTGTGATCTCAAATTTCGCCGATTAACATGTCTAACAAGCTACACCTTGGACATATTCATAGTGACAGCCGTTGGATCAACAATCACGATGCAAATCCAAGCAATGGTTCTAAACCCGTCAATAAGCGTGCGAACCTTTCTCATCCAACTTGCCTGGCTACCCGTTAGCAATATAGCCGTTTACTTTTCCGGATTAGCTGCTTATTGGTTTTTTGTTCACACAATCATTTTTGTCTCTCTTTCCATTCAATCAACCAGCTCAGCCATCATTCGAGTTGACAAGCTAATTAAATCTCTAAAAGTAAACTATTCGCATTCTGTCTTCATGAACATTATCCAACGTTTGATTAAGATGCAAAACCTTCACTACAATACGATAGCAATTTTAAATGACAACTTTGGCCTTTCGGTTTTCATCTCATTCTTTGTTGGATCACTTTTTGCCGATTTAGCATTCTTCTGTGGTACTTATGTTGGCACTAAAAACATTTTACTCGATCTTTTGCTCTCTTTCATCGGTTTCATCACCTTAGGAACAATAACTCAATACAACCTTTTCGCCTCGGGTTCATTTAAAAAGGTTTGCTTTAAACACTTTTCTGTCTTCATTAACTGTTGATTAAACTCTTTTCTCCTCTCGCTCGTTGGCTTTGGCTGTAGATTGAAAAATTCAGAAAAGCAATTTACAGATTATCAGTCAATGTTCCATTCGATTTGAAAACGAGGTTAAAGGTAAAACATTTTCACGTTGCAGTCAACTTCGTTATTCTCAACCAACTTTTCATTATACTCTTCCTATTCAGCTAATTACAACATTGGAACGCATGTCAACGTACAAGATTGGATTCTATATTGGCAATATATTTTGCATCGACGATTATCATTGTTTCATTGTAAGTGCAAAAAAACATGAAACCCAACTTCATTTGACGAGCAAAAATTTTCTCTAAACTTTCAGTTTCTTTTGGAAAACATCAGTTTATATCTTCTTTTAATTGCAAACATTTCCAAAGCAACAACAAATTGACAGAATGTTTCAACTTGGCGAAAATGAACAAAATATTTGGAAGACAAATTTTTCGGAATTCTCAATTTGATTCATTTCTATTGAATCAAATTACAAATGCAAATCGAAGCCAATTGCAAAGTAAACTCACGAAAATTGAAAGTCGACTGGAAACCTTTGATTAAACACTTGCAAAGCCATCAACTTTAATAAACTTTCATTTCTTGGTTCATCATGTTATCATGTTTGCCTTGATCATTTAAATTTGTTGAACAAAACAAGTTATGACAGTGAAATGAAAGGAAAAAAAAATAACCATCAATTTACTGAATAATGTTACATGTTGTTAGAAAAGCGTTGTTCATGATCAACTGGGAATCTTTGATATTGGCAACATTATCATTTTCATAATCAGCAGAGAAAAGCTGAGTGTCGAGAAAGAAGAAAAGGAAAAATTCATGATTGTTAATCAGAATGAATCACTTGAATATCAATTGATGATATATCAACCACATAATTTATTTTTGCCTTTTCTTCTTCTTCTTCTCATTATCATCTTTCCTCACTTTCCTCAACTTGTAAACTTAACTTTGCGCTTCATGGTTCAATGTTTCATGATATTTATTTTGACAAATTGAAAGCAACAGCAAACAATATTCCTTTACAGTCATCAGAAAAGATTTGTAAGTCAACATCATTTATCAAATATTAATTTACTATTTTGTACCAATGAAAAGGTGGAAAGAAAATTTTCTTCATGTAAACTTTTCTCTAACTCCTGTGATCTCAATCCATGTTAATCCTTTTCCCAATTATTATCCAACCTTGTTCCGTTTGTTGAATAGCAATTTAACCAACTAACGCCTCTCGGATTATCTCAACATTTCCTTGTCAGGTTGACCGAAAAATGGTGAGAAGCAAAAAATTCATGATGACTTTTTTTTTCTTGGAGAAAAAAAAAATTCCATTCATGATGGAAATGTCAAATGTTAATACTTTAGTTTCCGGTTGGTAAATGTCGTGTTTGAAAGGCAAGACAAAAAGTAAAGGTTATTTGCTGGGGAGAGGATAAGTTGATGGAAAAGGGAATGTTTTGTGTGGAGAAGAAAAAAAATAAATTTGTTATTGCATTTCAACTCGACCTTGCTTTGCGCACTGTTCAACTTTTCATGTTGCTTTTGACTTGAACCAGATTCTAATGCTTGTTTATTACGATAATAATGGGTTCCGGTTTATGCTGTTTATCAGCATTGTGATTGGGATCTAAACTCATTGGGATATCCACAAGTAAATGTACAAACATGTTGAAAGAAAAAAAGATTAAATGGAAGAAGAGAAAAGAGGAAAATCCATGAAGACTGAAACCCAAATTAATGAACAAGAGATGATGTTGATTAAGTTGTAGATGGTTCGAATGATAATGGAATTGATATGGTAGAAAATGTTTGTCTTTTTCTTTTTTTTTCTCTCTCTCTCTTCTTTTTCTTCTTCTCTTTGATTGCATGATTTAAGAAGATGAAGATAGAGATGAGAAAGATGATGATATTAAAGATGGAAAAATGAAATATTGAAGTTGGATGAAAATGAAAGTTGGAATGAAATGGTGAAAGGAAAAAGTTTGAACTCTTTCTTTCTACTGGTTGAAATGAATAGGGAATGTTGAATGAAATACCATTGATCCGAGAAATGAATCTGATCAGGAATGAAATTGAAAAAAAAAGGAAGAGTAAAGATTCTATGCAATCACAGATAATCACAACTTTCTGTAACCTTTTCTTTTTCTTCTTCTTCTTCTTTCTAGTTTAATGATGAAAATTGTTTCATCTTCATCTACTTTGCTCATCATCACCTTGAACCAACTCAATTTTGTTTCTCTTTTACTGCTCATCAAAATAGTTTATTGCATTTTACCTCATTCAGTTTCTAATTGCAATCCATTTCAACCTTTTGACTTACTCTTTGGTCGCTCATCTTTTCTCGTCTCCAACCATAAACTGAAACATGAGCAACCTTTCATTTTTCATTTACTCACAACTTATTGAATCAAATAGACGCCCAGAATTTCAAAACTCTTTCGTCATGTCATCACAATTTGACGCCTGAATTCCATCCAGTTATTTATTGAGCTCAGTGTTTGTCTAGTTTTCCCAGACTATCTAATCTTCACTCTTTATCCATATTATTTTTAATTGCTCGCATCAGTTCAGTTCCGATGCAAGATGAAATGGAAAACCGAAAAAAAGAAAAGTTTAATCGAATGCTGGCTCAACTTGATGCCTCAGAACTTTTCATGTCAAGAACCTTGACTTATTGAGCTAGATAAAGTTTGTTCATTGAAGGATCGAGTAAGAATATCTCAGTTATAATTGATTTTCTTAAAAAATTTTTATTCTTTCAAATTTTTTATCAGAAAATCTTTTTGATCACAAATGAATTTATCAATTTTATCGATAACTATCTGTGCTTTGCAGGAATAAAATATTATTGGTTAACTCCCAGTCGAGTTGGAGTGAAACTCCCAGAGTGAGAATCGGGATTGATTTTTTAGGTTTATATTTACAATGGAAAACCGAGAAAATAAAAAATTTATCTTCTGTCAATTGTATTCTTTAGTACATTGATTAGCATGTTTTTATGCAACGAATTTGCGTCAATTATTGGTCAGGATTACCGAAAACGACCCAGAAAAGAATATGGAATTTTCGTTGCTGAGGATCTCAACATTACCCTTTAACGTGTTATCACTGGGTTAACAGTGCATTTGAAAGGTTTGAGGTGTAAGGTGTATAAGAGAGATTCGTGATTGCAATAATCTGTCATGAAAAGAAAATTAAACTCGCTCAGAATATTACACCCGAACGTGATCTAATTTCAATTGAATTGAGCTGTTTGCCTGGTTTCAAGCTTATCGAAGGTAATCTGGATCTGGAAAGGAAACAAGTCTCATCGAGTGATGATTGAAATAAACATGGTGATGAATATTGACTTGTGCACAGAAAAAAAGGTTACATATCGATTTTCAGTGATAAGATAAGCTCGACTTCAATCATTCTTAACAATTTTGGCTTTCAACTGAAAATGTAAAGACTAATAAAATTGAGTTTTTCTCCTTGTTCTGTTTTGCCCTTTTCTTTTCACTGTTTTCCATCCAATTGTCAATTTGAATTAAAAGGAAAGCGAAAGAAACTTTGGTAACGATTGAATTGGAAAACGAGGAATCTAAAGATGAGAAAAGGTTTCTCACTCGATTCAGTTTGACAAATAGTAAAATTGTAATGAAACAAACATTGAACAAGATTGAAAGTAGAAAAGAGTTTAAATTTGAAAATCAAATTTTTGATTGCAATAAAGGAAACCAACAATCATTGAACTGTTTTCTTTTTTCGGTGCACAACAGAAGGAAAAGAAAAGTTCAATTCTTACCTTTATTTTACCCTTTTCCTCGTTTCCATTTCCTTTCATAATATTGTTTCAATTTCCAGAGTTTATTTTTTTTTCCTTCTTATTCTCTTTACCTTTCAGCTTTACAATTGATTTAACTTTTATCATGAGTTATCTTTCATCATTCCCTGTTTATATGCACAAGAGTGTTTGTGCTTGCATTGGAATGAAAAGGGAATGAAATTTTTGGTGAAAGGTGAATCTTGTTGCAATTCTGTTGACTTTTGTTTCGACTTGAACTGTTAGCATTTGGTCTAAAGTCAACTCGATAATTTTAAAGCAAACATTTTGTTGTAAAAATAAGATGAAAATTCATTTTTCTGTTCAATTTGATTAAACACAAATTAGTTTATCTTGTTGTTTGTTTGCACCAGAAAGTGACTTTTTTGTGGCAACTTTTTTTTGTCTTTACTTGCTTGCTCATCACTCCAATAGTTTTACAAGCCAGTGAATTGAAATGTGCATCAATTTTTTTGCTATCTTGTTGGGTTACAGTTTGTGGTTGCGCATAATTATTGTTATCGTTTGTCAGCATTTTGTCAAGTTTCGCTTTGTTTGTGTCTTCTGTCAGTTTTATCGGTTGATAAATTGCTGGTTATTGTGAGAAAATTTAATAATCACAAGTGAAAATCGATACATCACTGTTTACTTTGATTATTTGATAACACTTATTGGCTGTCAATCAATTGTTTCCAACAATCATAATCAAATGAGATTTCAATGGAAGAATAAAATTGTTGGAATTTGCATGTTGAATTACTATTGCCATCTATAGTTTTCAAGATGAACCAATGCAACTCAAAGTATTGCCATCTGTTGAAGGTGATTGGTAATGATTCAGTTTATCGATTCAAATGTTCACTGTTTCCACAAAAATTCAAATAAACATTTACTTTGTTAAGATTGAGTAACTGTCAAGTGAAACATTTCGAAAGGTTCAATATCAAACTTGTCACATTCAGTTGACCAGCTTTGTGATTGTGTGATGAACATCAATCATGATAAATTAGCAAATGGCAAAACTTTTGTTTTACTCGTTCAGACGCAGATACCGTAAGTTGTGCGTCAATTTTCAACAGCTTGCCATCGATCAATCAGATTGAAACTCTTGAACAATTTCATCAAATTTGATTTTGGAGAATGAAAAAAAGCTAAGAATGTGATAAAAAAATGTTCTGTTGGTGTGTCACAATATAATAAATAATGAATGAACAATGGCAATAAAATAAATCACCAATAAATCAACTGCAATCTCGTTAAACTAGAACAGTGTGAAATCGACTTTCTATTTTCTCAACATTCTCAACAGTCAAATATAACTCAATTTGAACACATTTTTGAATTGGTCACAATGTCATGGAAATTTGTGGATAAGTTTCAGTTCATTAAACGAACTCGAACTTTTTTCTTCATACATTCGGATAATTTTTTTTTCGTAATAAATAATTTGATAAAGATTTTACTTTTTCGCATTTTCACATTTCCCAGCCTTGCATTACATTGTATTTTGAGTATCGTACAAATGCGAGTTTTATAGCATTTTAGGAAATGGTTTCAATTTTGAGGTTCAATAAGGGAAACTGTAAATTTTAATCAAAACTGTTTACTCGCAACTTGATTCAACAATGTCTTTTCTCACCTTTTCTGTCCTGCAGTCACTTGAAGTGTCAAACTTGCTTTTGCTTGATTCTCTTCCTCAATCACTTTTCCACCATTACATCAGGTTGCCTATTTTTACTTCTCAGTCTCGCATGAAGCCCACTGAAAATTTTTTTCTCCGAAAGCAAAGATCTGTTCAAACTTCAGAACTTCAATATTTGATTTAGCTGCTAGTTTCATCAATTTGGCTTTTTCCTCATTTCTCCCTAGCAATTTGATTCTTTTTGGCTTGTTTGATGAGATGTGCTTTCTGTTTAATCACGAAACATAAGTATGAAATGTTTATCTAACGTGAGACAAATCGTTGTTTGGGCTTCAAGATATCTGTTATTATGCTCATTATCATGACAACCTTAATCAAGAATAAAGCAGACGAGTTGAAAGATGTTCAACTGTTGATCAATCATGAAACATTTGCTAACATTAGTTTTACTCTGACTTTCAGACCCTTTCTGCTTGATTAAAGTGTCTCTAAAAGGTAATGGTTGAACCTTGTCTAATGAGTCTGATCTCGATTCACAGAAAGATTCCCTAATAAGAGATTGAAATAGTTTGAACCAATTTACCATCACTATTGAACAATTCAAATCTTGGATCATCTACATGATCTTGAGGATTCCTGTAATGTCGCAATGGACATTGATTGAAGCCTCTTGAAGATTTAACTCACCCGTGATCGAAGTACTTGAAATTGTGTGTTTTCACGGTAGTTATAGTGAACAGACATCATCGAAATTCACAGTTACTTCTGCATTGTGTAAGAATTCAGGTAATTTTATAGAGCTATTGTTACTACCTGAAAACTATTGAAGACAATTTGTTAAGCCATCTTGAAATAATTCATCAGTTTATTTTCATGTTTCCCACTTTGAAATAGATTTACATTCTGATTGGTGAATCACACAAATAAAGAGCGATTTCTTTGACAACGAGAACTTTCTATTACCATATGATAGTTTTTGCACTCTAACATTAGGATCCATGATTTCATAAGATCGAAGTCGCTTAATAGTAATAACCAATTCTATATCAGAAAAAAAGAATCAAATAATAATTTTTCAATAAACCAACTTGAACTTTTATCGAATAATATTGAAAAAGTAGATTTCTTACCTTCTTCGAGGTTTTTTAGTTTTCCTTTTAGCAGTAGCAGCCATAACCAAGTCACAGATCAAAGTTATGAGGAAAATAAAAATACTGATTCTAATTAATTGCATCTCTTTTCGTACAGCAAACACGCTTGTGGCTTGAAACACGTTTTAACTTCAACTAGTTCATGTCAATTCACTTTTTTCTGTTCATCTACAAATTGATGGGATTATTCATTGTTATTTATCCTTCTGTCCTGTGTAAAAATCAACATTGAAATGAAATGTGATTCACTTGTTATTGAGTTGAAAAGGTGTATCCATCTTCATGAAGATAAATGTATGTAAACTTTGAAAAGGTTGAAAGAGGACACAAATTGCCGAATCAAAATAACATCAAGCGCACCAATTATAACATCTACACAAACAATTCGCAGGGAACAATTTTTTTTGAATTAAATTAAAAGGAGTTCAAGGAGTTAGGAAACAATGTCTTTGAATGACCGCAACCTGAAATAGTAAAACTGAACACTATTAATTCAAGTTTCTACTGTTCCTGATTGCACCGTTGTCCAGAGTTATCATTTTAATAGTCAGTGTCTCGATAGTTCTTCATGATCTATGCAGATGGAGTTAAATGAATATCATAGCTTAACTGTTTACATTCATGAAAATCCTTTTGCTCCAAAACACCTTTCAATGTGCAAGGAGAAAAGGCAGAATTATTTCCACAAAAAGTTCGTCGATTCATATAATCGGTATAATGATCACTGAGAGAGAGGACATTCTGAGATGACTGATTTACGAAAGATGATTTCAATGAAATAACTCATTGTGAGATGTTGAAAAATCACTAAAAATTATTATTTCGTTATTTTTACCACAACAGATGCAGATAATTCTATTTTTTTCATCTTACACATTTCAACTAAATTGTCATTTAGCTAACACAATGAAACAATTCTCACCTCAATGCAAAAGTAAATAACAAATAACCTTTAAACAATCATGAAGAGAGTACAAAAAATCTTCATCAAAGTTATCTTCAGATGCGAAAAACTTTATTTCTACTTCGGGTTTATACAAGAAAAAGTACGTTTTACGAATTTATTAGTTTGTAAATGTCCCAATAGTCATTAGTCGTTTGATGTTTCATTGCAGCGTTGCTTTGGCGTCAGAGACAACAAAAAACATAAAGCATGGAAACATTTTCACATTAATTATTCAACGATTTTATTCGAGTTTCAATTTATTCAATTTTTCCAAATTGTGTAGAATTGAATTGAGAAACTGAAATAGAAAGAATGAATGAGCGAACCAGAAGTAGGGACACAAAATTTCATCATCTATAGATTTTTTCTGCTTAACTTTAATTCTCCGTTTTTTGATGATAAACACTTTGGATTGAACATCCTACTTTTGGTTAGTCACCCTCTAGTCGAAACTCTCATCGGAACATTAAGCAAAGTGGAATCAAAATGTTGACTTAATTTAGTTGCTCAAGTTGAGGCTTGGTTAAAACTGTTAGGTTGTAGCATCGATCTTATTTTTTGGCTTTCAATCTTCGATAATTCAAATGATTTAATGTGGAAAAATCAATTTACTCAGAAACCTAAGATGCTGAATTGCAACATTCATTTTTACTTCTTTATACGACCTCCACTCCAACATTTAAACCAATAAAACTTTATTTTACTTTTTTTTCAATAGTCACATTAGTTTGCCACTCTTGCTCAATTGATTTTTTCATTTTTTCTTAATGATATTTATTAGTTAAAAATGTCCATTGCTCAACTGTTTCATTACAACCTCACTTGCTGACTGGCCAAAAGGCTCTCATGGCAAACTTGCTGCAAGTTAAAAAAACTGACAAGCTAAGTCAGTTAAAACTTTTCTACCAAAATGTCTGTATTAAAGTTGTGCCCTTGCAAAGTAATAACTCATAAAATGCTCTGAAATCGCTATTAAACTTTTTTCCACTTCTCCATTCGAAAAAAATGCAAAAGAAAAAGTTCATCGTCGTAAATTGGTTGATGCAAGCATTGAATTGAACTCGAACTCGTTATACTGCCGTAAAACTGTCGTCGAACCATAAAAAAGCATGAAGCAACATTTAAGCAACTGTTAATGGAATCAAAATTTAACATTTGCAATACTATTTTTTGACCAAAGTGATTTTTAGCAAACGGGATAACCAACCTTTGTCGATGGAAGAACAACAATGAAAACTTTTAAAAAGTTGCAAAAGTACACAATATTTTCAGTTCTCAAAAATTTTTCCCAAATACATGATGAAATTGATTGATATTCAATAAAGAATAAATCATGAAAATTGTTTCTCTTTGTCGATTTAAGGAGAAAGCATAAAAGTTTGGATGCTTTGATAAACCGAAAAGCAAGAATAACAGCGTGAGTTTGATCGAAATTGAATTGAAATTGATTAAATATCAATTTATGATATAATGGATGTGATGTTCAATTGGGTGAAAAGTAATTGTCAATTCAAAGTATTCTTACACTTGTTTCACCATAATAATTGATTGGTTAGTAAACGTTGACTTCAACTCTAGTCTATTGATTTTATTGTCAAGGTAAATGGTAAACTAGGATTAAGTGACAAAATGAAAAACAAGTAGAGTGCAAGTTAACTGGATAGTAAATGATAAACATGAAGCAAAGTGTAAGGAAAAGGCAAAGAGATTGAGAAGAGAGGGAAAAGTTGCAAGTGATAAGCAAGATACAAGAGCAGAGGACCAAAATGGTACAATGTAAATCACAACAAGAGCAAAGACAAAAAAGGTGTAAAAGAAAGAAAAGAAGGTCTAAAAAAGAAAAATGTTAGTCAATTTATGTGGATTCAACTCTTTAACTAACTCCCTGTAGATTACAAAATGTGATAAAAATGTCATGAGTAATTATTATCTGAAATAGAGTCAAACTGATTCAACCAGTTTGCCCATTTGTCGACACCATTGACTGTCTACTTTTAAATCCATAAATAAAACTTTAATCATTTCCTATTAGACCATTCAATATTTACCTTTCCAACAATCGCGTCCTTAAATAATCGTTAAAGAAGCTTTTCAACTTTGCAACAATTTCAACCAATAGTCAAACATTGTTTTGTATCTAAATGAATTTCAACATTTTCCCATTAATAATCTATTTCCCTCTCGATACTCTCGATTGCTTGTGATAATATTAATGATGAATCGTGTAAGGTGAAGAGAGGCTGGGAAGGAAAAAGCAAGGAAACAAAGTATAAACAAAGTATTGCAACGAAGTAAAGATGTCAGTTGAAGAGAAACAAATGAAAAATAGATTTGATGGAAACTCAACTGTTGATTGCAAATCGATATAAACTGTTCGCAAAAGACTTCATTTCTCACCATCTTAAACCCTCAATACAGTCTACACTCTAGTCTATCAGCCTCCTTTTTTCATCTCCTATTTTTTGCTGCAAACAACACAATCTTTACCTTTAATGCGTTAAAATGCCTTTTTTGTCTCTCATCTTCATGTTTATCTTTTCTCATGTTAACCTTATCTTCATCATCATTCCTTCACAGTTAACTTGCTGTTAATAAATCACCTTTACCCAATAGGTGAGCTTTATTTATCTTCTTGCTCTAAGTTTCAATGTAATCAACTTTATCATTCCCAGGCACATTCCCCTTGGATTCACAATAATTTTACAGACTTTAAATTTCCAACCTGATCCAAGTCCAAGTGTACAAGTTTCAGCTTTTTTCTGCGCTTTTTTCTCACTCTCATTCCCTTTTATCGTTTTCTTTTTCTTGTCTCATCTTCATTAAGATTCTTAGAGGTAATGTTGCAAAGTACGAAGCAAGAAAAGGATGAAGAAAACAACGTTTTTCTCTTCCTTTTCTTTTCTCTGTAAACTTTTTCTCTTCCCTCTCTCATCTTCTTCTCTAATAACAATACCATGTATCATATATATTTATATATTATAAATACTTTTATTTTTCTTGACTTCATGGTGAGACTCGGAGACATGGTGTAACTTGATACACTTTGAGTATAGTCTTTTCATTAAAAAACAATAGGAATCTGAGTTGATGAAAAAACAGCAAAAAAATAAAGGCGAAAAAAGCAAAAAACATAATAGGAAAGTAAAAGTAAACAGTAAATGTCATTTTTTATCGTTCTGTGTAATAATATAAGAAGCCAATAAATTGGATTATTTTTACAGACTTGTGAGTTGTTCAATCAATTATCAAAAGTGAAGTTAATCTGCTACTTCGCAATATAAGGCTATTCGACTAATGTGCAAGATATTTAGTACGAATTATTTTACAGTCATATCGTGTATTGCAGTCGAAAACAGGCATCTAATAAAAGGCAGCTGTAGATAAGGAATAAATCATTCAGAAGATTTTAAAAGAGAGCGAATATAATTCAACAATGTATCGTTTTTCATTTTACTTAGTTTACAAAGTTGTTTATTTTTCCAACGGTTTAAGCTTTGAACTCGTGAAAAAACATGGACAAATTTTGTACCATCAGAAAATCCATGTGTCAGTAAAGCTCAAATAACAAAGTGGCCTTGAATAACCACGAAGGTTTGAACTTATGGTTCTTCAATCCGTTAAAGCTTATGATTCGAATCTGATATCTGTTTCGTTATCTGTTCGGGAGTTATGACTGCAACAGACGTAAAATGAAAAAATGCTCGGTTACAAAATGCTCGCATCTTTCGCTCATTTGATTTTCTTTGATTTAACATGGAGAAAGGTCTACAGGGCATTTCAACTAATTTTACCGTTGTTAAACGGCTATCAATCGACTCCTGAGTGACTTCCTATTTTCTTTTTGAGTAGCTAGCGAAAACTCAATTTTCATATTCCAAGGGCAAGGTCATTCAAGGTCATTTTTCGGAAATCTTTCCTGTAATAAAGAAAATCAATAAATCAATGTTACGGTGAATGTTAAGCAGGTCACGCTTGGACATTGACTGGTTCATCGGGAATCCAATTAGTAGGATTGAATGTATTAATTGAATTCATTATCTTTTAATTGTTTTAATAACTGTATGAGGGAGATAGGTAAAACTTTGTATAAAAAGAGTTGTACTGACCAATTCGAGTTATATTCATACTATCTTTCAGTATCCAGCCCTCACAGAGTCAAAGACTGACTCTGAGGGTTCCCCTTAACTTACCTTACCTCCGATACCTTCCACTATCTTGCATGAATGATATTGTTACCCTTAACTTGTTATTGTAACCTCGATAATTGTAACATTAACTATTTTAAACCCACATTGTTAACCTTTCCTTTAAGTATAATAAATACACAGCTCCTGCATTAAACTCCGTCCGTTCCTGATAATATTCTTTCATTTCCTAATGATATTAGTTGTCAGATAGCAGTCAATGCAGATTTTTCAAGGTCAAATCATCATACTGATAAAATAGCTGCGTGAGATCTTTTCAATAAACCAAATTCTTGAAAGAACATGATGAAAGCAGAGCTTCGTTTGAATATCTAACTGGATAGAGCTTCCGCGGCTGGCTTCATGCCGCTTTGAACAGAAGAATGTCGCCCATTTTATGCACCATGAGAGAAAAAATCTTCTCCATCACGGTCGACCCAAAAGTGGCCTTTCCCTACCTGCTTGAGGAAGGGAAAAATAGAACCTCAAAAAACAGTTTTTCCTCCAAGGTGTGCATTTATTCCTGCTAGGAATTTTTACTTTAACCTAATAGGGCGTTCATAATTTTACCGGAAAGCTCTCAATATTTACACTTTGTAAACAGCAACACAACCGAGTTTCCACTTTGAAACTTTAATATTTACCTGAGCTTTAGATGCAAAAATATTCAATGTGAAAATAATTAATTTTGTATTTCATTTGTGTATGAAGGTGAAAATTGGAATGTTACAATTCCCCTTGTAAAGAAATAAATTTTTATTCCCGCTATTCAACTGACAATATTATTCTTGCCATTCTTCTTCTCCTCTTATTATTTACTCAAATCCTGGCCATTGGGAAATCAAAGAAAGATTAACAGTTATTCTTGTTTGACAAAAAAAAACATCTAAAATAAAATTACATGTGCTAATATCAATCAGAATTACAATCAATTTTAAGCAACAAATTTACAACTCATGAGAAGAAAAGATTTCAAGTTCTGAAACGAAAACTGCCAACTCTCTAACAGTGGCAACAGAAGAAATTCATTTTTCTTTTTCAATTGAAATATTCATGGAATTATCTGCTTACGGAATAAGAAAAAAATTTGGATTCAAATTTTGTGACATTTTGAGCTTCCATGTCTTTTGGAAGTTTTCATATTTATTATACAGAATCTTTGAGCCATCATTTTCACCTTTCCTTTTGACTTTTCATGTGCTCTTTATCATCTATTCAAATCACATGATTCGATTTCACCATGCATTATGGAGTAAAAAGTTCAAGTATGAAATGGAAGGTTGAACAAGAGGAATAAAAAAAATCATTTTCAAGACCCTTTCAAAATACTTTATCTATTTTTAAGAGTCTTGTCATTTAACCTGGAGGCTTTTACAATGACAATTGACATGAAAGCCATTCACTCGGAGGACAGACAACAAAAAGGGAAATTATTTTTTCCACAAAACTGGACATTTTCTTGACTTTTATCGATTTTGACTAGACAATGTTGTGACCTTTGAGAGGTTGTCTGCTGAGCGTTAATAAGTTGGACGATAGTGTTGCAAGCTTAAAACTAAATCAATCATTAATCCGTGTTTAGGAATGCTCATTTTGATGTTGCAATTTAAGACTGAATTAAGTAGCTTATTCATCAACAGGCAAATGACAGTTAGTGATTATGATAAGTGAAAGGAAAAGCTCAAGATAAAGTTCCCAGTATGAGTGTTTATCATCCAACAAGATTATCATCATTTCAATATTATTAAACAACTCATTTCTTCTTTGATTAATGATTGATATTGACAATCTTGTTGCCAGTTCAGGTGAATATTTCATGTTTGGAAATTTTTCTCCTTCTATTGAAACTTGAGCCAGAGTTTTGTTGCTAAACAATAATTGAGAAGAAAATAATTCTAGTAACTTCCCGAGAAGAAAACGAAGCGATTCAAAATTTTCTTTTCACCCAATTCTCTGACTCAGTTGACCAATGGTTAAACTGGACTCTCTAATGAATTGTGGTCATGAATCTTACGCTTAATGCCAACACGATTTAAAATTCTTTGTCTTTTCTTTTCAAGATTATTTCTCTATTCTTCTAAAGGAAAGTTTTGTATTACATGTTAATACATTATTTACTCAATTTGCTCAAAATTTTTTCCTCACTTTTCTTTCAATGGAATAGATAAAGATGAAGACATGAACAGAGGATAAAAAAAACTCATGAAAATAATAAGTTCTGTTGATATTCCCTCAAGTAGCCTGGAGGAAAATTTGCAACTCTTGAGGCAATTATTTTCTCTCAGTCTTTTGTGTTTCCATCTGATGAGCATTTTAAATTCAATTCAATATTCAAAAATGAAAAAAATAAAGAACATTTCTCTTGCAAGATTCATTGCTTTACATCAATTTTTCGTCAACGAAATTGTTAACTGTGAAAATGCAAAAAAAAAACGTGGAAAAAGCTTACGGCTTAAACCCAGCATCTAGAGAAATTCATTTAAATTATTCAATTGAATTGAATTTAATGTAAACATCATTATGATCCCATGAAATAATGTCAACTGTACACGATGAAAGTTCACATCAAACTCATTCATTAATGAAGAAAATTGACATTCTTCATGCAATATCTACTCATCCATATTGTCCATGGAATTTCATTTTTTTTTTCTCTTGCCTCTTCATCAAACTTTTAATACACATTTGAAACTGTCGAGGGAACAAAAAGTTGGACAGAATTTTTGCCTTGAACTGAATTACAGATAATTAGTTTACTTACCTTTTAATCAACAGAGGCAACGAGTAAATGAATGGAAAAGGTGAAAATCACTGGAAATTGTGTTAGTCAATTATCCTGTTTGTCCTTAGACACTAGGAGTAGTAGTCAATCATGATGACCTTGTCATGAGCTTGAATTGTCAAAGAAAACTTTGGTTGGAAAAGTTTTTTCGATTTTTTCTCGCTTCCAAAGGAACCAAAATGTTTACCAAACTGTTTCCTCTCATCAAATCATTAAATGAACATTGAAATGATTTTGGCACATTTGGTACACTCTTTCAAGTGTACAATTGAATGAAAAGCAAAAGTGTCAACAAGTTGATGCTATCAATGTTGACATGTAAAATGAACATTCGGGTGATTCGAGAAAAAAACATTTCTCTCATCAACTTGGCGGAAAAGTAGATGAAACTAAAGAGCAACAGAAGGACAGTAAAGCTATTTAGGTCACAAGGTCAACACGAGTTTATTACCTTTGACTGTAAAGGATATGTTAGGTAAAGTGTCATCATTTACTAGGTTAAATGTTTTCCAATTGCGCAGTCAAACTCGAACATTTACATTTCTCTTTTCGAAGAAAATAAAAGACAAAGTTCTCTATGGAATTGACCATGAAAAACAATTTTCTCTTTACCATCATTTTTGATTAAAGAAAATAAAAAATGCGAAAAAAATGATTTTCGCCTCATGACAAGGTTCGATGTGATAAATTACCAATATGATGGTTTTATAAAGACAAGTGGATCGATGTTAATGTGCAATGTTCAGTAATCATGCTGATTAACAGGGCCTCCAGCTAAGTGAATGCGAACAACTTTTCTGGATGAGAATCGATTTTTTGTTTTCGAAGCAACATTTCATCTTGATCATGTTATGCAGTTATTAAAATTGTAATGATCATGTTTTGATTCAATTATTTCAATACATTTCACTATGGAAACTTGATTATTCAAAAAGAATGGAATTTTCTCTTTTTTTTCTTCTACACTCTATCATTTTCTCTGGCAACAATCTGCACCCTAATTTGCCTTTAGCCATGATTCGTTCACATTCATTGATTAGGTTGAGCTGTTTTTTGCTCTTCTCCTCATTCTGCTTTTATTAACTTGTAGCTTTCATGTGAATGAAAAATCGTTTACAGATAACTCTTCAGTTGATCGGTAAGCTTAACTATATTCAACCAATTGCGATACTCCAGGCTATTCTTTGAATCAAATTCACCTTTTGTTTGCTTTTATGATAACATCAAAAGCTCAGGTAACATGGTTTTTACAAGAAAACAGTAAAATTTGCGTGCAAAAAGGGTGAAAAGTTGAAAGGAAAAAAGGTAAAGTTGTAAAAAAAGAGGAAAATTTTGAAAAGTAAATATTGTCAACAAAAGATGTGAGAAAAAAGAAAATGATTCTTGATGATTTTTCAGCGAGATAACTAGTTCTGTCTATTGTCGAGCATTATGCTTTTTATGCAAATAAATGTTGATGTAAAGTTTTGAAAATGACATAACAAGGGATGATATTGATTGATATTGACTTTTATTGGATCAAAATGAATGAAGAACTGGTAAAGTTGAAGGAATTGCCAACGAGAGTAAAATGTTTATTTCCAATCATCTGAATAAATTTTGATTTGAAATGAAGACCAAGAAGAAGAAGAAAAAAAGAGAAGAAGCCAAAGCAAATTGGAATCCTGTTTATTTTTATAAATAGTTTAATGCCTTTTCAAGTAAACATTTTCCAACATGAAATTGGACAGATTTGTTTTTATTGAGCAACAATATTCTGAAACATTAATCTCAACTTTCGATCGACTCACAGTCAACTATCAATTGATTCAATTTGTCAATAATACAGAATCAATACATCAACTTTACGCTTGTTGACACGAAGAGTAAAAACGTTTCTATTTTTGCTTTTAAACCAAAAACTAAACTCTTTTCAATTTAACATTTGGTTGAGTTGAAGTCATTTTGCTAACCAAAATGAAATACTTAACAGTCAAATTGATGCTTTTCAATGGAAGCAAAACTTTATCTGGAAACTTTGAGCTCAAAAGCTGTTCCAAGTAACTTGCACTTGACAAGTTAATCATATAACTATTAAAGTGAATATAATGACGAGTATTAGCCATTGCCTGAGGTTGAAACATGAGTTGGTCTAAGTGGACAATTTACAGATAAAAAGGTAACCCCACTCTTGTGTAACACAATAAAAGTTATGAAATTAATGTCAATTTGGTTGAGGAATAAAGTGGAAAGCAAATGAAACAAAAGTTGATCCCTTGTAATTGGATGAGTTGAGCAAATGAATGATTAAAAATGTTTATTTTTCTCGATTCAAATTCACATTTATATCTAATTATCCTGAGCAAAGACTCGTATTGAACCATTAACTGTTTAACCATTGTAACTTTGTGCTTATTACAAAAGCCAACAACATCATTTAACTGACTTGTAAACTTGAGTGAAACAAATGACTCTGTCTGTATATAAATAATCATGTAACCAATTATCATCAAAATTAATTTAATAAAAAACACTGAAAAAGAACTGAAGGCGAACAAAAAAGTAGAACAAAAAAAGTGAACAAAATGGTTAAATGTTTATTCGTGTAATTTTACCAGATTAGGAATGAAGAGAAAAGAGGAAAAGAGAAAATGAATTTTCTGAGCAAATAAGGTAATAACAATTAGAAGAGAAGCGAGAATTTTCCCTCAAAATTAATCACCACATTTATTGATGCTAATTAGGAGATAAACAGAGGGAATCTCGATTGCTCTTGATGGATGTTCAGCAATTTCAAATCAATTGCAATGTTAACTTTAACATTAAATTCATTTGCAAAACTCGATAAATCCATCTTCAGTTGCATCAAGTTTTTGCACTTGTGATTAACAATTTATTCTGAAACTATTGTCAAAAGTTTTTCCAAACATTTTTCTTTGCTCATCTTTGTTCACTTCAAATGAATCCTTGAAAGAGATTAACGGAGAAAAATGAAAGATTTGATATTTTCATGTGTTTACATGGAATTCAATGGGAAAAGTTGATTTGCTTCGACATCAACTAACAAGCCTAATTTAGGATGAAATTGTGAATGAAAGATTCTTATCGAAATCAAAAGTGTTGAAAAGTTAATGTGAGAAAAGTTGTTTTGTAAGCTTGAAATAATTACTTTGACAGGGAAAAAATCGTTAGAATGAAACTTTTTCCTTTTCTTTCAAGTATTAAATGGTTAAATTGTTCAATCTATTTTTATTGTTATCTCAAAGTTAGCCAAACTTTTCAACGCCATCAAACCTCACAGGGAAACTTTCTGAAATTAAACTGATAAAGAAAATTATTCTTTTATTAAAAGTAATAATTAGAATCAACTTTTAACATTTGTTTTCTCGGTTCAACTCAATTAACTGAAGTTGGTCATTAGCGAGCCTTTCAACTCGTAAAAGGCAATAATTTAATTTCTTTCATCAACCTTTTTTAATTCATTTATTCATTCATTTTGTTCAATTTTCCCAAAGAAACTGTCTTTTAATTGCATTTTTAGAACTGGAAAAATGTTATAAAAAAAGTAAATTCACAGAAATTCTGAGTAGCTGAAAATGAAATTTTGAGCTAATTTCATGTGAAAGGAACAAAATTAGAATTTTCCTCAATCGAAATTAAAAATTTGGTGAAGAAAATCTTCAACTCGATTCATCTAATTGGCACAATACTTCAATAATCATGAGGTGAACAAAGTGATTGGAAAGATACAGATACATTTTCATGGGAATGACACTTAAAAATATTGTCTATTCAAGTTCAACTTGAACGATAGTTGCAAGTCTCGAGTTTTGAGTTGGTAAAAAACTGGAAAAGTTGATCAAGTTGGTGACTTCAAAGGCTTGGACAAAGAGTTTAGTAAAAAATATTTTTTCATTCGAGTCAAGTGTTCGCCTTTCATGCATATTGAAGGTTACGTTACCTTGCAATCTTTTTTACCTTCCCTTCGAGTTTCATCTTAAATGCTAATTTAAACCATTTTAACCTTATAATCAAAATCCAATTGCATAATAGTACCTCATTTAAACTCATCAATCAACTTTTATCTGCAAAAAAAGGTTAATGATAATCACAATTTGAACATGATTTTATTATTCAATCAGACTGGGAGGGTAAAATATCTATGGGTTTAACCTTTAATAATGATTATTCTTTTCCAGTTTTTTCCTTCTTCTTTCACTTTTTCCCGTCAAACTATTCAACATAATAAAATAATTTTCTCTTCATTTCAACTTTTCCTTCTCTTCCATTTTCGATGTTCACTCTATCAAACTAAATTATCTCAATTTCAATCCCTGACCTAATAATCTGTAATAATTTCAACTTTATATCAAAACTCTTATGGCAACTATCTCACCATCTGATTATGCACATTTCAAAATGTTTAGAAATTCAAATCATTTAAAGATCACAGAATTTCCTTCAAAATGAATCAACCCTTTTCCTTCAAACTGATTGATTGCTCTGATTTTTTCGAGAAAAAAAACTTCTTCAACCCAAAGATTTCCATTCAACAATTTCTCTCAATTTTTTCCGAAACTTCGCTTTTAAGCAAACTTCGACTCTGCTTTGGAGTTTATCATGAAAGTTCTGTATCCATGCAAGTTTAATCGAACTTCTTTGTTTCGAAAGAGAAAAAGTTCTATTAATCTCAATTGTGCTGCATAATGAATAGATTGTATGAAAAAGACTCATGAACATTGCAAGATTCAGTGTAAATAATTGGGTGAAAAAAGAGATTATAATTAGTTTCCATAGTTATTAACATTCTACTCGAGTTTAGTTTCCATATTGTAAGTTAATTGTTTTACGATGTTAATGAAGCTAATCAATGATAATAAATTTAAATGTTCCTCACTAATTGTTCAATTTGTTTCCCTATTCAAAGCCCGGTAAACGATTGATTCAAAGTCGAAAAAGTAGAATTTTCAAGTTCTTTTCATTGAAACAAAAAAAATTCCTCATTCCATGTTCAATAATAACATGAAGTGTCGATTGCATGAATAAATTTCAAGTTATTAAACTTTTTTGTTAACCAAATTGATATTCACTTAGAAAGTGTAAATAACTCGACTGTTGGTTTTTTTTTCAGGTAAACATTTCTTTCTACTTTGCTCATTATCTTTTACCATTCAACTCGATCTATTCTTAGTTTTTTTTGTTCAGACCTTGCAGTGATGATTGCTATCTTGAACAACCGTGAGCTGTTTTGGAAAAGTAAAAGTGTGCAAACTGAAATTATGAAAGAAATGATGCAGAGTTGGAATAGTTCATTAGTAAATTAATTTGATGCTTTTTTTGATGCATTTAGGTTCATGTGTGTTTTATCCTTGTAACCATATTCAATGATTAACAGGGCATCAAATCTAATAGATTTGTTGATAATGATTATGATAATGATGGTTATAGTGGAGCGAGAAAAGACATTTTTTGCATGTTCTTTTCTCGCTTCATATTGTGCACATAAATCAGAAAATAAGTCAAACCATTCATCAATTGAATGAACATCTGAAAAAAAAATTGACACACAATTGATTGAATGTCATTTTTTTCGAGCAACCTCAATAACATAATGCTCTCTATTGAGATTATCTTTACATTTACTGAGCCTTTCAAATCAATTAACTTTCAATATTGCAATGGAAGCTGACATGCAAGTCAATGTTCATTGATAAAATTGGCGTTCATCTTGTCGCGTGTACTCAAACTAGAGTTGATAGAATCAAAGACGTTTCGTCCAACGAAAACATGGATTTCAAGATAAAAAAATTAGGTTTGAAAATACGCAGAGAACTATCCATGTATTGGTCTAAAATAAATGTGCATTCGCGAGGTAATTTATCTCCAGACTTGGCATTGATAGAGTGTGGAAGTCCAGGAAATGAAAGAGCCATATTTTTACAGACAGTAGCAGCCATTATCATTTTGAAAAGCAATAGAATTGTGTAAAAGGTTATAGCCTCGATGCAGGATTGTAAAGATAACATGATTGAAAGTTTTCGACCAACTGTATTCTTGCTCGACACATCCTACAATCCACAGCTTGAGAGGAAAATTCATTTTCTGGTTTTATGAAGTTGCATTGATCACTCTGAGAACCCATTCTCCGCCTAAAATCTAAGTTGATAGGTTCAAGCAGTCTAATGTTGCATTTCAAATATTTCAAACATGAATACCGTTCCCAATAAACGTGACAGTACAAATTTGATTTATTGTGGTGCATGTAACCGGCGGGTTTCACGCTTGTTTGTACACGTAGAAAAAAATAATTCTTTAATATTATTAATAATAATAATTTATAATAATTTATATAATAATTATTATTATTTAAATAATTCTTTATGCATATTTATGGGATTTCGCGAGAATCGAAACTTTACACAAACAAGTAATCCAAGGACCACTCGAAGCTAGAGGTCACGGATTTAGATGCTACAAGTATCATAAGAAGAATGATCATTTCGCCGGACGGCTACATGCAGTTATGCAGATTGTTAAAGACTGGCCTGCAACATTTAAAGCAAAACCATTTCAAAGTTTTCAAACAAGATTAGAAGAGATGCAAAAGCAAAAATATGAACCTGATGACTTCATTTCTGGTACGCCTGAAAGGATGCTTCCCAAGGAATACTACTTGCACGACTGGCAAAGAATCAAATTCCGTGATTACCGTCGTCTCTAAGCCCGTCAAAGAGCCTAGTGACAGTTTTAACCGGGGATTCTGTAAGGAGTTGACACATAATTTCATTCTTTCCCCCATAAAATTATTTCTTAATCATTAATCTTTACCCGTATTGTCATTCATCACTCTCATTGGTCAAAATTACTAACAAGTTCTCTTTTGTCTAACCCATTAAATGTATATAAGCTATTTCCTTTTCCACCTTAAAATAGTTAGTTATCGTCAGAGTCACTCATACAGTCATCTACAGTCAGTCATTGTATCCAAGTCAAATAAGACTATTCATAACTGTTGTTCCTATTCCTAAAATAATCAGAAGTTCTTAGAATTTCTGTTCCTATTCAACTTAATTGCTGACCTCTTATTTCAAGTCTTAATATTTAAAACTATTGATTAATATTCTGTGATCACTTAAACTTAAATAAAAGTGCTCTCTCTAGTTAAATCTATTTCATTGTTTAATGTGTTGTTAGGCTTTGTGTGCCTTAATAATTCCCCACTAGAAATCTTTGATTTCTAGACTCGATCTCGGTACACATTCAGTAATTTTATTGATTGTGGTCATAAGTACTGGGTGTCCCAAAAGTCACTTAACTTTTGAATTTGCTATAACTTTTGAACCACTGTAGATACAGGGACCGTTCATACATAAAAATGAATGTTTAAAAAGGGGATTTAAGAAAATGAAATGCAATTGTTTCTCATTTAATGAATCAAATTTTCGAAATTTTTCCCTTCAGATGCGACAACATGTCTCAGTCTTTTTTCAAAATTTTCGATTACTTTGGCACACGTTTCGGTTGAGATCTGTGAGAAAACATTTTTTATCGTAGTATGAAGGCTATCAAGCGTGTGTTTTTCACTTCTGTAGACTTTATCCTTGGTTTAGCCCTAGCGAAGAAATCCATAGGATTGAGGTCTGGAAAGTATGGTGGCCATGCCATACCTCTTCCATACCTTTCTGGATACCCGAGAGCTATTACTCTGCCATAAAAATTCTGGTCTAGAAGGTCTATTACTGGTTGAACTCGATGTGGGGGAGCTCCATCCTGCATCCACCAGTACCCGGAGACGATTTCTTTGTCATACATAGCCGGTAACACCTTGTTTACCAATAAAGAATGATATTTTTCTCCAGTTACACTATCTGGAAAGCAGTAGGGCCCTATGATTCCACCTGCATGAATGCCAGCAAAAACTGTCACACGTTGTGGGTGAAGGGGTTTAATTCTTGAAAAATCTGGCTTTTCTGAGCCCCAGTGGCGCCAATTCTGCTTATTGACGTACCCTTGCAAATGAAAGTGACACTCGTCAGTGAAAATTATCTTGTTTATGTCGATTGTTCCATCCTCAATCATGGTCAGCATCTCATTCGCAAAATTGAACCGTCTCACTATTGAATTGTCTGTTAATGGTTGATGCACTTGGATTTTGTATGGGAACAGACCCAGATCCTGTCGTACTATCCGATGCACAGTAGATTTTGACATACTGGTGCTGGCGGCAAGCTCTCTCATTGAAATGTTTGGATCTTCCGTCACCATGTCTTCAACAATGTTGATGTTTTCTGAAGATCTTGCTGTTTTTGGTCTCCCGGTTCGATCTTCATTTGCATCAAGTAGAGAAAACTTTGTTTCCAACGCATTCACCCAGCTGAAATAATAAAAGAGAAGAAAAAGATAAAAAACTTGAAAAAAACACATTTTTCGAACTTACCTTGAGATTGTTTGAATGGTGGGTAAATTTTCCTTTTTTTTAATTTTAAAGTGCGTGCCGAACCTTTTCTGTGCTGCAGAAGCACTTTCACCACATAAAAAATTAAATTTAACCATGAAAAAACGTTCCTCCGGTGTCCAAGACATTTTTCTCAATAATTTTTTGAAGGTCTGAAAATGCGTTTTCTATGAATCCCCCGACCGGAAAAGGAAGTTAAAAAAATTTGGTTGAAAAAAAACAACAGATGGCGCCACAATAGCAAATTCAAAAGTTAAACGACTTTTGGGACACGGTGTATTAATTTAATAATAATTAAATAAATAGAAAAAACCCTTTTGAGCCATAAGGTAACTCAGTCAAAACATACTTTCCAACGGGGTTTCACCATTATAACCAATTTTCATCTAGATTTTGATACTATAAGTTAAATTATAACTTTTTTTAAAATGGTGGAAAAAATTGACCTCCAATAGCCGGTTAAATGAACAACTTTAGAACTTGAAAGGTCAGTAAGGTACAAAGCCATTTAAGGAAAAAAGGTTTTACGATTTCGATTGATATAATTTCCAACTTAAAAAAGTATAAAGAAAATTCAAAATATGACAGGGATGAAGATGGAAGAGGTCGACCGTGCGAGGTGACAGAAAATCAGCTGGATAAGCCTTGATAAGCGGTTGGCCTTTACTCACTACTCAAGTGTGATCAATGGCAGAAATTCATCACTTCTGATGAGGTAATGTTCAGTCTTGACATCACCGGTGGACAATCACCTATCCAGTATCTAGATTGCGAGCAAAGTAGCAAGGATGCACAGGCACTAACTCATTAAAACAAATCAAAGTCGATTATGGTTTGGATAGCAATGTTGGCTAATGGGCTATCGAAGCCATGTTTTGGTCCACCGTCATTTTAGATGGATGCTGACCATTACATCAAACATATTCTTAGACCTATTTTCGGTATGATGCAAAAATGTATCCGTATATAAAGAAACCTTGACTCTTGTTTTTGCTTCAAAAAAAGCATACCGTCATACGGTATTTATAAATGATGGTATAGAACCAGTATCGAATTCGATCTAGTGCAAACCAGCTGGTCCAGCTCGGACGATTTGTCCCAAAACCTGACTTTTACTGCATACTAATACGGAAACCTTTTCGTACAGTTTTTTCCAATTATTTAACTTATGCTGTAGGTAGGCCATAGCACCAGAACTGCGTCACATTTTAACTTAACAAAGTAACTCTTTTCATTTTAATCACTTGGATCATCACCAACACCACAACCTATAGGGTTGACACAGTTCAAATAAAAGAATTTTAATTTTGAATATTTCACCTAATTTATATAATTTTTAAAGAAAATTAGAGAAGCCAGTAGATGATAGGGTTACGTAACTGGTCAATTAAAAACAAGTGTATTTTTCAAAATGGTTAATCAAAAATTTAGTGATGAATTGATTCGTGAAATTCGCGGTTTTTTAAAATTTTCAATGGCCAATAAGTTCAAGTCAATGAGTTGAAACATAGTGGGATACAAATTTCTCAAGCTACAATCAGCAGGATCAAAAATTGCAAAGAAAATAACGGCTATGAAAAGTCAATCGGAAGTGTGTTTGGACCGAAATCAATCCTTTCAGTGCGCCAAAATAATAATCTAGTCGCTATGGCTTTTGTTGTGAATCCACCGACTCAAGCAGCTTTAGCCAGTAAGTTCAATGTTTCTAGATCCCTTATCAGCAAGAAATTGCGTGAAAAGGATCTGAAAAGATTGAAGAAGCCGGGATGTGACCGAATTAATGAAAGCACTCGGGGCAAGTGCCGCCTTCGGTCGATATAACTTGACTTGAAACTGAAATGTGATAATTGGAAAAGATTAATCACAGTTGATGAGGCTCTTTTTCGTGTACATGAATCTGACGTTCAAACTCAGTTCCAATATATACACAAAGATGCAAAAATATCTGAACTTCCAGTGAGAGAAACATCAAAATTCAATAAGAGCGTCATGGTTTTTTCGTAAATTCAGCTAATGGAATCTCGAAACCAATTTTTGTCGAGCCTGGAGTGAAAATTCCAGCTGCTTACTATATTAAAAAAGTTCTAAAACCTTTTGTGATGACGCACGAAAACGCCTTTACCCTAATAATGACTTCATTTTTCATCAAGACAGTGCACCTTCTCATACGCCGAAACAAACGCGCGAATTTCTTAAAATTGGAAAAATCAAATATACAACCCCTGAAGAATGGTTACACAATTCCCCTGATGCTGCCCCATTCGATTATTTTTCATGGGGGAAGCTCAAGAGCATGGTACACAAAACGAAAGTTACCAATGAAGATGAAATAAAAAAATCAATAAGAACTTGCTTGCGGAAAATTTCACAAGAAATGATGAATAAAGCACTGAAGTCTCGGCCAAAAGGATTTCAGGTCAGCATTCGATTTGTTTTTGATTTTTTCGCAAGGAAGCTGTTCATATTATCAGCATTTTAATTAGAAATCTAACATTTAAATGGTGTTGTTACAGTCAGGCAAAAGTTGAAATTAATTGTTGAAAGAAATTGAATTAGTTTCAATCAAGTTTTTGAATGTTAATGTGAATACGATTTACACGATAAATATCACTCAAAATTTTTGACTGCAGCAAATGCAATAACTCTAGTAGTCTTTAAATCAATGAACCTGAAAGTCATCGATAACATTTAGCTTTCCTGAAACTGTTATCGAAATGTGAATGTTGATAATGCAATGATTGATTAAAGAACCGAATCGATCAACAAGTCAATTCTTTTTTCATTCCTTTTCCACTTTCTCCTATTCAAATGAACTCATTTACATTACAAATTGACGGACAAGTTTGGCATTACCCTTTGATATTGTCATGAAGGCATGTTGCCAGGTTTCTCACTTCATTCCAAGTAGACTGATTTCTTCTCTTCTCATTCTTTTTTTCCTTAAATGGAAATGCAGAGTAAATTGATAAACATTATGGTTATCATTGGACTCTGACAAGCGTCAACTTGAATATCATGATAGAACCCAAATGATTATCAAGTTTTGGTAACACAATTTTTCGGTTGTCATGGTTTGTCAAGTAAATGAGGATCGTTATCATTCATCAAATACGATATCATTGCTGGAGTTGCTATCCAATTAATATATTAACTAAAGCAAGAGAAAAAGCTATTTCTTTTCAAATTTTGTCTTCATTTTTTCTTCTTCTCTTGTAATTAAAAACTGATAGATTTGGGTTACAAAAATGGCAATAGTTCAGCAATTGCTACAGACTATCCGTGACATGATTGAGAATCCAGTCTGTCAATTAGAAGTTAAAGGTAATTATTTTATGACAATAGTAACTCCCACTTTAATTATTATTTTCTTGTTATTATTTTTTCTATCTCACAATAATTTGTTCTGTCAATTATACCATTTTCTTTACTTCTATTCAACTGATAGCTTTGACTGAATTTCATTCATTAATTGACTGTCTACAGTTTTGTGTTTCGCATGTGAAAGGGAGGCAACAATATCAACTGGGAGTGAATCATATCAGTTGAGAGCAGTGGATAGCATTTGATGTTAAAAGATTCTCAGGGAAAGGTTTATTGACCAAAAAGTAACTCTTTATCTTATTCTGTTTTCCTTTCTTTCCTCTCTTCCAATTTTGCTCCGAGTTTAGAAATTGAGATGAAAGAAATTGAACAAGAAAATGTTGATGAGACAAAATGATACAGATAAACATGGGAAACGTGAAAAATATTTCTGATGTGATGAGGGTAAAGAAAACAAGACATAGATAAAATGATACTCTTGTATATTCAGGGAAAAATTTGTTGGTCTATCTCACAACCTTGAGTTGGTTCAAACAATGAAAGCCAACATTTACTTTTATGCCTTTCAATCAACAAAACTCATTGTTTTACATTTTCATATTATTCAAGTTTCCTAACAAAATCAAGGTTAAGTCAAAAGCTTACTCCAAAAAAGAAACAATGTTTAGCCATAAAAAAACATTGAGCATTCGTTATTGAGCCTAGAAGTGTGCAAAAGAAATTTTTCATTGGCTTCTTTTTATGATCTTTTCACTTCACAGCACATGTCCTCAAACATGGTCAGCTATATTTCATCAAAACGCCCAGTATATGAATGGTCGGAGGATTGAATCGAAAGTGGAAAAAAGTAAAAAATGAAAGTATTTCAATATTCTCCAACAGATTTCAATTGAGATTGGGTGAACTCCATTCTTCAGAATAATGCGTCCAAAACTTTGGTCAAATTGTACCTTGAGTATGGAATTCAAATGTTTGACAAAACTGAAGGATTGAGAAAAGTCTAGACCCTTCATCCAATTGACAGAATATTGAAATGTGAACTTATCCTCAGCTCACAAGATTCACCCACACAGTTGAAACCTGTAGAATCACGCAAAGTATTCATGGATTGAAAAATGGCTCTTATTTGTGTCAGCAAATTCCTATGAGAACTAGCAGACAGTTGAATGGAATAAATAATAATGATATGAATAACATGGAAGGAGTAAGCTATTAGAAAGGAAAAGCAAAGACTTGGGAAACTAATAACTTGACAATTGTTACTGTTGTGTAAAGAATCAATTGTTACAAATGTTTCTCTTTTTCAGTGTTTAATTCATTTTTCACCTTTAATCATTCACGTGTTTCCTTTACTGACGCCAACATGAATCACTTTATTTTTTATTAAATTTTGCCTGAGAACAAAAAGTACATTTAATTGATTGAAAAATGTTTACTGCAAATGAAAGTGAAAACAAAATTCATTCTTTAACTTTCAACTGTAAAGTAAATTAAATTGTTGAATGAATAAAGGAAAAGGTTTAGATTGAATTTACTTTTGTCGTGAATGAATAAATAATGAAAACTAGCTTCATTGAGATGTTAGCATGTTTTTCATCTTCAATTGTCAACAAGTTTAAAGTAGCTGTTGATGAAAGTTTTGAAAGAAAAGCTTTTGTTGAAAGGCAAAAGAGAAAAGTTTTCTTAATTCATTTGAGAATTTATTATAAACTCGAGTATCAAAGCATATAAATTTTATTTCAACTTATTCTGTTGAACTGAAAAATGTTCTGATTAAATTAGGTCAACTTTGCAGGAGCAAACCAATGAGCAAATAGTAGTTAACTGAAGAGCATTTATCAATTTGAATTCTCAACGGTAAAGTTCATCCATCGAAATGTTGACACGATTCAAGTCGATTCCAAGCAAACAATTGAATAAACTTGCTATATCGAATAAAGTCACTCAAACAAGATTACATTCAATTTTTAAGGTTGGATCGAGTCCAAATCACTAGGTCTGGATGAGTAGATACAGATTTATTTAAGGTCGAAACAGGCTGAAGCAAAGAATGGAGTAATATGACTGCAACTTGATTGTGCTGAATCAATCCGTTTGCTTAAAGAGTTATCACTAAATTGTAGGTAAAACAGTATTTTTTCATATAACGTGTTGTATGAAGCATTCCTAATTCATGTTTTTTCATATTGAGTAAATTTCCTCAGGTTATGTTATCACACCCATAAAGACAGTTGGTTTTATTGAAAGTGTTCAAGACTCTCGGCTTGCATTGTAAAGGTTCACTCTGTTGCTTCTCGTCTATACGTCAGCATATCAGCATAACTTAGCGTATTTGTTTTCTGTCTGAATAATTCTATGGAGGAAAGGTAGCAGGCATCTTCGGAAATTTGCCTTAAAATGCCTGAAATAATACTCATTTGTTCAAACATTAGGCCAAAGGATGTTGCATAAGTCTCTAAGAATTGAACAGATGGTGGGAAGAAACCAAACAATTTTGTTACCTTCGGGGGCAAAACGCTCCGAATTTTGTATGGTTTGCTTTAAAAGGTAAGAAAACCTTAAGATATAAAACACTTCTTCGCTCATTGAAGAGGTTAGCAAACTGACAGAAAATAGAGCAATGATCCGTCGTCCTGTATTAATTACTTTTCAATTTAAATTCATATTCATGGTTTTATGCGACTATCGGCTGACGATGAATCCAATTAAAATTGTAACTATTTTAAAGCTTCCAATTATTTCTTCTCAAACCAAACGTTTCTCCAACAGTATCATTGAAATTCAATGGATTAAATGCTTAAAACTAAACTCGATTCAATCTCTTTTCATTACTTGAAAGGAAACAAAAATGAATCGACTAATTGTACTAATTCAACCATCATTAATGCAATTGAAAAGGTAAAAAGTTTTGATGGAAAAAAACGAAAAAATTTCAAAGTAAATAGATTGAATCTCTTTTTCATTGCAAATTTTCAGCTGCAATTAGATTAACCATTCAGCATCCAATTTAACTATAAAAGTAAAGAAGAGAAAAGATAAAAGGCTCAAAACTCTTTCCATTCAATTCATTTGTGTTGAAACAGTTTTAATTTAATGATATTTTTACTGTTGATAAAACTTTTAAAGATACGATATTTACAATAAATTGTTGACTCACAAGCTTAGTTAATCTGTAACTTGTCATTGTTTTCAATTCAATATGAATGAATGTTTTCAAGTGAACAAAAAGAGCGGTTAAGATGAGCGGAAAGGTAACAAAGTTTGAATGGAGGTAAAAAAGAAGAGAAAAAGTAAAAGGAAAAGAAAAGATAAAGATAAAGATGAACATGAAAAGAATTAGAACAACAAAGATGGCAATTTTTTTTTCGAGCAAACAGTCAGCAAACAATAAAAAAACGAAGAGAAAAAGAAAACTGTTTTTCTCTATTAACAATGTTCATTTGCTCTTTTCATTTCTCAGGTAAAACTTTCCACTTTCACGGGTTGAATCAATGCGATTCTCTTCTCAATGTGAACCTCTTTGACTTGTCAATCGATCGATATCATTGAAAAGTTGAATAAACAGAATGTTTCAAATCGAAAACTTGGTATAAAATTCATAACTCATGAATGGAACAAGGCAAAAAAGGTAAACTTTTCTCTATTTTTCATTCTCTTATTTTCATTTATCCCTTTTCGTTTTCCATCTACTTATTCATTTATACATTAAAAGATGATGTTGAACATTTGAAAATTGAAGAAAATCAAAATGTCTTAAAGAATCATGTAAATATGTTTCATCAGGAAAAAAAAGGCAAATCATTTCATGTGAGATTCTCTTGCATCTTTTTCTCCTACAAATATGCATTATTCAATGGAAAAGAAAAAGAGGAAAATCAAAATTTTGGTTGAGCAAAAAAAAGAAAAGTTGATTCATTTTCATGGTAAAGAGAAAATTTCAATCCAAGTTTAATTAACTTAAACGATGTTTATTAATAAAAATATGATTTTCCATGGAAAAGAGAAAATCATTCAAAGTTTTGGAAAGAAAAATCAGTTTGAAAAGACGACTCGAGGAAAAAACCTTTCAAAGAGAAACAAAGTTTAGCATTCTGTTTCATGTTGAAACTAAAAGTATTCATGATAAAAGTTGAGCTCATTTTTCACCCACATTGATGCATCCAGATAATGGTAAAGTCTATTGGTTTTCATCATCATTTTACCTTCAAATGCTTCGATATAATGCATCGAAAAATTTGACGATATTAACCATTATTCACATTTATTTTTTACTTTTGTTTGTAAAATATTTTCCTTCATTCCATTTTGGAAATACTTCTTTGTTGGAATATCATTCCATGCACTTGAACTTTATCACTTTGCAGTAAATAAGAAATCAAAGTGGAATCTCTCTGAATGGGAATCCATTTTAATGTGAGCAAATGTTTTCATTTGCATCAAAATTTTCTGCCTCAAAATAGAAGTGAATAATATGATTGAGAGAAAAAAAAAAGTTTTCATTCTTTGCGTATTTGCAGCCATGAGGAGAGAAAAAGATTCATCAATAACCTTTGATTGAAATTTTCATGCAATTTTGTAATTCAATTGAGAAGTGAAAAGAGCAGCGATTTTAATGCTTTTCCAGCTTGGTAAACATTCAAATTCATTTAACTTTTTGATTGATTTCAATGGAAGGCTCAAGTTTCTTCTTTTCGCCCATTTTCTTTTCTTTTCCTTCTTCTCACCTTTTTTTCCCTTCTTTGATCACTTTTCAGCATCATTATCAAAATGGTAAACGGAAACGAGTATTATCATTCCCGGAACATGGGATTGATCAGAGTTGGTGGAATAAATTGATTTGGCAAAAGAGAGGTGAAATGGAGAGTAACAATGAATTAGATATTCATATTGAGCGAATTGAATTGAATGGGTGAAACAAAAGAAAAGTCAATGCTGTAAATAATTGAAATTGGGTGTTGACCTTGAAACCGGAAATGAGGGAATCACGGAAAGACTTTGATGTGATTACAGATGAAAAGGTGAACAAGAATGGCAAGAGATTGGGAAGGTTAAATGTTCTGCCAGGGAAGACAATTGATGATCATGATCATGATTACTTCTGTGATTTTACTCTTCAACTTTAGGTGAGTCTGAATTTGTCAGCCTTTTGAATAAGAAATGAACATTTTCTTTTTTTCCCTTCTTTCTCTTCTTTTTGCTCTTCACCATTTTCCTTCTCATCACAGAGCCAAAAGTTGAACTACAAATTGTTTATTCCAAATGTTTTTTTTCTCTCTTTCTTTTGCCTTTTCCTTCTGAATCTGGAAACGATTTCCATAAGCAAAGAACCGCCAATTAATGGTAAAACTAATCACGGTAAAGTATTCAACTCACAAAAATTGGAAAGTGTTGAGTCCAAGTAGAGGGAGATAATGATGAAGAATAAGGAAGAAAAAATATCATCCTGAAAACAGAAAAAGAGTAAAATTCTCGAGAGATCAATAAACAGCTAACCACAATTCACTTTGAATTTACCAGGTTCAACTCATTGAATAACTTTGTTAGATCAAACCTGGCTAATCAACACTAAAGGAAATTTGGTTTCGAGTTGAAACAAGACTATCGATTTTCAACTGTAACTTCGATACATTAGTTGATTTGGTTTGAATCGCTTGTAAAGTTGAATTTCGATGAACATTATCCACTTGAAAAAAACGATTCATTCATCAGTCGATAAATATTGGAAAATGGTTTGTTCAATGCAGTTCTAGAGTAATTGAGATCGAGTGTGAATCATGGAGCAGATCAAGAGGCATCTTGCAAGTTGGTTCAGATTAAACAACTTCACCAAGAGTAAACTTAATGAGGGCAATGAAGTTTAAACTTTAATTTAGATTCATTGGTTGGCTGAGTTAATGAAAATGGATCATATCTGTACTCAGTAGTTAATGGAGATGGAGTCAAGGAAATTCCTCAGGTCATTTAGTTGAGAGAAAAAGTCAATTTCATCATGTTTTTACTCTTCTAAAGGTCAAACAAGGTTGGTCGAGACATTTTCCTGAAACAATTTCAAGGAATAAGAAACGGTTTGAGTTGAATAGAGTTCAATTGAAGAGGAAAATGGATGAATTTGTAAAGGATGGAGATTAAGTTGAGGTTAGTTGAGTCGATAAAAAAAGTGACTTCAATTTAAAATTTAAAGTTGAATCAAGTGTTCAAAGTGATTTTTGTCACAGTTTACTAGATTATTTATACTCCAACATTACCATGAAACTAAACATTTGCGAGACAAAATCTGAGACTAAATCAAAAAAGTAAAGAAAGTAAAAAAGAAAAATTTTTGTCCTGAAAATGACAATGAAATTGCAATATTTTTATGTAAATACAATTAAAGGTTGGCAATTTTCATAGCGAAATCAAGATTATCTCAAGACATTTCGAGTAAAAGAAAAGTAGGAAAACTTGAAATTCTTTCACCAATGAATTTTTAATCGGTTGACTCGATTTCAACTGAATGTTCAAAAACATTGCATTAATTTTAGCCTTGACTTGACTCAACTTTCCCATTTGGATTTTTTGGATTTGCTCGAAACTCAAAATATTAGTTCAATGAAATTGTTCTTTCGATCATATTTCAACTGGAAAAATTGTATTATTCAATTATGACAAGAGAGTGCAATTATTTTATTGAATAACCAGTAGTTAAAGTTTCCAAAAATATTGATCAATGGTGAAAAGAAACGAAATGTTATTCAAATATTATGAACACTCGAATTATACTTTACAATGTTATTCAGCAACAACATTCAACTTTATCTTGTTTCTCTACTCTTTCCATTCAAGAAACTCTTATCTTTATTGAACTTATCAAATTACCAGATCACGATTTGTACTAGTAATAGAAGGAGAAAATCTGTTTTTTTTTGAAACAACGTGAACTTGATTCAGAATCTGAAAAGAAAATTTTCTTTTACAACAAAAGTTGGAAACGAGAAAACTATCCAAACCAAGGAAGTGAATGCAATTTTCATAATCAATTGAGTTAAATTTGCAAAAACTTTGAAGTAAGGTAAAGCTGAGGAAAGCACAATAATCTGATTCAGTAGAGATCTTAATGAATTTACTCTTTGATAAACGAGCTAAAAGCCATTGATGAAAGTTTGAATCAGAATCTGAATGTTCTAAAATTTAGAGTTTGATCCATGTCTAGCATCCGATTTCAACTCGAAATTTCAGAGATGAAATTGCATCTGAAAATCAGTTTCAAGTTTTCTACTTTTGCATTGCATCCCAGTGTTCATGTGAATGACTTTGAAAAGTTTTTACAGAGCTCATGTAATAAAAGTTGAATAAAAACATTTTGAATACATTTGTAGAATGATCAGGAATCGATAAAAAAAAGTTAACATTCAACTTATTGACAAGAAATAAATGCTTAAAAGAATAGTTAAAATGGTAAAAGTCATGAAAAAACAAACAAATTCCCTGCTGTCAGGATATTGTTCTGTCAATTGGTAAACTAAACAATATCAATGTCAATTGGAAAAAGTGATGAGAGAGAAATGACAAAAGATAGAGAAATTATTCTCTCGTCTGTGTTGAACATGATGTCATTTTGACGGTTAAAGAGTAAAATTATAACCACAGAAATGAATAAATGCTGCCAAATTGTTTCCAGGGAAACGTATAAAGATGAAAATAATTTCCAAGAAAAATTGAAATCACTTATGGAAATTCATTCGATTCCAAGTTTCATGGGTTGAATTCGTTTACTTCTTCGCTTTTCAATTAAAAAATTGTTCAATCTTCTGGAAAATTGTCTGTCTTTTTTCACCCAAAAAACTTACTTATTTTCAACTTTTCTGATTCAAATTTTTTTCTCTTTCAATTTTCTTTGGTTGCTCAAATCATCGACGTATCATTGAATGATAATGAAAAAATGATTTGAAACTCAAACTTTCCTCAAGCTGATGAAATTTGGTGGAAAATTTTTCTTCAAGAAACTTTCTTTTTTTGTTTTTCCGTGGACGGTTCAGTTGATTTTATTAAGATATGATGAATCTTTTTCACTGTTCATAATGAAAGAATGAAAAAAAAAGATTTTCATCATTTCGTTAACAAGTTTTTGGTTTAAATCAAAATTCTTGGCTAATATTTGATGTGCTTCATTTGCTGCTTGATAATTGGCTGATAACGGTTCAGAATAAGAGAGTCTGTAAAATTTCCAGAATTTTTTCATTCGACTCGATGCAGAACACGGACTCTTTTCGCAATCTTGCTTTTCACTCTTGGCTTGAATTGATTAATTCAAGATTCCAAGTTACTGAATTAAAGAAGAAAAATGTTTCTATTTACACCATTTATCAATAAAACAGTATGAACGCATGAACTTGATTAACTCCACTTTTCCCTTTCATATGTAAAACTATGAATCTCAAGATTAATGGTTTCCATGGTTACTATTTCAATGATGTTCATCAGTGCGTTTAAAGTTTTTATATCTTTATTCATTTTTGCTCATCATCTTTATAACCTTTATTATTTGCAGTTTATTTCAACTTTACGTTTCAAAACGCTCCTGTATCAGCCTGTGTAGGTTTGTTAATGAATTGGGAATAAAAAGAGTTGCATCGATTCAGATGAAACTGAAAAAGCAACAAATATCACAAGCTATGAACCTTGACTTGAGAAAATATAAAAATGTCGAGTAATGTTGGGAGAAAAGCGAAAACTCAATATTTATTTAAATTTTTTGCAAACAAATTATATTATCAATCACCGCGAAACTGGGAATTCGTCTGTTTATCAGCTCTTCTTAACTCACTCATGCATTTATTTAAAACGTTGGATTGTTGATGGAATGGTGAAATAGGTAGAAAACTACATTTTACAAGAAAATTGCTCCTGTAAAGCGAATTCAATGAAAATGAATCAATTCATTTCATGGTGTGAGTTTTTCAGTTGTGTAATTTTTTCCTCATTCAATTTAATATTCCATTTTTCTTTGTTATCTTTGATAAATATATAAGTTTGTTGTATTTCATTGTGTTTTCTTACAATTCTTGCTAGATTTCTAGGTCACTCATTTATCCAATCTTTTGCTGAATTTCAAAGGTCATTTTCTTATGCAACTATCTTTTGTGCACTGGTTGCCGTTTGCGCAACATTGCACAACAATGAAATATACTAGAGCCTCGAAAGTATCACTTTTTATAGGGCCTGCGGGAAAAATGGGCTTCGAAAGGCCTTTTTTAATAAATTGTTTCAAATTTCGTTTAGTCATCCAATGCTAACATTTAGATTTTTATGCTGCTATTGGAGAAGATGAAGGTGACTAGATTGATTAGATCGAGCTGTCAGAGTGCAAAAGATTCAAATACTGCACTCCAGAAAGAAAAATTTACATTTTTTTGCTATTTCATTCCACTTTTTAATTTGTTTCTTCTGATTCAAATAAAATGATTTCGATTCTTTTCAATTTTAGAGTAGTTAGAAGTTCTGAAGCTATTCAAAGTCTATCTCCATTGATCAAAATTTTCACAAACCGCTCACTTATTATGCAGCCCTCGGTGCATACAGGAAATTACTTTTGACGGAGGCTGCTTTAAAGAATAAAGAAGACAGTGGAAATTTTGAACAAAACAGTTGATTCTGAATCAATTTTGGTTGTAGGTCAGCGAGTGAGCAATAACGGTGGGATATGTCGGTTTGTCAACTATATCCATATTCTGATCGAGTATGAACTTTTATGCCAGTCTCATCAAGGAAAAACACTTTATCCCTGTCTACATCCATTTGCATAAATTTGACTGCATGATTGCCGCGATCAGCAATTGTTTCTGGTGTATTACGTCTTTCTGGAACCGGAATCATCCTTTTGAAAGAAAAATGTATCCTACTGATTGTTGGTTTGCTCACATTGTAAGGGATCTACTCACTATTTGTCTCTCTACATTTACAGTTTGTCATTAACAATCGTCTTTAGCTTTTCCTTTATTTTTGATATAAAAGGACAACAGTAAGTAAATTTAATTTATGTGTAATTTGGTATTGTTTCAACATTTAAGATAATTGTTCAGTGTTGATGAGCGTTTCTCTCATATTTTTTAGACTCTGATATTTTATGCCTTTAACATTGTGCCT
The DNA here is from genome assembly GCA_028476895.1 of Tetranychus truncatus. Classification (NCBI taxonomy): domain Eukaryota; kingdom Metazoa; phylum Arthropoda; class Arachnida; order Trombidiformes; family Tetranychidae; genus Tetranychus; species Tetranychus truncatus. The sequence continues at coordinate 16,794,772 of CM052060.1, forward strand.
ACAATAACTGTGCTTAAAATTAAATTAAAGTGAATTGTTCTCATCACAGATCTGAATAAGTAATTTATTGGTAAATTCCAAACTGAATCACATCAATTTCTGTTGCTTTACTTCTCCTCCCCTAGTAGAGTACTCACAACAGCAATATTAAATTCTGATTTGGTTTTCTCTTAAATATTCTCCAAAGTCTGCGAACAATCTACATTTAATTAGTCAGATATTTTGGCCCTAATTTTGACGTCCAATTTCTTACCACGATGTCCTTTGGGTAGCTCATAAACTTTGTATTTTTTAAATCTTTGATTAATTTACTAATTCCTGAAATTGTTTTATTATTACAATATGCATCAACAATCAGTTTTTTAACTTCTACAACAATTTTTACCATATTGCAACACATAAAAATATTGCTCACTCGCTGACTTATAACTCAAAATTGATTCAGAATAAACTGTCTTCATTATTCTTAAAATCGTCTCACCCATTAAATGATTAACTCTTCACACTTGTTTTTACGACCAGTGCCCACTTCAATGTTTACACTGTCTTCTTTATTTTTTAAAGCTGCCTCCGTCAAAAGCTATTTCCGTATGCATCGAGGGCTGCATATTAATAAATCTGTTTTTGCAAATTAACTACGAGTCAAAAAAATATGAAGTTTCAGAAAATTAGATCAAATTTCGGTCGATGGAGATCGACTTTAAGCTGTCCCCGTCAAAAAGTAATTCCCTGTGAAATTTTGATTTCAGTAAATAACCTTGAATTGACACGCAATTGAAAGTATCGGAATATAGGAATGAGTGAACGAATGAATAAAATCAGTGACAATACTCATCACTCATCCTTGTGACTTTGCTTGCGATCTAGATACTGCTAGGTTTTTGTCCATCAGTTATGTCAAGACTTAACACCATCTCGTCAATGAGTTTCTGCCATTGATTACACTTGAGTAGTTGAGACAAGGCCAACAGATCGAAATGAAATTGGATAAAAAGATTGTGGCATTCAGGTGCGTTGTTAATCAATATTACACAGTTTATGTCTTGAAAGTACATGAAATTCAATTTTCTTTACCTGAAGATGCCAGTTTACAGCCAGATCAGCTAGCTGTCAACTGTAATTTACATGATGATGTTGAATTGTAAATTCATAGAATTTATGATGAATTTCACGATAATTGGATTATTAATGGTAAAGTTATTATGTTTAGGGTGTGACGATTCTTGTTCTGGTCCTACATCATTACTTATCTACAATGTTTTGCACAGCCAATTGTGCGACACGATAATGATGATAACTGTTAAACATTTCATTTTTATTTCATGAAACATACTTCACAATTAATTATCTGAGAATGAGAAAGGAGCACAAAAAAAATCTGTCACTAATGACGTTACTCGAAATCGTTAAGTTTGTTAACTTTTATCCAATAAAAAAGATACAAGCTTTTCTTTTAAAATTCATGTTATTGCAACAGAAAGAAAAGGTGAGAAAAGGGTAAATCTTCAAAGTAACTAATAACATTTCTGTAAAATGCACAGGTCTTGGCTTTTCTAATTAAACCAATTATCCAACTCTCATCATTACCATTTTCATCTCTCAATCTAACAACCTTTAATTCATTCCCAGTTCCCGAGAGCTTTAAATCAGCATCTTCATAGTATTCCTTTTTTTTCATACATCATGCTTGTATCAACTGAAACTAAACTCGATTGAAAATGAAACAATGATAAACTTCTGAAGTTAATCAAGTCATTTCAATTTGCTCATTAAATAAGAAAGTTAAAGTAAACCGGCAAACTAACTTCACTCCCAGTCAAACAGATAAAGTCTTTAATCAAAGATAGATTCAGAACATTGCACATTGCACGATTGCAAGCAAATTTAATGTGGAATAGAAAAGTAACTTTTAAATGCTCATCGATTTGAACAAAGATCATTCATTGACCTTACATTTGATGACATTTCCATTGAACTTGTTGCAGCTGAAATTGAATTATCAACTATAAATGAATGCTAATCTGTTTGAGAAACAAAGAAATCTTTAAAGTTTAAATCTTTCACCCTTTGCACAAATGAATCTTCAATCGATTGAATCCATAAATGTTGACAGATAAAACTAACTGCTCAAGAGTTTCAACGATTTCCAATAAAAATGGTCGAACCAGTTGATGACTGAAAATTTTTTTTCCTGTTTTGTTACAATTCGTCAATATTTATTAATACTTTTATTTTCTTATTTTTAGTTATTCTGAGCATGCAAACAACTGGATTTGAGTCACAATTTGATTTGATTAAAGTTTCAATTTTCCCAACAAAATACTCAAGGTTGAAAAGTATTTTGAAATTTTTACTCAAAATGAATTTCAAAGTATTATTAATATACTTTTCACCAACAATTGGTTCAATTTTGAATTGTTCATTTCATTCCATTTAATCTGTCAAGATAAAACATTTAAATTTGAACAAATAAAATGTATAACAAAAAAAGGGTTTCTACTTGTGAATATAAAGTTTGAATAATTTCATCAATTTTTTACTTTGCATTCCAAACTTTTCTGTTGTATTTTTATATCAACATTTTATATGTTCATTGGCTTTAAAGGTAAAAATGGAATTGTGATCAATGAAAAATTTTCCTCTTTTTACGATTATCGTTATTGCACTTTCCTTCGTTGCCATTAATATCCTCAACCATTATTATCATTAGCCATTATTATTACCATTATAATGGCACAATATAATTGTACAACCATAATTACCTCAAACAGTATTAATAAATTGAATAAATATAACTATCAATTCAATCTTTGATTCACATTCAAATGCCAATTGGAATACATTTTTTGAAAGATTTTCCCATTCAGAAGTTTATTCACCGTGAAACGTAATAAAAAATGGCAACATTCGGGTTGCTCTTTTTTTCGTGTGAAAAGTCAATTCTTATTGATCGGAATGATTGGTTCAAATGTTTGCAACTTTCAGCGAAACAAGCAATTTAGGAGTTCCGAGATTGAATATGTTGATTGTTTGAGACAATTTTTCCTGTATGAACTTTGATTGGGAAATTAGATTTGATCGTGTTATTCAATGATTGGAATGAGTCAGTTTCAATCAGAACATGGAATTTTTCGTTTTTTTTCTTTTCCTTTGTCGACACTTTCTGTCAAGTTTCAAGGTTCATGATTGAATGGGAAAAGGGACACTATTTGATAGGTTTGTATAATTGATGGTAAATTGAAACAATTTGTAGAACTTTGAAAAAAGAAAATCAAAGTTTTTATTGCAATATATCATGTTGAGGTCTTTTCTTGGTTATCGGCTTTTATCTTTTCAAAGATAAATGTCTTAAGTAAAGAATGGTGATTCATTGAGAAACAAGACTGAAATGTTCAATTTCACTCGAACTCAGATTAACCTTGAAAGATTCAACAGATTTGCAACAAACAAAATAGTAAACAAAAGGAAAATATTTGAAGCAGAAGAGAAAAAAACTCAAATTTTCAGGATAATAAATTGAGTCAATTTCGTTAAAGAGAAAGTAACTTTTCAAGAGTAAAAAAGCAAAGAAAAAAAGTTTATTTTGTATCCTCTGCATTGAAACCTGAATAATTTTCCACATTCTTTTTGAGCTCATGTAGAGAGAATCGAGAAAAGTAAAATTGTTACAAAGCATGTGAACAACGAATTTAGATTTTGCCCAAAATTTCCAAAAAAAACTAGAAGCAATGCAGCGAAATTCATTATCTAAATTGATGTAAAAACATGAGATTCAGGACACAAAACAGCAGCAGCAGAAAATCGAAAAAATCAATTTCATCAAATCGACAAATCAACTTGCAATAATGATGCCATCTTGAATCATCGAATTTTTCATGATGATCCAGGCAATTGGAATGAGACAGGAAAAAGAATTGCTCATTGGAATATTCACATTTTCTTTCTAATGAGGAAAAATGTTCTCCACTCGCCTTTTTTTCTATTGACAAGAATACTAATTATATAATTTATATACGATAATCAACTTGTCCAAGGTATATTAGAATAAAGAAAAGGAAAGAGAAACGAAAAAAAAAGTCATTATCAACGCCCAAAAACCAGAACTTGCTTTTACCTTTAACTGTTTCATCTCAATCTCTAATCCTTTTCTTCGTCATGAATTATTAGATTAAAGATATTGAAAGTGAGAGCCAAAAAAGGTTTATAATTAGTCAAGGATTGATCAATGGTGTGCATCGTCAATGAAACCTATTAATAGGATGAAGCATTGAATAGCAAGGCAACACTTGTCTTATCAAAAAGCATCACCTTTAGTCTTGCATCTGCTTTCAGCTTGAACAAAAGAATCTAAATTTTCTGTACAAAATTCATTATCTTTATGATCTAATCTTGCTTCTTTTTTCACCTTCGTTCCATTGTTGCACCATCTAACGTTCAACGATCCCAGCTCTTTGCTCGTCACTTTTTTTTCGTCAATTTTTTCACTTTCGATCAACGTGAAAAAATTTGAATCTTTTGCAAGAAAAGTAGAAAATGCTAATAACGATTATCATCTGACTGATGTGTCGATGTTGAACAAGAGTAAAAAGAACTTGAATTCAAAAAAAAATTTCTAATGCTAGTCTTTTTGCTCTTCTCTTTGAGAAAAAGATTGTCAAAGGGTTGAGACTCTATTCTTGGTTGATGAGTTGAAACTGTAATTTACTTTGATAACCAAAGAAAAGGCTGAACAGATAAAATTTGGTTCAAACGTAATCTTTACTTTAACCTTGTTGTTCCTATCAATCATAGGCATCAAAAGTTTTTGCAGCTCTTCTAGACTCAACTTTGTGTTCAACAATATTCACGATGAGATTAAAAATAATGTGAACAAAAATCAAGGGAAAATGTTTGTCTCATTCATTCGATTGAAAGTGATCAAGATGAAACTGCTTTTAATATTTAACCTGCTTGGCAGCCATTTTACACAACATTAACCCATTTCATTCAACTTTGTTAACTTCAAGTTACCTTTCAAGAGGTTTTGACAAAAGTTGTGCAAGTTGTTAGTTTGATGGAACTTTAAAAATCATAGAATCTGGGAGAAAAGGAAAATGACCCAATTAATTTGCTTCACATTAGTTGAACATTCAATCATGATAGCAGATGCAAGTGTTGGTACCACTTTAAACCTCATCAATTGGTCACACATTTGGACAACTTCATGGTTCAACATTGGATGTGTTATCATTAAAGCGATAATCTTGTGTTATTTTGTTCTCCTTTTCACATGGGATAAATGTTTCTTTTTCATGATTATCTCTCATCATTACCATCAACCCTGTATCGATATTATTATTAATAATGGTGCGTTCATCATTATTATCATTGATGGTATCAGTGACGTTACATTTGTTCCATTTACCTTTAATGATGAATTCATGAGGCGAGAAAAAAGAAGAACCAGAAAAATGTGAGATGAAAAGAGAGGGAATCAGAAGAGGTAATGTTTAACGTTTTGGACATGAACAAGTTCATCTGTACAAAGTTTCGGTTCAATAACAGAACTCTTTCACTTGATGTTTCTCTACAGAAGAAAAAAGGTAAAAATTTGTGTTCAAATTACTCATTTAGTGGTAAATGAATGGATAGAGTTTGCCGAAGAAACATTTGGAAGAAAAATGATGAGGATAAAAAAAAGTTGCTGAACGATTGTAATGATAAGATTGATTTTCCGTTTGTTTGATTGGATGGTTGGGAGGTAAAACTGGGAGGTAAAAATAGCTCAAGATTAAGATTAGTATGAAGTGATGCAAGGAAATTAGAAGAGAGCAAAAATTATCAAAACTGTTAGAGCAAATTCTGATTCTACCAAGACTTGGAGTGAAAACGTGCTGGGAGTGAATGAGCTGGGAAGGATTGGGAGTGAAATGCTATGGAGTGAAATAGTTGAAGATAATGGTGAAATCTATCAATGATGTTATAAATGAATGTAGAAATTGGATATGAAAACTTGACCAATCATTTCATTGTAGATAAAAAAGAAAGAGAAGGTGAAAGTGATATCATTACCAAATGGAGGAAGGAAATTGGCGAATGGAAGAGAATGAGAATGATGAAGGAAAATAAGGGTGAAAAATAAAGCAGATTATAAATGCTAGCCTGACAGATTTACGGATAAATATAAAGTTGACTAACTTTTGAGGGTAAAATTTACACTGAAAATGAAAAATTTCATCCTCTCACTTTCACCTTCCTGGACACCAAACGATAAAGCGCTTTTGTTCAACAACCTTTCCAGATAAGCATTGGAATAATGAGTAAACATGATAATAATGGTTCACTTTGAAAGTAACAGAATGTAAGCAGATAAAAAGGTCAGTTGAAAGTGATAGATGAGAAGGCTTGGCTTAGAACCTGTTTTGCTTTTCTTTTAAATCTTCCACTCAATACTGTTTATAAAGTTATTCATTTTGAATGAAAGTGAGAAAAACGTTGAACTCGAAAAAAATTTTCTCTTTGTCCTTATTTCCTTTTGCTTTAAAGACATCGATAGCATTTTAACTCAGTCTGATTATTTGATGGACTTGGAAGGAAAAGTGGAAAAGTTTTCCAATTATTTGTTGAAATTGGACTGGGAGTGAAAAATATTTTGATGCACCAAGAATAACTTTTTTTTTATTCCATTATTTTTCTCTATTGAATCAATCATGTACTCGATTCTCATGGACCGAAAGGTAAATTTTGGTTCTCTTTTTTCGTATTTCTAGATAAGAATACAAATTGTCTAATTAGGTGGAGCAAAAGATGTTTTTTCTCATTATAATTGATTCTCTGATCAAGAATAATAATCAGTTGGCTGATAATTTGCTGATTAATCATAAAATGTATTTTCATTATTACCTGAACAATCTGTTCATTTCAAGGCATATTTCCACCTTTGCCATTCTGCAAACATTCTAGTTTCAATGTACATCATGTTGTGTCTTTATGCTGAAACTCATGATGCTATATCCATGACATCTCTTTTTCAGTATCAGAAGGAAAAGTAAATAAGCGTAGAAAATAAAAAAAAGGAACAATAATATTCCATCGACATTGTCAGCATTTCCTTTTCCGAACCTTTTCTAGCTCTGATTCTGTTGCAACTGTACATTCCCTGTCGAATACAGTTGTTCATTCTCTTGGATTCTTTTCAGGTTTCACTGGTTCTTTCCTCAATAATGATTTGAATAATACTCAACTGACCAAAAGACTGAGTTTAGCGAATAAAAATGGATCAAAATACAAATTCATTGCATGATAAACAAACAACCAATTAGATTGGAAACACACACACATAGAAAGGATCAATATTATATAATCATTCAATTATAGTTAATAATACGATTCCACAGGTTTATTACCAAGAATGGAAGAAATGAAACGAAATGAAACGAAACTAGCAATAATAAATGAGATAACAATAACTATTGTGCAGTAAATGGTAAATGTAATTACATAAAAATATTGTTATTCATCAATGAATGGTAATCAAATATTGTCCCCAAAAGCAAATGAATAATCAAACCAAAAGCGCAAATGTCTCTTGTAGGCGATTGTAAAAACTGGAAATTCCAATCTCTTTCAAAGTCGCATAAACTGATTTCATTGAAAATTATTTTCAAAACTTTGACTTTTGATAGTTCGACGGTGCAAAATTTTCTAAAGTTCAAATCGATATTTTGCACAAAATTTTTGAGTTTTTATCAACATTTCGAGATTCGTTATACACTAACAACACAATTCCCAAAGCAGAGATAGAAGTTCTTGTTCACTCTAAAATCTTTCAAAATAGAAACTTGTTTTTCGAGCTTGCAAATTTGCAAATTATAATGCTCTTTAATCTGTGACTTATGCAATTTCTTGCAACCAAAGTCAAGAAGTTTTGAAAGAATAAATTATCGAAAAAGTTTATGGATGGAAAATTTGAAAAGTTTAAACTCGCAGTAGTTTATAAAGAAATGTTGTCTTCCGAAAGCCAGTGAAAAGTCGATTATTCAGGGATGAAACACTTTTGTTGCTAGAATTGTATTCAATTGAATATACTCATTACCAGTGGATTATGCAAATACCATGTTAAGTTAGACAGGTGAGAATAGAGTTTACATTAATATTGTTATCATTATTACTGTTAATACTAATAAGGATAATAGACTGATGACCTGAATTTTGTTCTTGAGTTATTGAGAAGAGAAAATATTATTCATTTTCTTTGCTTTGCCCTTTCTTTTGGGTTTTGTTTCAAAAGTGATGATGAATGTTGAAAGACTGAAAATTGTCATAGAACCAGGAAAATGGCTTACAATTGTGATTATATTATTATGTTGGAGAAACTACTGGTTAGGAGTATTCCCATGATGATTATGGATGTTCATATATGAATGCGTTTGGTCAGTTTAGTTTTTTAATTTGCAATAATTGACCAAGATTCGGTTAAAAGTGTAGATTGAAACTTTTGTATTCATGTCGTGACATTCCTTGTTTCATAAGGTTAACATTGTCATTCATCAAGAATTTGAATAAGCTGGAAAAAAATGCTGAACAAGAGGCAGTCAAAGATTACCCTTCTATTACAAATTATTCAATTTATTATTAACATAGAAAAGAAAATTTGTCCTTTCTATCTGTGTGCTTTACGATGTTAAATAATAATCAGCTTAATGAGAAGGACAATTATGAAATTATTTTCTAATCAAATAATGGCATTTCATGGCAGTTTGTGAATACATAAACATGAATAGTTAACATTCTTGCTGGGAGTCGAGTGAAAATGAATTTTTAACGGTTCTTTTTCACTCTCAATTGGTCAAAGATTTTATTGCCATCAGAATGATAATTAAGTGTAGTTTAAATTCGTTGAAACAATTGACTATTAATTTTTGCATTTTTCTCGCCGTTTGAAAACAAATTAAACTAATAAAGATGCAGTTTCGATCTTGAAGTTATCATGGATCACTTTATAGGATGAACCATTTCGCTGGAGAATAAAGAAGCGGAAAATTCATTACAATATTAACGAATTATTTTTTGTAAGAAATTGATTTCCAAATTTGTCACTAAAACGCTCGAACGAGTTTTGGAAGGAGCAAAACTTTTTGAATAAAGTTTCTAGCGATACCGCGAGAGAGAGATAGAGATAGTATGCTGAAACTTTATGCAAAAATATTTCAACATTGATTCAATTTACTGATGGGAGTGACTTTCTTAAGAGCATCTACATTGTATATCATGACTATCCAGTCGTTTGAGGGAATCCAAGTAAAGCTTGGTTTAGATCCACGGAAAATGATCCATTTAGTGCTGGCAAGATTTATGTGCATTGACTGTTTCAGGTAAAGTCTCATTTTTTTAATCCACTCTAGCTTTTGAGCTGAAATTGAGCTTAAACTTTCACCAAATGGCTAAAAATTTACACAGGTTGCTGGTTACAAAAGATAGAAACGAAACAAATATAAAGGGATATCAAATCGACAATCAAGCATTTTTGAACGAAAAATAAAAGCTTTTTATCTTAAGAGCGCACTCAGTGCTGAACAGGACAGCTTACGGACAGCTTTTGGTAAAGCTTTACATAGTTTTGTAATGTTGCTATTCATCAAAGGTCGGTTTTTCGCAGCAAAAGTTTTGTCCTTTAGTAGCTTGCTTTTCAATTTTTTACTGATTTTGATTAAATTCGCAACTTTAAATAACTTTTAACCTAAGTTTCACATTGAATACATTGAAATTCTTGTTGGTGTCAAAGAGTAATCTTTAGTGTTGCTCAAACTGTAATTTTTATTTTCTGAAAGTAAAACTTGACATACCCGGAAGTAAAGATGCATGGCCGGTGATGCGACTCCAGAAGAAGTAAATATTTATCCTAATTAGTCACAAAATGCACAAAAACACAAGTTAGCACTGAAAGTAATCCATTGAACTGGCAGCTGAATAAAAAATGTGAAAATTTAGTTATTTAAACAAATTAGATTCCTTAAATGTGAGGGTTCAATTTGAACAAATAAGATCCTCGAATGGAATGCACAATGCAATCGAGTTTTTGCTTTTTATTTGGCGCAAAATGAGTTGCCAACACAAACTGTAAACTAGAGTCAGATCACAGAAAATCGTTACGAATAGCCGATATTTCAAGCGTAAATTGACTTTTTGCAAATTGAAATCTCTACTCAGATTGAATGTTAACACTTTTCCACCTTGCACCTGCTATCGTCAAAATTTGAATGGTTTTCAAGTAATTATTGTTACCATACACAAAAATTGAGTGTTCCTGAGAATTGCGCAGTTTATCGGAGTGGCTCTTACTTTACAAATGTATCGTCATCTAGTTCATTTCTTGGAAACTATGAATTTCCATGATCATTTCTGAATGCTTATACTTCTGCTTCTCATCTTTAAATTTGGCTTACCTCTCTTCTCACAAGATGGAGTCATCTATTGAAAACATTGTTTACTCTGAAGGGAATAAAGGATGAAATGGAGACTGAAATAATAATTAATTTGAGATCCGTTTGCGTTAAAATCTTTGAGATTACAGATAAAAAGTTATTGCATAATGCCGAGTCAACATTATTTTAACAAACTTTAAGTATTTAAAAATCTTGTAAGAACAGAAATTACCCTGGTTTCATTCAGTTTAAATTCGAAGTTATCAAAAGATTTAAATGCTCAAATATTTGTGGAGAAACAAGGAAAGTGAGAAAAATCACAGTAATTGTGTTGAATAGAGTTCAGATCAACGTATCTTCGACAGAAGATTAAGCTATAAATCAATACGGCTCTATTTACTGCAACCAGATAAATTTTATAAAATTTTAGTAATTTACCTACGATTCGTTCCAAATGAAATAAATATAAATATTATTAGTGTAGTCCCATATGGTTGAATTCAGTTATTTTATTTCACTTATAGGAAGGTTAAGGAGAATGAATATAAAAGCCAATAAGAATATCTGGATACAAAGAGGTTCTCGAGTACAATCGGGAAGGATAAACCACAGTTCTAATTACGCATCTAGCTTCCTAAAGCTGTCCTGTCCAGATTTACTAAGGTCAAAAGCTTTCTAAAGCTAAGTGACCAACATAGTCAGATCTAATTTCACTGTCTCAAAACGACATTCCTGAGTCAGATTTGTAGTTTATAAACCTGTTGTCTTAACCAGTTCAAATCCTTTTTGTCAACTGTACTCTCTAGTTTAGAAACTTGGCGATCCTAAAGAACCTGGATATTCAGATTTTGAAAGGCTGAATAAATCTTCTGAGTTTTTGCGAATCAAAGTTTATGGAAAATCAAATTTGTGTGCAAATTATGCTCGTTTGTAAACCATCAAAATCAACCATAAACCTTTCTAATGGCGACCACGGTAGTAGTAAGTAAGAAGGGAAGAGTCAAATGGGCGGAGCCAAATATTGTCAACTCTTCGCGCTGAAAGAAGTTAAACAAGTCTCAGGTAAAAAGGGGGTGGAGGTTCAGGAGTGAGCTTGAAGGGGCTCCCGTCTAGAAGTGACCGTGAAGGGTCATTTTATAACGGCAATAAACGTGAAAACTTTTAGTTAGATTATATTGCTATCTGCACCTGATCTCGTCTAGGGGCAATAAAGTCAAAACTTATAATCAAGCGTTGTTTTTTCTTCCTTTTCAATTATTTTACCAGCGAAGAAGTTGTAAAGTACATAATGCAACAAACAGTTCTCAAAATTTTATAACATTTACCATGCACCTTGCTCTTTTTGCGCTCACTCTCATTGTTCAAAATTTTACTTTAAAAGCAATTCACTTTTTTGGAAGAGTATCAGTATACTTTTGACTTTCTTACCTTAACTTCTAAACTTCTAGTTTTTTCTTTCTTGTGTCAATCCCTTCAACCTGTGTTTCTTGCTCATCATCTTTTCTTTAGTTTTCATTTCTTGTTTTTGTTCTTTCCATCGTGAAGTTTTCATTCGAGTTCCAACTTTGAATTATATTTGTGATTTTCATTTTACTGTTTGTGTTTTCATCTATTGATACAACATTTCAATATGAACAAAATGTCTCGACGTTATATGTACCCATCAAACTACAGGGCTATTCAGCTACTTAGTATGATTTTGATTGCCAATAACTTCGCAACCAGACACACTATTGGTCTAGGAATTGAATATAGTGAGTTTGGGAGACATTCATTTTTTATGTTTCAAGGACAAGGTCATTCAAGGTCATTTTTCGGAAATCGCTCCTATGCCCTTCAGAGGTCATTTGAAGGTCATTTCTGCTTTTTCAAGGTCAAACAATTCATTTTTAAAAGTTTCGAGTCGTTAGACTGAAGTTTTCAGTGAGAAAAACCATTACAAACATTTGATCGCATACACCAGTTAGAATCAAATTGTCAACCAATTCATCTTATCTTCATTTTATTACCATTATTCAAGCGCACACACAGTTTTAAAAATGAGTCCACGGCAGAAATTCACTCGTCAGCAAAAAACGGACATTTTTTACCAGTTTTTGCTCAATGGACGCTCTCCCGCTCGAACAACAGCGGCTTTGAAGCGTGTAGTGGGCAACAGGTTTGTGAAAGTACCAGCGGAAGAGAGAGAAAACTGTCAGAGTTACAGAGAAAATTGAACAGGCTCGAGCTTTGACAGCGAAAGCCTCTTCGGATGGACGTTCTCTCACTTCCGTTCGGTTAGCGCCACTAATCAATGCTTCTCAGAGTACAGCATGGCGAATTCTCAGGCATGACCTGAAGCTGAAACCTTATCGCCTCAAATTGCTTCATAAGCTCAATGAAGATGATTTTGATCGTCGGACGGAATGGTGCGATATGGTTTTGGATAGGGTGAGCTCAGACTCCAGTTTGCTCGAAAGAATAATTTGGACGGATGAAGCAATTTTCAGTCTCGCACAAACTGTCAACAGACATAATTGTGTGTATTGGGATTCATCCAATCCAAATCGTTCTTTCGAGGCGGATAATTTAGGCTGTGAGAGAGTCATGGTTTGGTGTGGAGTCTGGGCAGGAGGGAGAATCGGGCCTTACTTTTATTCTCGGGCTGTAAATAAAAATTCGTACGAGGAGATGTTGCGAACTTTCGTCTTTCCTAAACTTGCGGAGATAAGAGAGGACTGGGAAAGCTACTTCATTTTTCAGCAAGATGGAGCAGCACCCCATTATGCAGTGAATGTCCGGAGTCTGTTAGACGAAACATTTGAAGAGTGGTTGGGTGGGCGTGGTACTTGGGAGTGGCCTGCACGGTCTCCGGATCTCACTGTATGCGACTTTTATCTCTGGGGTCGTTTGGAAGACAAAGTTTTTGCGGAAGATCCTCGTACGATGGATCAGCTGAAAGCTGTGATTTTTGATCAGTTCCATGCTTTGAACAATCAGAAATAGCAAAAACTTGTAAATCTGTGGAATTTCGTTGTCAGGCTTGCATTGCATTAGAAAGACGACAACTGAAACTCCACAGAGATTACAGCTGATCTCATTTCACAGCCTGAAAACTCATCACTTCACTCCCGAAGCAGCTTTTCAGTACGGAATGAAGTGAGAACCCCGGTAGGCAAAGGCAACCGGGTTAAAAAAACTGCCCAAAGGTCAGCAAGACAACTCCACCTCCTCGCGGTGCTGATTGGGTTAAGCAAACGGAGCTCTGTTTTACTTTTCAACGAAAAAAAGAAGTTTGTAATGGTTTTTCTCACTGAAAACTTCAGTCTAACGACTCGAAACTTTTAAAAATGAATTGTTTGACCTTGAAAAAGCAGAAATGACCTTCAAATGACCTCTGAAGGGCATAGGAGCGATTTCCGAAAAATGACCTTGAATGACCTTGTCCTTGAAACATAAAAAATGAATGTCTCCCAAACTCACTATATTCAATTCCTAGACCAATAGTGTGTCTGGTTGCGAAGTTATTGGCAATCAAAATCATACTAAGTAGCTGAATAGCCCTGTATATTGTGGTTACTATGCTATCGTAAAGCTATGTATGTATGCTATGTAAATTTTATGCAGATAAGACTCCAGAACAAGAAAGCCAATGGATATCATTAAGTAGAAGAATAACAAAACTTAAAGCATTAGCAGCAAGGCTCTTTATGGATCTTAAAATCGACGCACTTGATGCAATGGACATGAATAAAATTGTAAAAATTCAGAACGCTTTGCCAGGATATCAAATCGTTATTGTTGACTCAAAGACGCGTCTTAAAATATTTGCCGGTCCAACTGCTAACAAAAGAATATTTTTAGAGTATATTGACAATCATTTCAACCTCATCACAAAAATCAATGGTTACATGCAGTGTAACAATTTTTGTGTTCATTGTTGGGTTAAACCACGAGATGACAAACATATCTGTAAAGATGCTAGTGAAGTTATGAATTTGACCTTGACATGACCTTGTTACAAATTGACTTATCCTATCACAAAATGACCTTGAAATGTCTGAGGTCATCAGGAACGATTCCCGACAAATGATCTTGAATGACCTTGAGACTTCAAATTTATGGTCCTCCAATTCTCAAAGGCATACACCTTCGATTTCATCGGCCTATCATGTTTTGTTGATGAGATATCGATCGAAACGTGAAGTAAATGGGGCTGAATAGCCCTGTACTACACGTTCCAAATCTTCTGATCTCCTTTACAATCTGCAGTAAATGTTTCAATATATTATCATTGATAAAATCGCCGGATAATTGTGAAAATTGCGGTACTTTACGCAGAGTGTATAGAGGAGAGGATTGTGTCAAATTATTTTGTGATTATCTGTATCGTGAAGCTGCACCGAAAGCACGCTCTCTCAATGCAAATGTAACTGTCATTGCTCATAATCAGAGAGGATATGATGGACATTTCATAATTCAAGACTTCTATCAAAGACAATTTGCATCCGTTCCTGGTATAATTATGCAGGGTTCCAAACTGACATTCATTAAAATGGAAAATATTCGCTTCATCGACTCTCTTTGCTTATTCATGCAGCCTTTGAGTTCTTTATGCAAATCTTTCAATGTCACCGAAACTAAAAAAGGATTCTTCCCCCATCTATTCAACTTGCCTGAAAATCAAAATTACAATGGTAAAGTTCCAGATTTATCGAATTATGATCCTGATAATATGAAGCCCCATATGAAAAGTGAATTGATAGCTTGGCATAATGAATTAGTTAATAGCGATTACGTATATGATTTTACAAAAGAACTAATCGATTATTGTGACTCGGATGTGAAAATCTTGATGTTATCTGTGATGAAATTCATCAGAACTTTTTCTGAAATTACCGGTATCAACCCACTTACAAGAAAATTCACTTTAGCTTCAGTTGCACTTGAAGTCTATCGCGCTAGGCTTTTACGTCCCTCAACTCTTGCCATCACACCAAATGCTGGATATTGTTCAAGAAAACAATCGTTATCTGCTTCATGCTGGCTTGATTATCAACAGCATATTATTGGTGATTCGTATAAGATTAAGAGAGAATTTCGAATTGGTCCATATTATGCAGACGGTTTCATACCAGAGACGAAACATGTCTTTGAATTCTATGGCTGTTTCATTCACGGTTGTCCCGAATGCTATACGGATAGAAGTATGATAAGTTCAGCTCACGATGGATCTTTGAGTTTTGGTCAGATATACGAAAGACTATTGGAAAAAAGAAGATACTACAATCATCGAGGATTCAAATTAACTGAAATTTGGGAACATGAATTCAGTCAGCTTAAAAATCAACACATCTACATTAAGCAACGTATTTCACATAGATATACAATCAAAGAGGCAGGTCATATAGATATTCGTGAAAGTTTTTTCGGAGGTCGAACGAATAACATCAAATTCTTCCATGTATGTGCTCAAAATGAAAGGATCAGATATCTACAGGGCATTTCAGCTAATTTTCATGTTGTAAAACAGTTGTAACACACTCAAAATTAAGATCTTTGTAAATCATTTCCTAAGTTTGCCCACACCCTTATCGATTTTATTGTTTAAGTAGATGAACATACCAATGTATAAGAATATATACAAAGAAATATTATTAAAATACTTAGTTCGCCTAGAACTCTCTAACTGTAAAGTTCTATTACTTTACAATTTGGTGGCCATTATGAGGGCGAAAATACCTGCCTAACCCAACACAACTTTCGATTTTTAAAATTTACTGTTGTAAAAATTAAATTTAACGTTCAATTTGGTATTTTTGCCACCTCAAATAATAGTGAAAGTTTTGTGCATCTCTAATGTGTGTAAACTAAATAATATTTATGATGAATGTGTTAATTCAAAAAAAAATAATACCAAAAATCGGTTGTATCTTGATAGTAAAGTGAAATTTACCATCATACATTGATATTTCAACTACATTCAACTGGAATAAATCTATTTGTCATCTACCCGAATAAAATCATCAACAAAAATATTAAATTTATCCTTTGACTCTATTTGAAGAAAGACAAAAAAAATAGTGATCATAGTGACTCTATTTATAATTCAGTGCTGTACATCCGTAAGTCTTTGCTGATTCAGTTCACTTTTAATTAACGATTTCACCTACTTTACCAACTTTCCAATCACCTTTACATTTTGCTCCAAAAAAACGATAAAAATCCAATACAATTTTAATAAAGTAAGTAAATTATCATCTAGACGCATGCCAGATTCAAATAATATTTAGATTAATCTAGCATCTAATTGTTTGTGCATTAACATTTAATATTGCTTATATCATTAAACGTTTATATTAACGTAATTACCTCTCATTAAGTTTCTTAACAATTGTTGACCGATTTAAGAACCCTGCTCGCCATCTCCTCTCTAGATCCTAATTTAGAAGCTCAGGAATACAGAACTCAGTTCGCCATTCCACATGAGCCAATAATTTACCAACAACAAACCTAATTTTCAAAGCTCATGAATACAGAACTTAGTTCGCAATTCACATATGAGCCAATTTATTAATCCTTAACCTAATTTTCAAAGCTCATGAATATAGAACCCAGTTCGCCATTCACATATGAGCCAATTTACTAATCCTAAACCTAATTTACCAAACTCAGGAATACAGAACTTAGTTCGCCATTCACATTTGAGTTAATAATTAACCAATTGTGAATCCAAATTTAATCATTTACCTTGATTCTCTAAACCTAAATTATTAATCAAATTTGTTGCCAAGTATTGATTGATGGTTACAGAACGCCTCAGTTCGCCATCTTTCATTCACTTACTACATAAATCGCTCTTGATTGATGGTTTAAGAACGCTTCAGTTCGCCATCTTTCTGAGTTGCTAATTAACTTATTATAAACCTTATTAATAAATTACTTTATTTGCTTGCCCAATTGCATGTTATTTATGCCTAATCATTTACGTTATAAAGTTAAACCTTTCATAACTTATCTTGAATCTTAATCATCTTAATAACCTGAAAGATTACAAAAAATTGATTTTCAATTACTGACTCTGAGTCATACTCTAGTCTGAATATATTAAGTCTGCAAAAGACTACACCCTACTTAGATAAATTAAATCTGGAAAAGATTAATTGTCGCTTAAATAAATTGAGTCCACAAAAGACTACACCTTACTTAGATAAATTGAATTCAGAGTAGCCACACCTCGCTTAGATAAATCACATTCGAAAAAGAATAAATCTCACAAATTGAGACTGATTCAAGTCATAATTCTAATTTTAACGCAATTGCGAAAAAAAACGATTCTTAGGTGGTTTAAGAACTCAGTTCCCATCTTTGATCAATTCTAAAATAACACTTATCTTATTGATTCTAATTCAAACTTAACTTTAAACAAATACCTTACTATTCATTCAAATTAAGCCTCGTGCTTGAATAATCTTGAGAATAATAAAATAAATTAAAGAATAAATTTAATAAATGCAAAAATAAAATTCAATTTAACAGATATCAGTTATTGATCGATTGGTTAGAAGCGTAGCTCACCATCTTTCTCCACTGTCGTTAATTGTAACAGAATAAATCTCAACTCTCACTAAACATTTAAGTCATTTAAAAAAATTATCTCTGATAAATCTCAAACATGCAAAATAATTTAAAGATTCAAATACAATAATTAGCCCTTGCATTTATAATAATAATAATAATAATATGATAGTAAACAAATCATAGTGATTCTACAATATTAAGCGATAATAATCAATTTAATCTGAAAATAATAAATCAAATAAAAATAGAGGTTACACCTAAATCAGAATCACAACCAAATTTCATCTGAAAGTGGTACAATTTAACTAAATGAAGTCCGGCGTGACACACCTTTAATCATGAAAATTCAGTCGTTATTATAGTCAGATAAGCCTAAAGATAAATAATAAATTACTAAATTAGATTTAGATCGAGATCTTTATTTAATCAGATTGAATCCCCATTACTTTAAAAATTTATTAAACACATTAGCAAAATTTCAAAAGTCAATAAATCATAAATGGAAGAAGATAACTCATTCCATTTGTCAGAAATTAAACTCGTAAATCAATGTCTCAGAACAGGTACGACTAAGGAAAAATTAATACGATTGTACGACATTCTGTATGCTGATAGTCTACGAACGAATGTCGACGCAAACAATGAAGAAGAATGGGAAAACAATACTCTTGCAAGTATTAGTCCTACTCATTACAAAGCTAGTCTAGCACAAGAACTACAGGAAACCAAACAACAAGTTGGTCAATCTACCATTGCCTTTATTTATCAAGTATATGGACCTTGTAAAGGCATAGATGAAACAACCCCTGAGAATTTTATCGTTAGACTGATAAAAGAAAAATTATTACCACAAATCAAAAATGAAATTGAATTAAAGAATCCAAAAACGTTGAAAAAATTAATTATAATAGCTAGATTGGCTGAACAAAAAGCCAGCATTATCCACCATTTCTTGGAACCATAAATGAATCAGAATCAGAAACAGATAAACCAATAAAAAATTAATCTAATTAAGTCAGTAAATTCGAGAAAATAAGAAAATAAAATAAAATAAAATAAAATAAAATAAAATGAAATAAAATAAAATAAAATCAAATCAAATAAAATAAAATAAAATAAAATAAAATAAAACCATCAAACCAAAGCAAAAAAAAAATTAATGTTGTTAAATAAGATAAACAAAATAATAATAATTTATTCCAGATTATCGGTCGAATCAAATAATATAGATGGCTATATTCATGCCTTAAAAATAATGTAACTGAACAGAGACTGTTCAGAATGGCGACCGATATATTGTATTAGACTCTTCTCAAACTTAAACCTTTTCCTTAACTCCCAAAAATTTTCCTGCTGTCCAAAAACTCTTGTTATCCTCCTGATCTCACTCATCACTGTTCGTCAAGAAAATCTTGCAAAAGATCCCAAAATGAATTCACTCATCCCATTTTGCAGCAGTAATAGACAAAGTGTGGTATTCTGGCAGTACATAATGCACTATGCTAGTGATTTGGGTGTTAATAATACCTTTTGGGATGGAGTCATCCAGTATGTTGGTATTATTGGCGGTGCCTTCTATTCTTTCTGTTCCCCTTTTAAAGGAGGACTTAATAAATGTTCCGCCGAAGAATTCTCAGTCAATGCGGACTTTGCTGCTTTAGGACTCTTTGTTAGTATGGACCATGCTATTGACGGGTCATCTCATGACGCTAATGAATCTGCATTTGCACAGTTCGTTAAATCCCAGTGCCATGTCGGTTATGTGTACGTCGAACCTGACTACGATTATTTTGAAGATTGCAGTGACCCACCGGAGCCTTGTAACTTTGCTCTCGTCGATGTTGTTCCCTTCTTCCCCGTCAGTCGATTTGAATAATCTTGGATACAATTCTCCATGGCAAAAGTCCCATGCCATAGAGGTACTCCCACGAATCACAATCAGGAACAGTTTATCCTGGCTAGTGATGCAAAGATTGACGAGTTTTCTGAATACTATTCCGAACTTGCTCGTTTTGCCCTTTCATTGCATCCTCTTGATGTTGAAGAGTATCCCTCCTTTTTTGAACTACGTAATAATCCATTTAATCGTCTTCGTAGTCAATTTGTAATCACTTGTAAATGGTGTTGCCAAGAGTGGGACACTAAATACGACTGTATACCAATCCACAAGTCCGATTACAAGGGATGTTGCAAGAAATTTCGACCAGATAATCCAACAAAAAATAAAGGATGCTGTCTTGGTCCTCCTTTAACAAGAGAAGAAAGTTTTCAACCTGAATTCTGTGGACCTGGACCCAACTGCTGTCGCAGGTGTGGGAGCGAAAATCCACGAAGTTTAAGTCAAATCATACTCCATAGTAAATCTTCTAAAGGCGAAATCTTCTACACCACAGGGGCTGATATGAATTTTCCCCAAATAGAACTCGAAGGATGGAACTTATCTTCAAAAATTAAAACTGACTCAAATTTAACTAACAGCGAACCAGTGATTGGAGAAAGACTAATTACTAAACTAATTAACAACATAAATCTATAAAAAATTATCATTGTTATCAAAATAACCTTATTATCATTGCAAACATAGTACAAAGATCTGAACTAATCAACTAAATTTTAAGAATTATAATAATCTTAATAATATTCCTACATTGTTACCTACATATTGCATCCCCTAGAATTAAGGCCATACATTAATATTTCTAATTGTATTTTAACGATTAATTAATCCTTAGGTTCAGCAACGCAATGGCTCGAACACCGGAGAAGGAGTTCAAAAGAGACTGGGTTGACCCGGAAGCTTCTAGAGACTTCGAATGTATTGCTTGCCTCAAAATTATTCCAGATCATTTTCAGAAACACACTTGTGCTCACTGTAAACATTGCATGTGCCTGAGTTGTCAACTAGGATTCGCCATAGAAAAGAAACTCAAAACTCCTCATCCAACAGAGTGCCAAGCATGCAGGAGACCATTCGAGTATGGATTTAGAAGCATAGGCGGGATAAAATAGATCGAAGAATGGGACAAGTTACTAGTTTATTGTCAGTTCCCATCATGTGGAAAAATTATAAGAAATGACGAGTTTAATTGGCACACTAATATCTGCGCACATAATGTTAGAAATTGTTCTCTATGTATTGCATATAAACTACCCCAAGAATACCATTCAAGATTCTGTATAACCCTTATCGATACCCAGAAGCAGCTTTATAACAAAATTCAAGAATTGAGAAAAATGTCAGAAGAGTTAGAAGATTGTAAAGAAGAATTAGACGAAACTAAAAATAAATTACAAGAGTTAGAAAGTAGAATGAATTAATGTTTCCTAAAATTTAACATCACCTTCGACATTGGATTGACACTTCACATACCCGATTATTGTAACTGAACAGTGGCTGTTCAGAATGGCGGCCGGTATATGTAACACACCCAAAATTAAGATCTTTGTAAATCATTTCCTAAGTTTGCCCACACCCTTATCGATTTTATTGTTTAAGTAGATGAACATACCAATGTATAAGAATATATACAAAGAAATATTATTAAAATAGTTAGTTCGCCTAGAACTCTCTAACTGTAAAGTTGCATTACTTTACACAGTTATTACTCGGAACTGGCGTGACCCTTAGACTAGATATTTTGTTTATGGAAATTTTGGCGATAATCAATCGTCATATTTCAAGGTCGAGGTGATCCAAGGTCATTTTTCGGAAATCTTTTCTAGCGTTATTAGAGGTCATTGCAAGGTCAGATCATAATTTTCAAGGTCAAATAATCAAATAATAACTGAATCAGTTACTTGACTCACACCTAAAATTTCTTGTGTATCGTCGTTCATTAGAGTCCAAAGGTCTGCATAATCCCGCATTATGGATGTTTTTGTTAAATTTGAGTTCTGGGCAAATTTACCCCATAAACTGTTCAACATAAGTTTAGCTATACTTCGTTTACCAGGATTGCTTTGAATTTCTGAAGGATTCAGTTTAATCCCTTCGTGCTCTGCGTAATCTGTAATATAAGTAGCTTTTTTAACATCTGTTTGTTATCTGTCACAAGTACTCGATTTACACACCTCGAACAGACTATTATCTATTTATCTAGTCATTATGTCCGTCCTCAGAGATATCACCTCTTCATCAAGCATCCCTAATAATATTATCATCCCTAAAAATCAATCATCATCACTTTTAACATAGTTTAGAAACATTAAGAAAAAAGGCACAGACGTTTATTCTGATGCTGTCTATTTTAAAAGTGTTCTATCCCTTCTATCCCTTCTATGTCAGTATTTTGTGTATGGTGGAAATGTCATTAAAACACCGAAAAGTTTTCTTTATTAACGAAGTTTTGTACGTGCAAAGATTAAAAAATGTCAAAACAATATGGTGCTGCATCAGGAGATGCAAAACTGAAAATTTATTGCACTCCATCACTTCTTGTACAAGAGGCACGAAAATATGTAAAAATGGAGAGATGCTTTTGGCTGTAACAGCTAGTTTCAATGGTATAAAAGATCTCAGCGCACATTGTCGCTTGGGAGTAATTTATCGGGACACATCATATAAAATGATACTGTTTGATCCCATGGTGGCTCCATATGTTAGTCCTGAGAGTATTGAAAAAATTGTGGCCAAAAAACTAAATAGCAGATGTGCAAATATAGCTTGTGAAAACCAAAAAGCTGATGAATACACATGTGTAATGAATAGCATGAGAAAAGCCGTCCAAATATTGGCCGGAAAGAATGAATTGAAAATTGTAAAAAAATATGATTTTGTCACAAAAAAATATATCCAATAAAGTATTTCCATGTATTTAATTGTTTACCCCCGAAACCCCCTTCTTTTTTCTATTTAGCATGCGCGAACTAAGGCCGCCTTCTTTTGTTGTAGATAGACCTTACTTACTACTCTACTTATTTGGAACCGTTCCGAATTGTGAAGAAAATTGCAAATACTATTTATGAAGTAGCAAAAATGAATCAGCATTTGTATTAGAGCAAATTCATTCAAAACACTTATTACCAGTGCGATCAACATCATTAAATGCTTCGGTCTTAAAAAATTCTTATTGTTCATTTTGGATTTTATATTAGTTATGACCATATGAAATTCCAATTCACCTGTAAGATGAGAAAGCTAAGAAACATCATGTTCAACCCTTGGGTCGGGGGATGTAATAGTAACCATAAGTGGATTCATTCTCATTTAGAATCTTGCATTGCTTGACATCATCTCTTTTTAAATTGTTTAATTTTGTTTAAATTATCTTTAACAATTAACTTCATCCGTTTTCTAATCAAAATCATATTGTTGACCAAGAAAAGAACAGAATGTTTAACAAGGATAAGGATTCTCAATTTTTAAAATTGTTTGATTAGCTAGCACTGTTCGAGAAAAACTTGAGATTGGTCGACTGATTAAAAATCTAATAAAATTAATCTTTGGGCCGCTGTTGAATTTTGGTATCAAGATCTTCATTGGTTTATCTAACCTGCGTTACTATTATTAACGTATACATTATTGTAATACCGTATACCGGCTCGTCTCATCTCCTTATCTCCTTATTTACCAATCAATTAATCACTTCATCACAGGCATCTTTGAATACATTATTGTATTAAAGTACATTGAAAGACTGCGCTATACTTTTACTTATACCACTTTTTTATAGAAAGTCTTTGTTTTTGGCAAAGTATTAAACACAAATACCAGTGCAGTAAATTAATACAATTAATACGGTCAGAGACGTTGAATAATTATGATAATCTTATCTATACATAGATAGCAACAATGATAATAGAGATGAATTTGTAACAAAATGATGATTGTAGCTCGAGAACAACTGAACGTATAGCAATGAATATTATATCAATAAATAGTAAATGAAAGGATCTATGCAATGAGATAAAAATGATTATTGAGAAATGTTTGGAACTGAGGAAACAAGGGGGTCGCCAGGATGACTTTTTGTATTGCTTTCACTATGGCATTTTTAGAACTTGCAAATGGTGTGAACAATTAGAACCTCTCATTTTACAGAAACATTTGACATATCTTTAGAGAGTACTTATCAAGAGTAAACTGATGATATGGTTGACTGAGTCGATAAGTTGATAGTTGCCGTGCTTTTGATGGTTAAAATTTTCTATTAACTGTAAATAAAGCAAAGTATTAATTTAATACTGATAATCAAAGCGATTTCATTACAATGAAATTCTTATTTTCTTGTTTCCTGAAGAAATGGCAATAACTATTTCATTATCTTTCTTTTTCACTTCAAGTCGCTGAGTCTCATCTTCATCATTTAATTTACATTTACTTTCATTATTGACAGTTAAATCAATTTCTTCGGATGACTTTTGTTTTGGCGGATCAAGGCATTTAGATGTAGCTACATCGCTTCTTTTATCACTTCGTAAATATGTTTCTATGGCGTTGCTTCGATGACCAGTCCTTTTTCTTATTGTTGGTATTTCAAAACCGCATTGTAATAACTCAGTTGCACTCGTTGCTCGTAAACCATGATTTGAAATATTACGATTAGTAATATCAATGTTAGCTTGTTGAAATAGATTTTTAAGCATATTCGATAATGTATTTATCCCAACTGGTTGTCTTGAGTAAGCGATTCCTGAACTTGATTCTGAAGGTCTTCGGTAAAATGGTCCTTGTTTTTCAGGTAAACAATTCAAATATTTCTTTACTATCTTGACAAAGGATAAGTCATTATCAGGATCATCATAATGAATAATTGGAACTTTCCTCATTCGTTGATAAATTACTTTATCATGATCATTCTCTCTCAAAATCGGCCAAAACTTTAAATATACACTTCCATTAGAATCAACAATATTAAATTGTTCAATTTGTAAAGCTCGATGCTCTTCTCTTCCTCTAAGAGCTACCAGTGTAGAAAAAAACGGCATTGAATAAGCCTTTAGATGTTTCAAGATCAAAAACTTTAGCTGAACAAAGCTGCTCTTCATCTTCCTTCGTAACAATGTCTGCTCTTTTCACCTCAAGACCTAAGCCTTGTTTCTTCATACTCTTCATCTTTGCCTCCAAAACCTTGTAAAAATTAGACTTTCTATCCAAAAAACTAAGACCATTATAATTACAATTGTCTTTCAAATGACGGTATAAACTGGCAATGATTTGCTTTAAAGTCTCAGGTGAATAAGAATTACCATCTTTATTTTTTACTTCCATGATGAAGAAAGGCAGCCAATGAATAAATTTCTCAAAACATATTTTTTTCATGTAATAATATTGGTAATGGTAAATGATCAGAATATTGAGTCATTTGTTACATGTTTTTACATGTTGCCCATTCTCTCCATATCTTGACTGCCCAGATCTCTTGTTTCATTGTATTCTTGGGTTTGGAAGCTTTAACAATATTCTTGATTTCATCTTGACTTGTTTTATGATTAAAACGATCATTAAGAATATCTTTTTCACGAATTTGTGACAAAAAACATCGACTTGTGGATCTATCAAATCCTCTTCATTCATTGTTACACTTGATGTAAAACACTTGATTTAACCAATCAATACACTTCCGACTTGAACAATTGAATAGAAATAATTTATACTCATATAACTTGAATACAACAAGATTTAAATAAATACACAAAATTATCTCAAATTAACTAACATAAATGACATTGAAGACATTGACATTCAGAGAAACAATTTAAAGTAATTTGAAAATGAAATTACTGTTACTGACCATAGATTACATTAACCCCCATCTATTGAAGGTGAGAGAAAATAAAAATTAAGCCTTTTTTATAACCTTTGCCATTACAACGCAACTTGGATAAAAAATGGTTAGCTTTTTATCTAATCTTTGTGTTTAATCCTGTTTTAAATTGGTACAAGTTAGTTAGATCACATTATCTCTGATATTCATTGATAATACTCTCGGCTGCGCCTCGAGTCTTAATCATGAATATCCTCAATGTAGTGATCTAACATATACATACATTATTTTATTTACGTATAGTAAAAGACTTTTACTCTTACAAATATTATAGCGCTAGAGACAGAAATTTAGTACCTGATGAATACAGAATAATTAGAAGTGTTAGGGTTAGAGTCTATGACAAGACCACAATCAATTAAATAATTGAATGCGTACCGAGATCGATATATCTGAGGCTTTAAGCTTCGGATATGAGGAATTGATAAGGTACACAATTAACAACACGATTTCTTTAGAATCTCAAACGTTTATTAACTAGATTAATTAGAGAGAGAGCACTTTGAGTATTTACAATTTATAATAGGAACACAATTAAGAATTTTAAGGTTTGAATCACAGTTGGAATAGAATAAGGAATAAAAGAGAATTTTTAAGATGGCGGACTTAAGATTCAAGGTTAAATGAAACTTGGAATAATGAATATAGCAACACTTTTTGGAAGGCTATGAGAGTAAGATCTATTGCTTACTATTGAGGACTACTAGTCACTTATGATTGACACTCTGGCAACTACCCTTGTGTACAATTAAGTTGTGTCTTAAATAGGAAAAGGAAATAGCTTTTTAGTCACAGCTTGATTAAGATAAAAAATGAAACTCTTGGTAATTGACCAATGATTAGATTTGAATGACCAGATGTTTTTGAGATTGGTAAAAGTTTAGATTAAAAATTATTTAAGAGGGGAAAAGATTTGATTAATGAGTCAACCCCTTACAGAAAAACGGAAATTTGTACAAAAATATTTATCTGGAAAGCTATAGATTGTTTAGGGAACGTTTCTGAACCTGAACCAGCCAAACGATGGATAAGAAGTTCTAACTGTTATACTAAATCAGACGATCGATTGGCATAATCGGAACGTGTTTTACAAAAAAAACAATATACACTGTTCCATTCATATTTCAAAGTTAGTCTTTGTTTGTTTTCAGGCACTTTGATAGCAAATGTTTCTTTATTTATTTTGTTTTCTGTAGAAATCTCCAATCAAACAGCGGCCGTAATTTTGAGCGTAATGGTATAAATCATTTGAAAGCAATGAAGCTCTAAAGTGCTGTACAGACTAAACTGAGATTCGGAACACTATCCACTTCGAATGCTTATAGAATTAATCATGAAAAATGGTATCTTGCTGCAATAATCATGAAATCGAAGTTGTAATTTATAACTTCATAAACATCGTAACAAAATCGATGAAAACCAAAAAGTATTTTTAAATACTTTCATCTACTTTGGTTGTTATTCTATTCATTTTTGATATGATGCATGTCTTATTGAGAAGCTGTCACTAGAAGAACCGAAGAACAAAAAATCTTAACTTTTTTAATATCCTGAAGATAAGCTTTGATCCATTTTCGTACTAATGTTTAAGGGTGTTGATTATTATTTTCATAACCTTTTATCGACTTTAAAACTTTTCTGATTTACCATAGAAATTTCGCTGGATTTTTTGTTTAAACATGACGTATATTCAAAATATTAGAAATCACTTGAGACATCATTGAGACTCATGTCCTAGCGATTTATATTGAGTTACAAGCTGCTGCGATTAACTACTGGTGAAAGTGGGACGTTTGTCCGTGTATTCTCATTGCAAAATAATGAGATAGCGAAGCGTTGTAGAGACAATCTAAAAAATCCATTGGATAGGCCACATTAAGCACTATCAATAACCAAAGACACAGCTTCGTGATATTATCAACAAGAACCCAAAATAGACCGCAAAAGTAGCAACCTTGACCTTGAATAACTCGAAAACAGTTAATTGCAGATCAAAATTATTTTTGAGCTTAACTTAAAAAGTTCTACTCAGAAAAAAGTTTCGCATCTTAACTCAAAAGGATAAAAAAGTGTAGATTTCTGGAGACCCTCCTTTATAATTTTCACTGAAACGAATGTTTTTTTCTCGCTACCCGCCAGATACTATACCACTGGCGAAATAGCTTATTCTCTGTTCAATAATTCTAGCTTCAATCGTTTTTTTTAATTTTGGCAACTTTTATTGCGTTTTAAGCTGTAGCTCGATAACTGCATGTTGAATTGAAAGACTTCCGAATGACCTCTAAAGATCAAAATTCGAATTTCCTTTGAAAAATAAATGACCTTTAATGGCCTTGAAATTTCTTTCAGACATTTTTAGAGTCATAGAAAGTTTTACTACAAAGTAGTGGTTCAATCTCGTGAGGTTCTTCATAAATAATGCGGTGAACGTAAAAATTCGAAGTGAAATTTTTCTGTCTGTATCCTGAGTTTTAATCTCCACTTCGTTTCACTACGCTCCGATAACAAGATTATTTAATGCCTTCTATAGGGAAACATAATTCATTTGATAATGTATTATTTTGGCCAGATTTAGCAACTTGCCATTACGCTAAAGATGTTCAAAAATTTCTTATATACTCGAAACTAACTCTTGTTCAAAAAATGAAAACACTCCAAATCTACCCCAGGCTCGTCCAATTGAGAATTTTCGGCATTGTGTAAGTCAAACTACGCTAAACGTTCGGAGATACCTCAAAGAATGTGTGATTTCAAAAAAATATGGAAAAATATCGCTGAAAAAATAGCAAATGAGTCTGGCAAACGTTTAATGGATGGCCTTAAAAGAAAATTACGTAAATTCGCTAGAGAAAGACCGAGATCAATAATTTTTTGAAATATCTATTACTGAGTACAGCAAGTTTGAAGGATACTAATCCAAAAATAAAAGTAACTCTTTATTTAAACAGAAATCAATTGAATATTTTGTCGCCCTATTCATGAACCATCCTTTAAATGATCAGCCTAACTTCATATTCAAACCATGATTCTTTCGCTCTCAAGGTCAGCAACGGTACAAAAACGATTTAAACGGTCTTCAGAATTACGACAAACATAGTACATGTATATGAACTATACGCTAAAATTGACTGACTTAATTGTTCGAGAAAAATCACCCGATGGCTTCCTAATTCATCATGACATTTAAATGACGAAATCTCTATGGAAACTATGAATTTCCATGATTTTTTCTGAACTTTTACATTCCTGCTCCTCATTAAATTTTCCTTTCCTCTATTCTCACAAGATGGAGTCATCCATTGAAAAGACAACTTTCTGAACAATTTTATTGTTAAACTACAGTTAGTGTAAAGAAACCCAAAAGATGGAGTCGATAGTTCTTATTCTATAGTTTCCTCTGTAATCAGAAAGATTTTAACGCAAACTCTACGAAAATTTATCATTATTTTCGTCTCTATTTCATGTCACTTTGGCAAACAATGCTAGTTAGGATGTTACTTTTAATCTTGTGCTGTGAATCCATAGGTTAATTACTTAAAAGTTTATTTACTTTTCCATCTCAGTGGAATGGCATTTTTTTGTGGATTATTGTGATTCTTGATTGATATCGTATTTCATTATTGATCTTTTTCAATTTTTTGCAGATTTAGACTTGAAGACTTTCGTGAAAAGTCATCAAGGAAAAGAAGTTTTGTGATACTCAAACGATGCATTTTCAGATTGAATAACCGCAGGTTTTGATAAAATAAAAAAAAACATAATCCAAAGTAACAATGAACATATCATTTGAAACAATATTAACTCTTTTATTTGAAGGTAAAGTATTTAACATTTTCGTGTTTACTTTTCCAATCATCTTCAACTTCAATTCAAAATCAACTGATAGAAGTTTGTTTGGAAATGTGAAAAGTGCGGAAATGAAACTGAATTTCATTCAATTTTGACTTTTAAATTAAATGATGAAACTTTTCTCTTCCCATTCGCTGTTCTTCCATTCAGTCAAACTAATTGTTCTACTGATTGTGTATGTTTCTTGTGATGGTGATAAACCTCTACCAACTGTTGGTACTCCTTGTGCATCACCAGAAGTGTTGGTCAACGGCTCTCCAAGTCCGGATATTCTTGACATGGTAACTGGGGGAAAGTCATCAAGTTTCACTTCAATTGAAGAGATTCTCTTTGTGGGACAATTGAATCCAAGTGATGAAAAAAGAATATGTAAAATTAAATGTATGAAAGGAGTTTGGGTTGGACCAATGTGCAGTTCGAAGCCTGGTAAGAGTTAAAAAAGATTTTCCATGTTTTTATTTGCAATACAAGCATCGATGAGATTTAAAGGATTTTGAATGATGAAAATTCTCAAAACTCAAGAATGGATTTAGGAATTACAACGGAATTTTCGGTGTAGCATTTATAATTCCACTTGTCTTTACAAGTTGAAGCAAAAATTCTCATTATGCATAGATTAATGGCCAGATTTGAATAGTTTTTATGAAACTAAGAACTCTAAGTTAGCATCAAGGTAGAAAAAATGTAAACTTTGAATCAAAATTCATGTTCAATTCAACCAGAGATACTTGATCAACAGTTATCGAATGAAGTAAAAGTTTTGAAATGGTTTTTTAATAGCATCGATGAATTGATTCCTGATGGATTCTAATAATTTTCAAATGAATGATTCATTTTTTTCTTTTTGGTAAACCCTGATGATTTATTAGCGAAGTTGATTCTAAGTAAAGTACAGAAATCAACAAATCTGAGTTGAAAACATCAATTATCTTGATGATCAGAATGATATCTAACAATTTTTCCTCATTACTTTGCCTTGTTTTTGTTAAGCTTAACGAGTTTTTATTTTCTTGTTACATTCTTAGGCTCAGGTTTATCATCTCATCTTGCCTTTTATACTTGCCTTTGTTTATCTACAGTCAAGAGTAAAACAAGTTTATTATAAGCATTATTTTTGCCAACAGAATTACCTTTCGTTGTTTTTACTCTTTCTTTATCGCTCATTTTAAACATTAATCGAGAAAAAACTAATCGTAAAACTTGGAATTTTTCATCATTTTCCCCTTGCTTTCTTTTAATATCTTTTTCTTTATCTTTACCAAAATAGGAAGCGATGTTTTTGAACATCCAACTTTTAAGGAATGTCAATTGAAACCACGATCAAATGAACTCGTTATTACTCATAATGTATCTCAAATTGTTTTGGATCAAGTTCAAACCTTTACAGACCAAAGTATCATTAAGGTAAGATTATGAAATTCGCGCGAAAAACACTTTTTTGCGGTTTGTGGTCAGAAAATTGTTTCGTCGGAAACATTCAATGCATTTCTGTCTGTTCCATCAGGTGCGATGTAATGACGTTGGCCTTTACAAGTTCAACGGTTTCTCCGAGCTTCAATGTATCAAAGGTATCTGGGATCATCCATTGCCAAAATGTGAAGAAACAACAATGCACACAAATTTTTCGCGTAAGTATAATACTTTTCTCAGCATATCTTCTTCACATGAAAAGAGATTCAAGCACATCGGTTTCATTTGAATGAAACTTTCATGTTAGCTTATCCATACTTCGTGTTTTCTTGGTCAATATTCAATCGATCAGCTTACATATAGTAATTACTATTGCCTGTAGCTCTACAATACTGCAATCTGTATCTTTCGCTGACTACTATTACTTGCACTCGCTAATTTTATCTTGCTACTTACACTTTGTAGCGTGTAATAATCACGCGTTTTCATGATGCAACTGAAAGATTCTGGAGATGCTGAGCAAAGCCAACCATTTCATCTTCTTTGCTCCTGTTCTGATCATTATTTACTGAATGGTTATAAATTCCCAGCCATGTTTGCGTTCATTGGAATTTTACATTTTCAGCTTAAATAACAATCACAGTTTCCTCAGACTCTTGGAATCCAGTGAAAATGCTGATACGAAATGTTATCTCTTAGAATAATATTTGAATGACAATAGTCTTTCATCTTTATAGTTTCAAGAAAAGTTACATAATTCTATTTCTATCAAAAAATGAATCTTCATAATGAAAAATATCTGAACTCTATTCAACACAATTACTATGATTTTTCTCGCTTTCCTTGTTTCTCCACAAATATTTGAGCATTTAAATCTTTTGATAACTTTGAATTTAAACTGAATGAAACAAGGAAAATTTCTGTTCTTACAAGATTTATAAATATTTAAAGTTTGTTTGTTCAAATGATGTTGACTTGGGAAAAGTGTATTTCAATATTTAAAGTTGCAGACTGAAAACGTTTTATTGTCATGAAAACAACCTGACATTGAGATAATGGTCTATCAAGTATTGATGCAAGTAGAGATTTGGAATAGAAAATTTTCTTTTCTATTTATATACAATTTGATAGATTGAATTGATGATGAACTGGGAATGATAAAATTGATAAATAATTGCAACTCAACAGTAAACTGTTAGTCTAGATAATTGATGATATTATTATATTTTGCCGAGAAAAAAAGCCAATTGTTGAATAACAAAGAATTTCAATGAAGAAGAATGAAGAAAAAAAAGTAAATTCTGTTTTTTTCTAGATTCAATGTAACACAGTAAAGATGCACATGCAAGTTGACTTAACAATGTTATTTGATATTAACGAGCAACAAAAAGGCTTATCTAGATAATACTGATTGGAATGCTAATTTGACTGAAGAAAATGTTCAACATTTTT
This sequence comes from Tetranychus truncatus, assembly GCA_028476895.1. Lineage (NCBI taxonomy): Eukaryota > Metazoa > Arthropoda > Arachnida > Trombidiformes > Tetranychidae > Tetranychus > Tetranychus truncatus. Next base: position 16,827,212 of record CM052060.1, read on the forward strand.
GTTCTTAAATCTTTCATTTATAAAATGTTATCAGGATTACTTTTTTTTCTCCTGAACTTTTTTTCTATTCTGAAAAAGAAAATTATTCTATCAAAGCTTAATTTAATCTTTAATTTGCGTCAACTTTGAAGCTAGGCACAGTCTAATTAAAGTATATTTTGTATCGATGTAAGTCTGTGAGGAAGAAAATTGAATCAAAGTCGAAAAAGTCGAAAAAGTCAAACACATTTTCGTTGATCACCTTATTTTGTCAGAATTGTTTTTTCTTCTCGAGTTTATATTCGGGAAAATGAACTTTTTGCTAGATTTAACCAGAAGAATTCAATGTGTTTCTAAGGTGTTAACATATGAAAACGAATGTTACTTTGAAACTTTAATTTTATTCTCAATTTTCTTTTTTATCTACCAATGATGATGATATTCACCATTTTGCTGTTTGTTTTTCTTTAATCTCAATCTCTTTCATGTTCATTCAATCATACACTTTCTTTTCTGTTTCATTTTTTCAGTTGACTCGCCTCCATCAATTGTATATAGTGTGACCTCGGGTGATATTGGAATAACAGATTCTGGTGAACTTTTGGTAACCCCAGGAACCGTTCTTCATCTTGATTGTTTATTTTCACGAACAAATGGAGACCCAGAATGGACATGGACTATGGCTCAAAGGTATTTTATCCATTATTGTTCAATTTAGTGAAACTGTTTTTTGTCAAGTTATTTCCTGATTCTTCTAAACTCTTTCTCGACAAACATTATCAAAATTTCAGCATTAGTTGAAATCTGCCATAAGCGAGACAGACAGACATTTAAAGATGAAATATGAATATTGGCGTAGCGCTTTTACTCAACTTTTTGCTTAATAGCTTGGAGCTCACTATTTAGTGAATTGAGTGCATCTCATCTCATTTAGCAAATGAATAAAAATCAGCATAAATGCCAATGTAAAGGAAAGTTTTAATAATTTTTAATCTTGATTTCCAATGATCACTGAACTGAGAGTTACGACAAATCATAATACATGATTAGCACTTACGATTATTATTTACTAGGTAGCGGAGCCCCGATCATAACTGGTTGTAAATTTCTTTTCTCTTTATACTAAAAGTTCAGGTTACATTTAAAGACTAGATGATTGATTTGGATTTCTTGATGAAAACCATCGTCAATGTGAAAAACTTAAAAAAATAAAATCAGGCTCTACAGATGAAACAAATGAAATTCAAATTCGAAATTTGTAAGCAATTTCAAAGAAAACCTTCGATCAGAGTAATTTTTTAATTACCAGAAGTATGCTAATTGTTATGCCCCTATTTCATCAAGTCGTAGCCCTAACTCGAAATTCAAAGTTTTTGTCATTCATTAATCATCCAACAGTACATCATAACGTCATTAAACTAAAAAATTATTGCTTGCCTCCACAATGCTTCAGAATACTGATTGTTTTTCCTACCACCTTGAACCTGACTTTCTAAGGAATCTGAGTTCCTAGAAAGCTTAAATGGTTTTATTGCTGTAATCAAATAATGCTCATCATTTGGTGGTAGAATTGGTGGATTTGGGTGGTTAATAATCTTAAAAAATTGCTCTTTAAAAAGTGATTATTTTGATGCGTTAGGCTGGGTGATGGACAATACGGTGAAAAGAAGGCGAAAAAACGGAGAAAAAAACCTCTTTTAAAGTGATGAATGTGGTGGAAAGAAGCAGGTCCCATTCTTTAAGCACGACAAAAAATTTTCGTTCGGGTTGAGAGTTGAACCTTTGTTGCTTCCATTTGTTTAATGAAAAATTTGCTCTGATGAGCAATCATTGACAAAAACGGGGCAAAATTGAAACTTTGGTCACTTTTTTGTAAAGTCGAGGCACTATATTTTTACGCATTACTCGAAAGACAGTTTTATTTATTCTTCTAATGAAACAATAAACATCAAACCTAAATAACCAAAAAGTTTTTCGCCCAAACACAATGCTATCAAATACGGATTCTGCATTTTTTCCGCTACCCTGTTTAAACATGAATTTCTCAGTAACCTAAATTCTGATTAACCTCTGACTATTTTCGGACATGTAGTTCAATCGTGACTAAGGTAGTGCAACTAAAAATTGACACATTCAGATTTAATAGTTCAAATGAAATTTTCGACAGATGTCAAGACTTAAAGGCACCATTTTTTCAGGTATCGAGCCAGCAACCTAACACAAGCTAAATATGAAATTCGAAGTAAATTGGTCAATGATTGGTCGACTATGTCTTCATTAAGTGAATCATCAAGAGAACAAAATGAAACAAAACTTGAAGACCAAACAGCTAGTTGATGAAAAATCCCATAGAAAATAATGTTAAATACCAAAAGTTGAAAAATTTGACAAAGATTGCTTTCCCTGATTTTTTTCATAAGATAGACTGAACATAGCAACAGTAGCTATAACTATAGCCATAACTATGGTACAGTATCGGTCAAAAAAACTGACAGTCTTACTTTCAATTTAGGATTTCCGATCAGATGATGGATCGGAACCGAGAATTTTTTTTACATTTTACAGACCAGACCAGAGGGAATCAATAGACATATATTAAGATGCACCATTTTATTGTCGGCCATTTATTCAATTTTAATTGCACTCATGTTTTCTAAAAAATACATAGAAATAGCATTAAATTTGATAACTTCCCTCATCAATTCAATGCCAAACAAAATTCATGCGTGTGTTTACGCTGATGGAAGTCACACAAAATATTGGTTCTAATGAATAATTGCTCAGCAAACATCATAGAACTGATTAACTGAGTTTCAACTTATTTGATCAAGCGCTGACTGAGTTACGAACAATTGATTGACTGTCAGTTTTTTTGACCGATACTGTATATTATCAGGACTCAATTAATGAAAATTAAAAAAAATAATTTGGACTTAAGTTTTTGGCTTTACATGTGCAGTTTTACATAACGCTTTGATGTTACATTTTCAATTGAAACCTTTACTTACATAATGCTGTATTATGTATACTTGAGTCAAACTCTATTTAGATATAATTGAGCCAATCAGCATACGATGCAATCAGTTTATTTCAAGATTCAAAAGATAAATTTGGACTGAATTACGACTCGTATGCATTGAACTTGTTTCATTCAATTCCATTATGTTCTTCTGTTAATAGAGACTAGTCATTCATGTTGATTAATTTTTCGTCAAGACTTTCACATGCAAGCTAACGAATTTTGAATTTAATTATGTAAGAAAATTTGAATGTTATCTTTTCTGTTCAGGAAAAGATGAAATGGCATCCAAAGAAAATGGTATCTGATTGAGAATGTTTAGAGAAGATCTTGAGCAAAAATATTTTCGTCGCTTCTAAAAATAAGGTTGATTCTTTTAATGAAAATGCTGGCAAATGATGTAAACAATGTGAGCCTGATAAGAAGAGTGAAGAATAATGAATGTTGAGATTGGTATTTGGTGGTAAATGGGAATGTTGAATACTCAGATTATTGCGTAGTTGCTATGCAATCGAGTCCAGTATATAAAAGAGCTGAAAACAGAAAATGCTTATGAATAGAAAAATGCTTATGAATAGAACAAGCAGAAAAAAGCAAGATTTTCTCTCTTATATTCCTTAAATTATTCTATTCTTTTGAGATGAAAGTCTTGAATGATAAAGGCAATGCCAGTTTTCAAAGATTTTCATTATATACTGAGTAAATGTCAGAATATGTATTGAATATAATGTTTGACTAAGAGCATAATAAAATCTCTGGGAACATCAGAAAGTTAAATAACGAATCATCAAGTGAAAATTCGAGTTCATTTTCAAGTGCTCGAGTTCATAAAAAAAAACCTTTTTTCGGCCTTTTCCATGTGGAAAAGTGGAAAATGCAAAAGGTGAATAGAACAGCTTAAATGTACCAATGAGGTAAATAACAGCACTTTTTGGATGAACTTTTCTGTTCTCAATTCTCAGACTAAATTTTTTCAATATAATGTTGGATATAAAAAGACTAGAAGTTTTTATTTGATTGAATATGTTTAGACTTTTGCTTGTAGAGTTGTTCATTATTTATCAAGGTATGGTGATTTGTTTCTATTTTCACATGGAGATAACAGGATTACAAGTGGAAAATGCATATTGACTAAGCATGTTAGTTCGTTCATTTTTGCTTGTTCAATTTGGTTCTTTAGGATGAAGTGATGATAAGACAACAAAAAGCTGAAAAAGGCTATAAAAGGCTCCCAGCTAATAAGGAGTGGGTGAAAGGCATCAAAAGATTAATAAAAGGTGACAGTCAACTCTAGTTAAGGATAAGAGCTTCCATCAGAATGCAAAATTTCAAGCAAATCGGCGAGGATGCAAAATCTCATGGAATCGACTCTCATCCTTTGCTTTTAGATATTAATGATTTGTGAAGCCATTTTAATGCTGTATACTTGAAGACATTTCATCTACAAAACTTTTCAAGAGCGTCTTTTCCAGCAAATGGACGAACCTTGGTAAAGCAGTCAATTAAGGATGTAATACGAAAACGATAACATACAGATCTTGGCAAACTCTTTCTTATGATGAGCTCATAATGCCTGCACAACTAGAGGCTAGCAAAATCTTTCAGTTAAATTTGATTTCACGCACTCATGATTGCACGCAATGTAATTTTTCGCAATCGTTACATAAACATTGCGAAAGTGTAAACTCGCAAAATGCAAAACAGTTTAGCAAAAAATGTTAGAAAATTCAAATTCAACAACAAAAGATTTCACGATTTCATTGACTGTCATTCATATGCAAAATCACAATATCACATATTAAAGATTGGAATTGAAGACAGATGGCAAGTATTGGAATGACATTATTAACCAGAATGGTAGAATATTGAAATTTCTCGGATCAAAAGTTCGTTTCCCCATAAACGAAATCGTAAAAATATCCAACAATAAAAGTTGAAAAGAGTAAAGTTAGCCAGAAAACGTAAAAATGAAATTTTCAGTCACGACATCTTTACGCTTGCAAAGAATAAACATTTGAATGGCAAATATTATCAAATCCTTATTAGTCTGAAACTTTTGGTACTTTTTGAAGAGATTTTTTAAAGCAAATTTTTCTGAGTCGAGATTCGAAAGAAAATGCTTCTAGTGATGTCAATCAAGATGAATTTCTGTTTAATTAATCTCTATTTTATTCTTGCAGACAATATCCAACTGGATGGGCTGTAAGTGAAGACTCGCGAAACTGGAAATACCGTTTATCTGTATATTACACAAATGAAAAAGACTCTGGCCAATTCAAATGTACCACACCCAAAGGACATTTTAATAGCATTTCCATTAAAGTAAAAGGTAAGCCATGAACAAGTAAACACTTTGATTTCATAATTTATTAAATCATCAACCTTTCACTCATCTCATTGCGACTCAAAAAGTAAAATCTTTCCATTGACATAACAAGCTTTCAATACAAGACTCTTTTCAAAATGGTTTACACTTTTAAACTTTATTTTACTCTCGAGAGTTTGTCAACAATGTTACCTTCAACTTGCAACACAATTGCAATCATTTTTTTTCACGATAAATGTTTAAACAAGAGGTGAAAACACGAATGAATCCAAGATTTTTCGAGACTTGTTCTTGCTCCTTCATGATAGCGGTATGATTTATTAATACATTGATTAGCAATTATAAAAATGGTAAGTTGACGATGGCAAAACAAGTTAACAACCATTGATTATACTAATAATGGTTACCTGGAATCGTGAGAGAGTAAAATGTCAATAACACATTTCATCTTCTCGCCTAATCACCATCATATAAGTGAATGGTTAGAGTTGGAAAAGGACAAGAAAATTGTATTATGAATACTTGTTGGAATGGAGAAAGGAGAAGAAGAGGGAAAAATGTTGTAAATGGTTCCATGAATGAGCAAAGGAAATGTTAGAATATCATCGATCACAATTCTTTAACCAACAAAATTTTGCTTTTTTCTTCTTCTTCTTCTTCTTTTCTCTACTTTTCTATTCATCATTATTTTCACCCAACATTTGAACATTCTCAAGGTAGTACAACCAATTTCAAACAGAAACCCAAAAGTGTTTATTATTATCATTATCTATGTTTATGCTCGTCTAACATGGAAATAATGTTTACTATACAAGACAACATGAATTGAATCACATGATTATTTGCCAACTTTTTAGTTCTATAGTTTTTTATCTCTTTTCCTCATTCTATTATCTCGATTGTTATTATCATGTTACAGAGTAAAATGTTCAATATTCACTTTTACTCAATCATTATTGAATTTTGTTTCTCAAAAAGAAAATGTTTTTGAAGGAAAAAAAGAAAAAACAAGAAAATTATTGGAGTAATAAGAAATAAAAAAAAACTATTCCTTTTTGTTGGGAAAAACAAAGGAATATATTATTCTTTCAGATTGCAAGAATTTTTGTGTAAATATGAGTCAACAATTTTATCCATTTCTGTATTCAATTTTTATTCCAATTCCGAGTTCAAGTTGTCTCTCATCATGAAATGGTCTTTTTATCTTTGCCACTTCAACTGTTATACGATTCAAATTTTCTTTGGGTTTACCCAAAAGTAAGTTGGAATCAGCTTATTGGCTTGATTTTAGCTTCTTAATGATACGGGATAACAAGAAATTGTGATTATCTTGGGTCATCATGAGAATCATCTGAAGATGCCAATTATATTTGCAAGTCTTGCAAGGATTCCTCAAGACTCACTGCTGTATAACTTGCAGATTTATCATCATCATCTTCATCACAAGAGCAGCTCATTAATGTGATGACGAAAACTCGTGAAAAGTCAACTTTTCTCGTCATCATTTTAATCAAGCTAAATGTCGAAGGAAAAGTTATCCTTCAAGTTAATGAGAAGCTTAACATAATGAACTTGGTTATAGCCAAAACCACTTTCAAAGTAAACTAAATGCTTTCCTATTAGCAAATCTTGTCCAATATTTGTATCGATATCAAGTGAATTGCCATAAAATTGGATAAACTCGACAAATTAATAGTCTCTTCTTTATTGATATTGTGAAAGTGAAAAAAAGTTTCCAATGAAAATACGAAACTCGACTTCTTTGAATGTTATTACATTATTACATGTCAATAATCCTTACCAATGATTATATTAAACTTTTTTTCGTTTCGAGTTTTCAGCAAATTTTTGCTCTTTTTCATTTAAACCATTTGAACTTTGATGAGTTGACAAAATGGAATAAATTGTTAAGGGAAATATTTTTCCTAAAGATTATTGAATAATATTCTTTTCTCCTGTTTTTACGCTTGAACCTGTCAGGTTGATTTGTTGGGATGGATTTGCAAATTGATAAAATTGATTCTTTGCTTTTAAACTTATTTTCCAATAAATGACCAGCCAGTTGTAAAAATGCATTACAATATGTTGAACAATATTTTCACTCCCAGTTAGCCATTTTATTGATAACGTCCATCTTCGTTAGATAAACATTTACTTGTATTTATGTAAACATTGATTTTGACATTTTCACTTGAAAACTTTGTTCCTTTTAAAATGATGATAAATGCTCTTCTTTGAATAGCTTTGGAAGGCGAAGAGCAAGAAAGGTGAAAAAAAACAAATAAAAGAAATTGATATTTATTAAAGTTTATATTAAAAAATGGGAAATAACAATGTTTGGGAAAACTTCGTTTCCATTAGAGTTTATCTTGTCAAAATGAAACAAAAATTGTTGTGGTTAAGGTAGAGTTGAAGCTGAAAATGTTGATACATCTTGACTGTTTGTTGAACACCATTGACCAAATAATGTTGCAACAAATAATAGTGATGATGAGATGGAAAGAAGAATAAGAGTTTTTTTTTCTCATCATTTCAAGTAAAACTGGGAATGAAATGAGATTTACAAGATGTGAAACAAGTACTGATGCTATCCAGACAAGGCAAAGATAAAGAATGATCCAAGTGAAGGTGAAATGGGAAAGTCAATGGGAACAAGAGCGATCATTTTTGAACACAGTTCATCTTGAAAATGAGCAGCCCAAAGACTAGGTTTGTCAGATATGGTTTGGTATAAAACAAGAAAAGGTGAAATGAGAGTTTATATTTGTTTGGTTGTAAAACAAAAAATTGAGCCTCTTGGGAGGTGAAACAAGGTTGATAAGAATTGTAGCTGGCAATTTATACCTTCAAGGTATTGTGTACATTGTTTAACAAGAATAAAGCTGAATAAAGAAGCAATTTGACCTTTGAAAAATTGTGACCAGAGGAACATGCTTTGCTAATTTATGATGTTTCATCTTTCATTGCTCTTTACTTTTACCTTTACCGGTAATGTTGTACTCGATGCCTGCTTTTTATTTACTATTTATATCAAAAGTTTGCATCAACCTTAAATAACATCAATCTCAATTTTTTACTAAACTATACTGATTCTCTTGATGATGTTAAACGCATGTTGCTATTAAACCTAAGGATGAAGTCTGCAAGGTTGGTCACAATATTGTCCGAAGGTAGAAATGTTTTTACTCATATTTTATGATTGGATAATGCAAGGTGGGAAAAGAATAAGAAAGCAATTAAAAAATTCAAAATTGAGGTTTCAATAGATGGACAGCTTGATGTGAAAAGTTTAATGAAGCCAATGAATGTTTCATCAGAGCAAAAACAGGAATCAAGCGAAATTTCATTGCAATCGTAATTTCGTCAAATATTATCTCCTTCATTGTTGATCTTTGAACACAAATAAAAGTCGGGCCAGTCAATGACAGCTTCATTTCATCTCGACAAACATTATTTTGAAAACCACAGCTTTTCACTTTTTTTCATTTTTTATCAACAATTGTTTGGAATTGTTCATTTGTTGTTTTCAATACTTCTGTCCTGATGCGTCCATCAATTTTAGAGTTATTAGAGTTGAAGAGCTATATTGACATAACATTTAATTATAATCATCATCATTCTTCAACCAGATAATGTTCATCTACCATGAGAAGATGACAAGAGAATAAGAATGCTAGAAAATAATCTCAACTGAATAAACTTTCTTTTACCACGCAATAAATCTTTTCTCCCCATTTAGCCCTTTATACCATCTAGGCTTCTTTCCACCTTTAAATCATAATTTACCGATGATGGTGATGTTACTTGCTGAAAACATGATTCAATTCCATGTACCAAAACCGCAGTTAGCATGAGAAACTCGAGTTAATAACTTTTCGTTTTGATTTTCATTCTCAGAGATTGCACTTTATTTAGAAAGAGGATTACTCAATCTGATCTGGTAGCCTTTAAAAAAGTAATCAATGATATTGCACGATGTGAAGTTGAAAGGGAAAAAAGACATTTCTATTCATCATGCAAAAGGAACTTGATGCTATTTTTGCTTAAAATGAAGAGAATCACTTGAATTAGAAAGAAGTAAGACGAATCAGTAAATGTCTTCATCAACATTTATCAGGTTTTTAATTCAACAAATTTGAATAGATTTGATTGGAAAAGTTATAAATAAAACTCGTATTCAAAAAGTCAAAATGCCATCTGAATTAAAAGTTGAATGGGAATATCGTCCTCTGAGTATGGGTTCAACATGGGTTCTGAGTTCTTCATTAGGACTGGTTTTGGTCTTCACTATTGCGTCTTTCTCTAGGCTGCTTTTGCTTTTCGAGCCTTTACCAAAGAACACGCTTACAACTGATATTACTGATTCAGACGTTTGCCGAACTATTTTGTCCTTTTTATTACATTCCCAGAATACTCGTGTTCAACATTTCCAAGTCTATTTTGTTGGGAAAATTGATGTAAAGTGTTAATAAAAGTTGGTGAGAGAAACGAAGTAAAATGGTGAAAATAGGAATAAATAATTATCGCTGAGAATATCGAGTTTGTTGCTTGGTTGAGTCTTAACTTTTGATGTAAAACAAAATTGGTGAAGAGAATAGAGAATGAATTAATTCTTCCATTTCAATGAAAATTAATTAGTTTGGTAAAATTTAATCAAATTGACTCTATTATTATTTACATATTATGTGACTCTCTGAGCAGGAAAATTGTGCTCAATCAACATTATTTTCAACATTACGAAGGAGAAAAAAAACAATCGCAAACAAAAAAAGTATTCAATTGAAATAATCAAAAATTTGATCAAAATTTTATTCCAACTCGATCTCAAAATGAAATAATTTCAACTCCAACCACTGAATATTTATCGAGCCGCTTATAAAATACTAAGAAAAGTAGACTTTGCGGTCAATTTTACACTGATGTTCTTTTCATCTTTAGAAAAAGCTTCAATGTTTTAAACTGTAGAATCAATGTTTAATGGTAAATGTTTCGTGTAGATTCCATGGAATCATTCCATGAATTTACCTTTTTCATCGTTTCTGTTTGTCTCTTGAAATTAAATGGCATTCTAATAATAATAATATCATTATGATTGTTAAACAAATGACAGAGAAAAACTCATTAAATATTATATTTAACTTTCATGTTGAACTGAGCAATAATTGAATAAATGTTAACTTGTTCAGGGGAAAAGAAGGAAAACAGAAGAAGAGGAGAGAGAGAGAAAAAAAGAGTTGAACATGAAAATTCGTCAAATCACATTTGGCTTTAAGTGATGAGATGAAGACGATGACAATGATGATAAAGAGATGATGAGCTTTGTTCATTTCTATCTCAACAAGTTAAACTTCGTCAAAACAATTCTCATTAGAAAACCTTTTCTCCATCAACTCTAATTAACAACAGCCAATCCTCACTCCCAGTTATCAATATTTCTACTCCCTTTATTCTCATATTGATCCAGGGATTGTCGAGATTGAACTTTCAAGTGATTATCATTTGTTTTTCCCTCTTGATACAAATTAAATTGACATAAATGAGCAAATTCATCGTTCGAGTTTTACTTTTATTGGATCAATTGTTCATCATCTTGAGGATGAAATTTTTTCTCTTCTTCTTTTCAATTCTTTTCTTTCAGCCTTTTGTTTCATTGATGGACAAAAGAGGATTGAGAAAAGATTAAGTTTTCAAGTTTTATCCATTTTCATTATTCTTAGCAATTGAGAACAATTTTATTGTAATTATCTGAACATCATTCTCGGTAAACCTTGGTTTCAATGGATTTTACATTTGTAAATGTCAGCTTGGTAAAGGTTCAAGTTATAGAGTCAAATGTTCACTGTTTGTGTTTCAACTTTTGATTAACTCAGCAATCAAGGTTAACAAATTGAATTTTTTTCCCCTCTTCTTCATTTTTGAATTTTGATGAAAAATGAATTGAACAAGCGTTGACTCAAGATGCTAGGAAAATTGATCAATTTTTGTTATTGTTAGCTTTTGTGTTAGTTTGGCCTTTTTAATTATTATGCTTGGCTGAACTGGGAGTTGGTTTTTGACTTGAAATTATGATAATCATAATGTTAATAGCAATGGTAATAAATAATAATGTTGAGCATCACCATAATCAACTTAAAGTGATCATGAGGAGAAAAGTTCTTTTTTTTCCGAATCTTTCTTTCTTCTTTTATTTTGGGTAAAACTTTTTCCTCTTCTTTCCAATTTTGTAATGCTCAAGTACAGGGATGCTTAGAAGAAATTAAATGAACTTCTTGAGACATTGAGTGATGGAAGGAATGAATGGAATTAAGAAGAGAGAGAGAGAGAAAAAGAGGGAAAAGAAAATGAAGAGAAAAGGCGAAGAGAAAAGAGGTGAAAATAAGTAATAAGGTATAATAGACAAAGACAAGGAAAAGGAGGATGAAAATGATGATGATGACAGAAGATACGAATGAGAATAAAGGGTGAGAAAAGAATTGAACAAATCAATATTTATCATGTTGGCAAGTCTTTTCATGTTTTTTCCCGTTCGAAATGAGGTTAACTAAAGTCTCCATTTATGATGTCTAAACATTAATATCTGTTTAATGATAAAATGAATGAAACTTGATCAAACTGAATATTTGGCACATTTTCAGTGACTAACGATTTTAAACTTTTCTTTGTGCGGTTGGAAGGTTTCGATTCCGGTTTTCATGTTTTCCATTTTCATTTTTCCAACAAACGAAAGGAATAAATACAAAAATTTACTTTCAAGCTGAGAGTTTGGACTTGTTGGGTTTGTGTGGGCATTGAAACTGAACCCAAAATGTTCGATCGTTGATGACTTCACAACTTATATCAACAATGGGTTTCAGCTTACTAACTCTCATGACCATAACCATAACCGCTTGATCGAGCTTGTTTGGATTTGATTGTTGGTTCATGAAAAAGTTTGATTGAAAAGAGGGGAAATAAATTATTCGGTTAATCTTGAATAGTTTTCAGCTTTCATCAAACAATTAACCACTTGAATGTTAATAATCTCTTGAAATGGTGAAATCTCTTGATACTCATCAGCTTGAATAGTAACACATTCAAGGTTTAATTGAAAGTGAGCTGTTCAGAAAACCTGAAATTGTATAATCAAAGCTAAACTTCATTTCGAACGAAAAGAAAAAATGAACATTTTAATAAATGTTTAGCATTTATTGATTATAGCTGTTGGCTTACATTTAAAGTCGTTTCATGAAGAACCATTTTCAACACTTTTGAAGGAAAAATTTTGGATTCGTTGAAAGGATTGTTTTTTTTTCTTCGAGAATTAATTTGAATGTCGAATCTCTGAGTCTGATTTTGTTATTATATTTTAATATTGGAAAATCGTTCATTTTTAAATCATTTTCAATGTTGATCAAGTTTTCTTTGCTTTGCAATAATTTAATGAATTAAACTAACAAGTTAGTCCTGGAATTGCTTCGAGCAATGAACTGAATAAGTACTAATCTTTTCCAATACTTTTTCCTGTCTTTCAGCTTAACTTTCAGGGAAGTTTATTTAATTCACTAAAGAGCTTTGAAACAAAGTAACTGAAAAGCCATGTGTTGGATGGTGAAGAAAAGAATTTAGAAGAAAAACAAAAAGTTCTGTTAGAACAACCTTGAAGCCAATTTAAACACTTGAAGTGTTTTTTCTTCTTCTTACCTGTTTTGTGATGGAAAATATTAGAAGAAAGTTCATTTACTCCAGCTTTTTGAACCATTTCTGGCTCATTTGTTGTTTTAAATTGTGAAAAGGAAACTATATGAAACTCGAGTTTCAGGCAATTAGAGTTATTCAATTAGACTAACAGCCATTTTCGAACACCTTTATAATCGCATCTCAATTTAATGATTCAATTTGCAGTGAAAAGAACATCCAAAGAATCAAAAAGTCGCTAGAAAAAGTCAAAATTATTGACTGCACCAATCTTTGCAGAATTTCAGGTTTCTTTCCTTTTAAAGTCAAAATAGGTTGCAAAGGTTCCAATCTTAGTGTATATTGTTGATAGAAAGCACTTTGGTCAAGAAATTCATTTGAAATGTAAAAAAACGAACAAGAATAGCGAATTCGAAGAAGAAAAGTTTAGTTTTTGCAAAATCGAAATGAAGAAGAGTCAATGAAGATTCATGTTAAAAGTATTAAACTCGACAGTTTTAAAGTGTTCAGTAGTTTGTTTTCATGAAAAATTAACCAGAAATCTTTTACATTTGTATTTCTATGTGCATTCGAACATCAAAACGTTACAGTTTACCATTTCAAATGGCGTTAAACTTAATAAGTACAAAGCTCTGAAAAACAATTTATCAAACCAAATAGAAAAGATGATTTTCTGAAAATAAGTCAATAGTTCTGTTTGAGCCTTCAACTAATAAGTCAGATAGAAATTTAAAATCAGTGAAGTTCTTTCAAGGATTAATTAGTTTTCACTTGTTTTCACTGCTTTTCAAGACAAGGTTTACTTTTGAACAAAACCTTTCCTGAGATGTAATTCACCGGTGAAAGCTTTAAACCTTGCTTCTTTCATCTCTGACAGAACAATTTTCTGATGAAAAGCTCTATCCTCATCTTATATTTTTAATCTCTTTCGTCTATCAAAGTTCACTCCCAGCATGATTTAGAGAAAAATGCAAATTGAGATTTTCCACGCAAATCTAATCTCAATAAGCAATTAGCATAATTTTGGTAAAACAATGCTTCAAAGTAGCGAATCAACTTTGTCGTTTGTTAAAAAATTTTGCAACAATTCCTCTCAACCTGAAAAGAGAACATTTCATCTTGAAAATTAACTTCACACAAGAATTTTCCTCATCAATCTAGTGAAATGAACTCCTGTGAAGTCTGAACTTAAAGATTGAAAACTTGACCATCTAAAATGCAATAAACTAAAACTATTGTTCCATGAAAGAGAAGAAAATGAAAAATTGAAAAACTAGCCATTTGCTACTTGGATCAGTTTACTTTCTTGAAACTTCATTAGCATTAATTTATTGATAGTTGCTCATGAAACTCATTGATAACAATGAAACTTTTAACAAAAGCCTCGTAAAAACAGAAGAACAAGAAAAGTCTAAAAATTATTGTTCCCAATGTACTGTTTATGCATTATAATTTAGTTTTATTTCAATAAAGAAAGCAAAATATAAATAAGTGTAAAACTGCCTAAAAGCAAGCTGAATATTTGATCAAGAGTTGTTAGCATAAAAAAAACTAATGATTCTGTAAAGTTGTTTCGAACTTTATTTTTCGAGGAAAGTTGAAAAAATTTGTGGCAAAACTTTTCTCTTGTTGATTCAGTTTATCAAGTGAACATTATCATTATTATTTCTTATTATTACCATTACCATTATTATTATCTGGTTGAGTGGATATTCACATTTTGTGTGAACATTGATATGAACGTTAACAAAGTTACCAATAATGTAAAGCCTCCAGGGAATCGTGAATAACCAAAAAATCCTTTTAAAGAGTTACCTTTACTTTTCCCTTTTCCTTCTCATTTCATCATTCCAACAGTTTTATTCATTATCCATTGGAGTAAAACTACTGAATAATGGTGAGAATCTACTTTTGTTTTCCCATCCAGAAAAGATCATGTCAATAATGATATTATCGCCCATCAACCTGCATCAACTAAAAAAGACTTGTTAAGAGTTTCGATCAAGACTATCTGACGGAAACGGGAAAAAAAGGTAAAACTGATTGTTCAGAAGAAAGGATGAACAAGAAGGGGAAAAAAAGGAAACGAAAGAAAAGGTTATTCTCATCTTCATTTGTTGCCTTTATCAAGGCACAGTCTAATAAGGTTACAATTGAATATTTTTTGTGATAACTCAATTTGAAGGGAATGTTCAGTTCAAAGGTAAATTGGTTTATCGCAGCTTAATAAAGATCAAGAGTAAAAGAGTTTCTGATGCAAACAAAAGGTAGAGATGAAGAATGGAGAAAAAATTGGATTAAAAGTTCAATATTTTTTCTCTCCAAGTTGAGGTAGAATATTTATTCAATGGAATTTCTGTGGTCAAGTTTCGTGTTGGACTTTTGGTTTTCTTTCATCTTGTTGCCGATTTTGACAATGTCTTCAGATTGAAATGAATGTTTGACATGAACTTTTGATGAGCCTTGCTGTTGATTTATTTATGGTTCAATGTCAATGTTTATTAACCTTTACTTTGGTCATTATTTATTTTATTCAGTCTCTTGTCCACCTTTATCATCATCTTTACTGGGCCCATTTTCAATCATTATTTAACCACATCATTGATCCTCTATTTTTTTGCTTATCACTGTCATCTGAATCATTGAGAATGTCCATCAATTGATTAGGCAGAAAGAATGAAACTTTTTTTTTCTCTTTTCCTTCTTTTTCTCTTTTTACATCATGATTATTATTAATCAATGAAAAACTCTTCTCAATGAAGGATAAATAATGAATTACTTTTCTTCTCAAACAAATATAATATCATCAAATTTCGGGTTATCAATCATGATAATTCAATGAGATGATCAACTGAATAGGTTTCAGCCATTGCTGGAGAGGTTCTTGGTGAAGGTGAACCATTTTCAGGATAAAATTGAAATATTGATCAAATTCAAATTAAGATTGTTTTTAAATACGTTTATTGTTTGCTTCCTTGAAACAGACAATTTTATTCAAATTTTATTCTCAGCTGAAATTTCTGAAACTCGAGTAAAAACAGTTTAGCTTTTGAATTTCTGATTTTCTTTCAATATTTGGATTGCTTGTGGTTAAGTTTCAAATCAACTTTGAAACAAATTTAGATTCGAATGATGATAAACTCAATAAACGATAGCTAATTGGTAAACTTGAACCCGACAAGTTTACAAAACTGATCGTTCGTCTTTAAATTCATTCAAAAGCATTCGCTCTCTTTAATATCGTTGTTCAGTTTAAATTTATTTCGAGCTTCTTCCAACGAACAAATATCAATGATGATTTGATGATCGAACCTTTGAAAATGAATGAAATCTAACCGATAAACTTGCAATTTTTGAAATGAAATCTCGTGAGAATGCAAAAGTATAATAAGTAGAAAAATGTCGAGACATATTCAGGAGGAAACTAAACTCAGGTATAAGATGAATTACTTTGTGAAATTGAATTTTGAATTATTCCAGACTCTTGAGGATTTCATCTAAATTGAGTGACCTTTTTTGATTAACTTTCACTAAGAAATTGAATCGAAACTGCTTCAAATGAAATGATGAAACTCGATCCAAAAAATGATCTTGAACTTTGCACTGTTTTTAATGTTCAATATTAATATTAATATTATTTGTGAATTGACTTTGGTTCATTAGATGGCGGTTGAGTCGCCTTAGTCAAGTTGAAGTTTTACCGATTTGAGTTGAAGTCCAAAAATATCAATAGTGAGAGAGTCAAGTTCAAATGTAATCAATGTGATTTGGTCCACTTTTGTACTCGAAAACAGGTTCTACCTTTACAAGCGCAACTTTAAGTCCTTTTCATTGCTGCCCATTTGACCATTTCATTCTTGATTGATTTACCATCAACAATAGAAGCAACTTGACAAAGCTCAATATTAACTTTCTAACACAATTTAAACACAAAAATCATCTTTCACCAGTCTTCAGCCCAATCGGAAAGAAATTTTCAAATGTTGAAATGAAAACTCGCAAATGAGCTTCAATGAGTTCACTCTATCTAACGATCATAATTATATTGTTAACCTTTTAAATAGTATAAACCACTTTCGATCTCAACTTGAAACTCAAGATTTCACTAATTTACAAATTCAGTTGCCAATCTTGAAAATATTAAACGAAAAGTGTAACAATTTTAACATCAATTTTGACCAACTCTGACCAACAACCGAGTCCAATATAATCTGACAAACAAGTTTTACATTAAATTACAATTTATTGAGAAAGTTGAACAAAAATAGGTTTTACCAATCAATAAATAGCAATAAGTTTACAGTTGAACAAAAAATGGTTGAAAATAAAACGGTAAACCATTTGATGATTGCTTGTTAAGTATTTGGCCTAATGACCTAGAGACGGTTTGTTTTATGGCACCTTTTTTGTCACAAGATGAAGCAAGAAATGAGAGTTAATACTATTAATAAGTGGTCAACTGAGAAGGCTGAAACTGTACGGTTCTCAATTTGCATAATGAATGGCAAGTGGATAATGTTGACCAACCTTGATATGAAACTCTTATTGTTTGACTTACGATTTTTTTTTCACAAAAAAAACAATTTCTTTTATTCTCTAGACATTGAATGTCCACCGATCGATTCAAGTGATCCAAATAGGATAATGATTGTCGATGGAAGAAAGATGCACAGTCAAGCTCAATTCTCGTGTGTCGAAGGCTATTTTCTGGTTGGATTTGATGATATCATTTGCACTCCAAACGGTTATTGGTCTCATCCTTTACCCAATTGCCAAGGTAATTACAGTAAACTCAGTTTCCAGTTTCCACCATTTAAAGGTTAAACTTGCAAATTGAACCATTTTTTGCTTTGAAATTGAAAAATAAACTTTACTATTAATAAATTAAACTTAAATTGAATGCTCAATTGAGCTGATAATGGATGAGAAAAGGAATTTTATTGTAGTTTTCTGCTCAATTAGGTGAACAATTGTTTTCGGAACAACAATTAATGGAATCAATTTCATTTTTATTAGTTTGTTTTGTTGCTGTGAATCTGAAAGTTTTATTGGCAGCCAATTATTTGGATAAATTGAATATTTTTAGCTTCATTATTGTTGACAATAAAAAGGATTGTAAAATTAAAATACTTTTACAATTGTTGGTTGTTAACCATTTACATTTAATTTGTCAACTTTTCTCTTTTTTTTCCACAGCAATTGAATGTCCACCTTTATCAACTGAAGATCCTTACCTGAAAATGTCAACCTACAATCGAACCTTTGGATCTCGAGTTTACTTTTCTTGTCCCAATGGGTACAAATTGAATGGTTTATCATCCATTTCGTGTTTCAAAAACAATACTTGGAGCAATGAGATTCCTCAATGTGAAGGTAAATTAATCAATAAAAAAACTTCATTGTTTCTTTTCCAATAGATGCATGAGCTTTGTTTCACCAGTAAATTCACCAAGTTAGTTGAGTCGAGAAAAGGTGAAAACAAAAAATGATCAACAGCAATTGCACATTTCCAACAGATCAATATCAAACAATGTTTACCATCAATAATGAATGGAAAATTTTCAACACTTGAAATGATGATTTTCTAATGAATGATTGTCCTTATTCAAATAAGGATATTATAATGTTGATTGAGCTACAAAGTTTCAAAAGTCAGGTAATTTAATTACCATTGTCGGATAATCTCATATTGAAAAAAAATCCTCATAAAGTTGCATTCGAAAGAAATTATTCATTGCAAGACTCACTTCGTTGTTGCTTCATTAGAGGTGAAAAATGAGCAACTTGCAGTCACTTGACATCGACTAAACTTGGTTTTGAAGAGCAAAGTTTCACATTGAATATGAAGTTTGGACGGTTCAATATGCTTTGACTTGCTTGTCGCTTCTTTTCGTGACAAGTTGACTGGTTGAAGTTGATTAGCTGACAAGTGACTAGTTTTCTGGTTGAAAAGATTAACCAGATTCTAGAGCTAATAAGCAGAGTCTTCGGTTAACTGTAAAGACTTGCTTTGCTAGCGATAAAAACTGGGAAAAACATATTTCTTTGATTGCTGAGCAATGGGATTGAAACTACGAGAAGATTGTGTTCGAGAAAATACTAAACTCTGAAACTAAAACTAGATCAAAAAGAATTTCCAGAGTTCGAAATTATCACATTGTTTTGAAATTAACAGATTAATCTCGCGAATCAATGGCTTACTGAATTGTTTCATTCCAACTGGTAATTTTCTGAGTTTTAGAGCAGTTTGTATCAAATTCAAGTTCAACTTTTCAATCAAGTTATCGGATGAATCAGTTGAGAAAAGGGAAATTATTTTTTCTCCCAAAAAAAACGTTTCACCAAACAGAAGCAAATTTTAACTCTCACATTGTTATCCAATTGGTATAGTTGTGTTATCATGGCATGATCAGGTTTCAGTCTTCAGTTCCATTTCCGTTTCACTATTCTGTTCGGATGTTTTCTTCTTTTTCTTTTCACCTTAAAAGTTGGACTACAATTTCCGGTGAATCTTAGTTTTCACCAGTTTCTTTATTGTTACTCATTTCCTCGTGAAATGATTAAAGAGTAAAGTCTACTCAAGAAACAAGATGAGAAACGAGAGAAAAAAGCAAATCTCATTTTCAATTTAAAATTGAATTTTAAACCACAAAACATTAGGCAAAAATTTATAATTCAAACTCATTTTCCCATTAATTTGTTAAACTTGTTAATTCAAATGTCTTTAAAGGTTCACATGAAAAGCGAGTAAAAATCAACTTTTCATTTAATCGTTATTCATGTTCATGTATTTTAAGCAAAATTGGAAAACAAATTTCATTCTCATTTGTTATTCAAGTTGTCATTTCATGATTAAAATGTTGCCAGTTTTGAATCATTGGACATTTAGCTTTTGTCCATCAAAAACCATCATCAAAACTGTCATTAAATCTTTTAATCTTTCATGTTGTTCCAATGATGATGATTAAAGATGCTCAAAGTAGCTTAACAAAAGTGATGTTAAATGAGAGTAAAAATGGAAAAGCTGTTCATTTTGTCAGAATGGACAGAATAAATGGTCAAAACTCGAACAGAATAACTGATAATGTTTCCAATCTTTCGTGTTGCAACGTTCATTGTTTCTTGTCAATTGTTCAGATAAGTTCATTACAATTCATCTCCATTACCAATGAAAATGACGCTCTTTTCCTGAGCCTTGTCAATGGACAGCCAATGAAAATCAAATGAAATGCTTGAAACATTTACTTTGAACTCAAGTCTTTATCCAATTTACAGATAAACTAATGAAAATCATTCAACTGTTTAACACTAAAAATCAACAATGACGCAGATCGCCGAGTGAAACGAACAAGAAAATTAAGCTCTTAAAAGGAAGTTTTGTTTTTTCTCTAAAATCTAATAGCTTACCTGTTGATTGAGACTCAAGGAAAAAAAAAGAAGAAAAAAAGTCAAAAATGAATTTCCATGTTAGACATTGAACCTTTTGCTTTAATCAAACGAGATTAATCAGATCATTTTGACGTTGATGAGCGAACGAGAAAAAGTTGATCAAAATTTTTCAACGAAATGCGCTTTTTCCAGATTCCGATTAACAGTTTTTTTTCCGGAACTTAACAGGAAAATAATGATTAAATAATGAAACTTTCAATCAGTTTTCGAAAATTTCAATTCTTTCCTATCAATTGAAACATCATGTGAATCTAATTTTGCAGAAACTATTCTTTTCTTTAAAAGCCTTTTTCTCTCGGTCGATTTCTACTGATTTAAAGCTAATTTAAAATTCATTTCACATTCTTGACCCATGTTGACTGTTCAGTTGATTAGATAAGATCATCCAGATGAAGAACTATAAAGCTTGAAGACAATGACGTTTTAAACTTTTTTTTTATTCTCGACTGTTCAATGGACGTTAAACTAGATTTCAATGTTTTTTTTAATTGCACCTGCAACTTTCCATTCGATTGATCGAAATCAGTTGAACTTTTTCATTCATTTTCCTTTGAATTTTCATCGTTTGGCTCTTTGATGTTTGCTTCAAGCTCAACTCGCTGCCCAGCAAACATTGCAGTTGCAACTTTACCTTGTTGACACTTTGATTTGACCTGATAATTGTAACGTTATCAGATGCAACAAGTTTTAAATGGCATTCAATTAAAGTCACAAATGGTTTCGTCTTTTCCCAGCAGTAAAGTTTTCCTCTCCATTAGGCCATTCTGACCATTAGACCATTTGGTTGAACAATTAAAGAACAAAGTTTTCCATCTTTTTGGTCCAATTTTGATTTGTGAGTTTTCTTCAAAGTGAACATTGAATGTCCATATCTTTACGCAACTGTAACCTTTAGGCTAGTCTCATCATGCCGTTTATTTGCGCTCTAAGGTAACTTTCAACTTTCCAATCGGAACAATCTTGATAAGATACTTTTACTGTGCTTGGAATGGCTAATGTTAACGGTCAATCATTGGGAATCTAAGGTCATGAATAAGATCTTTTTTTGTGCGTTTACCTCTCATAGGGAAATGTCCAAATGTAAAGGAAAATTTAAATGCTTTTCTTCAGGTGAAACATGATGAGGATGGTGAGTGTGATGAGGATGAAGAATTGAAAGAAAAATAAATTTTCTTTTTTCTTTCCTTTTTGTCATTTCACTTTTTTTTGTATTTCAAATTTGTTACTTTTCATCATCTGGAGCAACCGAGATAATGAAAACTGTTATTATAAATACATGATACTGAATAAGGTAACATGTAAAGTGTGCTTTGGAACCGGATAGATTCATTTTGCTTACTGGTCAAGGCCACATTTAAATTGGATTCACCTGAATTAAGGTCAGCTTTGTTCAGTTTACAAGTTAATCGATAAATTTTTTTCTTTCACTTCTCAATTGTTGTTAACATTTGTTAACATCAATCATCGCTAAATCATTATTCAAATATTGGCTGAATCAGGATAACAACATTTTAATTATTTACTGAACATCTTTTTCAAGCATTCACTTTGCATTTTTGGAGCAACGAAAAAAAAGTGAAAAGAAGATATTCCAAGTCGGATTGCAACTTGCTCAATTGAAGCATCAAAATGACGAATGTCAAGTGATCGAAAAAGCGAAAAAATGAGAAACTTCGAACTCTCATTTTTGTAAATTTCCATTTCGTACTTAAATTTACTACAAAGTCTACTTTTGAAATCAAGTTTTCTTCCGAATTCGAAAATGAATTGGAAATATTAATCAAAACGGAATGAAGAGTGATCGAAAAGGAGAAAGAAAATGAGAAATGTCGAACTCGACTTTTTTCAAATTTTCGCCTGAAATTTATTCTACTTCTACTTTTGGAATTGAATTTCAGATAAATTAAAATTCTAATTGAAACTTTTCTCTTTTATTTCGATTCAGAAAATACTTGTCCGATTCCATCGACACCATCGAATGGACGATTACTGGATATTGGCCATTATCGAACCGGTGATTATGTCCAATACTTTTGTAATTCAGGTTACATCATGATTGGTGATGGTCTATCAATTTGCCTTGAAAACGGAACTTGGTCTAAACCAACGCCCATTTGTGAGTATCTCTCTTGGTCAATACCTTGAACCCAATATTTACCTTTATTGTTAGCCGTTAATTAGCGTTACTTTTTGCCTGAACCCAAAGTGAAGCTTGAAGCAAATTGAAACTCTTTGCTCTTTGTTGCTCTTTAAATTGCTTTTTACATTTTGTTACATAAAAAATGAAAGGCTTAAAATGTTGAAAAATTAAATTATCATTTAAGTGAGAATACAAAATTGAACATTAAAAATATGAATGTTTGCAGGGTTAAAGGTTTCAGGTAAATTGATTAATCTTATTGATGAAAGTAAAAGTAAAGAAAGATGATCCATTTTGACTTGATTTTCATCATTTACTGATGCCCTCAATTTGATAAACAGAAAGTGAACAAAATAGCAAAATGTTTCCTTCCATTTTATCTTGATCCATCATCTCAATTTCAATAATCACACAATCAGGGTCATTTTGAATGACGCTTGGATGGACAGTGATAATGATTGATACAATGGTCAATCACTTTCTCAAAAATGGTTAAAACAATTATACATTTTAAACAATTGTCACCGAAGTACCCAAAAATACTGGTTAATCAAGTTTTTAGGTTTACAGCTTTCATTGTTATCTGTTTACTATTTTTTGCCATTATTTCTGGCAATTGTTTAAATTGATCATTTTTCATCATCATCATCAAGGTAACATATTGACTTATCAAAGATGGTTAATATTGAGATGAAAAAGGAGTAAAGTCTTGTAATCATCTTATCATCAATAAAAGCTATTTTTCTGGTTCAAAAGAAGACTATTGTTAAGACAAGATAAATAGGGTTAATCGGTGAATCGGACTTGAAGAGCAAAAGAAAAGAGTTTCTATTCTCATTTCTTCATCTTTTTTATATTTCTTTTTGTATTCTTTTTATTTTCTCCATCAAATTATTATTATATTAATCATTTTTATCTCTCCATTATTGACCAATTTTTACTATTATTTGCTATTTTCAACTTTCATCTTTAAACCAGGTAAAGCTTCATGTGAATTTCCTGGTGAACCAACAAATGGCTATTTAATACCAACCAAATTTCATTACAATATTGGTGAAACCATTTCAATTGTATGTAAACCTGATTATCGTCTTCAAGGGTCAACAATTCTTACCTGTAACTCGGATGGTCATTGGTCAGCTCCATTGCCCTTCTGTAAACCTGCTTATCCAGTCATTTAATTTGTAAATACAACGGTTAACCCAAATAAAGTACATATCACAAAGGAAGAAGAGAGAGACTTGTTTTTTTTTCTGTGTTCAATTAATTTAGTCAATTTAATTTTTTCTCTTTTTCAGTTAATCTATTACCAAATTAACAAGCAAACAAGTAAGACATGGAATACAAAAAAATTTCAACAAGAGAGTAGCAAAAAGGGAAAGGATTGAAAAAAAGGTTGAAAGATTAGGGTGGCAATTTGATTAACCTAGGATGATTTGTCTTTAACCTTTTTGGTTAAATAGGCATGGATATAAAAGTCGGAAAACATTTTAAGAAAGGTAATGGCTTCAGCACCTTCAGCAATAGCCATGGCTCGGGGCCATTCACAGGATGGATTTAACAAGGAGTAAAGGGAGTGTGATAGAACCAGGGTAAATTGTATCAATTGAACTTCGGTTATATGGCGTTTAAGATGAATATACTTTTCCTTGGGTATATCGAGAGCAGCACAAAGGTAATAGGTGTACATGACTGCATGGACAAAAGAGTTTACCAATGGAGTCATGGCTGAATTACCGCCGGGGAAAAATTTACAACCGGCCCATGCAGTGAGAGGCATAATGGCATGATGGAAAACATGGAGTCCAGAAATGTGGGAATTTTTTTTCCGAAGCACAAAGAAAAGAGTGTCGAGAAAGTCCATAAATTTGGTTATAAAATAAAGGTAACCCAAAGCAATGGTTAAACGGGTTTTTAGGGAAACATCACTGGTATCCAGGGATTTACAGGACCAGGCTTCGGCTCCAAATGAGGTTACCACAAGTCCAAAGACGAAACCTATTAAATTGAGCACAATTAACACCGAGTTGTGGATAATCATGGCTTTACGACATTCCCATGCAGCCGAGTTTTTCATCATTTTGGGTCCCCAGTATTTGGCAAAGAAGATGTATAAACCAACAATGGTCAACACTTTCCAGGGTCCACCATGGAGCAAGGGGTACGAGTCCACTCGAGGGTCACCTTTTTCTTGCCACACTTCATAATATACATAATTTATAGTGTTCATTAAATTTGTCAACATTTTGGCCTCTCTTGTAACTTTGTGGTGTCTTTATCCGGTAAGGCAAATGCACAAAAATCAATTGGGAAAAACTGAGAGAAAAGGTGAAAGAAGAGAAAAGTTTGATGTATAAGAAATTAATTAATGATGGAAGAAGAAGAAGAGAAAAAATTAAATTAAATTAAATTAAATAAAAGAAAGAGAATGAAAGGAAAGGGCAAAATAAACTTTGTATTTAAACCGATTTAAAAACAACTGAAGCTCAAAGGATAAAGGGTAAAGAAAAGTGATTGGACTAATTTAGATTAAAAATGTTCATCTATTATTTCAACTAATAGATGGCAATCTAGTCAATGTATTTTTTCCTCGAGAAATGACGAGTAAAAACTATTGATATCTAATCATATGGTTTTTGTTTATTGAAATAAATTAATTTACTTGTTAAGTTACTGTTTTAAATTGTGTTTGACCACGAATTAAAAAAATCGGAAAACTCAACAATCTACAATTAACGCGAAAACTGCTCTTTCTCCCATCATTATCATCATCTTTCTCCTTCTTGGTTTACCTTGATAACAGTCAAAGTCTCGTTTTCATTGCTGCTTTTTTTGTCTTCATTTTTTTCTTCTTCTTCTTCTCTCTCTCTCTCTCTCTTTCTTTCTCTCTTTTTCTCATCATCACCTCTCATTTTTGGGCTGGATATTAAAGGTAAAGTCGAGGCTTTAAATGAAGGAGGAATCAATCGGAAAGAGGTTTGATTAAACTGTGATTAGATTCAAGTGTTGGTGTCCTTTTTTGGGTTCATCTTGCTCTAAATGATTTACGCACAAATGGACTTTTGAGTTTCTTAGTTCCTTTTACTCAATCAAGTAAGATTAAATTGTCTAGTAATCAACTAATCATCTTTTTAACTTAGTGTTTCCTCATCAATATGATTACAATCACTTCATTATTTAAGTCCATCTCACTACTTGGTTTGCTAACATTTCGAGTAGAAATGGTTTTCCTTAAGGAAACATTTCCAACACAAGCAAATTCAAAGATTTACAGTTTCTAGTCAATATTTAACGTTATTAACCGATGTTAACCTTAACAAGGTCTTTTTTTTAAAAATGACAACCGATCAATGATCATTCACAATAGTAATTACATCTTTTTCAGCTAACATATTTTCAAATCAATGCGGCAACAACACAAGTAACGTCCAAAAGTAATGGTCACTAACAGATATGAAAATCACTACATCGAGTTGATGGTCATCTCCTGAGATTCACCAATATCCTAATAAAAGGCACAAATTCACTAATCACTTGGTCAACAATTAAGGAGAAGATGGCGCATTGAAGTTTTCAATCATTTTAATCACACTTTCACAGCAACTGATGTCAATTCAGGTGATTTCAGATCGAATATTCAAGGGAAATTCGTAGTCATGTTTGGATCATTTTGGGTTAGATTTTTGGGTTAATTTCGGGGCTAAATTGTGAATGAGAGTTTACATGAAAACCAAAAGGAAATGTGATTAAACTTACTAGACAATTTAGTTGATGGTAATTGTTTGGTTAATGGTGAAGTCAATAAAGATGAGCTCAATTTGGGCTCGCAACTCCTGAAGCCAAAACAACGAGTATGAGCATGTTCAAGGAATAGGTTAGTACGGCCAAAGAACCAGGAAAGTCGCCACAATCGATTCTCTCTCTTTTCTCTTTATTTTAGACCAACCTTTTGTCTGAATTTATTTCTTATTTTATTGACTGGACAATTGAATTCATCATAAGCTGCGGTTTGGCAATCTGAGATGTTGAAAGAAACAATTCAAACAGAGAAATGCTCATGAAATGACAAAAAATGTATAAGATTATGATATTAACTGTAAGCCGATCGAGTTTCAATTCTAACCCTTTTGAGTAACAAGATGAATGAATAAGTCTCAAATTGATTGTTATAATTACATTAGAACTCAATCTTTTAAGATTCTTATGGATGATTCAAATCAGAAGTAATTGGATAATGATGGAAATTGAAACAAATTGAATAATCGACTTTTAATTGTGAATAAAAGATGCAAGATCTTTCATGATCGAACTCAAATTTCTGTCCAATCACGGTTTATTTTAATGGTGATTTAAAGTTGTCTGTTCGTTTTGCTTTATCGATATCGGATTTGTTATGAAATTTAGTAAATTGAATTGATATTTTGAAGCTTATGTTATTCATGGTTTATAAACAATTGAAATATTTTGAATTTTTCGCATTTCGTCAGTTTCTTGTTAACTTTTGCCATTCACTATTTGACTTTACAGTTTTCAACGTTTTCCCGATTGTACATGTTTGCCCAAAATAACCAATTTCAATTGATGGTAAGGTTTATTTGGTTCCTTCGGTAACAACTATTGACCTGAATGCAATTTGACAGAATAAGAAGAATGGGAAGAAAAGGAAGAGAAAAGAAGATGAAGAAGATAAAGTTGAAGGAGGGAAGAAAAGGAAGAGATGTTATTTGAAGTGGAAAAGTGAGATTGAAAAGCGAATGGACAAAGCATGAGATTTACAATTTTTCACACTTTTTCTGGTCTAAATTGATAATTTCAGGTTGATACAATTTATTCCCATCAAGACTATCATAATCATCATTTACATGGTCAACAGTTGACTTTAATTTTGACCCAAATTGAGTTTCACTTCAGTTTCTTGCTTAAACCCAGAGATGTAAGGATAAAAATCTGGTTGAAATGAGAGTTTATTGATTTTTATTTTCTTGCGCTTTTTGGGTTTTACTTTTAATGTTTACCTTTGGTTAATCAGTTGAATGTTTGAATTTGATGATCTAATGATCATTTCTGTTAATTGAATTGGTTGACGATTAAAAGATGAACAGACATAAAGGAGTGGATAAAAGAAAATGGATAAACAATTGAATGAAAAAGAATTGAACTTAACAAGTATATAAATACAAGATTTAACCTGATTTATTGATGAAGCAAATGATGGCAATGATGATGATGATCAAGTTGATGATGACTAAACTAGCAAGAAGAGCAAGATGATAATGAAGTAGGTAATGAGACGAGGGAAAGTTGGCAAAATATTGCAAACTTGACAATAAGACGTCAAATCAATTGGATTGTTCACCATTAAACGTCATTATCATCTTCATCCATTTTCATCCCATTTTTTTGTGTGTTGGCTTTTTTACTTTCACACTAAACCATCATCTTCATCTTGTTCTCACTCATTTTCTTATTTTTAAACTGTTCTTACCTTTGTTTGTTCAATTTACCTGATTTTACTTGGTCTTCCTCATCATGCTCTAGTCAACTATTCAGTTTCACTTTAACGTTGAAATGTTTCTCATTGTTGCTCGCTTGCGGACTTTTTTCATTCCCATTTCATTTTTTGTTTTTTGGTTAAAATGCCAATAAATCTTTAGGTTCAGGTTAAATCTTTATTATTGATTATTACCATTCAATCAAATATTTATTTTCTCGGGTTGTACTTGTTTAACTAATTGTCACCCACGGTCAATCTTAACCAAATTTGGTCTTTGTTTGTTTGATCGGTTTCTTGTCATTCTTGAACTTCGCCAGTTTCTTGTTTAAATATCAATTTTTTTTCTTCTTTTCTAGGAAACTAAACATAATTGGCCCAAAAGAGTCTTATGTTGCTTTGTTTTGTTCATCATTCATTTAATAACAATCATAAAGTTGATAGTTTCTTGAGCAATTTATTTGTAAGTCATTTGACATATTGACTTGTTGATTGTCAAGTTGACATTTGTTTTTGGTCAATAAGTATTACATGGTTATCTGTTAATTCATCTATTTATTGAGATTGGTTGGTGAAATTAAAATCATTTTATGTGTCAACGGCATTTCAATTCAACTTTCAATCAAAATGATCATTTGATTAGCCAACTAGTTAAGCCATCTAACGGCTTCTATTTAAACCTTTTCATGTTCAGCTCTCAAATGACTTGCAAGTTATATTGATTTTTGATCAAATAATAAATTTGATCCAATTCACTGATCAACGCTCTGTATTCATGTCATTTCCAATCAAGTGCGGAGTTAATTCATTGTAAACGAATTTCATTTTATCAGAAGAGCTCGCTAAATTTAATTATCGAAAACAGGTAAATTCAAAATGTTCATTTAATTTGTTCATCGAAATTTCTTCCAAGCTTGTTGTTTACTAATGCTATTAGTTTACGTTGCAATACATTTTTCTCATGAAAAAAATATAAGTGTATTTTTGCATACAATTTTGAATATCGATGAGCTCTTGACACTTCAAAAAACATAATTCAATAAATATTTGCTTTTGTTGATCAATCCATAAGTTATTCATTTTCCTCAGCTATTTGGCAAATTTTTTCACCATCAACTCTAATTACTTGTACGCCAATTAACTAGTTGGGGCATCAGCTGCAGGATGTGTACTAGCTAATCGCTTATCAGAGGACCCAAACAAAAAGGTTTTGCTGCTCGAAGCCGGTGGACCACCTCCTAGTTTGAGTGAGATTCCAGCTTTGTCAAACATTTTTCAAGGGTCAGTTTACTCATGGAATTTCAAAACGGTTCAACAGGAGAAATCTTGTTTCAGTATGCATGATCGAGTAAGTATTATATTTGTCACAGATTCTGGACAATTTTTACCGTTTGAAGATGATTTGGTTACGCTTTTGAGTTTGAGAAGTCCTTTGCAAGAGCGCCAATAATAATGTTTTGATTCATTAGAAATGCCGATTTATCCGTGGAAAAGGACTGGGAGGAACTACTATGTTTGATTCCATGATTTATTTGAGAGGTCATCCTGATGAATACAATTCGTGGAGCACGCTAGGGTTACGTGAATGGCGTTGGGAGAAAAATTTTCCATATTTCATCAAAGTAGAACAAAAGAGAGATGCTAATTTGTACGACACTAATCGTAAGTATTTTTTACGAACACACAGTATGTACTTCTAATTAACAATTTACTTTTTATCTTGCTAGGAAATTATGGGACTAATGGATACCTTCCTGTAAATTTAGATCCTTTCGAAAACATTGTTACTAAATCAATTAGAACTGCTGTTAGTCACATTTTTCGAGTGTATTTATTTCAGAATCATTAGCATTATCATCTATATACGAATGCTCGAGTAATACATATGTAACTTCTATTCTCAGTTCTGAATATCTCGCAAACATTGAATAACTATTATAGGATTCATAAAATCGGTGAAAGTTGATTGATTCAAATTTTAACTCCTAATGCACAGTGAAACCTTGTTTATTATATTTTATATTTTGAACGTCATCTACTGGTAATGATCAATAGACCCAATGGTATGTGAAAGGACAAATTATTTGATTAGTAAAAATGTCTCATCTGTGTTTCTGAAAGAAACAATTAATAATTAGTACCTACGAACACGACCAAAAAGATACTTTAGCCAAACAATTCAATTTTACTCAGCCCGCAATTGGTTATATTTTATAAAACCTGATGAAATTAATGATGTGATGGGAAACGACTCTACATAAAATATACGTAAATCTAAAAATTATCGGATTATCAACGAAATTCAGACAATGTTTACCTGCTCTGAAATCTTTGGTTTAAAACTAGTTTAGTTGACAGTTCTACCTTTCCCTACCTACTTGAGGCAGGGAAAGGCTACAATTAGATAGATTAAAAAGGGTCACCCCGAACATAAAATGGCCGAAATATCTTTGTTTGAAGCGCGGATTAGCCACCCGCGGAAGCCCTTGTTGGAAAGAGTTTTAACCTTAGGTGAATTTTAAATATTAAGTGAAAACTAAAGCCTAATTTAACTAAAGTGAAAACTTACTTTGACTAACTAACTGATTGAACTTCTAAATTAAACTTTAAATTAAGGTATTATACTTTAGTACTTTAGTGTAAACAGTGAGTGGTATTCAACTTTAACCAGAGTCAAAGTGTTCACCAAAAAACGTAACCCGGAATCTCAATCAACCCTTTTGACCATCACCTTTACTTATTTGCTTCTTCGGTTGGGATTTCGAAAGCCCATTGAAATGCACTATAATTTTCACTCATTTGTAAAATAAAATAAACACAAGGTAATAAATACAATGTTGAAGTTCTAAAGCATTTTTTGATGTTGATGTGATAAAATATCGAGATAAACTAAATTATATGTAATCTGAGTGAATGAGAAGAGTCAGTAAGGTAGAAAGGTGAAAAAAGCTAAAAATAGCGTAAAATAGCTTAAATTTCAATACGTTCGTTCTAAAACGAAAACTAGTGCGCATCAGTGCAAAAAATCTCTTCGATTTTCGTAATGTTCAGTCTTCAATTAATGCATGGTTGAAGTATCAAAATGTTTGTCGAAGGGGCCATTTTCGGAACTTCAGCCCAAAAATTGACTCGAACTTCGGAGATAAACGCCATAACTCGCCTAAATGCCTACTATTGATTGAAATGTTGGTGGTGTTACTTGAGACTTGATTTATTATCTGAGTCGTATCTTCCTCATCTATTAGGACCACGGTCATAAAATGGTCAGCCAACAGGGTAGAAATTGATGAAAATGATGGTAATGATTCCGATGAAGATGATGATGGAAAGGAAACTGCTGACAATTTTACAGCTCGGTCGAATGAACTGGGTGATTTAAGATCGAAATATATTTACTCAATTTCATCTTTACATGGCCAAGAACTTCTAATTTCTAATGTTTTGATAATTTTGAAAATTCTCGTCTTATTCTACTAACAGCGGCTCTGTTAGGTAGTCTGACACAAGAATCTCTAGTTGATAGTTGTTCAACAATTCTTCTCAATCTACTACCATGTAACTTATCACCGTCAGATTTTAAAACTTCACCTTTTTATTCAAAAGTCCGGGATATCTCTTGAAGCCATTTCGAATCTAGCTGGAGTATAAGGTACAGGAGTTCCGGGATGTACTTCCTACTCATGCAGGATGTGATGGGGGGAAATTCATAAACGTTAATTAACTTCAGAAGTGTTGGGAGTCGTTTCTGTTATGACCACATTTGCACTAGGATTGGTGCAGTTAGATTGGCTGAAGCCTTGGAAAATAGACACAAAATTGATCGAGCTAGACGATTATTAGCAATGGAAATAGGCACAGTCATGAAGATAAGGAAAAGCTTATTATACGTCAGTGAAACAACAACTACCGCAATCAAAGAGCTACAGAGATTGATCTAAGTAGTTGAAGGTTTTCAAAGACACAAAAATGAAATGAATAAATAGACCCCTCTGCGGTTCTCTCCCCTTTGAATCAGGCATAGCTGAAAGCATAAACTTTGCTTTCTCACCGAATATTCATCATATCACACATGTCGAACAAGTTTTAACAAGACAGAATGATTGTTTTGCAAATATTAGGTCCCTCAATAAGTCCGCGTGAAAAGTTAGTTCTTAAGGTCACCGCTAGGGGGCGATAGTTTTTTTGCATAGCCCAACCACTGAAGGGCGCCATATTGAATTTTCACATTTGCAACCTTATTCGTTAAAAAGTTATAAATTGAAAAGTGAAATGGAATGCATTAAATATCGTGCCGTCATTGATTCTCTCCTACGGAAAAAGATGTCATTCATCGAAATCAAGGACGAAATAAATTTTGCTTATGGTGCTGGTAAGGTTGGAGATTCCTTTATCTGAAAATGGATGAATGAATGCAAAAATGGCCGCACATCAATTATGGATGACGCAAGACCAGGACGACTCGTAGAAGTGGACCATATTGCTGTCGGACGACGAGCCAAGCAGATAATTGAGGTTGACCGAAAAGTTTCGATTGATATTTATCTGAGGACCTCAACGTATCAGTTGGTACCATGTACACCATAATCAAAGAACAACTTGGACTAAAAAAGTTGACTGTAAAGTGGGTTCCCCATAGCTTGAATGAGGAACAAAAAAAGGCTCGATTTGCAAACGCCATTCAGAGTTTAAACCTCTATAACAAATTCAAGAGTGGTCTGATCGAAAATCTGCTGACCATGGATGAGACAGGGTGTATGATCCTAAGACAGCACAGTAATCAAAAGAATGGGTCAGTGATAAAGGGGAGGTGTCTAAAGTTGTCAGACAGAGTCGTCTTGGACAAAAGATCATGGCATGTGTTTGGTGGGACCACAAGGGTATCGTTTACCTAAAATGGATGGAACCTGGTACCACCGTGAACGATGAGTGCGTTAGATAAATCAAACATGTTCATCAACTTTTTCCAAGCATAAGACCACAAAGGGGGCAAACAAAACCCGTCTTTCTGCAAGACAATGCACCTTGTCACAAGTCACGTGCTACAATGGCCTGCTTGCAAGAAATAAAATGGAAATTGTTGGAACATCCACCCTATTCTCCTGACCTGACCCCTAGTGACTTCTTTCTATTCGCTAATCTAAAAGAAACCTTCGTGGACGTCGATTTGTGGGGCCTGAAGAGCTAAGGTCAGCCGTCCATAGCTTTTTCGAAACAAAGCCAGAATTTTGGTACAGAAGTGGTCTAGACGGTGGCAAAACTGTATCAAGATGTGTATCAAGGTATCACTGCGTGGTGAATACATATAATCACAATAAAGTCACTTAATTCGAACTAACTTTTCACGCGGACTTATTGAGGGACCTAATAACACCAAGAATGATGATCGATAAAGATATACCTTGTTGCGTGATCTCCGTCAGTATTTAAATTCCACTGTATACGTCCTGATCAAAAGATTGGAAAAATCAGAGAGCCCCAAAAGGACAAACGTCGATTTTATTTTCTCTCTTTCTCATATTTTATGCTTAACACCATCTACCTACATTATCACTTATTAATTTTATGTCATTTTTATATTCGAATTTGCAAATAATCAGTCACAAATAATATATGCGCAAAAAAATTCATTTGAAAAATTTTGAAGTCAAAAATACAGATAAATCAGTCTTGTGACACTCTACGGACCTGTCTAGGTCGACCAGCCTTGTCATCTACGGTCCTCGGATTTCAAGTCATTAGGTGTTATAACCTTTTCTGAGGAACTGCTCCACCTGATACTCTCCACAAGGTGGACGCGGTTTGGGCAACAGGAGTCGAAACCGAAATGATCTCCTTTATAAGGGTACAAGTTGATTTACGCTTCAATATATTACGGACAAAACTAATGATTGCTGATTTAGCTGAGTTACCGGTTGATGTTGGTCCTGCTGATTAATCTGAAGCTGCTGCGAAGTTGCTGATGGTCCTGGTCCATGAGTTGATGGTGTTGCTGGTGTAAATGAACTGAGTCTGCAGAAGGAAAATAAAAAAGCAAGAATAAACTTCATGTTGGCTAACAAAAGTCTTATGAGCAATTTGTCGGAAGAGGCTTCGATTTAATAAGACCAAAGAGTTGAGATAAGATACGGTCCCCGCTAATTATTGGTCCTTAAAATGGCTAGTACTTTTAAATAATCCAAAGATAATTATAGACTAATAAAGTGGTGGTTAATCTGAAAGTGTCTCAATAAAAAGCTAGGCTACAGCAGGACATGCTAAAGTTTGACAATTAACCTAAGAGAGAGAGCTCGAATTCAAATATAAATATCAAATGTAACTTATAATTGTATAAATACTCTTGGTCAAGAGAAAAAGAGGCAGTCTTGTCTCAGTCACAAATCATACAATAAAGCCTATTTTAACTATAATTGAACTGGAGCGCTCAAAATATTGAATGCATATATACTAAGGAAAAACCTGAGTGTTAAAATACGAATCGCATCAAATAATTGTTCAAAAAATTATTATTGAAAAATATTCGCGAGATGTATTAGTTTAGGCTAGATTTGAATGAAAAATCTTTGTTAATCGAATAAAATTTATTTAGTTATATTTCATGGATTTTACATATTCCATCTTCTCGTTCATAATCATTTTAACGAATTTGTGGTTTAATTTAGTTGTACATTTCAAACCATCATCAACATTCCATCATAGGATTTACACCACTATTTGGAAGTGTTTATTTCAGCATTGACCAACGGCTTTTTGTCTGCTGCAACATAATTAAAAATGGCGTTAATAGCCATCAAAAATATTAAAGAAACAAACGTAGTCAATTGCATTGTAATTTTTGTTGGTGGGATTTAACTAGATTTAACTATAAATTGTATAATAATAATAATATAGTAGTAAAAAAAGAGAACTTTCTCACGCTTCCGGACCTTCCGGTTTCCCTCTCCCCATCCAGGCACTTGTAACCTTATCTCATCATTAAATGACAGAAAGGGCCAAATTGATTCAAAAGGTGAAGTTTTTTCTGGTTAATCTTTTTGGCACCAACCTTTTCTTAACAGTTTTTTTGCTCATTTTGGCGGTTAAACTTTCAGCAATCTTCTGCATCTCATGTTAACGCTCTTTTTTTCAAAAGATGATAAAATAAACATTGAATATTAATTGAAAAGAGATTGATTGAATGAATAAATGAATGAAATGAAATTGTTGAGGTTAAATAGATTTAATGCTCAGAATTTTAGCAAATGAACGAAAATGAAAGCAAAATGAAATAAAATTAAAGCAAATTAAAGCAAATTAAGGCGAATAAAAACAGATGTTAATGAAAAAAAACATGGATAAATCAGAGATTACTCGTTTGAGTACGTACAAGTTCTTTTATAAAAAATCATTTGCTCGGTCAAATGTTGCAATGCTGGACTCCAGCTCTTCAGCTTCTGGCTCAATTTGAGTTGAGATTGAGCGGTTAACATCCGAAATAAATTCGCACACAGTCAAATGTTGTGCCCTTTGTCTTCTTGTGATCCCCTGGAGAACATTATGAACTTCAATCAGGTCCTGGCCATTTTGTTGAATATTGCGGGAATTTTCATCAATATTTTTAACTAGTTTCTGGTGGCTCTTTTCTATTGACCTAATACGGTCCTCGTGTAAATCGGGAAGGGTGATCAATGATGATAATGAGGATAATGAAGGCAATGGTGATGGTGATGATGGACCAGGGGAAGATATTGTTGAAACATTTAGTGGGTCAGGAATCTTATCCAAATCTTGTTCCATTTCCTCTAGATCCTTAACTATGCGTTCAACGCCACCAAAGAATGCCATCATGGTTTCTTTTTCACCATCGTCCAGGACACTATTTTCAATAATGCGTTTAGCTTCCACAAGATCATAAATAATAGACATTTTATCAAATAACAGAGAGAGAGAAAAAGGGGCAGAAAGAGGAATATGATGAAAAGGTGATGAAATGATTGGGTTAATTTCGCAAGTGGAATAAAATGGAGTTTTTCTAACCGTTAAATATAACAAGATGGAAATTGACTATTGGCTAATTGATAATGACCAATTAGAAAAGGGGTTATGTTTCTTACATAAGGCCCTCTAGTTTGTTGCAAATTAACTAATTTTTAAACAATCATAAATAGGAATTAAAAATATACTGATTAAAATGTACTGATCAATAGTTCTTTGATTCTAAATTGTCCATGGTGATGGGGGGAGGGCTCAATTTTAACCAAAGACTATTTGTTGTCCAGGCTAACAAATGCAATGCATGAAAACTATGTCAGGGCTAACATAAATGATTTTAGCTTTCATTAAGGAAAATTTGCCCGGGGGGCATAAAAATTGCAACATTGTCAGATCGTCATGAAACAGGGTGCAAATGATAAAGCTTTGTTCGAGTCTTCAGATTCATTTACATGCATTAAGATAGCATTGATACATTTTGAGTTATTTGACTTCAAAATCTTGATGAACCCAACTTTTTCCAAATTTTTTTCACCTCCGAATTGCATCATACTACATATCATTAGGAAGCTCTTTGCAAGACATTAGTTTATTTCTATTTTTCTCCCTTTTATAAGGGTTACAGTTCAGCTAAAATTATCTTGTACCCATATATGGGGCTAAAAAAAGACTACTGCAAGCCAAGAAAGACTTAGCTTGCAACATGCAGTAAAATCTATTTTTGGTTTACACATTCCGACGGCCTGTCTGAGCAGTCCACTGCTCAGTTACAATTGAATCAAACAATCTCGCCGGTATCCTTAATTTCCACCAAGAGTTGTTGTCCTTGTTTAACTGGAACATCTACCGGTAATACCGTAATCACAACAGGTTTGTAGCAGAATTGGTGATGCTTGATTTGCTTATTGTCTTCTATTTGGGTGTAATCCAGTCTTAATATTGAACCTAATTCATGGCCTAGCTTTTTTTCGATTTCTGCTCTTAAGACTGAACCTGGGGCTTTTAAGGGAATTCCCTCTAAGAGGAAAGTTTTATCTAAGTAATTAATTGTAAATTTTGTGTGTGGGGCCCCGTGATTTTTTGCACTACGTATGGGATTCGAGATGGTAAAAATTCTATTTGTACTAGTAGAGGGAGTAGGATTTTCATTGATAATCGGTTGTATTTTGGCTATGTTGCGTTGAGCTATCTGATCTTCTAATGTGTCAACTTTTCCCTGTAAATGTTTGATTTTTGATTCTTTTTCTTCAAGGCATTTATTTTGACGTGCAAGTGTAGTGATACTTCTATTAAAGAGTGATCGTAACTCTTCTAACTCTAGTCTAATTTTCAATACCTCATCCATACAAATGTCGAGATGAAATTGTTGACTCCTGTTCTTGGTGGTACAATTTGAACAGTTATTTTTATCATATCTGCATGTAGAAACATGATTGGCATATTCTATAACTTTCAAAATATCACTACAATGTGGATCAAAATAGCATTTACAAAGCAAGTTCTCTGACATCTGAACAGATTTTGGTCATTCATCAAGTCTATTCCTATCTATCAAGGGTTCTCGACATGTGGGACACCTAATGGGGTCATCGGGATTGCTATTTGCAAGTGCTGCTATTCTAATTTGTTCCGTTTCTTTATGTTTAATGAGGCATTTGTGAGGGCAAGGGAAGACAAGCAATTGCTACAAGTTTGTAGGCTGAAATTTTCGAGGACTATTTCCAGACATATTGTGCAGGTAAAGTCTTTTATGGTTTCTTGGTCTAACACTTGTTCATCAGTTAACCGCATAGGGTCTTCGTCTTCTTCAGCTTTTGATTGTGTTGTTTCTTGTTGTAAATTACCATAACCGGATATACTTGGTTGATTGAATTCAGCCCAATCAATTACTCCATCATAATGTTGGAAATGGCGCGTTGCTCTGTAAAAATCTGGCACTTCATCTTCGTCAGTACTCTCAGATTCCAGGTCGACCAGCATTGGAGGTTGATCCCTCGGTCTTAGTTGGTAAGGCATGTAAGTTTACCTAAATTTCGAAATTAATTAATTATGATTATTATTCAATTTATTTGAAGCAGTAACTACTAACTATTCTAAGTTAAAATATATCTTTATCTAGTTTATCTTGTCTATCACCAATGAAATTTTGACTAATATAAAGAACTTAGTGGTATAATTTTTTGTGTTCTATTATTTTGGTCTGGTAAGATGTTAACTGAAACCACTGGTCTTCTTATACAGTAACAAAGTGTTGAGATAAATTTCGTCAGTATAAGTAAGACGAAACACAACGTTATGATTGCCAGTGAAAGAGAAATCAAACTTTTCTTTATCCATTCAATCCATGAATTACTAGCTATAGCTCCTTTATGTTCCTTGACCAGATTTTGTAATATCTCTATGTCGTGAGATAGAGTATCATTTTGCAAGGCTGGTTGAATATCCAGCAACTTCCAATTAATTAAATTAGACATTGGAGTCATAGTATATTTTTCCAAATGAGCTAGTTGTGTAACTGTATAAGGAGTATCATCAATAGAGAAGTTCAACGTCACCGCAATTTTCAGAATTTTATCGGGACATTTTCTACTGGTTCCAAACAACGTTATATTATGGCCATTTTGTATTCATAAATAGGGCAATTTCCTTTATTGTGTCTGCTATAAAATTTCTGCTCTGATCACTCACGATTGTCTTCGGACAGCCATGTCGACAAAGTATATTTTCGATCAAAAATTTTGCCGTGTTAATCGTGTCCTTTTTAGCAATTGCTTTCATTTCCACCCACCGCGTAAAGTAATCAGTCGCCACGATGATGTATTCTTTCTCAGCAGATGGGGGTAAAGGACCTAATATATCGATCCCGATTTTTTCAAAAGGAGCAGACACGTAGATTGGTTTTAAAGGTGGAACTGCATTTCAGTACCTTTTCGATTTCGTTGACATTCTTCACAAGTCTTGATGTAATTAGCAATGTCTTTGGACATTTTGGGCCAATAATATTTAGGTTTTAGTTTTGCATATGTTTGGTAAAGACCACAGTGGCCAGATACGACATCATTATGGTAAGATTGCAAAATTGTTTTCACAAGTGAAGCTGGGACTACTGGAAGCCAGTTAGTGCCTGTTTCAGTCACAACTTTCTTTGTAGAATACCATCCTGTATTTTATGGTTTCGAATGATTTTATTTCGAATTCTTGGTTCTAGTTTTTCGATGTCATTTAATTGTTGGATTTGAGCTTGAATTAATGGATCGTCTCGTTTTTGGTTCATTAGATTAATAGATGCATCTTCTTGTTCGCTTATTAAAAGTGCAAAGATGTCATCTCCTTGCTCTTTATCATCCTCTCCGATAAATTCGAAAGATTGGAGGCTCATAGCATAGCGCATGAGCCTAGGTGGTAATTCAGTTTTCGATCTCATGAAACAGAGAGCACAGTGGTCTGTTACAATTTCAAACTTGATCCCCTCCAGATGTGCCTGAATTTTTCAAACGTTTAAATAATTGCAAGGCATTCTTTGTCTAATATTGGGTAATTGACTTCGGCCCCACGAATTTGTCTACTCGCGAAGGCGACTGGTTTCCACTTACCATCGTGTTTTTGTAATAATATAGCTTCTAAAACCACATCAGAGGCATCAGTTCTTAATTGGGTTTCTAAGGTGTGATCATAGTATGCTAGCACAGGTGCTCTTATCAAGCAACTTTTGAGATATTCAAAGGCTTCCATTTGATCTTGTCCCCAAATGAACGGAGTTTCTTTCTTTGTTAATTGTGTTAATAGTTAAGCAATTTTAGCGAAGTCTTTTATAAACTTTCTATAGTAGGAGCATAATGCCACAAAAGCTCTAATGTCTCTCAATGTTATCGGAATAGGGAATTCTTTTACAGCACGTATTTTCTCTGGATCAGGCTCTTGTCCAGCGTGGCTTATGATATGGCCTGAATAAAGTATTTTCCTTTTGAAGAAGAAACACTTGTCAGGTTTCAGAGTCAATCCAGTTGCTCTTAGTCGGTTAAAAACAACTTCTAGGCGGACAAAATGTTCCTCAATAGTTTTACTAAAAACTATTATGTCATCAATGTAGACTGAGCAACAAGAATATTTTAAACCGGATAAGCAACAGTTCATCAATCTTTGAAAAGTGGTCGGAGCATTGCACAGACCGAAGGGCATCGTGACATATTCGTACATGCCAAAACTGCATGACAAATGCACTTTTGGCGGTCTTCCTTTGCCAGTTCCACCTGATGATAACCTGATCAAAAGCTGTACGATATTCATTGCATAGTTTCACTAATTCAGTTTCCACCCCGCCAGGCATTCCACTCTCTATGTTTAGAGGGAGTTCCATCTACGGTCGATGACAGAGGGTGATTTTCTGATCCACTTTCAGGTAAATCTGAAGATTGGATGATGCCTGATTCAGAAGAGACAAAGTCGTTTAGATCGTAAATTTCAGGTGACTGTTCGTCTTTTGCCGGTGACTGTTCTTTAGATGATTGTAGTGAAGATTCTTCATCAGTAGTGATTAATCCTACATGCTTTTCAGTTCCAATCTTGATTGTTTTATCACCGCAATTGATATGAATTTTCGCTTCGCTCAGTAAGTCTTGTCCAACTAATATTTTGAATTTACGAGGTAATTTTTTCACCACTTGCAACTTAGTGTCGATAACGGCCACTTTCGAACCATCGGTGATTTTCATTTGAACTTTAACTTTACCTAATATTGGTAAAGGTTTGTTGTCAGCTGCGTAAGGAACTGGTCCATCATAACCGGAGAAGTAATTTATAGTTAGAGAAATATTAGGTAAGGGTAATGCAGGACCAGTTGTTACTACTGGAGCCGCTTCCTGTTGTGTTAGTTGAGGGTTTGACGAATTCATATTGTTACTCAGAACAATTACTTTATTACGCTGGGTCAGAGTGATGATCAATAGCAAAGCGTATTAAGAGTATGGCGAACCAGAGAGCGAGAACAATTAATGGTGAGACTACTAATATCAATTCAGATGCTATTATTTCTATTTCGTCCTCTTCTTCGGAGTCTATTTCGATAACTATATTTTGATTTTTTGAAGGTTTGATTATTGGATAGCTATAAATATTCATAGATCAAAGGTTTCTAATATCGACTGATAAAGAGTCGTTCGTTTCGTAACATAGAAGGGTGAAATCTATTACAGTTTTATTATTATGGTGATAAAATACGACTACTGGTTGATGTTCACTATAACATTAGGGTGAGCTATTAATGCAATAGCTACTGCATTAATTTTCATATTATTATTGCTTTCAGTCATTCAATTATATTTTATCTAAATCTAGGAGGTGCAGGTCTATCAGTTAATTGTACACCA
Source organism: Tetranychus truncatus (assembly GCA_028476895.1). Lineage (NCBI taxonomy): Eukaryota > Metazoa > Arthropoda > Arachnida > Trombidiformes > Tetranychidae > Tetranychus > Tetranychus truncatus. The sequence goes on from CM052060.1 coordinate 16,868,624, forward strand.
GCTATCGTACAATCTACTATTAATTTACTATTATATGAATAAACTAAAGTGATTGGTTGTTTACCGCCGTATAAGATGCGATTTCTTAATGGGGTAACAACAATATTTAATTTTAGTTTATCATCCGATTTTGTCATGGATAAGTGTATATATGTTATATATTTCTATTTTTAATTATTAGTTGTTGGGAGAATTTGGCAAGAGTGAGGAACTTTAATTTGTTAATTTGTAGTTTTTTTTCTTTTTGGCAAAACAAAATAATTAATAGATTTACCTGATGCTTCTCTTTCCTTGGCAAGCAGTATACTGAATCTAGGTTCAGGAAAAGTATCAAGTATTGTAGCACGTATGTATAATTGTTATTTTGTAGTGAATGAATTAAATAGGCTAATTGATTGTGAATGAGACAACTTGATAATCTTCAATTTCAATACTGAAGCTAAGTTCAGGAAGACAAGCAAGTGTACGATATGAATGGTTGATATTTACTTATATTTATCTTAATTTGTATTTCAAGTGTATTCAATCTTTCTTTTCATATATGTATATATACTCTGCGTAATTCTTGAAAAATTACTGGCTTACAATTAGGTGAGTTTCCAAAGAATTTGTAAATTGCAAGGTTATCGGCGGAAAATACTGAATATAAGTATATATATATAATTTCAAATATTAGATATCAATTGACTATATTTGTTTCGGGTTATTACTCGATACGAGTATTTATAAGTTGGTAAATCCGTATACGTTTTCCTTATAAGTCAACCGTAAATATTTTCTGACTTGAATATATGTACATAATAGTAGTCAAGTTGATTTTTCTTGATTCCTCTAATTTTCTTCGCGATTGTAATATATTAATCTATTAGTCAATAACTATGCTATTTTACATGCGAAATTTCCCGTAAAACTCAGTTACTTACGTATTTGTAGTTTATAGTTAAATAGAAATCGTAAAACCGTTCAGATGCTATGACCAATTGGTAAAGACCATCAGGATGTTGTGTCCTTTGTAGATGTAATTGTTGTTGTATCTCTTTAGTTTAAAATGATGTGTATATATTCTGTATATATGTACAGTTGGTAAATTGTATTGTTAATTCACACTTATTTATTAGCAATTAATAAGTCTAATTGTTGTGTTGCACGTAAACAGTGAGCTTGATGAAAATGGTGTATATATATGTACAGTTGATAGATTTTATAGTTAATTTACACTAGATAACACTTAATGAATTCAACACTTTATAACTAATAAAACTAATTTTAACTTGATAAATTAATTTATATTACTTAATTGCACTAATGAATTTTTTACAACTTAAATTTTAACAATTTTGATCAAATGAAAAGTTTTCTTGGAAAAACCATTTGTTAGCTGTACTCGGCATCTCCACCATTAATGTTAAGATTTTCCCAAGGAAGCTTAGTTTATTTCTATTTTTCTCCCTTTTATAAGGGTTACAGTTCAGCCAAAATTATCTTGTACCCATATATGGGGCTAAAAAAAGACTACTGCAAGCCAAGAAAGACTTAGCTTGCAAAATGCAGTAAAATCTATTTTTGGTTTACATATATATAAATGATCTTTTGAATACCAATCTTTTATGATTTCTCCAATATTCACATTTTGTTTCCAACATCTTTTATGTGTTCTTTTTGATCATCATTTGTCCAGTTTAAGTAATCTTATTTTCATCAGTCATCCTTTTCTTCATCATTGTCTCATTCACTAGCAATTGAGATTCATCTTATTTTGTCAAATCATCGTTATCGTTAAGTTGAAGGACATAACGACAAATGGTAAGCTGATACATTTGAATTATCTATTTGTTAAATTCATTTCTTGTTTGATTTTCAGTGTTTTGCTAAGACGCAAGTTAAACCAGTTCCTCCAGCGAGACATATCAAATCAAATAGAGAAAAATTTGATTACTATCGTAAATTAGCTTTGAAAGATCCAAATGGTGGTATTGAAGAGTTGAGAAAAGCTAATTACTTTGCAGAGTTGGCAATGAAAAAGGAGAAATTAAACAAGAAATTTAGGAAGAAAAAGATTAACTCTTTTTGCTAATCATTAGATTTCTTATTGAATAGGATCGTCAATAGGAATTAGCCCTTGTTTTAGCAGCACATTTGCATCATTGGGTGATTACATTTGTCATTCATGTAATTGTAATTACCCAATTTGTCGTAGTTGGGGTCTTTTCCGAATTCCTCCGCCTGTTAATCTTCCGCCTGTAAATTTTCCACGAGAATCTAGGGACTCTAAGTTCTGTTGATTCTTCTCTTTCATCAAGTAGCTTTTCTGAATCTTCTTCATCTAGTAGCTCTTTTGACTCATCATGTTCCGTTTGTGTTGAAAGAGTAAGAAGAGTTTTGAAAAAGATACCAACTACAATCATTGAGCGTATTGATACACCAGAAGTTGACCGACCTGTTTTACCAACACCAGAAGTTGACCGACCTGTTTTACCAACACTAGAAGTCAACAGACCTGTCTCTCCAGCACCAGTTATTGTTCGATCACAACCACTAGATTTAACCATTCAAAAAAATAGTGAGCAATCCCAGCCACTAGACTTATCCATTCAAAGGAATGTAAACCAACAAGTCAATGACCAATCTAACGCGCAGATGAATGAACAGCTTTCAATGAATGCGCAACTACCTCAAATCAAGAGAAAGAAAACCAGTGTTCCATCGAAAAAGAAGAGGCAAAGACTTGGAACTTCCCTTTTGGGTTCTGTAAATAAATTTCAAAAATCGAATAAAGCATTAAATGATACATTAGTTATTTACAAATGTTTCCTCACGGGAATTCATGATTTGTTGAATTTAGTGAACACAATGTTGAGTGAAATAGTGAGAGTGCTCCAGTTTGAACTTGAACTGAAAAAACTGATAAAATTTCAATTCTGTTTATGGATTTTATTTGAGAAGGATATCGAAAGTGAGCCTTTGTCTGCTAAATCGTATTTTTGGACCAAATTGCTGCCTCTTCATCAAAGCGATAATATTTCCGATATTGTTAATAACTCAATTCAAGAATTAGAGCCTCTGATCGATCAATTTACGGAACGAGGAAGTGGATCCAGTTTGGAAGTAACTACATTGAACACCCTTTACGTTGATAAAGATGTTGGAAATAGTTTCAAGACGATACAGTGAAAAATAAAAAATTTTCGAAAAAAGCTTTATATTGCTCCAAATCGGAAACGGAACAAAAATTCCATATTTCCGTTGTATCAGAAAATCATCTCAAATAGTTAAATCTATATGTCGAAATTGGAGTTAACCGGTGAAGTGGTTCGTTCAAAATTGTCAAAAAAAAAAATTTTTTTTGGGAGCGTACGCCTGATCTTATAGTCTTCGCTTCGCTCAGACTAATAATTGCATTGCAGTGAATTTAATTATGTCTGTGATATAATTACTCACCTTATCAGGAAAAGCCATTTTAGGAATTGAAAAAACGTTGATTGATGATAACAAAAATGATAGTATGTAAACAATAGTATGATGAATAGTTTCTCTAAATAACGTGATACAAAAAGCTAAAAACAGTTGTATGGTAGAAGCGCGATTTTCAAATTTGATGTTAAAAAATATTTGAACGTTTATCCATAATTAAAATTAATTTTTAACCAAAAAATGTAATAAAGTTGTAACGATAAAGACGACACAATAAAAAAATGAACAAAGGTTAAATAATGAAATAACGTTTATCTAGCAATTCTATCAAAATTAAAAACTTTATTGACCAGTGAGGGTATTCAGACACTTGCACGTAATACTGGACCAAACTTTCAAAGTATTATCATCACTTCCGCTTACGATAAGGTTAGATGCAAGATTTGATTGTACACATGTAACTAAAAAAATCAAATTCTGCTTGATAAAAGATGAGACTAAATAATAATAAGAAACATAATGGCTTATCATCGTGAATTTGGTTTGCAAGTGTACTTAGCGCAAACAACAAAACAATCCAAAGTGAAATAAGCCATGAAAATATGACTTTATAAAATCCATTTTGACGTCGACATCAAGAAATGTTCGGCGTATTAGGTCGAAACTGTCTGATGCTAATAATCAGGGATTGATAATTAGTAATCATTGATTACTAATCATAGATTACTGACTCTGCATATCTGACGTATCTTGTTATTGTGAAAGTACTGAGGCAAGGTTCAATGCAGCAGTTTTTAAGCTCAAAACATGATGCTGTGACAATTCCATGCATCATCATTATGCTTGTTTTATGATGAGCTGACAGTTGAATATGACATAAGTGTAGGGAGCGTTAATGAATTGATTCAAAATTAATGCTATTATTTCAGGCAAACACAAAATTTTGCAATGTTTTTCTCTCTACCTCAGCATTTTCTCAGGCATGTAGTTAGCTTGAGGTGACTAGTCAGTGATTTTCATAGCAACAACCAAACCCCAGCCGAGATTCACATAAGAAGCAGACTGGTTGAAATCGGGTTGTTCCGTGTAAAGTTTATTGGATTCATATGTAACTTGTAAAAATATAATGATATTCGAGCTATTTTTCGTGATTTGAATAGATGAATAGGAATAAATTGAAAGATAGATAAATAGATTGAATGAAAATGATTGCATATAACTGTACACAGTGATTCAAGTTTTTTCATTCTTTGCGCCGAGGGCTTTCAATGAAACATTCCTCGCTAAAATGTTCCATAAAGTCATGCCACGCAGATATACCTTTGTGGCAACCTTCGCAAACAAGCAAATAATTCTTTTCCAAAACATGGCCAACAAGGTTCTTAGGGTCGCCAGTAGTAAAGGTATTTTTTCACTCACAACCATCGATAGAGCAAGTTTTTTGATTGTTCACAATGATTGTAGAACGCATAGTCGTCAATGTATAAATTGAAGTATATTTGCAGAATTTTTTGTCCAGGATTATAAATCTGATAGATTTGCGTGGGTCCGAGTTTACTTTTTGCAGTTTGTTAGAAAGATAGATTCCATGATAGATTCCAGTGCTGCGAAGGAAAAAAAATAAGAAATAATAAGAAATGTTTTAAAATTAAATTAAAAATCAAGATGTTGAAGGAGCTTATACTTACTCGTCAATTTGATAAGATTTTGACGCGTAAGCTAATGGTGCGATAAAATCTCTAAAGAGAATAAAGAAATAATAATCGAGATTTTTCTTGATTTGTTTTCGAAATTCACCAAAATGCTCGATTGAAATGAGTTTTGCATTTTGCAAATCTTTGAACGCAAGTTTCAAAAAGTCAATAAATTTTCCTGCCATTCCTTCAATGATTGGAATTGGGTTCGAATGCTCAGTTCTCGCTTTTTTCGTTGGCTGGGAGTCCTCATATTCTACGTATTTTTTGCGCACGTTAGGATTTTCTTCAGCAACTCTTTTTTTGAACGTACATCGATATGCATGGTCAATAACGGCAGTTTTTCCTTTGAGTGCTTCGCCACATTTCACGCAATAATAAGTGATTCCAAGAATTGTATTAATAATGTGCCTACGCACAGTCATGTCAGGGAGGGTTTCCGCAAAGGGGCATTTCCCTCCTCAAATTGGTGCTTTGCAAGCAGCGGTTTTTTTACCAACGATTGTAATGTTCTCTGCAATTGCTTCTCTTAATTCTGAAAGGGACCATGTATGTCCTTCGGGAGTGACAATTTGGAAATCCACACTGTATATAGAAGTAGTGCTGCCAGCAGGAGTTTTTTCGGTTTTCGTGTGATCATCACCATTGATTAGGTGCGCTATATCCTCACTTAAAAAAAGATTGTTTAATATAATTTACTATTTCTTAGTGCAAGGTCAATACTCACACATAATCATAATTGTTGTTTTTTTTCAAGACTGCATAACCTTTTTTCTCTTTAAAAGTCGCAAGGTAATTCAAGATAAAATTGTAAAGCAGTTGCCCAATATTATATTTTTCAGGAAAATTTTTCGGTTTACAAAGCCATTCAGGGAGTGCATCACCACTTGTTTCATTCTAGGCTTCATCAACTTCGTCAGATGAACTTACGAGATCCGACACAGATGGAGGGGATCTTTCAGATGCAAGGATTGGCGAGATTGAATCACGGAAAGCGGCGTTAGCGCCGGGGTTAGCTGTGGAATTCGCAATGATTGGCGTCGTGTTTCCCCTTGTTGTTGCAAAACTTTCATCAGCTTCATTCTGGATAAACATTCCAGTGGCAGATGATGGTTCGACAAATTCTGTAGATTGTTGTGTGAACAAACTTTCTGGCTGATGTGGGAATTCATCAAGAACATTTTCTCAGAAGGTTGACGTACCCATCGTACCTATCGAAGGATCTTGGCGTTGAAATGTAATATCGTCGGGCAATGTTGGCAGAGGAAATTTTTCATTATATTCAACAACAGCTGGATGCTTAGTAATATCTTTTCCCGAATAACATAATTCACTCAGTTGTCGTGGTGCGTATTGTTTTTTAAATGCTTTTCACTTCTACCTGTAATGCAAAGTTCATTTTTTTCAAATATAATACTACAAAATGATGAAAGCGTGAGATGAAAAAACTACTTACTCATATCAATGAGATAATGAGGCCAATATTCAATTGGTTCATTGTATTTGGATTTGACAGGCCAAGGATGTCCTCGCACACCAATTCGTGCGAACTTTCGAGGAACATTTCCATCACAAAGATAAACATCATCAAGTGGTTTGGTGAAATATTTTTGTTTATTGTAATTCGGCCCTTGCGTGGTAGTAAGATAACGAACATAGAATTTAGCTTTTTTTGATTCATGCTGATATTAAGAGATTCAACATAGAGATGATAAACTGAAAATCTTTAATGAATTACATTTAATAAATGAAAACGAGGATATTTATATATTTAAATCATAAAAACAATTACAAATCTGAAGGATAACAAAATCACAACAATACTTACTCGATACATCGTATCCTCACATGGATCTCATGCAGAAGGCAAAGCTGAGGCAATAGCAATTTTCTTGATCTTTTCAAAAATAGCGCCGTCTCTTACATTGCCAATAGTAAGTCGAGAGTACTATTTAAATTATTCTAGCACTGTTTATGCTAGGGTTAAAGCTGTGATACCAATAGATGGCTCTGATTTTTTTGGTCAAAATAAGTGTGAATTAACTGTTTTGTCTGATTGTTTTCTTGCAATGTTTTGACAGATTGTTTTGACAAAAGTGATAATGATGATGGCAATGAATTGAATGGTGCCTAGTTATGAGTTTTTTGCAACCTTGTTAAGTGGTTCAGAGACAAGCGATGAAGAATGGAAAGATGAAGACAACGATGATATTACAACAAAACAGAAAAAGAAGAAAAATGCCATTTCGGATGACGAAGAAGACGAGGAGGAAGAAGGAAATGAAGACGGAAGATATTCGAATCCAATGTATCGTTCGAGGTTCTGAGCAATTTGAGGAGGTGATGCAAATATATCTCCTCTCAATGCAGACATGATGATGTGTCCATCAAAGTTTTTGAGGTTATGAAAAACAACAGGAACCTTCTCAGGCACTTTGTATTGTAAATTACAACTCTGATGTGCAACTCCAAGTACTTCTATTATATACTGCAATAAAGATCATAAGGGTTAGAATAATTAGAATTGGAAGAGTTAGGTTAGGTGCGGAATGATTGATTGGAAACGTGATTTAGTTTGGTTACTTTGTTTCAATACATAAATGTATTGCAAACAAATTATGTATTATGCATCCAAAGTTTTTCTTACATAAGACAAATGCATAATCAATACAGATACCTCAGGTCATTAAGCTTAGGCTCGATCACGCTTTTGTTCTATTGGTAAATGTGACCCACATTGATTGAAGATCAATAAAAGTGGGGTATCTTGTGTATCTTTATTACTACTTATTCTCATTATTGCTTGAATTTTCCTATCTCTTTTTAGATTTGCAAGTATAAAATCCTCAAGACAAAATCACCCGCTCATAATTATTTTGGACAAATTGTTGATTTAACTGGGGTTAATATTGATAGTGACAATGTTTATCGTGAAATTTGTTTCGACCGTCAACAAAGTGCCTCTGGATCTTTTGTTACAAAAAAATACAATACTACTTCTTCAACCTCTAACCTCATCACCCATTTAGGTGATTGCCATGGACTTCCCAGCCTTGTTAGCAATCCTATTTCGAGATTCATTGGCAATCCAGTGATCGGATTTAAGGAGAGAAAGAAGTGACTCACTAACTCAATTACACTGTAGTTCAGAGGTGATCTGATTTTTTTCAAAAAAATCGATGGCCCTGGATTCCAAAGGTTTCTAATGGAAAATAGAATCGTGCGTGATGTTAAAGATATTCCTAAGATAGCTTTAAATAGTTTATCGCGTCATGTTGCACACGCCATCGATCTTTGGACTGACTCTTGTAGGAGAGGCAAGTATCTAGGAGTCACTATTCATTTCATTCAGAATATGAAGCTTCACCGTCGCAATTCAGGGACAATTTTCTTGGCAGAAAAACATTTAAGGGACAATATCTGAAATTGCGACAGCTTAGTGAAAAATACGGAATAAATCAAAAAAGCTCATGATAGTGCGTGATTGTGGTGCCAATATTGTGAAGGCTTGTAACAATTATGGACTTGAAACACATTCCTGCATTGGACATGTTATCCACAATTTGATTACAGTGGAGGGATTAAGAGAAGTGGATGAACTATGGATCTTCTTTACAAGATGAAAGAAATTCACTCCACTCTGCGTTCACTCCACAAAACGCAGATATCGCTGCTTTTTCCGGTGGAGATACACAAGCATCATGTGACATGGTTGATATTGGATTCAGTGATGATGAATCTCAACCTCAATCTCAATCTCATCCTGAGCCCGATTTTTTTTTCATTTGAGTTTGCGGATATTGCTTAAGAGATTTAAATTGAAATGGTATCTGAAGAACTCTTCCAAGAAGAAGTGCTCTTCCAAGTGAATCAAGCCAGCCAAACCACAAAGCAGCACACTACTCTCAAAGCCTATTGTGTAAAGATATGGCATTCTATTGATGACAGAATCAGCGCTTACTGGACAGTGGCTGTCCAGAAAAGCGGCCAGTATGTGTAACAAAAATAGCTTTCATTGTATATGTTTAAGTTTTAATTGCTTTGCTTCCAAAAACAGCCATTTTAATTACGTTAAACTAAACATTGAAAATTTATATAAAAATGCGTTGAATCTAATATTAAAAGACAGACTCGCTAAAAGAGCTCATATCTGAATCATGTTTGTCTTTAAAGTCACCGGATGATTTAAAAGTTTCTTGCTTATTTTCTCATCTCATACTAAATGGAATAATAAAATTGTATCAATAAATCCACCGATAACATACATTGATATAATAATCAGCCCTAGTGATCTAAAATTGAATGAAATGAAAAAGAGATGGCGCCTATTGTGATGTATTAATCTCTTAATTTTACTCAACGTTCGCTTTTTTTTATTACAATTACGTGTAATGTTTGAAATGTTTGAATTTAATTAATCACAATTCAGTTTTATTCAGTTTCAGAAGACGAAATAGAGAAGGACGAAATGAAGGATACTAGCACGATTAAAGTCCGACAAGTTCGATTTTCGGTCAATGTTTTCAAAATGCGACTTTATTTCGCAAGAATAATAACCTTTAATAATTATTTACCAATTATATTTTATTATGAAATTTAGCTGAATGAGAGATTCGCGCTCATGTAATGTATCAGAAAATCGATCGAGTATCCAATTCTATTAGGAAAGGCGATATCTCTATGCAATAACCTTACAATTAGTTAAATCATTTGAGACTCTTTATTTTGTGTGATGATCATGTATATTTTGTATTCACTATTTTATCTTCTCTGAATTGCTTTCGGCATTTCGGCCCTTTACCTCGATTGCAAATAAAATACAGACGAATCTGGCGAAAAAGTAGCCGTTAAAAGTGGTCAAGTTAGTTATGTGAAGAAACAAGAACCGTTTGCGTTCAATGAGTAAATTAGATAAAACAAAGGATCAATCACCAAAATAACTTTGCTTGGATACTTCATGGAGCTTTATTGTGATCAGTAACCGAGAAGTTGAAAAGAGTTTCAAACAAAAAAAAACTAAAGAGAAACTTATTAGAGAAATGTTAAAGGGTTAAACATTTATTACCTTTGAGCTTGTTTTTTCTCTGAAATATATTTTCTCTCATTACAGCATATCAATCACCCAGGTGACCAGAAGAGGTTCTGTCATTGAAAATGGATAAATATTGTATTTATAAGAAATAATACTGAAAGTTCAATCACAATTCGATGAAAGTTACCTTTAAAAGATACAGAAACGATTTTTTATAGCAAATCCAAGCCAGAATTTCCAGAACAAGTTCGCTTTCTTTCAATGTTTTAGTAAAAAACACTCTTCTAAATTAACTTATTTGAGGAGTTTTCAGATGATTCCTTCAATTAGACTGACCAATCCGTGAACATGACTTAAATTGGGCTATTTAAGACCCTAAATTTGATGATCTACAATCCGTAGATCTGATAGTAAAGAGTCCTGAGTTTATCTGTTTTGTTTTTCATTTTTCAAATAAATGTGATTGTCAGGTACACCTGAACTTAATATCACAAGGTTCATAAAGTTTGATTTCGTCGTTTGATATTTTGCAATAAATGAGTTAAATCATATCCAATTTCATATAGCTTTGGTCCATTTCAATTGCGAGCAAGATCTTACAATCAACCCAAATGATATTTTGCTAAATTTTCTGAAAGACAATTCAACAACATTTCTTTAATAAAATGATAGCAATCAATCTTCGATTTAAATCTAAATTTCTTTCAATTTCATTGCAAAATTGATTAATTAACTGTAATAAAAGAGCGATTTGTGGCAACTGTATTTATCATAAAACTGAGTCAACCATTTTTACACTGAAATAGGATAATAGTTGATAAGAGCAATAAAATGTTGGTTAACAGATCAACTCGCGTCAAACAATCAAGTAAAAGTATAAAGTAAAGACTAACTTTACAAATAAAATCCTGTCTAACCAAATGAAATAATAATGCTTGTAATAGCAACAGCAATAAAAAGCATTTTACACGCAAATCAAAATGAATACGAAAAGGTAACAGACAAAAATGATGAAAAGTAAAAGATAAATGATAAATTGAAGCAGAAAATAGAAAAGAGAAACAAATGGAAAGACTAATGTAGAAGAAGAGTCAACATTGAAAAAGGTACATACTCATGTAAATACTCATTGGAGGGTGACAAGAGGTGAATTATTAAAATTAATAATACAAAATTAGAGCAAAAAAACTAAAGAATGAGAAAAGTCGCGATTAAAAATTTCTTCAAATGTAAAAGAGTCAATCAGAGTCATCCAGAATAGCCTGAAACTCTGCCTTTTTGAATGCTGTCTCTTTTCTAACTCTTGAACAAATGGAAAGATGAAAAAATAGATTAACCTGAAAAAAAACCAGGAAAACCAGAAAAAAGAAAAACTTGATGAATAAATAAACAGTTGACTGTACAACTTTGATGACAGCAATTGAATGGGTTAAATAAATTAATTTAATTTAATGATGATAATGTAAAAGATTGTAACTGATCACGATGAGTTGAAGGAAAAATGATGAAAATGTTCAACTCCAAGGCAAAACTGGGAGTTGAACTGAAAGCAAAAAAGGGCTTTACTTTACTCTAAATTATCATTAAAAGTTTCACTGGAATCATCTTTCACAGTTTATTATTAGTTATATTATTAGCATTTGGACTGATAAGTAAATATAATAACAGAAATAAAGTATTAAGATAAGGTTATAAGGTGGGTTAACTTATGCCATTAAAGTGGCTGTTATTCATGAGGCAAAGAGTTGATCCATTGGTTTGGAATCATTGAGAAGTTGAAGTTTGCCTGAAAGTAAACATGACTTGAATTGGGTTCACAGGCTAACCACTTATGTAGACGATCAACATGATATGAAATTAAGGTTTTTGATAATGGCTGATGACGATCATCATGTTCATCAGAGCTTTTTTTTCTGGTTTCACCAATGATAAGGGAAGATGAAAAGGGAAATGCAATAAAATTAAAAGAGGCAACATCATTGTGATCAACAACACAAAATGAATGTCCATGGTCTTTATCAACATTGATCATTCCTTTACCATCTTTACTTTCATCAACACAATCTACATCATCACTCTCATCATCTTCATTATCTTTGCCGTCAATTTCATCTTGGATGACAGTAAGCTTTTCCTCCTTCTTTTTTAGATATGTTTATTGGTAATTTCATTCAACTTATGGCATTTATTATTGCCTCTTGTTGATCAGATCAAACATTCATCATTTCACAAAGATAACTCATCCTCATCAACCTTGTTTTTTTTCTCATCTTTATAACATATTAAACATAGCTCCAGTCTTGTCTTTATCATCTTATATTAAGTTCACCCTGTTTTATTGTTAGGACTCAACATTTCAAGCCAGCAAATTGTACATCATTTATACGACATTCATGTACAATTATTGTCAAAAATGGACAATATTTTGATGATTTTAATTCATTCAACTGCAAAATTAACTCAAAGACTTTTCATTTCATCACAGAAGCTTTTATTGAAACATTCAATTTGAAATGTCAATGAGAAAATGTTTAAATAAATGTATCAAAGCGGTTGCTATTTGCATCTTGGTTTAGCTGTAAATGGCTTAATAGAGGACAGATTATGATAAAATTGACTTGGAATTATTGTAATGATATTTTAGGTGATAGAAATTAAATAATTTCAGCTTTAATTGTTATTTCTAAGGAATGTCAAATTGGATTAAGGTTCAATGCATTTCAAAATAAACCATTTTCTTGGTTTATGTTTTTATGTTTTGCCATTTTTATTGGCGAAGATTTAAATCTACTGGTTTGAAAAATCTGGTTGACATAAGAGACAACTCAGATTTTATGCAACTGCAAGTGAATCGATCAGCATTTTTGATTTTTGAATTTGTTAGTCTTGATTATTGTTATTGTTGCTGAAATTGATAAATTAACTTTCAATTTTTGATTCCATTACTTTGACTTATTAGCTAAGTGGTTGTTGAATGATTGATTTGTTGCTCATCATTTAGCTGATAATTCAGTTTATACAGTTAATCAAAAGCATTAGTTTGATTTGATCGAGTAAACTGAAGCGTTTTCAGTGATTTTTTTTCAATTTTCTCTTCATCACATTTTCAAATTGAACTTTTCATTTTTTTTTCTTCGCCTTTATCTTGCCATTCATAACTTTGATTCAATATTATGTTCAAGTTTTAAGAAGAAAACCAGAAAAGATGAAATAAAAGTGACAACTAAAGTTGATCCAGTAAAAGTTATCATCAGATGAGTTCAGGATGATGAAGCATGAGGAGTAAAAAATGATAAAGATGAGTGAATAGGAAATGATGATGCAGAGAAACTGAAAAGGCTGATATCAAATGGTTTTTATTCATCTTCTTCTTCTTCTTGATTTCTCATGATTCTGTTGAATCGTTTTGTCTAGGTAAAAATGATAAAAAATAAATATATTCAATGGTAAAAAAGATATGCTTGGATCGGGACAAGTTTAGTTTGTTGAGGTTGAAAGGTTATAATATAATGTATAATGATGATTATGATGCTGATGCTGATCATATTAAAATGAGTAATGAAAGCAACTTGATACAATTTATGGGTTCATCATCAAAATCTATCATGGATTTAGTGATGTAACGAATTTTTTTCTTGAAGGAAAAAAAGAAGCGATAATGATGAAAATGAATTGAATTGAGTGTAAGAATGAGGATCAAAGTAAAAAGGTGGAAAGTTGATTCAAATTCAAGTTGAAAGGGATCTCCATAATGGTAATGGTATGGTATCATCATGATTATTATATTATTGCTCTTGTTGATATTCTGGAAATTATTGTTCCTTGAGATAAGAATAAACGCTGAATAGACGAAAAGGAGATTGGACAGGTATTTGAGACATTTAATTAAAGTTGTCTTCTTGTATCCTAAATCTGAGATAAAGTTGCTTAATAATAAATGATTGCTCGGTAAGTTGACATCAAGTTTTGACTTTAGATCTTGTTTAAAGATCAAGTTTTTGTACACAAATGGTTATGACATGAAAAATTGAAACTATCAAAGTCAAGGAGGAAGAAGTATAGTGATAGAAGACAAAGAATTGGAATATGAAAGGTATGAAGGAATAAAAACTTTGACTAATTAACAAAAGACTATTTCAGTTGATTGAAAGTGGAAGATGAAAGGGGAACCAGTGACAGAGAGTTTGGTCAGGAAGAATTAATTCATGATAATGGTTTGAATGGGCCCATTGTTTAGTGACTTGAAATGAAGTGAATTATCAAAGGTAAATTAATGCTGAATGATGATTGTGGGTTAGTGAAAGGACTAGTTAGCAAAGAGGCTTTGAAAGGGAAATGAGAATGGATGAGAGAAGAGAATTGATAAAATAACAGGAGAATGGTGATGGTGGTGGTGGTGGCGATGTTGATGATAATGATGATCAAGATGATGATAGCAATGATGATGAAAACATGAAGCATGAGCTGAACATAGTCAGGAGAATAGATGATATTCTGAAACTCTGTTAGACTCTTTAAAGATGCTCATGTGGCTGTTGCTTCAATAAAAGTAAACCTTTTCTTCATCTCACCAATTTCTTCCTTTCCTTTTCTTCTTTATCATCATTACTTCTTCTTTTTACAATAAACATCCCAATAGATTTTGTTCCATTTACCATATTTCGTTTATAAATATATATATATATAACTAATGAATATATATATGTATTTTTTCACTTTGCTTTCCTAATCATCAGGTTTTTGATTCATCTTTGGTTTGAGCTTATTTTTCATCCTCAACTTTTTTTTCTCCTCAATTTTCATCCTGATCTTCATCTTCCATTTCTTATCCTCCTCCTTCTTTTCCTTTTATGATTTCCTCTTGATAGCTTATTGTTTTCCTCCTTTTCCTTTGGTTTTCTTCTTCTCCATTTTGGTACTTCTCTTTGCTTCTAGTTCACAGTTAAAGTAAAATCAATCCATCAGGAACAATGTTATTTTGTGATTACCCAGAATGTTGATTTTCAGATTGACTTAATGGAAGAGTTGAGCAGAAATCAATGATTAAACAAGTGAATAACAACGCCAAATCAATTAATTACACTTTTTGACTTACATCATCATCTTTCCAGTCTTGTTACCATTGTTGTCCGTTGAATCCTAAACACATGTTTCAACATGTTGACTAGTGCAGAGAAATGAAATAAAAAACAAGGAAAGAGTTAAAAACAGTGTAAAAGTGATATTTAAATGTTAAAGTAATAAAATCAACTTACAATCAATTAGGAGGAAAGTTATAACAATCGGTAAAACATAACTGTTTACACTATTCAATTGCCCACATTATGTTGAACACTTAAATCCACATTAACCAGAGAAACCAAAAGATCAACACCAGAACACAAAGAGGAATACATTAACCAACAGCAATCAATTGATCATCTAAAATCTTCAGTCTGTTCATCGTCGGGATTTCTTTAAAATAAATTTTACCACAAATTGCCACTTAATTGTTAAACACAACACAGACAAACAGCAAAATGATTTCAGCAATGCCAGCTGTTGCTGTCCGTCGTGAGCGGGAAAAAAACCGGCAAGGAAAATTAGTTGGTGATCCTTTTGGTAGAGGGCTCACTTACCTTTCTAGTAATCACTTGCATCATCTTCCATCTTCGTATTATCCACATCCTCATCATCATCACCACCAACAACAACATCAACATAATCAAAATTCATCTAATCAACAAGCAGGATCATCAACAACCTCATCAAACCGTCTCAACTCATCTAATAACATTGCCAATGAAGAGAAACATCACCTTCGTTTCCTCATCTATACTTCTGTTGGATGCCTTGTTATTGGATTAATCTCTCTACTCATCGGAATTGTTACCTTTAAATTGGCAACCCAGATAATTGGGATAGTTTTTATTGGACTGGGTGGTTTATTTTGTATCATTAAAATTATACTTAATGGTAAATCAAATTCATCTCCGGTAACAACCTTGGAATCAAATAATAACCATTTAAATTTAGCCAAAACTTCTTTAACTCAACCCTTGGTTGGTTCAAAACAACCCAATAAACTGGCAAGTTCAATCTCTAATCATACAAAGTCAACGGTTGAATCTGCTGATTGTTCAAACCCAATGTTATCATCAACAACTGAACAATGTCTGGAGGCAAGTTGAAGATGATTTTTTTGTTTATATTTTAAATAACCATCGCAAATTCATCAAGTGTTCATTTCACATCATCTTTTTGCCTCACATTGATCGTCACTGTTCAACAATTAACTAAAAATGTTTAATACTAAGCCTATCACGTAACTAAATTTCACCCTTTCAGCAATTTTCTGTTCAATGTTTTCTTTCCCTGTTATTGTTTACTTTCATCTTTAAGTTCATATGAAAATTATGTAAACAACTCTGTATTATTAACTTTATTGTTCAAATTGTTTTGACCAAAATTTAAACAAACTTTTACTTGGTTTGTTTAATATGAAGCCAAAAATGTTGATCAAAATGATCAACACTAAACTAATGGAGCTACTGATAATACTGCAAAGATGGTGGATTAAGTTTATCACGTTGGATCCTTCTTTTCATTTTGTCGGTTAATTCAGTTGCAAATCTTGGTTAATTAATTACGACTCAATTTTCCATTAACAAAAGTGTGTTATAAACTTAAGACTTGACTTTCTCTGTGCAATTTAGAGAGACCAATTAGGAGATAATTAGGTTGATTGGTAGTTAAAGCTGCTCTCAATTAATGTGAATCTTCCAATTCATAAACATCTGCAGTTAATACACCTTTGGAAATCTTTGAAAAATTTATATTACAGTTTAATCAGTTTGAAACTTCTTACGATGAGCCTGTAATTATGTTTCAAAAAAAATCGCGTTTTAATTTCGCGTTGTATTGTTGTCTGAATCTCAACTACAAATTGTCATTCTTCAAGATAATGATGGTCGATAATTATACATTACGTGTTGTCTTGGATTAAATTTGATGATAGCAATGTGCTTCCCATTAATGAAAAAACAATCCAGTTGGAAGAAATAATTAAATCGTTTTATACGTGATAATGCGAAAATACTGAAATAACCCTTTCAAAACATCATTTTTCATACAATCTTATATTATGGATTATTAGCATTATGGATATTAACCGATTATTTATATCGATATCATTTTTTTTCAAAGAGAGTATTTAATGAAAGAGAAGAAGCCGATAGTAATTATTGAAAGAGATTTCAAATGAAAATAATTTCTCTCAATATTATGAGCAATACAACAAATTCGCAGAAACTCTTTTAGCGTCATGTGAAGAGATTCAGATTGAGATATTGGTTAATTTCTTTACTCCTCAGGAGGGTTGTGTCGACTACCAAATTTTGCTCTATCTCCATTGAGAGGCCATTTGATATATTGGTCACTTTTCAAATATTTCTCGATGGTTGGAATAGCTTTGAATGAAGAATGGAAATCTTTCAGATTAGGAAATTCATTGAGGCAATTTGGTAACAGGTAGATATGTTGATCAATAAACTCGAAAAGAAGAAAGTCAACGAAAGAGATATTTTCGCCGGTAACAAACTTGTTTTCTCCAAGAAATTGAGCCAATGATTTCAATTTTTCAGGCAGTCCTTTGATGTAATCGGGTTTGAGTTTCTCGAAATCAGGATTGTAACACATTGAGGTAAAAGAGCTCATCAAATCAGTTAATTGATAGCACAACTGGTCAATTCGTTGTTTCTCACTTTCCGTTTGACCATCCAATTCATATTTTCTGGCAAGATGTCTGAGAATTGCTTTACTCTGAGTTAATTTAGTGTCTCCGTCAATGTAGTATGGTAAGTTGGGAAATGATAATCCAAGAGAATATTTCTCTTTGTCCCATTCTTCTCTACTAAAATCCGGAGCTGGTCCATAGTTGTATCGTTTATCTTCATAAACAGCCTCCTTGTAATTCAAAAGAAGTCGAATGGGTTGGGCCAACTAAAATAGCAACATAAAGAATGAGTCAATGATTGAGTGAGAAGGTCTAATTAAACCAGGTTAAGGAAATGTACAATCGTTTCTCAGGTTTAGTCATGCAAGGTCATTTGGCTATGCTCAAATAAATAAAAGAGTCTATTAACCCGAGCAAAGAAGAAAATGTTTTCGTTGGAAACAGAACAGTGATTAATGGAATAGCAAAAGCAAAGGTACCGACATTAAAATCAAATCACAGAAATGAGCAAAATTTTCTTGTAAGTTGATATTAATCTTGATTTTGATTCATCTTTTGAGCAGAGATAATTATCATGAGAAAACCATCAATACATAACACCTCAGTTATCAGTTTATCATAACTACACTTTTGAGCTAGCAATTGCAACACCATTCAAGTCTATTGACTCAAAAATGTACATCTTCAATGCAACTACTGCATAATGAAGAATAAAAAAAGGCATTTTATTCTTTTCTTTCTCCTTTTTTTAAAGCCCATGGCAACAAGGAGCCGATACGCTTAAAGAAAGCTTTAACTGTATAAACGTTGGTTTTGGAAGGCATAAGCTATTCACAAAGAAATCATCTAACAAAGAAAAGTATCATTATCAATAAATTAAATAATTTAATAAAGTTACCTAAAAAAATGATTTCAAATTTCCTTTGTCACATGGGTTTTATAATAGACACAATAATAAATGGCAATCTATCGTTGGATGGAAAAAGCTAACTACTAAAGGCTTGCCAATTTAAGGTAATCAATCAGGTTAATAAAATTAGGATAGTGAATACTCAATCAAGATAGTAAATGAAAAAAACAGGGCAATTCAGGTGACAAAAAGAAGGAAAAAAAAGAAAAGGCATGAAAAAAACTGATGCTGAGAAACAATTTTATAACAAAGTGATTAGAATGGAAGAAGAAAAGAAAAAGAAATCAAAAAAGACAGTTAATTAATGAAAGATTACTTACACCTCGAATGTTCCAATAGCCAAGAACAGGAGCCATTTCAAATGTTTAATTATAAAACAAATTAGTTGAATACAAGATAATAACAAATTGAATAAATTAATAAATTTAATGAATTGAATTTCAACTGGTTGGAGTTAACTTTACAATTTGCAGTTTCCGTCGCTGCCGTAGACTAACAAGATTACTAATGGTATAGATAGATGGCGCATGATATCGCCCTTTTGAGCTTGTGGCGCCGTAAAAGCTGACATAATTCCCAAATCTAAGTACACAAAAAGTTGTGTCGTCCTAAAAGTACACGAGTCCAATTTAATTAATGAAAGTTTTCATCCTTTAAATAATGCCATTTATCTAAAGGTTATAATAATAACATCTATCAGTTAAGAGTCGCTCAAAATAAGAATGAGCACTTCTCTAAAAATCAAATGCAATGTACAATGTGAGTGAAATCGGTGCAACTGATTTTGTATCAGCAGATAATCTGGCCATTAACGTTTCCATACAAATAGATTAAGTTTCATCCCAATGATGTTTCTTCATACAAGGTAAAGCTAGCGAAATTACCGTCAACGCATTTCCTTTTCTTGGTGTTTAAATCATTGAGTTGAGGTCTCAGAAATTAAAAGCACAAGTGAAAATTATTCAATGATTGTAATCTTTTAAATATTTCAATCTTATTACTGTTAGATTGTCAGTCGATCGTGATTTGAGCGCTGTTAGTTTCATTCTGATGCACTAAAATCTGATTTAAACTTTGCTTAATCAAGATTGTTGTGAAATAAAATTTGTAAAGGTCAAGGAAAATAATTTAACTTCAGTCTGATTGGCCTTTTTCATGGCATTTTTTTAGTATTTTGTAGCAGCTTTCAATTCGCGGCTTCATTTTTTTTCAAATCATCAAGTTTGCTCCATCTATCGTTTATTTTAGAAATTGATTGAATCGTTTTGCTTTCGAAATTTGTTTCTTTTTAAGTAAAGTTGTTTGGTGTAACAAAAGCTTATCATTTTTATACATGTACATTGTATTTTAATACCTGTGATGTTCAATTGTTATCTTTTTCTTTGGGTGAGTTTACGTTTTTATTTACTCAAGGTTATTATTGAATTTGCCATTGCTCAGAAGATAGCAAATCAAAAAATCATTGTTGTGATCCATGTTGTTGTTGTGAGAAGAGTTGAGTGGAATCATCAAAAAAAAGATGTTTAGTAGCGAAACATCATTTCTATCTCTTCTTTTTACTGGAGCAATTCAAAGAGTTTACTGTGTAGCTGTGTGTGTGTTTATGTTTGTGATATTATACAATACACTTCTCAATTCTCCTTTACTTTGGAAGGCAATTAAATCTAATGGTTTTTACTCCATTTTTTTCTCATACGTTTTTTCTCCCTTCTTTGTTTCGCCTTTCAGGTTGTCAACATTGTTTAATCTTTTCACCATCTCAAGGATTCACCTTTTGAACAGTTGAAGACGTAACAACCTCTCTTTTAAAACTATCTTCATCGTCAATAGTAGCTGTTCAACAGCTTAAATCTCCTTGATTTTTGGTCTTTATCCTTTCCTGTATCTTTACAATCGTAATATCTCATTTTTATATCCTGTGTCTGATATAATTTATTGCCTTCAACATGCCTGGTAAACGAAAGTTGAGCCAATTTGAAAGTGAATTACCCTTAAAGGAATTTGATGTCCACCAGGAATCAATCATGGATTTTGTGTCCATCATGTTGAATCAAGTTGAAAATGTGGTTAGCGGTGCTGTTACATCAAGTGATATCACAAGTAGCTTGACAACAACACCACATGGACCTTCTGGGGAGATTCAATTGCCTACAACTGAAACTCCTAGCTGATGGAATCCATGAGTGGCGTTGAAATCAAAACGAATCAAACAAATCGGACAAATCGGACAAACAGGACAAATTACGAGCTTTCATTGACATATTTAACCTATTCTTTTTTCATCTACTATACAATATATTTATCCTAATCTAAATTTAATGTCAAACACAATACGATGACAAATATGAATGAAAAATTGTGTCAACCTTACAATTTTGATCGATTTGTTCATATCGATCTAGCTGAAATACCATGTGATACACGACGAATGAGTGAGATAAGAAAAACAATTCCATTCAACATGTCAGCATTATTTTCTTTTTTGTCATTGACTTGGAAAATTCTGATTAATACATGCATTTTATACTTTAACTGCATTAGGTATTGACCATGGAATCAAATTGTAATCAATAAATATTAATTTCATAGCAAATGAAAAGACTAAAGCCGCTGACAATTTGTGACTCTCATTCAATTATTTACTTTCACTGTGACCAACGCTCGTGATGAAAATCGAAAGTTTAAGTGAAAAAAATTATTAATACAAATTACGGATAATATGAACTGATTCCCAAGTTTTTCTTCCGTAATGAGTGTGACAAGGAAAAGTTTCAATTGAGCCTGAGGTTTGAATCTATCTAAAATGAATAATGTGAATGTATCTCAAAGCTATTTGAATGATTTTTAATTTAGAATCATTTTTCGCATCTTGAAAGTGAAAGCAAAGCAAAATGCTAACTAAGTTTACTAAATCAATCTTTTCTCAAATTAATTTGCGCTGAAAATATATTGCTACAAACAATTGGGAGCAACTTAAAAACATTACTGATTAACCTGATTTTTCTCGGTCAATCCTGTTTAAAAAGCATTAACTATTAATTGTAATGCAATCCAAATCAAGGTTAATCGAGAATTGAATTAGTACAAATCAACACCAGTGACTTTTCAAAAAAAATTCATTCATTAAACTAGATTGATAGTTGATTGATTTGAACGGATCAAGGTACATTTTATTATATTATAGTAAACAGTTTATGTTACATTACTTCCATTACATCACTTATGTATTAATACGTTATGGTCTCCAAAAATCTACTTTTTATCTTTATTGGTTAAGGACTCATTTTTGGAAATATATTCAACTATATGAGGAATGCAAAAACTTTGTTTAACTATTGGGTTGGTCAGAAAACTTTGCTCGAAAAAGCTTAGCTTATGAATCAAGTTATCAATATCAAGTGATTAATATTTTGATTGGATAAGCTAAGGAGTACCGGATCTGGTTTTAGAGTTAAGAGTTGGGACTTTGTAGGTTTGCAGGGGCATGAAAACTGAGTCCATTCGTGAAATCAAAATTTTATGGTCAGTGTTTTTAATTACTAGCATAGGATCGAGTTCAAAGTCACACCAGAAAAATGAGTTTGACGATAAAATCTGGTTCCAATTATGAAAGGTGCATAGTTAGTAGAGGAAGTCGGACCTTCATAAAAAACTTTCCTTGTCTAGAATTCGTTATCGATGAGTTCACAAAAAGAAAATCTAAAATTAATATTGAAACTGGAATCCATTTTATTGCATATTGTTAAATAGTAATCGGTAATTAAAATCACTAAAATTTAATTAAACCGTTAGATGAGTCCCATTATGAAAGGTTAACAGTAAGTCTGCTATTCTAGTTTAATATTACTCCACTAGATGTCACTTTCTGTTGTGAAATAAAATAAAATTGTTTATCATTAAAAAAAATTACTCCAAGCATTGGACATGGAAAATGTGGTGAAATTGGAAAGATGTTAAATTAAAGTATATATAAATCTTTTTCTTTATCAATGAAAAAAGTCTCTCAGCTGTAATATCCTTCAACATCTTATTCCCATTGAAAAAAGCGTCACATTTGATTCACCTTTGCTCTCAAATTTATCTCAATCACCATCAATATCGTCCTTTGATGTGATCTTAATCCTTTTTTTATTCTTGCCCTTTCACCTTTCAACCACAACCTTCTAGTCTAGGCTTTTATTCCAATTATATAATTAATCTGAAGTCTTTCCCTCTATCTAACAAAACCAATGGAAGTAAAATGAATTGACCAAAAACAACTAAACTTCAAGCCAAGTGATAATGTTAACCTCAATGTGAACATGAAAACCAGAAAAGTGCTTTTATAGTCTAACCATTTGTTTTTGTCTAATTTTCCAGTTATTTATATTTCTATTGGTCTACTTATCGTCGACTTGATGATCATCAACTGACTCAATCTCATCATTTTTGTGCTACAAAACCAACTTTCATTGTTATTAATCTGGAAAAGGGAATTTTGGGTTAAAAGGGAATAAAAAAGTGTCTTTACAATGTCGATCTATTTTCATATTGGGACACTTTTAACTTCTCTTATTTAATCCAATTTTTCCCTTCAATATACACAAATTTATTGATTATAATCTTGTCTTTATTCAATCTTCCCATCTAATATTACCGTAACAAACAAATCAATTTATAAGTTTACAAGGAAATAGTCCATCAAGTGAACACACAAAGTAATATCATCAAAAATCTCATCTCTAATTGAATGAGCAATACTAATCATGACTATAACCTATTCACTATCCGTTGCAAATGCTCGTCTTACTGGTTTCAGTCGATTACTGTTGAGGTGGAAAGGTTCAATTTATAAGCTTCTCTATCGTGAAATAGCAATATTTTGCGCTGCCTATTATGGACTCAGCGGTACTTACCGATATCTACTTTCTGATTCTCAGCGAACGTAAGTTTGAAATGATTGTACACAATAAACATTTCCCACCATTTTTCATTTCACTCTCTAGCTTTCAGTTTCAATGCAATTTGCTGGATATCAAAACT
Source organism: Tetranychus truncatus (assembly GCA_028476895.1). NCBI lineage: Eukaryota > Metazoa > Arthropoda > Arachnida > Trombidiformes > Tetranychidae > Tetranychus > Tetranychus truncatus. Next base: position 16,892,407 of record CM052060.1, read on the forward strand.
TACTTAAAAATCATTCTCTATCATAGACACTTTTTGTGATTTGTATTCCTTAATCATTCCTTTAGATTCATTGGATACTTTAAAATATGAAACTGTTAGTTTAGCAACACAAACATATTGGTTTTTTGCGAGACTTTATTTTTATTTTTTAAATCATGTGTCTGAATAGTTGTATTGTATTTCCTTAAATGGCGTTGAATGACTTTTAATTATGTGTTTACTATTTTGCTTTTTTCTACAGACTTTTTGAAAAATTATCTTTATATTGTGAAGCCTTTACACATTACATTCCACTTTCATTTGTCCTTGGTTTTTATGTTACTTTGGTTGTTGGTCGTTGGTGGCAGCAATATATGCAAATACCCTGGCCTGATAAGTGAGTTTTGTAATTAAACGAAATTCAAGCATTCCAATTCAATCTGCACCCCTGCCTGATGAATGTTTGATCAAACTTACGAAACATAGACTTAGATGTAACCTGATCTTTGAGTTATAATCGTTCGCTTCATCAAAGTCTTAATATTTCTTGTTTTATTGCGAAAATTTCTAATATTCATAAATTATCTTTCCTTAGAAGCCTAATGCTGATTGCAGGCCACATCCATGGTACAGATGAAAGAGGTCGAATGATAAGACGAACCTTAGCTCGCTATTTATTACTAATGCAAGTGTTCACCTGTCAGGCTGTTTCAATTGCCATTTTCAAGCGATTCCCAACCCTTGATCACATTGAAGATGCTGGATTTATTACACCAGAAGAGCGTGAAGCTTACGAACGAGTTCCAAGTGATCATGGTAAATGGTGGGTTCCAGCTCAATGGTTTTCAACATTGGCCATTAAAGCACGTAAAGAGGGTCGCATAAAACATGACATTTTCCTGTATCAAATATTAGAGGTGAGCTAAATACTTTCACCTTTAATCATTATCCTATTACCTCTCATCCTAAACCTTTTACCTTAACCATATTGCCAGTATTACCAATTACGTTAATCAATGTAGACACTCAAATGGTTTTTATAGTAAAATTACTAATGAAGCTGATCAAAATACAATTTCCTAAGATCACATGTACATAAATATATTATCTATGAAATTATGTAGGGAAACATTATCTCAACCTTTTCTTTTTTCCCTAACTTTCTTGCTTTCCCTCTCTTTCTCTCTTCCATCTCTAATATCACATTTCCCTTGCCTACCATGATATATTGATCACTTCATTCTGAGCCATTCTTGTTTCAACCAGTAAAATTCAGTTGATACCAAGCCTACAATTTGTTTTGCTTTTCAATTTTCTAGTCTTTCATCACACCACCAAAGCCACCAAGTTTTTCAATAAAATGTTACAAACTTTACATCGTTTCTGTTTACATTGAGCCAACAATGAAAACTGATTTATCTTAATTATTGTTTACAACCACTAAACCATTAAATCATTTCCTATTGAATTTTATTCACCTTATGACCAAATGATCTTTTCCTAGTGCTTTTTTAATCATTCCTAATGTTTCCAAACCTTTTCAAGTTGAATCCATCTACCAGAATCATTATAACATCTAACCTGAAATGATTATTTATAGAGATTTCAGGTTTACTCCCATGATAGTTTACTGATTCTAATACTTTGTTAGCTTTAGCATTTCTAGATCACATTTAAGTAGATAATCAATAGAAATGATATGTTGTAAATGTTGGAAAGTGTTAATAATAGATTGTCAATTGACCCGGACAATTTAATCATATCAAGTTGCTTTTTTCAGCATGATAAACTAACATCTTACGTTTACCTTTGTTCAATTGAAATTAATCACAATGGGAAGTTTTACTCAAGTAATGGATTTGATTTTTTGTTCAACATTTTTTTTCATAGAATCAAGCTTTCTATTATTATTACATTGAATTCAATCCAGATTGCCTTTGATTTAGAAACAAATAATTAAATGCTTTGTTATTGATGATTTTATTTAGTTGATTTAGTGATCAGGTTGGCTTTTATTAGTTTATCATTCAACTTTGACATTTAGCTCATATTTGAACAGGTAAAGATGAACTTTCACTTCTTTCTTATTGATGAGACATTCAGAGGTTTATTGGAAATTTCATTATACTTTCATCAACGATAAAATTGATTCAATAATTGTGATTTATTTTGTTACTATTTAAATGTCACTCATTTTCAACAATTTAGAGTAAACTGTAAAGGTCAGATTAAATTTTGTTACGTTGCAATGAATAAAATATTGTAATAGTGTTAAAATTTCATGTATTTTCATGAGTTTAATCGATCAGTTGAATGAAATTTACTATTATTAGGTTCTTCTTTTTCGTAATCATCTTTTCTTCATCATTATTCAATAAAACTTAGGTTGCTATTTACCGGTGTTATCAACGTGACTTTATTTGTATTTATTAGATTTTTGCTTTTTGACTTGATATAATCTCTGATTGATTGAGTTTTTGTATACTCAGAATCAAGAACTAGTGATTTATCGTTAAATAAGTGTCAATTGATCAATAAATTGTTTGGTTAAATGTATTTTCACGACAATCTAAAGCTATCCAAAACGATTAAGGATTTAGTGTTAAATGTTAAAAGGCTATAATATTAACTTGACCAAAATAATGTTGGCAGTTTGACTTTGATTACCTAAAAACGAATTATTATGTAAATAGTAAAATTATAATAGTTAAATTGAAACTATCTCTGAAAGCCAATTTTAAATTTAGCCTTTACTTTAGGTATAGAGGTATACAGTATTTTAGGATTTATCTTAATTTTTAAAATTAAATTAAATTTCAGCTCAGAATTCCGATTTGAACAAAAAATATTTTTGTTTAGTTGCATTTCTGAACCAACAAACCTCTTTAATTTTCTGGCTCATTAGATTCTGCAATTGTGAGCTTGGTGGGACTTAGAGACTTTCAGTTTGACAAACAGTCAGAATCCATTAGTTTAGCCCACGTAATATTGATTAACAATTTGTCTTTTATATTAAATTTTTTGCATGAATCTAATTTAAATTTATTTATCTTCTTTATTGATGAATAGGAGCTTCATATTCAAAGAGGCTATTGTGGAATGATGTTTGCCTACGATTGGATCTCAATCCCTTTGGTTTACACACAGACAGTGACCATAGCAACTTACACTTATTTTCTGGCTACTTTAATGGGTCGTCAATATCTTGATCCATCAAAAGGTTATCAAGGTCATGAGGTTGACCTTTACGTTCCTGTTTTCACAGTTCTCGAGTTTTTCTTTTTCATGGGTTGGTTAAAGGTTGCTGAACAGCTGATTAATGGCTATGGAGAGGATGACGATGATTTTGATCTTCATTGGTGCCTTGAAAGAAACACTGTTCTCTCTTATCATATTGTTGACAATATGTATTCAAATAATCCAAGATTGACAAGAGACAAATTCTGGGATGATCCAAAGCCTGTCTTACCTCACACTAAATCATCACTATACTTTAGAAGAGCACCTTTCCTGGGTTCAGCAATGAATTTAAACCTTGACCCTGAAGAGGTTGAAATTGTGACAATGCCTCCAATCGACGAGGAAGAGGGCGACCAAATGTATACCTCGACTCCAGCTTCACCCAATTTGGTTGAGGTTGAAGGCAATGAAGGTAATCCTGGACGTACAAATGAACAGGGAAACAATGAAAAGGATAACAAAGAAGAGGTTTCATCAAGACATCGATTTCTTCCCAGTTTACGTCCACCTGGCATGAGAATCGGTCAATCGTGTGATAACGTCTCTAAAGGTCCATTTAATAGACCTGCGCATAGTGAGAAAGGTGGCTTTCTTTCTCTTTTTCCTCCCTTTTTGCTGGAAACACCGCCACAGAAACGTAATCGAACCATTTCGCTTGCTGAATCTATGAACCGTAACTGTATTAATATGCATGAAATGGCTGGACGAACTGGTCGAACTGGAGGAGGAACCGATACTCCAGTTAATAATTACCATTCAGCTCGAGTTGGTCTTCCAGTTGTACATAGTGATATTGGTGTTCGAATGGGCGTTTTGGGTTCAACTGGGTTATCGTTTCCTGGTAATAATGAACTATCAAATGGACCGTCAAGTGCCAGTGGTTTAATGTTTCGTCCTTCGCCCACAATCGATACCATTTCCCGTAAAGATTCAGGTTCAATTGATATTAGGTCCATGAATGATGAAGATTTTAATGGTTCCAGTACTGCAGTTTCAGCGTCTTCATCACGCTATCGTTTACCTTCAATTGAAGCTAAGGAAAACGCGCGTTTTAATCAAAGTTTCCTCAATGGACCGAAAACACCAGTCAATGCATATTTTCCAAGCCATTTAAGTTTACCCATTCAACCTGATTCGCCTGAACTTGAGCAAGTGGTCAATAAATTATCTGAAATAACTTCAGCATTACCAAGTATTGAACCAGGTTCACCTACATCAGTCAATGAAATTTCCCGACGTAATTCAAAAGTTCACTCTGTTGCTGAAGAAACTGAACTTGATGAAGATGAAAAGGATATCGATGATGAAACTACAATTAGAGCTAAAATAATTGACAAGGAATCAGCAAAAAATAACGATAATTCTGGAAAAAATCGATCAACAATTGATTCAGGTTCTTCATCTGATTCTACTTCGTCTCAAGACAGTTTCTCTCCATTTGCATCTAATGAAGGAACGGTAACAAGTATGACGGAATTACTTGCTGTAGAAAAAAAGATGGAACAGAAGGAAAAATATTGATTAATTTATTAATTGTAAATACTTTTGTTGAATTTCCAAAGAGTCATAATGATTTACAATTTTTCTTCAATTATATGGTTGAAATCCTTGAAAAAATTAGGATTTTCAGTGATAAATTGCCTCTAAAGCCATTTAACTTTTTTAATGAATTAACCTAAAGCTATTCACCAAATTTATCATTATCATTCCACCGCCACCATCATCATGTTTTCATTGTTATATGATCACATTCACTGAAATTTCTTCGGGATCGTCTGTTAGATCAATTTAATTAACAAACGGAACATGCGATTAAATTTTGTTTGTTTTTTGGATCTTTTTCAAAAGAAGCTCTCAATCAAAGAAACAACTTGTAAATTCTTCAAATCAAATGTTATTCCCATCATTGTACATAAAATTTCCATTCGTCCTCATTGTTTAAATCATTAATCAATTTTTAACTTAATTGCCGATCGAACTTTACTCGAATCATTAAATCTTGAAAATGCTACTCAGTCAAAACGTCCGAGCATTCTGATCATTGCAATATTGTTGGCAATAAAAATAGTCATTTATCTTCCATTAATAAAAGATTCTAATTTGCTTAAATTTTCCATGTTAACCGCGAGAATTCATTAAACTATATTTGATATTAATCAAATTACGGAAGATTTTTTGGTAAAAGTCGAGCTCAAATATCTAGAAATAGGTTTAAAATAAGCTTTATACAAATATTTATACAAAGTAATGATGATAGTCAATCCAATCAATGAGCGGAAATGATTTGCAATAATTTTAATCAAGTTGAGTGTTTCAGCTCAGCTGAGTATTGATTTTTCCAACAATTTCAGAAAAGTTTAAACGAGTACATCAAAAGCATTGTTAGCTAATTTGAGATTCAGGTATTAGTGATAGCTTTTGTCTTAGCAAATTTTTACCAATTTCATGATGAATGCGGAAGCAAGTCAGTTGATCGAGCTATCTATTTAATCAATAGTTATCCGATTGTGGTCATAGTTAATGGGACTTTTTACAATTGACAATTAGTTGTAATTTATTTATTCATATCATTATATTTATAAAAATGTTTTCAGAGGCTAACTCTTTCGTTAGTGAACAATTTGATTAGTAAATAATCAGTATTAACACTATAGTAATAACATATTTAAATATTCATGAATGAAATCGAGAATCAAATTTAATTAGTATAATATAGCTATTTATAATAATGATAGTAAGATGATGGAGTTTTAATGAGAAAGAAACTTAAGATGATTATGATGGTAAGAGTGATTGGAAAGGAAATCAAGGAGGTATGAAGTTGAAATATTTTTCTCAACATCAACAAAACCGTATCATTTGGTTTTCAAACATTAGGATTTTATAATTTCAGTTCTAGTTAATTGTTTATATGGTTTTGAGAACCAGCTTTTTTCATTGGGAGTTAAAACAATAAAATGTTAAAAACTTCTACACTTAAAAAGATTACTCTAATGAACTATATTCATGCACTCTAATTGAGTGCTAATATTGTTACAGGTTGTGAGTAGAAGATGAAATGAATATAGCGCTATCGAAGGAAGATTTTGATTTGACTTTCGCTAGAGAAATTGGCTAATCCTCTCTCAATCACAATAATATGGCTTGGTTTTAATGATTATCAATTTTTCATCTTTTTAGTTTTTTTCACGTTATCCACCAAGCACCGTATTTGAGACTAGAGCTTTATGGACTTATGGTGAGGAAAGATACTTTTGTTTGCAGAGTTTAATTGTAGTTGAGATAAATGTTTTGATGGATGAGTGGTCCGGAGAAACGAGACAGGAAAAGATGGAAGATTAACCTAGCAGAGGCACATAAAGTTAGATTGTGCTAGGCTTTTCCATATCTGGATAATTTCCGGGATAATCCTCACTGACCATGATGAAAATAACAAAAACATGGCTTACAAATAGTTTTTGTTTTTTTGGTGAGAGAAAATGGATTCTATAGACCCGCTTTGCAGAAAGAATAACAAAACCATGGAACAGTTGTCGATGCATGAAACCATGTTTTCTTGAAAGATGTGTTATGTGATTCGATGTCAATTTATGATCAGTTGTTGAAGGATCGATGAAATTAGGGTAAGAGTATAATTATTCTTTTCCGTTTTCAACCGTTGACTTTGATAAATTCAAACAGTTAATCCACAGGATGGTAATAAGATGATATTAGCTGAAGGATTTTTCTCTTCTAAAAAAGCGAGAGTGAATCTTTGAATAAACACAGCTGAATAGGCAATTTGAGACTGGATATTGAAAAGGAGTAAATGTAAATTATCAGGTAGAAATAACATTTCTCTAACATTCTTAAAAATGTCAAATGCCATTTTTAGAACAACAGCTATTTCAGCCGCAGCTTTTCATCAACGCCAGTATATTTAAGTTTAACTGGTCCAGAATGTTGTTTAACGATTTAGATTTATGGCATCACGGTTTATCAGGCTAGAAGATGATTCGTTAATATTTTATGTAGGAATTTAAGTATTGATGCTTTAGGTATCAGTTTGCTGAAATGATGTTAAAAGATGATCGGTGGAGATTGTCCTGACAGAAAATTGGTGATGATTTGGTTTTTGACTTATTCTTGAGGGATTGAATTTTCTTCTTTCGATGTTGAGAGACAATCATATACGATAATTTTAATTTAATTGTAATTATATATATAAGCTAAATACTATTTTACACTGACTGGTATTGCATATTCATATCCTCCTTTAGAGGCCAGTTGATTCTGGAGATCATCAATCTGAAATAAACAGAAGAAAGAAGGAATAAGTAAAAATAATAAAACATTCAAATCGATCACATTGGTGCTGATAATTATTGTCACGGATGTTAGAAATTAATGAATAAATTATAATGTTCAATGAAAAGTGACAAACCATAAGGTTAAATCAAATATAAGGAAGTGAACAAGTTTCATAAGAAATCAAAGCAGTTAAATAATTCAAGATGAGGGTGGCAACGAGATTAATAGGATTTCTTAATGTTGGATGCAAACATGCGGGTTAAATATCCGGATGAAAGTGACTTAGATGCGTTCTAATGAATGCATTAAAGATTAAAATGAGATTTCTTAGAATTAACCGTTTTATCTACATAAGCACCAATATGAATAACGTAGGTTGAACATACATGAGAAGACATCTCGCCGAAGCCAACATGTGCTGTGTGTTTGAAGTTCGTTGGACTTCCAATCATAGATCTATCAATTCTTCTACGCCTCTTCTGGGATTGATGGTTGAACCGATGGAAGGAATGGATAAAATAGATGGAAAAGATAAAAATTAGATTAGCAAAATAGTCAGATTTCATCACCACTGATTAGTCACTTACCGAGCGAGTTTGCTGGGTAACACAGCAAGTGAAACATTGAACAAGCATATCACTCATCTTGGTTGTCTTTGATAGGTTGATTTAGAATGGAATAGAAAATAGTAAACAAATATAGTTTTATAGCAGTAATAACGATGTTAAAGTCAATTTAACTGGAAAATCGGTATAACGTCACTTGATGGAAGACGTTGATTACTTAAAAAACTGACTGAAAGTTAATTAACAAAAACCAATTCAATTAAAAATAAAGCAACATTTTAATGCAACAAAAACACAAAAACAGTTGTTTATTGCGCACAGCATATTGACTGGTAAAAGCTGAATTGATGAAATGAAAGATAAAGTGAGACAGTAAAGAGAGAAAAAGAGAGAGACAAAGGGGAAAGAAAAAGTAGGGGGATAAGAAAAAAAGAGGGAGGTTCAAAAAGCGATTTGAGTCTCTGTATTTAAAACTAATTGAAGCAATTTATCTTTCATTTTGTTTCACCTTCACAGTTTTAATGTATGATAACAGAAATGATGAATTAAGATCAAGCAGTTTATAAATTGTCGTAAGTTATTAATAATAATTTCAACTTTTCAAGTTATCCAATATCAACTAATGATAATGATATAAGATAATAATTTGAGAGAGACTTTAAATATAATGTGTAATTGACTGACAAAAAAATTATCCCATTAAACGTTAACCAAGTTAGATAACCTTATCATACTTTAATTGTAGGTGGTTATAATTGTGTCTATATGAATTACAATCAGTAACTAAGTTTAAAAGAAAGCCTTGGACCAACGATTTAGAGACGGATATTCATTTGAATGGTGAAATATGGTTAAAATGATAAAATTAATGATACCGATTGGTGCAGTTACTTATTTGATAAACAATATAAAAGGTCATTTATGGGGGATTAAAATGAAAATTGTCATGAACCTGATTGATCAATATGAAGTGAATATGGCTAGCCTTGTCCATTGTAATTATATAATTGTAAATGCAGGTGAATTACCTTCTGGTTAATCATTAACTTGGAAGATTATCATTTTTAAAAAGTGATTTTATATCAATTATAATGGTTGAAACGATAATCATCTTGAACGGTGTTGGTTGATGGTGATGATTGAGGCCTAAATAACCCAAAACAAGTGATTGATGAACCAGTAATTGTTTCAGTGTGTATCTAAATTGTTAACAGCAATACAATTGCAATTGTAACCCAAAGGAAATGTCAGTAGAAAAAAAGTGATCGATTTGGGTGTGAAAAAGATTTCTTTTTTATCTCTATTTTATGATGTTTTTGTTGCTTTTTTGTGTAACATCATCATGAATGTTATAATGGGTTAACAAGAGTTACAATTCGCTATCTGATTGTACAAAATTTTGACGCAAAAAGACAAAAATGTGTCACAATAAGCACTAATAATACATATTTACTAATCATAATATCGAGTAATATTCAGTTGAATCTGTTATATCAGATAAATGTAACTTTTTATGCATGAGAAATGGTATTGTGGACATTTATTAATGTAAAGTAAATGAATAAATTAATCAAAAATAACGCATTGATATTCAACAAAAACAAAAACTACCGACTAATAATTATCTTACATTTTTTTACAGTTGCGAGTGAAAAATGAATAAACCCTTTTTTGATATAGATTTGATAGCTTACAAATCAATAGCTTTTTTATGCAAACAAAATAGCAACACTCAGATGAGACAAAAATGAGAAAGATGAAACATAATAACAGTTAATTGGTGATTAAATTATAACTTATAATCAATTTAAAGCTAAAAATTGTTGCACATTTGAGCTTGATCATGATTATCATGAATGTGATGGTTTTTTTGGTGAGTTAATTGAAAGGTAAAAATTGAAAAAGCAGAACTTGACTTACCCTTAAAACATTTATCTATAGAGATGATCCGAGGTCGACTTGTGATGTCGGAACATTTAGATTAACCTTTATTTAAATGTGTTTAGTTGATTCGTTGAAGTTATAAACAGACACTCAGTAATTAATAAGCATGATTAATTTGAAGTATAATTGAATAAAAAAACTGATGATTAAACAGTTTGGTTAATTTGTTGGCAAGTAAAAGTGAGGTGAGTAAAAGCTGTAAAAACATTGACATAGACTGGCATAAGAAAGAGGTGAGTTAATGGAGGTTGATTTGTGCGACTCTAAATTTTAACATTCAATTGTTCATTAACCTCTCCTCTCTTCATTGATTCATTTACCAATGTTAGATATCAGGATGATGAACAATTAATGAAATCAAGATTGTTCAATCATTGAAAGTAATTAATTAAACAGCCAGGAAAAGGTTATTTCATTTGAAGGGGCAAACTTTGAGTAATAGATAAATGTGATCAAATAAAATTTTCAGATCATAGATTCGATTCTAGTTTTAGATTAATCAAAATTTAAAATCTACAGGTTAAGTTGAAGGATTTAATAGCAATTTAATTTCACCATTTTTGTAGTTATAAAAGGTACTTCACGAATAGCTGCGTTAATCAATATTTTATCGATTGGAAAATATTCCACTATTTTATTATTCATCATTTCTATTTTACAATTTAACATGGCATTCACAATTTGTATTCTAATTGTCCAATTAATTACCAAGAGATACAATTATGAGAAATGATTTCATCTATCAAGCAATACATTGGTCTGTATTAAATTTAAACATTAACATTTAGGTAACTTCCTTATTTTTTCAATTACAAACACAAAATTATAATATTAACAATAATTGTAATGTAATTGTAAAGATGTATACTTGGGCTGTTTTGTTTCTTGAATTCAATTTAAACAGGGTTGGTTATATCTACAAGTGAATGAATCATTTTAAACCAATAACATTATCATTGTAATAGTTTGCCAAAATAATGAGATACCAGATACATAGGAGAGTTAGTAAGCTCAAGTGTTAATCACTCTGATGATGATGGTGGATTTTAATTGAACAGTTTCACTGGTATTTTCTGCTGGTGATGGTGTGTGTGTAACGATAATGATAATGCTTTGTGATCCAACTCGTGTTGTTGAAACTGAATATTTGGTAGAATTAATTAAACTTCCGGGATTGCATTGACACTGACACAGCTATCAAAGCAAACTTTAAAATCAAACATCAATGGATTTGAATCAAGATTTTGTGCAAGACTGTAATCTCTCTTCATCTGTGTTCCTTTACCCCTCCTCATCCTTATGCATCCTTAGACTTGCTTGGTTTTGTTTTCTTTCCTGGTTTCTATCAAATAAATAAATACCAAGAATGATTTACATTTAATTACAATTAAAGACCAATTAAAATTTACATGAAGATCAGTTAAAACATACCTGAAAAAAGAAAATAATAGTCCAACATTTCATTGGATTATCATCTAAAAATGGTCTAGATGTTGAATGTGTATAAAATGAAAATCCGATTCTATTAAAGTTAATGTCAAAGTTGTAAATAAAATCGTCAATTCATTTTAACTGCTTCCTGATTTTTCCTTGAAAATCTTGTAGATGTAACAACCATGAGCCAGGAAAATTTGAAGAGTCTGAAAAAAAAGTAAGAAAAATTATTTTTGTGATTAAATTTTATTATGATTAGTTGGAATAGTATAAGAGGCGACTTTTAGATAAAGATAATAATGGCAGTGATAATGATGCTAGACATTTGGGTTGACTGGATGAAAACGCAATTTTGGTGAGAATAGGCAAAATAATCTAATTGTAACTTTAAACAGGTCAAAACAAAGTCAAACAATCAGCTAATGTGAACTAAATAAACATACGAGGTGTCAACTCTGGCCAGTTAATGATTTTTTGCCAAGGGTGGCCTGATAGTCCTTTGTTGTTGTGGATGATGATAATTATAATGATTGTAATGATGATGATGATGACGATGACGATGATTAATGAATCTGGGTGTGACTGGAAAACATGAAAATTTAGGTACACCAGAAATGGTGTATAAACGGAAGGTCATCTTAATTAAGACTACAATGAAAATTATCTCAACAGGTACTAAACCGTGTAAGAAAAGGAATACAATAACAATGATCAAACCTTAAAAGTAAACATGGCCTCACTTGACCAACGAGGCAAATCAATGGAACAACTTGACTTATAAAAGTTAACAAGAGTAAATTTCCGATCAATTAACTTGTAACATTAACATTTATACCTTGAGTGATCGTTTCTTTATAAAACACACATAAAAACAAAATATACACTTTACCTGAAACACTTAATCTACAAAGGTTGTGAATTTACTTTAGTTTCTATTGTTCATTAACTCATCACTTGTATTGTATTTAGAATTATCTTCATCATCTTCGTTGCTCCTTCTTCTTCCGCTTTCTCATCCTCTTCAACTTTATCCTTCCCTCTTGTTGATTTCATCTTTAGCTCTTTATTTTATTCACAGCACTGAATCATCTTCATCTTAATCATCTACTGAAATGAGAGAAGAGAAAAGAGAAGAAAAAAATAAACAAGATTATCAATCAGGGTCAAGGTTAAATGTAAAAATCAATGTGTATCTGATTATTCTGATTTTGGTCCTCAACAGTTACCGGTACAAGATTAGGAGAGGTTAGGCAAGGTTGGCTTTAGCTGGTTTAAAGCTTGCAACAGGTAAAGGGTAGGCTTAGAAACTAGGTGATGATTTAGTTATTTTCCTGTACTAATTTGATTCTTCCTTGCTCTCACTCATTTGCTCACCTTAAAATCTTGATACGAACCTGGGAAGTTGGATGATTAATATAAGAAAGTAGTCTTCATAATCATCTATTGCTGTGGTTGAACAGTTATTCCTTTTTTCCCCTCTCAAGTTACGCCTAACATTCTCATGTTGATAAAGCTGTTGTTACTTTTATGTATACAATTACTGAGTAATAATTATTGAAAATATTAGTTGAAACTTACCTTGTCAAATCCATCAAGATCGATAAGAAAACTTTATTTAAAAAACAATGGCCATCGTCATTGAATCAGCTTGCTCCAAACCTCATTCATAGAAGCAAAGAATTATTGATTAAATTGTTGGCCAGCTTAAACAGTTAACCTTTTTAATCAAGCTTTTTCTTGATATTCATGGGTACAATTGATGAAAATATTAATAATCTAATAATAAGGTAGAGAAGAAAGAGAGAAAAATATTAGTTAGGCGAGGAAAGCCATTTACGCGATCAATGAGGAAAGTAACCAGAAAACCCAAAAAACTGTACCAGGCAATGAAAATGGTATCCATACAATTGAGATCAACATGAGAAAGCTGTTGATAAGTTGATGATAGGTGTAAAGGTTATTCAAATTAACAAATAAAAAATGTTAAAACTTCTAATATTTATTAGTTGATCAATGCTGAAACTCTTCACCAAATCATTAATCAAAGCTAAAACTAAAAAAAGAACATTTCTCTCCAACTGTTAACTGTCAACATGTTTAAATCAGCTAACGTAACCTTTTCTTTCTTTCTCATTCAATATAATGATGAATAAGTGCAAAAGTTGAGACAAAAGAGATAAAAAAGCTAAAAACAAGACGAAACCAGTTCTTCTTTACTCTTTGACTAGCCTTACTGGCCTTATGTTTCACCCGATTACGAATTTTGTTCACTTTGTGTTATCTTAACGGACTTTTTTCAAACCAATATCAAACTGTTATTTTTGAAAATCAACAAAGTAAACTCTGTTTACAGTAATTAGATATTTGCGATTTTTATTTAACAGCTTCTTAAAATTTTCACTCTACTTTATTAGCCGTTTGATTTATTATTTAATATCTTTTTACTTTCAACCTTGCATTCAAAAAATGGTGTTGAAAGCAAGGCGAAGTGCTTATTTCGCTGGTCCATTCCAAAGGTGTGCCTATATGTTTTTTTCTACATTTCTTGAGTTATCAATAATTTCTTTTTTCGATTTAAGTTGATTTCATGTGATTTTAATTTCTACCACTACCTGATTAACTCATTATAACATGCTATTTCATGACAAATGATGATAGATGTGTTCAAATAATTTACATCCACAAGGTCATCGGACAAGTATTTAGTGTAAGTACTGTGTTAACTTTCATTTTTATAACAAACAAATTTTAATAAACTAGTTTCTCCACTAACTCTCTCCTTCTCACCCTTTACTTCAAACCAATCATCATTACCATGTTTACCTGAAGGTTAGAATGAAAGTTTCAGTCTTATACTTTATTTGAAGATGAAAAAATATTTCAATAAAATCATTTGTTTTGCTTCTTCTTGTGTGAAGTACGCTAATGAGGTACTAAAATTAACAAAGAAAAATCACTTCACTTAGATTCGAATTAGATTTCAATTAAATTGAAATTGCCAAAAGGTTATCTCATCAAACGTGTACATCAGCGGTAACCCTGTTTAACAATAAACTCTTTAACTTTATGCATGAGATTGTTATTATTTAGTGATTCTTTCCCTACAGGGTTTATTAACTCTTTTATTAATTTTTGTAAACATTTTCATATTGTTTCTCTTTCGTTTTTGATGTATTTCCAAATTAATCCTTTACCTTAACATGATTTAGGCCCCTCTTTGTTGTGCCTAGAAAATGGACGATCTGGTCGGTAACCTCCACAAGTAAACAATTAATTTGGAAGTCTCCATGTTCAGCGCAATCCTCAGAGCTCACAATGAACAGCGTTGATCGACCTTCCACTTTACCACTGCTTACACTGAATTACCAACTAAAGACCTGGTTTTTGAAGTAACTCTACCCTTTCTGTTTCAATGTGAACAGGATAGAAGTGGAAACTCAGTCTCTATGAACATCTAAAAACGAACCTCGAAATTAACTTATAACTAAGATGTAAGATTGTTTTTCGTTTCCAAAAAAAAATGAACCTTCAATACTTCTTCTTGCTTTACCTATTATTATCTGTTCAACAATGTTATTGTTACAAAAAACACATTTCTAGTTTACGTGTGTTGTTCATGTTTATTGTAAATATAAATAAGCACTGCAATTTGATAATTTCAATTGTTTAAGGTGAAAATCTGCTCACGATTTACAATTAAAACTCACCCAAGATCCATGAACCATTATTTAACTCCACAGGTAAACATTGTTACATTATATTGAAGTCTTTGTTGTAAAACTGGTGATGTTAAATACCTTTAATTGTCATAATTACTAAAATGCCATTTCACCTTAACTCTTTTTTTTCATGTAATCAGACTTTGCAACACAATAGAGACCGCATTATGCAATGATTTCAAGGACAGTTTCAAGGTTAATATCTGGTTCTGCTATCATTCAAAAGGTTGAATATTCTGAATGTGAAAGAAATGAATTTGGTGGCAATTAAAACGCAATCAATTAACAAAAATATGAATGAATTATCATCAGGCAAGAAATCAATGTTAATGATCCTTTGGATGAAAGCTGTTCTTTAATTTCTTATGCTCAACAGCATCTTACATGGTTAATAAACATCACTAAGTTTGCGTTTGAAAACTTTCTGTAAACCTGATAAATGTTTTCTTTAACCATCTTTCATTTTGAATCTAAATAGTTAACTTTTCAAAATAACCAATCAAGACTTATAATTTTCAAGTTTGCATAAGTGAATTTTTTTCTTACCTGATCAATCGAAAGCTTTTAGATTGTTAATGAACCATTGATGTTCAAGTTAGCACATAACAATTAGTATGCATATGTAGAAAAAAAGTTGAAAATTTCCTTGTCAAAGTCGAGAAAAACCTCACTAATTATGTAGTAAAGTAGAGCTCAAATTAGTAATTTAATCAAATTGTTTTTAATTCGTTTGTATAATTTTTAAAAATCATGATATGATCATTTTCATCATTATCGATATCAAACAATGATATCGATAATGATGAATTTTGAATTTCTCGGTTTAAGTATTCCTACAGCTTGCCAGCCATTTGTATCGACTAATGTGACCAGCTTCGTACAGATGTATTATTAGATGGAAATTGTAAAGAAGTCCAGGAATCTCCGAAAAGATAAGAAAGAAGCAGAAATAAAGAGAAAGATCGAGCCTTGGTTACAAGTCTTGATGAGTTCAGTTGAAACCTGTCAGTTGGGTGAACTTCATGAATATCACCAGCTAGTTTCATTGCTTTTCAGTCAAACAAAGTTGTCCCTGGGTTAAATTTTCCTGTAGTGAACCTACCATTTCCATAGAATGTCATAAAACGGGCAAACGAGAGTTTTGATATAATGTAAACCAGTTTCATTTTCCTTATTTGACTTTAATAGCTGAATCCATCAAAGGAAAAATGATGAGACACATATGACAGTGTGACAAATACATCATTTGTGAGTCAGAGGAAAGTGCAAAAATGTTCTTGTAGGAAGACGAAGAAGATGTTCATTAAATGAATCAATAGTTATTGACTTAGCCTCTTCACCTAACAAATTTTGAACCAGATTTCTATTAATATTTGTCATCTGTGGTTTGCCTTTTAAATGTCATACTATTAGTTAAAAGGAATACAATTTTGCTTTCCCTCAATTACCCTACATAGACATCTTACTTTAAGCATTTGACAGTGAAATTTAGACTGACTTCATTCCGATTTGATTATTCGTGATCAAAATTAGTTTCTGACGGTTCAAACATTATCATATAAACCCCACAACTCAAAATAAAGTTTAGCAATTAAAATAAATGACGTTTTGGCTTGAAATGTTATAATTTATTCGATAGGATAACAATCATTTTTTAGACATGAGTTCCACTTTTGTTACAATCAACAAAAATATGGATATTTTTTTAAGGAAAAAGGGGCGCGAGATAAAGATTTGGAGCAAATTAAAAGAGAAAAATTCGAGAAATTTGGTTGAGTTTTTTTTGTTTTGTTGCTATATATAATTCAAGTCCTAATTTAAATTAATCCAATCATTGAATTTTTAAGAAGTAATTTGTAGAGGAATAGAGGAACCTTTTCAGCCTCAACATTTCGGAAGATCACTTCGATGCTACCATTCTCAAGATCGTAGCTTCTCCATTCGTAGGTCATCTCGGAACTAAGATCAACATTACGTCTTTTAATTGGTGTAATGGTAGCTCGTCGAGTTCGGGTAACTTTTGTGAGCATCTTGCTGATCATTTCAGTTTCAGGTTTCATTTCAGTGGTAATTTCATTAAGTTCTCGGTTAAGGTGTTTCTTGGCCTTTCCAATTCTGTCACCAATAGATGATCGAATGTATTCCATTTTAGCTTTAAGTTCACTATCTCTTTCCTTAATGATGGCATTTCGCTCGTTAGTTGCTCGTTCAAGGAGGTCGACGGCTTGGTACTGTAATCAGAGAATGAAAATGAAAATAATTAGCAAAAGAACGAAATTTTGTAAGTTAGAGTAGTGATGTGAATCTCAGTCATAGTACTTACGGTAGCTTGAGCCATGCTGTTGGTATCCCAGGTCATTCGGACAAGGTAGTCATTGACATAATCCTTCATTCGTCTGATTGAGAAGTCAACCTTTCGTTCACCTTCAGTCATGGAAACTTGATTACCAAAAGTGAAGATTTCGAAAAGGAAAACTGATTTGTCTGATCGAGCTTTAAGGTTTAAACAGGTTCGAAGACCGTATTTCTCTTCAGCATTGTTAGCTTCAAAGAGGGTCAATTCAACACACTTTTCTGGCTTGGTGGCATCCATCTTGGCTTGGAGCTTGTATCGTGAACCGTCATTGAATCCGAAATCAATGGTGGCATCTTTGATGGCATCAAAGAAGTGGAAGGTTCCGTTGTAGAAGTAAGATCCGAGTGGGTGTCTGATGTTGTCGTGGAAAGTGATTCGAGGTAATCCTCGTTCCAAACTGATGAGATCGTGCATGTTAAATGCTTGTTCTCTCTTGAATTCTTTACGTTCACCGTTTCGGTTAACCCAGTGGCAATCGCAATCTCTCAAGGTTTGTAAGTCTTTGGCTTTCAAGCTTCCACTTGATCTGAAAACACCTTTACATCCAAAGTCGATTTTCTCTTCTTTTTCCCAGATTCTCCAGTTGTAGTTCATCTTGTCTGAAGCCTTTTCCATGTAGATAGCAGTGTTTAAATCGTGGTTCTCTTCACCGTTCAAGTTCAATCCCATTTTAACATCAGCGGATTTAATACCCCAGATATTGTATTTAGGAACATCAGATTTAAGTAAGTTTACAGAGGAAATGAATTTGATTGGCTTAGCAAGAGTTTTGTGTTCGAATGAAATGACATGATCAGCTTTCAAGTTGTTAGATGATCGCTTGATGGATCGATCTAAGGTGATCTTGAGTGCATCAGCGTTTTCCTTTGGTCGGATAACGAGACTCCATTCGCCTTGGTATCGGTCTTCAGAAGATGATTTCTCATCTTTGGTAGCGGTAAGAGTCACGATTCTTTTTGGGAGGGTAATTCTTGATTCATAAACAGCGTTTCTGGCGTTCTTGACCATTCGAGACATTTCATAACCGTATTGTCGTCCACTAGTTGCAACAAGAACTGAACCGTATTCCTTTCCTTGTTCTTGGTTCCATTTCAAAGATACATCATATCGTTGCTTGTCACTGTTTGGTCCTTCGATGTTCATTTGGATCAAACCTTTTGGTCCAAGAATCAATTTAGAATTCATCTTGGAACATTTGGTATCCCAACAGTATTTACCGAAGATCTCGGGATTTTCTAACAAAGTCAAAGCTTGGTTAACTTTGAAAAGGTTAGGTGATTCAGTTTTCAAGGAAATAAGGTTGTCAGAAATCAAAAGATGGTGGAAGAAGATGGGTTTACCCTTGAAGTAAAGTTCATTGAGGATGGCGATTGGGTTTTCCAATTTATTGTTGACCTTTTCTAGACCAAAGAATTGAACTGATGAACCATCATTAATGGCCAAAGTGTATTGGAACCATTGTTTTCCTTGGAATTTCAAGTTTGTTAAACCAGTGACTGAGGTTTTTGATGGAGCTTGAAGCTTGAAAGAAGCCTCAGAATCAAGAGATTTGGATCGAAGGTAGAAAGAAGCTTCGTTGCCGATGAATTCAGCAAGTCTGACTAGAGGAAGGGAGACACTGAATTCAGAGTCAACCTTGGACATTTCGTAAAGCTTAGCAGAAAAGTCAATCTTGTTAAGTCGGGTATAGTCGATGGCGAGTTTTCGTTGTTTACCAGAAGCAGTTCGTCCAGCCATTTCAGCGTTAACCTTGGCACCCTCTCGAGCGATCTCAGCGGAAACTTTCAAGTTCATTGGGTTTGATCCCTTCTTTTCAAGTTCCATATCAACTCTGCGACCATCTCGGTTGTATTTTACTTCGTAAGCGGTTTTTCGGAGAGCTTCATACTTTTCTGAGGTAAGTTCTAATTTGCCATTGACGTTGAAAACTCGACCACGTTGGAATTTGTCACCGTTGAAGTTGGCAGCAATAAGCTTTTGACCATTGTCATTAGCACCAAAGGTGATTTCAAGTTTGTCATTGACAAGTTCGTAAGTCATTTTAACGTCTTGGTTGAAGTTCTTGATAACAATTCTGTGTGGACCGGCAATTAAAGTCTTGGCGAAAGTACCTTCGATTTGACCATCAATTTTCTTGTCACCCTTTACGATGAGCTTGGATTGGGCAGTAGCCTTCCATTGAGATGATTCTTGTTCTAAACCTAGGTTGAATTTGATATCAGCACCGTAACCTTCTACGCTGACTTCGACTGATTTTTTGGATTCTCGGGGAATGACAACAATGTTCCATTTAAGTTGATCAACGTGACCAACAACAGCCCATTTGTCAGATTCAATTTTACTGTCAACGACTAATGGAACTCCGGATCGGTTTCGGTGTTGGAGGTGAATCTTGGTGAATTTATCGTTGCTGATGAGCAATGATGATTCTTTACCTTCATACTTGAGGTTGGCCTTGATGTCAACAGTAGGCATCTCGGTTCTACCGAATCGGGATCGTTTCATGGGCAAAGCAATCTTGGTGTTAATTTTAGCTTCGAGGTCACGTTTGTTGGCAGTCATGTCAATCTTGGATAATCGTCTTTCTGCGTTGTAAACATGTTGGATTCGGCTTTCGAATTCGTCACCAACCTTCAAAACAAGTTTGTGAACGAGTTCATTCTTGTTCTCTGAGCGAAGTTCAAATGAGTAGATTGGTTTTTGGTTTTGTTCATGGGTAGAAGTCAACATCTTGTGCTTGTCAGACCACTTGAGGTGAGTAGAGTGTTTTTCACCGTGTTCAGTGCATTGTAATTCAAATTTGAAGTCCTTTTCGGCAAGAGAGGCCTTTAATTCGGCAAGAACATTAACCTTTCTGGTTTGTAAATTGAATTCATAGTGTTGATTAGCTGTGTCCATTTTAGCTTCAAAGCTAGGCATGATTTTAGGTCCTGAAAGGGTTGTTGATTTAATGCTCTTAACATCTCGTGCGTTGATGGCTGAAAGTTCGTGAGCCAAATCCTTTGAGTCCTTGGTGACGAGTTTGAAAGATTTTGCTTTCAAGTCAACCATGCTATCAATTGAACCAGCAGGTACAGAAACTTTGCTCTTGATTTGATGAGCATTTCGGTCGTATTCAGCGGTAAGGAGATTTCTTTCTTGGAATGAAACCTTGAGGTTAGCAGCAGCCTTGGATCGTTCTCGACTCAAGTCAGCTTCGATTTTGGCGATTTGTCGGTTGTCTGGGTGAGAAAGGATCTCAAAGTTAGCTTGTTGCTTGCCAGAGGCTCGGTTGAGAGCGGCAGAAACATGGTAACCACGAACTGGTCGTCCTTTAGGCTCAACCTTGTAGATGGTGTTCATCTTGGGTGATGAGGTGAAAGCGTATGAAGTCTTAACACTTCTTGATTCTTGTGCAGATGAGAGGACAAGGTTAAGAGTACCCTCAGACAATGCGGTGGTCTTGTGGTCGATGACCATCTTGTGGTTGTTTTCAGGTCGGTTCAAGTCAGAGTGAGTCATTTCAACTTTAAGTACTTCCAATCGTGGGGCAAAAGTGACTCGGCCTTCAACCTTGTGGTTGAATTGTCTAGCTCGGTGTTCAACGATCAAAGAGTTCTTAACTTCAACGGTGTTTTTGGCACCAGTCTTCATTGATGAAACTTGTCGAATGATGATTCGGTTAAGGGTAGATTCTTCAGCGAAGTATCGACCGTATTTAAGTTCAACTTCATTCTCTAAGTGTTCAGATTGTTTGAAGAACATCTTGTGAGTAAGTTTACCGTTAATTTGTGGCCATTGGCTAGTCTTGATTTCCAAATTGTTGGTGACAGCCTTAGCTTCTCCAGTAGTGTCGATCTTGTAGTTACCAGTGAGTGTGATCTCTTCCATTTTACCTACTGTTCGTCTGTATTCAACTCTACCAGAGTAATGAAGACCAGTGAACACTGGGTAAGATCCTCGGATTGAACCATCAAGCATGAGGTGCATGATTTTTTCAGCTCGTTCATTGTTCAATTCAAATTCAACTTTGTATTGTTCTTGCTTGTTTCGGTTCATCTTGATGAGACCAAGTCGGTTTCGTTTGTTGCCCATGTTGGAGTGAATTTGAGCCATCATTTCATTACCTTCCTTGAATGTAAGTGGAGCAGTGAAAGTAAGATCGTAGTCAAGCTTTTCTCGTAAAAGAGGTGAGGTTGCCATCATGTTAATGATATATTGTCGGTTTGATCGTGGCTCCATTGCAAGTCGAGCTGAGTGAACTCGTCGATCAACTTGGGTATCAATGGAAACAATCCATTGGTTTTCAGATGGAAGAGCGGCAGAAACATTGAAATCAAAAGATTTGACTGGAGTGTCAACGAGGACCCAGAATTTACCGGCAAAGTTCTTCATGGTCTTGAAGTCACCGGATTTTCCAAGAACGATTGCGACCTTTCGGTTTACTTTGGTGTTGGGGGTATCGAAAGTAAGTGCTTTCTCACCTTGACCCATTCTGACAACCAATTCGTAAGTGTTAAGACTCTTGTCGGTTTTTTTGGCGAAGAATCGTCGAACAACTTGAGCGTTTTTCTTTTCCATAACAGCATTAACTTCTTCTTGACCACCGAAACATAAGGCAAATCCGAAGATTTTGTCGGTGTATTCAGTTGAACACCATTCACTGTTGTAACCTGGGAATGATCGTTCTTTGATTTCATTGCCATTGCTGTCTCGGGTAATCTTGGAGATATCTAATCGAAGAAGATCCATCTCATCCTTGGTGTTAAGGACAAAGGTGTGAACCTCTGAAAGACCAGATCGAGTAAGAGAATGAAGACCATCCATAACAACATCAGAGTTGACAATCATTTTAGTAAGTTGACTAGCAACAGGCTTGGCGAGAACCAATTCGTAACCATAAATGAATGCAAAAGCAAAGTTGGGAGAAAGATCAAGAACGCGTTTTGATGAGGTAGCAGCGGCTGCTTGAGATTTGAGGGAAGCTTTGATGCCAGGAATAAATGATCCTTCATGTTTGTATCGGAGGGTAAGACCAGAAGCTAAAGGTTTGTTCAATTGGTAATCAACAAACATCCAACTAAGAGAAGCTTCAATAGCCTTTCGGGTTTCGGTATTCTCAATGACGAATCGTCTAAGAGATTCTCGTGTTTCAATTGAGCTTGGGACACCATTCCAGTAGAAAAGAGTGATATCATTGATCTTGATGTAAGCAGAGAATTGGGCTGAGTTAGCAGCTGATCGTTGAATTTCTTCAATGATCTTAGTCAACTCCCGAACAAGTGGGTCAAAGTCTCGTTTTTCTCTAACTTCTTCAACGATCTTTTCTAAGTCCTTCATCTTGATTTGGTTAATCTTGTCGAACAATCGGACAGCAAGTTTATCCATACCTTCTTGACGAAGACCTAATTCGAAGTTGAGTTGGTTAGCTTGTTGAAGGGCAATGGATGAGTTCAAAACAACCCAGGTTGGCATTTCTTTTCCGTTGTCAACAATTGAATCAATTTCGTAGTTGAAACCAATTTTACCTAAGATGGCTCTTTGGGAAAATTCAATGTTTCGTGAAGCAGTCATTTTTGGCTCTTTCCATTGACTTTGTCCCAATTGAGCATTTTGTCTGATGACTTGCTTGTCTACATTCATGGTTTTCATGGCATTTCGTAAGTAGGAGTCAGCATAGCTGATGAAATGTTTGTCTTCAGGGTGTGATTCAATGTAGGATTTAAGTTGAGAAACAGCTTCCTCATCACCGCATCGAAGAACAACTTTAAGAGCTCGAGTTCGGACTTCATTTGGTTGACTGGTTGACATAACCATTCGTCGGAGTTTACCGTAAACTAATTCATTGCAAGCGTCAAGTAACTCAAGAGTTTCAATAGCAGCAACTCGAA
The DNA here is from genome assembly GCA_028476895.1 of Tetranychus truncatus. Lineage (NCBI taxonomy): Eukaryota > Metazoa > Arthropoda > Arachnida > Trombidiformes > Tetranychidae > Tetranychus > Tetranychus truncatus. The sequence continues at coordinate 16,915,805 of CM052060.1, forward strand.
GTTCAGGATTTCCTGATTCAATGTATTTCTCTAAGGTCTTGAGTAAGATGTTGGCCTCGAATCGAATGTTGGATAAGGCTCGGACATAAATGACCTTTTCGCTTTCTGAAGCTCGGTTGAAACGGGCTAAGATCAATTCAAGAGCAATTGTAGCTTGCTTCTTGTCACCGGTAATTTCGTAGTATTTTTGTACAGCAGCAGTGACTCCGAAAAGAGTTTGAAGAACTGGTCGCTCACTTCGGAGGAACTCATGGATGGCTTCCATGGTTTCAGAGCAGGGCTCGGGTTTGTAGACAAGTGAGTAAATAGCAGCCTTCAATTTCATATCTGAAACATTTTCTTTCTTGGAGAGATCTTTAACCAAGAATTTCAGAGCTGGACCGGTTCGGATTTGGAGGAGAGCATCGACAAACATAGACTTGACTCGGTCAGATGAGCATCGTTGATCAAGTTTGTTGTTAACCATTGATTCCCATGTTTGCTTGATTTCATCGTAGTTCAAGGTTTCCAAGGCATGAGCCAATTCGAGGAAAGCTGATGGTGAGTTGGATTTGATTTGACTGTCAACAGCTTTGCAAAGCTTGTTCAAAGTTTCTGTAACTTCGTTGATTGACTTCTTTGATCGCTGAACTCGGGAAGCGTAAAGTTGGCTTCTTCGGAATGATTCAAGAGACTTGGTTGAAGCTCTTGATTCGGTCTTCACAAGTTCCATGGTAAGGTTGGCCATAACATTGGCTTGAGTTAAAGCGACATGACCGCAAGTAACTGACTTAAGAATGTACTTGGAAGTCCAAGTTTGTTTACATTGGTATTCAGCCTTTTGGGGTGTCTCCAAGACAGATGAAATGACAGCGGCAATTTTATCACCATGATGGTATTGACAGGAGGCAATATCCTTAACTTTGTGCATGACAATTCGGTCATTGGCCAATTCACCTTGTTGGTAGGTGGTTGAACAATCACCAAGGATGTCTCGTTCAGTCTTCTTGACATAACCGCTGGTACCAACAACTTGGAAAGAGGAGACGATAGCCTTCTTGATGTTGACTAACCATTCAGCATCCTCTGGATGTTGGCAAACATTAGCGATTTCACCATCAATCCATGAGAACCTCAAAGGATGAGCTGCCAATTTTTCTTCCCATGCTCGAGCATCAGGAATACCATTGATGGCTACATTTCGAAGCTATTAAATTATAAAACAATCAAGAAAAAAAAGAACAAAGAGAGAAAATTAGTAGAAGGAAAAATTGAGATTATCTTTGAACCCGATGAATCATCGTAAATCCCATTGGTTGTCAAGAACAAAGGAAACATTCAACAGTTTACATCCAGGGTTTACTAACAACAGCACTTTTGCAAATTAATTAAACTATTTTGTTAAAACTATATCCAACTTATATACAAAAATAGTCCACTGATTAGCTGGGTATAAGGCAAATGTGTTAATGATGAAACTTTGAACACCATCTTTGAATTAATAGTTATAACCCTCGTTTCAAATTGGTTCACTTGACGACAAACTTTTTTTTATCCAGGGTTAAACACTATCTTTCCAATGGTTTGATGATCAAAGGTACCACAATTAAGATGGAGTTATTGGATCGGATAGGAATAAAAGTGACGTGAACAACCAATGCATACATTTTAATCACAGTTGATCCTAATGCCTAACTTAATTCAATAATTTAACTTACCTCCAAAGAGTAATCACAAGTAGACAACCGGGTAAGAAGGACTTCCCCCTTCAGATCGATCACAGCATTCCATGAGTTTACCAAAGTCCGTGTTGAGTATTTGTATACATGAGTTTGACCAGTTGGGTATTCGTTCAATTCGGAAGCTGTTCAGATGAGGAAAAAAAGAATAGAATAAAAAATCATTAACCTCACACCAATCTTTAGCGAGTCTTTACTCGAACGAATGCTTACATTTACATTGTAAGGCACATTGTCCAGATACGATTTCCGATTGTGGGACTGAAGAAACACAGAAAGAATAAGAAAATTGTTAAAATTAAAATTGATGTTGAACAATCCAAGGAAATTAAACAAGAAGATTCAATCATGGTCCGGCACCGTAAAGACTGAGGAAACGATCAAAACTTCTAAGTCACAATAAAATTGATTAACTTACCGGCTCGGGTGGCGGCGAGAGCGCACAAAACGATAATTAGCCTGAGATCCATTTTTTTAGATGAAGCTCAAGACTTATGATCTCACGAAGCATTGATTCAACTCCTTATATATGTTGATGAAGATCGAGGGCGGCCTATTAATTTAATATACACTCCCCGAATCAATTAATTTTTGTTAGGGATCTTTCAATTATTATCAATTATTATTATTAATTTTCAATCATTTTTACTTTATTAAGATACTTCATAATATTATCTTCAAGAATGTTATGAAGTATCTTATTTATCTTGTAAATCATTCCTAGGCTCTTACAGTGATAAATTAATGATTTGGTTTACTATTTCGTTTTTTTTTGATGATAAAACAGAACGAAAATAAAAGTTGTTTGAACTTTGATCAATTGCTATTCAATTCAATTTTTGATTGAACTTGACTTAATTTCTTACCTATTTCTGATCACTTTGATCCATCATTTCAAAGGTTGATACTTATTAGGTGACAGTAAATCAAATGTGATAAACGGTAAATTCATTTTAATTGCCTAATAATGCCAACTTATTGATTTAGTAAAGATCGGGTAACATTGTAAGCAAAGGTTAATGATAATTTAATAATAAGGAACTAAAAATTTATCAATTCTTATCAATTACTCTCATGACCAATGCAAAACTGTTTAATGCCTTTATCGTTGTTTAAATAGATCCATAGATATTGGGAACTTTAAGCTTTAACCTGAACCAGAAATGGGTACCTATTTTGATTCTGACCTGGAGCTACTTAAATTGTCAGATAATTTTTACAAGAGACTAATTTTAATAATAATTTTACGTGATTTAACATTAAATTGATTGGTTTTACATTGACTTAGATTGCGGAATATGATGATGTCAGTTGATCTTGACAGTTGTTAATGCATGACAATTTACAGTGATAATAAGCGTTCCCTTCAAAAAGAGGTAAAAGTGGTTTTTCTTGATCAGCAATTTTAAGACTAAATTGTCCTGAAATTGATTAAAGAGTTAAGATGACTTTTCTTGATGACAGTTGAAGTGATCAATTGTATTAATAATCTTTCCCCTTATTCCAGCACATTGATCAACTAATCATTTAAAAGTCAATGTTTCTTTATCCAAGTGTGTGTTCAAATGTTAAACGTTCCCATTGCAATTGTCCGCTACATTTTGTAATATCACTTTTTTTAACTTGATTATTTAACTTCTCCTTAGGATAATCTTAAGCTATCAATGAAGTCAAAATGTAGTCAACAATCTTTGTGTCAACTTTTGTCCGATCTAAGACAATCTACTAAACAAGGTGAATAATTTTAAGAGGATAACCTTTGAACCAATTGTTGTTGATTCTTTGATTTTTTTCTTGATCATCATCATCATCATCATCATCATCATTTCTTCCTCCTTTCATGACCATTCAATCAAGCTGAGCTTTTCAAAAAGACGTCATTGATCACTTAAACTTCATTTTCAAGAGCCTTCAATCCTAATCAACCGATAGAATCAGCTGAAAACATGGAAATTTTATTGCTTCTTGTTGCTTTTTACATCACTATGAGCCCTAATCAACATTCTTACGATTAATACAAATCAATCTGAGGAGTAATCATTATTGTAATCAGCTGTTAACACTATTATAACATTTATTTTGAACTTTACTTTCAACTTACACCTCGCAGTCAATTTATACTTGCTAAATGAATGATTACTTTTTTTGCCAGCTTGATTGTCCAGTAAAGCAATCTAATTGGAAGCTAATTATTCACGTTTAATCCTTGCTTTATTCATGTTTACCATGGCAAGTTGTTACTGCAAAGCTGTTAATCATTTTATTTGTTATCTTGAAGTTTCTTTTCCTCTCAATTTACCAATATCTATATGTCAATCTAACTGTATGATTTAATTCACTATCATTTGATTGATAATTGCCATCAGTTGTCATTTTTGATCAACTGCGAAAGGGTTTACGGTCAACATTCTTATTTTAACAAAGAACGTTTCAAATTTTGTAATTCACTAACAATATTTTCATTTTTTCTGGTTCTTATTGAATCTTTACGAGCTCACTTTGATTGTTACTTTTCAATTCAAACTTTTTCCTATTCATCAATGGTTACAAAAGATGTGTCCTTAACTATTTATAACATTGGTTATATTGGTATAATTGGTAAACATGGATGTTGATGTTATTGTTGTTAAGGCTCATTTTTTATATTTACCTAACAAAGTACTTCTATTTGAAGATAATCAACTCAAGAAATTTTTTCATCAGATTGGAGCCTTACTAAAGGCAAATAAATGAAATCAGGACATTTTGGATTTCCTTTGTTGATTTTTGTCATCTAATCTAAGCCATTTTCACCCTAGTTGAAAGATTAATAGAACTGAAGATCAAAAAATGAAATACACTAAGAATCCATAAATTTCGCCCCTTCAATTACTCAGGTGAATTGTTCAGCTTTCAACAGTTAGCTATAGGATAACACTTGAGATAGACTTTAAAGACCTTGAAGTCGTAACTACTTTAATTGATAATTTTAGCCAGATAGTTGAGTAATAAACGTGAGATTTGCATGTTTCTGGTAAACATTCACCATCAAGTTGACTTAAATACGATCATCTGACTTCAAACAAAATGAAACAACATAAAAAACCGGTAACAGCAAACAATCAACCAGATCAATAACATTTAAATATCCCAGATAGAGATTAAAGTTTCCAGTGAGAAAAAAATTACAATCAATTGACAATATGACCTTTTAAAATCATTCAACTTTTAAATGAATAGGAAGTCGTATTTAGTATTGGTTATCGACTACATCATTGCTTCAAAATAAAGACGGCACAGCTAAAAAATAAAAAGAGAGGGGGAAATATAAGGTTGCAACTATCATGAAGTCAAAATGAAATTTAATTGGAAATCGTTTCAAACCAAAAAGCTAAATACAATCAAATTCAAGAGATGTATCAATTATTTTCAATAAAAACCAAAAAGTAACTTTCTTTGGTAATAATTGGTAATAAAACAGTATTGAACCAGAATTATGAACCAGAACGATACCGATATGATATCGATTAATCGATATTGATATGAGTTTTTATCCAATAGGAGACGAAGCGCCTGCTACTCCTGTCCAATCATATTTGAAATAACAATTTTCAAAAAAATGGTCTGGTTGTTATCAATGACAACTTTTTTTCCGATCTAGTTTATTTAGTTTTCTGGTTAATTGTTTTAATTCTTGTGCTTATCTATCTTATCTTGTTCCTGTTTGTTTATTGCTTCAAAGAAGGGTGACGATGAGTACACCAATAAAAACATCTTCATCAACAACCTCAACCGGTTCATCGAGAACCGTTTCTTGTTCAAGTGGTTCCCTGAATGGTGAAGATATTATTGAAAAATTGCGTTCAACTCGTGAAGATGTTTTCATCAAATTGGCGAGGATGCATTTGTTGTTTAACATTGACGCGGTTGGAGATACACTAGCTTCCTTGTTTGACGAGAAAACAAAAGATTGTGATGGTAACTTTTTCCGTTTAACAGTCCAATCAGTTACTTTTTAAAAAGCATCTGTCATCGTCTTTCTCAACAAGCACAAAAATAAACAACTTATTTTTTTGCATTTGACCCTTTCATCTTAAACAATGCTTATTCAAGTTGATTTTTTTCTCTCTTCTTTTCGCCGATTCTCAGGTCCGAAACAAATTTGTGATGAATCAATCAGACGGATGAACCAACTGATTAGTTTTATTTCTCAAGACTCAAGTAAGTTTGTATTTTGATCTTTTATATTTTGTCTTTTTCTTTTTTGTATTATGTGGGTTAATTTTAACACTGTCTTTCATTGGATATAATTTTCATTACCAGCTGACTTGTTTCTTTAATCTAATCCTGATTTTTTTATTTCTATTAGATATTGTGCAAGAGGGAATATTCCGGCGATGCGGTAGTCTAGTCAGACAGCAAGAATTGAAATCTAAGTTGAATCAAGGATTAAGTGTTGATCTTGCAAGCGGACAATATAATGTTCACGATTGTGCCAATGTGCTCAAGACATTCCTTTCTGAGCTCTCTCAGCCTCTTCTTACAGACATTTTTTATAAGATCAACTGTGAAATTCCAGGTATAACTGAGCAAAAAATCAATTCTGCTTTGCTGTCTCCGTCTAAAAAGAACAAGAAACTCAAGAAGCTTCAATTGCTCCTGTTACTTTTACCAGCAAATGTTCGTAAATTTGTTCATGATTTACTAACCCTTTTGAACAAAACAGCAGCTCAGAGCGAACTCAATAAGATGGATTCTCGTAATTTATCAACACTTTTCGCGCCACACCTGTTATTCCCAAAAGAAGCTAGTGCTAGCGAGATTCAACAGCATTTGATTATTCTGACAGATGAACTGAAATTTATGATTGATAATGTAAATGTAATATTCGAACCGCCTAAAGAGTTGGTTATCGACGCTAAAAGAGAATCCCAAAAACTTGAGAATGGCGATTCTGGAGATGATGTTGTTGATACCGTTTTAACATTTTGTAGTCGAGATAATTTACCCAAACAGCCTGAGACTGCCAAACATCTTGCTGAACTTTATGCTTACATAAGCAGTATGCCCGAGACTCCTCGAAAGCGTAGTTTAATCAAGCAGTTTAATCGACAGAATGGTGGTATTACACCACTATCCGTTAAAAAAGATGATAGTGTTAAACATAAAGCATCTAACATGATGAAAGCTTTTGGTAAAGGAATAAGAAAAGGACTGAATCTCTTTCCAGGAGGTACACCAAAGACTCCCAAACTAAGCAAAAGTTGTGATCAATTGTCAGAAAAGTCAACCCCTTGTACAGGAAATACACGACCAAGCTGGAGTTCTGAAACAAATCTCGCCGAGAATGACAAATTTCAAGAAAACTTTGATAACGAGGATTCAATTGAAATGTGTTCGACTGAAGATGTCCAAACTCCACAGAGAACTCCGAAAAAAATCAAGATCACTCAATGAGTTTTCAAGCCCGATATTTAAATTCTTTTAATTTTTTATCATAATTATTATCATTTTAAAATTGAATTTTTAGAAACATCTAAGCAAATCAACTCTCAAGCTGTGAACGATTTGTTTTTAACCATTACAACTGTCTTCAAATTGTTCTCAAAAAGTTAGCTTGTTTCATATTATAATATTACAATCGACGCAATTTGATCGTAAAATTAATTTTAAAATACGTGATGTAAATTGATTTATGTTAATCTATGAATTGACACAAAAAGAGGGAAGTCGGAAATTTATGATTATGGGGGTGAAGTTGTATGGATATGGTTGAAGCTTTTTGTGAAAATCATGATTTTTTATGAGTTATTTCGACTGGTTAAAAATGTGAATAAAGGAGCTCGAATTTTAAACGTTTATATAAATTTTGACAATGTATTTCGTTCTTTCAATTTTTACAGTTGATCAATAGTTCATCTAAGAGTAATTGTATCAATTTTTTCCATAGGTCCCAAATCCGTCAAGAAATTTGGAAGTAAGAATATAATTACAACGTTCGGATCATGAACAAATGACAATTAAATCTCAGCCACAAGAATAATTGTAATACAAAAAGTATAATTCAACTTAGAAATGGACAAGATTTAGGACTTTTTTCTCTATGCTTACTCTTAAGTATAAACGGGATTCGCATAAGGATGAATTGGTGGCCTTCTGCTTCGGATTATATCAGCTAATCTTTCACCCATCATATACTCAGGTCCACTTGATAATCCAGGAGGTGAAGGAAAAACAGACGCGTCAGCAACTCTCAGTCCAATTATTCCTCCTAGAACTTTCAAATTTTGATCTACAACAGCAAATGGGTCTTTTGGATCGCCCATTCTACATGTTCCAGATAAATACTCGGAGGGAATCGTTAATGACTGAGCAGAACAAGCCAAATAAGGTTCAGTGTAAAGAGCAAATTCACGACATGTTGGCAATTTATCTGGATATGGAACCGCACCAAGATCTCTAAACACTCGCGTTTTGCCTAAATTTTTCGCTAACTTAAGGGCGTTCGTTAAAGATTGTAAGTCTGATGGATGTTCATTGTATTTTGGATCAATATCAGGATCATCATCAGGATCTGCTGAGATAATATTGACTGTTCCTCTTGACCGAGGTCGTGCTAAACAAGCAGCTAAGGTGAACGAAGGTGTTTTTATGTTTGGTTCAAATACTTTTGCCCATACATCAGAATTGAGTCCAATGTTTTTACGAAAGAAGAGACCATCGTCAGCCACCAATCCCCCTGAGTAAAGAAGAAGCGAAATATCAGGCCAATGTCCTGTGTCATTATGCCCATAGACATTAGATTGAGCAATTGTGATTGAATCATATCCTGTAGTTGCCAATCGACCTGTAAAATTCAAAAAAAGATATTAAAATGAAATAGATTCTATTACAAGCTCATTTAACTCTTACCTTTTCCATACTCAACATACTCATTGATCGTATCATAATCATATTGATCTTTTAATATGCTCCTTGGGACATTCTCTAATTTGTAGTTAAGTGAAAAAGCACACAAAGGACTTACCAAATTTTTACCGACACCTTTCAAATCAGCAATAACTTCCATACGATGCTCTTTAACTAATTGTCTCGGTCCAATTCCAGAAAGCATCAATATTTTTGGACTATTTATCGGACCAGCTGACAATATTACTTCTCTATGAGTAGCAACAAAATGATTTAAACCATGGCGATTAAATTCAACTCCGATTGCTCGTTTTCCATCAAATATAACACGATTAACTCGAGAAAAGGTTAGAATTTTCAAGTTTGGCCGATGCATAACGGGCTCTAAATAAGCTTTAGATGCTGAAAATCGAGTTCCGTTAAAATGAGTGAATTGTGGGCGTGCATTAATCACATTAGACACAGCATTTGGATCACCGTAAGGCAAACCCAATTCTGCAGCAGCAGTTCTAATTGATTTAGTAACAATGTTTTCGAAAGGATCTAAATTTACAGGAAGGTATCCATTAGTCCCATAATTTCCTAGCAAGATAAAAAGTAAATTGTTGATTAGAAGTACATACTGTGTGTTCGTAAAAAATACTTACGATTAGTGTCGTACAAATTAGCATCTCTCTTTTGTTCTACTTTGATGAAATATGGAAAATTTTTCTCCCAACGCCATTCACGTAACCCTAGCGTGCTCCACGAATTGTATTCATCAGGATGACCTCTCAAATAAATCATGGAATCAAACATAGTAGTTCCTCCCAGTCCTTTTCCACGGATAAATCGGCATTTCTAATGAATCAAAACATTATTATTGGCGCTCTTGCAAAGGACTTCTCAAACTCAAAAGCGTAACCAAATCATCTTCAAACGGTAAAAATTGTCCAGAATCTGTGACAAATATAATACTTACTCGATCATGCATACTGAAACAAGATTTCTCCTGTTGAACCGTTTTGAAATTCCATGAGTAAACTGACCCTTGAAAAATGTTTGACAAAGCTGGAATCTCACTCAAACTAGGAGGTGGTCCACCGGCTTCGAGCAGCAAAACCTTTTTGTTTGGGTCCTCTGATAAGCGATTAGCTAGTACACATCCTGCAGCTGATGCCCCAACTAGTTAATTGGCGTACAAGTAATTAGAGTTGATAATGAAAAGTGAATGGTATTTAGACACGAGAACGAGAAACACTCACCTATAATATAATCGTACGATTTTTCCCAGTAGTCATTGTTAAGTGTTTTAGATAGTTTCTCTTCGGCCAAGAAGAACGTTTTTATGGCAAGAGGAATTAATCCGGCAAGAAGTGGATATGCCAATAGAAAAAGTATACTTTTTTCCATCTTTGGTAATGAACTGATCAACTGATGAGAATCACTTCAGAAGATTCACCCCGAACTATTCACGAACTATAAATTTTTAATTTTTAGTAAATCACTGGTCTTAGCAATGCAATTGATTAAACCAAGGCATCGAGTAGTTTTATTAATTAAATTTATCACACGATTTAATGAATAAAACTCGCATTTCAGATGGACAAATCATTTGATAATAGAGTTTTAATTTGTCTTCCAAACTTCCGCCTTGGTTCTGAAATGCAGAATAGTTTTGTTCTTTCAAAATAAGCTTTTTATTGTGCATTCAGTTTTCCCTTTTAGCACTTCCAATCATCAATTCATCAATCATTATTGGAGGACGTAGCACTTCCATGACCTTTCATTGAGTGAAATTTGAAACCAAATTGTCGATAAAACTTGCAATGGTAATCATTAAATTGATAACCATAATAGCACCATATTAATATTCATTTAAATTTCATTCATTTAAGAAGAAAACTATTTGAAGCTAGGTTCAAAACATGAATATATTCGTTAACCAAGATGTAATGCCTATGTGTGTACAACATGTACACATGTAAAGTTTAACAAGATGTAATCAAATAGAGAAATAGATTTTTAGCCATTTATACTTTGATTGATTGAATAGCTGATTCTGGATTTGAATTTCAGTTATCAATAAAGTTACCAACATTGATATTTGAAAAATTCTTCAGTTTGATTTATGTCTAATGATACTTTGAGAGGTTCAGAATTTTGAGTAACTATTGATCTTTTTCCTTTTGGAAAAAAACTTTCATAGCTTGAACTGCTAAATACCGATGGGATAATTTATTTTTTGATTCCATTTCCATTTGAGCAAATGTTGAAGATAGACCCTCTGGTTGGAAGCAGTAATCAAATCCAAATCCAGTTGATCCTCTAGGCTCTACGATTGATCCTTTAACGATTCCTTTGAAAATAATCGGAACAGATGAAGGTGATTCACAGAATCCAATTCGACAAGCAGCTGAAGCATTTTTATTTTCCCATCCCATCAACATTCTGTGCAATCCTTCAGGACCAATTGAGTCAAGAAAATACTTGACATAAGGACCAGGTAGGCCACCGAATGCATCAAAGCCTAAACTAGTGTCCTCAACCATAACAGGTCCATTAACGAGTTTAGCTGCTTCAAGACATTTTTTCTTCACAATAAAGTCTTCGTCTCCTTGATACTCATTAAGCTCAACCTTTCTAGATTCTAACTGAAAAGGTAAATAAAAACATGTGAGGATTAAACCAGCTCCCTTTCACACAAATAATTTCATTTCATGAATAGAACAAATGAAAAATATTTACCTTGTATGGAAAATCATGGCCCAATAAAGCAATCACTTCAGCAAGCTTGTCTTTGTTGCTTGTAATAAAATAAAGCGTACCTCGGGACATTTTCATCTATAAAAACAAAACAGTTACCTGAAGATCTAAAACCATGTGAACATGTTATTAAACAACAACTTAACTAGTCAGCCGTGAGCCGGCGTAGTCTGAGCGAGCGTTTAAAATGCAAACAAAATTGTGAGATAAAATACATTTAAAGACGCTAAAATCGGCATTTTTCTTCCACCCTCTAGAGCAAATTTAATAATCAGTCGTGTGGTTCAGCAGTAATTATGAGAAGAATTTTTCGCTTTGCTCAGACTAACAAAACAGATGATTCCGAGTGGCGCTAAAATCATAACATCATGTAAACTTGAAGATATCAGCAATTATGTTTGAAAAGTAGAATCAAGCAAAAATGACTGAATTAACAACAGACTTACTTACTTAATTTTTTTATTTTTAAAATATGACTTTCATGAAAAAATAATATGATTTTCTTTGAACATTAACCTAAATCTTCATCCTACTTTAATTTCGGGTTAAAAAACAATAAATTAGCAAGATATTCAATTGACTTAAGCTCCTGATTAATTTCAATGCTATGAAAAAATTGAATGATTCAAATTCATCAAATCTTCGAGTTAGTTACGAAAAATAACAGTTGTTCAAATCAAACGAAGTGTGCCATCTTTGATTGGCTGAGCAAGCAAGTCATGTGCTTCTTTATCGCCAATCAGAACATGTTAATCTCTTTGAAGGCTAGCGCTTGGTTTGAATATTTTGCGCCTAAAAAATTGTTGTCTACATTTTACTGTTCTTAACTACGTTCATCTCTGCCAATTTTAATTACCAAACGATATTCAAAATGATGAGAAAACGTACATCTTTTACACCGCAAACATTGTGTTATCCACCAATCTACAAAATTAAACTGGGTAAGTCTTATATTTAATACTTGTGCAAAAACATATTAACGCCTTGAATAGTGTTGCACATATTTTTCATTGTCTTATATAAGGTTTCTTTCTCTTACTATTTAATGATCTTTCCTTCTTTTCCACAGTTAAATTATCTGAAGTCGAGAATCTTTTCGCTAATGAGATATTGGGTTCAGCTCCAACTAGCAAAGTACACGAATGCATGATAAGATATGTCACTTCATTCATTGAACCAAGAGATTGGCGGGCTATTTGGCGAACATCTAAAATCGGTATCAACTCGACTGGGATCGTTTGTGACTTTATAGTTGAAGTTTTGGATGTTGCTCATAATGCTTTGGAAGCTTCTGTATCGATTGACAAACTACTCTACCCATCATTGGAGGGGGGTGACTGTAACGAAGAGGAAAGAGTTGAAATTGAAAAGCTTATGAAGCAGAAAATTGTCAATGTACCTTTGACCGAGCTCTACGTTATCAATGAAAATGATGATGAATATTCCGTAACTGCTGTTGTTATTGAACATGTTAGATTCTTCTATCGCCATATTTGGAGACCATGGGACGATATTATAACTCGATCTTCCGTTGAGTCGTTTGCTGAAAATTTCTTATCCGAAAGATTGAGATTATACTTTGAGATCAGTTGTGGCACTATTAATCAACCTATTGTTGATAGGATTAACTATTTACTTGAGGAAGGTGCACGATTAAAAGCTCGTTTCGAAGAAGTTAATAGAAAAATGGAAGCTGTTAATCAAGGCTTGGAAGGTGGTGATTGGGGAACCAACGAAGAAATTGCTATAAACGACTTTGATTTATATGAATCTTTACGTCTTCAAATGAAATTGGAAGATTTCGATTTGGAAATGACACGACTGCAAGATCCTCTTCTTCGAACAATTGTTATGGTTGTAGATGCTCACACTGAATCGAATGATCAAGAAAAAATTCACGTTGTTGCAGTAAAATATAATTTGGCGGTACTTGAGAAGATAATGTCTTTTTTGAAGGCAAATCCAAGAATAGGGAGCAACAATCTCGAAGTAAGTTTGAAATATCTCATATGTACATGCACATCAAAACTAACTTATTCTCTTTTTAGTCTCCTCATAGAAACTCATCTCCTTTGGTTTTCCACCAAGATTTGCCGTCAGCATTTGCTTCGACAAAATCTGGAGATAAAGTTCTAATCATGCCAGGAAATTATACCTGCGTTACAACACTTTGGATTACTAAAGATATTAGCATTTTGGGTGTTTCAGCCAAAAAGGAAGATGTAGTTCTTGAATCGAATGACCCGACTGGTGAGATATTCCTACACTGTGCCTCCGATGAAGTTTATATCTCCAACATTACTCTTCGCACGACTGATCCATCTCATGGTATCCTTCAAGTTCATTTCGGCCAGACTCATCTTAAAGATTGTATTCTTGACGGTGGTCAGTGCCGAACAACCTTATCTGGTCAACTTTATCTCACAGAATGCAACATACCGCATCCCTTCACTTTGAACGAATCTGAAAGTTCAATCAAAATCACATCATCCAATCTCAGCGATTCATCGGTGTGTTCAAGGCATTCAACTTAAAAATTTTCTTGATTTTTATGAATTTTAAATTGCGTATGTTTTAAAGAATAGCAAATGTAGCTTTTAAAGGCTGCTACAATGTTAAATGACTATATTAAGTCTAGTTTATTTCACTCAATCGTTTAAATCATATTTCATTATTAAAAATGATTACAATATTATTGAACAAATGAAGATACAAGCTTTTAATTGTTAGTCCTGTTTGATCAAAGCTTTATTGATACAAATTTCGTCATTGTTTCATGAAAAACTAAGAATAAAATGAAACTTTCCAATTTATTACATCATTTTATAAAGTCATATCTGATCGGCATCATTTATTTCCATCACATACTGTAAGTGAGCCGTATTTAGCATTTCTATTTACATTGATTAGATGTTATCTAAAATTAGTGGATTGCTCTAACTTGTTCAATTTACCTTTTCATTGTTGTGTTTAACTCTTGCTTCCGATTACCCTTTCCATCATCGAGATGATCACCAAAATAAATATTTCAACATCTACAAGTAACTAGTGATGAAATTTTTTTGAAATATTGCAATTTCAAATTTCTTAACGGTGGTTTAAACTACATCCTGATATATGCTGATTAAAAAATTGTGACGAATACATTGTGATATTTTTCACCTAACATTGTATCGATTGGTGTATGCTCTAATATTCAAGACTTACATGTTAGCTATATTGATTAAATCTTGTCATTATCAATAAAATCTTTATTCTTGAATTTTTTATCCAACTCCTACAATATTTGGTCCTCAATTGATATAAATCGAATTTTATACATTAATGCATGCCATATTCTGCTTTTTTGAGTTAATATTGTATTCTTCTTTTTAATCGTTTTTTATATTTCGAGTCAGATGGTTTAATCATTGAAGCTGTACTAGACTATTAAATCTTACGAGATTTAGGCTTAACTCTTCGTTTTTTGTGTTTGATCTTAGTTTTTACGTAACATAATAACCTGTACAATCTAATTGTATTCTTCTTTAGTTGATCATAAAATGTAAGCACAGTTATCCCTAACCAAAAACCAAGTAAACTGCAAAAATTGGAAAAGTATTGTTCAAATTCTAGCTGGTACTTTTGTCGATAGAAAACATCAGGCTTCAACTTTCTGGTAACATGAATCTCAATTAAACCTGATTGATTAATGGACCCGCTTATTTTCAAGACTTCTTCTGGAGAAAAATCAGCAGTAGTTACGCTATAATCAAACGCTTCCTCGATACAAGCAGAAGTACATCTAGATCTACAAGATTTAGGATCAAGACCTTGAAGCATTCGTTTACAAGAACGCAAAAAACTACCATCCAATTGAGGACAGATCCTAGCCGATAAAGGGACTGTTTCTAATCGTAATGGTGGTTTAAACATTAGACATCGACAGTATAAATAAGTGTGCTCAGTTGAGCATCTATTAACGCAATCTATCTGTGATTGTGGATATAGCATTGAAGACGGATATTCTCGACAATAAAGTGGAGGTAATCGTTCGGAAACAGTTCTCCAGTAAAATACATTATATTTCTTGTTGGACTCCAGGGCAAAGCCATTTGATTTAGCCATAATTTCATTTGAAGCATGGATATAGAGAAGGCTGGGCAGAGAAACGTCATAATTATCATCAAAGTCAACATTTAGTCTTAAAACAACTGAAATTTGTGCCGTAGCAGCTGATCCATCCTCGTCAAATGAAATAACATCATCGATTGAATCTATGCGTTTGTTTGTGATACCAAAATATGTAAAACACTTTTCATTTGACGTGAAAGTCACTGTTGGCTTGGAAAAATTTCTACACGGTAACTGAATCTCAGCATCAGATGAATTAAGAACTGAGAGGTAACACGAGTCAACAAATTTGCTTTCTTGGACAGACAATTCATTGTAGGTTGACAAATTGACGGTCACTCGACTTAAATAGCTAGATTGTAGGTAACGGCGCAGATATTCAATTTTTTTCGCCTGTTTTTCCTTTGATTTCATTTTTTCGTCTGAATCAAAACGACTTAAAACTCGACGAACCTCCGGTCGATCAGAAAACAACTTCTCTAGATTACTGGGCATTATTTGCATGGGTGTACAAATGGTTATTGAAGGGACAATCACTTTATCATTTTGTTCAACAATAACATCAACAATTGTTGGATAGCGAAAGTAGGTTTCAGACAACTCCAGAGTTTGGTAAACCAATCCAATGACACTTAATATTAATAAAACAGTTTTTAAACGGAAAACAAATTTAAAAATTAATTGTAATCTGTTGTGGTTTTCATGTTCAAAAATTGAAAGATCAAGGGAATCATCATCATGGTGATCACTTAAAGACCAGCGTACTTTAGATGAGCCACTTTTGAGCCGCTGAGGTTTCGATGCTTGTATTGTTTTCAGTTGATCTGGCTGTTTAATTGATTCATGGGTCGCTTTGTCATCCTTCTTTTCCTCTTTTTTAGCACCTTTCTTCTCGTCTTCATCTCCTTTGGTTCCTGGTAATTTTAAATTTTCCTGTTTATCAATATAAATTGGATCCTTATAGTTGAGTGGTTCAATTGGTGATGATGGCTGTAGATAACCGTTTCCTGGTGGATTCAAAATATTTTCCCAATTCACTTTGTATTCATTATTTAATGTGTTGTAAAGGTGAAACTTATTGGTGTCTGTTGGTTTTATGAACTGATTTGATTTCTGTTGAAAGTGATTTAAAATATTAAACTCATTTGACTCGAATTCTCGAAGTTTTTCATTAAATCGTGATAACATTTTGATTAAATGTGTTTATTTAATGTTTTTACATTGTCTTTGGATATAATCTGGTATCGTGAAGTCACTTTGGCTCAAAATATGATTAACAATTGAGCATTTTCTATTCGGACTTGTACAATAATTTTCCAGTTAAATTATCGAGATTATTGTAATCAATTTTCGTGCACCTGTAATTAGAATGGTCATCACGAAAGCTAACAAAAATAGCTTCGTTCAATCCTATTGAACAAATGTTGCTTCTTTGTCATTTTTGTTATCAAAAATTTCAGCTTTTCTCCCTCCAAACCTCACACATTATTGTATTCCAAATCAATTCCAAACACAATAGATATAATTGTAGGCTATCAAATGATGGCGAATTTCAATATGTTGATGAAAGTTGATTCATGGGCATTCGGTCCAAAAGAGATCAATTTGCGTTTTATATCTAACAATCTTGTTAATCGTATAAGATATTTGATATTACAATTAGTCGAATTTAATTTTTGTCAATCAAACAAAATATGTGACTCAAATTAAAAATAATCAAATCATTAATGAATGAAAAGAAAATTTGATGAAAATCTATTTTCTGTTCACCAAATGTCAAATTTTGGACTGCAATTCCAGTTTACACAATAAGACAAATAAAAATGAGAGTTGTCGAAAGGCAAGGAACTGTTTAAACTGACTTGAACTCTTTAATTCTTTGACATTTGATTGAATGGCAAACATTTTATCAAAAAATACAAATCTGATTACAGATATTCAAACCATCAAATTAATTCTTAAAAAATTGTTCAATAGACTCAATTCATGCTTCGATTACCGAAAAGGCTAAAATTTGCATGCATTAATCATACTAATAGATGCCCAGTCACCTTGGACATAACGCTGTGAAGACGTACATAGTACGAAAGTGGCAAATAAGACGCCATTTCACACTTTTACAACCAATGCTCATTAATGCAGCAATAGAGGCTTTAAATGTCAACCAATGTCATCGAAACGAAAGACGCAAGGAGCCTAGTAGGCACACAATGTGCCATAAATACAGTTTTCTCATCATTAAAAAATTGCAATGAAACTATTGGGACTAACTTTCAAATAATTTAATTTACTGAATCAATACGAAAATCAACAAAAAATAGTTTTCACAGTTCATTTTGTTAAATCGAAAAATAGAAATATTATTAAAGAAATGACAAATCAATAAACAATAACATCATCGTTGGACTCGTATCCGTTGTGGTTGCTTTCAGAGTTTTCAAGGTCATTTTCAAGAAAATTTTGGTGCTCTTCATTGTTATTTTCATTATAACTTGAGATTTCTGGCTCGCTAGCATTGTTTTCAATCGATGTTTCCTCTAGATATGTCGATATATGAGTTGCAGTTGAACTTTTCATTGCAGTTGTTTTCCTCCGATTGAGATCATAGATAGCTTTATGGACCTGAAACATTGCTTCATTAATGGCATGTAGCGGCATCCTTTCCTTGCCCATGAGCTTGTATGCAAGTTCTATGATGAATTGAAACAGTAAAAAAAATTAAAAAATTCGCATTGAGATTACAAATGAAACATTGTCAATGATGGAGTTTTACTGACCAGAAAAAAGGGTAATTATTTCTCTTCCATCGCGTACTCGCTCTTCTCCTTGCAACATGGAACTTCCGATCCTCCAAAGAAAATTTGATTGATTAGCTTCGTCATTCACATCACAATTGCTTTTTATTTCATCTGAATAGCAATATCTTATGATACGTGATACAATGAGACACGGACGATGAGGTAGATTTGCAACAGCTTTAGTATAGCCAGAAAATGGTAAGGTTACTTTGTTTCCTATTTTTATCAAATCCTGCAATGCAAAACGGTGTTAGATATAGATATTGACAATCTGCAATATTGACTACTTACCTTGTTACGAAATTTTTCAATACTTATCTCTTTATTCAATGGTATCGAGCTTTCAAAGACTTTTTTACCATTCTCATTGATTTTAATATTCAATGCTTTAACAATTTTATAAAGATTTTTAATTATCGGAGTTGATCCATTTCTATTGTCCAATGTAGACAATGTTTGTTCAATTATGTCCATACCATTAATGATGTCAACATCGGCATTTTCAATTGATTTCGTTCTCTCAGCACGAAGTTTTGCGATGAGTTTTTCATCAGTAAAATTCCGAACTCGAAATCTCTTTTCTTTTGGTTTGTTGTAATTAAGATCATCATCAGACGACAGATCATGTATTTCATTAGATGGATGCTCTTCCTCTAAAGCATTTCTATCACTCTCCATTTCCATTGCATCGTCAGGATTGTCATTATAAAGTGGCTCTCGTTCGTTTGTATCGATATTGTCATTCTCAATGTCATTGACAATTGCCAGATTCAATGATTGTTCGCTAGAACTTGCATCCTTGCTTGTATTTTCATTACCTTTCGATAAGCTTAGATTACTTTGCAACCAAATCAGTCTTTTATCATTTTTTTCTCCAGGCAAAATTGTCATTGGCTTTGTACACGAGTAAATTAGTTTATTACACCTAATCAATGATTTCAGCATTTGATTATCATTGATCCAGGGCTCAATTTGCTTACGGAACGCCAATTCAATTGCAGATCTGCATCCTTTAGAAATGTATGTGAAAGTTGAAAATCGGTAATACACAATGTCATTGATTTTTCTCACCTGAAGATAACAAAACTTTGGCAGTGTAAGGTACATGGTCGACTCTGAATCTAATGTAAATATCTTTGCCTGGCTGTTTTTTTGGGATGTCTTTCTCGTAGACTTGTATTACAATCAAATCAGCGAATACCATGTTTGAGTTAACACCAATTAAAAAAAGAAACTTTTTACCTTTGTCAAGTTTCTCTGGTAATTTCGATGTTACAGTGTTTCCTTCATTGTTGCTTGAAATCACAGTTGTATGGACTTGCTTGTCTTTGACAAAATTCATAAGGCGTGGTTGATTTACTGGTAATTCATTCTTTTTAATTGTAGATCTCTTTGATTGCTTACTAGGCTTCCTTGTTATTGTCTTTGTAGTTGACTCTGAGAGCATTGATGATCTTTGTCCACTTACAATGGGTAAAGAAAAACTGAGACCATTGGTATCCTCGAACTCTAGTTTTCTTTTAGGGTTGCGAGTTGCTCTGGTTGACGCCATTACGTATAGTTCACTGTTCACTTTACAAGCGTTGAGAAAGAGTTGATATCCGGCAAAAATGTATTTATGATTTAGAAAACGGAAGACAATGAAACACGGAAATACTAACATTGATAACAGAGATATTTCTTATCAATTAAAAACTAACATGAGCATGGTCAGTAATGTAATAAAAATACTAGGACACATGTTTAATCACTCATCGGACAAAGCTAAGTCATTACTAAATTAGCATTATAAAAATTAGCTGGTTGATACTGTAAAAATTATAGTGACTCAATGATCTCATCGAGAACCTGGTACCGTTCATCAGCTCGTTTGCGGCAACAATGGATTGAAAACTTCACCAGAAATTCAGTGGCCGATAATAATATCAATGTGAATGTGGCTGAAAATGGATCATCCAGTGACGAAAGCAATGATGATCTTGAATCAATAGAAGATTTTGAACAGAGCTTTATCTATAATTTCAATGAGTTAATTCTTGAAAATCTTGTTGTAAACTACAATTTATCAAAGCTACAACTTGACGCTGTAATCAAAAGCATCATTTCGATGAAAAATCGTGATTCTGTTAGCAATCAATTAAATTTGAACACATTTTGGACTAGAACATCAGAGAAGATTGAAAAACAATATTGGTTTCTTTGTTCAAATGATCATTGTCACGGCCCTTATTATGGTTCTCCATCATCCTTTTGCAACTATAATTGCAATGGCCAATCAATCAAGCCAAAACTTTCATTAGGAAAATATTTCATCAAAACATCATTGAAAGATCAACTATTGCGAATGTTGCCATTTCTTTCTTCCTACATTATCTTTGAAAATGCTAATGATATCAACTGTAACGATATTCGACAGTGTCAAATCGCCAAGCAAGCTAAACATGAGCAAGATTCTTTGACAATGACGCTGTTTTCTGACGAAGTTCCAGCATCGAATTCAAGCAAAATTTCAATTTTACCAATTTTTATCATGATAAATGAATTAAAGAGTGAAGTTCGAAGAAACAATGCTATTTTGTTGGCAATTTACGTTGGAGCTACTAAGCCAACAGCAATGCGAAGCATCTTTACCCCTATCATTGATGAGCTTGTTGAACTGGAAAATGAATATTTATCTTGGCGTGACACAAACAATATACCATACAGAAAAAAATTCAAATTAATTTGCATTATTGCCGATGCTCCAATGAGAGCCTATTTACGATGTACGAAACAATATAATTCCCGTTATGGTTGCGATTGGTGTAAATTGGAAACAGTCTATCACAATGGTGCAAACAAATTTCCATTCTGTCAACAGATCGAGTTAGAATGTTTGCATCGAAATAAACAAGAATTCCTGAACTTTGCGCAAGGAATGAACAATGATAGAGCCTGCATTGAAACAATCAAAGCAACAAGTCCTTTTTTGCGCCTCCGGAGCTTTGACATTGTTTGGGGATTCAGCATTGATATAATGCATTCAGTCTATCTTGGAGTAGTTAAAGACATTTTCCGGCGAGGTTGGTTCAATCCACAAAAACGAGGTCAAAGTTTTTTCATTGGTGAGCAAAGTAAACTTGAGACACTAAATAGAAGAATGCAAAGAATCAAAATAACATCTGACCAAATTCGCAAACCAAGAAATTTAGATGATTTTTGTCATTGGAAAGCAAATGAATTCGCTATGTTTCTGTGCTACTTCTTTGCTCCTGTTCTGGATGGAATTTTGCCGTATCGATACATTGCTCACTTTGGACAACTTTGTGAAGCAATTTGCATTTTGAATTCTCAATCCATTCAATCGTGTGCCATCGATTTAGCCAGAGATAAAATCGAAGATTTTCTGGAAAATCTGCAAATTTTATATGGAATGGAATTCATGACATATAATTCCCATATATTGTCACATTTGTGCGATAGTGCAATGCAACTTGGTCCTGCAAATCATGTATCAGCTTTCGTTTCAGAGGATTACATGGGTAAATTGAAACGAATGAATCGTAAATTTGTTGACATCCCGCAAACGTTGCTCAATTTGTATTCAATGAATTTCGACTACAAAATCAATCAGATTTTGATGCATAACGATGCCCGTTTGTCAAGCACTGAAAGAGCATTATTCAAATTAGACTCTAAGCGAGAAAGTTCAGTAAAAGGTAAAGCTATCAGTAATGTGGATACTGAATTGCAAAGTTTATGCGATGATAATGGGCTGAGTTCAAGCCTAATTAAAAGCCATCAATGGATTCGAAAAGATGGTACATTTTTAACAACTCATGATTATGACAAGGAAAGGTTGCGTTGTAATTCATTGATCAGAATGAACGATATTAATTATAGAGTTTGCAAAATTTACAAAATACAAAGTGAAATTGTTTTCGCATTGAAAAAAATAATTTGTGAATCGGAAGGCATCATGCTGTCTGCAAGGTATCAAGAAAGAAACATTGAATCTAAAATTCCTTATCTTTATCAAATAAGTAGGACTGATGATAAAGTAGAATATGAATTTTGCAACAATGTCAAAAAATTAATAGCGATTCACGATTGCAATGCCAAATTACAATATTTAGTAAATCCAATGATATATTTCAATTAAACTTCAAAAATTATGTATACGTTGAATATTCAATCTCAATGCGAAATTTCAATGTGCAGATAAATTTATTTAACAAAGGATAAAAAGCAATAAATCAAAGTTATAAACGACTATGAAATTGTGAAAATAAATGTCGCAAAATTTTATTGGAATGGAAATGGAATGAAATTTTGTGTAGAAAAACAGGTTTTGAATAAATGAAAACATTGATTTTTACATTTGAAATGTTACTGAATACTTATTTTATTGTATTCTGGACATTGAATCAAAGCATGTCCTTGTTTATTACAAAATGGACACGTATGAACTCGTAAGCAGTTATCATGGCAATTTTTATAGTGAAAATTGAAGCAGTAATTTACATCTGGAATGAAGCAATGAATATCAGATGTGCATTTTTTTGCCAGCTTTGCTTCAATGATTTTTTCGGACCAATCGATCCATTGATCATTGATTTTGGATTTTACATTTGAAAAAATGCCATCTTTTGCGATCCATTTAAGCTCAATCATTAATTCATTATTCGTTGGAACCAAATGATTGTATATGAATTGTTCAATCTTTTTCCTTTCTTTGTCCAAAAATATGAAGTTTGACAATGGAGCTATGTTCATCAATTTCAATACAAATACAGTTTATTCATTGTTCTCGATGTCGTGAGGGTATTCGTATACATTGTCTTTATTGACATAACAAGAGTTTCCATAGTCTATAAAGGTAACATATAATTGTGAAGTTTTGAATTTGTTAACCAATGCTCTCTTGTTCATCTCTGAACCTTTGTATTTGTCCTTAACGATAACGTATGAACCAACGCGAGCATCAACAATCTTTGAATAATCTTTGCTTTCCTCTCCATTAACCTTTGCAATCATTGTAGCTCGGTGTAGAGCTTTGTCAGGGTTGATAACACAAAACCAGAGGCAGCAGCGAAAATATGTTAACTTTGATGATATTTGCCTTGGACCAGGATGTGCTTCTAGCAATTGTTCATTCAATATGATTGATGTTTCCATTGTCAGCGAGTCATCAGTGCTTGTATTAAGCGAGTCTGATTGCAAAGAAACCATGGAGACTACTTCAGTCAATTTATCTTTAACCATTTTATCAATGGATTCATCAAAAATGCAATGTTTAAATTTCATTTGCAATTGAAATTCCGAGCTCGCATTAAAATCACCAGAAGTAACGAAGTCAACGATTGGTACTTTGACTTCAGTCGAATCAATAAAATAAGTCCATTTTTCCACCTTTTCCATGATTGCATCGAGATTGGCAACGGAATTCTGTAGGCAATCTCGTAAAACACCAATGCCGCTTTTTTTAGAATGTAATGTTGCGATTTCAATTGACATTATGTCACGGTTCAATTCTTCTTTTCTCACATTGAGATATAGTTTCATGTCTCTTTGAAAATCCTCTAAGCTTTTCTTTGCATCTTCAATCATGGCGTGATTGTAATCAATGATTTCGGATATCTTTTTCCTCAATGCTGCATGTCGATCATTGAATTCACTAACAGCACTTTGTAATTTAGCTTTGACGAGACTTTCAAAACGTTTCAATTGGTGATCTTTTTTCAAAATATAATTTTCTTTATTTGATGATTGCATGTAGCAAATAAAGCAAATGATTTTTTCCCCATCAATTGTCAAATATTCACCATATTTTTCATGGCAATCATCACACAATGTTTGATTTTCATTATCACATTGAATCACTACTGGACAACAGTGATTTTTAGCTGGTTTGATGCGATGTATCGTTTGAAAATGATCTTTGCATAATACGCCATCAAAACAATCGCATTTGATAGCTGCCGATTGTTTACATTGACTGTGAAAATGGCAATCTGGAACAGCTGTAATGCTAATACAATTTTCTTCATTGAAGTTCGTTCCACAATTAGAACAAAGATTAGACACATTGTCACTGCAGTTTCGACAAATGATTGAAAAACATTTATGGATTGTAAATTTTGAGTTCAGTTCTCCATGGCACTGATTACATTTGACATCGAGGTCCAATGAGCCTGAAAACGATGAAAAAACAGAGACAAGATTTAGCCATTTAGCATTTAACTTAAGTAATTGATAGCAATTCTTACCTTTCAATGAGGCCATGGTCAATTTATTAAAGATAACAATTGAAAGAGATTAAAAATCAATGGAATTGTAAAAAACAAAACAATTGCTGAATAGCTTTACTTGACAGCTTGAAAACGTAAAAGAATGTAGTACAAAGAAAATGTGCGCAAATGCCATTCTAAATCCGTGCATCAACGCGCGACTTTCAAATCGCATTTACAGCTTGAATTTTGGTCTATTTTAACTGCATTTACGCTCACAATTTTGCGTCGTAGCCACATCAATCACGCATTATGCTATGATGAAATCAAACATTCTATTAATATTTGCGTTTAAAGTTATTATGCCAAAGAAATGTACACTGTACTTCAATGTATGCAAGTGTTTAGAGGTGATTGGGTGGCAGCACTTAAAAGTGATGTCAAAACAGATTTTTTTTTTTGATCACATTTTCATCTCACGGTCGTAATTTTCATCTACATTTTAATATAAATGAAAAATTATAATCAATTGTGCTCATTTGTTATTTATTTTAATACAGCTAATTATTAATTGAAGTTTGATTCTCTTGGCTCATTTGATTTACCAAAACAAGAGAGCGAAATTATTAGTAATCTTATTAATTTCAAATATTTATATTGAAATATTTTTTTTCTGTGCATCCTTCCTTACTTGATTTTGTTTATAAACCAATTCTATCATGGCCCCAAGTACAGATTCTAAAGATGAGTGTTGTTCTTTATACTCTATGTCATCTTCTCGTTTTGAAGAAGATGAAGACGGTATTGGTTACGATGGTACTAACGAGGAACCTGAGACAGAGGATGATTTTAAGGATAAATTGATGGCTGCAATGGACGCAACCTATTTGAAAGCTGCCAAGGCTCGTGTAACTGCTCTTGCAGCTATCCGTAAGGCCTTTGTATCTCGATACGCCCTTGAATTCGTTTCAGAAAGGTAAGATTTTTTACTCTCTGTGAAACTTGTTTGATTAAGCATTTAAATTATCAATGTTTTTGCTATATTTTTTATATTCGTTTATTTAACTTAAATTTTCAATTAT
Source organism: Tetranychus truncatus (assembly GCA_028476895.1). Lineage (NCBI taxonomy): Eukaryota > Metazoa > Arthropoda > Arachnida > Trombidiformes > Tetranychidae > Tetranychus > Tetranychus truncatus. Next base: position 16,941,358 of record CM052060.1, read on the forward strand.
TATTTAGACGATCAACCATTTGTGATATAATCGAAAGATGCATCAAAAAAGGTAAAGGAGAAGAACAAGGTTCTGCAGCCCTTTTAGCGGCCATCGTTTGTGTATCCTTGGGATCTGGCGATGATACTGATGCTATTTTCAATGAGTTAAAATCTCCTATGATGACCATTCTAATGGACAAGAGCGTTGGAGCTAGTGTTAGATCTCATATTGCCACCTCTTTAGGTCTTTGTTGTTTCATCGCTGGATCTGGCTCTGAAAGCTGTGACGAGATTCTTGAATCTCTCCACACTTTATTCAGTGCATCATACTTCAAAGGTAACGGTGTAGCTCCCAATCTTGGTCCAGAAACAACAGCTCTTCATGCAGCTGCTCTTTATGCTTGGACTCTTCTGTGTACCATCCAACCAGCCAGTTACGTTTCTCGATTCGCTGATAAATACTTATCTAAATTGATAGAGCTATTAGATAGTAGTGATGTTGAACTAAGAATAGCAGCTGGTGAAACAATCGCTGTCATCTTTGAGATTTGCCGTGAAGCTCGGATGGATGTACCACCTAGCGCTGTTCTAACTGACAAACTACGACAATTAGCCACTGATGGTCAAAAGTTTAGAGCTAAGAAAGATAGAAAGAAGCAACGTTCAAGCTTTCGAGATGTTCTCAAGTTCATTGAAGATGACGAATTACCTTCAGAGACTGTTAAATTTGGTCGTGAAAGATTATTTATTGACTCATGGTGTCGTAGAAGACAGTACGATGCATTCTGTCATGTTCTTGGATCTGGAATGAATCTTCATCTCAAAGAAAACGATCTTTTACGAGATGTTTTTGAATTAGGACCTCCTTTACCAATAGATGAACCAGTTCAAAAAATCAGTAAATTTCAAAGGGTAAGTTCTCTATCATGTTGTTTTTCATTAGCTGAGCATGTGTCATGTTTACTTATCGAAGTTAGTCATTAAACCAGTTTTTAATTTCGTTTTTTTAGTTCAGTTGAGCTCCTAATTATACAGTTATTATGATTGCAGTAAAAAATAAAGCAGAAATTACTTTTTCCCGATTCAATCACTTGAAGCTCTAAAAATCCAAAAGCTACAATTCAAGTTCTATTTATTAGAATTACAATAAGCTCGTATTTTTTAGATTGCTCTATATGTTTAGTTATAATTTTTTCCGCTATTTCATCATTTTCCCTTTCATCACTATCGATAAGAAAACCTCTTGAAGTTTTCTGCCGATTTCGTTTTATTCCTTAACTATGAATCTTTGTCGATTTTTGATTTCAACATGAGTGATTACATTGTTGAACTATTCAATTCATTCAGATGTTTTTCTTTTTCCTTTTATCAATCTCAAGAAAATGGAAAACATTGCTTCATTTAAAGCACGAACCAAATCACGAGGAAAACAGCGGGATAAAAAAGTTGATGTACTTTGGTAGTAATTTAGCGTGAATATGAAATTGATTAAAGTGCCAATTTGAACTGCCATAAAATGGAAGCTGTACAATAATTATATTTTCAAGAGTTAAATCGAGATGTCTATTAAATTAAGAGTTTAATTTTTCGATGCTGCTCTCGTGATCTCAACGAATCAAGAAATGGATCATCAATAAAAGCCAAGACATCTTTCGAAAGCGAAATCAATTAGAGACTCAATTTAGACTTGAAATCGATGTTCTTGTTGTTTTTGACTTGCATGAAAGAAAAATTTTTGAGAAAATTTTTGTCCTGAGTTGAAACTTATTTTTTCCTAAACTGAATCTTCAAGTTTTAACCATGATATTTTTTTACTCAAAGCTTGAAAAAATTCGAGCCTTTGTTGTGCATTTGCTGGCCTCTTTAGGTATTTATTTTTTTTATTTGTGTTGTGTGACAGTTTCAAATTGTTTTCGCTGATTATGTTTGGTCATGTGTAATTAATCTATATTACACATCTTCTGAAATGAAAAGCCACGAGACAAATACTTTGAAAGTAACATCATCATTCACTAGAATCAATGTTTTCATCTCTTTCTGTCTTCTATTGTAATTTTCGTTTTATTTGCTTTGTCACTTATTGATATCTCTTTGATTTTCTTATCGGTTGCGTTTTCTGGCTTTAAAATATAATAAATGAAAAAATAAACCTTACAATTCTGTTCATTTCATTTCAGTTCTTGTCAATCCAAAGTTGACATTTCAGCAGAGTTTTTAATTTTCTGTTCAAATCATGTTATTTTTTTGCTTACATTTGATCACGTTTTATTAAGTTAGCTGAGTAATTATTGATGTAAAGTTTATAAGAACTTAAATCACATCGATTTCTTCCCATCAAGTTCAAGGTGACATAAATAAACTCGGAGCAAAGCCAAATTCAACATGACTAATACTGATAATCATCCAACACAGAAGTAACCAGAGTCGATATAACATAGAATGAACATTTCATCAGCTAATCAGCGTTATATCAGCGTTTAATTGAACAAATTTTCTTGATTCTTTTCTGGTTCACCAGGAAAAAACCTGCTTCAACCTTCAATGAAAGGTTTCTATTGTTGATTAAGTAATTGTTTGACGTATCCAGAATCTTCCAACCTATTGAATCAGATTCTAAAATCAACCTTGAATTGGTTATCAATCTTTTGGAGTTGTAAACATTCATTGATAACCCTGAAAGTAGAACAGAATAAAAAACATGTTTTAAATGACAATAAAATCAGTGAAAACTGTATCATCTGGATAGAAAGATTATGACAACATTTCCTCTATCATGAACAAGAAAACAAACAAACATAATAGAGTAACATTTAAGTTATTCACATCACGATCTAATCAATCATTAAACTTTTTTCCTTCAACATTGACAATCTAAATACATCAAATTTAGATGATGAGAATGCATGCAGGGAACTATTGAGTAGCCAATACAATTAATAAATAATTATTGGTCAATTTCATAAAATAAATAACAACCAGCTCTTGCCTTTCATATCACATCTGATATAACATCTGATTGTCAACCGGAGGACTTATTGTGGAATGCTTGATTATTACAATAAAGCGCTTCTCTAGAGTTTTGATAGATCCATATTCCGTATGAAGATACTCTGGTGTAAACTCCTGGATAGCTTTTGTGGCCACATTCAACGCCCCACGAAACCAAACCAACAATATAAACTCTTCCTCTAATTTTGGTCATCAAAGGTCCACCCGAATCTCCTGAACAAGAATCATACGTAGAATCGCCAGCACAGATGTGATCAATCGTTATCCTTGAATCAGTAAGAAGCTTTTGGCAAACATTCAATGGTCTTTCTCTAACAATTACTTCCATTAATCGAGTTGATGTTTCTTTACCTTCACCCAATGAACCCCAACCAATTACCTTGAATGAACCAAAGCTTCGTTTCATGTTTCTTGGAGGTAAACACACTGGTCCAATGTTATTTGTAAAGGTAACATTCCTATTCAACCGTATTAAAGCAATGTCATACCTTTGATGAGAAGAATTAGGTTCATATTTTTCATGGACAATAATCTTATCAGCTGTATATATTGAAGCATTTTGTAATTTGGTTAAATCATGAGCTCCTAGGATAATGCGTACATTTGATGGATCAATGTCGGTAAAACAGTGGCCAGCGGTTAAGATATATCGATTGTTTATCAGTGTTCCACCACAGAAAACATTCTGCAAATTACGATCAGAAATTCCAGCCATCCACCGGTAATTATTGGGAGTAGCTTCAGTTCCATTGACGATCTTAGAGTCAACACTTTCAATCCCGCAATCTAAAAAAGTACACAGAGCGAAGCACAATGATTAATTGCTAAAAAGACCATAATTAAATCTTATTTATTTGAAGACCATTAGCCTAAAGGATTGCGAAGTGGACACAATTATCAATATTTTGAGTCATTATTTTACTTACCACAGTTCAATTTTTCATAGCTCACAGATAAATACACTTTAGTGAATAAAAGTATCAAAGTTATTGCCAACATGGTAAAGAAATGTTAACATTTAAAAATGCAACTTATCAAGAGCCAATCTATAAATCTAATGTAACATTGGAACTGGTTGAGTAGTTATTTAACAATTATTGGAGGCCAAGCTTTCATGATATTGTGAAATTATGTTAGCTTTAATTAAAACAGTTCTGAGTACTTAATTAATTTGCAGACTGATAAATCAGTTGACTCGTTATGGCTGATTATCAGTATACTGTTAGTAAAATACATTAACATTGAATAACTGTTTCTACTTTTAGCGTGAAAGCTTCTTCAATGAATAACTTTGCGAACAAAATTTGCTTTTTATAAGCCTACTGGCATATAGAGTTTTAATTTTCACACTGGATTTGGTAACAATATGATAACCATTTTCATGAAATTTAAAATTCAACCCAACTATTAATATGCCATTAGAATGTAAAAACCTTATTCAAAGTCATTTGTGATGAATTAATTTATACTCAATGGACTTAACACGTTACCTCTATCATGCGACTACCTTAATCAAGTTACCTTTCAGTTTGCACTTTTAATTTTTCTGTCATTCAGTTCATTTAATATTGGATTTCATTCCATCCTAAGAACTGGCTGCCGATTGTAGTCAAAAGATTAAGAAGGCAAGTTTGGCAAAGGAACGAGTTATACTCTAGACCAATCTCTTCGATCTTCACTAATAACTGATTGGGATAATTGCTGTTATACGTAATCGATCAAGTTTACACACCAATCGCAGAAGTATTCACAATTTAAATGATAGCCTTCATCAGAACCAAGTCAGGGTAAACAAGTGGAAAACCCTTTGTGTTTTCAGGTTTTATATCAAAGTCAACTGAATTTACCTTCAATGGGATAAACTTTGGAATGATTTGTGTAAGATGTTTCGATAACAATTCACGGTTCAACTGTTCTCATATTATTTCATTGATATGGTTAATATTTCTCTAGAGAAATATTTGACAAATAATCACCACTCGCTCAATATGGTGAACCTGGTTGATACTCTTCTATCCCTTCTGATGACCATGGTGAACTTGTTAATAATAATGATTGTAATGAAGGTAATAATAATAATGGTGATAGTGAAGCTATTCATTGTGAATATTATATTGTGGAAATGGAAAGACAAGAAGCAAGAAGAAAAAATGAATTAAGCCTAATAACATGTAGTGTTTCCTTCTCACTGATGTTTTCAGTTAATGGAAGGTGGAGTCTCGTTTTGTTTTGAAACTGATCGCATTATTTCCAAGGGGATTGATGAAAATCCAATTGCTACGAAGAAGCGTGTTGCTAGACTATTAAAGATGATTAACTTGTGAGAAGGTAATCATCAAACAAAGAGAGAGTCAACAGAACCAGAAAACGAATTCACTTTTCCTATTTCTTGGTTCACCTTAGCCTTTCTCTTCATCTTATCACTTGTCTGGTCAGTTCCTTATTAGATAATACTCGTCGCTGGCTCATTTACTCAATTAACCAGTGAACATAATCATTTTGAGCTTCAGTTGATTTTTGCATCTCTCACACTCATCATTAGGTGCTAAACACTACATTTCTTTGCTTCTCCTTTGAAGGCGATGAATAGTGGATTCGATTGTTGGTTAGCATTTTCATCATCATTCTCATCATTTTCACATTTTTATTATATTGCAATTGATCCAATATCATGGGCTGTCGTTTAAGTAAATCTTACCTAACAATCATTGAATCTTCCCAAAACAACGTAATGAACACTCAAACTATTGAATTGATTAAAGACGCTCATGAGTTACTCTATTTTCTCAGGGATGATAATCATTCCGATTACAAATGTATCTTCGTTTTTGGTAAGTAACAATATTCAATGTACCAATTGAGATATTAATTTTAACCTTTTGATTTTCTTTGTCTTTTAAGGTGGTTATGGTTCCAACAAAGGTGAATTTATATTTGATTTACTCAACGATGACTTAAAGCGAGGAGAAAGAGTTAAGGATCAATTTGGTTGGCATTATGTTTACCTGGATGTCGAGGAATTGATCATTAAAAATATTAAAACTCGCGTCAGACAATTAACAGGATCTCTGGACCAGGAGAACGAGGAAAGTGAAGAAAGAAAACAAAATGCTGATGAAAGCACTGAAAGTGATACAAAGCAAATGGTTGAAGATGTTGACAGTGAGAAAAAAGATGAGCAAGAGGAACCACCTTCAGTCCAGACAGAGGTTGAAAGTATCAATGATAAATCCATGTCACTGATTGATTTACCAGAAGAGGTTAATAACAATCCTTCAAGGAAATCATCCAAAGAGTTATTAGCTGAAGCTGATGATGGTCGTTGGGAAGATACTGGATTTTTGAAGAAATATTTCAGTGAATTAGCAAATGTGATTACCAACAATTGGGTTCGACAGTTGATTGAGAAGGAGATTCTTTGTTTTGATGTTAACGATTCCAAATCGAAATTCATCATCAACTTGGTACCCAATCGGATAAATCTATTCCGTGATTGCCTTTACCTGAAACAAGGACCAAATTTTGTCAACTTTGATTACGAGTATGTTGCTGTTAACTTAATCAGAGCTGATCAAACACGAAAAGATTTGGATCTTATTCTTGATTTTCACAGTTACGAGGATATAAGTGACTACTTTGTTGAATATTTTAGATCAATCAATAAACTGATTGAGGTTAAAATTGAAACTAAAAAGATGGAACCAAAGTTAAAGATAACTCGCCACTCGACAGCAGTTAAAATTAAAAATTGTCAACAACTAGAAGAGCTGATTAAGAATCAACCTAAAAATGAAACAATTGAGGTTGACATCAGTGAATTTACAGATATCTTGGATCGTAAAGGTTCACTGGTTTTTTTGCTCGACAATCAAATTGATACTGGGCGAGAAATTATTGCAATTGATTCAAGTGAAACTGATGTTAAAGCAATTCGTAATTTTGTCCATTTTTATTGCCAAATAAAGGATAGTTTAGATCATTAATTGATATCAAAACTCGGTTTAGGCATAAGTTTTGGCCTTTTATAGTCATTAAATTTATTGGATCATCTATTTCATCTTGTTTCGAGCTTTTGTTAATTTTGTTTTCAACGATTGTAATTTATTATGACCAAAATAAATTGCATAGAATCCTAAACTTGCTAAATTTATCTGTGATAGATTGATCTTTGAGTAATAATCATTTGATATAATTTATTTCATAATAAAACATTTGATTAATATGCATGATTGGTGTGCATTTGAGTATGATTTACACAATTCATTCTGTAACAGCAATCAAATTAAGTAGTCACTTTTAATGTTCGTTCATATTAATATGCAATTAGCCTCTGTTGAGTAAATTAATCTGATATTTGAATACCTTTATCGTTAAGTGTTATTATTAACAATTAAACCATCTGATTGGAAAAATAAATTATCAATATTACCGCCAAACTAACAATTAGATTGTCACATTGTATCATGTGAATAACCAATGACTGTATCTCTTAAAGAGAGTGAGCGAAGACTTTGCTCTTTATTAGTAACTATATAAATCTTCCTGTGATTTAACAAATTGAATTATTTTTCCAGTTTTGCTCAGTTTTTAAACATTTGTGAAAAAAATTATGGATTTAACAAAAGCTACTGTCAGCTCCAAAGAGGTTCCTATCGAAACTGACCCAAAGAGATTAATTCCTTACCTTTGTAATAATTTCTATCGCCTTGGCTGGGTCTCTGGTACAGGTGGAGGTATGAGTATCAAAATAAGCAATAAAATTTACATTGCTCCATCAGGTGTTCAAAAGGAAATGATGCGACCAGAGGATATATTTGTGATTGACGCTGTAGGTGAAATTATCGAAAAGCCACTTAACTGTAGTCTTTCAATGAGTGAGTGTACACCATTATTTCTTAATGCTTATCGAATGCGAAATGCTGGAGCCGTTATACATTCTCATTCAATCAACTCTAATCTGGTTACTGTGATAACACCGGGAACGGAGTTCAGAATCGCCAGACAAGAAATGATTAAAGGGATAAGAAAAGGATCCGCCTTAGCGTCTCATAGAAACGATGAAACCTTAATCGTACCTATAATTGAAAATACTTGCTATGAGCGTGAGTTAACTGAAAAGATGGCTGACGCAATTAGGAAGTATCCTGATACAAATGCGGTTCTTGTTCGGAGACATGGTGTCTATGTTTGGGGTCCGTCTTGGCAAGGAGCGAAAACTATGGCTGAATGCTATGAATATTTGTTTGAAATCGCCATAGAAATGAGAAAGTTAAATATGCGATATGATTAAATGATTTTATCTGACTTCACCTTTTTATGTCTTAATCTGATCCAGCAATAGCGTATACAAATATATATCAATAAGACTTATGTCCTGTCATCTATGTGTACATGTTTTTCAATAAACGAAAATTTTATTTTAGGATATCAGATGTTTATTTTTTAACTAATATTAATACATAAAAAGAAATATTCGATCCGAAATTCTAAGACAATTGTGAATGAAAAATTTAAATGGATATTTGATAATCAAATTGGACATAAATTGAATTTATTTAACAAGTCATCGGAAAATTGAAAGGCAAAATAGACAATGAGTTGGCGAAAAAATTCCTTCAGCAATGATTGTGGGCTAGATTTTAGTTCAATTGTTGACAAAAGCTGAGTGAGGTCATGACGGATATGAATTTGAGGTGCTTCGATAGCTACAACGACAATGACATAGCTACGTTGACTAGCCTCAAGTACTCTAATATCAAATGGATAAAAAACGAATTCTTTCATCATTCATTTGAGCTAAGTATACCCGTTCGTTCTTTTAACTAAAGGGTGTTGAGGCTAGTAAGGTTCAAGCAATCATTTACCCAAATGTTGATAAAATTATAAAGATGATTTTGTAATTTTTTGCATCACCTTCACCTTCATCAACCATCTTTTCTATTATCCCCATTTTTATCATCTTTATCTCTTTATCAACATTTGGGTAAGTGATTACTTGAACTTACTAACCTCAACACCCTTTACTAAGGATGAATGATTTGAACACTGTATCAGCTTATTAGGTACTAGCTAATCATTCTTCATTTCCAAACAAAATATTTTGGAGTTTACCCTCAGCTTGCATTCGCAATAACTGTTCAGTAGCTGATAATTTTAATGGTATATGTTTGCCTCTTTCTTCATTGGGTAGTGGTGTGACATTTATTTCACTAGGTGTGTTCAAGAATGGATTCCATGCACCCTGAATGGATGGCCAAGCAGTCCTAACATCTTTAACAAATTTACGAATAGGTTCTCCAGAACGTTTAGTATGAAAATCAACCCATAACTTAATATGTTCAGAAGACATTCCATGTAAAGCCATCCAATGATAACTTCCATTTAGATATTCACAAACCATTACAGGAGCTTTATGTCTTCTTGGTTTAAGATAAACAACCACACCAGGGTTGGTTCGACAATAATCGATCAGTTCTTTTTCAATATAATCACGAGTACCTTTACTACCTATTCCCCATTTGCAAAACTTCAGAGTTAATCGTTGCAACTGACAAACATACCTGAAATGATAAAAGATTGAATGAGTAAGACATAAATTCGAATCAAAAAAGCTAATCAAATTTGATAATCAAAGTCAGTTAAATCGTAAAAGACGCTCTCACCTTCCAAAGCCCTGATAAGGAGCATTTTCTATATGTCCATTCAATTGAACACTTTCGTTACCAAAGCTCCATAGGTCACAATATTTAGGGTGAATATAATGATTTGGAAGCTTATACTTCCCTCTCATGATGTAGATTATCTGTAAATGCTATTTAGACAAATTCAATCGAAATTAAGTTAGAAATTAAATCTAAAACATTTTTTAGATGCAATTTAACACATGTTTTACTATTTTCATTACTATTGGTTACTGGTAACCGCTCACTTGGTTAGAGGGAAGAGAGAAACAAATCTGGTTACTCTAACAGTTACTTTTCATGGCTAAAAAATAACCGTTTTTTTAACTATTAACCTCAAAGAGTAATAAGAGTTATACTCTTTGATTAACCTTCCCTTTTGTTTATTAGAACTTTGTATTATGATATTATTTAATTTAAATTTTGTGCTGCCAAGCTTAATATGGCATTTAGGGGGTGGCTTAAACCACTCAGTCATATTGACTTCATCTTGTACCCAAACTGATGCAAATAAAGACCAAACGAAACAAAATTGATCCCAATTTATTGACTCAGAAGTTAATTAAAAATTGACATTTTGTTGAATAGAAACAATTTTGCTGGTAAATCTGATTTTAAGGTTACCTTGTATGTTACTTAACACGGAATTTTGTTTATCTCATAACCATTAAGAGTCGACTTGTTGAAAGATTAAGAGTTGGTTTTAAGATCGTTACAATTTATCATGAAGGTATGATAAAAGGGAAATGTTGTCATAAGCTTTGGCAATGAAACGTAATAAACTCAATTGAACATTTCTATAAAAATTGGGTAACAGCCTTAGAGTTCGAACAAATCGCCTTGATTCAAGACTCATGAGAAATATTTTTTAATGCTCGAGTACCGTTTGTCTAATTAAAACAATAAAAATGTAAGGTTCTATTTTAGGTAATTGATACCTCAATTAAGGTGAAGCTATCAATATTCATTTTAATGAAATTTCTAATTGGAACATAATTATTTAAATTTCCTTGTTACCTTATTACATCCAGTCAATTTTTGCTAAGCAATTTGCTGTATTATTAAAATTCTAATTGTCTCTCGATACAAAATAATCTAATGTATAAACTTCCTTTTGCATTTGTTTAATTTGATCGGAAGAAAAATTGTTACAAATCATCATTAACCTATCAAAGTAGTCCAATGTCCTTTAACTAATAATTACAGCTAATCAAATATACAAGATGCTCAATGAGCTATATATAAAGCAATCAATAATAAAATGGCATAAATTCAGAACCGTTTAATCAAAGTTTCAGAGCGAATTAAAAGATGAATCCCTTACTTCTTGTCCCCAGTACTATTTTGCTTCAAACCCTTTTAGCTCATTGTTATCTTACAGTTTCGCCAGAAGTTAATCATGATTCATTGATTTACTCGAAATATCAATTGGTGTCATTAACAGTTGGACAGCTTGACAAGAGTCTCAATCCACAAGTAATGGACAGTAAATTGTAAGTAGAAACTTTCCCAACGTCTGTAATAATAATGCTAAAGTAATAATCATCATATAAATCATTACTCAATTAGAGGTGAAACAAGAGGTGAGATCCCATTCATTGAATATGATTTCAGAAGTGAACCACGAAGAAAGTGGAAAGATCTGCGGAGGTTGAGGAAAAGTCAAAGAGGACTGCGAGTTCGGATCAATTCAAGGAGACGTGAAGATGAGAATGCTAAAAGATATGAAAATTATTATTATGATGGTAATCGAGATGAGAAGCATCGTGAATATCATTCAAAACCATATGTTATAACAAGTGAGGACAATGCATCTAATGAGCAGAGATCCGAAGATATGAGAAACATGGAAACTCTGAAATGATTGTTTAACCAAAATTTACTCTACTTTCTATGTTTTGACTTTTATCGCAATCAGTTCAAAAGTGGCTCTGGCTGCATTTTAATCATAAAATAGCCAAAATCTGAATTTTGTGTCAACCCAGATTAATTCACTGAAAAAAGCTCTTTTAACAAGTAACTCCACCATCAGTTTCCGCTTCCTTGGCATCATATTTATATTTTCATCTCACTTTCATATTTTTTATCTCGATATTGCTCTCATTGTTAGTCTTCCTTGATTGAAACTTGTTAATCAATCAGTGAAGTGTATTTCAATCGTTATTAACTTTTCCATGAATAAAACCATTTAACCAATAACATGTAAAATTGTGATTTTTCAAGTCAACTAACTTGACCAGTCAAGCTTTACTAGTTCATAATGATTATATCCAATCAAACGGAAGCCATTGTAACCTTTTCGGTTGCCTTGTTGATTGGAATTATTGGATCCATCGGTAACTTTCTGGTCATTTTGTGTTTGACCAAATATTCGGCAAGTTTGATTAAACAACCAACAACTAAACTGGTAATCAATTTAAGTACCTCGGATCTTATATTTTGCCTTTTCAACGTACCATTAACAGCGACTCCATTTCTTACTCGCAATTGGCCTTTCGGTCAATTCATTTGCCATTTATATCCATACTTTTACTATGGAAATATTGCAGTTTCTCTTTTATCAATTACTTTTATTGCAATCAACAGGTAACCAATTCTTCCTAATTTATCCCTATAAAATCAAAACAAAAGAAACAGTCTGATCAATACAAAACCAAAACAATTTTTAAATATTTTATCTTACCGATCTTTTTACGCTCATTTCCTTTAAATTATGCTTTTCATATCAAAAAGAAAGCCAATGTTTAAACGGATATAAACTAAATTGTAGCTATCACTAGACATATTTCCAGTAATGTCAGAATAATTATCAAATTGTCTCTAGTTACGAATCATTCCTTGGAATAGAAGATGAAAAATTATGTTTAGAAACACCATGAAATTGTTTCTTTTTATAATAATCTCGATTGATTGTCGAATCTTGTCGAACTTTGATATTTTATTTTAACCTCACAGATTGGTCATTATTATTGTCAATGCTCAGTCCAACAGTTTCTATTCCAATCGAAACCTGTGTATTATGGTGATAATTACTTGGATATTACCATTTGCTATACTTTGTCTACCTTTGACCCATACTTGGGGATACTTTGGATATCAAGCCAGCCTTTTAACCTGCACAATCATGGGGAGTGAAGCACTGAAAGATTTCCTTTTTTTAATTAGCTTTGTAATACCCTGTTTAACAATCATCATCTGCTATGGGATCATTTGGTTTAAGGTTCGTTCTCATACTCGAAACTTAGCTGACAAGGGAATCAATCGTAGCCAGAGAGAAATGAGATTAACTAAATTAATGTTCACCATTTTCGCGGTTTTCGTGGTTTGCTATGCACCTTCAGTTATATTGCAAATAACATCAGCTCCAGTAAGGTAAGAGACCATTCCAATCATTATGAAGGATAAGTTACATTTATTTTCCTTGCTTGACATGGGAACAATTCTTTGCCTTCTTTTCGATTATTTAATTAAATCAAGCTTCACGATAATCCAAAAGGTAAACAGAGTATATTTAGCATGCATCCACGTTAAGAAATAATATTTTGATCAGTTGGTAATCTGTTGATTCAGGAAAAAAAACAACTATTAATAGCAATTTCAAGTAGAAATTTCTAGGAGCACAATAATCTGCTAATTGAAGATTTTTCATTCTATTTATTAAATTACTTTTTTGGCTTTTAGGCATCCTTACGTTTACATTTTATCTTTATGGCTGGTTTTATGCAGTGCTTCGGTGAACCCATTGATTTACTTCATTATGAACCCACAATATCGTAATGCTTTCCATCGACTGATATCAAAATCGGTTGAACCAACAGGAATGACCTCAGAACACTCAACTAATTCGCAGAGGAAATGATGGCAATATGGTATTGGTGATTCCACATTTGAGATTGCAATGTACAATTATGGTTTACTTTCATTCTTGTTAGATGGACTTAGCTTCATGTCTTATTATCAAATTATGCTTTCACATTCCCATGATTTGAGGCGGCAGCTACACGAATGATTGATAAATATTAATCTGATCAAATTATAATTTGTCTGAATTGTTCTAATTGTCCTTACCTTTGTATTAGTATAACAACTGGTTTAATAAAACATGTCGCAACACACATTTCAACAAGTCAATTGAGCCTAATCTTTTTTTAAATTTTCATACACATGGTGAAATATTAATAATTGAGTAAGGGATGTTTTTTGGTAGCTGCAAGATAATAAATCCACGAACAAAAATATTATCTGTAAATATATCACAGAGTTTACAATTGATGAGCAATCACACAATATAAAATAAAATGCATAATCAGAAAGATAGCAATTTCCAAATCTATCCCAATCGAAAATTAGAAAAACAGATTAAGAAATCAAAGTTCGATTGATAAGTCAGCATAAATTACTAAATGGGATTGCTAGGAGATTTAATGATTAATCTTCGATAAGTTTTACTTACAAATTAGGAATTTAATTTAATACAATAGAAGAAGACTTTAATCTGAACTTCAGGTTCGTCAGAATTTTTTTTAAATCGATACTTGCTCCATCTGTTAACGTTAGAAAACATGAAAAAAACTGCAATTGAGAGACAAGACAATTGCATCTTTCTGCAGCTATTTTCTTGTCTTATTTTTTGTTTAGGGTGAATGAAAATTTAATTGTGTCCAATTGTTTTTGTTTACCTTATTGAATTTTTATCTATTAACTTGGTGATTTGGATTGTGGGTTGATTAAGGATTATCCTGTGTGTCATCAGAAAATATTCCATGGATCAAGCATGAACGGATTCTCATTTAGTGGATTTTGCTGCCTTTTCTGCTGCCCTCCGTGTCCAGGTAGAATAGCAGCCAAGTTGGCATTTCTCCCACCTGAACCAACTTACAATTTTGTTTTGGATGAGAAAAATAATAAATTTACACTTGATTTAAGCCAACGAGCCGAATGGCAATATCTTCCAAGGGAATTAGACCAAATTGAGGTCTTTTTTGCCCGTTCATCCCGAGGTAATCGTATTGCTTGTATGTATGTTCGTGCCTGCCCCAATCCAAAGTTCACCATCCTTTTTAGCCATGGTAATGCTGTTGATCTGGGTCAGATGAGCAGTTTCTATCTAGGACTCGGTTCTGAAATCAATTGTAATATATTCAGTTATGATTATTCTGGTTATGGTGTCTCCAGTGGTAAACCTTCTGAAAAGAACCTATATGCAGACATTGATGCCGCCTGGCAGGCCCTGAGGTCTCATTATGGTATTAGCCCAGAGAAAATTATACTCTATGGTCAATCAATAGGTACTGTGCCTACAGTTGACCTTGCCTCTCGTTATGAGGTTGGTGCTGTGATACTACACTCGCCACTTACGTCCGGTATGAGAGTTGCTTTCTCAAATATTAAACGAACCTGGTTCTTTGACGCATTCCCAAGGTGATTGACTCCTTTTTTTTCATTTTATACTTTTTTCTCTATTTTCTTTTTCTTCCATTTCTCCTCTCGCCCCTTGTCTTCTACAAACTTCTCTTTTTACTCCATATGACAAAGCACTAATGCATTTTCTTTCTACCTTTATTTTTCCAATATGATTTACCAACAACTATTCGTTGATGTTTATAACTGTGAATATCAATTTTCCTGGATCATTTGGCTATAAACTATGGTTGTAATCAATACATCTTTACTCAACTATTTGTCTTTACAATTGGATCAATTGATTTTAACCCTAACCTTTTATTGACCTTTTGTCCACCTCCAATTTCAATGTTTTACTTGAAAATTTCTAATTACAGCATTGAAAAAGCACCAAGAATAACATCGCCCGTTTTAGTTATCCATGGAACTGAAGATGAAATAATCGACTTTTCACACGGTTTAGCTATGTACGAAAAATGCCCCCGTGCTGTTGAACCTCTATGGTTGGAAGGAGCTGGCCATAACGATGTCGAATCTTATGGCCAATACTCTGATAGATTGAATCAGTTTATTAATGTTGATTTAAATCAAAGCAACACTTGATCCTTCAACTAATCGTTTATCATCAAGCATGTACTCCCCTCTTCATCAAACGCTCTCAATTTCTTTTGTCCTCTCTTCAATTTCTTTCTAATATCTTTATATCTGTCTTTTTCCTGCAACCAAAACATCATTTCTTTCTACGTCCCTTTACTTATTTACAATGTATACCTGAAACTTGTTTTACCAAGTATTTCTATGAATCTTAGCTTCAAACATACCAATTCAGCCTATCCCCATATCATCATTTTGAGATGCATTCTCGTTTTTCTCACTTTCTCTTTTTTGATCAGGTATCCATCAAAGCGTGTTTTTTACCTGTTAAAACTCACTTTATTTAAGAAAACAAAACTTCTTTATCAACCTATCTATACATATTTATAAATATAAACTCTCTCTTCTCTTTCCTCCTATTCTCATGTCTCTCTATCTCTTCCTTCTTATTATTCCTCTCTTAATCCTTCTTCTTTCACTTTTCTATGTCTTTCTAATCTATTTCTTTTTCTTTTCCTTGCGCCTTATCCATGAAATAATTTGGCTGCACAACACAAAAAAACACAAACACACACACAAGCAAACTTAAAAACATACACGTATTAAAATCATTTCTTGAGTAAAATTTGATAAAATCATCAATGGTTCATTTTTTTCAACAATTACTGAACATGAATTGTTTTATCATTCAATTTTTAACGTTCGACCAATGACAATCCATTCACCTTTATTTAATTATATCATTTTGTTTTTATTTATATTAAACTGATTATTTAAAACAAACATTTATTAGTAGAACACTTGAATATCATATTTTCATAGAAAGCTTGAACAAATTCAAGCTGCAATAGATTGCCTCAAATTACTTATAGTTACAATATTGCTGCCAAAAATACTGTTGCCATTTAACATGAAGATTTTTATTCACAAATTCAAGATTCCATACTTGGCCTGGAATCGGATCCATCTCAAGTTTGCTTTGAAAATTAATTTGATTTACAGATTATCACTTGAAAATGTTAACAATTGATTCATGAACCTAAATTAACAAAGATTCAAGATATTTTGACTAATCAATAAATGAAAATAATCTTGAAATTCATTCTTTTCCAATTGAATCTTTGGCTAATGTTTAATCATGCCTTTTGCTAGCTAAAAATGATGAATAATAAACAAATTTTAAACCATCTTCAAATTATGCCTTTTAAGTCTTAATTTACTTCGTTGAATGTTTAATAAGCGGTAAAAACAACTTTAAATCTACTTTTATTTATCAGCAGTTAGACTATAATTGTTTTCAACAAGATATCAATTAACAACTTTTTTTATCATCTACTGAGTATTTTTTCCAGCAATTAGTTCAATCAGCTCCTTAATTTAATCTCATTACTAACAATAACCATAAAGAGTCTTTAGATTTGAAGTATTTATCCATTTTTCAGATCACTTTGTTTCTATTCAATTTTATGATGAATTTGTTTTCTTATAAAATTGTCAGCTAAATCATAGCTATTCTTGAAGTCAATTGTAGTTTAAAGAAATCAAATTGGTACAGATAATTTGAAAGTAAATTCATGTGAATAAGAAATTAGAGATTCAGCTGGCAATAAAGTGAAGGTTTGATAAACAATCTGCTCTCAGTGAATTTCCTTTTCTGGCTATAAGTTGAAACTTATTTACTCATAATCAGGGTATTTCTTAATATATTCTTTGGTGATTGATGACTTGTAAAAAATTAGAACTTATATTATTCACTGAGACTTAAATCAGATTATTTATTTAATAACGATTCGAGTTTTCTTGGCTTGAGAACAAAGAGAACAATAAATTTGAAAGGAGCGCGTTTAATACTTTGGAAACTGTGTAGAGGGCCTTTCAGCAACTGGACCAGTTGGTTTAAATTGTAAACAAAATTGAAATATTTTCGCGATTACAATTTAGACAAGTTCAATTTTTATTGGTACTAATCAACTGTCACATTTAAATATCAATTATTTTTTTGTTAAAGAGTTTTTGTAGTTGACACTTGGCCTTACCTTTATTTTTTGTAAGTTTTTTACTGTATATTACTTTTAAGTACAATGGTTACTCCGAATTACTCGTTAAGTGGTAAATTAGCCGAGGACACTAACACTTTTAATGGTGTCGTTGTTAAATACTCTGAACCTGCTGAGGCCAAAATTCCTAAAAAAATTTGGAGATTGTATCCTTTTAAAGGGGTTGAAGCTTTACCGCATATAACGTTGAAAAATCAAAGTGCATATCTTTTGGGTCGTGATAGACGGGTTGCTGATTTACCTATTGACCATCCTTCGTGTTCGAAGCAACATGCAGTGATTCAATTTCGTCAAGTAACTTATAAAAGAGATGATGATTCAACTGGCAAAAGAGTTCGTCCCTACCTGATTGATTTGGAATCCGCGAATGGTACATTTATAAATAACAAACCAATTGAACCAAGGAGGTATTATGAACTGTTTGAGAAAGATGTTATCAAATTTGGTTTTAGCTCGAGAGAATATGTTCTTCTTCATGAAGACTCCAAAGAGGATACACAGGAGGTGGAAAAGGAATCTTCCTAAAATTGGTTTCGTCTATACTTTTGAATCACATCCATAGTCGCTCGTTATTTTTAGTCTCTTCATCATAGACTAATCTTAACCCGGACCTCCTTAACCATTCTTTTTTCTTTACTTTCACTTTTTTCTCTCTCTTTTTCTCTTTCCCTTGTCCTCCATCTTCTTTTCATCATGATGTTGTTTCTCTTTCCATTCGCTACTTTTTTTTCTTGTCTTTATCTTCCTAAAATTGGTTTAATCTAAGCAATGAATCCCCATTCGTAGTAACACGTTATTTTTTCCTAAGTTTAACCAACTTTTTTGACTATATTTGGCCCTCCTTGTAGTTTCTGCTCTTTCTTTCGTTTTTCCTTCCCTTTCCCCAACTCAAAAAGAAGATGAGTAAATTTTCTGTGATCAACCCCCTTAACTGTTCACCATCACTATTTCGCGCATATATTCGTATAACTGCTACATGATCAATTGTTGACGCAAGCTCATGTCTTAAATTCATCTAGGACCAGACCCATCGTTAGTATTTAAACTCACACCGAGTCTTGAGAGTTAATCAGTTTGCTTCCCAACCTCGTCTTGGTACTTTGGAATACCTCTAACCCTAGCCGGTCGAATACACTTTTATTTCAACTTAACTGTAAGTTTTCGTTATCTACTAATTTTCATTAAATAAGTGTTTTTTTTAAATAATTTAACTAACTTAATTATGAAGAAAAAAGTTTAAAAAGTTCAAAACTTGTGCCCAAAAAATGGATTTTTTACTTCATCTTACTAACTTCTTTTCTTGTTAAGTTTTTTTTATTCATCATATCTGATTATTGTTTTCTTTCTTTTTTTCTTTTTTTTTATCCTCAATGTGTCCATATACGATGAACTACTGTCCTGCAATTGTTCACAGCAGCCCACTTAACCAAACAAATCTATCAAAATGTGTGACGACGAAGTAGCAGCCCTTGTTGTTGACAATGGATCAGGTATGTGCAAAGCCGGTTTCGCTGGTGATGACGCTCCTCGAGCCGTTTTCCCATCAATTGTCGGTCGACCCCGTCATCAGGGTGTCATGGTCGGTATGGGTCAAAAAGATTCATATGTCGGTGATGAAGCCCAATCAAAGAGAGGTATCCTCACTCTTAAGTACCCAATTGAACACGGTATCATCACCAACTGGGATGATATGGAAAAAATCTGGCATCACTCTTTCTACAACGAATTGAGAGTTGCCCCTGAAGAACACCCAGTTCTCCTTACTGAAGCTCCATTGAATCCAAAAGCTAACCGTGAGAAGATGACCCAAATCATGTTCGAAACCTTCAACACCCCAGCCATGTATGTTGCCATCCAAGCTGTTCTTTCCCTTTACGCTTCCGGTCGTACCACTGGTATTGTCCTCGACTCTGGTGATGGTGTTTCTCACACTGTACCCATCTATGAAGGTTACGCTTTACCTCATGCCATCCTTCGTTTGGATTTGGCTGGTCGTGATTTAACCGACTACTTGATGAAAATCCTTACTGAACGAGGTTACTCATTCGTCACCACTGCTGAGCGAGAAATTGTCCGAGATATCAAGGAAAAACTTTGCTATGTTGCCCTTGACTTTGAGCAAGAAATGATCACCGCTGCATCTTCTTCCTCTCTCGAAAAATCCTACGAACTTCCTGACGGTCAAGTAATTACCATTGGTAACGAAAGATTCCGATGTCCCGAAGCTCTTTTCCAACCATCCTTCTTGGGTATGGAATCCTGTGGTATCCATGAGACAACCTACAATTCAATCATGAAATGTGACATTGATATCAGGAAAGACTTGTACGCCAACATCGTCCTTTCTGGTGGTACCACCATGTACCCTGGTATTGCTGACAGAATGCAAAAGGAGATCACCGCTTTGGCCCCATCCACCCTCAAGATCAAGATCATCGCTCCACCTGAAAGAAAATACTCAGTCTGGATTGGAGGTTCCATCTTGGCTTCCCTTTCTACTTTCCAACAAATGTGGATCTCAAAGCAAGAGTACGATGAATCAGGACCCGCAATTGTCCACAGAAAGTGTTTCTAAATTATTTGGAAGCAAAATCAATCACAAAACAAGAAACATCAGAAACAACGACAAACAACCAAATGGTCAAAACTTTTATGTCAACTGCAGCATCAACAGCATTACATCAACACCAGATCAATGGATACTATATATATATTTCTCTCTTCTCGATCTACCTGTCCATTTCTTTCTTTCTTCTCTTTTCTTCTCTATCTCTCTTTCTCTCTCATACACTCAAAATACATTTCAATATGTATGTGTTTTCTCTCTCTATCTCTCTCTCTCTCCTATCCTTTTAAGAAAATCTGAAAAAAGGCAGAGAAAATTGGAATTGCAAGCTGTGCTATTACTATTATTATATTATTACTTTTACTTTTGTGTCCAAGATCAAAACACACAAAAACTCACCATCGACAACACCTAAGATCTTGAATGTTCTTTAATTATATTATTATAAATTAAAAACGATAAGCGGAAACGGAAATGTAAACAACAAGAAAATTAATTAATTATTTGTCCCACAATTATTTAACAATCGGTATAAAAAAAACACTTCGTGAACATATAAACATTCGGTATCAAACAATCAAAAAAACTACTCTACCAATACTTTAAAGTGACAGCATTTTACCAACAAAAATCAAAACATGTAAACAATTTGTAATGCTTGAACCATTCAACCGATTAAATCTGTTTAAATCTGAAAACACAACATGAAAAAAATGATATATTGATTATAATAATTATATCAAAAAGATCAATGTAAACCAATAATATGCTAAACTATACCTGTTGCCCAAATAATCTTATTAAAGCATTGATTCCCTTGCAATTGCCATCGCCATGATCCAAGTTTGTTACTCTTCCTACTTTTCACCCTTATCACTATCATCAACATCATCAACATCTTCATTTTCATCCTCATCCTCATAACCATCTATGGTTACAATCTAATTTTAGTTAAAGAATGACTATGTTCAAAATTGCTAAGCATATTCTTGAGCTTATCCAGATATGGGAAACACTCATTTCATCGTTAGTTTCTAAAAATGAACTGCCAACTTCATTCCAACTCACAGTGTTCTCCATCATCTTAATCATCTTTATCATCCTCATCATCATCTTTCCATCTTTTCCTTGTTTACCAACTTTTTTGCCTTTTTCCTCCATTTCTTCACCTCCTTACACCGCTCTGTCAATTTTTGGGTCTTCATCTTCATTTTGGTTCATTTTTTCCATCCATCCTCTTTTTACATTTTATCATCATCCTTTCCCTTCTCATCATCCTCACCATAATCTCGCCTTTCTTGTACGATCTCTCTCTCTTTGCCAATAATTTTTATCCTCACCAAACCTGGCCTGTTAACATCAACTTTGATCCTTGAATTGCAATCATTTAATAATAATATTCAAATTGTTTCCAAAATATTTCCAAATTATCATCGATTCGTCAAATATACTGAGCCATTTAAACAACAGTCCATTATTAGCTAAAGATTGGCCAATTATTGCTGAGAAAATTAAAAGTTATTTTAAGATCTCGTTATTGTTATCCAACTCTAACTATTCAACAAACTAAAGCCTTCATCATCAAATTAATAGCTAATTTCCTTTAATTGTCTGTATCTAAATTGCACAACATTCAATGATTGTTGAACCAGAATCATAAATGTCATGAATTGTTTTAAGTATGATTCGTGTCATATGGTTTGGCTATTCTGAAAAGTTCAATTGTTACTCTTGTTTTGATTACAATCTTTTTTGTTGTAATTAACAGCTTAACAAATCAATAAGAGAGTCGAAGTAACGTTCTCGATTCCTAGCAGGAAACCAAATTAGTTCTTGCTATTTAAACTTGGCTCATTACTAGCAGAAGAAAAAAAACCGAATTCTTTAACTTCATAAACCAAAAATAGAATTAAAAATCAAAGCTCTTTTGCTCTGTTTCCATTGATATAACTTTACTCTCCGCTTTTAATTCATCCTTCTTTTGGTGACAATTTAACTTTAATAATAATTTCATTTACTAAGATTCTTTGTTGTTAGTTTTGTGGGTAAAGATTATAAATAACCAGTTACAAGATATTAGCATGATAATGACTAAAAATCCATGTTTCTGTCAATCAGTCCAATCTCATGGATCTGGTTAAGTTTATTAAAGATTTACATGTATGTAATTTGAGCATCTTGTATGATCAACGCTCATTTTGATTCATTAATTAACTGAGAGAAGGAGTGAACTTTTTTAGAAGAATAGCCAAAATGATGAATTTTCGGCCCAATACTCGGAAGTCAATGATTAATTCAATGATATGCCAGATAATGGTCCCTTATCAAGAAAGGTCCAAGAATATAAAAAGCCACTGCATTGCGAAGCTGTGAGATTTGAACTCGAGGGTCAAGCCCGAGTGTTTATCTCACAGCTTCGATAATTGCGCTTTAACTGATTTAGACCTATTTGTAATCTCAACACTTATTTTTAATTGGCAAAACAAAATTTTGTTTCGGCTTTCAATAGCTTTTCTGTACTCACTCATATTTCTTTGCAGCTTCATTTTAATTTCGACTTTTGGGTCTCATCACTCTCTTTATAATCGTTTTTTGAATAAACTGTTATTAGTTAACTATTAAATCCAACCGATTTCGGAACAGTCCAGTTTATGCAATTCAACCCAATTGATTATTTACTGGTTACCTTCAACACTGTGCTTGAAGTCTAATTCGAATCCATTAATTTTTTCGTTTTTTCGATTTTTTTAGTTATTACTAAACTCAAATTCATTTTCTACAGCAAAATACCAAAATAAAATACTGGTTTTAGTTGACAATGATAATTGCCGACTAAATTGATCTATTAAAGTGAAATAAAAAGCGAATTGCTCGAGAGTTAGAAAGCTGAATTAAACCAACAAAATTTTAGATTAATTACAATAATATAACGATGCAAACATATAACGAGCAGTTTTGTCAGAGTGAAAATTGATAAAAAGTCAATAAGATCTCGTCCGTAGATTGTTAATAAAATATTGTTAACATTTCTCTCATTTTCGCACTAGTTTACTTTCAACCAGAAAATAACCAGTTACAAGCAACTGGTTATTTTCTGGTTAAATTGGTTAAATGCAATTTTTTAATCTCTTATCAGTGCCATCTATCATTTTGTTTAGAAAACATTTGCCCCTTTTTTTCTTTCTTTTTAAATTTGCCTCTCAATGTAACCACAAAGTAACCGGTTACTTTGTAACCAAGAAAATAACTGGTTATAGCAACTATATCTGGTTATTTTTCTCCCCCTAACTGGTTTACCAGCAAACAGTCATCTCAACAAATAAAAACTTTACTTCAAAAAAGTTTAGAGACCAACCATGTAAATATAACAAGAGGCCAAACGGATAGGTCAAAGTTGCACTTTTTTAAGTTGAAGCTAGCGAGGATCGCCGAGTAGATAAAGATAACAGAGTTTGATTAGCTAGGTTAGGTTTGGCTTCTTGCAATTTACTTCAGAATAAGATTAGTTCAGATTGATTCATCTTAAATCCTACATTGAATCACACCCTGAAGACAAACATTTCATCAGCTATGCTGATTCTTACTTACGAAATGCCATGAAAACCATGAATCAGACAAAATGCTCAATTGGGACAAAGTCAATGGAAAGAGCCAAAAATGACTGCTTCACGAAACATTGAATTTTCCCAAAGAGCCATCTTAGGTAAAATTGGTTTCAACTACGAAATTGATTCAATTGTTGACAACGGAAAAGAAATGCCAACCTGGGTTGTTTTGAACTCATCCATTGCCCTTCAACAAGCTAACCAACTCAACTTCGAATTAGGTCTTCGTCAAGAAGGTATGGATAAGCTTGTCGTCCAATTGTTCGAACAAATTAGACACATCCAGATGATCCTTCATCTGGAGATGATCTTCAATCTAACGATCTTCAATGAAGATCGTTAAAAAAGTTAGAAAAAAGCAGGACTTCGGAAATTGCCGAATATTTGGCTCAAAGTCTTGCTATAAAATTATTGAAAGAAACCAGCTATCAGCTACGAAATCAGCCCGATTCTCTCTTACATCATCATCAATGTACATCAAGATCAATAGTATCACGCTTTTCTACTAGCATGGGGCCCAAGCTAACTTGAAACACGAGAATCTCTTAGAAGATTCGTCATTGAGAATACCGAAACCCGGAAGGCTATTGAAGCTTCTCTTAGTTGGATGTTTGTTGATTACCAATTGAACTTTAACAAAAACAAACATGCAGGGTCATTTAGTCCTGGTATCAAAGCTTCACCCAAATCTCAAGCAGCAGCTGCTACGCGTTATTGATCTTTCGTCCAACATGCATTTTCGGTTACGAATTAGATCTCACTAAGGCTGGCACTAGTCAACTTACGAGAATGATTGTTAACTAAAGGACACAACTAAGACAATTATAAAATTCATGCAGAAATTGATACGCAAACTTACAAACAAATGGCCAAAAACGGGTAAAAATGATTTCTTTCGAATTTGAACTCCATAGGTTTGTAGGGGGATGAAAACTTGATCCTTTTGTCCAGTTCATAAATTTCTAGAGCCAACAGTTTTGCAGAAAATCAAGGTCAAAGTTGAAACTTCGATCACTTTTTATGCGATTATGGAAGCAGATTTTTCAATGTAACTTATTTTGTTCATGCAACTTTTGATGATCAACCAGAAAATGTTTTTATTCTAAGAAAAAACAGCACCGATTTTCTGTAAAACAGGTCAATTCGCTTTTTACTTAAAGTGGCCGCATTCTGTTACTGTGATATTTAGAGAGCTGAAACTTATTATCAAAGCATAAAAACTAATTTTGCAGATCATGGATTAAATACTTTTAGCAAGTCAACAACAGTTCTCATGATTTCGAGCATTGGTCTTAAAACTTTGAGCATCAATATTTCGAGAATGGCATCACCTACAATCATCATTCTTCGACAAACAATTGATTCCATTATGGGCTGTAAATTAAAATGACTTATTTTCTAAGAAAGTTTGAGCTAATTAACTTAATTATGGAATTTCTTCTGACACATTATAAGTAACATTTATCTTTGCAAATCAAGAACAAAATCTGACAGCACAATTAAAACATTGCTATAGCTTTTTCTGTAGAGTCTTGAACCATCTAATATTATGATGCATCATAGCACGCAAGGAAATCTATTGATTGGTCAAAGAATGACAATTGTAGGTGCAATGTTTCGAAAAATATTAAGTCTAGAAACTTTTGTGACCAATAGCCAAAATCGTGAGAACTGATAAAATATGGAAGAAAGTACTTAATCCATGATCTGCAAAATTAATTTTTATGCTTTGATAATAAGTTTCAGCTCTCTA
The DNA here is from genome assembly GCA_028476895.1 of Tetranychus truncatus. Classification (NCBI taxonomy): domain Eukaryota; kingdom Metazoa; phylum Arthropoda; class Arachnida; order Trombidiformes; family Tetranychidae; genus Tetranychus; species Tetranychus truncatus. The sequence continues at coordinate 16,967,006 of CM052060.1, forward strand.
AATATCACAGTAACAGAATGCGGCCACTTTAAGTAAAAAGCGAATTGATCTGTTTTTCAGAAAATCGATGCTTTTTTTTCTCAGAATAAAAACATTTTCTAGTTGATTATGAAAATTTAAATCAGCACAGTAAGTTTCATACAAAAATATGCTTCTGAAATTGTACAAAAGGCGGTCGAAGTTTGAGATGTGATCTCGATTTTCTCGAGAACTGTTGCTCGGAGAAACTTTTGAATCGCACGAATGAATTCGGCTTTTATAGTTTAACAACCTCATAGAAGTTTAAATTGGGAGAAATCAATTTACACTCGGAATTTTGTATTATTTGTATTGTTTCTTTCATTTCTTTGTTATCATACAGAAGCTGCAACTAATAAAAAGAAACAATAACCACAATTGCAGCATTTTTGCAAAAGTTTACACAAGTACTAAAGCAAAAAGGGCAGGAATGGGCTGAGATTATAGAGTAAATGTTTTTCCATAGACCATCTATTGAGCAAGTAGGTCTATCAAACGAAAATCTGCTCTTCTGAACCTTTTATCAAGATTTTGAGAGTGAAAATCAGATCAACATTCGTTTAACATTTTAAAAGTTGTAAACTGATGGTTGAATTACGTCTCGAAAGATGTCAGCCCAACCACTCAAAGAGTACGAACCAACTACTTAAACTGTACAAGTGGGAACAAACAATTAGGTATATTACTGCCAGAGCGAGACAATCTTTCTTTCAATAGCTGAAAGAAGGCACATTTTTCTTGAGCTTCAGTTTTCACGAGCAATTAGTTGTCGTTAACTTATGTCTCTTGAAAAGGAACAAAAATTATAATATTAACTATCAAAACCAACACGATTGCACTTTTCACTTATTGACTGGGATTTGACTAAATTGTGTTCATTGCATATCCGATCGAAGTGTTTATCTAACTGAACTATCAGCTTACCCTTTCTTCTTCAGCTGAATCTTCATTGAACAGTCTAATAACATTGAATGAAAATTTACTCAATTTGTGCTCGAATCATTGAACTTGAAAAATAATTAGCTGAACAATCAAAACCCAACAGTTGTGATAGAAAAACATGAAATCTTAATCATTGCAACATGTTAAATCAAATGAAACGAGCAGCTCGAAGTTGTTATTGAATCTCTGTTCAATATGATGCTTAGAAGAAAAGGTAAACACCTTGATATTAAGTAAAACATGAGTTAACCAAGGAATTTGGTAAATGATTGTAGATTCATCTGTGAATCAATTAATCTATTTATCCTAGAAATATAAGTTTAATTCGTCAAATCTTATGCTCTGTGCGTCAAAAACGCCTATATTCGTTAGGTCAGCATTTGAAACATTTGGAACGTATTTTGTATTGAACTTTGCATCCAGATTAAGCATTTAGGTTTTAATTAAAGTTCGTAATTGATCAAATAAAAGCTTAATTTAAACCTGTATCATGATAACCCAATTTGATTAGCAATTCGAACCCACTAACAGAAATAAAGTTACTATTGTTATATCAAAAAGGAATACTTTTATTTATTCAAAACAAATTTTTTACCAAAAAAGAAATGTACCAATCTAATCTTTAAAGCTATAAGAATAAAAACATGCATATGAATACTCATCGTTTGTATTCATGAAAGATTAGATAATATAAAATTTGTTAAATGTCGGACTTTTGGAGTTGAAAATTGTTTCGGTCGAAGTGTAGTCAGTGACTCCAGTCTCGGTCGAAGTATAGTCAGTGACTCCAGTATCGGTCGAAGTATAGTCAGTGACTCCAGTCTCGGTCGAAGTATAGTCAGTGACTCCAGTCTCGGTCGAAGTATAATCAGTGGCTCCAGTATCGGTCGAAGTATAATCAGTGACTCCAGTCTCGGTCGAAGTATAGTCAGTGACTCCAGTCTCGGTCGAAGTGTAGTCAGTGACTCCAGTCTCGGTCGAAGTGTAGTCAGTGACTCCAGTCTCGGTCGAAGTATAATCAGTGACTCCAGTCTCGGTCGAAGTGTAGTCAGTGACTCCAGTCTCGGTCGAAGCATAGTCAGTGACTCCAGTCTCGGTCGAAGTATAGTCAGTGACTCCAGTCTCGGTCGAAGTGTAGTCAGTGACTCCAGTCTCGGTCGAAGCATAGTCAGTGACTCCAGTCTCGGTCGAAGCATAGTCAGTGGCTCCAGTATCGGTCGAAGTGTAGTCAGTGACTCCAGTCTCGGTCGAAGTGTAGTCGGTTGTGGCTGTAGGAGCAGCAAGGATGGCAGTGAAACTGCAAAGAATAACTAAAACGATTAACTTTTCCATTTTTGCTTGTTCAATTAGTGTTTATTAAACGTATTTTGATTTTATGGTAGTACCTTCATTTTCCCGAATCTTTATATATTAGTTAAAACTTCATTCACATTGTCAACATGTGACGTGTTATCCTACAATACGATTATCAACAGTAAGGGCTGAGATAGCCTACTAGACAGATAGACTATCTCGGAGTAGCTTTTGATTTTCATTTTATTCAAATATTATACAATAAATAACAGGATTTGTGAGTGCAAAAGTTTTGAACTCAGATTGAATAATATTGAATAATAATATCTAATAACACAATGGAGCAGCATACAGTAAAGGCTGAGGTTATGAGAATATTGGATAGCTCATTCGAATAGCTTATTCAATGCAGCCATGATTTCACCATTTTTTATCTTCCTTAATTGGTTGGATTCAGGTAAATTGTTTTTTGATCTGACTCATAAATTTTTCATCGATATTTTGCAAAGCAAGATTTAATTGATGAAATCAATAATTAAATTAGTGGAATGAAGTTTGATAAAATCAAATTATTAATAGATTTAGCAGATTCTTATTCATAAATTTTGTTTCTCTGTCTCAACCTTTAATGTATCTATGAATCATCATTTGAACGCCAACTGTGAAAACTGACGATTAGGTTAATTTACCTCGTATGGCAAAGTGCTAAACAAGTAGATATTTTCACAAATTAGCCAGCGAAACTTTCTTTGCAAGAATTTAGTACCAAATCGAATCTGATAATTAGAGGCTGTCTCAGAATTAATGCGAATGAATTCAAATGTCAAATAACGATTTTAAAAGTTATTAAAAAAATACAGTTTTAAAATAAAATATTGCGTTTCTTGATTAATTTGAGGCCAAAAGAACCATGCATAACGAAACATTAAGAAAATATACTAACGAAATTGATACAAAGGCTTTATATTTTCATCAAGGATGTAATTTTTTCAATGCATGTGTAAGTTGTGAAGGAAACTGCAATAATCTAAAGATTAAAATATAACAATGAGTTATCTGATTTGCTAGTATTATCATTAGATTCACTTCAAGGTTGAATGTTCTCAACAGAAAATTTACCGATGCAAAAGCAATCGTAATTCCTCCCATTCAAATTGCCTGATATTTCAAGCATTCCATTTCATTACGTCTTATTATTGCAATTATATCACCAAAAGCCTCTTTCATTGCATAGAGCACCAAGAGCTGTCTTCCTACTCAAAACTTCAGAGACTGATTTTGCTCGAGGATCTTTTTCTTGATTCATAGCGATTTGACACGATCGAAATCGAGTTGAAAAAAAATAATTGAAAGGGAAAAGCATTGATATAAATGATAACCTCACGATTGCTGAAATATAATACCTAACTACCTCTATAACGAGTAAATAGCAATTCCAAGTTGCAGTGATGATGACCACAAAACGTAGTCATTGTCTCATTGAACATCAACAGCAATCATATTGACCATTTCACCATTTGTACAATTACAAGATTCGAAAGCTTGATATTCTAAAGGGATATTGCAAATGGAATAGGGAAATAAAATGTTGTAATAAGAATGCAAAGCGAAAACTCAGAGACTTGTACCTTTTTATCAATTGTTGCTTTAAGGGCTGACCTCAAGCATATCGAAGTTTTTTATCCATAACCAGACTTTGACTCTATTATTGACTTCAATGATTTATGAGCACAATCATGAAAATCAAACCCAAAAATGCACAAAATAATTGCAAACGATTAGAAAATTAGATGCAAAGCTACTGCAAAAATATCTTGATTGTTGTAAGTAAAGCTACGATTAGAAGTGAAAATAAGATGAACGGGTCAAACTAAATTTGAGCGCTCACGATAAAACGATTTTTAAAATGGTATATTGGGACAATAAATGACTATAAAATGTATAAACAAAGACAATTCGCGAAAATTCACCAGCACAAGTTTGGAACGTTAATCAACTCAATTGCTGGGATTTGCAACCTTCCATGTTACTAAACAGTTAGATGATCAACTTTTCCATAGTTTTACCTAAAATTTGATTAACTTTTAACCAAATCGTAAATTGTTAATTTGCAATAGCAACTGATCAAAAGCTTGATTACCAAGAGCATATCACGAGCATGATAGTCGAATCTCAAAATTGAATGTAAAGGTCTTTAAATTTGAATGAATGGGGCAAAGGGTAACACTTATTAAAGCGCAGAGTGTTTTTGGTTTTGAAAAATGGTTATTTTTACTGATTCAAGGAGCGCGCCTGCTATTTAACCCAAATAAAGTTTTTAATTCTCAGTGAAAGTGGTAAAAGAAAGAGAAGAAAAACTGAATGAAGAAAAAAAAATGAAAGAGACTCAGAAAGAGGGAAAAGATGATTATTCTGATGATGCTTTGGAAGGAGTAAAAAGTGTTTGAGCAAACTCGAAGATCAAGTGAATTCGCATCTCTATGGAAGCTTGAGCTAACAAAGGCTAACAGAGAGCATCTCCATTTTGGTTAAACGAGGAACCAAACATATCATTCAAACAACCTGAGTTTCATCGTTTTTTACATCTTTATCTTCCTCATCCTTTCCACCTTTTCTCTTTCTCTCTCTATAAACACTTGTTTGCATATAAATACATCTAATTTTTGTTATTGTAATCATGATAATCATGGCCATCATTATTTTTCATCTTGTCTAAAGCGTGATAACAAGAAGCAATCAAATTGTGTTACAACAAATATCAACATCAATTTTACAACTGTGAACATCTTTAAACATATCAACAAAACTCAATATTTTTCAACAACCTTATGTGCTACCGATCAAACCTTTCACTTCAACTCAAAGGTGCATGTAAATATTGTCAAACATCAAATGACTTGGTTAACCAGATGAGGAAGCAAAGTGAACAAAGTGACTATTAATGTGTTTGTGTGTTATCACACACAACACACACAGCACACAGGGAGTGAGTCTGTAGGTGATACCGAGAAGAGGAGGGAAAAAAGGCGAGTGTGTTTGTGTGTGTGTTGTGTGTGAATAGAAAGGTGGGAAAAGAATAAGAAAAGTAAGGAAAGGAAAGAGAGAAGAGAAGAGAAAGTGAATAAAGTTTCAATTGAATTTCTTCCGGAGTAACCTGATGCTCTAAATATTTGGTCAACATTTGATAATTGTATCCAAGTTTACCTTTTGATCTCTACGATTTTTGAAACCAACAACAATCACCTCATCATACATCATCATTCATCATTACTAATATTGGGCTTCCTTTTCAAGTTTACCTTTACAATTCAGTTCTCTTTTTTTCTTCTTTTCTTCGCGAGGATAAAATTTCCTTCCCAGTCTTGTTGATTCATTGATTCTGTGGTTGTGTAACTTGCTGTAAATTTGGTTTTTTTTCTTCATCCCTTTTTTGCTCTTCATTTTTTGGTATTACAATGATGCCCTCGTTATGGAGTGTTTTGTGGTTCCTTGCATTACTGCTATTTGGTTATCCATGTGGATTTTTTTTCGCCTTATTCTACGTTCTCTTTCAACCTTTTGCTGTCTGTTGCTCATCCATGGCTCGTGTAACCACGTTTAACCTTAAATTGATACAACTACCTTTGGTGTTCACTTTTAATCTAATCAACGATAAATCACCATTTACGTCCAACTAAGAGCAAAGAGAAGTAAAATACAACCTCAAGAGGTAAAAGGCAAAAGAAGGAACCTTAAAAAATTTGAAAGCCCAAAAAGTATATAAAAGATAAATCAAAATAAAAAAAAGGAGAGAAAAAGTTGTTTATCTTCAAAGAGGAAAGAAAAAAGTTTCATCTCGTTGGAGGTAAAAAAAAGATTAAGGAGTAAAGAAAGGGAATAAACAAGAAAGGTAATTGCAAGTGGAAAACATAATTTTACCTGTTTCAACAGAAGAAGAAAAAAAGGAGAAAATTTTTGTGTACAAAAAAAATTAGATCAAATAGTAAGAAACAAAATAGCAATAGTAGTGAAGTGAAGGAGTAAGAATATTGTTGCCATTTGAATCTTGCAAAACTGGAAAAAATCATTGGAAAAGGCGAGTTTTTCAACCTTCCTCATGAGGAATCCAATGGATTGAGTTTTTCAATGAAAGTCACGATATGTGGAAGCTTGCATCAGCTCTTTGGGAAGCAACTAGAAAAAGGTATTGATATTATTGTCTAATATTTTTTTTATATGAAACTCTTTTTTTCTCATCAAAATTCGCTGTTCAATTTGTGATCCAAATTATTGTTGATAACGTTTCCTTAAATCACATTCACGATCAATCGATGGTTTTCTTGGGAAGAGCTTGAATAGCGAAAGAAAATTTCTTCTCTCAATTTGATCTGAAGTCATGATGGTTGAGGGATGAGACAAATCTTGAATTTGCCATTTGGATGTTAAAAGTTGATTTTGAAAGCTACATTTCCATTGATTTTGCAACCGATATCCATTGGTGAAATGCATTAATGCATTATCAAGTTTATCTTAAATATTGAGCAAAGTTAAACTTTATTTAGCCTAAGTTCATTTGTTTACATGTTCAAGTGAAGAATTAGGTGTTGATCTTAATTCATGAAGTTTTACCAACACACACAGAGAATATGAAAGAAATTGAAAAAAAATGTAAAGCAAAAACTAAATTTTTGTTTCATTAGCGTTAAGATAAACAATGAAAATTGCTAGTAGAATTGAAAAGTGCATTTGCGAAGATTGAAAGAGAAAAGGAAAAAAGAAAAATATTTGAGAAAAAAATTGAACTTTTAACAGATCAATTGTCAATTGAAATTGGCATAAATTGTGAACAATTTAACCGAGAAAAGCAAAACTTCTAATTGCCTAAGGTTTCACAATGAAATGTATTTTCAACCTAAAGGGTTTTCAAATTTTACGAAAAAAAAGGTTTCCTTGAAAATAGTCATTCTAACTCGTCCCTTGAAACTCTTTAAATTCAATCCTAAATCATGAGCAACATTAAACAAATGTCCAATGATTAAATCTATTGTCAAGTTAATTGTAAAAGTAAGTGTTACATTGGACGAGACTATTGGTTACAAGAGACTCTTGCCGTTACTCAATTTTGCTCTGTTATTACATGTTTGGATAGTTTGAATGGGTTTTGTCTTGTTACTCAACAAAACCAATTGAAGCGAATGCATGGTAATTTATACAATCTTGAGTTTAATTGATTCCCTGTATTTGACAGTTATAATTTACTGATTATAAGATAATTGAGTTACTTTGAAAGCCAATCAAATGACACTTTATATACAATAATAAAGACAAAGAAGAAAGGTGAAAGACAAAGTGGTTAATCAGTTCTAACCTATTGAGCTGTTAATCAAGTCTTGGTAACAATGGGAAAACAAGTTTACACCATTCAACCTGCTATATTAACAAGTTTAATATTGACACAAAAGGCAAGGAACAGGGTTAATTTAAATGAATCGATGACAATAGATTTACTTCAATTGTTCAACATTTCTTCTTCTTCTTCTTCTTGTTTTAGTTTTTCTCGTTTAAAATTGATTGTGTTACAGTAAATAATATTTTTATGCAACATTTGAAAGAAGAAAAAGATTTTTTCAATTTCCATTTTTTCCTCCCCATTAATGCATATTGTATGCTCGACAGACTTTTAAACAATCCTTATTCACCTTTGAACACTTGCACTATTGATGGGAAAATAAATTTCCCCTGAAAAGTGTATAATGTAAAGTTCAAAGGTAAAATATTTCCATCATGTCACATTGGGAATCAATTGAAAATCTGATTGATTAGGCTTGAAACAAGAGATGCTTGGGGAAGCCAATTTTACATATTCACTGTTTTCATGCAACAAGATAAGTCTGTGATGAATTGAATTTGAAATTTGGTGAAACATTAATTGTGATTCAATTGATTGATCTATTCATCTAATTTGTAAGCCAAACTATGGAACCTGAAAATCTCAAGTTTCAGTGAGAGAGAAAAAAGTTAAAGATTGTAAACAGAAATGTCTGAAATTGAATGGAATATTTGAGATGGAAAATTTGGGAAATCGCGAAATTCGTTTGAAATTGAAACTTGAATGAAAAAAGAAAGTAATTTATTCAGCATTTGGATTCATCGAGTTTTAGTTCTCATAGATTTACTTCATTAAAGAATAATTTTCTTCTGATGAAAACTTGTTTGCTGGAAAATTTCATGAATTTTTGTCGTTGATCAATCAAAATGCAAACATGAGCAAATTAAACTTGAAACATTGCATGAATTATAAATGAAATATGCATTCGTAATGATCAACTATTGAAACATGAATAAAGGTCTACATAATACATTAGATGTTGGAAAATGTAATTCAACTGACGAATCACATTATCTGCTTCATTTGAGTCTTTGTTTTTATCCTGCTTATTACTTCAATAATCTGTTAATGTCATTTTCATGGCCACTGAATTTGTCCGTTTTAGCTGCATTTTGATCCAGATTATGAGATAATCTTTCACATCTTATGAGAATTGTATTAATTATTTTTAGCCAATCTTGAAAGAGATGAAGTTAAATTGAGAATTTGGCTGTTAATGAGTTGAAATGATAATTTGTTTCATCAGCCACTTCCAAAGAATTTGGAAAACTCTTCTTAATTCTTCGTCTTCTTCATTTTCTCACCCAATTTTCTTGAAACATTTTTCTAGTTTCAAGTAACTTGGATCCACTTAAATGTTACTCCAATAGTCAAGTCAATAGTTTGAGTTGAATTGATGCAAACAGTGAAAAGGTGAACATCTTTTAATGTGCCAAAGGTAACGTCTGATGAATGTTTGATTAAAGCTTACGAACTTTCTTCTTCTTCTTCTTCTTCTTCCTTTTCTTTGGTGAAGAAAATTGATTTTCTCAAAATGTTAACATCCAAATCTTATTGGCAAGGTTATTGTTTTCTGATCATATTGAAATAATGACGATGATTATGGTGATATATTGAAAATAAGGAGAGACTGGATAAGAGGATAAAAGAAGATTTTGATAGAGTAAAAGATTGACAGACTAGGAAAGGAAACATCATCCATCATAATGGTAGGTTTGATTCTTTGGATGAAAAGATTGGAAGCGAAATGCGAAAAAAAATAAGATGGTGATGAGGGAAGATAAAGAGGAAGAAGAAGCAAACTCATTTTGCAAGTTGAGAAGTAAAAGGTACAAAGTTGATGGAGGAGAAAAGATGAGGATAAAATGTAGGAAAATGGAGAAAGGAAAAAAGTAAGGTCAAGGTAAAAGAGAAAGTGGAAAAAGAATGATGAAAATGATGAGGGAAATGATGAAGATGATGAAGATGGTAAAGATTGAAAACAGGTTGAATAATTAAAAAGGTTAAAGTGAAGAATCGTTAGTAAAATGCATTTTCTTGTTGCTCTTGTAATGAATGCATTATTTGATTTTGATTTTCATGTTTACAGAATCTTTTTTTTTTCTCGTTCACTAAAAAGAAAACGATTTTTATTGAAATCTCCGATAATAAGGTTCAAGATGGTGAATCAGGTGCGACTTTTTTTCTTCTATTTGTTCAGAGCTTTTTTTTGTTGATTCCATTGATTTGGTTTAATGACAAGTTTTGAAAATTTTCTGGTAAATGACGAGAAATTAACTGTACAATGTATTTGCTTATGGAAGTGAAAAAATTGGTTTTCCAAAAAATCCATTGTTCCAATTTGTGATTGCAAGTTATTAGCTAGATTTTTGTGTGTTTTACCGTCATTTGTTGACATATTTTTACACCAATTAGCATCATCATTCATTTTGTTGAACATCTTTTCATGTTCCATTGAAAGAAAATTTGCAAATTTTCCTTTTTTTTCTCTCTTATTGTCAACAGTTTAATGGAAAGTTACATCGTTCATGTGTAATCATAAATGTGACTTTTGTGACAAAGGTTTTTATCCATTAATATATACTATGTACAACAGTGGATTGAAATTGAATGGGAAAGGATGATGATGATGATGATGGGTGAGAATTGAATGGAAAGAACAACAAGTAACAGACGAACAAGTAAAGAACCAGAAATCAGGGAGAAGATGATAAGCTGAATTGAATTGAGAATCATGCCAACAAATAAACTCATTGATAGAGTTTCTTCAACTTCACTATTCCGTCAGTAACTAAAATTGAACAAATCTATTTTAGAAAAGTCTTTTTTTCTGAAAAGGTCTATTTTCATATTTTTCATTCTCATAGTCATTCTCTTCTTCCTCTTCTCTTTTTTTTCCTCGTCTTCATGTTGACTCATTTCTGTGATTCTTTTTATACATCATCTCAACAATTTCTTCATTTTCATCCTTTACTCGACTTTTCAAATGTTCAACTTGCAACCTTTTCCAATCTTCTAGCCATTTCATTGAAAATTCAATTTCACTCAAATTTGTTGACATTTTGTTTTCCTCTTCACTTTCATTAACAATTGATATGCAATTGTTGTTGGTGCAGATCAACTTACAAGGTTTACTCTTAGGCAAATGTTTCAAAAATATGAACAAATTTTTTTCATGTAAAAATAAAAACACAAAAAAACGAAGAGGGAAAGATGATGATGTTGATGTTATTGGTGGTGGCGGTGGCGATGAGAAGGATAGGGATGAAGGTAAGGTGATACACAGTGAGGATGGAAACGATGGAAACGAGCATGCATCAGTGGAATGGGTGAGAATGATGAGACGAAAGAGGAAAGAGTGGTGAAGACAGGGAAAGATGATGAAGAAAGAAGGAGAAACAAAGTACAAAAGTGTAAATGAAAAGAAGGGAAAGAAGGATGATTAGAGATGATGATTAGAGAGAAGAAGAGGGAGAAATGAAGATGCTTATGTTAACTTGTTGTTGTTTTTATTAGCTTTGGTTGGTGTTTTTTTTATGAATATAAAGATTGTAAAGTTGATTTTTATTCAAGTTATGAGTTTTATCAAAGTGCTATGGTTTTTAGGTAAATATTAGATAAAATAATAGCTACTGATGATGATGATCATTCATTCATTTCAGTCTCAACTTGTTTCTATTGTATTATTATTTCAATACTTGGAGTATTTTTGCTTTTAGCTGTTTACCTTGTACCTGATTCATTAATAATTATTGTTGATGTTATTGTTGTTGACATACACACACACACAGCAAATGATTAAACAATGTTGAGACATTAATCTATGTACTTAGTTGTATTCCCTTAACTAATGTGAGTCTGTTTATCTGTTTATGACGAATGTTATTGAAAAAGTAAAATCAAAGTCGTGATAAATTGCATGATGATGTTATCTGTTCCATGTTATTCTGTTATCCTCTTTACTTTCTTTCATCTGTAAACTTGTCTTTCATCTTTCTTTTCACTTTACTTTGTCTGATGTCCATTAGTCAAAAGATTGTTACCTGATTGTTGATTATTAATTGTTTTCTGTATTTTTGTTTCATTATTTTCTTTTTATCAGATCTTTGTCAAAATCGGAACAAGACACGGAATCTCATTATCAAGATACAAGTTCAAATAACAACAATAACAACAACGAGGAAACTCATCAGTCATCTTCGGCAGTCAAACAATCGACTACAACTGGACCAGTTTCCTCTTCTGTCTCCTCATCTCAGCCTCATCCATCACCAAAACATACTCAACACTCTTCTCGTCCTGCTCATGGATCATCACACTCACCAACACCTTGTTCATCTCCATCATCACCCTCACCTGCATCATCTCAATGTGACATATCTCTTGTATTGCCTTTTCGTTTTGAACCTCTGGACCATGATCATCATCTCTGTGAAAGGGTTGTCATCAATGTGAGCGGGCTTCGTTTTGAAACTCAACTGCGAACTCTTCATAATTTTCCAGATACTCTTCTAGGTGATCCTAATCGCCGCATTAGGTGAGTAAAGTGCCTTCAATCAGCAACAATATAAATGACGACAAAAATGAATCGAAACATTTAAAGCATTCAATCAAGTTAGGTAATGGCATAACAGGATACATGTTGCTTTCAATTGACACCAAATTATCCTTTGACTCATGATAACAGCATTCACGAGTCAAAGGTTACTTCAATTTTGCACCTTCAGGGTAAACATTTTTTCCACTTGAATCTTTCTCCAGGAAAAGCTGGAATTGAAATCACATTATGACTTGCAACTTGAGTTTGTGATTTATGTAATTTGGCCGAGAGACTAAAATGGACAGATTAGTGTGCATTATGGATGAGATTGTGAGCTCAATGAAAGACAATGAAGTAAATTGGAGAGGAAAGATGATAAAAGTAATAATAGGATAGGAAAAAGGAGAGAAAATGTAATCTTGAAAGTAAAGCCATCTATTTAGTATGTAATTTGGTTATTTGGATGAATAAATAGGACCAGAAAAACAATAACAGAAAATGTGCGAAAGAGAGAAGAAAAAGGAAGAGAATAAACAGCGAAAAGTAAGACCTTGTACAAAATTCAAGTGTCTCACCTTCGAAAGATGTTGGAAGGTGAGGATTGAGGAAGAAGAAGAAGATGATGATGGGGGAAGTTGAGATGGAAAAGTCAGGAGTAAAGAAAAAGCAACCAGAATCAGGTTTGATAATAGAAAGCTCAAAGATATTTCTGTCTTATCATCTTTTTAAAATAATCTCAACATTAACTTGCCAACTTTTCCTTTTAGCATCTAGCTCAGAATGTACATTACAATATACATATTCATAAATTGCATCGCTCTTTATGAATGATTCACGTTCACATATGTATATATAATTTTTCTTCTTCATCTTTCTCTCTGTCTTTTGCCTCAACATTATAATGCATACCAAGACAAAACCATGATAATAATGATAATGCTTTTATATTAAAGATTCATTTTTTTGATGATAATTCATGATTTGCTGAAGTAACAATTTGTCTTATTCTGTTTTTTTATCCTTTTGCATACTTTCACTTTGAATGGAAATACTGGTTACTCTGGAAATTTTGCCAATTATCCAGATTTTACGATCCAAATCGTAACGAATATTTCTTTGATCGAAGTCGAACCGTTTTTGATGCCATTTTGTATTTTTATCAAAGTGGAGGTCGCTTGAGGAGACCTGCTAATGTACCATTAGATGTTTTTGTTGAAGAGGTTCGTTTCTTTGAACTTGGTGATGCTGCTTTCAACAAATTCCGTGAAGATGAAGGTTATGTAAAGGAAGAAGAGAAACCATTGCCATGTAATGAGCTTCAACGTAAAGTTTGGCTTCTTTTTGAGTATCCAGAAAGCTCACAGGCAGCTCGAGTAGTGGCCATAACCTCGGTTGCCGTTATCTTAATTTCCATTGTGATCTTTTGCTTAGAAACTCTGCCCGAGTTTAAGCATTACAAAATATTCAAAACATCTAGCAATATAACCCGTGTAATTGAAGATGAAGTGCCCTCTGTCAATGAACCCTTTTTTATCATTGAAACTCTTTGTATAATATGGTTTTCAGTAGAACTTTCAGTTCGTTTTCTTTCCTGTCCATCCAAAATTGCATTCATAAAGGTAAGTTGTTTTTCCTTTAAATCATTGGTGAAAATTGCGCCCAAGTAGCAACAATTTAATGTCTTGTCACATTGTACTTTAAATGACACTTAACTGACGACTCCTTTTCTCTCAATTTTACCAATAGGATATAATGAATTCAATTGATCTGATGGCAATCATACCATACTTTATAACACTAGCCACAGTTTTCGGTGATAAGGAGCAAGATCATCATAAATTTGTCAGTGAAAAACAAAGCCAAGCAATGTCACTGGCTATACTTCGAGTGATTCGCTTAGTCCGAGTCTTCCGTATTTTTAAGCTTTCTCGACACTCCAAAGGATTACAAATATTGGGGATGACGCTGAGAGCTTCACTCCGAGAACTTGGACTTTTAATGTTCTTCCTTTTTATTGGAGTAATTCTTTTCTCTTCAGCAGTTTATTATGCTGAAGCCGATTCCGAGCGATCTTACTTTAAATCAATTCCCGATGCTTTCTGGTGGGCTGTAGTTACGATGACTACTGTAGGTTATGGTGACATGAGACCCATTGGAGTTTTGGGTAAAATTGTTGGTTCTCTTTGTGCAATTGCCGGTGTATTGACCATTGCTCTCCCAGTTCCAGTTATTGTTTCCAATTTTAACTATTTCTACCACCGAGAAACTGATCAAGAAGACCTCCAATCGCATAATTTGGATCATGTTGGTAGTTGTCCATTTCTTCCGACCAATCTTGGAGACACTAGACTCCGTCATACCTCGTATAGTGATCTTAAATTGAACTATTATACCGACGAAAACGGTCAAAAGATTACAAGACCTCCACGGAAACATGCCAAGGGATACAGTGGTTCGGGTAGTTTTAAAAATGTAACTATTTCTATCAGCCAAGATGGTCAATATGAGTCCATTGTGCAAGGCCGAAGAGAATCAGTTAGACCATGTGATAACACAATGTTGGATGGATTAAGAGGTGAAGACGCTCGAATAAAAATTGTTGAAGATACAAATGGTGTCACAAGCTCTAGACATCTAAGCCATTATCACAAATTACCTCGAGAAGATCGTAAGCGCAGATCCGTCAAAGTTAAAGTCACAGATTCATATGGTGATTCTAGTGATACTTTGAAACCCTCAGTTAGTGACACTAGAGGTTTAAGAAGAGGTTCCATGCTATCAGGTTATGGGTCAGTAAGTGGTCCAGATGTTAGTGGTTTTGTGAGTAGATCATCATTCAAAGGTAATAGATCAGTTAAGCCAACATTGCCATTGTCTGTATTAAAACCAGTCCCACTTCCACATTCATCTTTAGCCGCACCAGGCTCTCGGTAAGCAGCAGTCAATTGTTTCCAGCTACATGTAAATCACTCCAGTTTGCTGATCAGCTTTCATCATGAGAGGCTCTTTATTATCAAACTTTCGAATAGAGCTCAATCAAAAATCAGATCAAGTCCATGAATCTATGAGATTTTCGCGACATTTTTACATGTACGAAAGATTTAGCACATCTTGGATATCAACTGGACAATAAAATGAGTTTAAGAGTTATCCTTGATATTAAAGAGTTTCTTATGATGATGAAACTATAAAAAGTCAAATAAAATTTTTAAATAATAATTATAATTAATGTATAATTTTTTTCTTTAAATCAGAACCTTACCAGGATCCTCATCATCATCTGCAACTTTCCATATGACCAGTGCAATTCCTCCAACAACCCGAGCTTCGCTCAGAGTGCGATCAAAAACCAAAGGACATTCAGTGACACGAACGACTTCCCTTGTAGAAAGTTCACATAATCCAGGTGACGCAGGTGGTTTTTTCAATATTTGACAGCACACAAGTAAACAAATCATGGAGAAATTACGAATCAGGCGTTTGAATTTTTTAATTTAAATCCTTCTTCATGCAGTCCTGGTCATTTGAATGCATATCTTGGTATCGGTTTGTTACTTCAGAAACGAGGCCATCAAATTTAAAGGATGACCCAAAAGTAAAGAGACAAATGAATAAATCAGTTTAACTTTTAATCTTGTTGATTTTTTTAATTTTTTTAAAGACCTTTTTAGATAGAACAAAAAATGAGCTTTCGATTGATGTCGGTTTTGACAAGAAATTTTCACCGAAAATGTCAAAAAACGAGTCGAAAGCTCTTTCCTTTTCAAAAGTGTTCAACAGTTCAAACAGTGAAACATTTTCAACAAGAGGGTATTATGTCACTCATTTTCCTAAGCGTCTTACAACACGTCGAAAAACATGGATTCGTGTTTATTTCATTGTTGAACTATGCTGAAACTGAATTCACAATCCTGGATTTATTACTAAAGGTTGGAAATTATGCGACACTGGCATTTCAAATTATGCAAAATTAACAATTCAAGAGCAATCATCTGCATAACATTCAATTCTTTAAAAGGTTAAACTGTTGCTAGTTTAGGAACTGATAGGTAATGACCCAAAGGTATGGTCAATAAATTTACAAAAAATAAAAAAGTGTAACTTTAACGGTGCCATTACAGTTAGTTCGACTTTGTCTTTACCATAACAATCAATTTTTAAAAATTTTAGGACGCCAGACCATTTTCCAACCTCAGCACTAAGTAAAGTAAGTCAACTTTGGCATATCGGTTTTGTATCTAATTAGGTTTATAAATTTACAGAATGAATCAAAAGAAAGAATTAACTTCAGAAGAAAAGGCACAAATCGACATTCTGGACCAAACGCACCTCGGAAATCGCAAAGGCGATTTGAAGGAGTGGACAGAGTGATAGTAGGTATTTAGCAAATCCACAAGCTTTTGGGACGAGTAAAAGATCAGGAAGACCAAAAGTTACGCCACCAGCCGAGGATAGATTAATTGTAAGAACAGCAAAAAGGGAAAGATGTCGGTTCGGGAGATCAAAAGCGATCCGACTTACAGCAGTACCACTGTTTGGAATAGACTTGTTACTTACCCAACCATAAGTTTCGGCAACAGATCCAAAACAGCTATTACAGCAACTCACAAAAATTTGCCTTCTAAACTGTTTGAAAATAAATTGCAATGATAAGTTCGATCGATTGAAAATCAGATCACAGGTCAAAGTTGGAGCTTAAAACTTAGGCATATCAAAATGGAGTTCACAGTCGATATTTCTGAATGGATAATTGAGTTTTAATATAATGCGCTCATTTAGATAAGGCCATTCATTTGCGCGTTATAAACTCAAAGGAACTTTCCCATGTGTACTTGAGGGATTTTGATGAGACCATAGAACCAACCTTTCATATCAATGCACCAAGTGACTTTTTTCTGTAAATTTGGTAGTTCCTTGAATTTTCGGGTTTAAAGGTGAGTCATTTTTTTAATTAAAATTGAAATTTTGTAAATCAGGTGATTGCGGTGGCGCAAGGGTTAAGTGACTTGCAAGGGTTTATGGTATTTTTGGTTCGAATCACGTTTAAACGGTTGAAGTAGAAGATGAGAAATATAAATGTCATTTTTATTCTTACAAAAAGTACTGGTCCCAAACAATGATAATTCAAATCAAGGTTTAGCAATCGATTTATAATAAGTTTATAGTTGACATAACTCAATGATGAATCTTGAACTAAATTCATTGGAAAACTGAACACTTTCCGTCTTCTAAGTTATTCTCCGTTATTTTTTCCACAAGTAGAACTTTTGATTCTTAAAATTTGATACTTTTCATCAGTATAAACCTGTAAAAAATCTATTTTGTTATTAACCAATCGAACTCAATAATATTGCTTCTTCTTTCTTCTCTGGTCCTACACTTAAACCTTTGGTTTTGCCAATAAAATGTACTGCATATTGAGTTATTTTTGGAAAAGGGGCTTTAGTTTTGGTTGGAGAGTCACTATTCGTAAAGTATTTGTCACAAAATATACCAGGTTCAGGATAAATCAATGTTGAAATTTGAAGAAAAAAAAAAGTTATTTGATTAAAAGTTACTGACAAACAAACTCAACTATACTTTTAACCAAAGATTAAAGCATTAATTTTTGTTAGATGGAGACTCTAGCTTTGATTGTGAGAAAAGTACAGCCTCCTTGTAACCAAAAGAAAAAGTTGATTACGAGATTTTGGTTTTCCCTCCCCTTCAGTAACCAGTTACTTGGTTACCAACTCATGACCATCTCTAATGGTAAGTATTTAACTTAAATTACCTTTAATTTTAATTAATTAATCGGGTATTTGACCATTTTTTCACCTTTTCCAGGCTAATCAACCACCCCCTACAACAAATACGCCAACATCAGCGATCGAGGAAATTCCTCCAGCGGTAAATACCTTTTATTTACTTTTATTCTACCCTTTACTGTTTTTCTCTCAATCATTGTAATAGCTATATGTTTTATTGTTTTATGCTTCAGTCCGGCAACACCTCCGCGTTCACTCTTCTGACCCGTATTGGCAAAGGTTCTTTCGGAGAAGTGTTCAAAGGTATTGACAATAGGACCCAGCAAGTTGTTGCCATCAAAATAATTGACCTTGAAGAAGCTGAAGATGAAATTGAAGATATTCAGCAGGAAATTATGGTTCTATCTCAGTGTGATTCACCTTATGTTACAAAATACTATGGATCATACCTGAAGGTTAGCAATTGTTTTCATGCAGATTATTGTCAGTTAGGGTGTGTTTTTTCATGTAAACTCGTTTGACTCAACAAGATTTTATATCATTTGCACAGGGAACTAAATTATGGATCATCATGGAATATCTTGGTGGGGGCTCAGCTTTAGATTTAATGAAAGCTGGTAACATCGAAGAAAATTTGATTGCTGTTATCCTCCGAGAAGTTCTCAAAGGATTAGATTACTTACATTCAGAAAGGAAATTACACAGAGATATCAAAGGTAATCTCAACAAACGATTGACCTCATAGTCATGATTTTCTGTTTACCATGATCAACTAGGCAAATATTGCCTGTTCTTGTTTATAGCTAGTGACGTAACCGATGTTATTCTTTTTCTTTTTTTTGCCAACGCATCCCAGCTGCTAATGTTTTGCTTTCAGAGCAAGGTGATGTAAAATTGGCAGATTTCGGAGTAGCTGGACAATTGACTAATACAACCAACAAAAGGAATACATTTGTAGGAACTCCTTTTTGGATGGCTCCTGAAGTTATAAAACAATCTAATTATGATTCTAAGGTTATTATTTGTTGCAAATATATGGCTTCTTTGAGTGTTAACCATGACACCCTTTAAACATATTTTGCTAATTCATTACTCTCTTTCATTTATCATCTTCTTCATTGGCCCTGTTTTCTTCACTGAAATGCAACTAATGGCTGTTGTATATACAGGCTGATATTTGGAGTCTCGGTATTACCGCAATAGAATTGGCAAAAGGAGAACCGCCTAATTCTGATTTACATCCAATGAGAGTTCTCTTTCTTATACCCAAGAACAATCCACCTCAACTTACAGGAAATTATAGTAAACAGTTCAAGGAATTTGTCGAAGCTTGCCTCAACAAGGATCCCGAAAATGTAAGACCTTAATATCTAGCCAACCATGATAGCTGAATCTTGAAGCATATAACTTGCATATCTCTTTTGTCTTAAATTTATCTTCTCTTTATATTGAATTGATCTCTACAGAGACCATCAGCCAAGGAACTTCTCAAATTTCCATTCATCCGTAAAGCCAAGAAAAATTCTCATTTAATTGATTTAATAGAACGGTATAAAAGGTGGAAGGCTGCTGGTGGCGGTCAAAGTGATAGTGACTCTGAAGCCTCTGATTCGTAAGTTTTTCTTTCCGGTGTTCAATTAGAGATTAAATAGATTTTGATTCTTTGCCTGTTATTTACCAACTGATCATGATTCCACTTTTTTTTATTTTTAGTAGCGATGACTCTAAGAACAATAGTGAAGGTGATAATCTTAACTGGGACCTAACTATTAAACCCCAGATCAGTCCATTTATTTTGAATAAATCGGGTACAGTGAAGGATTCTGAGCTTTCGTCCTTATCAAATTCCCATAAAGAAACCTCTTCCGTATCGTCTTTCCTATCCTCTTCCACATCTTCCACATCATCCAACAGCGCCAAGTCTCAAATTAATGGCATCTCCAAGGTATCTACTAAAATAAATGTTACTCCAAAGAAAACCGTTGACGTCAAAACGAAGCCTAAGAATGGTGATGCTAAAAATGGCAATGTAAATTAATTTTTTTGAATGCATTGAATTTTTACATGATGAATTAATTGTATTTATTTTTATTTCTTTTCAGGCCCCTAAAAATGTTAAAGAAAAGATAAAAGACGAGATACCTGTTTCTAAATCATCCAAGGATAAATACCGTCCAAGAAGTCCCACAACTCCATTAACTTCAACAGTATCTTCTGTTGATGCTTCCAAAAATAGTAATTTTAGTAGTTCATCTTCACCTTCACGGGAACATCGAATGAAACCAAACCCATTAGTACAATATTCAGACAAATTTGATTCTGATGTATCTGAAAAGTATAGTTCTACGGACAATCCATCTTGCTCCTATGTTACCCCAACCTTCCCTAACAATCGTAAAACTCCTGGACGCACAGACAAAGACTTAGATCAAGTGACCAGTAAATTAGAGAAGGCAAATTTGTTGAAATCTTCTTACACAACAATGATTCTTAATCCAGTTTTCAACGAGGTTTGTTTCAAATTATAATCACTTGTTTACATTTAATTTTTTGTGATTCTAATTTTTGTTTTTTTATTACATTTTTAGCTGAAAGCGAAATACTCCAGAAATAGTTTAGGAACAAAAAGTGCTAAAGCTGAAACAATCGATGAACTCAGACGCGCCTTTGACCTCGCAGAGCAAATATACCCTGGAGTAAGTGATTTTTTTGTCAAAGAAGTTTTATCAAGCCTGAGCAATCGGCCAATTGATGATAATGTTTCATTTTCGAGTAAATCGGCATCATCGTCTTCATCATCTTACAATCAAAGTAATATCAGTAAGATTGTATCATCACCGTCTCATTCCTCTTCGTCATCTTCCTCTGTTGCCTCTTCGCCCTCATCTCATTATCCTCCACGTCCAGTTGTACCGAACCCAGTTTACAACAAAACATCTCTTCGTGGTAATGACAATTACATGTAACATATCTATACAGTAAGATTTAAAAAAAACATAAAAATAATGCATTGCAGATTGGAATCGTCTTTGACTGACAAAAAGTGAAACATAACATGAGACATGTTTTTCATCGTCATCATATCGAAACTGAGAAGCAAAGAGAAGTGAAAAAGGAATTGCTTATATCACTCTAGATTCTCTTCTCAATATCATAATGAAAAAGAAACTAAAATGCATTATCATCATGGATCAATCATTTTTGGAATCCCTCCGTTTCTATAAAAGTCTATTTATTTATTCCGTGAATAGCAATACAAGATTGCACATTGGATATTTGGAAAGCTTAAATAAGCAAAAACAAAGAGCAATTAAAGTGGTCTATGTCATCCTTGCCTACGAAGAAAATATGAATACTTTTCAAATTACAGAAGTTTAATTATAAAGCATCAACAAATCGGTTCAGTATTCGGAAAAAAGATATAATTAACCAAATTAATAATTCCATGGCAACTTATTTTAAATCTTTTTACATTTCAGTGCTATAGTGTTTTTATAAAATATCTTAATATTGCTTTTCTAAAGCATGTTGTTTATGTGATTATCTTATTATATTACTATTATTTGTCATCAAAAAGATTGTAAAAAAATCAAAGGAAGTACAACATTTTTTCTTTTGTCTTGTTAACAACTGACATGCCTAGATATTTTCTGTCAACATGCGACCATGAAAGAAGATAATTGTTATTGACTACCAGTTTAAACAATTTAGCTTAAAATCAAAGATACTTTGAATAAATACAATTTTAGGTTCAAGATGAATCGAAAACCATAATAAAAAGTCAACATCAGATATGTTAAATGCCAAAAACAGTCTTTCAGTCAATAACTTATCAAATAGAGCCAATGTTCGTGCGCGGTTAACATTACTAAAATTTCATCAGTGTCATAATTAAATATCTTGTCTAACTCTATACTACTAATGCTACGAATGAGAATGTTTTTACTTATAGGAAATGTTTATTTTTTTCAACTTGGAGAAACAATGTCCGATAAAAATCCACAGAAAAGTTGAGTATTAATTTTTGTTTTATAAAAAACATAAGTAGTATCAGTTTAGGAACAAAAAAATATATAAATTTTGATTGCTTTTACAAATGTGAAATGAATGTGAAAAAATATGTAAATTTTGAAACTTGTGCAGTGGAAAAAGTGAGTTGACTTTTGTTTTCCATTCATGTTTGAGATTCGCGTTATGGCACCAGTATAACGCATTGAAATTACATTTTCTCTAATTGTTTAAAATATTTGCTTAATGCGATGATTAAATCAGCTTTACGCTGCGAAGTAGGTATATTTATTCCTTTTTCTTGGATGTACTCCTTCATTGTTTGTACTTTGACTTTTTCAAGCTGGTTTAATATAAAGAGATACAATTAAAGGATTATGACTTTTCATGAAAAAATTCATTATAAGAGTAAAAATGCTTACCTCTCCTTTCATCCAAGCTTCATGGGCATCTGGTTCTTTTTTGGGTTTATTCTCCTTCGGCAATCTTGCCTGAATATCTGCTGCTAGTTTTTGAATGGTTGAATCACAAAAGTGAAAACTGGGATCCGTCATATCGGTTACTGTTTTAGCGTCACTCGCATTTGACGCTAAAGCTTGGATATAAGCCCAAAACTTCTGCAGGACAGGATTTTTTATTTCGTCAGGAGAATAGATTCTGGTTAATCTTTCTATGATAATATTCATTGCATTTTTCAGTCTCGAATCCTCGTAGCGAAACAAAGCAGGCACAGCAACTGGTCGCAGGTCATCGGCAAAAGGTAAAACAAAGACGTAAAATCCTTGCAGAAATTCATCATCGACAGGAATAAGAGCCATTAAGCGAGGTGTTGATGATTTGCGTATGACTCCTTTCACAATGGCAACTACATCGTTTGCCAAGCATCTATTGTGAAGAGCACTATAAAACTTGGTACTTCCTTTAACTTCACTTTCATTAGGGTAAATAAAATAGCCTGGACTAACATAATGATAGACTTTGATAGCTGGCCTAGGCTTGAAGCCAATTAACCGAAAACCAATTTCATCATTTTTCATATGAGCTATATCTTCTTTCTCCATAGCAATCTGTTCACCGGCAATAGTAGTCGTAGGTTTGACATTTTCTGACTCAACAGGAGCATTAGTATCAATACGTTTCCAAATCGTTTCTTTTTTCAGGATCTCGTTATCTTTTTTGCGAATCGTAATGGGTAATGGCTTCTTCATTTCTCTGATCAAAACGTAGATATTGACTGTTATCTTTATATCATTAGATATATACAAAGGTAGAGTTGTAACAACACGTTGTTTATGAGTTTCTTCCTTGTCCGTTGAATCATTGAATTGTACGTAGCGAGGAACACCATAAATTGCATTATCCTCCTCATCTGAAAGATCAGAAATCATTTTGAAAAATAAAATTGATAAAAACAGTTCACACAAAAAATTAAACACTTCAGAAAGATTTAAGAGTCAGCTCTCATTTTCGTCAATTTTCAAGCTTTTTAAGCTTTTAATCGATATCAGGTGATGTAACATCGATTTATCGAATAAAAGTGTTTAAATAGATCCTAGGATATGTATTAAATTAATGTAATGAATTAATATTTGACCAATGCAACTATTTAAATTATTGTTAATGACGTTTTATTATATTAAAATCACCTAAGCTCTACTGATCGCTGATAATCGTCATGATTATTGGTCAAATGTGTCCAAAATCATACAAAAAAATTAAAATTTGCAAGCAAAATGGATAACTTACTGAATTATGCGCAAGTAATATTATAATGTTGAAACTACTTAATCAAGCAACCTTTTTCGGTGTAATTGCCCTTAATCTGAAGATTTAAACCATTCTTTAACAGGACAATAGATCAGGATATCATCTGCTGCTATTTCACTAGAACACTCTCAACACATTACTTTAAAAATATCAATTTAATGACCTTTCTAGAGATATAGCCAAAGGAAAACATTGGTCTTTGTGAAAATAAAATAATCAATGGATATTCCGACTGGACAGTGCCAAGACGTTCAATGTCGAAAACGAATCCACGAAACAATATACAAGATCCAGCACAAGGGCAGTTTTTTGGTCAATTAACCCATTGAAGCGTGTAGCCAAAAAAATAACGACAGTTAAACTTGCGTTCATTTCCCAACGCCGCAGTTATCTTTATTGGACTCTATCACTATCCAATCTAGCCTTGATTATGCAAACTTTTAACAAAAAAAGCCTGAGTGATGAATGGATAGTACATGTTCAATAATATCAATAGATAATCTGTTAATTGTGTCAAAAATTGCCATTTAGAAACCGATAATAAACTGATAAATAGATAAATTTGGATGAATGGTGAACGTACCAAGAAAGCGTGCAGAAAATTTTAAGCATTTTTTCACATTCGAGTATCAAATTTTGTTTACTTTTTCACCCAATTTATTGGAATCATCAGTTAATCATTCAATAATAAAAACTTGATCAAATTATTAAATTGCTTTGATATTAATAAGTTATCGGTTATTCATATCTTTATTGATCAAAAAACGCAAGCTTCAAATAGCCAGAAAAAAAAGTCTCATCAACAATCGCCACCCAAATAGCTTGGAACATGAGATAAATGAAAATATTGAAACAAATCATCTCGATGCACGTAATTTCATTTTTAAAGATTGAGGGTTTAGATCATTAAAGGTTTGTACTAAAGATGATTAAAAAGGGATTCAGTAGACGGTTGAAAATGAAGAGCGTAATGGATGTGAAACAGTTATTAATGTATAATTAGTGTTTGGTTGTTTCGTTGTAACAATTTGTCAGCTCATCACTCTTTAACCGATCAATTTGATTCTATTTAATCATTAAACGGCTAAAGCAAGTAATAATTGAATCATAATCAAAAGAACTCGAAAGGAATTTCACAGCAGACTTTCCCTATCGAGTTGCTAGCCAAGTTTGCGGAGAGATTTGTAGTCCATTTTCAAAGTTTATATATTTCTCTGATCAACCACAATCGATAATATGAATCGCGTGTAAACCTCAAATTCAAATTGTCCTTTCTAAAGTTATGATTGACGGATTTTTATGAAATTAATTTTCTTGATGTAACTTATAATGGCCGTCAGAAAATTCCTTTACTTTTGGCTATAAAATTAGCTTTTGCCCATTAATTTTTAATAACTTGCACGGCCCATCATGTAGATGAATGAAACTGTATAAATTCAATAAGAAGATTAAAAGTTCAGTAAAAATTGAACCTAATCCAATTCAAATTGTTATCTCTTTTCTGTCAACACACAAGGAAGGTACTATTTTATTAATAGGTAGCAAATGTATATTATCTGTAGTTTCTTATCAAACTTTGATCAAAAATTGTAGATCAGATTGTTGAGATTGGCCTGATAATTTCCTACACAAGTGTCGTTTTTCGGTGATTTATACATGTAAATATGTTGGTAGACTGAATGGAAAATTGTTTGTTTGTTGTTTTCAGTATATTTTTATCTTGTTTTTTTGTTTCATTTACAGAATACAAATATTAGATGGGATCACATTGAAATGATAAATCTGACCAACATGATTGTGGTCAGATAATAATAAAACAGTAAAAAAAGAAGAAGATAAAACGTGAAAATGAATGGAAAATGAGAAAATAATACTTCATGTGTGAATCTTAAAAGTAGCACTATTAATAATTACTATCATGATGATCCAGGCCTTACCTTTTGATAACCTTCTGATTGTTGATGGTAATTGATTCAGAGTCACGTTCTACAAATTAACATTATAATTTTAAATTAATTTGTCTTATAAAATGATCATCAACATGATCATAACTTGATGTGAATTTCAACTGCAACATCAACAGTTAAACTTGGCAAATGATACATTGTAATTACAATTGCATTTATTGATAGATATGGCAGATCGACTATTAATAAAGCGCTTAATGATTAAAGTCATACCTTAATTCACCATTAATCTTAAGATTTATGGTCAATATCAATTGGATATATTGAGTGATATTATGCTCGATGAGATGCCTTTTGGTTGACTACCAGAATTTGATTAAATTTGTTGATTGTTCATAGTTGTTGAGAAGCAGATGAATCGTATGTTATTACCACTGGTTGATCAGATGATGAACCGTAAGATGAGCTACTGACTGGTTAAGAGGTTGTTTAACCGAAAGTCGGAATTAGATATTAATTAAACAAATGTAATCAATTGACGCCCAACAAAGGTTCAACCCTCAACTCAAAAATATTTACGCGTGCACAAAGAAAGGATTTTTTCCTCCCAAAAATGAATATTATCAAATGACCTAATGTTGATCATTATTTGACTAAAGGGACTAAAAAAGTCGAGCTTTCTAAGAATTCAGATTCCTAAAAAATCATTTTCTAACAGATTGGTTGGGAAAACAATTCGTATTGAAAGCATTGTGAAGGGAAAATAATACATAATGTATTTTTTAGTATAACAACGTTTTGGTTTTTATTGTTGGATGATTTATAAATGTCAAAACTTTTGAGTTAAGAGGTGCGACTTGATGAACTTTTAGGACCATCGGGGATCATTTGTATGGTTAAAAAATTTGTCTGATCGAAAGTTTTGATAAAATCGCTTTCAAAGTTCAATTTTAGATTTCACTTTATTCAGCTGTAGGAGCTGATTTTAATATTTCAGTTTTTAGTTTTTCTAATTGGTGATGGGGTTTTTGCATTAAAAATTTGAATCTTTAAATGTCAATTGAATTCATTGTGCTGAGTAGAAATAAATTTGCGATCTTTCATGATCGCAGCAGCCTCTAATTATATTAACGCGTTTCAATAAAAGATGATGCTAATAGAGGACAGATACAAGTGTAAGCGAAATGGTAATATTAAAAGATGGTAACTTGACCTCAAGACTGGGTTTATTTAAAGATGCTTAATTATTATTGAATTCAGCCTCTAGGCTTAATATTGTTGTTTCACCATGTTTTTTTGTTTTTCATCATCTTTTTCACCTTCATCTTCATCTTCACCTTCATCTTGATCATCAAGTTCAATCGACAGTTACAATTTTTTATTATCAACAATAACTGAAATGATTCCATAAATAGTCACACTAATCATCGATTCATAAAAAAAATCACTTAAATGTTCATTAACTTTCTTCAAGTTCAATCAAAAGTCAATCCTTTTTCAATGTTAATATATAAAAATTTCCGGTAAACTGTAAAAAAAACGTTTCTTTTCATCGATTAAATGCACCTTTTCCAATTACTTGATCAAAGGCTTTAACCTTTGAATGCAGATTTTAAATGAAACATTAAAATTGTGACTGAATCAATCTAAATTTGAGTGAAAATTTTCAGGTTCATCACAGTTTCATGTCCAATAGAATCATTTAATAACTGATTGATCCAATTGTTTCAATCTGTTTCTATGTTTGTCCATTGACCGAACAAATCTGCTAACATTTAGGTTAACAAGTAATCAAGAATAATCAACATTAAGCCTAGAGGGTATATTCAATAATAATTAAGCATCTTTAAATAAACCCAGTCTTGAGGTCAAGTTATCATCTTTTAACATGACCATTTCGCTTGCACTTGTATCTGCCCTCTATCAGCATCATCTTTATTAAAACGCGTTAACATGATTTTCATCTACCCTCCTTAGTGGTATAATCTTTGCTCTTTTGATCTGTCGATCAATCTGATCTTGAAACACATAAATTGGACATCTTCCCTTCGTTTCAAGTCACTTTCGCGAATCATTTGAAACTGAGTGGCTAACGTTTTCTAAACATCAATCAAAACATCTTTCAAGCAATCAAGTGTTTACACCGAGTTAAACATTTTCATTTTGTGATTAGTAAATCTTTTACAGCAAATATGTTCCCATCCAATAACGGTCTAGTGA
Organism: Tetranychus truncatus; assembly: GCA_028476895.1. NCBI lineage: Eukaryota > Metazoa > Arthropoda > Arachnida > Trombidiformes > Tetranychidae > Tetranychus > Tetranychus truncatus. Next base: position 16,994,816 of record CM052060.1, read on the forward strand.
TTATTTTTATTTTGCAAATTAGCCAAGTTTTCTCGGCTGGTCCAAAGCTTCCAGGATACAACCATCAATTACTAGAAATTGATTTAGCTGCTCTGCGAGGATTAATCAACAAAGAGAAGCTTGGTTACAGTTTAAAGCCAGCAGCATCAGTTAGTCATGGTACATTATTGCAAGGGAATGGCGCTGGTGTCGGTCCTGTCGCTGCTGGTACTTCCAACTCTCAATCTAACTTAATCGCCATACCTTTATACCTTCGTAATAACCAAGTCAAATGCTTATGCCCTGGTCAGACTAATGGTCTAACTACTGGCAATAGTTACACTGGCACTCCAGCTTCGTTGTCTCCATCATCAGCCAATTACGGTCAAACATCTTCTCAGTCAGCTAGTTCAACTTACGGTTCCTCATCATACCAGCCAGTTGCTTCAACTTACGGTTCATCTTCCCAGTCAGGAGCTTCAAGTTACGGTCAAACGTCTGCCCAACCAGCCAGTAGCTCAACTTACGGTTCTTCATCAAGCCAACCCGCTAGTTCAGCTTATGGTTCATCTTCTCAGCCCGCTAGTTCAACATATGGTTCGTCATCTAGCCAACCAGCAGTTTCAACTTACGGTTCATCTTCCCCGTCAGCAGCTTCAACTTACGGTTCATCTTCCCAATCAGGAGCTTCAAGTTACGGTCAAGCATCTTCCCAGCCAATCAGTAGCTCAACTTACGGTTCTTCATCTAGCCAACCAGCTAGTTCAACTTACGGATCAGCATCTTCCCAACCAGCTACTTCAACCTATGGTCAAACATCCTACCAGCCCGCTGTTTCAACTTATGGCTCATCATCCCAGCCAGCCAGTTCGACTTATGGTCAAACAGCCTCTCAGGCAGTCAGTAGCTCATCTTACGGTTCCTCATCTAGCCAGCCAGCGGTATCAACATACGGTTCCTCATCTTCCCAACCCGCTATTTCAGCTTACAGTCAAACACCTTACCAGCCCGCTGTTTCATCTTACGGTTCATCTGCTTCTCAACCAGCTAGTTCAACTTACGGTCAAGTAGCAACAAATGAGCAGACTTACCCAAGCTCACCCAATTACTCATCACAATACCAAACTGTACCTCAGATAATCCCACAAAGTTATACTTCATCTGGATCAAGTGACTCCGTATCAAACTACGAACAATCAACAGATTCAGCAGCTTCATCCTCATCTTCTTCTGCATCTGCTAATCCAGCTTCTTCATCTTCAGCTTCACAATCATCCTCGTCTCCATCATCGTCTTTATACAGTGACGATGGCTACTCATCAGGATCATACGGAACTGCACCAGCCAGTCAAACTAATTATATAAATGGTTACTCAGGTGATTCCCAAGTCAAAATGGCACCTGCCAGTTCGGGCTACGAATCTGACTACGCATCCAGCGTAAGCTCAAGCTACCCTGCCCAATCATCACCTTCGTACAGACCTATTTATTCCAATACTTATGCACCCTCATCAAGTCAAGTATATAAAAATCAGCCAGTCTCTCAAGTAACCTCGGCAGGCTACACTGACTCACAAGCTGGTAGTGAGTACTATACCGACCCAGAATGCACATCCAAAGACAATCAACAAATTCAATCAAATTCTGGTAGTCAAACAAAAGGCATCTCATCGCCAATTAAAAAATTCACCCAATATCAAGATTCATGGTGAATTAGGAGATATCCTTAATCATTGAACAATCTTAATCTATCTTAATAGTCGATCTGCCATATCTATCAATAAATACAGTTGTAATTACAAATGTATCATGTGAAGTTTAACTGCTAATGCTTCAGTTGAAATTCGCAAAATTATGATCATGTTGATGATCATTTTATAAGACAAATTAATTTAAAATTATAATGTTAATCTATAGAACGTGATTTTGAATCAATTACCATCAACAATCAAAAGGTTATCAAGAGTAAGGCCTGGATCATCATGATAGTAATAACTTTTACGATTCTAACATGAAGTATTATTTCTCATTTTCTCATTTTCCATTCATTTTCACGTTTTATTTTCTTTTTTTCTATTATTTTATTATTATCTGACCAACTTGATGTTGATCAGACTTATCAAAATTTATCTCAATGTGATCCCATCTAATATTTGTATTCTGTAAATGATAAACAAAACAAGATATAAAATATACTGAAAATAAAAAAAAACTATCTTTTATCTCACTTTTTCATTCAGTCTACCAACATACAAGTATTTACATGTATAAATCACCGAAAAACGACACTTGTGTAGGAAATTATCAGGCCAATCTCAACAATCTGATCTACAATTTTTGATCAAAGTTTGATAAGAAACTACAGATAATATACATTTGCTACCTATTAATAAAATAGTACCTTCCTTGTGTGTTGACAGAAAAGAGATAACAATTTGAATTGGATTAGGTTCAATTTTTACTGAACTTTTAATCTTCTTATTGAATTTATAGTTTCATTTATTCATATTATGACCCGTCTAGCGGATTAACAATTTATAAGAAAAATTTAATTTATCGACCAAAGTTAATTTTCGGATTGCCATTATAAGTGACGCGATGTAATGAAGTAAAAATTAATTTGCCGATATTCGTCAATGATAAATGTCGAAAAGACAAAGTTTCGTAAAGTTATCTCATCTTTTGGATGACTATGGTATCGCCGCGAATAACTTCAATTTTACCGTCACAATTGCATGAGTTACTTAGTGGGCATTTAGTGTGCTGCTCAATTTGCCCGAATGCATTGCGCAGCCACAATTATAGATATTTTTTATCGAGAAAATAAACACTTTACAAGTTTATCATCTCGTAATAGAGTCAAAGGAGGAGGACGAAATTCGCCTGACAATGTATTTTCACAATAATGAGATTCGAAGAAGATGGGACTAAAAGATTTACCACAATATTTTTCACAAGTTAATATACTTGTATCGTCAACTGCTTTTGTATCTCGAGTCACTTTTACATCATTGCAGTCATATGTGATCCAATCGCCAATATCTGTTGCTGTGTAATTACATTTTTCACAAAGCAGGTACCCCTTCCACCACATCCACCACCTCATTTTTCTGTGCAAGGAAAAAGTTTGAGAATATGTCCACCTTTTTTAACGCTAATTTGTGAACATGCATCTGGAATTAACGGAGTTTCTTTTGATATCCAAAAATTCAGCATCATTGCGTGAAATTCTGAAGAAAAACACAGGCCGACAAGCAAAAACTGCAACAACATCTTCAGCCATGGCTACTCTATCATCAACACCTTCGCAAAATATGCCGTCGTATCCGGTGGCTGCTCCGGCTGCGACTACAAAGTGTTGTGCTGTAAATTGCTGCCCAATTTGTTGTCCGGTGGAAAAACATCAACATTATCATCAATTGCATGCAAATGTTGATAATAGTGCTGATTGGCAAAATCCTGGGCGAAAACCAACTCAAATGTAAGTTTTTGAAATTTATAAAATTATGCTCAAATTTTCTATTAAAATTTACGCATTTACTTGTGTATTTTCAGTGTTATTGGTATATCTGCAAAAGAGCGGGTTGAGCGAACCAAGGACTTGCTTGAAAATATACGAAAGGGTTACATCAGAACTGCCGATCTCGATGAAATAATAAAACTTATTGATGATTTATTTATTCAGCTAACAATGCAAAAACAGTATGTTTGCAAAAAAAACAACTCACCGAAATGCACTATCATACTTAAAGAACTAATTTTCACCAAATATCTTGCTTAAATAAAGTTTTTTCAAGTTCTAATAACTTTATATCAATACATTAAAAGTTAAGTAAAAGTTGTACAAAGTTAAGTCGAGTTGTGCAAAAGTTGAGAAAATTTGAGTAAAGTTGAGTAAAAGTTGAAAGAAAATGAGTAAGAAGATCTGTAAATGTATGAGAAAAAAAGAATTGAAACTAAAAAACAGAAAAAATTTATTTATAAATGAGTGTGCAAAATAATGAATTAATTCCCATTATATTTTGATAGAAGAGGAAAGGGCCAGAAGCGAAAAATTGACGAAGAAAAGAAAAAAGAGAGAAAGAAAGAGAAGAAAATTTCATTAAGAAAATGATTAGATGAGAAGAGATGAAGAGGAAGAAAGAGGTAAAAAATTCATCAGAAATGATGAGATGAGAAGAGGAAAAGAAAAAAAGAAAAGAGAAAGAAAGAGAAGAAAAAATTAGTAGAAGAAGAGCAGAGGGAGAAAGAGGAGAAGAAAGAGAAAAAGAAAATGACAGGAAGCAAAAAACGGATGAAATTCATTGGAATTTATCTTCACTCCTGAATTTTATCCGCTTTTTGCTTCCTGTCTCTTTCTTTTTCTTTTTCTTTTTCTTCTCTTTCTCCAGCAGCCTTCTCTGGATCATTGTGCTAGCACAACTTGAACTTTGACCTAGATAAAGTTCAAGTTGTGCTAGCACAGTGTGCCAGAGTGGACTGCTTATAGTCTACTGATTTTACATCATTTTTAACATGGACTCTAACTTTACGTGATCGAAGATTGTATCCCATTGTATCTGTTAATCAGGTGAAAAAACAGATTGATCAATCCTAGTAGAGGAGACTTCACACATTCGTTTTCCTGCCTCACGCTTGTAGCGAGTTCGTGGTTCATCCTCTCTTACTCCTCTAAAGCATTCTAATATGAAACTAGTGAATGAAGGTTTTTTTCCTCAATAGTTCCGGGTATGTAATGTCCCGCGACATTATCACCACATTGGATGAAGTAAATTGGCTAACATGTACTACATCTGCTTGCTTCAGGAATAACATAGCATCTTTTACAAAAATTATCATAAGAAAATGGCATTCCATAAAAATACGTTCGTACTGAACATCTCACACACGGTCTACATTCAAAATGTGGACAATGTCTCATGTTCATAACTGTTTAATAGCACAAGAGAAGAAACGTATCAACAAGTTTAGTCAATTTATCGATTCATAGATGGTGTGTTGTGACTCGTTAATAAACTTATACAATTGAACCATCTTGAGCTGACTTAATCTCAGGCACCATTTTCTTGATCAAAACATGCAAAGTATCATTTTTGATGGTTTAACCAAAATGATGAGGTTATGATGTAGTTACGTTGATATGATTTTATTAGATGAAATAAATGAAATAATTAAACACACAATTATTGGCAATGGAGTCTCTCTTGGTCCATCTCTCTATCGCTTGATTCCTCTGCCTGATTTGAGCGGCAGTCGGATGTGAACAATCCTTTAGTACATCTTCTGAGGTTAACTCTTCAGGATAGGGTTCACCTTCGGGGATACTCCAAACGCCTTTGGTTTTTGCCAAGGATTTGATTCCTAATTGCCAGCTCTTGAAGTTATTGCCGGTCAATTTAGAGATGCAGTAGACGGAGTCTTCCATTGTACACTAATTAGTTGAAGTACACTTTTTTATCACTTGAAGTTGATATAAAATGATGTGTTCACACAGAACACTCTCACAAACACTTCACGATTTAGTGCACTAAGAACTTTGAATATTAATTCAATTATTAAGGTGGCAGAGATTAGGCAGCGTTATTTTGTTGAAACTGCTGGGCCCATAACCTGATGGTTTAACCAAAATGGTGTGGTTATGATGTAGTTACGTTGATTTGATTTTATTAGATGAAACAAATGAAATAATTAAACACACAATGTGTTTACACAGGTACAATAACTCAATGTCACTTAGAGAAGAAAATTAAAAATATTCAATCACAAGATGATGATAAACTCAACCCAATACAATTTAACCACACAGGGTTTCAACACACAGTTGAATTTGAATTGACTCTTTGCCTCAGCAAGTTTTCAAGCTTGAGGTTTGCCTGAGGTGGAGTGTCAGATTTGGCTTGTGCCAAACCCCTACCAGATAGAGACAATGATAGAAAAATACAAAGTAACTTTGACACACATTCAAATGAGTTTAGGGTAAAAGTAAGATTATTATCAACTGACTTATACTACTTAGGTAGAAAGTATTTAAGGTCAGGTCAGTGAGTTTGTTGAAACTCACTGAGGCCTCGTAGAGTTCGTCTTTTCTTATTCAGTGTGGGAAGGAGATGAAGTCCAACGGCCAAAAACAGGATTAGCCTTTACAAGGTCAAAGTAGTAGATAGAATATGCGTTAAGTAGATAGTGTAAACAAAGTAATGAGTGACCTTCAGCTTAGGCGTTGAAGCCGTACAAGCTCTATTGATCCTTTATGGGATAAGCAGAGAGTCTTGATGAAGTTTAGACCAAAGCCCCGAGACTTTAACAGAAAATTTTTAAAATGTGCTTTTCCATTTGAGCATGATATCTAACTTATCATTTGCTTAATATCAGTTTTCTTATACTAGAAACTTCATCAAAACCAACAGTTTTCTTACGCTTATTAAGGCCTAACTAACGACCATATCATAATAGATTAAAATAAGGTGAAAACGGAAATTCAGCTCAGCCCCCTGCGTAGATTCAATGTTGTTAAAAGATAGTGTTAATGAACTAGAAATTCAAGGTTAAATGAAGACGTTGAAAGATGGTGTTTGATGGGGTCAATGAACCGGAAGTAGTTTCCATTTCCGGTCTGTACCACAGAAGCGTATGTTTCTATACTACTAAAGTATCATTTTATTAAGCTTATAAAGACCTAACTAACGATATCAAACACACTCAAATCCAACGAGTAAATCCTGAGTTAAAGTTGACCAAAGTCAAGTTCGAAAACCTATTATATACCAACTTGTGCACACTTAATCTCAGGAACCACATGCAAAATATCATTCTCTTAGGCTTGTTGAGTACTAAGCAACAAGCATTTAATCGGTGACATGGTGGCATAACAAAAATAGCTATATTTACCTTTGGTTTGGTTAACTAAATTGCCCTTAAGTATCGTTGAACAGATGGACTTGATAAAAAGTAAAAGTTGACTTTTACTACCGTATGGTAACTTGGATGATAACTTGATGAGGAGAAAACTTTAAAGATAATAAACTCAAATTAAGGAATGAAACTATTAATTTCAAACTTTATCAAATTGTTACTTGTTGATTTGTTGAAGACTGTTTGAATGAATTGAATGTAGAAATTTTGTCATTTATATACGAAAAATCGTAGTTAATTAGTAGGAAGCATCTCTTCTTTGTCTGAACATTCATGATGATTTATCCTTGATCTTGTTCGAGTAAAGTCTTACCTAGTTCATCAAAGGTCACCTACTCATCCTTGAACGTTCACGATTCCACAGAGTAATATCCGCACTTGCATTGTAGATCAAATAATTAGATTATTCTACTTGTTCACTATGCTTTAAATATAATGAAGATGTATCTAAGTCTACAGTTTAGAATCAATATAAAATGCTTCGAAATTTGTTTGAAATCATCAGTCAAGTTCATTAAGAGTTTTGTTTACAATCGAAGATATCTTCGGAGATGAAACACTTTGTTTCTCTACTATGGAAAAATCATGTGCTGAGCAGCCACCACCAACCTTACCATCAACTTTACAAAATTATGTTGATCAGTTTTTGGATCAACAAATTCCCACTACAAGTGAAGTTGTCAATCCATCACTTCAATCTTTGATTACAAAGATTGAAGCGATGCAACAAAAGATGGACCAACAAAATAAGACCATCAAGAATTTAAATAGCGGTTTTTCAAAATGGGACCTAAGTTAAAAATCTACACTTCGTTTCACTACACTCCGGTGGATATATATACTATATATACTAGTATGCATAATAATTATCGGAGCGTAGTGAAACGAAGTGAAGATTATAACTCAGCTTAGTCATTTTGAAAATCCACTTTTTGATTTCTCTCGTCACGGCTAGCGCCTAAACGACTTGTCCGAATATGATGAAATACTGTACAGATAGTTCTAATCTTCTGAAGATGAGTTGATTGGACCATCAAGGCCATCGGAGGTCATTTTTCGGGAATTCGACTTTTGATCTTTAGAGTTCATTTGAAGCGCATTTGACCATTTTCAATAAATTTTCATATATCTCACAAAGATTCATCATTATATTAGTGTTTGTTAACAAAACAAGGCTCAAAACATGCAAAAAACGAAACTCTAAACTAAATTTTTTTATTTTCCGAATAATAATGTTTTCGAACATGATATTAAAAATTTAATTAATGCAGATCATTCTTAATAACTTTGATAAAAATTTGATCAGTAGAGGCCATTTTTCGGGCTTGCGACCTTCGACCTCTAAATTTCTTTTGGAGTACATGCTTTATTTTCACGGCAGTTTTTCATTGTTTGAATGAAAATTCGACGCTGTATAATAATTAATTGTGAAAATATTTCTCAAAACATTGAAAATGCACGATTTGAAGAGTAATGCATGTTTATTACATGTATATATATTTTTTATGACATTCGGTACATGATCAAGACATTAATTTGCAAGAGCAGAGACAAAAGTATATGTCCGCGGAGATTGATTTCTTAATTTTGTTCCTTGACCTTTAGAGGTTACATATGAACCGCATTCCTTTTGTTTAAAAGAAGCAAAAAGTGAAATATGGCCTGAACGAGTTTGTGTACAGAGCACAGCACAGCATATAGTTTTATCACGGCTTAAAAAATTAAGAAATATCCTTGCTTACATACATCAAACAGATAAAGCAATCTTTCATATTTCTACTAACGTCGCAGGAATCCCTGTGAATAATTAATTCTCGACATCATTTATATCAAAATCGGTTTGTTTGCGCTGGGAATTGGAATGGAAAGTGTAGTTGACCATTTTGCGATCACTTTTGATCGTGAATCGCTAATGTACATCTCTAGAATGATTGAATCGAGTATTATATCTTTCCAAAACTTTCACAGATAAGAGAAGATTAGACGAGTTATTTCATCTTTCAAAAAATGAAGCACTTGCTAATTATGCAATTAAGTCATGATCATTTACGTATGTTTTTAAGAAAGTTGTTCACGAAAAGATTTGCTGTGGACTGTAAATCTTCCTTGAAACCACGAAAGCGTATAAAAATAATAGCTAATAATCAAAGCAGCTTTCAAGTATCAAATTATAGTACTACACACTGACATACCTCTGTGTTTATTTAAATTGTTTTCTCAAGCCTACAAACCTGAAGACTTATGCAATTAATTGCATTCGACAAATGCAAAAGTTAGATTATACCTTGGATGGCTCAATTATGAAAAATTCTACAATTATCATTACTTTTTTATCTCGGCGGTCTTTGAGAGCATATAGGAAGTTGATGAGGAACAAAGCAAGGGTCAAAATTTCACCAGATAAGGATGCGCATTTTATCCTTTTGCCGCACGCTCCGATATGGACGATCGATCGTCTGGCCTAGTTATAAGGTGTGATTTGGAAACAATTGAAAATCGGTTGTAGGGTAAATGCGTTCTTCGGTAAACTTATACCCCCTCAGTAGTCTCAGGACTGTGCCTTTGTTTATTCTTCACCTTTACGTAGTCATACTAGAAGATAAGCGATACCACATAACAGCTTCAACATCAGCAGGTTACTGTATTTGTACTAGGTCTAAAGCTACAATACCAATAAATTGATCTGATTTTTTGTCCAAAAATGTGAAAAGACAGAAATCATTTTCAATTAAAGGCGACTTCCATCAAAGTTCAATTCATCGATTCGAGATTAATTTTGAAATTGAAAGAATGATTGGAAGAAGGTAAGAAGGTGTGATGTCACACCACGTCATAGATAGCGACCTATTGAGATTTTTAATTCCAATAAAGGAGGATGTCAAAAGTTGCCTTTTTCAGATCGCTTTTACAATAATTTTTTCTAATGTAGATTTTTATGCTGATTCTAAAAATGATGATACATAAATACAATATTGCTTATGCTTGACTTATTTTGCACCCTCTGAAGCTCAAACTGATTTCAAATATGGGATCAGCACTCAGAATTATATAACCTAATGAAGTTTCATCAAGCGCCGCGATCAGCAACATAGACAGATTCAGGTCGAGATGCGTTACAGAAAGTTTTCAATCGATTGAAACCTTAATAAAAAATTTTCTTAGGTGAAAATCCAAAACATAGCACGAATATTGAAGAGTTATTGCAAACGCAACGTTCCATAATCAAATTCTATTTTTCCCCTACCCATCTACACTGTTTGCTTTCGCGCAATTCGCTTTGTTTTTTTCGTAGATATTTCATTAACGATAGCTCGGAGAAAAAAATAGTTTACATTTTTAGAATCAGCATAAAAATCTACATTAGAAAATATTGTAAAAGCGGTTGGAGAATAGGCAATTTTCCCTATTTGAATTGACATCCTCCTGGTTGATGGAAGTCATCTTAAATAGAATTAATTATTGCTCAGCTTGTTTCATTGAGTATTACTTTTATTAATTTAAAATTATTGCGATTCTTGTCAAGCGAGCTTGTATATTTTTGTAAGTATTATTTTGATTTACTGGTCTATTTAGAATATCTTTACTTTTCAATTTTCGTGAATTCCATTGTAGAAGTTAATTTCTGAAGTATTAGGTTGATCAGAGCAAACCGAGAAAAATTTAATTGCGAATATTTTCTGGTAGAGTTTTTGTATCCCCCTGAAAGTTGGGAAATTATGGACAGAGGCCACAAAAATCATAAAGAGTTATAATAATAATAATCAATTTGTAACAATTAATATTTAAAGTTCTCTCAGTTTGATCTGATCAACCCAATAGTTAACATGATTTCACGGTTATTGATTATCAATTGAAACCATTTCAGTTCTATCAATACCGTGTTGAACGGTAAACAGCTTGAATTAATCTTCAGTTTAATTTTTCTTTCAATTAATATAAAATGTTAAAATAAATGTCTTTTTCATTGATTCAGTAAATGAGTCTTGCACTTAAAATAACGGGGTCGAAGTTTATACTATTAATACGCTTATGAATCAACTATTATCAACCTAATATCCAGAAATTAAAAAAACTTTGGACTTTTGAATCTCTCTCGGGCCATGTGTAATTATTTAAACTCATGTTTCGCGCTTCAATTGAAACAAGACAGCAAACCACCAGGGTTTGTTATCTTTTTTCAATTTTCTAGTTGCTCATAAATGATCTCCATGTATTATTGCGGACTGCATGCTTTTGTCGATAATTGTTATCATGAAAGTTGAATAATTAATAATCTATAACCAAATGCCTTTAAACACTTATATGTAGCGGATCGACATTGAGTGATTCTCAGTTAACCCAATCAGATGACATGAACCGTGTCTTGACTTGAAGCTGGTTTCAAAGCATCATCACTTTTTCTTTCTAATTGTTGTGACGTTGTCACTGAATCAACACACTGTAGTCTTCCGAGTTTTTTACTGTTTAATGTTGTTTAAGATGACGATAAGAATAATGAAACTAGGGAAGAGTGCATAACCAACTATCCATTATTTTATCAGATTCATTACTTTCTCTCCATTATCTTAAAGTCATCTGATCAGCATTGATAAATGATAACACTTTTCATCTTCCTTCTAGATTAATTAAGGTAAGAATTTCAAAATATTTTGTATCTCGATGGTCAATAATAATATATATTTATACTTTTATAACTTGAATTCCACAGGACATCCAATCTGTTATCTATTTCTTCTTCCACTAGATCTCAAGGATGTTCATCTGTATATCTGATTAATCGTGCAAAGATGGTTATGCCAACAAAATCTGGTTATTGTGCTTAAATGTGATATTCTCAAATAGTGATTCGTATTTAAAAGCCTATCAAAATAAATCAAGAAAATGGAGCAACTGACCATGCTAACCCTGCTTGCCTTTTCCATGCTTTTTGGTAGCTATTTTGCTGGTACAGTTCCTTTGGTATTTAACTTTTCAGAGGAAAAAATAAGATTTCTAACAATTTTAGGCTCTGGTATTCTGGTCGGCACAGCTTTGTCGGTTATAATTCCAGAAGGGGTCAATACAATATATGCCTCTGCTTATAAGAACCATCTGAAAGCATCAGCGTCATCAACTTTAAAGGAAGTTGAAGATTTACCTCATTCTGTTATTGGTCTCTCATTATTGATTGGTTTTGCTTTTATGCTTGTCATTGACCAATTTGCCACCCGACATACCAGCTCTGCTAGTTATTCAACCCTATCAACCACCAGTGATAACAATTTAGAATCTGGAGGAGTTGGAAGTGATAACTCTCATGTAATTAGACCATCTAGAAAGGCTTCATCGTCCAAGATAACAGCAACTATTGGTCTCGTTGTCCATGCTGCTGCTGATGGTGTAGCACTCGGTGCCGCAGCAACCACATCTCACACCGATGTGGAAATGATTGTATTTTTTGCAATTATGCTACACAAGGCTCCGGCAGCTTTTGGTTTAATTACCTTCTTGATGCATGAAGGTGTTGACCGAAAAAAACTTCGTAATCATCTCTTGGCGTTTTCTTTGGCTGCACCAGTCGGAGCGTTTGTAACCTATTTTGCTATAAATGAATCCGCACAAGAGACCCTTTCTGATTATAATGCCACGGGTGTTGCAATGCTTTTCAGTGGTGGTACATTCCTCTATGTAGCGACTGTACATGTTCTACCGGAGATTATCCATCATCAAGCACTTAAATTAAGTGAGCTCTTAACGCTAGTCGGTGGATCACTTTTACCTTCTCTTTTGACAGTGAAACATCATCATTAAGAAATGATTCCAAGAAAAGGTGAAGTGATAAACTTGATGTCGGTAAGATTTCATTCTACACTTGTACATTTAAAACTAATGGACTGGTTGTTTGATATTTTCATCAAAGACGAGAAATTCCTTTTGAATGTATGTAAATTAGTTGAAACTTATTCAAGCATCCAATCGTCACTCCTGCTAGTATTTTTCAGCGGAAAATAACATTCTTCTCCTTCATGATTGGCGTTGCGGCTATTATTTTCAAACCTCAAGTGTTCTCTGTACTTTGAAGCCCATTGAAAATATTTTTATAAATTACAAAAATTATATTTCCAATAATTTATTAAAAAACTACCACATTTTAAACAATGTCATTTCAATCACAAAGCGATTCAAAAAAAAAAGAAACTTTATTTGTTCTCATTGTTGGCTGTCGATTGCATATCGATCGGGCTATTTCGAAATTAGGACGAAACGTGAAGAATGAAAACTCGATAAATTATCCTGAAAGAGTTTACAACAGGTTTATTTGTTGATGAACATCAATATTGGCAAAAACTGTATTGTGCGGGTTAGCTTCTAAAATTTATAAGATTGTCCATCAAAACATACTTTACGTCATAAATTTTGAGATGGATTCCGGAAATTTGTCAAAAATGAAGGAATAACCTGGCGAAAAAACAACGTAAAAACATCTTCGATTCATTTTAAAGCAAAAAAGAAGCCGGAAATCCATTAAACATCAACGTTTAAGAGAAAAATCGATCATGGTTTTGATTTTTTCAGTAAAATCGTTCAATTTTTTCGTATAATCAATATAATTTTGATTAATAAGTCGTATCTGTTCAACTGTTGCCCAACAAGTTTCCGTGTCAAGAATCTCTTTAGGACTATGAGGGCGTTCGATAAGACTAGGGTGTTGTACAGGACATTTATCTAATTCATCAATAAATTCCTTGAATTCACTTCTCCAAAGGATATCTTTTTTCAAATTAACACTGAAATAGACACGAAGTTTGTTGCAATGGTCTTTGAATTTTTCTAATTTATCTTGCACTCGAACAAAAAGTAGTCCCAGATGATGAAGAAAATGGTGAAGCACATCTTGCTTGTTATTAGAGTATGATGCCAGTGCCAAACTGTCTAGCAAGCGATCGCGATCAAGATTGGAAACTTCCTTGAAATACTCATTCGATCTAGTCACGAGATGAGCAACATTTTCATATGGATCATTAAAAATAGAATCGCGATCAATAAAATTTTGTACTTCTTGGAGTGCACTTTTTAGCCGTAATTCTGCGGTGATCAGTTTGGTTTCTTTTTCGGTCTCTTTCATTCTAACCAATTGGCTGTATTTCTCTTCCAAAAAAGTCATTTGATGTTTCAACTTTTTGATATTATTTTCCAGATGTTGAACCTCTTCTTTGACATCCTCATACTCGGCGGGTTTGAAGACCCCAGATGCCGTTGATGATGCATATCTATATAAAGAATAAAACACAAATAGGTGATACTTCCAAAGCTGATACAATATAACTTACAGATCTAGTTCTTCTTGCGAAACAGGACAAGCTTCCGAAACAACAGTGTTGATCAAATTGTTGAACCACTGATGACGACCAAGATCATCTTTGAGAGCCGCTTCGAGAGCTGTCAATTCAACTTGCTGGAAAATCTGTTTGTTGGATAGTTCCTCAGCTTTCAGTAGAGAGATCAATTTAAGGATCAAATCGGTTCTTGTTCTCCGTGGACCCGACGACATGTTGAAAACTTATTTTTGAACACAGAATGCTGAATCTAACTAGAAATTTGTAATACAAGAAGAAGGTCAAGATAATAATAGGTTAAAGGTAATGGTTATTAAACAGCAAATTGTCATAAAATTATTGAAAAATAAGTTTAAAAGAGGAAAACAAACTTACTTTTTGGCGGTTTCTTTCAATACAACCAAACAAAGGGCTAACTCTACGTCTAGAGCCATCTATCAACAATTTTTTTCATAACTTTCTTCAGCAGTACTGGTGTAGTGGGCATATGTAAGACATGATCTCTCTCTAGAGAAGCAATAAAATTATCAGACTTTGTAAATTAAATTGTTCAGTATTTTTGATAAATTTATTGATGGATTAAATCCTATAAAAAACTATTCACTTGTATTAACAATTCCATTGAATGATAATTGACCGATTAAAAAATTAACATAGCAATGAACTTTACGCCAAATCTTATTTATTAATAAATCAAAAAGTTTGTGTGTCCTTTAACAATTTTATTCAAATTTTATTTCAGTTTTTGAAAGAGCAATTAATTTTGAACGAGATTCAGTGACGATCCTAAACCGAGTCACTGTAATCACTATTCTTATCTTGACTTCTCCGCAGAGGCTCCAAAACCTTAGATATTGTCCTACTTATCGGATTATCATTCCAAGAACTGACTTCTGCTGATCGCCACTTATTTGACCAGTAGCGCCCTGGACGACCTCTGTTTGGTTCACTATCTACATAGCTATGCCATGGAAACCTTCGATCGTTATTAGGGTCATCAAGATCGGTATTGGATTCTAGCCATCTTCGATAGTACCAAATATCAGCATAGACGCCATATGAGCTGTAATATAAGGTGGTAACATGAAACCATGACTTAACAACTGTGAATAATATTCACTGAATATACTTCATCAGAAGATAAATAAGATAAACTTACGTTCCACAAGGTGGACCCCAAGATACAACACCTACTAAAACATCATCTCGAGGGGTTGGGCCCTTTATTACCAATGGTCCACCCGAATCACCAGGACAAGCATCAATTCCTTTGACTCCAGCACAAATCATTCCGTCACTCCATACTCTACGAAAAACATGGCTACACTCTGTTGTACTTCTCAATGGAAAGTCAGCGGTCATCAGTCTATCTGTGGACTTTTTCCCAACCGCACCCCATCCAGCAACAGTTACTCTCTGTCCTGGTCTTGCTGGATAGGATGGTAACTTGACAGTGGTAATTTTGTCTCCTAAAGGAAGTGGTTCAGCTAGTTTCACAAGTGCAATATCATCGGCGTAAGCACCGCGACGAGATGGGACCACTATTTTTCGCACTTCATACAATTTGACTCTTTGATCTTTGAGATTGTTGTAATTTGCTTGAACGTGATATAATTGAGGGGTATCTCTGGAAATGCAAAACTCAAATCGATTAATATATGAAGAGTGTAAAAATTATAAATAGAAATTAATTTATATACCTATTAAAGCATATTTCTTACAAGATATGTATGGTTAACTTACTTTTTCACACAATGAGCGGCAGTTAGAATCCAAGTTGGTGATAAAATTGACGCTCCGCAAAGATGTGCTAGATTATAACGCAAAGAGACGATGTAAGGGAAGGTATCATCATCAGCAGGAATACCTCCAATGACTCTGTTAATCATTTGAGGAATTTCATCATTTCCTTCGGGAACATAGTCATCAATAATTCCTCCTGGTCCAGATAAACCTGATGCATCGATATAATCTTCTTGATCACTTTTTTCAGTAGCATTATTATTATCCTCGTAATACTCAAATGAACCAACGACAAGCAAACCATTTGAATTGGTGTCGGAATCGAAAATTGGAATCGAAGTAGACTCGTTATTATTTTCATTCTCAAAATTGAAACCATGAACATAATCAAGTACAACCAACAGACTGATAATTAAGATAGATGACCAATTTGATAGCCATTTAACTTTAAAATAAATTCTATTTAATCGTTTAAACTTTAACCCAATCATGTCTTGATTAAAAGATTCGCAGTTTGTTCAGAATTAAAGTATAAAACCATATTTAAATGGGTTAGCTTCAACTCATTAACTTTTTCTAATACTAATATCAAGTTACCAACTTGTCATTTAACTTCGAAAGCTTGGGAGTCAATCAAAACATCTTGGATTTGTAAAATTTCAGTTTAAACCACAATAACTGAGATTTTGTTTCCAGGAGACTTTCAGGGTCTTTGATTTGCGATAATTTTGAAATGTAATAATAGCAATAACCATACTGAATTATATTAAGAAAATAATATTTAATTTTTTTCTTCAATTTGAAAAAGAGTTATTTAGCAACATATCTATTTGACCGGAAAGATTCATCATGAGCTTTAAACATTTTTCTTCAGCTTCGACTTCTTCTTTCATACGCTTGAATAGTTCTGCTTGAATTTTAGAAGAATGGATAGATGAACGATAAATATCACAAAAAATTATCGCCACGTCAACTAAAACTCGATTGAACCGAGGATCACGAATATTTTTAATTAGAAAATTAGCAATGCAACGGAATCCTTGATCATCACGACCAGCTAATGAAGCACGTAAAGTTCCTCTTCTACTTAATTCTTGCATCATACTGACAACAATTTCAGGTTTTTTAGCAGCTCGTTGCAAAGTTAAATCCAATGCTTTAGCGTGATGATATTTTTTCAGTTTTTTATCGTATGATTGCAGATTCAGTTTTTTCCTTTCCATGTCTTTAACAACTAGTGTATCATCGTCCATTGATGCAAATTGTTCATTGAAATCTTCATCATCAGGTTGTAATTGAAAATATCTTTGATGCTGTTGTTTACGTATAATGTGAGCGTTGAGAAGCTCTTTGACTTTTTCTTCGTTTTCCTTCGACTTGAAGCGTCTTGAAATTATAGTTCCATCAGCTGCTCCGACAGAGAAGGCTTTGGAGTTAACAGCCATACTTAATAATTGAGTTGGTACAAAATTTAACGAAGTGACTAATGAAAAATAGGTGTCGAAAATCTTGACTATTCCATCTAGCGAACCAGTAAACCAAAAGTCGTCATAGTTCCATAATGTAGTGATAGTTTTACTATGCAAATTGGGTAACGTTTGCATAACTTTACCAGCTACTAAATCGATGATCTTGACGGTTTTAGAGGCTGCAGCTATTAAGAATGTTCCACGGGTAATCAAAGATTCAACAGGATTGTTAAGATTAAATTGATGGGTTGGTTTGAGTGATTTTTCCCTAATATCCCATAATTTGACTGTATGGTCGTAAGAACCAGAAGCTACCAAAAGAGATCCTTGATCAAAAACACAACCAGCACGAATGTAATCTTCGTGTGCTGTTTTCGTATTGCTTTCATCTGTTTAAAAGAGTAAAAAATAACCATAGTATGAATGAACATTATGACAATCAATTTTAAATAGGAAATAACATTACCTGAACCGATTTCTTGAATCATAGATCCATCCGCAATATCCCATATCTTTATATGTTTGTCGTCAGAGAAACTTATTACTTGATTGTAACTAATGAATTCAGACTTACGAACAGAATTAGTGTGTGCATGAGGTGAATTAAAACTCATTACTCTCAAAGGTTTACTATTATCGACATCAAATACATTTATTCTTCCTTCATCTGTCGATGATGTGAATAGCTTACAATCCGTTTTACGGTAAGATGCCCAGCGAACAAAATCCACCTTTCTAGAAGACACACTTTGATAGGTTCTTTTCAACTCCAGATTATTTACATTATAGATGGAAATTCTGTCTCTGGATGTGACCAGTAAATCATTATTAAATGCATTCAAATCCAATTTATCAATGATTCCTGTCTCTTTGACAATTTTGGGTTGCTCTAACACGTGTTGCCAATAAAATGCATCCGAGGTAAGAGGCTCTTTAATCTTAGGTAAAGTAACATCACTAGTTTCTTTAAAATCCGTCATTTCCAGGTGGGAATTCTATCAATCATGTAATCAATTAGAGAATTCAAGTGACAACCAACAGAATAATTAACAAGAACTTCAAAATTTAAAAAAACAATAACTTTCAACACATGTTAAACATAAAATGGTTGTAGATGGCGCTGAACAGTTCAATGAACACAGAATAGTCAGAAATAAAAGCGCTTCGTATGAAAGCTCAGCATTCTAGATTGTTTAACTATGATATTTTAAATGTTATGAATCGATTCACCTGAACCATTATCACCTTGTCAGAATTTGTTTTTTGTGATTTTGTACCGATTTGAGTCTTTGAAATAAGTGATTGGGAGAAACTATTAAAGGTATCAACTTTTTATTTCTCATTTACCATACAAACTAATTGAACAATCAAACAATCTTTCCGCCTTCTTAATGAGTGTTGATGGAGAATGAGATTGGCAGTATTAAATTGTAGAGAAAGATGAAGGTTAAAAAACAATAGAAATCGCTTGAAATTAGAGTCAGTGGCGAGTCATTGGACCAGGACTAACCAAAGAACTGAAGTTTCGTAGACCTTTTGTACTTTTACCATCCGAATTACCTGATTTACTATCATCTTGGCTACTAGAATTACCAGATTGATTATTTTGACATTTTAATTCGGTTACACATTTCCAGTTATCCAAGTAGTTAGCTAAAATTGAAAAAAAAACAAATTTTAAGTAAATAATTCTATCATTTGCAAGAAATAATTAGGCTTACCCTTCCATAAACGAACAGAACCGTCATCTCCTGAAGAAGCTAAAATAGTTCCAGTAATATTCCATGAAACCCTCCAGACTTGTGCTCCATGCTCGTTAAATTGGGCAACTTGTTTAATTTCAAACTTTTGGTTTGGAGCATGTTGACTTGTGTTGCCTTGATGCGATTGATGCGGTAAACTTAAAGATTGTCCATCACAAGGTTTGATAGATAGAATTTTTACGTCACGAGACGCTATTCCAAGTAAATGGTAGGAACGCCCAACATTCGGAGCAAATGCTATATCATGCACCGGGTCACTAACAAGACTAATTACTTCTATTTTTATCCATTGTCGAGTATTTTCACTGAACTCAAAAAGAATAACTTTACCATCACTTGCGGATGCATCATCAACACCAACAGCAATCATTGGAGGATGTATGCGAGATGGATTCCAGGTGATTGAGCTTAATGAAACTTTACAATTTATTTCATGTTGAACAGACCATTGACTTAATGTCATAACATCAGGAGCTTCGTAAATTCGTAAACTTCCGTCGACTGAACATGTTGCAAGTAATAGGCCTAAATGTCTAGGCGCAAACTTAACATCGGTAACAGAGGTACGACTGTCACTAAGGAAAGCTCGACGAACCCAAGTAGATTGGTTAGATTCCCCACTCAAGCTGTCAGCCGCTAAAAAAAATAAAATTCAAATAAGAGAACTGCTATTCGATCGAGAACGAGATAAAGAAAAGATGAAAATTAGATATTTACGCAATTCTTCCCAGATAGCTGCAGTTCGATCAAATGAACAAGTTGCTAAAACTTGACCAAATTCTGGATGTGCCCAAGTAACTTTCCAGACTGATGCTGAATGACATTTCCAACTAGCAGTGCAATGCCATTGACCATCCTCACCAAGATCCCAAACCTTTAAAGTTTTATAAACAGAGAAAACAAAGAAAATTATCATAAGAACGTTTTTTTTATGATGAAACAATTTTAAGATCGGAGAAATGTAAATCAATCTCAAAAAAACAAGTTTACCTTTACACTCTGATCACTTGAACAAGTAGCCAACCGTCTTCCATAAAAGTCATAAGCAACATCATGGATTAAATCCTTATGGTCAGCTTCTACATTCCTAGTTGCGAACATTATATATGATGATTACTTAAATTAAACTTGAATCTTTGCTGGAATATAGTCAGTCAGGTGAAAAATTTCAATAATGATACTCAAAAAATCAGATATATTTGTTTATACTCTTAACAAAAATTAGTAAAAAAAAATCAGATAAATTTAAAAACAAACGACACCAGATGACGCTAAACACAGTGATCTAGATTACCGCATAATTTGAATGCAATAAATCAATCAGATTTTATTTTTTAGATGATGAATATTTTAAATCAAATTAATCTTTATAATTCATTTCAGGGAATGACTTGCCAATTATCAATGTAATTTATTTAAAAATTGAAATCTTTAAATCCAAACAATTGAACAGTATCTGAAGATATTATTGGATCTGATTCAAGATCTGATCCTACAATTTAACCGCTAAAATTTTTTCAACCCTACTTATGTTTGTTTGTGTTTCGGTCTATCCTTTTTTATTAATTTTATTTAATTAGTTTTTATCTATTTTCGTGTCTTAATCAGTGTCACCCATCGTATTAACGTTATTCAATCATCATGGGATCCACAAATTCATTTAAACGGGGAAAAGATCTTGCAAATCTTATGGAAGACTTGAAACTACAGCGACAATGTTCTTTAAACAAGATGTCAGTAATTAAGGAGAGATTGATTTGTAAAATTTCAGCGCATTTTTCATTCTTCATCATGAAAATACCGAAACACTTAAAGGATGCGACGATGGGATCTTTATACGATAGTGGATTTTTCAACGCCGGAGACGCTTCATTTCTTGAATCAGTTTCAGCCTTAGAAGGTTCACAGGTGTTAAGTAACTTACAATCAACAATTCGGGAATGCAATTTTCTGAAGCCTACACCAAGATTCGATGATATTTCAGCCATATCCGTTTCATTGAAGGACGAAGATAAACGCAAGAAACCCCCAACTCGGGTTAAACTTAATTTTTCATCAGTCAAGAAATCGCCTTACAAAACATTGACTAAATCTCGTGTATTAACCGCCAGTAGTAAAAAACGAAAAGCATCACTCCAATCTCCTGTTAAACCTTCCTATGATATTCAATTTGAAGATAACCCGGAAAGAGCCGTTGAAAAGGTGAAAGTCATTCTAGATGAATTGACTGAAAGAAGGAAACAGTCTATGAGAAAGCTGGCCCTAATGAAAGAGAAGCTTTTGAACGATGTTTTGAATCACTTCAATAATATTAGAAAAACAACCGCAAATTTGGAAAAGGAGTTTACTGATTATAGGGATAGAGATGATTTGGAGCGATTCTGGAATACTCATTGTAAACTATAATTTACCATCTACTCTATTCATATGTATATGTATGTATATATTCAGTCATCTTTTTACTTTCAAGTTTTACCTTCATCTTGTTCATCAAAAACTTTTTTAAAATGGATATGGTTTAAAATAAGGAAAACAAGAGAAGGAAAAATAGAAAGGTAAAGAGAAAAGAGAGAAAGCAGAAAGAGCAGGTAAAAAGAGGATGATAGTGATGATGGTGATAATGAAGAGGAGGAGGAGCGGCATCAGTCTTGACAGAAAGAGCTAGTTAATGATCTGATTTAACGGATACCTGGAGTTACCTGGCTCAGTTAAACTTTTGATGTCGATCTGAACAGACAGTTTACAAGTCATCATCCTTTTTCACTCACACCTAAAGAAACCGTCAAATGAAACTTCTTACCATCAACATTTTCTTATAGTGTGTGTGTATCTCACACGCTCACATTTTAAAGCAATTTTGATCAAATTCTATCTATTTTTTGTTTTATCGATGTTGGAATAAAGTTTCGCTTTTTATTATTTCATTCACTTTTTTTCTATCAAATTGGCAAGTTTGTGTATTTTTGCTTCTCTTTTACTTGTGTTATCAACAAAACGGAGTATTCTTTCACTAGTTAGACTCACATAAATATTTAATTAACCGTGCTCAATCAGCTGTGATACATCTAATTTATAACAAAAAAAGATTGGTAAGTTAATCAAATTTCAATGCTTCGACTTTTTTCACCCAATATCGCTTAAATTTCTTAATTATCGTAAATGTACCACTAATATCAATCAACAAGACTTGACTATGATTTTGAATTTAACTCGTTGAAAGGTCAGTAGACATTATTAATCAAGTAAAATCAATTTTATTTCTAAATCTATTTTATCCATTTTCATCTTCCATTTTTGATTTTATTCCCTAATTATGATCCTTTGTTGTCAATAAATCAATCTCAATCAGTTTGAGGTCAACTCATTAAATTTGACAAAGTAAACCAATTCATCAATCATCATCTTTGTCATCATCAGTGAAGATCAAGAATAATTGAACAATTTATATCAACTTCCATGTATCTTTCATTGAACCAATTTAAATTTTATGATAAAACGCGACTTGTCAAGCTTTGCGAAAAAAAATCAATTGTTAATCATAGTAATGGAACTCGTAAAGCAATTTGAATTAGAGGTCATCACCACAATAAACGAAACAAATCATTAAATCTACTAAATCTACTAAATCTAAACACTGTTAAATCTTAATTATTATCTGATGTTGAAGTCAGGTTTTGTTGGTTTGTTTTGTTTTTACTGGTTATTTCAGCCTAATGATTGAACACAAGAAAATTTATCGATTTTAAAATTGTAATGAAAGTAGCAGCGAAAATCATTTGTTACAGTAATTCAGATCATTTGGAAATACGAAAGCTGATTATCAATAATCGGGTGAAATTGCATCTCCGTTTGATCTTTGAAAGTGAATACAATTGTCGGTAATAATTAGCCTTTCATTAACAAGCAAGTTTATGTGAATGTATGAGTTTACTATTAATTAACATTGTTTGGGTAATTATTGCAAACCAATCATCCGAAAATGAATGTTGATCTGTTTACATGGTTATGAGAAGATTGAGGGTGAATCAAGTAAAAATTGAATGAAAAATGCAATTATAAACAATATGACTGTAATTTGAACAAAAAGCTTACAAGATTGAATCACTGAGAAGAATAAAAGAGTTAAATGATTAGGAGAAAAGCTAAAAGTCCAATTAAGGTTGAATTATCTTGATTGTCTTAAACATGTTATCCGGATGTAGGTTAAAGACAATATTGAAGTTAAATTAATTAAAAGTAAACGAAGATGAATCAAGAGAAGATCAACTTTCTCTTGCAGATAAATTTCAACCTTTCAGCTTTGATTCAGGTTGCTCTTTGTATCAACATCTTTCACTGCTCCAAGTGAATCCAGACTCTGAATGAAACACTCGCAATGAAATGGGCCAAAGCAAGGATTACATGTAATAAACTGAACAAGAAAAGATGAAATGAGGATTGAAAATAGCGTAAACAGGGCAATCCTTTAAATCAATTGTGATTGCATGAAATCTTCAAACAGAGTTTCCGTTAATTTAAAACACCGTTAATAATAAAAGTTGAGGTCAACTATGAAAGTGTCTGAGGGCGATGGATACAAATAGAGGTCAATATAAAAATGGAACCACCAACACTTTGAGAAACATTGTGCTATTGTGATCTTATCATGAAGCAACAATAAAGATTGAAATGATATTTATAAAGCAAAATGATTAATAAAAGGTTAATGATGAATTAATTATGCACTTGATTAGTTGACTTAATCAATTTGATTTGAAAAGCTAAAAATTTGTCAAAACTGATGGCCTTAAAGATGATAGAGACAAGAACATTTGAAAAGCATCTTTTTTTCAGCTGATTTTTATCCTCGATTATACTGGTTGAGTAGACAAGTAAACTTGATTAGATTATGCGAAGTTAACAATACGTTGATGGTTAAATCATAAATCTTTCATGAAACTTGAAATGACTGAATCTAAAGATGGATGGTTAAAGGTAGACTTGACCTTGTCATTTTCATTGTGCATTTGCATTTTATGGATAATTAGGGCTTTCCTTTCCATTGACCACTCATTTCAACTCACCATTAAAGCTAATTATTACAAACAGCAAGGAAGACACTGAATAAGACAAGAGTGTAAAGGCCTTAAAATTGGCTCGTTGAACCCGCTAAGGATGCCGTTTCTTTGATTCTAGTTTCCTCCTGTTCCGTTGATGGATTCAATAACCTTAACCAGTTTGAAGTTTGTCAAAAAACGGGCTTTCTCCTTCAATAAGATTCCAGTTCCGATCTTTCATCATTTTCCTTCAATTTATTGACCTTTTCTTTCCTATGAATAGTTCAGTCGATGAACTTAATGCAATTGATCAAGAGAAACAAGTAAAACCTAAAATTAGTAAAAGTAATTGAAAAGGCAATGAAAACAAAGGTAAACCACCAAAAGCTTTCGCTTTATTTTCCTTTACCTTTTTTATGCATATTAAACATATTTCACTATCTTTTCCCTGTTCGCTATTTCGTGCCTGATTACCAATCATTCAACCATTTAAATCTGATTCCATGGACAAAACCAGATTTGTTTCAAAGAAAGTTTCAAAGTGTTATGAGAAGAGATTAAGGGTAAATTGAAAAGTGTCTCTTAAGTGAAAGTAGCTCAAGCTACCCTCAATTGCCAATGTAATTAATCAAACTTCTTTTGCTCAACTTTTACCTTAAAATTTTTACCCAAAAAGTCATTCTAATTGAATGGTTAATCCAGTAAAAAGTTTCATGTTAAACACGATAAAACACGATGTTACCATCTAAAGACAAAGGTTCCGGTGAGATGAGCAAAATTAATTCATTGACCGCAATTTTGAGTGCGATAAGCATGATTTGGTTTTGATGATGAACATTATCATCATCATCATCATGTTTATAGTCAACAGGTAGAGAAACAATAAAACAATGAGAGAAGAAAAAAAGTTGCACCGATATGCAGTTACAAACATTCTGGTAAAGGAATTCAGTTTTACTCAGCTTCTTGTCTCTTCTTTATTGATCATCATCTTCCTTTTTCTTTGTACTGATTTTCACTTCCCTTTTCCCTGGTTTCTATACTTGATTGAGCTTTACTCTATTTAAGAGAAGAAGAAGAAATAAATAAGAAAACAATTTAACTTCTAAAAACCAGAATTCTTTCCATTCCTTTGAATTTATCAAATCCAGCGAACCAGTTCAAATTTTCTAACTTTATTCTCTTCCAATAACTGTAAATGAAATTATTGTTGGTGATAACATGAAAAGAATGAAGAAGAAAAGTGGTCAATGTTCACCGATAATCTGGTGAAAATATTGAAAAGCAGAACAATTATAACTGAACAAAATGATTTCCGATTACTGGGTCGATAATTTTTGTTTCAAATGCAATAATGTGTGACCTACTCTTTCACACCGTCACTTTTGGGTAAAACTGTTTTTGCTTTTGTTTAACTTGATCCAGGTAAAGTGCCTTTTAAGCTTCAAAATTGTGACCAGCTTTCACAAATCGGATGATCTTGATGATGAACATGAAAAAATAAGACGAAGATAAAAAAAGTTATAAATCGTGTAAAATAGTTGCCATCAGGATGTTTAACAGATTCATTTCATTCTTGTATTTGTTTACAAAACATATATTTTTAGTTGTAAAAATGAGTAAACAACAGCAAGTTCAAGATGAAAAGGCAAACCCAAAGAGCAACTATCGTGATGATAGAAGCTGAAAATATGTAATACAGATTCAAGTGAAAATGAAATTTTCAATGTTTGCCTTTTAACAGGATAATTGTCGTTAAATTGAGTCGATTGTATATTAAATTATGAAATGAAAAATGGTTTTAAGTTAAATTAAAAACAAAACAGTTATGATTTGATCAATTAACCACTTTTCGTTTTTTCTCATCTTGATATTAATGCATAGAAAATGTTAAAAGCAAATGATTACTGCATTCATTTACGTGTTTTACTTTAAGAAGGAGCAAAAAAGAACGGATTAAGTGACCTTTATACCAATGTCCTTGATCTAAATTGACATTGAATGAAAATTCCAAGTTTAACAGGAAAAATTTGGTGACAATCCTTCTGGTTCTTCTTCATTCTTGACCATCATTAACATTACCACTTTTGTTTCCCCTTTACTTTTACCGTTTACTCAGCTACTGTTGAGAGTTAATTGCATTTATATCACAATTTTGTAGTTCACTCTCTAAATCAACTGCCCAAAGGTAAATTAAAGTTGTACCTAATTGTACTCTTTAACTGGTTAAATGAAAAGTTACCATAATAACTTGCAGCTTTCATTAACTTTAATAGTCTATCCTCATTTTACGCCCAATGGCATAAACCATTTCTTAAGTTAACCTAAAATAAGTGAAACATTTGAAAATAATTTCAACAATTTTCATGCATAATTAGGTTCATTCCAAGCTAAATACTGAGTTATTAAACGTTTAAAAATAAACAATTGTTTTTCCCCGAAATTGACTTTTATGAGGGAAAAGCCTTTGGATGATTGGGTTTACTTGTTGCTAGATATTTCAATATTGACCTATTGAATGATATCGTTAGTTATGCTTTTAATATGTTAGTTATGTTAGTATATTTATCAAGTTAAAGTGAAATGCATACAAATGGTTAATGATTAACGACCATTAATGACGATGAAACTAGTTACACATTCATAAAGAAACTATCAGTAAGTTGAAGCAAACTTTGAATAATAATTGATGAAGCCATTGATCAGCTTCACTTTCAGGTCAATCCAAAAATAAGTTGCAACTTTCCCTTAAATACAAGACAAAAAGATGATTTAGCCCAACAACTTGCATTAAATATTAATCACGAGAATGAAATTTATCTTCTTCTATCTATTCCAATTCCTGGTTAGTTAGAAGCTGTAAAATTGATAAAAAAACAAAATAAACTCAATTATCCACAAATAATTGACCCAACAATCATAATAAATTGTTACAATAAATACTCATTTTGTCATCTTTTTAAAGCACGAAATCCAGACTTTAATAATTGTCTGACTACTTCCACCAACAAGGTTAAGTTCAAATCATAGTCGCCTATTTATGTCCAATACAAAATGAAGGATTGCTATAAAAACCAATTTCAATCGGACAAAGTGACAAAAAATTGTAGCTCGAAACCAGTAGAAACCCAAAAAATAACAAAATGTAAACAAAACCATTGAGAGCCATATGAAACAGTGTGATTCTTGAAACAGTTTACATTTTAACCCATTTCAAGGTTCACTTTTACCTTGTTTCTGGTTCAACTTAAGGTGAATGATTGATAAGTAGTAGGAATTTAAATGTGTAAATCTAACGAGAACATTGAAAAACTGAAGAAGAGAAAAAAATAGCGAAAGTTTCGATATCAATTATTAAAACGGTTCATTTAATTTTTGCTTTATTTTTCTTTTCTCTCAGTTATCAGTTCGTAACAATTGGTATTGCCGTTAATCGCTTTTACCCTGACTAACTTGATCTTCCTCTCTTTCCTCATTCAGGCAAACATCGGAGGCTCATCACAAGAAAACGACGAGTGACAACTCGAAAAAAAAAAGAAAGAGAAGAAGAAGAAAAAACGAAAGACCAGAAAAGAGGGAAAATGAGATGAGAGATGAGACGCGATGAGATGTATACTCATGCAATTGTCCAAAACCCCTATCATCATCCTCATCACTTCAATTGCCTTGTTACACTATTTAGAGCGTGTTCTCGTCGCATCACAGCCGAGTAAGTCATAATCTTTCCGTTTTAAGCTTCTTTCCTGATCATCATCATCAACACCTTGGTTTTTATCACTTATCATGATGAAATGTTTAATACAAAAGCAATGCTCATCTTCAAATTAAATAAGCGTAACAATGACTTTAATCTGCTTCTTTTTAAGAAAACGTTAACATCAATTTTTCTGCTCCATCCTCGTTCTCATCTTACATTACTAAAACATAATAGCATTACATTTATTAATGATAATTTCATTTAAATTAATTCACAATTTACATGTCATGCTACACACAACAATAAACCCTGTTCGTTCTGTTTAGGTTTTACATGATGTTCGACATATTTTTACATGAAAAATTTTCATTTCTTTTTTAATTTCAACCATTTTCCAGACAATTACAAACTCGATTTTCATGTTGAACCAAGTAAAACATTAACAAAACAAGACTTCAAGACTCAAGACTAAGATTTCATCTAAAGACGGAAACGTTTCCATCTTATCTAGATTAATGAGTTTCATCAGGAATAATAGCTTTCAATCATTGCACCCATTAACATCCTATTATAAGTACAGTTTAACCTTGAAATGTTTCAGTCTGTTTTTGCTTTCTCAGCCTTCATTCAATCCAGATCATCATGGAAGTTTATCATTCTTCTGATTATTAAATAATGTCAAACTCAATGGAGATCAGTAAAGCACAGTTAAGATTTGAAACAATTGTATCCCTAAATCACAAAATGACACAGTTTATCATCTCAATCAGCTTAACCTTACAAATTAAAAAAAAACACTGACAAACTGTTGTCCACCCAAGTCATGTTCAACCTAAAAGGTTACACTTTTTAATCCACAAACGATCATCAAAATTGATTGCTGGTCAACAATAATCACTTTCCCTTTTACATTGAATCCATTCTTCATCAAATAGCCAACCTTTCAACCTAAATTCAAACATTTGGACAAATAATCCAATTCAAGTTTAGCTTCAGTCTATTTTAAAGCAAAATGTTTTTCTGGTTCTGTTGTTTGCACCAGTTTCTGGTGAATCCAACAAAAACAAAATGCTTCTCATTTAACATTTATTG
Source organism: Tetranychus truncatus (assembly GCA_028476895.1). Taxonomy (NCBI): domain Eukaryota; kingdom Metazoa; phylum Arthropoda; class Arachnida; order Trombidiformes; family Tetranychidae; genus Tetranychus; species Tetranychus truncatus. Next base: position 17,023,823 of record CM052060.1, read on the forward strand.
TTTCAGTTTAATTATTTAACCAGTTTTTACAAGCTCTATTACAATTGTTTACTAATTAATTATTGATCACTTTCAACCAGTTTAATTGAACCAGTTTTAAGTGTAAACAAAATGTGATTTACTGGATCAATGAATTATAGTTAAGCTTTGTTTTTCTTTCCATCCCATCATTAGTTAAATTAATCATACAATTGTAAATCAAATGATTGAAACTGTCTACCAAACCATTTCAAATTGTTTTCACTTGTGACCTCAGGCCGAACACATAAAAAAAGGTGATTCAATTTACTTTACGTCAATCATCCCATTAATTGGCAACAATTTACACTTTGATTGTTGGTTCTTTTTTCGCCATCAATTGTTTTCCAATTAGTGATTAATGTTTAAAATACAAACAAAAAGCGCAACCAATTTTCCCAATTAATCACTATTAATGATAACATCAAAAATATCATTGAATATCATTTTTGCCAATCAAGGTCAATCCATCAATTAATATGTAACAATTTAAAGCAAATCAATTAAAATCATTCATCAATTGTAACAGTTATTAAACGCAAGTCAATAAAAACAAAAGATATCGGGTTAACTGAAATTAAACAGTTTAACCCAAAACTTACAAAAACGGGTTGACAATGAAACCAGAAAATATCAAAAGGTATTAATAATGATTAAGCGAAAGTGTAACATCATCGACACGATTAAAGGTCAGCTAATGTTAACATTTCACTTTTTTTGCTAATTAATTGGACTAAAGATTATATTAAGATATTTCAATATTTAAATGATAAACTTGAGGTCAACTTTAAATAAATGTTATCGTTTCAATCATTTTTGTTACTCTTCAGGTTTGACCAAATATTGAATGAAAAGAAAAACAAAAGTATATTTTAATATCAAACCAATTGTTTTACATAAAATGGTTTATCATCTAAACCTTTGTTTTACCATCTTTCATCTCATGTCCACCTTTACCATGAACTATTGAATAAACCTTCACTGTTACCTTCAGGCTAAATCAACCTTTTAACTTTTCAATTTCACCTCAATATAAATGTTATCCTTTCATTGATCAACTTTCGATAGTTTGTTAATCTTGGTAAAGTTACATTTTAATCACGTTTAATGAGCCAAAATTGTCTTCCATTTGAAACTTGATCAATAATTAATATTAACCATTCAATTAATCAAATTAAATTTGATCGGATTCGATTCTAATTTTAAATAATCTTCATTAATCCATTTTTGCTCTTCTTGTTTCACGTTCACTTTGGGTTAAGCTTTAATTTCGTTTTACCTGTTGATATTTTGCTTTTGTTTTTACCTTTGCTATCCATTTCTTTTCACGGTAAAAGTAAACCATTTTTGTTTATATTCACTTCTAATTGTGTTTGCACAATAATCAGGTTTTGTTACGATAAATAGGATCTTGAGGTCAAGGTACGTTATTCAATTGCCCATCTAATTAAGACTTTTCACTTATTCTTAACATTAAATTCATAATCATGACCTTGTTTTGTCCTATTTTCCCATCCTCATCATGTTCACCATTTTGTTCATCTTCATGTTAATCACCATTTCCGTATTAAAATTAACCTAAATCCGGATTATCTTCTTACTTTTCAATCATATTTACCTTAAGCCCACAACTTGAATGTATTTGTATGAATTCAATGTCTCCTTTTAATCGGATTGTTGAAATTGTTGATATTATTGTATAATATTTAGCATTATTGCAAGTTAACTTCATTTCAATCAATTGAATGATCATTTGATTGATAGAAAATCATTTTTACTCTTATTTCAATCATCAACTTGATTCCTATTCAAAGAAAAGCTTTAAATTCGCAGGTTGACTTGAATCAACATTGTGATTCTCTTTAGCCTTTACAGTAATTATTGATTGATTATCAATTTCAGCTGGTAGTTGGCGGACAGTTAACCGGAAGAATCGCATTACCAATCAATTGATGTTAATGTTTTAATTAACTTGTATCTTTTAATGCTTCTTTCACCTTTTTCACCTTAATTTGGAGCAAATTTTTCAACTTTAAAATAACTAATTCAATTAATTTTGTGAAACTTTCTCAACAATTTATCAACTCTTTTTTAATGTTTTCCCAAATTTACTCAATTGAATGAAAAAAAGGGTTAATCATAAATTTCAATCATATTTAAGTACAAAATTAACTTCACCTCAACAAGATTGAAATACTAATTAGTTTGAAAATAAAATTATCATTAATCTTTGATCACAAAAGTCATTTTGTCACAAGTCAAATGGTTAAAAGTAAAGTCAGACAAAGAGATTACAATTTAATTTGCCAATTAATAGTCACTCAATCATCTAGTCGTGTATCATGCTATGAGCTTTTGTCATGTAAGATGATTGATAATGTTGATCATGAATTGTTGTCTCAAGTCTCATGCTAATCCAATCTTTTCCCATTGATTCCAGGTTACCCATCAACTTATCCACCCGTGGTCCGTCATCCCGGAACATGTACCTTTCAAAGGTCTCAACCAGCCTGCACCTTCAGTTTACTGTGCTATCTAGCTGGTGGTGTACCGATAGAAGGCTGTGGCGGTGATATATCTGTAACATGTTGTATGCTTTACAATCCTTCGAGTCAAAATTTTGCCAGTGATTATTCAAACACTAATCTACCACCGGGCATTGAGTTGCCTAACAATCATCTAACATCACCACGTCTTCCTTCATCACCCTCATCGCCAGCATCTTCATCACCCACTTCACCTCCTTCATCTTCATCTTTAACCTCTTCTCGTGATCATGCACTTCAAACAGCCTTTCATTCACCATCACAATCTCATCTTCCATCCTTGTCATCTTCCTATGATGACAACAAATCACTAGATAATGTTTATCGTAATACAGTTCGGAGATCACGTCCGTTGCCCTCATTTTTAAATAAAGAACGGCATTCTCGGAACTACATCGGTGACGATGGTTAGTAAAATAAGCTTTTCACATTGAATAGAGGCTAATCATTGATTCTTGTTTCTCATAGTTTGTGGAAAACCAATTGCTAAGCCAACAAGTAGAATCATTGGCGGTCAAGATGCATATTTTGGTGAATTTCCATGGCAGGTTCGTTGGAGTTTCTGATTTTTTTTTGCTTTGTCTTGATATTAAGAGTATATTTTAATCTCTCTTTTCGCTTCAGGTTCACATAAAAATCTCAAAACACCAATGTGGAGGAGCTCTTGTTAATCGTTATTATGTTGTTACAGCGGCCCATTGTGTTTACCAGTAAGTTTAAGAAGACACTTTTTAGTGTGACAATCAAGTGTATTAATAACTTTTCCCTTGATTTATTATCTTTCCAGAGCTCCTTTGAATCAACTTTCAATCATCATTGGTGCCCATGACATTGAGGATCCTCGTTACCAAGAGGAGCCTCCACAATATTTCAGTGTAACTGAAGTTAAAATGCATCCTAACTTTCGCTTTTCAGCCTCACACCCTGACAGATATGATATAGCAGTCCTTAAATTAGACAGAGCAGTTAGATATTCAAGCAATATAATACCCGTTTGTTTACCTCCAAATGGGTTTAAATTTGAATCTTGGTATGGAGTAGTAACTGGTTGGGGTAAAACTGATCCAGCATTAAGTAAGTTACTTTACCAGAAAAAGATTTGGACAAACCCAAAAGCAATGCCAATTAATTTACGCATATTAACCTCTTTCAATAGGTAATCGTTATGGGACAAGATTATTACAGAAAGTAGACGTTCCTGTAATAAATAATGAAGAGTGTGAAAAGTGGCATCGAACCAGAGGAATCAATTTGAAAATATTTCCCGAAATGATGTGTGCTGGTTATGAAGATGGTCAAAAAGATGCTTGTGTGGTAATAATTTGTCTTCACTGATTCCATCACATTATTTAGATCATAAACATAAATTAACTTTTCTCTTCTTTTTGCTTTCCAGGGAGATTCGGGTGGACCAATGGTGATATTTTTAAATGGTCGATGGGCCTTAGCGGGAATCACTTCAGCTGGGTTTGGTTGTGCTCAATCAAGACAACCAGGAATCTATCATAGAGTCTCTCATACTGTTAATTGGCTGTTGGCAAATATCAATGATTAACCTTAGTGTTGTTAGGAAACAAATTAAGTGATCTTAGAGCAAAAATGTTTACTTGACTGGTCTTGTAAATATTATTGTTACAATTAATCCAAATTGTACTTGTACTGTTTTTCCGCAAATTATTCAATTGAAGATCAACTATGTTAATTCAAACAAAACATGAGCCCATTTAATCAATCATGAGCTAAGTGAGACAATATCGAATGGTAAAGTTCAATTTGAAAACCCACCTTTGATTTCGAGTTTAGAAGTACATTTGAGACTGATTATCGAGTTGATTGTCATTTCCTGATTAATTGATAATCTTTTGGCCCAACCAACTGATCAATTTCATGCAATGATTTTTTTATATCACGAGTGGTTCATTTATTTTATGAAATTGATGAACCAATTATTTTGTGTAAATTTTCATCATTTCTAACAAATTTAGCATTAAATTATGTTCACTGATTCGCTAAATTTATAATAAATTCATTTGCTTGATGAGAATCGGTTAAGTTTGAGAGTAAATCCGTCGAGTAAATTATCAAGGGATAAATAAAAGAATGAACTTTTCATATTTAAACTATTATTCATGTTTATTTTCATCATCATGTCCAATTGAACACGAGTTTCATTGTGAAAGTTCAACGCTTATCCGAGAATACCGTTGATGAGATCAGAAGTTGGCTCAGATTCTGGGTTCGGCTAAAAGCACAAATCAAGAAGGATTATTAGATTTTGAAACCCAAATGTACGGTTAGTTATGCTACTTACCCATAACAGTAGCGATGGCTGAGGCGAAGGCAACAACGTAGAAGATGAGAGTTTGGGATTCCATTTGAACGGTCAGGTGAGATTTAACTTTGCTTAACACAAGATTGTATAATAAGATAAGAAGAAAATTTTTAATACTCGAAACCCTTTTTGGTTCGCCATTCTTGGTTATTGGAAATTGAAACAAAGGTAAACTAGTAAATTAGTAACTTAGTAAAGCATATTCCCAACTCACACATTTAGCTGGTTGATTAATTGATTAATATGTCACAGTATTTAACATCAATTGGTTTGATTTGTATTAGAGGATTAAACCACAAAAAAGTAAACAATTGTTGCAAGATTGTCAAATATTCACAAAGAAACCCATTAATCAATATAAATCATGCAAGATGTCGGAAAACGAGAATAATACTGATCATGTGAAAACAATCAATGAAATAGCCTATTCTGGTTGATGATTTTTGTTTATGATTTGGTGCTCCATTAACCTGGTCAGATATTTAACTACAGATGGTTTATTTTGGATAATTTGACTTGAATGATTAAATACAGAAAGATGAAATTGTACACGAGCGAAAAAGAAATTAATTTAATTAATAACAATGCGAATATCTTATGTTCACAAGATAGATGTTTTTATCTTAAAAAGTTAATTCAATATATTTGTTTTGATTTGTTCATTGGCTTGTTTTACAGGTGAGATAATCTAGTCAAAAAAGGTTTTACAAGAACAAGGTAGCACCAATGAATCTGAAATGGTACAGTCCGAGTGAAGCCAAGAAATGATTAAAAGCAAAAGTTCATTCAATGGTTTAAGATCAGGGTAGGCAATCCCATAAAATTTGTTTAGTATCTTCAGTCAAAGAGTCCGGAAATTGAATGTCAAACACAATCACAAGATCACCTCTTTTATCAGTATCTTTAGGATGAGGTAAACCTTGATTTGGAATCTTTTTAATTGTATTTGGTTTAACTATGTCCGTTAACTTAAGGTGAACTCGTCCTCCAGTAATTGTTGGAGCTTTAACCATACATCCACATAAAGCCTGAATAGTTGGACAAGAAATAAAATCTATATTAGTATCGATTTTTCCTTCAAATTATGATTCATTAATATTCAATACACAAAAAATTTGGCAAATATACACATCAATTTGATATCATCGAAAAAACTGGTTAATATCTTTTAAATCTAGACTAAAAGCTGTAAAAATAAAACTTCAACATTTGAAAAATATTTTCTCAAGCAATCGAGCTATTTCCAGTCATTTGGATTAAGTCGAGATCAAAGCTACTTTTTGTTCACCTAAAATTGACTGATTTCAATGTATGACTTGAAATAAATTTGATCAATAAATTGATAAACCTTGTCAATAAAACCTCTATTAGAATCGGTTGCCTGAAAAAACAATCAGCTTAATCAGCAAGACTCATTGTGACATTATAAATTTGCTAATTTTCTTTGGTATCCATGACAGAATGAGAACATTTTCAACTTGAATGAGTCAAAATTGAAGACATAAACATCCAGGTTGGCATAATTCGTTCACAATTTGCAATCATCATGATGACGAGTTGCGAGGTTTCTTCTTTACATGCTGATTGTAGACATATAAATACATGTGTATACATATAAGTGTGTGTGTGTCTCTTTCTTGGTATATAAATATACATATAACAACTTAATCCAAATTAACGTAGCGCATTGAAAATAACGAGCAACAGCAAGCACATGATTAAAGTTGCTTGCTATTGATGAAAGAGAGTGAAAATGAAGATGAGAAGATGAGATCAAAGTGGTAAAGATGATGAATAAAGTGAAAATGAGAAACAAGAGTAAAAATGATGAAAATTGATGTGATGTGTATTTTGCCCTCTTCTTCTTCATCTTTTCCTCATCTTTTCCTTACCTCTCTCAAAGTTATCTTGGCAATATATTTAACATCAACGCCTTCCCTTTTAAATTGTGAATCAGGTTTATCTCTTATAATGAAAACAATATCAGCTGGAATTCTGTTCGGATTTTGATCACCTTCACGTTGGAAAGTGATTTTGGTTCCTGCCTTCCAACCAGGTTTCACATTTATCGTTAAAACTTTATCCTCTTTACGGGACGATTTACCATCTGGGTTTAATATTTTCTTGGTTATCTTCATCCTTTTCACACAACCTTTCAAAATCTCTTCCAATGTCACATAAAGATCATGTTCAATTGGTGGATCTTGCTTTAAACCAGATTTAGTCCTATTTACATTGGTTGAACCGGGAGTAAATGAATGTGATCTGAAAGGATTGGATCCGGTTCCAGCACCATTTGTGTTTGACCGAGGTCCTAAAAATGGTCCAAAACCATCTGTTTCCATTAGATCATCATCCAGGTCAAAGAATTGAGCTTGTGGTCCTAAGCCACCAAAGTTACTGTTGGAATAAAATGGAATGAAAATTGTTAATAAATGATAATATTTTAATTTGGATTTGAGGATTGGAGGGAGAGTTAATTGGTTATTTTGACAGTCGAGTATGTCTGTGAAATTAAATGAACCCTTCTAAATTGGTGCAATTTACATTTTTGCTATTCACGTTAAATCGTTGGACTCAAATTTCAACTTGGCTTCAAACCAAACCATAAGATTTGTTACATTTTTCTGTATGGACGGAACGAGGTTAGCTAAATCTAATGGAATCAAGTCAGATTGTTTATCAATTGTTTAAATTATTTTCTCAGTGAAATCGTTGAAACTTGAAAGACATCATTTAACCTCATCTATCAATCAAATTTATCACCGCTATGGTTAGTCTAATTTTCACACTAAATTCACAAACTGAGCAAGTTTGAACAATTACCACAGCCCTGACAATTGCAATTAAATCAAGTAACTACACTATCTTAATTTGGCTTTTTTTATTATTAATTTTTGTCTGGTTAAATCAAATTGGTGAGCAAACTGCTCTTAACTTAATTTGATTATTAGATTGGTTTTTGCAGGCCAAGAGTTCATTTATGAACATAAATTTTTTGAGATAAATCTTTTGAATGCAAACAATTGAAGATTTTCATAAACAAGGTCAACAACATATAATAAGTTAATTTGTCGATTGTTTTAAATGTTATAAACTGATTGTCTGGTGATTTGACTCGGTTAGTTAAACCAGAAAAAGGCTCACAATTGAAAATGATTGATTGCAATAATCTTTGCCAAACACAGCAGCATTAACAGCACTTATAACAATATAGTCGTCTTCAACGTTATTAAGTTCAATATCAGACTAATAAGTCTGAGTAATTTGATTTAAAAATTGTATTTTTAATTTTTTGGCTATGTTGTACGATCAACCATTTTCAATGAGTCAGTCAAAGTCTGATTATTTTGAAAGAGTTGAAAAACAAAAAAAATGTCTCCATTGAAGTACAATTTTTGAATTTATCGATAATCTAGAGTCATTGAGTTTTAGATTGATTGCTTGATTTGTTAATTACAATTTATTTTAAGCAGGAAGAAGTAAAAGTTTCCTTTTTCTCAATTCGGCTTAGTTTTTTACTATGTCTGAATGCGATGAATGAGGAAGAGAAAGAGAAGATGAAATTGGAATGTTTAGAGGTATTTTTGGAAATGGGTAATATCGTTGTTTAGATGAGTTTTCCTAGCCAATATTTTGTATCTCAGTATTGGAGATATTACTAGGAATAGTCTTCCTGATGGCAAGTATTACCACGTTTCATTAGATGAAAATAAAGGTGATTTTCTGGTTGACTCAAGGAAACAGGAGAAACAACCAGTTGCTGGTAAAGGAAGGAAATCAATCGCAATCAAGTAATAATAGGTGAAACCTAAGAATGGAAAATTCAAAGCCAAATGACGAAACCAGAAAATCATGGAATGGAAATAGTTTTAAAATTATTTGACTATAATTATTAAACCAGGTTGAATGGAAAATGCAGCAACTCACAGACTAAACGACTAAAGCTAATATAATGCGTAATCGACATGAAGGTTACAAACAGAAATCATATGTTATCAAGCTGATTAAATGGTTGGAAATAATTGTTGATTGGGTAAAAATACTAGGATATTACATAATAGGCAAGGCATATCAAATGAAAATCAACTTGTTAACTGAAGTGTGTACGAGTCTGAAATAACAAGAAGTAACATTTTACATCGGAATATAATAGGAAAATAAACTCTACGGATTCAAAGTGGATCAATATCATGAGAGGATGAAGTCATGGTTTGGGTTTGGGTGAGAGATAAAATACTAACCCAAAAAAGGCTTCAAAAGGATTTTCTGAGCCGAAAAATTGGGCAAAAGTTGCTCTTGGATCACCGTGATAAGTATAAGTAAAACTGGTTCCTCCGCCGTGACCAGGATGACCAGAAGAACCAGAGCAACCTTTCAATCCTTCTTCGCCACACATATCGTACACTTGTCTTTTCTCCTTGTCCGATAAAACATCATAGGCTTCAGCAATCTCTTTGAATTTCTCCTCGGCTCCAGGTGATTTATTTTTATCCGGATGATATTTGAGAGCCAACTTTTTGTAAGCCTTTTTAATTTCTTCCTCACTTGCATTTTTGGACAATCCAAGAATTTTGTAATAATCTTTACCAGCTTTAGGAGTCATTTGTATGTATTTAATTAAACTAATTCACTGGATTAAAATATTAATAATACAAAAGATCTAGATAGGAGGTTTGTTATGATTTTAGTAAAGATGAAAAAAATGGAGAGCTTAAAAGACGTTGACAATGGTGTTGATGGCTGCTATCGACTCAATGTTTATTATTTTTTAAACAATGTGAGTAAACACAGGTCATTCTGATACACAATTAGATCACGATGATGGATGATTAATTAACTAGGTGAAATGATTATTTAGATGAGTAAATAAACAGGATGAAAAAATCACAACAATTAGAGGCAAAACATTATCAAGTTGACAAGAAAAATAAAGCGCAATGAAGAGGCGAGTAAATAAGCTTATTTTTCAACTGTATTTTTAATGGTATTATAAACTGTTTCTGTTAAATTGATTTAATGTTCGAGGATCATTAGGTGGTGATGTTGATGATCGGTATAGTTTGACTCTATGAATACTCAATCAGGGACAAGGAATAAAAAAATATAATTTTAACCATTTACTCTTTGAGACTGAGAAGTTTAGGTTAAATCATGTTTTACTTCTCAATATTAAGCCCGTTAACATTATACACTTTAAATCCAATAGAAGATGAAACGAGTAAATAAGAATATTCTGGAGAGAATGATGGTAGAGAGAGAGAGAGAGCTTTTGGCAAGTTATACTGGAAGGGATGGTTCACCAGTAATTTCATGTACAGTTGAGTGAGTTAAAAGGAAGGAAAGAAAAAAGAGTCAATTTGTTAATCATGGAAGGCGAAAAAGATTGTTCAACTGAATAATAAATAACCATCAAAACAAATTGAAATCATGCAACTACCGAGGTTATTGTTGTTTTCTAATTCTCATTTGGTGCTCTTGATTGTGAGTCTAATCACGACTTTAAATTATAATTATGACCACAATTTGTAGAAATGATTCATGTTAATAACCAAGAACCCAGTACATCGATTGTTATCATGATTTGACTTTTTTTCAATAGGTTAACTAAACCGTTATACAAATGCAACCAGTTTATAATATCGTGTGTAATTGCATAGTAAATGGCAGTTTATCAGTTAATTATTAACTGATTATATGCATCTACATTTAAAATCAGGAAAGGTACAATGTTGAAATATCAAAATATTAGATGAGTTAACTTAACAGAAAACAAAAACATTTATGTGTGGATTGACTTATTCAGCCCGTCGACAAAGCTGGTCACATATCGAATAAGACTTGATATAGCTTTTCCAAATCCAAGGTTTTTAATCAGTTAATTTATAAGGTATTGTACATTCAATTACAATTGTTGGCCGTCCTCGAACGATATGATATTGAAAAAATAAGGCAACTCGTGATAATTGAGTCATCATGATTTTCCAAGGGCGAATCTTTTTTCATGCCGAATTAAATATTGACACCAAATAGTAATTACACAAGACGAAGAGTGTAAGAATAAATTATTTTAAATTCTTCTTTTTTTGCTTATTTCTCTTGAGCAATTTTCTACGTTGTCTTGGATGCACCCAAACAGGGAAAGTACCATGTTGATCCATGAGAGTCTTTGAATTGCGCTTTGGCTTTTCAATTTCCATGAAATCATCTGAAAAGAAAGTAAAATCAGAATCCTGTGTTACCAATTGAATGACTAAATGATCTAAATTAAGAGTAAACAAACCTTTCTTGTCACTATTAGCCTTTGTTTCTTCAGTTGGTTTCATTTCAATTTCTTTAGGTTTAGCTAATTCAACTGATTCATTATTAGCTGCTTCTGCTAACATTTTCTTCAGCCTGTCCAATTCCTTTTGCCCATATCGGACACGTTTTATGGCTCTCATCTTCCTCTTGAATTTACTTCTCAATGATTTCGCCATTTTGATGAATATCCAAACAGTGACAACACCACGATAAAGATAAACAAACACAAAAATAAACAGGAAAAGTCACAATTAACTTGATCAACAAGTAAAATCACAAACAAAATAATGAGATGAAATCTTTAATTTTAACACATGGCTTTTGAGCCACAGAAAATCAAGAAATTAGACCTAACGCCATCTGTTGAGTATTTTTAGAGTGGAGTGCCGAAACCCGAATTAAACGCAATTCTAATAAATATTATCCGAAATATTAAACAATTTGCTGATAATGAGTGATTTTTTATCAAAGATTGCATGTAATATAAATTATCATGGAAATTAAGGTTCAATTATTGATGAAAGAAACATTAATAATAGCATTTCGTTAATTGTTTACAGAGGCATTTGTATTTAAAGCTGAATTATGCAACTTGTTGTTGAAACTGAACCTCTGAATTTTCTTGAAATATTTCTAGACTAACACTTCTTTCCCAGCCTCTGAACTTTTTAATCACATTAAATTATTAACTATAAGTTACTTTGGTGAGAAATTTTATAACTAACAAATTATGCGAGATAAATAATTCTGGTAAAAAACTAAATCTGCAATATTTTGAAATTTTGTCTAATCTAACAAACTCTGATTAAATACAGATATATTGAAATTAGATGCATTTTGTATAGTATTAGTCACATTTTTTAATAGATATAAATTGAGAAATAAAAATGAGAAATTCAGGTTGAAATTAGTGTTAAAAGACAGATGGCGATGTTAAAGAACTCTTTGAGCGGGAATTTTTGTAGTGAATGGAAGAAAAAGCGCCAAAAGGCAAAGAGGAAGCAAGTTTGTTTAAAGTTATTAAACAAAGGACATTTAAACTTGGTGTTCACTAGATCTTTAACTTTTGTCGTGTCATATTGTTTTTAACATTTTTCTTGCATTTGCCCTTTTAAACTTGATTTGTTAAACTAGTGATTTCATCTGACAAACTCTTAAATCTCCATTGTGTTTTATATGGCTACATCAGTGCGAAAAACGAGAAAAGATGCAATTAGCAAAACACCAACAAGGAAGACAACTAGGACACCAACCAGGACACGAACCAAGACACCAACCAGGACACCGACTAAGACACCACCCAGGACACCAACTAAGACACCAACCATAACACCGACTCGACGAACAAAACTGTCAGAAAGTAAAAGCGCCAGGAAAACAAAGACACCGAAGTCATCTCTTGCATTGAAGAAGAAAAATGACGATGATATAATTTCTAAATGCCGGACAATAGATAGTTATTTCCAAAAGAAACTCAAAAATCCTACGCGGACAGAACCCAAAAAACTAACCAAAATCTTTGACGATGTGGCCCGAATTGAAGAAGGACCATTGAAAGGATTACCATCAAGCTTGCTGGAAAAAATTAAAATCAAAAAGCCTGATGACGAGCAGACAGAAAGGAAAAAATTATTACAGAAGTTACCAGAAATGTTGAAAATTGTTCATCTTTATTTTTTGACTAGTCCTAAGCCTATTAAGTTGGAAACTCTGAGCGACAAAGTGCTTGATTCATACTATACTTATATTTCCGCTGCAGATATCGAAAAGCAAATTAAAACAATTTGTGAGGTGCTTCCTGAATGGGTAACGATGGTCAATTTGCGAGGAGTTAATTATATAAAGCCTATTGATAAAACTTTGACTCTCAACCATCTAACTGAGAAAATCCAGAATATAATCAATTCTTAACTTGAACTGGATTGCTTCAATATTACATGCAAGTTTTTGCTTCCTGTTTTAATTATCAAATCAGATCAAATTGTAAATTCATAAATTTTTTTACCAACTTGTAATTTAAAGAATCTGAGATCACCCACTTAGATTCAAATCTGCTAAAATTCAGATGCAAAGATTACTAACTACTGTGATACATTATTTTCATTGAATCTTTAATGAAAAAAAGTTTTTCATTTTTATTGAAAACAATATTTGTAATAAAATGATAATTACCAAGAACGTATTGAATATGAACAATAATTGAAATACAAAGTTTTGATTTCTTTTTTTTTGTACGAAATATGGAAGGTATAATTTTTATTAATTTATTTAATGTTTTTTTCGTTTTTTTGTGTGATGAAATGAAATACATGATATTACATGAGAATACATTGTAAATGATAAGTGGTGATAGTACATGATTTAATTATTTATATTAAATCAGCAACATTCATAGGCATTTCGTCGATTTGCGTACTGTAATATTGTTCAATATCTCTAAGGATTCGAATATCATCATTTTTAACAAAATTAATGGCAACACCTTTTCTACCAAATCGACCTGATCTACCAATTCTGTGAATATAAAGTTCTCTGTTATTTGGTAAATCATAATTTATCACAAGAGACACTTGTTGTACATCGATACCTCGTGCCCAAACATCAGTAGTTATCAATACACGAGTCTGTCCAGATCGAAATTCTTTCATTATAGCATCTCTTTCTTTTTGTGGCATATCACCATGCATTGATGAGACAGTGAAATTTGCTTCTCTCATTTTCTCAGTTAACCAATCAACCTTTCTTTTGGTATTACAAAATATTACAGCTTGGGTAATTGTCAGTGTGTCGTACAAATCACACAAAGTATCAAATTTCCATTCTTCTCGTTCAACGGCAACAAAAAATTGCTTTATACCTTCCAAAGTAAGTTCATCACGTTTAACCAAAATACGTATTGGATCAGTCATAAATTTACTTGTCATTTCCAGAATTTCATGAGGTAATGTAGCCGAAACAAGTACAACTTGGGTAAAAGGTGGTAAATATCTGTATACATCATAAATTTGCTCCTTAAATCCTTTATTTAACATTTCATCTGCTTCATCAAGGACCAACATTTTTATTGATCGTGTTCGTAAATTACGTCTTTTTATCATGTCAAAAACACGACCAGGAGTACCAGAAACCACATGTTGACCATAATCCAATTTTCTTATATCCTCACCAAGATTTGTACCACCAATACATGCATGACATTGAACATTCATATAATCTCCAAGTGCAAGAATCACTTTCTGAATTTGTACAGCCAATTCTCTTGTTGGACTTAATATCAAAACTTGTGTCTCTCTTATTTGGGTATCAATTGTTTGAAGTATTCCAATGGAAAAGGTAGCTGTTTTACCAGTACCAGATTGTGCTTGACTAATTACATCTCGACCCTTTATAATTGGTTTAATGGCTCTTTGTTGAATTGCTGAAGGTTTCTCAAATCCATAAGCATATATACCACGAAGAAGATCCTGTCTCAATCCCATTCCATCAAATGTAGGTATAACCTCGACATCTTCACTTGTCTCAAATTCAATATGAGATAAATCCTCTGGCAATTCTTGCTTAGATCTACCACTTGAAGAAGCCATCATCGCACAAGATATAACTTGATTCACAAATCACAAATAATATGCAAGAAGATAATTTGAATGTGTGTTTCCAAAAAACTAAATTCAAGAAAGATGATTACAATTTATACTATTTTTACTTTGTTACCTTGTTTTCAAAGAGTTTCAACCAAAAATTAAACTGCTTAAATCTTTTCATGCCTTACGCCTGCGTATTTCACTAGAATATTCGCTAGATGGAGCTGAAATGCATAAAAATACACACTCAAAAAGCGCTACTTACAAATATTTTTACTTGATAATTCATTTTATATTGTTTTTCGATTCTTTTACAATCTCTACAAATTCCGACAATTGTTATTAATTACTTATTCTGAGTTTTGATTTTATCCTTTACAATATCACCATAAAATCTTATAACGTCCAAAAAATTATACTTGAATAAACCGCGATTGTGTCTAATAATATGTGATTGTAATTGGCGGTTTAACCAACATTCACATACGAAAAGCCTTTACATTGTTTCACCAGAGATTATCATAAGGTAGTATATTTTGTTGTTTTTAGTGTTTTGATTTTCTTCGTGTTTATTAGCTATTTTTTTCTGTAATTATAGATAAATATTATAGTATTGTTTTTTATATGTCCACGACAAACCAAATTATATTGGTCATAAGCAATGGAGAGAACTTTAAAGGATAGTATTGACAATTCTTCAAGTCGACAAAGTAATGGACCATCACAATCTCGCCTTTCTCGAACAAAACAACTACAATTGGAATATAAATACAAGCTGATGAATGACGAGATACGACGACTAAAAGAATCAGGAATAAATTCAAAGGAAGTGACAGAGAAATCTAAATTACTTAAAAAGAAACTAAAACTAGCCAATGATCTCTCAAAGACCGCTTTTGATTCTGGATCTCAAAGATGTATTGAATATGATGCTGAATACTTTTTTAATGGAGCTGAAGTTAATCATCTTGTTGTTAAATCACTTCAAGTTGACAGTCAAGCCTTTGATCCGTTGTTTTTTGCTGAAAAACTAAGGACTTATATTGCACCAGATACAAGAATAAGGTTTGTATTTTGTTTATAATATATTCAATCTTACGTTTATTTTATCAACATTTCAATACAATATTTGTTTTTTTTTGTTTTTTTTCAAATTTTCATCCAGAGATGATAATATTGACGAAAATGAACTTAAAATTGAAGACTTTGTTGATCTCGGAAAGAAATGTGCTTATTTAACCAACTCTGCGCCAATACTCAATTATTTATATGGATCATTTGAACCAGGTGAAGTTATTATACCAACTAAACAAAGACGAGTTGGTATCCGTAATATACTTACAGAACCCAAAGAAGAGGCTAAAAAACCTAATTCAAAGGAAGGTATTGATGAAAGTGATGATCTTAAAAATGGTAAAGAAGTTGAAAGAGTTTATAATGAACTGTATGATATGTACAAAAAGGAAAAGGCTCCAATCCAATATTTCAAGTCGATTGTTAAACCTGAATCTTTTTGTGATACTGTAGAGAGTATATTTTATTCTGCTTTTCTAATCAAAGAAGGAGTACTTGCTGCTAAGGAATCAAAAATTTCAGATGACCAATATGCTGCCTTTATTGAACCACAAGATCCAGAAGAACTTGCGAAATGTCAAGAAAAAAAGAGAAAGAGTAAAAGCAGAAATAATAATGAACATAGTGATTCAGAAGAAAATTCAGAAGATGAAAATGGTGATGAAGATGAAGATGAAGAAGACGAAGAATCATCATCTAGTCATCAAAGTATTTTATCTTTCTGCATGAATGATTGGAAAGCTTGGACTATCAATTGATATTCAGACAAATAATGTATCATAATCTCAACTTCTATTAAAAGTTATTTTTTGCAATCTTTTGTGTTGGCGTTCATTTTTCGCAGCTATGCAAATATTACAATATCATACAAAAATTTGGCATTCTTGCTGTTTTCAATTAAATCGAAATGGTTCAATGAGAAAGTGTGCCTTGCATTATTAATTTCGTCAGGTGATTCAACAATGACAGGTTACATCAAATTCAAAACAATCATTGAAAGTGTAGTGCAGCTGATTAGTCATTAATGTTCATTAATTGAGACCAAGATAATCATCCATCAAGGTTCCAATAGCAAAAATATCTTTAGCATCAACTCTCAATCCAACTATTTTCAGTCGTATTTCATCGTCCTGTTGAATGACAATATCTTCATCTACTGTTTTATAACATGGTGGAGACTGATTGGCATCGAACTGCATATCAGCTGGAATAGAGTGTCTTGATATAAAACAGGATAGTGGGCCGATTTCTGTAAAAATTCCAACTTTGTTGACTTGCGTTACGACAGCATCCAACACTTCACCTTTAAATGGCCTAAAGACAATAGCTCGGTATTTTATGGGATAAAGGACAAAACCAGAGTTTTGTTGTATCAGTCCATGACCAATATGATCGATTGTTGTCACAGCAATTATAAATCCATATTTGCCGGTACACGAGCCTTCCACTTCACTAAATAGCTTTTGCTTGACTACATCTAAAAGCTGTGGACCAAAATATTTTGGATGAAGTTGAACCTCATGTTCGAGAGCTATATGATAGAACATTATCTAAAGCTGGTGAAGTTAATTTAACAATAATATGAAATGAATATGGTGGAAATTGATGAAACGAGGATAAGAATGACAAAAATAAATTCAAAAAGAAGCGGATAATGCTTTTCACGCTAACATATGTGCGATAAACGGACTGGTTACTGTAACCAAGTAACCCAAATTATTAGGGAGGGAAAATCAAAGGACTATAATTCATTTTTGATTGAATAATTTTTTGTTGTATTAAAAGCATTGCGCGTCTAATTTTTTGGAATGCTGAGTATTATGGAATTATGAGTGCTAACTGTTTAATACAAAATTTCACATTTAAACTTTAGACTTCAATGATTTGAATTTTTAAGCACTAAAATAATTGTTATGCAGCGAAATTATTTTTGATGCTCGTTTCTGTATCCTTGAAGAGAAGAATGTTAATTAAAATAAAATTATTTCCCAATGTATGGACTTTTAATCACCTAACTTTATTAATTACAAGTAACTTATGTTGAGAAATTTATAGCTTGACAAATGATGCGAATAAAATAGTTCTGGTAACTAATTAATCAGCAATATTTTGTTTAATCTAAAAAAACTCTGATTAAAATTCAGGCGATTGAAATTAGATGCATTTGTATTGTATTAGCCATATTTTTTAATAGATATAAATTGAGAAATAAAAATGAGAAATTCAGGTTGAAATTAGTGTTAAAAGACAGATGGCGATGTTAAAGAACTCTTTGAGCGGGAATTTTTGTAGTGAATGGAAGAAAAAGCGCCAAAAGGCAAAGAGGAAGCAAGTTTGTTTAAAGTTATTAAACAAAGGACATTTAAACTTGGTGTTCACTAGATCTTTAACTTTTGTGGTGTTATATTGTTTTTAACATTTTTTGACACTTGTTTCATAGTTTTTTTGCTCGATTAGTAATTTAATTTTTTGTGAATAATGCTGACATCAGTGTTTAAAGCTGTGAAAGATGCAACATCAACTACGACATCATCTAAAACACCACTCAAAACACCATCTACAACGCCATTCAAAACACCATCTACAACACCATTCAAAACACCATCTACAACACCATCTAAAACCTCGAACAAAACTCCAACTCGACAATCAAAATCATCATCAAGCCTGAGTTCTAAAAAACTACGGACACCTAAATCAACTACAGCAACAAAATCTAAAAGGAAAAATGATCTGGACATCATTGCTAAATGCAAAACAATAGATAGTTATTTCCAAAGGAAAGTTAAACAACCGACAAAATTGGAACCCAAAAAATTGTCAAAATTTTTTGACGATGTCGCCAGAATTGAAGAGGGTCCATTGAAAGGATTACCGACCAGCTTACTTGGCAAAATTAAACCCAAAAAGCCTGATGATGGACAGACCGAAAGAAAAAAATTGCTGCAAAAGTTACCTGAATTATTGAAAATTGTTCATCTTTATTTTCTGACTAATCCAAAACCAATTCAGTTCGGAATATTGATAGAAAAATGCATTAGTTCTTATTATACGTATATTTCAGTGCCGGACACTGAAAAACAGATTCGATTAGCCTGTGAATTGTTTCCTGAATGGCTAACTATAATATCTATTAGAAAAGTTGAATTTGTTAAGCATATCGATAAGAAAATATCTTTAAATCAAATAAATGAAAAACTTCAAAAACTCATCAATTCTTAGAACCAAGCCTAATCTATTGAGATGCGGAATTAATCATGACAAATCACGAATGAATCTCAGATTGTAAACATGTATAAATTGAATTATTATACAAATAAATTATTTACACTACTTAAATTCGTCTAAAACGTTTTTTTTTATTTCAGATTTCAAAACAAAAAATTTATATTATCACTCAAATATCGAAAAAAATTCGTGAATGGACAAATTTGTTGATAAAGCGTGATTTTTATCGTGCAGTAACGCTAACAAGTGAATAATTTGCAATTACAAGATTGGTCCGGATTATGGAATGATATGTTTTTTGACTCAAGATAATATTTACACTTTCGAGTGTTTATTATTTGTCTGAATATCAATTGATAGTCCAAGCTTTCCAATCATTCATGCAGAAAGATAAAATACTTTGATGACTAGATGATGATTCTTCGTCTTCTTCATCTTCATCTTCATCACCATTTTCATCTTCTGAATTTTCTTCTGAATCACTATGTTCATTATTATTTCTGCTTTTACTCTTTCTCTTTTTTTCTTGACATTTCGCAAGTTCTTCTGGATCTTGTGGTTCAATAAAGGCAGCATATTGGTCATCTGAAATTTTTGATTCCTTAGCAGCAAGTACTCCTTCTTTGATTAGAAAAGCAGAATAAAATATACTCTCTACAGTATCACAAAAAGATTCAGGTTTAACAATCGACTTGAAATATTGGATTGGAGCCTTTTCCTTTTTGTACATATCATACAGTTCATTATAAACTCTTTCAACTTCTTTACCATTTTTAAGATCATCACTTTCATCAATACCTTCCTTTGAATTAGGTTTTTTAGCCTCTTCTTTGGGTTCTGTAAGTATATTACGGATACCAACTCGTCTTTGTTTAGTTGGTATAATAACTTCACCTGGTTCAAATGATCCATATAAATAATTGAGTATTGGCGCAGAGTTGGTTAAATAAGCACATTTCTTTCCGAGATCAACAAAGTCTTCAATTTTAAGTTCATTTTCGTCAATATTATCATCTCTGGATGAAAATTTGAAAAAAAACAAAAAAAAACAAATATTGTATTGAAATGTTGATAAAATAAACGTAAGATTGAATATATTATAAACAAAATACAAACCTTATTCTTGTATCTGGTGCAATATAAGTCCTTAGTTTTTCAGCAAAAAACAACGGATCAAAGGCTTGACTGTCAACTTGAAGTGATTTAACAACAAGATGATTAACTTCAGCTCCATTAAAAAAGTATTCAGCATCATATTCAATACATCTTTGAGATCCAGAATCAAAAGCGGTCTTTGAGAGATCATTGGCTAGTTTTAGTTTCTTTTTAAGTAATTTAGATTTCTCTGTCACTTCCTTTGAATTTATTCCTGATTCTTTTAGTCGTCGTATCTCGTCATTCATCAGCTTGTATTTATATTCCAATTGTAGTTGTTTTGTTCGAGAAAGGCGAGATTGTGATGGTCCATTACTTTGTCGACTTGAAGAATTGTCAATACTATCCTTTAAAGTTCTCTCCATTGCTTATGACCAATATAATTTGGTTTGTCGTGGACATATAAAAAACAATACTATAATATTTATCTATAATTACAGAAAAAAATAGCTAATAAACACGAAGAAAATCAAAACACTAAAAACAACAAAATATACTACCTTATGATAATCTCTGGTGAAACAATGTAAAGGCTTTTCGTATGTGAATGTTGGTTAAACCGCCAATTACAATCACATATTATTAGACACAATCGCGGTTTATTCAAGTATAATTTTTTGGACGTTATAAGATTTTATGGTGATATTGTAAAGGATAAAATCAAAACTCAGAATAAGTAATTAATAACAATTGTCGGAATTTGTAGAGATTGTAAAAGAATCGAAAAACAATATAAAATGAATTATCAAGTAAAAATATTTGTAAGTAGCGCTTTTTGAGTGTGTATTTTTATGCATTTCAGCTCCATCTAGCGAATATTCTAGTGAAATACGCAGGCGTAAGGCATGAAAAGATTTAAGCAGTTTAATTTTTGGTTGAAACTCTTTGAAAACAAGGTAACAAAGTAAAAATAGTATAAATTGTAATCATCTTTCTTGAATTTAGTTTTTTGGAAACACACATTCAAATTATCTTCTTGCATATTATTTGTGATTTGTGAATCAAGTTATATCTTGTGCGATGATGGCTTCTTCAAGTGGTAGATCTAAGCAAGAATTGCCAGAGGATTTATCTCATATTGAATTTGAGACAAGTGAAGATGTCGAGGTTATACCTACATTTGATGGAATGGGATTGAGACAGGATCTTCTTCGTGGTATATATGCTTATGGATTTGAGAAACCTTCAGCAATTCAACAAAGAGCCATTAAACCAATTATAAAGGGTCGAGATGTAATTAGTCAAGCACAATCTGGTACTGGTAAAACAGCTACCTTTTCCATTGGAATACTTCAAACAATTGATACCCAAATAAGAGAGACACAAGTTTTGATATTAAGTCCAACAAGAGAATTGGCTGTACAAATTCAGAAAGTGATTCTTGCACTTGGAGATTATATGAATGTTCAATGTCATGCATGTATTGGTGGTACAAATCTTGGTGAGGATATAAGAAAATTGGATTATGGTCAACATGTGGTTTCTGGTACTCCTGGTCGTGTTTTTGACATGATAAAAAGACGTAATTTACGAACACGATCAATAAAAATGTTGGTCCTTGATGAAGCAGATGAAATGTTAAATAAAGGATTTAAGGAGCAAATTTATGATGTATACAGATATTTACCACCTTTTACCCAAGTTGTACTTGTTTCGGCTACATTACCTCATGAAATTCTGGAAATGACAAGTAAATTTATGACTGATCCAATACGTATTTTGGTTAAACGTGATGAACTTACTTTGGAAGGTATAAAGCAATTTTTTGTTGCCGTTGAACGAGAAGAATGGAAATTTGATACTTTGTGTGATTTGTACGACACACTGACAATTACCCAAGCTGTAATATTTTGTAATACCAAAAGAAAGGTTGATTGGTTAACTGAGAAAATGAGAGAAGCAAATTTCACTGTCTCATCAATGCATGGTGATATGCCACAAAAAGAAAGAGATGCTATAATGAAAGAATTTCGATCTGGACAGACTCGTGTATTGATAACTACTGATGTTTGGGCACGAGGTATCGATGTACAACAAGTGTCTCTTGTGATAAATTATGATTTACCAAATAACAGAGAACTTTATATTCACAGAATTGGTAGATCAGGACGATTTGGTAGAAAAGGTGTTGCCATTAATTTTGTTAAAAATGATGATATTCGAATCCTTAGAGATATTGAACAATATTACAGTACGCAAATCGACGAAATGCCTATGAATGTTGCTGATTTAATATAAATAATTAAATCATGTACTATCACCACTTATCATTTACAATGTATTCTCATGTAATATCATGTATTTCATTTCATCACACAAAAAAACGAAAAAAACATTAAATAAATTAATAAAAATTATACCTTCCATATTTCGTACAAAAAAAAAGAAATCAAAACTTTGTATTTCAATTATTGTTCATATTCAATACGTTCTTGGTAATTATCATTTTATTACAAATATTGTTTTCAATAAAAATGAAAAACTTTTTTTCATTAAAGATTCAATGAAAATAATGTATCACAGTAGTTAGTAATCTTTGCATCTGAATTTTAGCAGATTTGAATCTAAGTGGGTGATCTCAGATTCTTTAAATTACAAGTTGGTAAAAAAATTTATGAATTTACAATTTGATCTGATTTGATAATTAAAACAGGAAGCAAAAACTTGCATGTAATATTGAAGCAATCCAGTTCAAGTTAAGAATTGATTATATTCTGGATTTTCTCAGTTAGATGGTTGAGAGTCAAAGTTTTATCAATAGGCTTTATATAATTAACTCCTCGCAAATTGACCATCGTTACCCATTCAGGAAGCACCTCACAAATTGTTTTAATTTGCTTTTCGATATCTGCAGCGGAAATATAAGTATAGTATGAATCAAGCACTTTGTCGCTCAGAGTTTCCAACTTAATAGGCTTAGGACTAGTCAAAAAATAAAGATGAACAATTTTCAACATTTCTGGTAACTTCTGTAATAATTTTTTCCTTTCTGTCTGCTCGTCATCAGGCTTTTTGATTTTAATTTTTTCCAGCAAGCTTGATGGTAATCCTTTCAATGGTCCTTCTTCAATTCGGGCCACATCGTCAAAGATTTTGGTTAGTTTTTTGGGTTCTGTCCGCGTAGGATTTTTGAGTTTCTTTTGGAAATAACTATCTATTGTCCGGCATTTAGAAATTATATCATCGTCATTTTTCTTCTTCAATGCAAGAGATGACTTCGGTGTCTTTGTTTTCCTGGCGCTTTTACTTTCTGACAGTTTTGTTCGTCGAGTCGGTGTTATGGTTGGTGTCAAAAAGTAGTCATAAAATGACAAGATAAGATGATAAGATGGACAGATAAATCAAATGAAGTCCTAACTCGATAAAGTAGTTCTTCGATCTAATGATGAAGAAGCTAGTTCTCAACTTAAATCGTACACTGAATCACACCCTGAAGACAAAAAACTTATCAGCTATGCTGATTCTAGCTTACGAAATGCCATGAAAACCATGAATGTAGACAAGTAGTTCATCAGACAAAATTCCAATTGGGATAAAGCTAATGAAAGGAGAAAAAAATTATTGTTTCACGAAATATTAAATTTGCCCAAAGAGACATCTTAGGAAAAATTGGTTTCACCTACGAAATTGATTCAATAGTTGACAACGGAAAAGAAATGCCAATCCGGGTTGTTTTAAACTCATCTATTGCTTTTCAACAAACTAACAAACTCAACCTAGAATTAGGTCTTCGTCAAGAAGGTATAGATGAACTTGCCGTGCAATTGATCGACAAGATTAACCAAACCAAGATGCAGGACTTGGAGAAGATCGTTGAAGAAGTTAGAGAAAAGCGAGACTTTGAGCCAGTCGTTCGAGAATCGAATAAGATCATGGAATATATCCATCGATCAGCGGCTAACTCACCCCAATTCTCTGCTTACATTTTCTGCTATCAATAGAATCACTCTCTTCTACTGAAAAGGTATCCCAAGCTCAATAGCAACACGAGCATCTCTTGAACGATTCGTTGTTGGGAATACCAGAGCCTGAAAAGCTGATTGAAGCTTCTATTATTAGTTGGATGTTTGTTGACTACCGATTGACCTAACCTAACCTAAAAAACCTTTAGCTTCTGGTCTTACCCTCCGATAAAAACACGAAGGATCATTTATTCCTGGCGTCAAAGCTTAACTCAAACTCTCAAAACGCCGCTGTTACCTCATCAAAACGCGTTCTTGATCTTCCCCCAACTTTGCTTTTACATTCATTTAGGGTTAAGAATTGGTTCTTACTATAACTGTTGCTAGTTACTAAAATTATTACCAAAATGATGAAATGAACTACTAAAAAGACACAATAAACACAATTATCATATTTATGCACAAATTTACACAAATGCTGAAAGACAAATGGTCAAAAACGGGTTAAAATTGATTTCTTTCTAATTTAGACTCTGTTGGTTTGTCTCTTTGGACTCTCATATAAAAACTACGTCCATTGGTGCGATTTAAAAGTTTATCTCATCGACAGTTTACGAGAAAAACGGGTTCGAAGTTGAAACTTCGATCACATTTTGTGCAATAATGGAAACTAATTTTCCCAACAGGACATTTGATTCCCAATCAGAAAATGCACTTATTTTGAGAAATGGAACTTTTTGTTTCCTGTAAAACAGATAAGTTCGAGCTTCATTTAAAGTGACCGTATTCTGTGATCATAAGAATTATTGAGCTGAAACTTTTCACTAGCCCATGAAAACTGTTAGCACACATCATGGCTTGGATAATTTTTCTAATTTAGCAATAGTTCTCTTGATTTTGGCCATTGGACTAAAAACTTTGAACGTCAATATTTCGAGATCGACATCACCTACAATCATCAATCTTTGACCCAGTATTAGATTTTATTACGGATTTTATTACTTATCGAAATTTTGAATGTCCATGATCCGACAAAACAATTTATAGCATTGTAGTACTTATGTTGTCAGAGTTTTTACTTGATTTATAAAGTTAAATGATTATTTAAACACAAACCTCATGAGTTAGAAAATTATTATTGATTAAACGAATAAGCTTAGGTTTATTTTGCATTCACTTATATCATGATGTAGCTTATAATAAAATCTAATACTGGGTCAAAGATTGATGATTGTAGGTGATGTCGATCTCGAAATATTGACGTTCAAAGTTTTTAGTCCAATGGCCAAAATCAATTATTGCACAAAATGTGATCGAAGTTTCAACTTCGAACCCGTTTTTCTCGTAAACTGTCGATGAGATAAACTTTTAAATCGCACCAATGGACGTAGTTTTTATATGAGAGTCCAAAGAGACAAACCAACAGAGTCTAAATTAGAAAGAAATCAATTTTAACCCGTTTTTGACCATTTGTCTTTCAGCATTTGTGTAAATTTGTGCATAAATATGATAATTGTGTTTATTGTGTCTTTTTAGTAGTTCATTTCATCATTTTGGTAATAATTTTAGTAACTAGCAACAGTTATAGTAAGAACCAATTCTTAACCCTAAATGAATGTAAAAGCAAAGTTGGGGGAAGATCAAGAACGCGTTTTGATGAGGTAACAGCGGCGTTTTGAGAGTTTGAGTTAAGCTTTGACGCCAGGAATAAATGATCCTTCGTGTTTTTATCGGAGGGTAAGACCAGAAGCTAAAGGTTTTTTAGGTTAGGTTAGGTCAATCGGTAGTCAACAAACATCCAACTAATAATAGAAGCTTCAATCAGCTTTTCAGGCTCTGGTATTCTAAATAACGAATCTTCTATTGGAAATAAAGCTTTACACGGATCTCAAGCAACCGCCGTTGCGCAAGAATGCGTGCTTGATATTGCTCCCAACTTTGCTTTTGCATTCTTCGGCGTTTATAAATTCGTTACTGTCAATTCTATTTGATCTATTTATTCTATTGATTCTATTTACTCACAAAATGATTGTCGATTTCCATGTTATCGTTGATGGTCTTTATTCAACGCGAAATCCCTCAAAGTTCAAAATCCATTTCATTTACAGGAAAAGAGACTCAACTAACCCAATTTGCACAACGCAAAACTAACACTTTTATATTAATAAATTGAGCTAAAATCCTAGATTTATTCCCAGAGCACTTTAAATCGCTTAGTGAGACAAAGTCTAGGAAATTGACTCAGCGTTTTACAGTCTTTGCATTGTTTACAAAAGTTGGATTAATTCGTCTGTTTTTGCATCTGCAATAGTTTTTTAAACTCAGTAATTTTCGCAGGAAAGCTCTAGCCAAACAAACAAGTTGCCTTTGACCAACACTCAGATTATCTCCACCTTCAGTGATTTCATGGCCCAATCCATTGTCCAAAGAGGCTACAAAATCTTTTAAATTAGCTTGTTCAATAGCATTGTATATTTCATGATCAGCATACTTTTCAAAGGGATCAAAGTTGCGTCTAAATGAGCCAGAAAACAAGACAGGATAACTGTTAGTCTTGAACGAAGATCATGAAGTCATAATTGAGTTATATCTTCATCATCAATTTTAATAGCTCATTCGATGGGTTCAATCAATCGGAATAGAGCCAAAGTTAAAGATGGTTCATCAGAACCGATCCGGTCAACAATTCCAACCTAAAGTTCATGAAGCAAGTGATTTCTTTCAATACCAATCAAGACAAAGTCAATAATACAATAATATCCATCGAAAAAATCATGAAATTTACATTTCATTATTACTTTCAAATCTCTCAACATAATAAATACGATGCTATATGTTTTTTTTGTGGTTTCTTAAACTATCTAAGAACTATATTAAGAACCACTCACAGAACTTAATCATATCTAATGATTGATCAAAATTGATGATTGTAGGTGATGTCATTCTCGAAATATTGAGACTAAAAGTTTTCAAGTGAATTTACCAATCATGCTAAACTATATTATACAGCAAATTAACGTAAATTAACGCAAATTAATGTATGAGCTATATGTTAACGTTTTCACCTACCCCGCACCCATCTTGAAAAAGTTTCTAAAATCAAAATACAAAATTTTACCCATTAACAACTAATGTAATATTTTACCGATTCCTATAAAAAATGTATTGTTCATCTTTATGTTTGTTTTATTTGTTTTATTCATCATTAAAATCATTAAAATGTGTTTGCATTACAGTAAATCATTCGTTGTAAAAATACAAAAAATTTAATTATAGTTATCTTTAATTTCTTGGGCTGATAAGCGTTTGATTACATCGTTATCAGCCATCAAATTTAAAATAGTAGTTATTGTTTCATTTCGCAAATTAAATTTTAATGGGTAGCAAACAATTTGACTACCTAACATGTTTTCATCCTCAATATCTTCCCATGGCAAATCTTTATAAATTGAAGAGTAAAATGTTGCAGCTGCAGCCCAAACATCATATTTTGTATCTCGCATCTCGATGTCAACCAATATTCAGGGGCACGGTCATCGCCCGTGTAGTAACCACCACTTCTCACAGAAAACGCTGCACTAAAGTCAATCAATTTCAAAGCATCATCCTCATTTACTGTTAAATTATCGGGTTTAATGTCTCCATGTACAATACCTCTCCTTGCGAGAAAACTAAAATATCAAGAATCTCACCTATCCATCGAAATAAATAGTCATCTCCGAAATTGGTGCCATATCCACCAATCATGTTTTTGAGGCTTACTCCACAATTTCCCAAGCATAGGTGTACAAAAATGTCATGCTCCTCAGAATCATGAAGCTTCACCATGTTTACATGCAAACATTTTCTCAAAATTTTCACTTCACTATAAGCCTCATCTTTACAAACACCTTTCAAAATAAGGCTATCTTCATTTTCAACTGTAGTTTCCAACTTATGAATACTACCGAATGCAATTATCACAAACTGAGTTAAAATAAATAGCTGGTCTTGAAACATGATTATGCTTGTTTGAAATTGCTCAATAACATTGTTTTTCAAACAGCCTGATTCCTCAAAAAATTTGTTGATAAGAATTAATTTTGCTCAATTCTGTCCCATCTTCTTGTAATGTAAGTTTGAAACCTTTTCACAAATCTCTCAATCTTATCGTTACCATGACAGAATTGCAACTGTTTAGGAGCACTCGCATTTTCTCATAATCCCTAATTTTCGTTACCTGTTCTAAAGTTTGCCAAGATGTGCAAAAGAGGAAAATGTTTGCACATATCCACCTTTGATGATTATAAGAGGAAATAGTCACTCATGCATATTTACGGTCGTTTAATTGTGTAGCAAAATTAAAAATGGATAAAAATTTTGAAAATAAGAATGATAATACTTTATTATTCTGAAGAAAAGAAAAAAAAGAGACGATAAGACAGCCGAGAAGCAAAACAAAGAGTGATGCTCGTTATTCCAACATCTCTGCCTAAGTGCCGTTCTTCCGCCTTGTTGCTTTTAGTAGATAAGGATGATAGATGGGCTGGTTGCAGATGTTTGCCCGCTGGGCATGGGTATGGGAAAAAGGAAAGGAGAGTAAACAAAAAGAGCAAGCGAACAGAGCAAAAGAGAAGAAAACTAAGAAAAAGAGTAAACAAAGTAATAAAACAATAAGTGCAGCTGTCTGCCATCAGGCTAAAGAGAGAAGCAGAGAAAAGGGGAGAACAAAAGTGGGTAGAAAGTAAGGGGGAGAGAGATAATATTCCCCACCTACAATGCGTCCAAAGTCTCTTCTGGACTCCACATAAACCTGAACTAAAAACCAAAATTGTTAGTACAAAAATGCGTGAGTATTAGGTATAAAGAAATACATGTTTAAATTCCAATACAAATTCCGATACAGGCAAAGAGTATGAGTAGGCAAAGGTCGTTTATATTTAATTTGGAAAATTGTAATTTCATTATTATATTTCCATCGACAGGGAACATGAAACTGTTTCTCTTCAGTCCAATTCCAAGTAACTAGCGAGATTGATTGATATTTTTACATCTATCAGTAACACCATCGTGTGGAGGGAAAAGAAAATATTAGTTTGGATTCAACCGTTCATTATGTTCATTAAGTATTATGTTCATTATCAAAGGAACATCTAACGCGAATTGTTCAAATTTACTGGTGTCCATAATTCCAAGAAACGCAGTGTACGTAGTACAAAAATAAAACCAAAATTGTTAGTACAAAAATGCGTGAGTATTAGGTATAAAGAAATACATGTTTAAATTCCAATACAAAATTCAATAAGTAAACTTATAAAAATAGAAAAGTATAAAAAGCAAAAGAAATACATATCATAAAAGTATTAATCTACTTCATGCATGGAATTCTCATCTAAAGTTTCACCAAAATATCTGTACCAGGAATCTTTTATGTCCTGAGCAATCT
The DNA here is from genome assembly GCA_028476895.1 of Tetranychus truncatus. Taxonomy (NCBI): domain Eukaryota; kingdom Metazoa; phylum Arthropoda; class Arachnida; order Trombidiformes; family Tetranychidae; genus Tetranychus; species Tetranychus truncatus. The sequence goes on from CM052060.1 coordinate 17,053,387, forward strand.
CAAATGTCCCATCCGGATTTGTTTCTTTAGCCAGTTGTAAATTAATTTCAGCCCAGATTTTCTTCTTGGGATATTTAGATTTTTGCGGAATGCAGTCATACGGATACTTATCCAATTTTTCAATGGTTCTTCTTATCGGACATGGTACTCGCCAGTACTGATTTCGCCCAGATCTTTTCCCTTTCTTGCCAACCACATGGTTTTTTAAATCTCATAGGTTTTCATAGCCTCCTTTACAGTATGCACAGGCAAATATTAGCGGTTTCGCCTCTATTCTAGCCTCAGCCTCCTCCATCTCTTCATCATAATTTATCCTGTCTTTGATGATTTCATGATATTTCTTTTTCGGTAATTCATCAATATCAGGCACGTTCAGCATATTTCCCAAATTATTAGAATAATACTTGGGAAATTCTAATGCAAAATATCCCGGTTTGTCTGAACAAACCGCCGTAACTGTGGCTAACCAATTTGCTGTTGAAGGAGTCATCTTACAATATGTTTTTGTTTGGGATAACCTTCTTTCCTCTTGTTTTAAAGTTGTACCGACTTGAAGGGAAACGTTTTTATATGCACCTGATTGTGATTTTCGTGTACATATGCCGTGGGGAACAATCTCAATTGAAGTTGATGGTAAAGGGGAGACAGATAGTAAGGGTGATGTCACCTCTACAATAGAAGCTATGTGCAAAGCTGATGAAGAGATTGAAGAGCTGCTTTCATGATTTGTTGAGGCGGCTGAGGTTATGGCTGAGGTATCTGTTGAGGTTGTGGTTGAGGTATCTGTTGAGGTTGTGGTTGAGGTGGCTAAGATAAATATTAGAGTTAAAGGATAGATTAATATTTATAAATTAGTTAGAATAGTTATCTGGAATAAAAAATATTCCTACCTGGTAAATGCATATGATTAATTCTCAAAACGCTTTCCTCAATCGGAGTATTTGAGCCAGTTTCTTCTGCATTATCATCTTGAAAAGGTGTGAAAAGAAATAAGTGTTGATTACATGAAAAGGTATATATGGTATGGACATTAAAGTTTGTCAGTATAATGTTACATGTTACTCTGACTATTTTTCATTAAACTTTTAACTTAAATACTTTGTTAAATTCACATACATATCTTTCATTATAGTGACAAACTGCAGGGCCCATACCTTACTAATGGTGTTAAATAGTTAGTACAGTTAGTTAAATTAACATTGTCACAACTTCCTTACCATTGACCATAAAAAAAGTAAAAAGAGTGAAAAATGGAAACATTTTCAAAAATAAAGTATTTTTAACTATTTTAAAGTAACTAAATTTAATTCAAAATCAACTTTCACAATTAAGTTAACGCTGAGTTGTTATACGTTTTATATTTCAATCTATAAAAATCAGCTGATTTGGTTGCTACGAATCAAAAATGAAGATTTAGCAGAGCGGTAATTTTAAACAATATTAAATGGAGATTTATTTTGAATGAACAATTCAAACGTAAATCTCGCAAATTCAAGCTTAAAATCATGCTTTCTGTCACGTAAATTAATTTTCGTGACTTTTCATTGCAATAGGTATGAACATTTGGACATTTACCTTCGAACTTCTGTAAATATCACATACTATGCTCAAATAGTTTTTTATGCACAGAAATCATAGTAGACATGAATATCTATCGTTAGACATAGCATTCAGTCTTTTGTGATGTATATTACTCATGCCCCATCCTTTCGAATTTTCATACATTCGAAGGTACAATTACCAAAGAAATAGACATTTGTCAAAATCAAAATACACAATCTTTAGCCAGTATTAAGATACACATTTTGATACCTTGTTTATCTTTCTAGACCTAATATTTCCTTAGGTATGATGGAATGGACATTTACTTTCGTACATGGTACTCGCCAGTACTGATTTCGCCCAGATCTTTTCCCTTTCTTGCCAACCACATGGTTTTTTAAATCTCATAGGTTTTCATAGCCTCCTTTACAGTATGCACAGGCAAATATTAGCGGTTTCGCCTCTATTCTAGCCTCAGCCTCCTCCATCTCTTCATCATAATTTATCCTGTCTTTGATGATTTCATGATATTTCTTTTTCGGTAATTCATCAATATCAGGCACGTTCAGCATATTTCCCAAATTATTAGAATAATACTTGGGAAATTCTAATGCAAAATATCCCGGTTTGTCTGAACAAACCGCCGTAACTGTGGCTAACCAATTTGCTGTTGAAGGAGTCATCTTACAATATGTTTTTGTTTGGGATAACCTTCTTTCCTCTTGTTTTAAAGTTGTACCGACTTGAAGGGAAACGTTTTTATATGCACCTGATTGTGATTTTCGTGTACATATGCCGTGGGGAACAATCTCAATTGAAGTTGATGGTAAAGGGGAGACAGATAGTAAGGGTGATGTCACCTCTACAATAGAAGCTATGTGCAAAGCTGATGAAGAGATTGAAGAGCTGCTTTCATGATTTGTTGAGGCGGCTGAGGTTATGGCTGAGGTATCTGTTGAGGTTGTGGTTGAGGTATCTGTTGAGGTTGTGGTTGAGGTGGCTAAGATAAATATTAGAGTTAAAGGATAGATTAATATTTATAAATTAGTTAGAATAGTTATCTGGAATAAAAAATATTCCTACCTGGTAAATGCATATGATTAATTCTCAAAACGCTTTCCTCAATCGGAGTATTTGAGCCAGTTTCTTCTGCATTATCATCTTGAAAAGGTTTGAAAAGAAATAAGTGTTGATTACATGAAAAGGTATATATGGTATGGACACTAAAGTTTGTCAGTATAATGTTACATATGTATTTGAATTTAACAAAGTGATTAAGTTAAAATTTAATGAAAAAATAGTCAGAGGTACTAAACATGGTCCACTATCAATAATTATCTCAAAAAAATAACGAGGTTTCATTAAATAATTGTTAAATTCAAATATATATGCTCCATCATACCTTTATAATGAAATAAGTGAGGATTGCATGAAAATATACAGTTATGTACCCTGTATTATTATGAAGCATATGTATTTGAATTTAATAATTATACAATTGAAAATTCGTTATTTTTCTGAGATAGTTATTGATAGTGCCCTCTTACTATTTTTCATTAAATTTTAACTTAAATACTTTGTTAAATTCACATACATATCTTTCATTATAGTGACAAACTGCAGGGCCCATACCTTACTAATGGTGTTAAATAGTTAGTACAGTTAGTTAAATTAACATTGTCACAACTTCCTTACCATTGACCATAAAAAAAGTAAAAAGAGTGAAAAATGGAAACATTTTCAAAAATAAAGTATTTTTAACTATTTTAAAGTAACTAAATTTAATTCAAAATCAACTTTCACAATTAAGTTAACGCTGAGTTGTTATACGTTTTATATTTATATCTATAAAAATCAGCTGATTTGGTTGCTACGAATCAAAAATGAAGATCTTCTGCATTATCATCTTGAAAAGGTGTGAAAAGAAATAAGTGTTGATTACATGAAAAGTATGTACCATTATCAATCTTTCATTGAAGATTTATTATTCCGTCATCCTACAAAAGCTGATGCTGGACGTTATGATTCTTCAACTTATCTTAAAAACAATGTTGAATTATATTTTAGATTATATCTTTCAATGTGTCAGCAAGACAAATTACTGTTGAATGGTATTCCATTATTATTCAGATTCACAAGAAGTAGAGAAATATTCCTGTTGGTTCACATAAATCAGGATGAATATACAATAAAAATAACTCGCTCATCATTACATATTAAGCGTGTTAAATTATGTCCAGATACGCAAACGGGGATAATATCTGCACTCAAAGAGTCTCCTGCAAAATATTTTATCGTCAGAAATGTGGTTAAAAGTTTTTCCCTGAATAAAGGAGTATCTACAGTCAACAGTGAAAATATTTTTTCCGGAATTTTACCTAGAAGAATAACTGTCGGATTTGTTGATGAAGCAGCTTTTGCAGGCAGTCACAAAGATCCCTTTTGGTTTGAACACGCAAATATTACACAAATTTCTTTAAATGTTGACGGGAATTCATATCCTTCAATACCTTATCAACCACGTTTTCCTGATAATTGTATGCGTGAATATGTAAATCTATTCAGATGTTTGGGACAAGATGAAGGAATGCCACAACTTGATTTAAATTTTGAAACTTACAAATCAGTTCAAACTCTTTTCGGATTCGATTTGGGAGGTGGACTAAGAGGTGAAACAGGATCTTTATCATTAATTAAAAGAGGAGCTATTAGATTAGAGCTGCGATTCGCATCGGAAACATTAAATGCATATAAGATCATTGTTTTCGGACAATTTGATAATCTGATTACAATTGATAAAGACCGAATTGTTACACTTGACTACTAATGTTAACTACTCTCGTGTCTACTACTAAGTGCAAATTATTTCGATTCTTATGGAAGAGCGCCCGACGGAAATATATTAACTTTCATTGAAAGATTTGCACCAAGAGGATATACTTACTCAAAGAACAAATACCAAAATGACTATTCATCATCATGTGGCTATTTTTGTATAATATTTGTATTATTAGCTAAAAATCCAAACAAATTTTATAATCTTTTTGGAAAATGTAAAACTTTAAAAAACGAACACAAATTATTACAATTAATAAAAAATTTTATTGATTGATTTTGTAATGTCCATAAGCGTAAGAATTGATTTTATCATTTAAGAGATAACGTTTATCTTCGAAAGGAGAAATGGCAATTTTTGTATTTGAATACATGGATATTTTATGTTTATCAGAGCCAAATCTCTTAGTTATCTCTTTATGGATACATTCATTGTATAAACTGTTTTTATAATCATTAAAATTGATTTTGTTTTTAACAACATGTCTTTGAACTCCTTTAGCACGTTTTTTTTCTTCATTGCCCGATTTTATGCAATATAATTTTGGTTTGATAGCAATAACTTCATTGATAACTTCTCCCGTCATCTCATCTTTTAAACATCCAATCTTTTTTTATTTAAAGTTGAATAAAGGGGCTGATTTTGAGGTAAATCGCCAAAGTCCATAATATCGGAAAATTGCTTCATATCATCAATTATGTTGTTAGTTTTTATTTCCAGGAGAAACGAGTCCGTATCAGAATAGACAAGGCGAACATTGTCTTTGTAGAATCTTTTGTATCGTCCATAATAAAGTTTATAAACATGAAGTTTTGAAAGTTCAAGCACAGACAAACCATTAATTGTTGGTTTGTCCATTACAACACGTTCAGGTTTAGATTGAATTAACATTTTTTCTTCATCAAGAATTTTAAACCTGCTAGCAAGTGGATTGGCAATCCTTTTAACAGCAACTCTTTCGTTTCTTGCAAGTTTAACTTCAATATACTTTCTTTTATCTTCCATTAATTTTCCGTAAATACTGTTTACAAATAATTTATATAATGAAGAAACGAATGGTGTTTTAGCTTGTTGTCTTTTTCTGGTACAAAATTTAATGTAAGGTTTCAACCAGGATTTTTGTCTGAAGGAAATAACACGATGAATTCTTTTAACATTAAGTCCATGCTCAATATAAAATATCAAATTTCGGTAATGAACAGTATATCTTTCTCTTGTTAAGAATGTTGAAACAAGTTTAGTTGTTGTTACTGGTTTCAATCCTTGTTTTTCGAGTTCACTACACAATTTCTCAGCATATGGACTGAGCATGTCACGTGTTATTTTCATTCTATGTGGCGCAAGGCTATTCATGATTATTCAAATATTGGTCATATCGAAAATGTCTTCCTCGATGATCCTTTTTCACGTATATTCCAGCGAGAACACAGTACATAAAACAGTCAGTGTCACAATCCTATACCAATAAACATTTCTTTTCTTGTTGTTCTTTAGGGTATTTATATCGATGACATCCACCTCTATGTGGTTGATAACGGGCAATAAGTACATCAATTTTACTGATGTCAACTACAGTGAAACCACTCCCTCTTTCTGTATATTGATCGATGATTTCTTTGATTTCAGCGAAGCACTCATCAAGATCATGTTCCATGTTATCTCCTGGTAATAATGGTTTCATTATTGAAGGAATGTCAGCTGATATTAATTCAAGCATGTGCATTTTATGGAAGTAAACTTTAACAATAATATAGAATTTTATTGGTCCGATGTCATCAAGATTAATCTTGAGCAATTCTCTGATGCGGGTTTTTTGATGTCTCTTCACAATATCAATATCCACCATATCAGTCATATCATTGGTATATACACGAAATTTTCGATGAAATGCAGAATGAATCAATTTGTAATCACTATTGAATGATGGTGAAGGTAAATCTAGAATGGATAGACTTGAACATGTTCTTTGATGTGCTCGATATCTTGCTTCATTAACATAATTCTTCTTGCATTTCGCACATTTTATTTTCATTTTTGGAACTGTTGAGGTGGCCTTGATACATGGAGTATTTTGAATCACAGGTTCTTTATCAAAGAAGATTTCAAGCCTTTTGCAGTTGCTTGTGCAGATGCATTCATGAAGTAAATATCCAGATAATGGTTCAGCTTCCTTTTCACAACATGGACATTTCAAGCAGTCTTTTTTTGGAGGTGATTCCTCAAAAGAGTCAAAAATTTTGCAATTTATTGCATTGCAGGCGCATTGATGAGTTACCAAATCGCCAAGCGTCTTATGAGCTTGTTGGCAACAAGAACAAATCATCTGAAACAGAAAATAATATAAATTAGTGCGTCAATAAATGGGACAAAGATTCAAGATGAAATGAAACTTTATTTTTTGAAATATATTTGAAAATTAAATATGGACAATCGAATAATATCTTTTAATTGTCCTCTTGATTGTCCACAAATGACAATCAATGAGGTCACAAATTATCTTTGCATCAGCGGAATCAATTTTTTTCAATTTTTTTCTTTCTTGCTTTAGTTTGACCACTGAGTCCATATATTTAAATGCTTTATTTCGAAGTCGCAATCTCAAACGATTGCGGAGTGCGTTTGGAGCTTCCGCTTCAATTCTATTCATTTCTTCAATTGCCTCGCTTATCTCCATCATATCAAATGGGGAGAGATTCGTAATGACATTTACCTCCTGAAATAATGACAAAAAATGAAGCGAAAACTGAAATTAGTAAAACATTAATAATAATAAATTTGCTGTAACTTACTTTCATTTCAGACTTATTGGGGTGAAAGTATTGAGAGTGAGAGTGATTTCAAGTGTTTGAAATGAGAGCAAAATTTGACTGAGATCGTTCTTAGATTTCTCTGTGGTATTTATTTGCTCAAAAATTAACAACGGAAATTGATCATGCATTCCATTTGGATATCTCAAAACATTGCAGGAAACCTTTGGGCTAGGTGCGACATTGTAACATTGAGTCACTCAAGCATGAACTATCATATATGATGATTATGCTCAACTATGATGAATTTTGATGATTAGTAATCAAAAGTAATTGAATTTGTAAGGTTGGGACATGAGTAGTATACATCACAAAGGGATGAATGATATGTCTAACGATAGACATTCATGTCTACTATGATTTCTGTGCGTCAAAAATCATTTGAGCATAGTATGTGATATTTACAGAAGTTCGAAAGTAAATGTCCATTCCATCATACCTAAGGAAATATTAGGTCTAGAAAGATAAACAAGGTATCAAAATGTGTATCTTAATACTGGCTAAAGATTGTGTATTTTGATTTTGACAAATGTCTATTTCTTTGGTAATTGTACCTTCGAATGTATGAAAATTCGAAAGGATGGGGCATGAGTAATATACATCACAAAAGACTGAATGCTATGTCTAACGATAGATATTCATGTCTACTATGATTTCTGTGCATAAAAAACTATTTGAGCATAGTATGTGATATTTACAGAAGTTCGAAGGTAAATGTCCAAATGTTCATACCTATTGCAATGAAAAGTCACGAAAATTAATTTACGTGACAGAAAGCATGATTTTAAGCTTGAATTTGCGAGATTTACGTTTGAATTGTTCATTCAAAATAAATCTCCATTTAATATTGTTTAAAATTACCGCTCTGCTAAATCTTCATTTTTGATTCGTAGCAACCAAATCAGCTGATTTTTATAGATTGAAATATAAAACGTATAACAACTCAGCGTTAACTTAATTGTGAAAGTTGATTTTGAATTAAATTTAGTTACTTTAAAATAGTTAAAAATACTTTATTTTTGAAAATGTTTCCATTTTTCACTCTTTTTACTTTTTTTATGGTCAATGGTAAGGAAGTTGTGACAATGTTAATTTAACTAACTGTACTAACTATTTAACACCATTAGTAAGGTATGGGCCCTGCAGTTTGTCACTATAATGAAAGATATGTATGTGAATTTAACAAAGTATTTAAGTTAAAAGTTTAATGAAAAATAGTCAGAGTAACATGTAACATTATACTGACAAACTTTAATGTCCATACCATATATACCTTTTCATGTAATCAACACTTATTTCTTTTCACACCTTTTCAAGATGATAATGCAGAAGAAACTGGCTCAAATACTCCGATTGAGGAAAGCGTTTTGAGAATTAATCATATGCATTTACCAGGTAGGAATATTTTTTATTCCAGATAACTATTCTAACTAATTTATAAATATTAATCTATCCTTTAACTCTAATATTTATCTTAGCCACCTCAACCACAACCTCAACAGATACCTCAACCACAACCTCAACAGATACCTCAACCACAACCTCAACAGATACCTCAGCCATAACCTCAGCCGCCTCAACAAATCATGAAAGCAGCTCTTCAATCTCTTCATCAGCTTTGCACATAGCTTCTATTGTAGAGGTGACATCACCCTTACTATCTGTCTCCCCTTTACCATCAACTTCAATTGAGATTGTTCCCCACGGCATATGTACACGAAAATCACAATCAGGTGCATATAAAAACGTTTCCCTTCAAGTCGGTACAACTTTAAAACAAGAGGAAAGAAGGTTATCCCAAACAAAAACATATTGTAAGATGACTCCTTCAACAGCAAATTGGTTAGCCACAGTTACGGCGGTTTGTTCAGACAAACCGGGATATTTTGCATTAGAATTTCCCAAGTATTATTCTAATAATTTGGGAAATATGCTGAACGTGCCTGATATTGATGAATTACCGAAAAAGAAATATCATGAAATCATCAAAGACAGGATAAATTATGATGAAGAGATGGAGGAGGCTGAGGCTAGAATAGAGGCGAAACCGCTAATATTTGCCTGTGCATACTGTAAAGGAGGCTATGAAAACCTATGAGATTTAAAAAACCATGTGGTTGGCAAGAAAGGGAAAAGATCTGGGCGAAATCAGTACTGGCGAGTACCATGTCCGATAAGAAGAACCATTGAAAAATTGGATAAGTATCCGTATGACTGCATTCCGCAAAAATCTAAATATCCCAAGAAGAAAATCTGGGCTGAAATTAATTTACAACTGGCTAAAGAAACAAATCCGGATGGGACATTTGAGATTGCTCAGGACATAAAAGATTCCTGGTACAGATATTTTGGTGAAACTTTAGATGAGAATTCCATGCATGAAGTAGATTAATACTTTTATGATATGTATTTCTTTTGCTTTTTATACTTTTCTATTTTTATAAGTTTACTTATTGAATTTTGTATTGGAATTTAAACATGTATTTCTTTATACCTAATACTCACGCATTTTTGTACTAACAATTTTGGTTTTATTTTTGTACTACGTACACTGCGTTTCTTGGAATTATGGACACCAGTAAATTTGAACAATTCGCGTTAGATGTTCCTTTGATAATGAACATAATACTTAATGAACATAATGAACGGTTGAATCCAAACTAATATTTTCTTTTCCCTCCACACGATGGTGTTACTGATAGATGTAAAAATATCAATCAATCTCGCTAGTTACTTGGAATTGGACTGAAGAGAAACAGTTTCATGTTCCCTGTCGATGGAAATATAATAATGAAATTACAATTTTCCAAATTAAATATAAACGACCTTTGCCTACTCATACTCTTTGCCTGTATCGTAAAACCTGAACAACATTTCATTCTAAATTTATACAAAGTTTTAAACCATTTACTTTGAAAAGTAAAATTCAATTTTGAGCACAACATTTCTGTTAAAGAGATGGAAAAGGTATCTCATAGGTAACTATTATAAAGGTAAAGTGATGAGAATTTGTTAAATTTGATAAAAAGATGTAAGAAACATAAAAGTATAAACCATTTCAGCAAAACTAATAACTTGTAAAAGCAACGAAAATAAACTTAAATTGAAACAATGTTAACAAGAAGATAAATAAAAATACTCAGAGGTACAATTAAAGACTGACCTTTTCAAATAAACCAAAGGTTATAATTGTAGAGTAAATAATCTTTAGCCAGGTTTAAATGAAAAGGAATAGAAAGCAAGTTCATTAAGATTCATCGACTGAAATCAAATTTAATCACAAACAAAATGTGCAAAAACTGAGCTCCAATTAGAGTTGCCATTGATTTATGGAAACACATTTGTCGAGTCAGCCGTTCACTCTCACCATAAACATATCATTTATTCAAAACATTCATCATCATTATCATCATAATAATAAACAATCAATTATTAACCAGTTGGTGTTTTGCCTGAAAAAAAGCAAAACTACAAAAAATAACGGGAATAAAGTTGCCATAAAGCTGAGGAAATAAGTTCATTTGCAAGTTAAAAATCAATTTTTCCCTGAAACAATTTTTATTCTCCTCAAAACTGGGAATACATGATTTACCTTTTTTTGCTCTTTGAAATGCTAATGAAGGCGGCCTTTGATTTATGTAATTTCATGTTCATTAGACCTTGTATTGATTGTATTCAATCAAATTTATTTCCATTCATTTCCAATGTATTCCCATGGTTGCTACTTTACCTTTTCTTAACCTTTCAAAGGTTCAGTTGATTGCGTGTTTCCATCCCCTGTCAGCATGAAACATACAATAATTATCCTTTTCTTGACTCTCAACATCTCAACCTGACTCTTCTTTACCTGTAGGCAATTCACTGTTGTATTTGCTCATCAGACACACCTTATTGTCTTTCCTCATTTCGCTTTGACAATTGAATTGATTAGTTGAAGAGGAAAACAGACAATTACTTGAAAATTTTGAAGCAACTCATCAAGAGATGACTTTAACTGGCTCATGTCGTTTGTATTCAACATTTTTCTTGACCTTTTAATGATAATCCATCAGATCAGATAACAGAAGCTCAAGTGAAAATTTCTTTTCCATATTTACTCAAATACTTTCCAACCCATTATTTACTCTTTCAGTCAATCAAATTAAATCCAATGTGCAATCTGATGCTTCGAAAAAGTGAACTGAACTTGAAAAGATTTAAAAACAAGCTCAACACTAAATCAGCCAACAGTACATTTAGTATGACAAATAACTTTAATAGTAAATTTTTCAGGTTAAACATTTTCTCATTACTTGTATTGAACATCTTTATTCAATCATTAGAGAAGAACTTTGAATCCATTCGATTAACAGCAAAATTATGCTTGGATTTTCGTCACTTTTCCATGGATTGAACTTTACTTTGAACGTCAACTTTAAAATTACATTTTGATTAAAAAAGTCCAAAAAACCATTTTCGCTTCGGTCTGATGGGTCGCTCTGTTTGAGATGAAAAAAAGTGAATATAAATTGGATTAATAACAATTGATTGGCAAGTCAAGAGGGTTAAGCTCTGGGAAATTGCAAAGTTGATATTAATTATTTTTTGGCAAACTTTTTGTTCTTAGTCTATAGAAGCAAGATTTAGGTTCAACTTTATTCACAATTAATAAGGCTCAAGGAATGACAGAGTTGGCTCAACTTGATTAGCTAATAAGGTTCAGAAATGATTGCAGAATTATGATGAATTTTCGAGATTCAATTGTTATTGAGTCAGGCAATTTTGATTTACTGGTTTGATTGGGCAAAAAGAAAAGAAATTGCCTGTTCACCTGTAAACAAAAGATCAATCGAGTCCAGGATTTAAGCTTTCATCTGAACATTTTGAGAGAGAAGAGCATTTTTGTTTCTCCAGAACTCAACTTTTACTCAGAGTATCCATTATGCTACACCAGTGTAGACAAACATGGCAGATTAAAAAACAATCATGAGATAATTGTTGCTTGAAGGTGTTAACGGAAAGAATCTCTTTATTTTCTCTCCATTTTTCAAGTTGAATCATTTTGAGAAAAGAAAAGAAAAAGTTGATGAGAAAAGATGAAAGTTGTTCAATAATAATGGTAATGATGGAGATAATAACATTTTTGTATTTCACTGAAAACAACGCCTTCAATTGCTTACAACAGCTCTAGTGTTTGCTGAACAAAAGTAAACAACACTTTTCAACAAGATTCAAGATTCAGATTGTGAATGATTATTGTTCAACCGCAGGATGAGAAACATGAAGAGCACTCCCTTTGGTCAACCTTTTCTTGTTAATAATAATAGATTTTTTTGGTAACTACAAAATTGTTTGCAACTTGATCAAACTAGAGATTCCTCATTGGTTCCTCATTGTTCACATTCATCTTATTGCTTTATCCACTGTTTCATGTTAAGCGTCAATTGGATTAGTCCAATTAAAAAGGCTGGTAAAGGTTGAAACTTTATTAATTGAATATTATTTTCAGATAGAAAAGGCAATTTTTTCCATTAATTTATCTTCATTCCCATTGAACCCTTCAATTGAATAAAAGCTGCTCAAAGTGGCTCAATTCATTAATAACTTTCACTTTCATCAAAATTAATTTTTTAATGAATGTAACATTTCTAGTTGAATATTAATAAAACTTTACTAGATGATTGGATATGAAAATTTTCATCCATTTTAATGGAAATGTCATCAGAGTAGAGTTGAGATGATTAGTTGGTGTTGAATAGTCAATGTAACTTGATGTATCTTTAGACCTTTATCTCTATTTGCGTGTTTCAATTGAACTTTTCAACTCTTCAAGGAACACGCAATGGTGATGATAAAGCAACTCAATGTTGTACTTTTCCATGTAATACATTTAGTGTATAATTACAATGTTCAAGTGTTTGCCAATATTGTCAGGATGTTAAGATATAATAAGGAAAGTTTCAGATGAACAATTAGAAACATTCACTCTAAATGTAAATAATGAAATAACAATTTCAATAATTTCAATTAGGATGAGAAAAGAGCTGAGAAAGAAAAGATAAATTGGAAACTTATTTGATAGTAGAATGTTTAAATTAAACAAAGATTCTGAATCCAAATGCACAGAAAAATACATTGAATACTCGTATGAACAATGAATACTCTATTGTTCATTTGATATTAAATTTAATTCCTTCGCCCTTTTCCTGTTCAGGTTACTTTTTTGCTTCTGTAAAATGTAAATGTTTACATAAAATGAATAACTATTATGGAATTTCAAATTTTTACATTTCAAAATCGGTTCAATATTTTCCATTTTAGAAGCCTGAATGTATACAAGATTGTCCTTTAGGTATCACAAGATAGATCGAATTATGATTTGAGAAGCGAAAAAAAGCAAAAATTCAATTTTCTACTTTCGAAAGATTTCGAAAAAAATTTCACAAATTCAAATGACATTTTCCTGTTTGATGGAAATACATTGAACATGCTCAAGTTTTCATTGATTTCCGAATTTCAAATCTTTGAAACAATGTTTCTTCCTTTTTCAACTACATTATTGATTGATGAATATGCTACTAATTTTAATGCAATTTTCAGCTCAATAGTTAGCATCCATCAGAGTCCATCAAAGCAAATGTGTTTCCCTCGAATCCATGAGGTAAAAGCTGATAGTAATTTCAACCAATTCTTATGGTTATTATGGTCATATCTCAAGAACGCTTTGTCTCACTGACTTGAACTGTAGCTCTAAGTTTTGGTGAAGATAAGGAAAGAAGATTACACCAAGAAATAACCATTATTCTGGATTCTTATACAATATTTTATAGACTTTATTAGTACTTTTGCGAAGAGAAATGTCTGGATTGTTGTAAAATGAGATTGAAATTTGTGAAAAGTGAGATGAAACCACTTCAATTGATTGAATGAATCTGATGCCGAAATTAAAAACTGAATATGATTCTTGAAAATCTAGTCTAGTCAACATGTTAACCATGAATTGATAAAGGTACGATTGCACTGACAAATTGTGAGCAAGAAACTGGGAAAGCGAGGCAAACATGATGTGATCAATAGAACCAAGAAACAAGGAAAATCGATAGACATGTGCATTCGTCTAGCTATTACCTGTTCATACAATTATTAAATCATCTTCATTCATTTAGCTTCATTCAATTTCATCTTTATCCATCCATATTATCTTAGACATTTTCTGCCTTTCAATTGTTTTTATCTTTTCCCTTCTGAATAAGGTAAGCAATAAAATTGACTCAACCATCTTGAATAATGTTGCCTAAGAGATGATGCTTTCCTCAAAATCTGAATATTCATTGATTCCCATTCGTAAAGAATGCAAGGGTTGCTGGAAGTTTAATAGAGCCAATGTAACATCATTTTTCAATCATTATAAGCCAATAAAAGTGTGCTCTGATTGAAAAAGATTGCGATTAAATTGTCATTTCACTGGTTGATGGTGAAATAAAACCACTTTAATTGATTAATTGAATTAGTCTGATATCAACATTGAAACTTGTGATTGATATTTTTGGTCATTGATTGATGATGAATGATGATTAAATTGTACGATAAAAAAAAGGAAAATGGTGATTAAGGATGGCTGAATAGGAAAAGATTTTTGGTGAAAATAGGAAGAAGATGAAGATGAAAAGGAAAGATGGAAACATTTTTTTAGAAGAAAAAAGAATGTTCCTTTTTTTTGGCTGTTCATTTCACTTTTATCATGAATTGTTCAGAGGAAACCAGTAAAGGCAAAAGAAGAGTGAAAAAGTCATGAACAAAGATCGTTTCTTTGGTGCTTTACAGGTAATTCTGTGTTTCAAGTTGGCTTTTTTTTGCTGTTGATAATGAGGATGATGATGAATGAACCAAGAGATAACATCACGACTAGAAATTATTAGTTGAATGAAGATTCAGCAGTTTAGTTGAAACTGGTTTCAGGTTAAGAAGAAGAATAAGATAATGAAAGAGAAAGAAGTACAAGTGGTCATCAGAATTTAAGTGATGACCATTTTACATGTTCTCAACCATATTGATTGAAAGTAGAAGGAGGATGAAGATGAGTAAAGGAGGAGGAGAAATTATCATTTCTCACGGCTTAAGGTTGTGATAACAATAAGAATGTTAATAATGATAATAATGTTTTGATGAAAATACTTTTTCGTTTATTGCAGTTGATGAGAAGAGAGGTAAAAAGATTTACCTTTTTTTGTTGACTTTGCCATGATTAAGATTGAAGTTATGAAGGAAAAAGGGAAAAGATTTTCTTCTCTTTGCATTAATTGTAATAACAGAAATTATTGTACAATTGAATTTAATGACAATGTTTACGGGTTGAAAAGTCATGACTAGAAGAGCAAGATTAGGGTGATCAAATGGATTAAGGAAAAAGGTAATATTTACAGAAAACAGGAAAAAGGTAAATGAAAAAAAAGAGTGAGAATGGTTCAGAGATCAATTCTCAGGGTGAAATCATGTTAATCATGGGTAGATCAACATTGGTTGATATGAGATTAACAATGAGAGAAGGAAAAAACAGGAATTTCAATATTGTTACAATGTATTACTTTGTAAGTGAATGAAACAAACCAGAGAAAAGGTAGAAAAAAAGGAAAACAAAATTCTCTCATTTTTCTTCTTGTTTCATCAACACATCAATTGTTAACAATGATAAACAAGAAACGACAAAAAATGTAAACTTTTGCAAACAAAAACAAACATTAAAGGTTAAAATTTCAAAAAAAAAGTTCAACTTTCACTTTCAATGCGACTAAAGTAGGATTTGTGTTTGGTAGACTAATGTCACATCATCACCTTCATCTTTGTAAACATTATTATCATGTTAATCACGGTTAATCATGGTTCATCATCAGTTTCTTGAATCACTTTGAGTCTATTATGAGTACTTATTGAATTTGATAGAGAGATCAAGTTATATCAAGTTGGCTTATGTTCAGTCAATTTGGTCTCCGATTGCAACTCCTTGGGTGAAGTGAAAGCTGATGCTGACGGTGAACTGGTTGAGGTGACATTGGGCGAAGTAGGCGCTGACTGTTGACTCTCTTGCATCTTATCAATTTGTATCTTAAGGAATGAGTTAGCATCTTCTTGACTCGGAAAAACGGTTTTCAACCAGGAAACAACGTTCTTCTTGGAATTACTATCTGATTTAGTTTCCAGAGTTAAATCACCTCCTTCAGGTGTTAAGGTGTTAGTGGTGTAAGCAGCAGTAGTTAAAGGGTTAGGGGAAAAAAGGGAAAAGAGAGAAAAGAAAGAGAAAGCAATTGCGTGAGCATTAAATGTTAGTTAAGCATTTAAAGGTAGGCAAAGCAGGGTTAAGGAGTTAATTGCATGCTAAGTTAATCACAATTTTTCAATTGAAATCTGTTGAGCTTGAAAAACTTGAACAATTTTCTTCACCCAAATAACAAACTTAATCATGTTTAACTCCTAATCACTTTTAATCAACCAACATTGACAGTTGAGTTTATTTAATTAGAAAACTTTCAATTCTCGGATTAATCTTGTTTTGCGTTTCAAGTTTTTTTCACTTTAATTAACAATTAAACTCAGAGAAATTTGATTAAGATCAGAGGAAGAAACAATTTAAGCAAAATGTTAATCATTTTAATTAATGCACAACAATGAGCTTATTTTTGTTCATCAACTTTAGCCTTTTCGCGTAAAGTCACATAAAGGTAAGGCAAGAAAATGAGAAAATGTTTATCATGAAAAGAACAGAGAATTGAAAATGAAAATGAATTTTGACTCTTTTTCCAGTTAAACTATGAAAATTTTATTCAGTGTTTCATCGTGCAATATCAATTTGAACCTCACATGGAATCACAATAAAAAAGCTCAATTTTGTTTAAATATTTATGAAACAATTTAGAAAGTTGAAAGAAGGGAAAAAAGTGGAAAAAATTTTAGCAACAATAATCAATGTAATTACAGCAAATCAATCAATAAAAGTAAAGAAAGTGAACTTTCAGTAAATTGAACAATCAATTTTCATCAACAAAAAGTTGAACAACAATTGTAAATTAAACAAGCATAATTGATGTTAACTGAAGACTTGAAAGATTACTTTGTTGACAGATTTTAATGAATTTTAATATTCTTTTCTTGTAACCTTTATCAACTTTACAGGCAACTTGATTCATTGTTTTGTTAGAAACAATTTCACTGCTAAATCATGATGAGAATAATATTTTTACATGAAATTCATTTACATTTTCACTGTTAATTTCGAGTAAACTGAGTAAACAGAAAATTTCACTTTTCCTATTTAGTAGTTTATATTAATGAAATGTTGGATTCAATTTGATCAATCTACTTTTACTCAGACAATGATATTTTTGAGCTCGATTTAGCTTCAAGAGAAAAGGTGAAATTTTTTGTACGAAAATTATTTTCCATTGAACCAGATAAGAATCAATAAAATGAAGATTTTTTGCTGAGCTTTTTGATTCACAGTTCAGAGGTAAAGTGTAGAGACAAAGTAATGAGAAAAAGAATAATGGTTTTTGTTAAAAAAAAAGTTCATTTAATGGATAGTTGGTTATTTAACGGAAAATAATGAAATATCTGATTAAGCTTTACTAGGCTTTGCTCTGATTTATTTGATAGATTAACTTTGATAACAAATTTTCATGGGAATTGAGGTTGAAAAGAAGATTCATTATGCTCTTTGCTAATCGTTACAATTAATACACTAACATGATTAAAAGATAAAGATGAAATCTGATAAACTCATTGTTGAACAAAGAATGATAAGAAAGGTTCATCGATTTAAACTCGAATGGAAAATTATCGTTATTTTCATTGGCATGACTTTTTTCTCGTCTTCTTTACGAGTCTTCTCATTTGACTATCAAACCACTAACCATGACTTTCACTGAAATTTATCGTCAAAAGGGATAAGTTTTGAGTATAAAAATTACAGGTTCAGGTAAATACAATTTCGTTGTTGCTTTTATTGCATTTACCTGGGAAAAGAGAAGAAGAAAGGTAATAAAGATCATTTCTAATATATTTTTACTTTGCATTTCAATTGAGGTTGAAAAGTGCAATATAATGCACAGACAATGAGATGGGCCAACAATGAAATTAACTATTATTACCATCGACTATTAACTATTAATCTTGTCTATTTTCATTGTGAGTTTCATATTGACATTTCTCTCCATGAAATCAACATCAGTTGAAATGAAGAAACATTATTCTATAAAGATTATTGATTAACTTGATTCTTGTGACGACTGTAATTGAAGTGGCAATTGTGAATAATTCATGTTTGCTGTAAGTCTTTTGATGGCCGTTGACAAGATTTCGTCTGATTTGGTCAAAGATTAAGATGTCAAGTTGAACTGAAGTAAAGGAGAAAAAAAATTTGATTCTCAGTTGACCAGCAATCTGCTTTCATTCAAAATTTTCATTACTTTTAGCTGTTCGTCTTTTCTTTTGTTTACTGTTCTTTTTTTTCGGTTATTGCTTTACAATTGATTTCAGTGATTTGTTAATCTGGTGAAATTAAATTCTCAAGGCAATCATTTCTAATTACAATGGATTGTGTGTTCAATGGAAAAGTAAACAATCTTTACTCCAAAGCTCAATGAACACAATAAGTTAATGGAAAAGGATTTTTCATCATTAACTTGTCTTTAAGTTAGTTTGCATTCAAAGGTTAACCCAAGTTGAACCAAAGATATTAGCTAAATGAGCTCTTCCCAACGAACCTCAGTGTTTTCCTATTATAATGGTCAAGTCTATTAACTTTAATCTACTTCGCCAATCTAAATGACTATCTAGAATAGCAACATCAACAATTATAAAAATGGTCAATCATTATCATGAAGAAAATAGCAACATAATATTTCAGCAGAAAATAATTGCCCTGCAAAGGCCGTTTTCAATGCATGCCAAAAATGTATCAAGATGTGCTAGTTGAGATTCAAGAAGAGTCAAGAAACTTGCAAAAATGAATATCAAGACACGTATTGTTGGAGGAAACACTAACAACTGCAAATTATTTAATCTAACCAGTAAATTTGTATCCACTAAATCAACACTCGAATCACTGGTTAACCAATTTGTCTATTTGCGAATAAACCAGCAAACAAATGAGACAAAAGTCATTCTCTAGTTTCAGAGTTGATAAAACAATCAGAGTTAGAATTGCAAATATGAACTCTTCATTTACAATTCAGATAGTCTTGTAAAACATTTTACTTCAACAACATTGTATTACAATGTTGACAAATGACGTTTCAGTGACAATAAGAGGACAAAAACATCACCAAATGATCAACAGAGCAAATGTCTAGTGTTAGCTGTTCATTAAAAAGAAGAAAACACGAAATGTTTAATCAAAATCCATCCAAAGATCAACTTTACAACATTGAAGTTTCAATGAAATATCGACGCGTGACAACAACCAAGCCTTTTCACGGAAACTTGAGCAAGCCTATCAGAGGGTGAAAATTGACAAAAAAGTGAAATCCATTTCTCCAATGAAAAGTACAAAATTGGATGAATTGGGAAAAGGAAAATAATGGCTGATCTTACATGAAAAAGATGAAGTTTAGCTAACACGACTAATCCATCTATCACATAATCAATTTAATAAGTGATCAAAGTTGATTGGCAGTTAAACATGATTCCATGAGTCTCAACTAAATCAAAGTAGAAACTTTTCACTGGCACAAACAAAATTACATTCATTCATCTAATATAATATTGAGATAAGGAGGAAAAAAATGAACCCATGCTGATCCTAATACTTTAATCCATTCTGTTTATCATGATTACCTTTCTCTGAGTACAAGTTTGAGCCCTCCTGAATCTCCAATCCATCTTTTCCATTCGTGTTACAACAAGAGTTTACCTCATTTTCCCATCAAAATACATAATGAACAATATTATAAACAAAATGATAAAATGAAGAGAAGAAAGAAAAAAAAAACTTTTACTAAAGCAAAAAATGCTGCAAAAACTCTTCCACCCTAAGCATGATAACGAAAATTAGATGGAAAAAAATTGGAACCAAAATTCAATGTTTGACAGCCAGTGTCTTCAATCATTTTATTTACCCTTAATCATCAACTCTTTGGACATTTTCACCTCAAAAACTTTTTCCATTCACTTTTTATGTTCCCTTTGAGGAATCAGCAAAAAAGAGACTTTTCTTGTTTTTAAAAATTTGCCTTTTTCCGTTCAAACCATCGATCCATTACAGCGCTATTTGCATGGTAATTGCTTTTGCTAAGCTTTACTTGCCCAATTTAACATTAAAATTGCATTCAGTATCAATCAATCTGTATACCAATTGTAATCAGTTGTGACTATTTTCACTAGGCTTTTATCCGTCTTGAAAATGAATTAACGTAAATGAATTGTGATCATAGCTTGTGATTAAAAATCGTACGAGCTTGCTAGGACTTAACATTGAAGCTAAAGATACTCGAGATCTTAAAGCAATGTAAAACAATATCATTATCAGGTTTTCGTCTAATGCTTATTCAAATAGGGAAGTAATGATAAAATTTTGGGTTCGTTACGCTTATTCATGCTCACCTTTAGCAACTCCTCTTCACCATTATCATGACTAAATCCTAGTTTGCAATCATTTTCACATCTTCATCTTCATGAATCATTAATTATTGTCTACCTTTAAACTATCTGGCAAACAGAAAAAAAGAAAGAACAAGAAAGCTGACAATTTTTTTCTATTCTTTTCATGCCATCAATCACTAGTTCATTTGAATCCATTGATTTTTCTTCTCTTGTAATTATTTTCTTGTTTATCGTTGAACTAATGAAAGCTACACTCAACTTTTCCTCTACAAGTGCAATTGAAAACAATGTAACTATGAATAGCTTGAAACTATCTCTGGTTACAATTGCTATTCAAATTTCCTCAATGTTTCATTTCAATTGGTATGATCCAATTTCATTTTTGCCCCGAAGTTAGCAAAAAGAAAAATCGAAATTCTGGATTTTCTCGCGATCTTTTCTCTAATTGAAACGCGAAACGGTCGATCATTACGATTGTTTGATTAAGCCTATTGAACCATTAAACTTGAGTCAACAACAACGATTGGACTGACACTGGACACAAAAAAAATGTCATTAAGCTAATGGTCAAACTGATATGATGAATAAATGATTGAAAAGAGTGAATCTTTGAAAGCGATCAGGTTCAACTGAATTCAACTCTAATTTGGTCTGAATGTGAAACCTTTGTAAATAATATCAAGTCAATAAACTTGATGTGAACAGCAATAAAAAATTGTTATTGATGGATTGACCAAGAATAAGATAAATATGGTGAAAGAAACGTTGGTTTTCCAGCTTTTAACCATTGTGAGTAAAATATAAAACATTTGTCTTGCTTTTTTTTGGGTAAACTTGCAAAGATGAAAGGTAAATAGGGATGGATGGATGGTAAAAGATGGAGACACAAAAAATAGAGATGAGAACAAACCTTTCTTTTTCTCTTGTTCTTCCAGTTTTTCGATCAAATAAGCTTCCCATTCTTCTTTGGAGAAGAAAAATCTTTTTATTTTATCCAATGTTGTTAAATTGATTGTAGGCTTAGTTGATGATGAGGTTGTCGCAGTTGAGATTCCCTGAGATGGCGGTGAACCAGAATCAGGTTTACTCCAACCAACAGCATCTGGGTTTATCTTGGATTCACTGGTTGACATAATGGGTTTACCAGGTTTTCAAATTTATCAGAGTAACAAGTGTAAAAGGTTGAAAGGGTTTAAAGCTAATTTCAACAATTGGATTTAACCAGCTTGCAAGATTCACAGAGTTCAATTGAAACATTATCGACTCGTTGGATAAGATGAAATGGTAAAGATTAACAAATTGAAACGGGAAACGGTAAACATGTTAAAATGAAAATAAACATTTGTATCCATTGTAAATGTACATACGATTAAACAATTAAGCTGATAATTAACTTTACCAGTTGATGGGTAAAAATTAGTTAATCACAATGGGCATGGAAAAAGATGGATTAATTAGCAACAAAATGTAATCATCATTTCCTTGGATTTTACTCTTTTCTCTCAGATTACGAATTGAGGTTTCAACTTTGCCAGTCAAGTTGATTTTTGGTTAACATTTGGGATCTTCGAGTTTACTCATTTTCACTGGAAACTTGGAAAGTTGCCAAAAAATTTGAAGAAATGTAAAAGTTCAAGTTGGTTTACTTCAAGATGCAGAGATAACATTATTTATCGACATTTCTGGGCTATTGAACATACTAGAATCGATGATGGATTGAGATCACATGATTGGGGATGATCATGAAGATGGAGCTTTCATCTTTTACACGAAAATTTTTGATGGCAAAAGTGATGAAGATAAAGATGAACCTTTTCCTTTACAAAGGAAAATTCGACTTTTTTTCTCTTCTTGCAAATGTTTCATACAATTGGGGTTAAGAGGAGACACAAAGAGTGAGGTAACTGTAGTAGTTTTTTGGAGGAAACTCCCGGACCTGAACCTGTTCTTGCTGTTAACATGAGCTCATCATCATGTTGGCAATGGTGAGAATCATGATGATGAACTTTGTCTACTCCCTCAACTCACCAAATACTGAGAAGTCTCACTTTCAACTCTGAATCTATATAAAACATTAGCTATTCTTTCCCATGTTACCATTGTTTTATCAACTTTTTTTTCCTCATTTCTTTTCTCTCTATTTACTCATTTTTTTCATTTTGGGTTTTCATTACTAATATGTTAGTTTAGTCTATTGCTCGAGCTTGTTTTTTTTAGTCCAATTTTCATAAAACCTTTCATCATTTAGATTCTCACAATCACTCTGAGCTTTTCATTTGCTTCTTCATTTCTTTCTGTCTTTTTGGTTAAATAACGAACAATTCAAGGTTCATCATTTATAGGAAATTCACTTTTGCCTTCTTTATTTGTATTCATTGCCTGAAGCTCTGAAACATTTTGTTTACCTTCTTGACAAATTGTAATCTACTTTTCATGATTCCATTCGTTTTAGACACTTGCTGGTTATTATTGTATTCATTAGATGTTATCATTACTCAAATTGTTATTTACTTGGATCAATCATTTTTCAACTTTTACACCTTATTTCAAGTTATCAGTTTTAATTGTCTTTCAAATTGAACAAGTCAACTTTAGCTTTGCTCAATCAAAGACTAATTTGGGAACAATCATCAATTTTTAATGAATGATCAAATCTAATGTTACGATTTGAGTGGCTCCATCTAGTGGTTTGAATTACAGGTGGACAAGTGCACTCAAAGATAGTCAAGTTTAAAAATCAATCGCTAGAGTTATTAATACCGTCTTGTTTATTATTAATAGCTGATTGATTTAACAATTAAACTATGGCGACAGTTCTGCGAATATCCGTTAGTATTTAAAGCAGTGGAATTAGGATGTTTTGCATCCAACCAACAACCAACTTGCCAACTCAATGCTGATCTCCAGATGACTTGATCTCCCATTTATTGCAAATGTGTTTGAATTGTAAACCTAATATTTTGCAGAAGTCATTAATTAAAAGATAATACAATATTGGAATTAAAGTCCAAAATTGACAAGAATATCTTGATCTTCGAACTCAAATGAGAATATGAATATTTCAAGAGATTGAGAGTAATCAACTCTGCTCAGATGAGTAGATTTAAGCTCAATTTGGTTCAAATTTATAAATCGAAATCGATGAATATCGATACCAAGTTGAAAATATTAGGCTTTGCAAATAAAAAACGAAATCTGCGTTATCTCGGAGGCTTTTTGCTTCTTTTAACAGAAAAATGCCTTCGACCATTCGATTAAATTCAACAAATGGACTCAGTTTTTGTACCGCTAAGAACCCAAATATTAGTTTCCATTCACACCATTGAAAGTCAAAGCTTTGCTAATTTTATAGCTTCTCTGAAAGATTAATTATGCTTATAATTGCTTAGAGTGTTGGCATCTAACAATAATAATTGTTGTAAGTAATTATTCTTGAATGAAATTAAATTGCCTTGATCATTTAAGGCTAAAGCAGAAGGAATTTTTATTTTGCGTTTAAAACTTCATTAATAACTGTTACTTTATTGCCCCAAATTGATTCAAACTTGATGACAAGAGTGATGAAATATTGCGATAACATCAAGTGCAATGAGATTCATGAGAATCTAATCAGTTTCTGTCAGGTGCATTAAAACGCAGAACAATAATTAGCAATAATATTGGCTAAAAAGTAATCACAACTACGAGTATTTGAGGACTGCACTCCTTATCAATCGGCAAAATTCACGAGCATAAACACCAGAAGGGGAGATAATTTGAGTACTTATTTCGACTGGAATGCAATTTTATTTGATCAAGTGAATTTTTCTGTAAGATTAGGATGTTTAGTAAAAGATTTTAATATTCAGTAAAAATTTTGAAAGCCTCAGTTGAAGCATTAACATCACTTGAGTTACAACTTATGACATGCAAATTTAGCCAAATTAAGTTTCAAAATGGTGCTTGAAGGATATTGTGGTTACAATTCATGGGTGAATATATATTTTTTGTTTATTAGCTTCAGATTAGCTTTACTTTAAAAAACTAAAATTTATTTATTAACCCAACAGGATTTAATTGAACAATGGAACTCCGATTCATTTGTAATCTCACCTTGTTTCTGTGACACTTTTTTACTTTGGACCACTTCACTCTTCATTTACCTTTCAATACCATTTTCAATTTCATCCTCAAAATCAACAGATTCATGCAAAAAACTGCCATGGACTTTACTAGTTATCTCAAAATTAGTGAGTATAAACAACTTACAGCTATGTTTAAGATTTGAATTTAATCTTCACATTTTTAATTTCTTTTTTTCAATTAATTGCAAGATTATTGGTTCAATCCTCATTATATCGAGCATTTACGAATTGATTGATTCTTTGATTGAATTGAAAAATGATCAAGTTGTTTACCCAGCTGCTTACCTAACTCCATCTATTAAGCTCTCAACATATGTAAGTTGTCTTAAAGTGCCTAGAGTATTGACTTGATAAATACCCGAACAGGTGTTATGTTAGGCTTCTTTAGTAATTAGTGTTTAATCCTCATTTACATTGTACTGTTTATCTTGTATGCTCAATCTGAACTCGTCTCTTATAGATTCTTGCATTATGGCTTATTTGGTATTATCGACTCAAAGGAGTTCACACTTCAGTCTCATTAACCATTTATTGGTTTCTTATGACTATTTATTCTGTATTGAATTTTTATTCATTGATAGTTACTTTGAATCATCCTGTAAGTATTCAGATTTACTTAATAATTCAACAAATACATTTTGCTAATTAATTGATTTTCTTAATATTTGAAATCGACAGGATGAATTCATTTGGTTATTTGACAAGACTGATATTGTCAACAAATCACTGCAAACTTCTGGTATCATTTGTCAACTGTTTCTTTGTTGTTTTGCTGATACAAAACGAGAAATATTCACTAAAGAAATTGAGGTAAATAAAATAAGCTTTATCGTTGTTCTAATACTTGATGCTTATTAACGTATATTTAAATTTAATTTTTACAGAATGAATGTCCTTACGAGAGCTCATCGTTCATCGGTAGATTATTTTTCACATGGTTTGACTCAATGGCAATTCGAGGTTACCGCAAGACTCTCCAAGAATCAGATATATGGAACTTGAGTGGGGAAAATACATCACTAGCTACTGAGAACAAAATCACTGCTGTTGCAGAAAAACTCCATCGAGATGGTCACAAGAAGAATAAAGTGAACATTTTGAAGATTTTGTTGAAATCTTTTTGGCCAACTCTACTTCTTGGTTCTGTGTGTAAGCTTTTTTCGAGTCTATTGGTTTTTGCTAGTCCACAATTATTGGATGCTTTATTGTCATTTGTCGTCTCTGATCAACCAGCATGGAAAGGATATATTATCGCAATTGCTATGTTTGTCTCATCACTTGCACAATCAATCCTCGAATCACAATCTGAGTTTTGGACACAAACAACGTCGATACGCTTGAGGTCAGCACTCGCTGCAACAATTTATAAAAAGGTAAACAATTCGTGTTTTTCATTCTTGCACTTCCAGTTATTCATTTTGCTTTTATTAAAATTGTAATATTACTTTAGACTATCAAGCTTTCGAATCTTGGAAAACGTGATTATACAACTGGTGAAATTGTAAATATTATGGCTGTTGATGCTCAACGTGTCATTGACTACACTAATACTGTTAACGTTCTTTGGTCAGCACCACTCCAGTTGGGGATCACAATTTATTTGTTATGGAGGCAGTTAGGTGTTTCAGCAATCATAGGCATATCGGTTATATTATTGATTATTCCTCTCAACGGTTTTATTACAACTCAATATCGAAAATGTCAAATTGCTCTGATGAAAGCAAAAGATTCTCGAGCAAAACTAATCTCTGAAGTTTTGAGTGGGATGAAAGTCCTAAAATTATATGCATGGGAAGAAGCTTTTGGTGATATAATTGCAGCAATTAGACGCAATGAAATCAAAAATTTGAAATCTCAAGCAATTTGGATGGGAGGAATTACGATTGCTTTTGCATCGGTACCTTTTTTGGTAAGTATCGAATCCAACCTTGAAATGAATCTAATGAAACTTTCATTATCTTTCTCATTAGATCACCGTCATTTCCTTTACAACTTATGTTCTAATTGACAGAAATCACATACTTGACGCTAATAAAGCCTTTGTAACAATTTCATTGATAAACCTCCTCACTATGCCGCTAGGCTTGCTTCCCATGGTTTTAACTTATGGAGCAAGTGTAAGTAGTTGAGTTTTGTCAGGATTTCGATTATACGTATCAATGTTATCCATTCATTTCTTTTTTTTATTGCACGATCTTACAGTTTTTAGTTTCACTCAAAAGAGTAAATAAATTTCTTGCTGGAGATGAGCTTGACTTTGAATCTATTCGTCATGATCCTGATTCTTCCACACCGATAAAAGTTAAGAACGCAACCTTTTCCTGGTCTCCTGATGAAGAACCAACCCTTAAGGATATAAACCTAAAAGTTGAAAAGAAAAAATTGGTTGCTGTTGTTGGTATTGTCGGGTCCGGTAAATCTACTTTATTGTCCGCTCTTCTGGGCGACTTACACAAGCAACATGGCTTTGTAAATGTTTATGGTAAAGTGGCTTATGTACCACAATCATCTTGGATTCAAAATGCAACAGTTCGAGACAACATTTTGTTTGATGCACCTTTTATTAAAGGAAAATATGATCAAATTATCGAAGCCTGTGCTTTAGCACCGGACTTGAAGATATTAGCAGGTGGAGATTTAACTGAAATTGGTGAGAAAGGAATCAATGTATCTGGTGGACAAAAACAACGTATCTCAATTGCTCGTGCCGTTTATTCTAATTCAGACATTTATCTATTTGATGATCCACTTTCGGCTGTTGATGCACATGTTGCCAAACATTTGTTTGATCAAGTTATTGGACCAAAAGGCATGCTTAAAAATAAGACTCGACTTTTGGTCACTCATAGAATCACATTTTTACCACAAGTCGATGAGATTGTTGTTTTGAGAGATGGAAAAATTTACGAAAGTGGAACTTACAGTGAACTGATGGCCAAAAAAGGCGAATTTTTCGATTATATCGTACAATATCTAACTGAACGAGAAGAGGAATTAGATTCTGAAGAGAAAGATTTTGTAAAAGCTTTAGATCCTGAAATTGAGAAAAAGTTATCACTGACTAGATCTGTATCTATCAGTGATTCATTAACATCATCCATTCGTCTGCACCGTCGCAAATCACGTTCAAGTATAATTCGAAGTGCAAGCGTGATCTCGAAAAATGAGGAACCTGATTCAAAAGGTGATAAATTCAAACTCATCGAAATAGAAAATGTGGAAACTGGATCAGTAAATAGCAAAATTTATCTTGACTATTTCATTGCTATCGGAGTGAAAGCTTGTGCAGTAACATTGATCCTTTTCGCTGCATTAAATGTGATTGGTGTTGGGTCAAACTTATGGCTAACTGCTTGGTCAGAGGATTCTCTGGATCCTCTCAAATCCAATAACACGGCTTTGCGTAATAAACGTCTTATAGTCTATGCTCTTTTGGGTACTGGTCAAACTATTCTGACATTTGTCAGCACAATGGTATTAAGTATTGCAGTCATTAATGGTGCATGTTGGATTCATGAGCAGATGTTATCACGTTTAGTTCGAGCTCCAATGTCATTCTTCGATTCAACACCAACAGGACGGATTTTGAACAGATTTACTGCAGATATCGGTTCAGCTGACACAACAATTGGTTTCAACTTGCGACTTCTTGTGTCTCAGTTATTCAGTTCAATTGCCTCAATTATAATCATATCCATAGAAACTCCCATTCTGATTGTAATACTTCTGGTAATTGGGGTAGTTTATATACTGATGCAGGTAATTAACTCGAATAATTAAGATTACATTCAGCTAGAAGATTTTAATAATTTCTACTTCTTCTTTAGAAAATATATATCGCAAGTTCACGGCAACTAAGACGAATTGATGGAGTTACTCGATCACCTGTTTATTCACATTTCTCTGAATCAGTTGCTGGATCATCTTCAATAAGAGCTTATCAAGCATCAGATAAGTTCACTTACAAAATATTTAAATTAGTTGATAAAAACAACAGTACATCTATAGCTAATCTTGCTGCTAGTTGTTGGCTATCAATCAGACTTCAGATACTTGGTAACATTATAGTTACAGCGACAGCCTTTTTAGCTGTAATTTCCCGTGATAGTTCAAGTCCAGGTAAAACAGGACTTTCTATAAGCTATGCATCACAAATAACGAGTATATTAAGCATGTTGGTTCGTGCATTTTCGGACATTGAAAATAATTTGGTCTCAGTTGAGCGGTGCTTGGAATACACCAAACTACCTGTTGAAGTGAGTATCTGTTTATGATTTATAGATAGGCAGATTTTTTTTAATTTTTGTTCTTGTTATGACTCAATTTTGAAGATAAAACTGCTTAAATTAGTGAATACAGGCTTCAATTGGCTCTAAACTTACTCATATTTATGATTTCTCATTTTAAGGCTTCTTGGATCAACCCTACGCATAGACCACAAAAAGATTGGCCATCTAAAGGTAATATAACCTTCAACAAATATTCAACTCGATATCGACCTGGACTCGATTTGGTATTGAAAGAAATCACTTGTTGCATAAACTCTAATGAAAAGGTTGGGATTGTTGGACGAACTGGTGCTGGTAAATCATCTTTAACTTTGGCTCTATTCCGATTGATTGAACCCATCGAGGGAACTATTAAAATTGATGATGAAGATATAACTCAATTAGGACTTCATGATCTTCGTTCAAGACTAACAGTTATACCTCAAGATCCTGTCTTGTTTTCTGGCTCATTTAGACGCAACTTTGATCCCTTTGAAAAGTATGCTGATCATGAAATATACAATGCTATTGAACAAGCTAATTTAAAAGACTTTGTAGCCTCTTTGGACAATGGATTGGACCATGAAATCACTGAAGGTGGAGATAATCTGAGTGTTGGTCAAAGGCAACTTGTTTGTTTGGCTAGAGCTTTGCTTCGAAAATCTAAGATTCTTGTTCTTGATGAAGCAACTGCAGCTGTTGATGTAGAAACAGACGAATTGATCCAGCAAACAATTAGGGAACAATTCAAAGATTGTACTATTGTTACGATCGCCCATCGTTTAAATACAATCTTAGATTATGACAAAATTATCGTGATGGACAAAGGTCAAATCATAGAACACGATTCACCTGAAAATCTATTGAAAAACAATGAATCTGTATTTTATAGCATGGCTAAGGATGCCAAACTTGTTTGATGCAAGCCATCGAGACCATTGTATCATATTTTTCAGCCAATTTAACCTCATTTAATAGAATTTTGGATTTACAAATCTCTCAATTGAATGTAATCAATGTAAATTTTCACTATATTATTTTAAAGAGTATAGTTAATTAAATAGCTTTCATGTCAGAAATGTAAAATTTAAATAGTTGTTTTTAATCATTGAAATACCCCCAATAACTTTTCCGCATTGCGAGTGAAATCCGAAAACTTTCGATTTCATAAAGTTGATTAGAGATATAATAGTCTCGGAAGAAAGTCGTCACTACAGGGTGCAATATTGTTGGCAAGTTCAAAAGGTAATTTTTTAATGAAATATTTACAATCTCAGACTATCGGTACAGAGATAACTTATGACACAAGAGACTTCGGAACATATCCGTTTCAAAAAAAATGTTAACTTCAAGATTTGTATCATAAAATTGCTTTGATTTGGTACTGAGTTACAATACATTAATCTTACCAGTACTTTCTTGGACTCGGTTAAAGTACATTTAATGTAATTTGTGATGATTTAAAATGTCATGAAAAGGGTAAAGGTTTGAATTAAAAGTGCCAAATGATTAAGAGTGGTGCTCAAGTTTAATATCTTGTTAGTTTAATTATGAAGAAACAGGTTATTATTGTTTATCAGGTGCACTAGTACTTGTCAATTGTTGTTAATAATACTGATGAAGAATGATTATGAAATGTCAGAACACAGGAAAGTACTGAGCAATATTGAAATACTGCTGAAATAATACTGAAAATGGGTTTGATCTTGTTTTTGTATTTTATTGATAAATATACTCACAAGTTGTTAGTTGTTATGGTGGGTGGATTTTGCGTAAAATAAGATTTTAATTAACAATGAGTAATATGTTGTTTACATCGATCAGTAATTAAATAGTTATATTTATAATAATAGTTTATTAAATGCATAATTGATGAAATTTCAGCTGATGGGATGCTGGTCATCCTTAATTACAGGTCATTATTGAGTATAAATTGACTGATTGATGAATGATTGAAATGTAAAGATGAAATGACTGAATTTTTTATAATCTGTAATTCAATCGTATTTGCACGGAACACGGATACGAATCAAATGATCATAGTTGCTGAAATTAGCAAGAATTGATTCAATAATCTTTTCACACATTTTTATCTTAATATCAATGAGATTGAAACTGGATGACCTTTTAAATGCTAATAAATAAATTGTTTAAATGTGATTTTTCAGAATAATTCATTTCAGATTCTTGAAGTTCAAATGAAAGTCAAAAATGTCACAATTTTTATTATAAATAGTTGATCACATCGAAAAAATTGGGTATTGTAGCCACTTTTCACAACTTCAACATCAAAGTCAACAATCAAGTCAAAGATGAAAATTGATCTCAAATTTTCTTTTTTACTTTGTTTTCTTCACTTAATCACCTCAATTCTTTGTGATGATTTCAAATGCCCCGAAAGAGGTAAAGTGGGCGAATTGAAAGTTCCAAATGTTCTCAGTTTGATTGATAAACAAATGGGTTATCACGCTTCTGTAGAAGTTGTTACTCCAATTCGTAAAAGATTGGTCAATGATTATTATGATGAGGAAAATAGTGTTGGATTTATTGACTTGGAAGCAACCATTCGAGATCAATTGAATCGACGTTATTATTATCATTCAACAGAGGAAATGATTATTATTCAAGAGAATAAATGTATTAGCTGGAACTTGACTCAGAATGAGAAAATTGATTCGATTAAAGATTGGTTTGAACCAACCGATATTATCGCTAGTTCAGAGATGTTTAAAGATTCGATTCATTTGGGACCAACCGTGTTGATGATTTATGCCAACAATATCAGTAATAAAGCTTCCTTCGTAGGGTCCGAACTGATTGAAGGTCGGACTGTAAATCACTGGTTTTATTGTACCAATCCTGATGGGCCTTACATTGACTTTTACTTTGATGTTAAGACCTCATTACCTTATCGGTTCTCGTTGTATTATCCTGAATGGACAAAAAGCCAGGAGTACATTTCAATAAATGAAACTCAAACAGTTAAGAGGCAAGTCGACTCCGCATCAAAATATGTTTACAACTATTACATATTCAAACCGTTGGTAATATCATCAGATGATCCCATTCCATATCCATTAGGTTATGGATGTGTGCGTAAAGGTACCAGCCCTTACACTTCATTACCAGATTTTAGTGAAGTTGATGAGTTTGCTATGGACATGGAAGCGATCATAACCTATTCTGACCGGGAGCTTGTCAAAACAACTGCTCGAGTAATGAAACGAGGCGATGTTATTTCATACGAAATCCAAGAAGATGAGGATGTTCGTTTCATTGAAATGCCACCTCCTTTAGGACGATTTCAAGTTGATGTCAATACCGGTCGATGTAGCTATTTAAAACCAGATTTTGATTTTGATGTTACACTAGTTACGAGTTGGCCTTTGAATCCAACTGCCGGCTTCAATCTACTGTATTATTTGGTAATGAAGCCAACTCGCAGACAAGCACCAACATTCATTGGTGATATACCTTTAGGACCTTATCGAGTGGAAGAATACAAAGCAGCTAACTTCTTCCCAGGTAGTGTTGACGCCATTGTTGACTATTATTATGCGAAGAATTACAGTGATTCTATTCCAAGTAAAGTCATATTCACTCCAGATCGAAGTGATTATAAAACCCTTGAAACTCCAACTCAAGTTGTAGTAACCATAATTAATTACAAAATTAATTATATTGATTATGAAGATCGATTCGATGTTTCTGGTTGTTATGAAGAACCTGAAAGCTATACTTGGTTTCAATTTTTCTTCTCAAATCCATGGATACAGGGATTCGATCTCCAAGCATCCAAGAAACAAGTGGAAAAATACTTGACATCGTTCATTCCAATAACTCGCATTGGTGAAATTCATGCTCAAGAAGTTGATGCTTGTTTATATATCACTGTTAAGCTTTATGATCGTGTACATTTCATTGAGGATTATAGTTGTGCGGATCAAAATAGAATTGTCAATCCTTCGAACATCATAAAAAGAACTAAAGTCGAGGACTGTGAACAACTGTGCACTGCGAGTCCCAACTGTGTTGTTTTTAGTTACTGTGAAAATTACGATTGTTCAGTTTTTTTGCAACCGAGTTTACCTTATGAAACAGGGTACAGTAAGAATTGTAATTCTTATTCTAGATATTCAAGATTTGATGTCAAACCATTGATCGACAAAAATTATTTATCCACAATGACGAGCGTGTTAAAACAGATAAAAGATAAAGCTTCGATTGTCGGCTTTGCAGATTTATTCATTGTGAATGGGCCTGAAGAGATTGGTGATATTTCCCAGGAACTATATACAAGTGATTCCAGAACTTTAAGAGCTGAAGATTTTCCGTTGATTCGAACTGATCGACATTTCACTGAAGCACAATTCAAGATCGAGAAAAGTACTCTTCAAGATTGTTTCAAGGCTTGTTTGAATGATGATGATTGTAAAACCCTTTCATATTGTATTAATCAGAATAAGGAATGCATTCTGAGTGGAGAAACATCAAGTTCATTGAAAGACGCACTTGAAGACAAAACAAGTCATGCAGACGGATGTAACATCTATCAAAGTAAATATACTGTCTCATTGGTTTAAACTTGAATTAACTTTGTTCCTCGTTTTCTATTTAGAATCATTTATGAACCTTTTCCGTGAATATCCGGGCAAAAGTCTAGTTCTGGATGCCGTCTCAACTATATCTGATGTACCAATAGCTGATTGTGCTAAAACATGTGCTCAATCCAATGAGTTCAATTGTGATTCATTTGATTATTGCCAAGATAGTAATCAACGGTAAGTCGAAACTTAGATTAACCTTCTCACAATATTTCAATATCTTATGTGAATAATGAACTTTAATCCAAATCATAAATAGTAATTTAAACTCATTGATGACAATCATGACAATACTACAGTAATACTTTGTACATTTGGTTGTTGGAATCGCTTTTCAGGTTATTATTACATACAGTAGGTCGCAAAAATAACCAACCAAAAAAGTTGAATTTTTTAATGAAAAGTAATCTCATGAAGTGCTTATTGTAAAATAGACTGAACAGAGCAAGATAAAATGATAACCATTTATCACAACTAACAGCTAATTGTAAGTGGTGAATTTTCCCGAAGTCTAATTCTCTAAATTTCCGCGTCCATTTCGACTTTTGTGACCTTATGTCATAAAGTTGGCTTTTATCAATCTTCTCATCATTTCGGTGCATTCTCCCAAAATTGATTTAATCATGAAAAAACTTCAATACTTTTGCTTGATTAAATTCGAAGTCATATTCGGGAAATGGGGCAAAGTTTTTTCAGCGTTTTTCGAGGCAAATTTTCAAGACAAGAAATGAAAAATCATTAATTAACTATTTAGAAACTTGATCGGATTCACTTGATAGTCTGCTAATAATTTCTTAAATATTTACAACTATCTTCAATCACAAGTTGAGAGTGGTTGTTTGAGGTCTACTGATTAATTCCATTGTATAAACTATTGTATGTTCATACATATTGTATTACTGTATATTCATCTATGAATATATCTAATGAATTTTCATTCGTTTTTCTATCTCAATTCATTTCAGAAATAAATCTGTGTGCTTTTTACATGTTAACCACATTGAGATAGATAGAGCGCATGAAATAAATGCCACAAACTGGAAGTTTGCTGAAGCTGGATGCTCACATTATTCAAGTAAAAACCTTTACTTTAATCTAACATTCATTTGAAATCTAGTTAATATTTACTAATTATTCAATCTTTTCACTTTATACAGAAAAAGCTGAGCTTGATTATGATTATAAATTTGGACGTGCACTGAATGAGGACATGAAAGAATCAATTGTTGGAACCTTTGACCATTTATCATTGGAACGCTGTGCTGCCAAGTGCAATACAGATCCTGACTGTTTTACTTTCGAATTCTGTGAAACAATTGACTATGATCAAATTACTGATGCTAGTATTGCATTGACGAGTTGTTCATTGACAAACTTGAGACCAAGTAGTGCTAGTCAACGTGAATTTTTTGAAGTATTGGAAAATAGCAACAAAATTTGCTCGATTCACATAAATCGTAAGAAGATTACAGGGAAGAGTAAAAAGAATCCACATTTATTTGAAAGATCATCACCGAAGAAATCAAGTAATTTTAATTTAGCAATCGGATTGGGGACAGTAGTGTCCATTATTGCTTTTGCTGGTGGATTCATTGGATTTCGGTTTTCTGTTAAAAAAGGATTAATTTCACAGACTACATAATTGCTGAAAAGGTGAAGGGAGATTTCAGTTAACTACTTTACGAAACTGAAATTCAAGCAATCAAATAATGGCTGCACGGATTTATTATTAATTCTGATGTATTCATTCATGATTTAGATTAGATTCGTTTGGATGATTTATTATTAAAGGAAAACTGAATATAGATTACTAACAATCTTTTCAGGGGCTGTTTTCTTTATGTATTATATTAGGGCATCCTATGCAAGTTTATAAACAAGTTTTTTAATGCCGCTCTTGCTACAATCGCCCTAGCGGAGAGTTTAATAAATCATTTTGATTGTTGAAGTTTTTTTATTTGAATCTGAAGCTATTTTTGTTATATCAAAATGTCGTTTTTAGAAAATATTAAAAAAATCAAGTGATGACAATCAATGTTTCTATTTTACTAAATTTTGTGTCCGTTTGTAGCACTCAGGTGGTGTTATTCATTCAAACGTAGTAAAATTACTTGGAACCTCAGTCCCTAAAAAAGCAATCGTAGAAAGTTGTCGTACTCGCGTAAGAAAAGGAGATATGGTCGTAATAACAATCTTTAATTTTTAAGTGATAAGAATGAATGCAACCATAAGCTACTAAAGTTATGGATGTTTTCTGTGAAAAGAGTGAAATGGGCATCGACGACTATTCATATTGTGATCTTCAGTCTTCATCCGCGTCTCCAAAGCCACAAACCAACTTGGATATCGACAAAATTTCTATTTAAAGTGGTGAGATGTTCGACTATATATATGACTATTTATATTGTAAACGTGATGAAAAAGTGATTGATTATGTGCCGTTCCAAAAAGTTTTTGATTTGATTTCATTTTTGAACCAAAGATTGAAAAAAAGAACGGACCCAAATATCCAGTTAGAGGTTTTGATACGAATATTCTGTAGAATACGAATTATAATTATCGCTACTTCCTTTTTATTGATAAATTTTCGACTTTTGTTCTTAATCAATAAGTAAGTTTTTTTTCACAGAGCTGCGTGCTGTTCGAGCAATTTTATACTACTAACATATACATGTAGATATGTTTGTTGATCTGACTACTGGCGAAAGCAAGTGGTTTCCAATTGCACCAAGTCCAACGCCTGAACCATAAGTCCTAAGTTTAGTTCCAAGAAGATAGTCGTAAAGAGCCAAAACTGGTGCAAACTCGTTCAAATTCAAATTGAGATGGCAATAAGTTTTTCAATTTTCAATTTTCTCGCTTAAGATTTACATCAACACAATTTATCAAACAATCAAAATGACTTACAAATTTTCAAAAACACAAAAGATAGATCTTTTGGAGTTTTATTTATCTTCAAAAAAATCTGCAATTTACTCATAAGAAAAGATTCTGTTTGAACGTGAAGAACTATCGAACCGATTATTAGAAAACAACGAAACTTCACTCACATGCTTATTCGACCTTGAAAATTAATGTATGACCTTAGTTTGACCTCTAAAGTCATTAGGAGCGATTTCCGAAAAATGACCTTGGATGACCTTGACCTTGAAATATGACAAATGAGTATCGGTGAATCTTGCGTATAAACATTTTGTATAATTAATGAATAGCCCTGTATATTGATTATATCATTTTTAGCAGAACATTCAAAGAACACTTTGAATGACTTGAAGCAGTGTTTAAAAGACTAATTACTCCTGAGCTTGCATTAAAACCTAGTGAATGTAAATTCTTTTAAACGAAGGTTCTGTACCTTGGTCACATTATTAGTGAAAAAAACCAAGAATCAGACCGTGATAAAATAAGAGCAGTAAAACCCATTCCGACGGCTCTAAGGGATGTGAGATCTTCAGTTGTGCTTTGTTCTTGCTATTGCAAATTTATCCAAGATTTTGCGAAGATCGCGCAACCATTAACACATCTCACAAAACAAAATGTACCTTTCGTATGGGCGGAGGAACGAAAGACAACTTTTAAAAAACTAGAAGAATTACTGTGCTCAGCACCAGTTTTGGCTCTTTACGACTATCTTCTTGGAACTCAACTTAGGACTTATGGTTCAGGCGTTGGACTTGGTGCAATTGGAAACCACTTGCTTTCGCCAGTAGTCAGATCAACAAACATATCTACATGTATATGTTAGTAGTATAAAATTGCTCGAACAGCACGCAGCTCTGTGGAAAAAAACTTACTTATTGATTAAGAACAAAAGTCGAAAATTTATCAATAAAAAGGAAGTAGCGATAATTATAATTCGTATTCTACAGAATATTCAAAAGCTGTTCGTATCAAAACCTCTAACTGGATATTTGGGTCCGTTCTTTTTTTCAATCTTTGGTTCAAAAATGAAATCAAATCAAAACTTTTTGGAACGGCACATAATCAATCACTTTTTCATCACGTTTACAATATAAATAGTCATATATATAGTCGAACATCTCACCAAATTAAATAGAAATTTTGTAGGGTAAATTTTTTCTACGCAATCACAATCGTTCTGTTCATCAATAAGTCAACATCACCTTGCAAATTGGTCTCCTACGCTCAACATTTTCAGCTAATCATCCTTTAAGTTTCAACGTTACCTTGTAAATCTATGCATAATAATCAAAAGTTTTTGTTATGATAATTGTTCATTATCAAATTCATCCTAAAAGTTTTACTAAGTTTTATCTTAGTTTGACTAGTCCGTTTTCAGTGCGCATCCAGCAATTTTCCATCATTGCAGTGAATATAGGAAATTAGATATCTTTCACTCCTCAGTTCGTTGTCCAGCATCTATCATCTTACGTCAGATTTCCAATCGTATTCAGCATCAAATTAAAGTAAGTAGCATTTATAAGGAAAGGAAGTGGAAAAAGAAAAGTTGTCTCAGAGTAAGTCTTGACTCTATGAGAGCTGGATACTGAAAGATATTATGAATATGGTTTTAGTTGGTCAGTACAACTAAAACTATACCTACCTATAACTATAACTATGGTTTTTATACTAAATTTTAGCTATCTCCCTTCTTCTTCCTCATACAATTATTAAAACAAGTAAAGATAATGAAAACAACTAGAACACTTGATCCTACTAATTGGGTTCTCGATGAATCAGTTATTTCCAAGCAGAAGCACCGAGCGTAGCCTGCTTAGTATTCGCTCTAACATCGATTTATTGATTCTCTTTATTACATTAACTAAGTTGATTCACTTTTAACTTTTATAAAATAAAAGTAAATTGATTTAGAATTGTGTTTCACTTGTATTGTATTGTGTTCAAATTGTGACAAATAAAAAATCTGAAACTCTTTTCAATTCTGAGTCTGAATTTATTTGATTACGAAGAGTATTTATACTCTTCGCTAAAAACCAGATGGTACAAGTAATTAGTTTTTCACATAAATAATTTTCAAACATAAACATTTGGTTATTTTTGTTACATATACCGACCGCCTTTCTGAACAGCCACTGTTCAGTTACAAAATTTAACTTCTTCCATCTTTGTTGATTTAATGACTTTCGGTTGATAGCAAAACTGGTGCTGCCTCAAAAGCTTCTCATCACTGATGATAGTGTTATCAGCTCGCAAAATAGTACCCACTTCAGCTCCAACCAATTTCTCAATCTCAGAACGTAGGACAGAGCCTGAATCATCAAGGGAAAGATTCTCTAACTGAAAAGTTTGATCCAAATAGCTTATAGAGAATTTGGTATATTTTCCCTGCACTGGTCTTAGAGTACTAGATTTAGGTACTAGTATTTAGTACTAGGTTTAGATTGCTCAATAGAATCCTTAAAAACATCAAGATCATATAGTTTAGCATGAATGGTCGTCGTGAACTTTTGTTAGTTTCCAATTAATCAGGTTTCACCGGAGTCATTTTATAATGTTCCAGATGCGCAAGTTGACTAAAAGTATAAGTGATGTTATCGATGGAAAAGTTCAGGTTCATTGATATTTTAAGAATGTTATCTGGGCATTCTTTGGGGTTACCAAACATTGTTATGTTGTGTCCAACACAGTAAATATAGAAGTGATCATTGACAATTTTAATTTGCGGTTTTCTTATCTTGTATTTGGACACTTCTACACAATTTTCTTTAGACCATAAATCAATGTTTAGAGATTTGTCACAATAGTTTGGGAAGTGAACTAAGTAAGGTTGCTTAGTCTCTTCAGCGTCTATTGAACAAATTTCTGTCGAAGTTTCATTAACAACTATATAATGTGGACCTTTGTAGTTCTTCAAACACACGGTTTGGTTATCTTTGTCCAGAAGAACGAATGGATCAGCCTTTTGTACTACCAATTCGATTGCAATCTCCTTCACTTTGAACGTTAATTCGATGAACCAACTTTCATTAAAGGTGTTGTTTGAAATCATTTGACAATTCGCTTCGGTGACTGTAAACAATGGACATGAGTTCTCACATGGTAACTTTATATTGAAAAAATTGAAGGTTGACATCGGTATTGTTCCTTGGAGTCGAATAGAGTTTTTCATTTCATCCAAGATGGATATCATTCTATTCATTTCGAAAGATATATCAGATGCTCTAAATGAGTTCTCAAATGACATGTGCTCAAGCTGTGAAACTCTAATTTTGAGTTCAGATAACTCGACTGCCATTGTCATCATTCTAGCTTCAGATTCAGTTTCTCTGCTAGTTCCCTAGTGATTAATGAGATTTCAGATCCCGTATCTAGCATCGAATCTACCTTCAAACCATTAACTTTTATGTACTGTTGAATCAAATTCCTATTTAGTAAATGAACTACAGGATTGACTAAATACTTCTCTTCTTGTTCAAAACAATAATCTGATTCCATATCTGCAATATCAGATTCATCTCCCTGATAAGCTGTGATTCGAACCTGCGGTTCTTTACCTCAACCGCGGCCACGACCACGACTAGGAGGTCTACCTCGTTTAGGTGAGGGTGATTTTTCTTTAGACCTACCTCGTCTAGCTGGTTGTTTCGGAGCTAATGTTTTTACTATAGTTTCTTTCTGTGAAGTTGAGGGTCTATCTTTCAATTTTCAGGTTCAGCAGTATCCAAAGCAAAGGGTTTTTGTCTAGCAAATGCACGATTCGTGACTCCCGGGTAACCTGGAGTATAGTTATTATTGGCTAGCGCTGTCTGATAGCTATTATTTGCTTGGGCAATAACTTGTTGATACTCTGCATTGGGTTGAACAATATTTGGATTAAAGTTAACAGGATACTGCTGTACTCCAGTCGACTGATTCGAATTATTGGGAGTAAAACTAGCACCATAATTTTGTTGATTATAATCATTATCTACTTTTCTATTGAAATGACACCGTTCATCAGTGTGGCCAAGTCTTTTGCAAATGTTGCACCTTTTTGTAAACGAGTCAAACCTTTCCTTAATTTGTTGTAGTTGTGTTTGCAACCGAAGCGTTTCTCGACTAGGTGCATCAAAAGGAGTAGAGCAACTATGCATAGCTCGTTCTGCTAATCTTGCAGATTCGAGTAGGTCTTTAAGAGTTGTTTGATTTTTTGAATGAATGCCATATTTAATTTG
This sequence comes from Tetranychus truncatus, assembly GCA_028476895.1. Lineage (NCBI taxonomy): Eukaryota > Metazoa > Arthropoda > Arachnida > Trombidiformes > Tetranychidae > Tetranychus > Tetranychus truncatus. The sequence continues at coordinate 17,094,276 of CM052060.1, forward strand.
TGGCAATAATTTTTCTTTAATCATACTAATTGTGACTGGAGAACAGGATCAGCGAGAACTGGAGCTGATGTGGTGAGAAGGCACTCTGGGTTTGACTGATTCCGTCAGAGGTAGACTTAGTAATAAGTTAGCAGATTAAAGATGAAGAACTAAGTGATTTATTTACCCAAAAGTTATGATACATATACAAATGGATGAGGGAGCCGAGAGAATGCCATTGGACCTTTAGTCTCTCAGAAAAGTTGAGTTTATCATGTTTTCCCCCTTTGAGGGTCAAAGTAAGGGCAAAATAGGGTTTTGGAGAAGGAGTGTAAAAAGTGGTGCGGATAAGTGTGTGCAAGGAATCAGCTGATCTGACATTTCGTCACATTCGCTCACGGTTTTAAGACATTTGTTGTCTATCGACAGATGGTTTTAGTTGTGAAGAATGAGCCCGAAAAGTAGATCCAGTTAAGGATTCTGACATATCAAATGTGACAGGGGTGATTTTATTTACAATAAAATATGGAGCAGTGTATTTAGGGGACGTTTTGGTGGATGGTAAATTGTCCGGAACGATCTTGACTACTTTGGAACCGATGTTGAAATTCGAATCCGGGTGTGAGGTATCATGACGTTTCTTCAATTTTTCTCGGTGCGATGCAGTTCTTTTCTGAGCCAATTTACGAGCTGTAACGAGATCTGGCGTTTGATTGGCTGAGAAAGGAGGCGAAGTTTCAGTCCCGAAGAAAAGAAAAGACGGAGAGAAGCCAGTGATATCGTGCGGTTCTTGATTGTAATTTTCGACTACATTGGAGAGTAGAGTACTCCATTTTCTTTTCGGATGGTCGAGGGAATCAGTTTTGAGTTTAGACATCAGAGTCCCATTTATTCGTTCCACAATTCCATTAGTTTGCGGATGGTAGGGAGTTGAAAGGCGGTGTTTAATGTTGTGCCGTTTGAGACAGTTAGCAAGAATATTGGATGTGAAGCTCTTATAATTGTCTGTTAAGAGAGCTTTTATTTTGACACCGGTGGATACAAGTTTATCAACAAGAGTGACGATGGTTTGTGCGGTGTTTTTCGGAGTCGGGAAGGCCCAAACATATCGTGCAAAGTGATCAACAAAGACCTGAATGAATTTGTGTTTGGTGTTGTTGGCTGAAGGACCCATTACAATGGTATCAAGTCCAACGAGATCACCAGGAAAAAGTTTGGAATCAGGTATGATCATTTCACCGATAGTTGGTTGATGACGATTCTTAGCGAGCTGACATGAAGAACAAGAGCTGACGTAACTGCGGATTTCACACAGGAGTGGAGACAAGACTTTTTGCAGAATACTTTGGAATGTAGCCGGAGCGTTCTTTAAACCAAAAGACATAACTAACCATTCAAAGTGACCTTGGTAAGTGATGAAAGCAGTTTTCTCAATACAATTGGGATTCATTTGAATGTGCCAGTAACCCCAAGCTACATCGAGAGTCGTGAAGTATTTACAGCCCTGAAGTCCATCAATTATTTCGGAAATGATCGGGAGTGGCATTTTATCATCTATCGTGATTTTATTTAAACGTCGATAGTCAATGCACATTCAAGAAGTGCCGTCTTTCTTAGGGACTAGTGTGACGGGGAAGGCCCACGGACTAGTACTCTCTCGAATGAGTTTCTTTTCTTTCAATTCTGCAATTTGTCTGTTTATTTCGTCGTATTCAGATTGGGGGCGACGATAGTAACGAAGTTGAATTGGTGGATATGAAATCGTGTTTATCTGATGCGTCTCGATATCAGTTCTTCCGATATCAATTTCTGAATTAGAGAAAACCTCTGAATAAGTTTCTACGAGTTTATTGATATCTGTTATTTGTTCAGATTGAACTGTTAGTTTGATTTGGGTGGTTTGCAATTCAGCCGTTTGAATAATTCGGTATAAAGATTTGGAGGAGTTGAGCAAGCTATAGAAATTTGTTTTTGTTTTTGATGTACATCAATATTAAAAAGTCCGCCAATGTCGACTCCGATAAGGACTGGGTGACTAATGTGGAAGATTTGTAAGGTGACTTGTTGCGTCACCGGACCTATCGTGAGGTTAACTCGTGCAGTTCCATAAGTATTGATAGAGCCATGGAGCTGTTTAACGGAGATAGTATTATGGGCAATTGGTTGAATGGCTAATACCTTGGCTGCGGATAAACTTAAGATAGAAATATTAGAGACTGTATCGGGGGTCATTACAACCTCCTTTCCATTGATGTGGCCAAGGAAATTGATCAGACTAGGGAAAGACGAGGTTGACACAGCTTGTGCAAACGAGGAGGTAGCAGTTACAGTATCGCTGGGCGTGGAAGGTCGGCTCGGACACTCCCGATGCCAGTGAAATTCAGTCTTTCCTAGGTTGGTGCAGTATTTACAAGGTGTACGTGGTTTCTTATTATCAAAAGTTTTAGCCTAAGTGGCGAAAGTTTTTGCGGGAGGTTTAGACGAGGAATTGATTGAGGATCGTGACTCTTTGAAATCCAATGATCGTTGTTCCATCTTTAAGGCGATGTTCAACCATTTTTCTAGAGTCGTAGGACCAGCAGCGTCAAAATACATTTTCCAGCTGGATGGGAGACCCTCGGTTAGCTGTTGTATTTTGTCGGATTCTGTTAGTTCAGTGCAAGCAAGAAGTTTTGTTTTTTCAGAGTAATAATCGCGTATAGAAGAATCGCGGAGATATAATTTCTGTGCTTGAATTAGAGGATTGCGGACATTTGGGCGAATCTTTGGGTTATTTTGCTAACAACTGTAGCATACGCAAAACGCCCATCAGTACATTCTTCTGCGAAGAATTCAAGTGCTTTACCTTTGAGGTAATACCGAGTTTCCGTTTCGATCATTGTTCTTTGGGAATGTGTAGTTCATAAAGTTTGAACAAGATTCAACTCTAATTCACTGGTTCCACCGCCGTATTTGTCAAGTCTGTCTGAGTTTGTAGATTGTTCGGGAGTTTCAGTTGGTGGTGCCATGGTGTAAAATTTTATTTATCTCAAAACAAAAGGACAAAGAAAGATGGAAAAAGACAAAGTTATTGAAAAGTTTTTCTATGGAGAAGATCGAGACCGTTAGATGGAGAAGGATTGTCGGCAGTGTCTGGAGTAGTGTGGGCTCTGAAGCGGAGAGCTCTAGCAGCTAATAGTGAAGATCGTGTTAGAAGGTGTTGTGATTCCTGCGACTAAATGGATTCAAAAGCTGCTTGTGCTTCTAAACGAGACGTGAATTTTCGCTTCTTTAATTCTTCTTCTTCGTTATGGGCTTGCTTTGCTTTATGTAAACCTTCTTGATAGGTTCGTACAGCAACCTTTGTGATCTTACGAGTATGACGAGCGAGATGGTTTGCTTGTAAGGTAGAAGTACGACCTTCTTTAGCAGCTTCCAAGACGTCCGATTGCCTCTTGCGTTTCAGAGCAAGTTTTCTACGCTGAGCCCGTGTTGTTTCGCTCGACTGCAGGCAAAAATACTGATTTAATTTCCAAAGTCACATAAGCTGAAAGATCATTGTTATCCAGGAACGGCGATTCAGATTCGGAGATTCTGATGAGAAAGAAATGTTATTTAAAGATAAAATGAGTTCATTGTCCAAACAATTCAATGATATTCCAGCAAATTAGATTGTTTAACCTTCCAACCGCAATAGGGATTCAAATCGCAGGTATATGCCAATTGCCCGGAAGCACGCAATCGATACGCAAAAAGGCCCCAACGTATGTAGGTTCATCCTAGACTGAGAGATCAGACTGATGAAAGATCAAAACAATTTAACAATAGACCTGTTCCACGCTGTTAGGAATACGGACATGAAGGTCATGTCCGAATGAACTGTAACCAATATAACACGACTCCAAAACGAACTGTTTACTCAAGAGTTTACGACGAAAGGGGTACTCAAAAGAGTAAAAACAAGAAAGGACAGAAGAAAAAGTGGAGTTACATACATGTTACTAAAATAAAAAAATAAAAAAAACATGGTGAAAGGGATAGTTGAATTATAGTATTAGACACGTACCAAAGAAATCACATAGAAGTTTACTTATTTAGTTAACTCCGGTTAATGAAGTAAACTAACTTATTTTTTATTTCTTTACTATTCAGATGGAGTTAGCAAACGAGAATATTAGCGCTGATCAAATGGCCAGTCAAAAAGTAAAATGGTAATTAAAATTTTAAATGGTAAAACAATTGGAACTACTGAACAAAAAATCGACTCGAATAGTTTTCGGACCTGAATTGCACAGGGCTCATATTATATGACTCAATGTTATTTGATTTTATCGATATACGCTAAACATTTCATTTGATATTATGGCCATCCACGTCCTTATCTGGAACGGATTTATTTCAAATTATCGTCAACTCCTCCCGAAATGCACAAATATACGAAGATTACGGCTTCAATAAAATATTCTATTTTAATGAATAAGGCTGAGCGATGTTTAAAAAGACACATTAATCACCTAAAGAATCAGTTAAGTCATAAACAGCAACAAAATCACCCTCTGAACTCATACCATTATCCAATCAACATTGTACTATTTGTTTTGGAAAAAATCATTTTAAGCCAGATTGTCAAAATTGTTCTTATTGCTCCAGCGAATCAGATTTACGAAAATTTTGCCCTAAGTTAAAATTAGAACAACCTGTCATTTCGAACTTGATAGCTACATCATGTACATCGACTAGTAATCCGAAATACAAACGATACCGCCAATTGAGAAAAGAAAGACGCCAAAAAGAAAGAAAACAATTTGCGAATCGCATTTGGTTTATAACGCCTAATCAATTCAACCCTGAGTTTATTCGTCAATTAGAGCCCATAGGAATAGAAATTCAACAACCAACGGTAGCTTTGGATATAGGAGGTAAGGGTAATGGCAGTCTGGGAAATGGACATTTATCAGGGTGGTTTGGAAAAATAAAAAGAGTTCAAACATTATATTACGCCGAGATATACGCGAAATTTGATGAAAAATCGAGCACGCGCAGAAAAGCGATTTCAGGAAAAACCTAAAAAATAAGGGTTTTAGGGTAAAAAATATTGAATTGCATTCAAAAAATAGATTAATCGTGAGTAATTAAGTTATAAAGTGATTGATCAAAACAATCCTACCATAACGAAACGGTAAATCTAAAGGTTATGGTCAATGGTCGACTGGGCAAGACCGGACAGTAGTCAAATTTTTTAGTCATTTACTCAATCATTTAGTCAATAGGGAAAATCAAAACAGAACTAAAGGGTGTTAAGGTTTATTTCTGACAAAATTATTGGAAGAATAAGGTGAAAATTGTGATAACATGATGATAATGATAAATCGGTCACTTGTATTTGCTCGAGTATTTTGATTAACCTTTACTTTTGTGATTTCATCTTTATTTTAAGATAATTTGTCAGAAATAAACCTTAACACTATTTACTATAATGTTTTGACTTGCGATCTAAATGAGTCTTCCAATTCTTGTGCTATTTTGTGTTTAGTCCTTTAAATTTTTCGATTAAAGCTAAAAATGCCGATTGATTTTTAATAGCAATGCAAAGTACTGATTGCAGAGTACTGTATTAATATCAATTTTTTACCGAATTTCGTATAATGAATGCATTATACTGCACGATAAAAATCGTAATTTATAGTTTCAGCTCTTTTTATTGTATTTTAGCATTCGTTTGATTGATGCAACAATAAATTGTTACAACCAGTGATAAGATTATGATGTCTTAAACATGAGTGTATTCAGGCAATCTAATCAGTTTAGGTGCTTCCAAACTCAAAACTATCAGATGCCGTTATTGCATGATAATATTGTTCTGAATAATGATTGCGACTTCAAATAATTAAGATAATTGATTTACCGATATCTGAAACTCCACACAATACAATTACCTAAGTGCATATTTTGCTAGAGTTTAATTAATCTAATCGGGTGAATTTTCCTGTGATATTCAGATGTTTATTATAATATTAAACGATTTCGATATTGGTAAAAGTATTTAAAAGCTTCCGTTGAAGGAGTAACATGACTAATTTTATAACTTTTGACATGTTAATTCAGCTGAAAAGATTTCCAAAATGACGCTTGAAGGATATTGTGGTTACAATTCATGGGTGAATAACTTTTTTTTTGTTGACTCAAGCTAATTTTTTTTAAATAACAAAAATTTTGTTTAATGAATTCAACAGGATTTGATTGAACAATGGAACTCCGATTCATTTGTAATCTCACCTTGTTTCTGTGACACTTTTTTACTTTGGACCACTTCACTCTTCATTTACCTTTCAATACCATTTTCAATTTCATCCTCAAAATCAACAGATTCATGCAAAAAACTGCCATGGACTTTACTAGTTATCTCAAAATTAGTGAGTATAAACAACTTACAGCTATGTTTAAGATTTGAATTTAATCTTCACATTTTTAATTTCTTTTTTTCAATTAATTGCAAGATTATTGGTTCAATCCTCATTATATCGAGCATTTACGAATTGATTGATTCTTTGATTGAATTGAAAAATGATCAAGTTGTTTACCCAGCTGCTTACCTAACTCCATCTATTAAGCTCTCAACATATGTAAGTTGTCTTAAGTGCCTAGAGTATTGACTTGATAAATACCCGAACAGGTGTTATGTTAGGCTTCTTTAGTAATTAGTGTTTAATCCTCATTTACATTGTACTGTTTATCTTGTATGCTCAATCTGAACTCGTCTCTTATAGATTCTTGCATTATGGCTTATTTGGTATTATCGACTCAAAGGAGTTCACACTTCAGTCTCATTAACCATTTATTGGTTTCTTATGACTATTTATTCTGTATTGAATTTTTATTCATTGATAGTTACTTTGAATCATCCTGTAAGTATTCAGATTTACTTAATAATTCAATAAATACATTTTGCTGATTCAAAACTTATCTCTGAAGTTTTGAATAGGATGAAAGTCTTGAAATTATATGCATGACTATCTTAATTTTTAAAATTCACAGGATGAATTCATTTGGTCATTTGACAAGACTGATATTGTCAACAAATCACTGCAAACTTCTGGTATCCTTTGTCAACTGTTTCTTTGTTGTTTTGCTGATACAAAAAGAGAAATATTCACTAAAGAAATTGAGGTAAATAAAAATGTTTATTAAAATAATTTAATGTATACAATTTAATATCATTGGTCTAATACTTTATGTTAATTAACATGTCTTTCATCAATTTAATTAATTTCAGAATGAATGTCCTTACGAGAGCTCATCGTTCATCGGTAGATTATTTTTCACATGGTTTGACTCAATGGCAATTCGAGGTTACCGCAAGACTCTCCAAGAATCAGATATATGGAACTTGAGTGGGGAAAATACATCATTAGCCATTGAAAGGAAAATCACTGCTGTTGAAGCAAAACTCCATCGAGATAATCAGCAGAAGAATCAAGTTAATATTTTGAAGATTTTGTTAAAATCTTTTTGGCCAACTCTACTTCTTGGTGCCGTATGCAAGCTTTTTTCGAGTCTATTGGTTTTTGCTGGTCCACAATTGATGGATGCTTTGTTAACATTTGTTGCCTCTGATTTACCACTATGGAGAGGTTATGTTATTGCTGCTGCTATGTTTGTTTCATCACTCACACAATCAATCCTCGACTCCCAATCTGAGTTTTGGACCCAAATAACGTCAATACGCTTAAGGTCAGCTCTCGTTGCAAAAATTTATAAAAAGGTAAACAATTCGTGTTTTTCATTCTTGCACTTCCAGTTATTCATTTTGCTTTTATTAAAATTGTAATATTACTTTAGACTATCAAGCTTTCGAATCTTGGAAAACGTGATTATACAACAGGTGAAATTGTAAATATAATGGCTGTTGATGCTCAGCGTGTAATTGACTATGTGAATATTGTCAACATTTTGTGGTCAGCACCACTTCAACTCGGGGTTACTATTTACTTGTTATGGAGGCAGTTAGGTGTTTCATCAATCATAGGACTATCAGTTATAATATTACTTGTCCCTTTCAATTACATTGTTTCGACTCGATTTCGCTTATGTCAACTTGCTCTGATGAAAGAAAAAGATTCTCGAGCAAAACTAATCTCTGAAGTTTTGAGTGGGATGAAAGTCCTGAAATTATATGCATGGGAAGAAGCTTTTGGTGATATAATTGCAGCAATTAGACGCAATGAAATCAAATATTTGAAGTCTCAAGCAATTTGGATGGGAGGAATTACGATTGCTTTTGCATCGGTACCTTTTTTGGTAGGTAAATGCATACTTAAAAGTACCGGAAAATTCACTAAATCATTATTTTATTTTCTTGATTAGGTGACAGTCGTTTCCTTCACGACTTTCATATTAATTGATAAAAATCATATCCTTGATGCAAATAAAGCCTTTGTATCAATTTCATTAGTATATCTTCTTAATATGCCGCTGGGTATGCTTCCTATTGTAGTAACTTATGGAGCAAGTGTAAGTAGTTGAGTTTTGTCAGAATTTCGATTTTGAATATAAATGTTATTAATTTTCAATATATTTCTTGTTCATTCCACTATTTCGCAGTTTTTAGTTTCCCTCAAAAGAGTAAATAAATTTCTTGCTGGAGATGAGCTTGACTTTGAATCTATTCGTCATGATCCTGATTCTTCCACACCGATAGAAGTTAAGAATGCAACCTTTTCCTGGTCTCCTGATGAAGAACCAACCCTTAAGGATATAAACCTAAAAGTTGAAAAGAAAAAATTGGTTGCTGTTGTTGGTATTGTCGGGTCCGGTAAATCTACTTTATTGTCCGCTCTTCTGGGCGACTTACACAAGCAACATGGCTTTGTAAATGTTTATGGTAAAGTGGCTTATGTACCACAATCATCTTGGATTCAAAATGCAACAGTTCGTGACAACATTTTGTTTGATGCACCTTTTATTAAAGGAAAATATGATCAAATTATCGAAGCCTGTGCTTTAGCACCGGACTTGAAGATATTAGCAGGTGGAGATTTAACTGAAATTGGTGAGAAAGGAATCAATGTATCTGGTGGACAAAAACAACGTATCTCAATTGCTCGTGCCGTTTATTCTAATTCAGACATTTATCTATTTGATGATCCACTTTCGGCTGTTGATGCACATGTTGCCAAACATTTGTTTGATCAAGTTATTGGACCAAAAGGCATGCTTAAAAATAAGACTCGACTTTTGGTCACTCATAGAATCACATTTTTACCACAAGTCGATGAGATTGTTGTTTTGAGAGATGGAAAAATTTACGAAAGTGGAACTTACAGTGAACTGATGGCCAAAAAAGGCGAATTTTTCGATTATATCGTACAATATCTAACTGAACGAGAAGAGGAATTAGATTCTGAAGAGAAAGATTTTGTAAAAGCTTTAGATCCTGAAATTGAGAAAAAGTTATCACTGACTAGATCTGTATCTATCAGTGATTCATTAACATCATCCATTCGTCTTCACCGTCGCAAATCACGTGCAAGTATAATTCGAAGTGCAAGCGTGATCTCGAAAAATGAGGAACCTGATTCAAAAGGTGATAAATTCAAACTCATTGAAGCGGAAAATGCTGAAACTGGATCAGTAAATAGCAAAATTTATCTTGACTATTTCATTGCTATCGGAGTGAAAGCTTGTGCAGTAACATTGATCCTTTTCGCTGTATTGCATGCAACTAGTGTTGGATCAAGCTTGTGGTTAACTGCTTGGTCAGAGGATTCTCTGGATCCTTTTAATTTCAATAACACGGCTTTGCGTAATAAACGTCTTATAGTCTATGCTCTTTTGGGCACTGGTCAGACTCTTTTAGTTTTTGCTAGCACGATGGTACTCAGCATTGCAGTTGTGAATGGTGCATGTTGGATTCATGAACAAATGTTATCACGTTTAGTTCGAGCTCCAATGTCATTCTTCGATTCAACACCAACAGGACGGATTTTGAACAGATTTACCGGAGATATTGGTGTAGCTGACACATCTATTGGTTTCAATTTGAATACTCTTGTGTCTCAAATATTCAGTTCAATTGCTTCAATTATAGTTATTTCAATGGAAACTCCGCTTTTGTTGGTAGTAATTTTGGTACTTGGAGTAGTTTATATTTTTATTCAGGTAATTAATATTCCAAACAATCACGATCACTGTAATAGCAGGTTCTTAATAACTTTTACCTTTTATTTTAGAAAATATACATCGCAAGTTCACGACAACTAAGACGAATTGATGGAGTTACTCGATCACCTGTTTATTCACATTTCTCTGAATCAGTTTCTGGATCATCTTCAATTAGAGCTTATCGAGCAACAGATAGATTCACTCACAAAATATTTAAATTAGTTGATATAAACAACAGTACATCTATAGCTAATCTTGCTGCTAGTCGTTGGCTTTCAATTAGACTTCAGATACTTGGTAACATTATAGTTACATCAACCGTCATTTTAGCAATAAATGCTCGTGGCAACTCGACTGCTGGAAGAACTGCATTTTCTTTCAGTTATGCATCACAAATAACAAGTATTTTAAGTACTCTGGTTCGTGCATTTTCGGATATTGAAAATAGTTTGGTCTCAGTTGAGCGTTGTTTGGAGTACACCAAACTACCTGTTGAAGTAAGTTTTTGTTCATGATTTTTGGACAGGCAGATTTTTTTGAATCGCTTTTTAGATAAAACTTGCGGCCTGTATTCACTAATTTAAGTGAATACAGGCTTCAATTGGCTCTAAACTTACTCATATTTATGATTTCTCATTTTAAGGCTTCTTGGATCAACCCTACGCATAGACCACAAAAAGACTGGCCATCCAAAGGTAATATAACCTTCAACAAATATTCAACTCGATATCGACCTGGACTCGATTTGGTATTGAAAGAAATCACTTGTTGCATAAACTCTAATGAAAAGGTTGGGATTGTTGGACGAACTGGTGCTGGTAAATCATCTTTAACTTTGGCTCTATTCCGATTGATTGAACCCATCGAGGGAACTATTAAAATTGATGATGAAGATATAACTCGATTAGGACTTCATGATCTTCGTTCAAGACTAACAGTTATACCTCAAGATCCTGTCTTGTTTTCTGGCTCATTTAGACGCAACTTTGATCCCTTTGAAAAGTATGCTGATCATGAAATATACAATGCTATTGAACAAGCTAATTTAAAAGACTTTGTAGCCTCTTTGGACAATGGATTGGACCATGAAATCACTGAAGGTGGAGATAATCTGAGTGTTGGTCAAAGGCAACTTGTTTGTTTGGCTAGAGCTTTGCTTCGAAAATCTAAGATTCTTGTTCTTGATGAAGCAACTGCAGCTGTTGATGTAGAAACAGACGAATTGATCCAGCAAACAATTAGGGAACAATTCAAAGATTGTACTATTGTTACGATCGCCCATCGTTTAAATACAATCTTAGATTATGACAAAATTATCGTGATGGACAAAGGTCAAATCATCGAGCACGATAAGCCTGAAAATCTTTTGAAAAACGATGAATCTGTATTTTATAGCATGGCTAAAGATGCCAAACTTGTTTGATGCACGCCACTGTAAGAAGCCCATTCTGCCTAGTAAGAATATGACATTTCTGGTTGATTACACGAACCAAAGAGTAGAATAACAAGATAGAACACGACCCATAAAAACTGTAAAGTTGAGATTTAGTTCACTGTCAGATGGCACCAAAGAGAAAAACAATATACAACAACATTCAAAGAGTATAACAAGAGGTAGCACGCAATGTTAACTATCTTTTTGAGATAAGGATAGGGAAAAGGAGCATAACGCGATGGCGCCACTAGTAATTTGTATAAAACTCAGTGTTTTCGGTATTTCTTTCGTGATTTACCATTAATTTTTAATTTTTTTACAAAATAATAACTATAAATGAGCTTAAAGATCAAAATCATACCTATTTCCATGTAATTTTTGATAATTATGATGATAATATAATAATAATTTCGTCTTACAATGTCGGCTACATTAAAGAAAAGCTTGAATCAAAAAATACAACGCATTTAATCATCATAAAGCAGGAAAATAATCATTTTTGATCTAAATTTAGCATCATTATGACGTTGCCAAAATATTTGCAATTCAAAAGCCTTTTAATTACTTATCAAGACAACTTATTGCATACTGTGCTAACATAAAAGATTTAATGATATCTACAAAGCTATTTGAACTGCACTAGCTTCACATATTAAGACAAAAGATGTCAATGATGTAGAACAACTTCATGCTGTAGTGAAAAAATGTTTGAAAGCAGACATTTTTTTCATTCCTTAATTGTTTAGGTTTACGCGCTTGATGAATTTTAATCACTTAATGTCTACCTGATGCAGAATATTTAAACACAATACTATAATAGTGCATGTATTATAATGTAAAGCAAGCAGAAAGTGAATGATTGCCTAATCTAACTCGAATATCATTCATGTATGCAGCCCAAGGTTCCGATAAGATCTACTATTATCTGTTTATGTTGAGATACGTCACTAGATAAAGTCTTATAATTATAATCCAACATATTTTCTATGAATTGTATCGATAAAGTTGCAATCAGTGAATCGTAACTGATAATTGTTCTTTAAATACAAAATTGAAAGAAAAACAAAATAATACAATCAGTCGAATTATGGTATTGGAGGTTCAGAAGAAGATGGTACATGAGGAGAGATTACAATATTAGAGGTAGGAACAGCTGTGCAGGATGGTTCAGTATTATGATAAGAGGAAGAGCAAGATGGAAGCGAAGAAGTCGATGGAACAGGTGATGGACGAGAACTGCTGGGTAAGTTGGCTTTTGCCTTTTGAATACTGCTAATTGACTTAGAATATTTGATTTCCTCCCGAAGATCTTTCAAATGCTTTGATATGTACATGTTTATCAATCTCCGTATGATATGGTTTCTAATGGCGGTTTTATGACATTCTGGTATAAAGGAAAAGTCTTTCTTCCAGAGAGATTTAAAAAGATGGTATTTGACTCCTACTATGGCAATCAAATTTGGAACTTCTTCCTCTAACTGGTCAATACAATCAGAAACGCAGTTAACTAAATTACGTGTTGGAAAAATCAATCGGTTTTCTTGGCTGGGATCATAATTTCGCACGTGTATATACTGATGTTCTGGTAAAGTACCAGTAGATGCTAAAACGTCTAGACGTTCTTGACAATATTCAGCACTTTCCTTCACTCTTCTGACGACATATCCAGCTATATATGAAACCAGACCTTTATCAATAGATGGGTTATTGATTTGGAGGCACATTGAATCTTCATTGATGTCACAGTCCCTGAACGTGGTGCAAAATTCTGAAAATTCTTGCGATAGCTCATGATTAAAAGATTCTAAATATGCAGTCAACTCTGTCTCAAAGTCATCAGAAGCATTCGATTAAACACTGTCTATATCTTCATTAGTAAACAGATTGAAATCGTGATCTGGCTCACAATTTGCACCGGGTGGATGGTTTCGTGAATACACAATCAAAGATTGACGGAATCTCAACCGATAAAATGATGTGTTCAAGTGTGGAGTAGAGGATTTGAGCATAGCAAAGTGGTTCTCTAAAATATCCTGACAGAATCTTCTTGTGAAAACAGAAGTAAAACCATGCTCAAATAAGTGTTCAGCTGTCGAAATAATTCCTCTTATTGATTTACTAAGCATTTGCAAGCAATAAACTCGACCATTCTTAACAGTTGAAGATCCAGATTTCAAGAAGAACAGTTTATCTCCATCAATAAGTTTATCAAATGTTTCGAGAAAAGAAATCAATCCGTTATCACGTTTCAGCGCCGTTTTCCATGTCTTACCATCCTGATAACCAGTCGATGATGAGTTGAGGATGTCGAAAAGTTTATCAAATACTCGAAAAAGTTCAACAATCAACTTATATTTATCGGCATACGGATCACCCATTACAATTGCATAGGCGAATGATGAAGATACGGTGTGACTAAAGAGCTGTGTAGCCAACTTTACTCTCATCAAATCGAAGCCCGAAGGATAAAGGTGCTGTCTTGTTAATTTAGGGCATGGACTTACGATAGCTTCGTCGCTGACAATCGGCTCGAGATGACCTAAAACATCTCTCCATCTTACTATGCCTTTAAGATTAGGTCCAAAATCACAATATAAATCATATTTCATCAAATTATTCCTGATAAGTTTGATAATATGTGGAACATCGTGCATGAAAAATAACTTGTGATCTCCAAATAGAAAAGAAGACGAATCAGTATCGATATTTAAAGATCTTGCAAGTGCTCGATTTTTTCCATCTCCGTCACAAACAGTAGCAATTACAAGAAACCCAGCTTCAAAAAGTGTTTCCAAGTTTTCTAACACTATTTTTTTAAGTAGTTCGGTATCAAAGTCATTCTTATTGACGAAATAATAGGCATAAACTTGTTTCCATCTGTTTCTTATCCCTCGAATACCAAATGCTAGTGCAGCTTGTGCATGTTGATCATTCCTTCCGTGTTTACCCATATCGACGAATCCATCAAACGAGTCTCTTCTTGGCAAGTATGTAAAACCAGGCTTAATTTCAGTCTCATCAAAACTCATAACAATGTATTTATCTTCCTCATCTGATGACAGAGCATGACGACGTAGAGCAGATTTTATTTCAGGTGATATTCTTGTTGTTGGGAACAATACTGATTAAATCGATTAAGCGTAATTGCTGAGGGTAGAGCGAAAAATTCTAGAAGAATAAAGAATTTCCTGGTGCTTTTGCTATTGATCACATTGCAGAGTTGCTTCGAAGCGGTCGTATGACGTCTCAATTGTGGGAATGAAGTGGTGTTTTTCACAGCGCAATTGAAAAGTATGAAAACTTCTGATGACACAAGAGGTCGAAGTTTATCAAGATGTTCAGCAATAAAAGATGAAGATGGATCGATGTGAAGTTTATTATAGCTTCTTTGGAGGTAAGCAAACTTTTTCTGCAGTGCCTTCAACTCTTCATTTGAATAAAAGTCACATTGGACACCGATTGTGTTGGCTGCTGGCTCATTTTGTGGTTCTATGAACCTGCACCTGTGAAGGTGAACCTAGTACTTCCTCCATTTCGATGTCAAAAGAATCATCCATAGGATCACAGAAAAACTCACTATCATATTCAATCAATCGTGGACGTGCATTTGGAAAAAGCCTATGAAAGTTTCCATGACGGTAATACTCAGATTCGTCGAAATGTAGTGAACAAATATAGATCTGTGAGCAATGGTCAGCAGTCAAATGCTCTGGTAACCCATTTTGCAAAAGATGCAACCATGATTGAGTTTGCATACGATCCGAAGGAAAAGCAAAGAATGTCACTCCAGAGTTGTTATTTGGCTGTGCTGAGGAACAGTTGATGATGGCACATTTACGGTTAACCACTATCGAGATGCAAGAATAGAAAAAAGGTGATTAATGATTCAATTTACATAAGCTAGCAGTTAAGATGACGAATGATAAAGCAACATACTTCTTATTATCTTTCAATATGCTATTGCGAGCAACAAAACAATCAGTGATTTGGACAAAAACCTGAGTAATAGTAAACAAATAGGTACATAAAAATTAGACAATGGACTGAAAAATCTCGATTGACATGAACTTACAATTTAATAGTATTTTGCGTCTAAAAACAACAAGCTAAGTCGTGACGTCTGAAAAGAAAAAGACATGGTAAATATGTAAACAAAATTAACAATGTAACAGAAACTTATAAGTTTGGATTAAAAGAAGTAAGTGCATGCAATAACAATAATAGTTTACAAGAAACTGCAACCAAAGCAAACAGTGGAAGACCAGGGATTTTGTGCGTTTCTCCCTAGTTCAATCGCACTTCAACTCATACACTTCCACCATTGATGTTTATTGTGAACACCTGTCTGCCGTTCATCAAGTTGAAGTTTTGATTGAGGGTAAAACTTTCGATAATACTCAAGGTAAGTGAAAATATTAATTTAGAAAAGCCTTTTGTGAGCAGATGATCTTATATTCAGTTTAATATAGTGAGATAATGTGGGGGTATGTGGGGGTATCCTTGTTTAAACATTGCTTTTCTTTTCAATTTTTCACGAAGAATTCGAGGAATGGAAATCAGTTATCGAGAGAGAGACCGATTCATATTTTTTCAAAAGACAAGGGAGCAAATCTTCATGGTACTACTGTAATAGGTCAGGTAACTTTGTCTCTAAAGGGAACAGTATCAGACACCTTAAGATACAGGGGTCAAGAAAGATGGGAGCGAAATGCCCAGCATCCATCAGAGCAACACAAGAAGGTTCTCAGATCAGAATCAAATGGTGGAAGACTCACGTTGGTCATGGTCATGAATTAAAACATATTAATATTCCTGAACATGATAAGATTGAATTAGCCTCGCATTTAGCTTTAGGTTTACCAAGAAGCAAAATCCTTGAAAATATCAGAGCATCTTGAAGTGAAGAGC
Organism: Tetranychus truncatus; assembly: GCA_028476895.1. Classification (NCBI taxonomy): domain Eukaryota; kingdom Metazoa; phylum Arthropoda; class Arachnida; order Trombidiformes; family Tetranychidae; genus Tetranychus; species Tetranychus truncatus. The sequence continues at coordinate 17,110,738 of CM052060.1, forward strand.
AATACCACCGAGTACAACTTACCACATATAAAGATCTTCTCAACATCGCGCGAGATAAGAAAATCCAGTGTCAAGTATTTCGACACAATAATGATTTGATTTCAGTAGAGTCCTGGGTTGAGGAAATGAAATCATCAAGCCTTGATCCAATTTCACTTTATGAGGTTGAAGAAGGCAAAGACTTTATACTTGTCATATCAACGATTGGTCAAAGATATCTGTTCCAAAAATACGGATGAAATGAAATAGCTATAGATTCAACACATGGCACCAATGATTATGGCTTTCAGCTAACAACTCTCATGATAGTTGATGAGAATAGGTATGTGGGGGTATGTGGGGGTTATTATTTCAATTATTATTTCACATCGTTACAGAGTCGGATTTCCAATTGCATACATGTATTCTTCTAGCGTTGATACAGTAACATTAGTGAAGTTCTTCACTTCCCTGGCAAAGTTCAGTGATTCGACACCCAAAACATTTGTGTCAGATGATTATCCAGCTTTTTACAATGCCTGGACGCAAGTTCTTGGCGCTCCAGAAAATCATTTGATCTGTACATGGCATGTTCTACGGAATTGGAACAAGCACATAAATTTGATAAAAAATGATACATTAAAAAACCAACTGAGAAATTATTCAAAATCCAGCGCGTGACTGACGAGAATCAGTTTATACGATTACTGGACTTTTTTAAGTCCAAATACGGAGATAATGAAGAAGTAGCTGATTTCATGAAATATTTCAAGGTGCATTATGAAAATCGCGTGCGTTTATGGGCTTCTTGCTGCAGACTCAATGTCGGAATCAACACGAATATGTACCTGGAAAGCTTACATAGGTATGTTTTGGGGTATGTGCGGGTATGTGGGGGTATCAAGTAAATTCTCACAATCTTGTTCTCTATTTAGATCTCTTAAGTATGTCTACATGCAAGGTAGAAAAATAAGGCGTATGGACGAATCAATTTCTATTCTCATGAAGTTAACATCTAACATGCAGTATGAACGGTTGATACGAAAAGAGAAAGACTACATTCCAAAAAAGCTTGCAGAGCTGAGAGCGAAACATAAACTCGCAATGACATACAACTTCACCACTAATGCAGACGAAAGTGAATTGAATGTGTTTACTTTGCTATCAGAGAAGGGTAATGAGTCGTCACTATACACGGTGAAATTATTTGAATCGAGTGAAGATTGTGTATGTTTATTGAGGTGTATTGAATGCAGAATATGTATTCATGAAGCTTCTTGTGATTGTATCGATTTTATCATAAAAGGGCAAATGTGTAAGCACATTCATTATGTTGCATTTAGCTATGGGGCATCTTTAAAGCAAGACAAAGATGATTATGATGACATGGCATGTAGCTTACAGATTCACGAAAATCAAGTGGACTCTGTATTAATTGAAGAAAGAGCTCACATGCTATCTCATAGTGATCAAGCCAAATTGAGGTGAGTTCGAACGAATTAACTGAATTATATAAATAAATAAATAACTGAATTATTATTGCAGTGACAGTAATTTGGAGACCATGAAAAGGAAAATAAGGTCACAAGTGGAACAAGCACTCGATCTCTGCACGAGTGCAAAACAGCTCAAGGCTCTACAAAAATTTGTAACAGCCATGGTTCCAACAATCAGAGCTGTCGATATTTCAGATGGAGAGGTTATATCAGAGCTTACTGGATCTCAAGAAAAGGGTAATAAGATAGAAAAACAAAGGAGATTCTGGAAAAAGAAAAGAAAACCTAGAAGACTAGTACTTGATGAATCAAATATTGAACATGAGCTCATGATTCAAGAAATAGCCCAATCGATAGTAAGAGAAGATGAAAATAGCCATAAAATTTGATTATTTAGAATAAAATGCAACAAAAATAATAAAGATATCAAAAATATTTATTGAAAAAAACAAAACTTGGCTGTGTGGGGGTATGTGGGGGTATTTAGGGTATGGGTGCAAAATATAAAAAAAACAAAATGCTGAAAAATAATCATTTGCGCCCTCTTGGCAGCCCTGGATCTCTTGTCCAGGGTTGGGGTCCAGGTCATTCATCCGGGCAGTCCGGGCCACAAATATGGTGTGGGGCTCCTGGGTCCTTGCAGGAGTCCCGCTCATGGCGATCGGCGGCTTCTTTACAAGAGAAGAGGCGCATGCAAAAGCGGCATTTCCGCTTTGGGTTTGGCCCTCGCTTGCGCCTCTTCGCGGCCGCCATCTCCTCTGGCGCAACTCCTGCCCAAAGAAAAGACTCTCCAGAGTCTGGGGCGTTGATAGGTCCCTGAGGAAGAAAGAATAAATTAAAATAAATTGAATTAGACAAATTAAAAATTATGTGGGGGTATGTGGGGGTATGTGGGGTATACGGAAAACTTACATGTTCCTCTGGCTCGAGGTTGGGGCAGTCCAGCTCCTCATCAAAATAGATGAGGGGAGCATGGTCCACAAGGTTGCCTATCACCTTCTTCTTGAGCGAAGGGTGATAGGCAACACCCCGCCGGATTTGGCCTGAGATGTTGATGGCTGTAAAGAGAAAAGAAAAGAGAGAAGAAAAGCGAAAGATTAATGATTTTTTCATGAAATACAAACACACGAAACAAACTTACCTGAGGCTCAAGGTCTTCAACCGGTGAGGGTGGTGGAGAGGCTTCCTGATTTCGCTGTTGACAAAAATAGAAAAAAAATTAGAAAATTGATTAACGCAAAGATGTGGGGGTATGTGGGGGTATTACTTACCATTGGAGACCGGAGGACCAGGGTTGGATTGGGTGATTGCTGTAATGAGACAAATGATTAATAATGGGTCAAAGAAGGTACAAGGAGAAGGGGTACTTACAGTTATTGTTTCGGTTAATGATGGTGATGACGATGCTGGGGCTGATGTCGAATTTGCAGACTGGGATTAGAAAAAGAAAAATAATCATGAAAAAATTAATTAATTACACTAATTATAAATTAAACAATTAAACTTACCATTGTGAGTTGAATTAAATATAAATTTAAATCTAAATACAGAATCTTCTCCTCGAGTAACTACTTCTGATTTGTTGGATTTTTCTAAGAGACCCGTCTCATTCGAGACTCCAGTTGTACCTGCCGTTATTTCAATGGATCCTTTATCCTCCAACAGTAGATCTATTATTGTCTCTCCATTTTCTGCCTCTGTTTCTCCTGATGTCTCTCCTATGTCCACAGTTTCTCAAAATTTAAATCAACCTGAGATTACCCCTAATGTTGTGACTCCATTTAAGAGGTCTGGTGGTTTAGTGTATTCTTATCCCACCGAATTTATTACTGCTTCAGCTTTTTGTTCAAAGAGAGGTAGAAACCTGTTTGTTGATTATCTACCAATCTTCCAGTTGAGTTCCCATTTCTCCTGGACAATTAAGGGAAGGGTTGCTAAAAAGAGTGCATTGGGTGATCTAAGAAACATAGGAGGAAGCTGGTTTTGTTTTGAGCTATCAGATGTATCTAGAACCATCAATATTAACGCTTTTAAGGAGGAGTGCACTAAATTTTTGACTTAATCCGTCTTGGTAAAGTTTATTCCGTTTCTCAAGGAGAGTTTATTCCTAAGCATACTTTATGTAATACCACCAAGCATTCCCGTGAAATAAATCTCAAGAGTTTTAGTGGTATCCGAGAGGAAACACATTATAAGGATGAAGATTTTCCTCCTGTTGCCTCTTATTTCATTAAGATTAATGATCTTAGAGATGTTTCTCCTGGCTCTTTCGTTGATGTCATCGGTATTTGTATCTTTGTCACATTAGTTCATCAAAGGACTCGAAGATCTCTAGTGATACTTGATGACTCTTCCTCTGAAATAAGGCTCTCCATTTGGAATATTCCTCCCGAGGATTTCAATCCTCCTCTTGGAGCCATTATTGTTGTGAGAGGAGCAAGAGTTACTCAGCAGCACTACGGCCGTATTTTATCAGTTGCTGGTTGTGCCACCGTGGAGATTAATCCCAGTATTCCCGAGGTGCATTTGCTTTCCAATTGGTATCTCTCAAATAAAGCCCTTATTTCTACTGTTTCCTTGTCTAGGAGTTTTTTAGCCCCGATTTTCCTGATTAGTTCCCTGCCTTCTTCTCCACAAGTTAGTGACATAAGATATACTAATTTGGAGGTCAATATCATCTCTGGTACAGGACATAAATATCGTGCTCATTCAGAGTGTGGAAAAAAGGTAAAGATTTATAAAAGAAATGTCCCCGTTTGTGATGAATGTATGGACACTCTTCCCGTTTTATTGGACCAGCTAGTGATTACCTTTAAAGTTTCTGATTTCTCTGGTTCAGCTGAGGTGGTGGTTTTCACCAATACAGCTCCGGATCTCTTATCAATGACCATGAGTGATCTTCCGCATCTCACTGATGATAAATTATCTTCAATGATAGAGAGTTTTTTCGGAAAGAGTTATAAATTTTGTGTTAAGTCAAGAGAGATTGTTTATCATGGACATTCCCATGTTCAACATTCCTTAAAGTTTTTTTCTCCAGTGATCAATAATGAAATCTAGTGTCCACTTTGCTTTATTTAATCTTTCGCTTCTTATTTCTCTTTGAATTCCATGATGATAATATTCTGTAATTTGATAATGTTCCTTTATCCATCTTTCTATTATTGTCTTTATGTCATGTTTTATTCCTATATTCTTAGTTTTATTAAAACTACTTTTCTATAGATCTGTGTGTTTTATTTAATTGTTTTCAAGTTGATGTAGAGTGATGAGATTTAACATTCACTTTTAGAATCAAATCTGTTTCCGTTTTTTTTGTCACATCTTCAATTTCGGTTTTGAATTACTCTTTTATTTGTTAATTAGTCACTTGTATTTTTTATTATATTATTACTTCTTTTTCTCAACTTTTCTATCACTCATTCATTTTTTCTTATGGGCATTAATTGGTTTTATTTCTATCTTTATTTTCTTCATCTTGGTCAATTAATACATTTAATATTTCATTAAGCATTTAAGTTTCATATTATCTGCATGTCATAAGGGATTAAGTAGTCGCTTTTTTCTAGCTGTTAATTCTATTAATGAATTATGCTTCTTCATAGGCAGATATTTCACATTGTTTTGGTGGATGATTACAAGTCTTTGGCTTCCCACACTTCTTACATATTGTATATTTGGCAACAATGTCAAAGAGCAGAGAGTGTTCATTTAACTTAATACCTGTTTTAAATATATTCAGATGAGTACTTTTCTTTAGGAATACATAATTTTTGGATTCTCCTTTTGAGTTTAATTTTGTATACACCCAGTAATTGTCCTCTCCAAAACCAATCATATATTTTTCAAATTGTTGTTGAATTTCTAGGTTGTTTGTGTTTGCTTGTTGTGCCAATTGGTGGTCGGTTATTACCATGAGTATCTTCCAGCTTTTATTACTGAGTATTTCCCTGATTTCTTCATATCCATTCAGTGGTATCAGTCTCAGTATTTCCTTCCATTTTGTGGAAACTTTTTTCCATTTCATTTGTGTGTTTCTTTTAACTATGTCCGGAATTGTCCACGAGTTTTCATATACGAAGATCATAATTGTTATACTTTCACATAATCTTCCTCTAACTGTATTTTCATTCCTCATGGTCAGGGCAGTCCGTATATTTGTTTCCAAGATATTTAAAGCTTTTGATATCAGGATGATTTTGTCCAGATTTATTTTCTTCTTTTGACCCATCAAGATATACATTAGGAGCACACCTTTAAGACTATTTGAGGTTACACCTCTCATTGAAATTTAGCATCGTTGGGTGATCACATTTTTCGATCTTTACATATAACTCTATGATGGATTTGTTGTCTTCTTCTACACTAGTACAAAATGAATCATTTGAGAGGTTTTGTTTAATTATTTTATTTAGAATATCATCAATTGTTTCCATAGTTGTATTATTTTTTCAATTCAAAGAAGGATAGTGAAATGTGGTTGACTGTTTTAATTTTAGGAGAAGGAAATTTGTCTCTTGTTTCTCAAGACATGTGGTGTTTTATTTTGGGGAGCATTTCCTGATTAATTTATGTGTTTGAAAGTAAATGATGATACATTTTCCTTTCAATCTTTAATGTATGGGGAAGAAAAGGGAGTAAACGAAAAGACTTCAATTCTCATTATTTCAGAAATTTCTTTCTATCATGATTGAGTGATAAGTTGTATCTACGAAGTCCATCTTATTCTCGATTCTCCTTTTAAAGATATTAGATTCCAATGAGAATGTATTGTGGTCACCTTTACAGGTTGAACATTTCCTTGGATATGGACATTTAATTTCTCTGTTGTGAACTTTGGAACAGTTCATGCATTGTTTGTTATTCGCACACCAACCATGTCTGATTGAGCCACATTTCCTACATTTACGTATTTCAAAGTGGTCACTGAGTTTGTAACTTTTGTTGACTATTCTCACTTCTCCATCCAATGTCTTAATAATGTAGTTTCTGATGTGTGGGTGTACATCAGTATTACAAATTTTGTATCACTTATGGGATGTATTGCAGATAGAGACAACTTTTCTTTAAACTTTTTCAGTCCATTCCATTTTTTAATATCCTCAATCAATTTATCAGTTTCTTCTGTTAGCATATTCTCATGTACTGAGAACTTTATCTGAGGGTATCTATATTTCGCCGATTCAGCTTCCAAGTTTTCATTTTTTCCCAGGATTTCCATCATCTTTTCTCTATCTTGTTCTTTCTTCATTACCACCAAGGTGTAATTCTTGTCTGAGAATATGTTTTTGATCGCCCCAAATTCTTGTTGAGTCTCAGATAAGATTTTTTCAACACAATCTCTTTGATATCCTTTTCCTTTAACAAATATTCCGTATCCTTTTGGAGTTTCATAGCTCCATTCCTTTATGTGACCATTGACAATTGTTTCATTCTTTCTCGAGTACTTTGATTTCTCTATGCAGAACTTTTCTTTTTTCTCATTATCTCCTTTCTTCAGCGTTATTTCATCATACTTTCTCTTATTTGTTGTACCATGATATGTCACTATTTGATCTCTTACTTCCACAGTTTTTTCTTCCAGAGTTGTAGTTTGGTTGTTATCTATGACCTTAATTATATCTTCTTCTGTGTTTTCTTTATTTTTGCTCATAGTTTGATTATGACTGTTTTCACCAATTGAGTTACTTCTGGAATATTCAAAACATGGAATGTCATCATTTTTATTTTGAGTTTTACTTTTCTTATTTCCATTTCTTTGATTTTTAAGTTTTCATTTATTTTTCTTTTGATGGATCTTTTCTGAATAGTCCATTTTGCAGCTTTTACCAATCTTGTTATCTCTTTCATAAGTTTTGGTTCATGAGCCAAATTTGCATTTACTGGACTTGGGAATTGTATCTCTGATATGATTCTCTTTATTTCTTCTATCTTTTCATCTTTGAATTTTATTATTTCCTCATTAATTTTGGCCACTCTGTTGATTTTGCATGTCGACTCTATGAAATCTTTTACTTGCTGTATCTCTTCCGCTTTTAATTCTTTTTCTTTTCCATAATTTTCCCATCCAGCATATTCTTTTAGTTTACTCAGCTTTATGATCATGTGATTTGGGAGTAGAATGTCTTCTCTGTCTTCCATATCCTGAATCCAGTTGTGTAGTTGATCTCTTTTCTGAAGATCAAACGATTCAAGATTCCATTCATTTACTTCATTTTCTTCTCCTATGACTATTACCTCCAGAAAGCTTTCTATTTCTTTTATTTGTGAGTCCAGCACCTTTCCTTGTGACATTATTTCATCTCCCAAAATGATTAGATCATCTGCTGATGTAATGTTTTGTTCCACCGGTGTACCGAAATTCCACTTCATTACCTTCATTAGTTTATTGATATCTTGTATTATTTCTGGATTGTAGTCTCTTTCAGAATTTGGATCATTCCACATTATCTGGATCATTGTAGTTTGATATTTCTTTAGTAATTCCATTACTGTTTTATTTATCAGGCATCTGATTTCATCATCTGTTTTTGCTCCAAGAATATCTTCCATAAATCCATCTAATTCTTCTACTTGTTTTATATCAGGAATTGTTTTAGAGTATTGAATCTGTATTCGATTCTCAGCTCTTTCCATCTCTTCCTTGGATGTATCTTGATGAAAGGTTTGTTACGTTCAGGTCGGAAGTTATCTAACGAGAAGACTGCACAACTTGCTTTCACTACAAGTTTTTAATTCGCATCTAGGATCGTTTTATTAGCTGATGCCAATCAGACAATTAAGGTTTTCATAGATCTCATAAGAGATAGATCACAATTCATAAAGAAGAGAATACTTGAGTATTGAGGAATAACTTTATTGAAGGTTTCTGAACAATTTTATAATGAATTACTTGAAGAATTATGAAGTAAAAGATTTCTTGAGGAATGGAGAGTTAACATAAGAAATTAACTGAATAACTTTCAATTAACGGTTGAAAGTGACTTACATAAAAATGAAGAATGGAAGTAAGTTGAATTCAAGGAATGCAAGTAAGGTGACTTCCAAAATTGTAAGTAAGTAAAAAAAGAATGAAATTGGACTTTTTATAGCCACTGTAAAACAAAGGATACGTTTTGGAGGGAATCTAGAAGAAAGTAAAAATATTTCTCTTTCGACAAAGTCTGAGTTTGGGTTCATTACCAGTTGTGAGATGTCTTATCACTAATTTTACACTGATAAGGCTATGGAGCCTTTTTTTTCCATTACTATGTCTTGAGACATATATCTCTAGAGAGATAGTTGTACCTTTGACAATGCTTTGAGGATTAAAATCTAGGTGATCAACAGTTGAAAGTTAACTGAAAAAGAAAGTGATTTTTTGATCTCTTTCTTTATGCCACTTAATTTTCAACTTAAATTTTGGGTTAAGATTTAACCAGGATTTGTGGTTAAATTTACAAGTATTATTGACTGTTTGAGTTTCAGATTTGAACAATTAAGATTAACAATTTGTGGTTTAGAAATAGCTGAAAAAGATTACAAAGTTAAGATAAATATTGTTTAAGCAATTGAAATGAAAAATTGAATTAAATCAAAGTTTTTGAAGATATGAATCTTGAGATCAAGAGAAAAAAATAGAAAGGAATTGAATGAATTGACTAAGTCAGAATTCTACCCTTCACTTCCCTGAATTTGAGACCTTGATCTCTTAGTTAATTCAGGTTTAGGCATTTCTATTTGAAGGCGAAGAATCTCGAGATGAGGATCTTTGGTGAGTTGGGTAGAAAACATGATCTCGGACTTGTGAGGATGAGAAGGGTCTATTAACGACTGTTCTTGTGGATGATCCAGAGGATCCTGTCGAAGTGTAGGAGTTTCTTGAATCGCTTGACATCCTTGATGTATCCGAATGGGGAAGAGGTCTTTCAATTCTTTGGAATGGACTTGGAGGAATCGGATAGGGCAGAATCTTGCCATGAGCATATATTTGAGACCTGGGAGAAGAAGATGAGGAAGAAGAAGAAGATGAGGACGAGGAGGAGGAAGAAGAAGAGGAAGAAGAAGTAGTAGTTGAAGAAGTTGAAGAGGAATGAGAAGTTGTTGAAGTTGAAGTTGTTGAAGTTGAAGTTGTTGAAGTTTCGGATGTGAGAGAAACTGGTGATGATTGCGGACTTTGAGAGGGCGTTCGTAAAAGATCAGCTAAATAAGAATAAATGGTTGAAGTCGGTGAAGCTGGTTCATCGAACTCAATTACAGGAGGTGGAAATTGTGGTGAAGTTTCGGAGTCTGAGTTATGTCTTCGCTTCTTAGCGGCTGAACTTGAATCAGATTGAGGAGATTGAGGAGAGTTTGAGACTGGAGATTGCGTAGGAGTGCGAGGCGAAGCAACTCGTACTGAGCTTTGATCATCGGAGTCATCAGATAGATCAATTAATGGATATTCTGGCTGAGGTTGAGGAGAATCTGGAGCAGGGGGGACATATTCATATGTAATTGATTCAATTGACGAAGTTGAAGAGGCGGAAGAGTTTACGGAATGTACCGAAACATTGCAATCGCTGCCGTAATTTGAATACTGGGAAGAGGTAGGAGATGAAGTTGGAGTAGCACAAGGGGCTTTAAATTCAAATTCGTTATGTCTTATGACATATGACCAGTTTGAGGGCCAACGAGCCTGATTTGATTGGACTCGTTTACGATAGATTTGCAGAAGTCTAGCGACTTTCTTGTTACCACATGTTCTTGCCATATTTTCATGATGTATACCACCAAAGCGTTTTGCTTTGTCTTCAATTTCTTGCCAATATGCCATATAGAGATTAATACCAGTGATTGCTTCTATTGCTGGAGAATGGGGTTCAGCACGAAGTGTGAACCCTGGGAGTAATAAGAATGAAACGAGAGATAAAGAAGCAGGAGAAGTGAGATATGGCGAGAAAAATTGGGTTATTTCCCTGAATTTGTGCTGTAATGCATATATTTCATCATCATGTAATTCTAATGCTCTCATCATATTGATAAGACCAGAGCCTATGATGGCAGTAGCGGTGAGGAAAAATGCGAGAATTTGATCTCTAACAGAGATGAATGATTTGGCGTTCTTAATATCACGATAGGTTAATCCATGATATTGTGTGTCCATGTGATCGACATCTTCGTGATGGATCAGTGACTCGTAAACGATGTTGCGATAACCGTCGATTATTACAACCCATACAGGTCTAGGACGCATAGCTTCTCGTCTTCCATCGGATGAAATACCACTAATTCGGCAGTATGCCATATGCACAGAGAAAGTTGTTTCAGGGGATGGATGAAGTGCGATATTTTCTTTTATCAACTTATCAGTATTACTACGAAGAGGGGGCATATTAATTTTTGTTAAATTGTGGAACTCTCGGGTTGCAACTTCAAATTTGTTTCTGCGATTGATTAAATGTTTTAGATTGGTAGTAGACGGAAAGATGTGTTCCATACGGAATCCACGCATTGAAGGAAAATGTTCTTTAGCAAGGGTAAAAAGTTTTTCACGGTGTTCAGGAGTTAATCTTTCGAGAGGGTTGATTTTGATGAAGGGTGTTAGACGATCTTCAGAATCAGGGGCAACAGATTTATTGAATGCAGGATTTACTCTAGGAATTCCTCCTCTAGCAACCTTAACCCATTCTTCCGAATCAGTTAACAAGTAAAATGGGACTCGGGACCAGGTAATAGTATGAGGTCTGGGTTTGATTACGAGAGGATCAATTTTATTTCCCATGATGGGTTCAAGACCGACAACGTGTTGGATAAAATTTTCACCTTCGGATAAAGGGTGAGTAGGATCTTGTCGTTGCTTGTAAGCATCCCAAAAGTTTAGAGAGAAGTTTGCAAGAGATCTGATTGCTACGGGTCTAAGGAAGGGATCGTTTGGGTTTTCATCCTTGAGATGGGATAAGCAAGCCCAAAGATTCATTTTCTCATACCATTGATTGTCATGAGATCTGTGATTTTCTGGTAGCTCAAAGTTTCCACATCGGAAGTGATCCGGTAGAAAGTTTGCAAGACTTTTAGGAGCTTTCTTTAACTCTTCTCGAGCTGGAGGGGAAATAATTTCTTTTATAGCGTTATCAAGTTTGATTTGTTCATTGAACAATCCTAATCTGCATTTATTCTCATGTTGGAGAAAGGTTTCTGCGGGAAAACTAGCGGTACATAGGGTGCGTCTACATTGAAATATTGATTTATTATAAATTTCTAAAGTTTGTTTGTTTGATAGAGTTTGGAAGAAGGGGTAATCATCCCTTTGGGAATGATACTTGATGCATTTAGGGAGTATGCAGAGAAATTGATTTGGATGAGTGATGGGGAGAAGTTTCAGAATTTCGACAAGTTTACGGAGCCAATTTATGCAGGCTAAGCAATAACATTTTTGGCATGATCTGCACTCTCTGGGTTCTAAGCTATATTGTTCGCAAAATGCGCACTGAATTAATTCCTTGATTGATTCAATCTCTGGATTATTAATGTAAGCTTTGACTATGCCATGGGGAATTACGGGTAATTCCATGGTTTTGATTTCTTCGTTATGGTAAACGTTAAAGAAGAGTTTAGATCTCATCATCTTATCAAAATCTTGTCTAATTCCTGAAAAAGTTTTAGCTTTTTCCTTGACTATTTCTCTGATTTCAAGAAATCTTTCATCAGATACAAAATCAGGAAGAGGAGCAGTGGGTAAAGGTGCAGGATACTCATTTTTTGCAAAGGGATAGTCGGAGGGTTTCAAATATCGATTGGGCCAATTTTTATTATTGTTTGAGGGATAATTAGGATTTGATCGGAATGGAATTTTACTGTTAAGATTCGGAAGTTTTGAATTAAGAATAGAGGAATTACTTATCTTGTGATACAATGTTACTTGAAGATTGTTAGGGTTAATAGGACCAGCAATTGGCTTTTGAACGGGCATTGATTCTTTCGGATTAGAAGTCTGAACTTTAGATTGTTTCTCTCTCTTTGAGTTATCAGCGTAATGTTCGGGTTTCCACTTATTTGGAGGTTCTTTGTATAATTGATGAGCCAAGGTTGGAGGGTACGGAACTAACGAGTTCGGAGAACGAGGTCGTCGATTCAATCGAATTGCATCAGTTTCTTCATCAGTTTCACTTTCACTAAGGACATTGGCTTTAAAGTCATAATTGTCTCGAGTATATTTCTGGTTTGGCGGAGGTGAAGAAGGAAGATCGGATGGATCGGTAGATAATGAGGGTAATGATGAGGAACCTTGTATGGCTAAAGGTCGAACAATGTTAGAGTACGGAGGTTCACTTTCAGTAACGGAGGGAGGTCGAGGCACGTAAATTTTAACTGTAGGGTCATCGGTAAATGATGCGGGAACTAATTGTTCATCAGGAAATTTGTTGAGTGGAGTTGGAGTTGGGGACTGAATTTGGTTGATGAATCTTGGAGGAGTCGGAACTCTGATGGTTTGTCCGGAGGGAAGCACTTGCTCAATAATTGTTTTCTTGACTGGGTGCATGATAATTTCACTGAAGAGTTGAACACTTGGAATAAATTGAGAAAAACTTAAGGAAATTTTGAAGATAGTTTTTGGAAACTGGGTAACAATTTGGCAATTTGAACGTTTGTCTGAACACAAGTAATGTTGAATGATAAGTTGAGAATAGGGTTCAAATAACTGAAGGAATGGAAATCCTTTGAGGGATAGAGATGTTGAACGGAACAGAGAAAGGTTTGAAAATGTTGAATTTTTGAAGAATTCAAAGTTCTTCGAGGTTAACTGAGTAATAAAAGGTTGTTGAAATGGTTGTAAAATCTTTTGAAGAAAGGTAAACTTGAAATTCACGAAGAATAGAGGATTAAGGTAACTTAAAATAAATGGTAAAGTAAAATGAAGAAGTAAATCTGTGGTTGGATTAGCAAGTAAAAATGAAAAGAATTTTGAAATTTTTCTAAAAAGCTCAAAGCTCAAACTTTGAAGTAGTCTTATGAGAGACGAGAAGTAAAGTGTTAAGCTTGAAAAGTCTATTGTTTTAACTTGGGTACAATTGGTACCAGAGGGGGATGAAATTGTTTTCCCTTGATTGCGAGGTTTAATGTGATTGGTGGAAAAATCGGTTGAAGTTATGGGTAAGAGTTTGTTATCGCTACCAGGCTTTGTTTTTACCGGTGAGCTATCATAGCATAAATATAACACATAAGTGTTGGCGCCAAAATTTTTCCTTTTTGTCTGGGCTCTAGTTAGCCTTTTGTTATCATCTAAATGATTAATCAAATTTTTGGTTTGATTTGCAATTTGTTTATCTGCAGTAAAATACTTTCTTTTTGTTTTCGGCTTTTTGGCTTTGATAGGAAACTCTTGTTCAATATAATTTGAATTATTAGAAAACTTTGGAAAATTTGAATTTGAATGTTTTGAGGAAATTAAGTCAATAGTTAAATCAGAATTATTTGCATTTGAATTATTTAGTTTAGATGTCTCATGAGAGATTGGCGGAAAATTAGTATTTTGATTAATTGTATTAATTGATTTGATACTTGAGGATAATTTTTGGTTTGTTTTAAGGGTTTGATATATATTTGGAGATATACTTTCACTATCGGAATTTGAAGTTGTTTGATTTTCTGAAGGTTCAAAGGGGATTTGAATGAATTTGTTTAAATTAACTTTTTCTTTTGAAATGATTAGTGGAGGTTCAAATTTTTCGGGGTCTGATAATGGTTCAAGAGAATCAGTTGATGTGGATTTGAATTCTGAGTTTGAATTGGAGGAATTGGTATCATCTGAATGATTAATTATATTTTCTTGAGAGTTAGTTATAGTAGATTCTGAAGCTAAATTGGGGAAGTTAAAAGTTTCTGGTTCTAAGTAGGTTTCTGGGTTAAAATATTGATTTCTGAGTTTTTTCATTCTTTCATTTAATTCACCTCGATAGAGTTTTGTGTGGGAAACGTTTGTACTAAACAAACCTAAATCTTCTGTTTCTAACAGTAAAAGAGATCCTTTCTGAACTCCACAGACTAAATAAGGGCCATGAAATTTTTCACGTAATTTCTTTGATATAGATGGATCAATTGATTCATTTTTAACAAAGACGAAATCGCCTAAGCGATATGGGGAAGATTTGTGTAAAGATTTGGTTCGATTGATTTGGTAAATTTGTTGGGAATGAAGTCGAGCGTAAGCTAGTTTTCTTGCTTGAGCAACATTAAAATAATTTCGATCGGGGAAATCTAATAGATTGTCTAACGGTTTCCTTGGGTGTCGACCAAATACTAAGAAATAAGGGGAAAACCTAGTTATTTTGTGGACAGATGTGTTAATTGCGAATACGGATGCTTCGAGCGTATTTTTCAGGTTTTTAGCTGAATTTGCAATCACGTATGATCTCAATCTTTCGGCTATTGTACGATTACATCGTTCAACGATACCTTGGGACTGCGGATGGTAGGGATTTGATTTTTCGTGTTTTATTCCATGTTCTTTGAGGAACTGATGGACTGCATCACTAGTGAAATTTGTTCCCTGATCAGTCTGAATTACCTTAGGAAATCCATAGGTTTGAAACAAGGAGGTTAATAAGGATATAACGGTAGAAGCGGTTTGATTGTTAGTAAGTTTAGCTAGGACATATCTCGAAAGTATGTCAACCAATACAATTATATACTTTTTAACCTGATTGACCACAATGGGTCCTTGTACATCCATTTCAAACCTTTCAAAAATTTCTTGAGGAATAGGTTTGGTGGAGGGATCTACATAAATGACATTTGTGGGCTTTGCAATTTGACAAGTTATGCAATTGTCGCATAATCGTTTCACCAAGTCTTGTAAATATTGGCACCAAAATCTTCTTGAGATTTGCAAATAAGTTTTTTCAGGGCCAAAATGTCCACCTAAAGGGCTCTCGTGCTCATAGGCAAAGATGTCTTTAAGGAGTTGAGAGTCAATTACCAGACGTGAACCAAAAGGGGTGTTGATGTCTTTCCTGTAAAGCAGGCCATCTCTAATGACATAGCGTTTGAGCGCAATATTATCATTAGAGTGATAAAGTTGAATTAACTTCTGAATGTCTGGGTTGTTGGATTGAGTGGATCGAACTTTTTCTTTCCATTTACTGATTTCGGAGGAGGATGAATTTGAAGAGGGTTTAATATGGTGAATTTCAGAGCTTGTGGAATATGATATAGCGGGAATGTAATTTAAATCGTTTAAGTGATGAATCTCAGAATAACATAAAGCATTTAAACCAATATCATAGTACTGATAATCAGAGGGATCAGTAATATAATCAATCAAGTAGATTCGGTCGAGGAATTCTTCCTCAGGGTCAATAGTTTTTCTATGAGACCAAAAGTTTTGATAACGGGAGAAACAATCGGGAGGATGTGTTGAACCTTTTTTATAAACAACTTTGAAATTATAAGTAGAAAGCATGATAGACCAACGTTGTAATCTTGAATTTTTGAAATTAGTTTTGGTTAACTGGCAGAGAGCATGATGATCTGTCTCGATTAGGAATAAGTCTCCTTCGAGGAAATGAGTGAATTTGTTGACACCAACAAATATAGCTAAAAGTTCCTTTTCAGATACAGAATAATGTTTTTGGTATTTTTGAAGTTTTTGACTGTAAAAGGATAAGGGAAGCCAATCTTTGACTTCTTCAATGGGAATTTGAGGATCAAAAGAAGGGGAATTTGGGTCTTCTTGAAGGAGGATGCCACCAACAGCATGATCAGAGGCATCAGCGGAAATTTTTCTGCGTAAATTGGGGTCGTAATGGACTAACATAGTTGTGGAAATGAGGGAATTTTTAAGTGTATCGAGGACTTTTCTATCCTCAGGAAGGATGCGGAATCTTTTTTCTTTTGAAATTAAACGGTAGAGAGGAGCAGCTAAAGTTGAAAAGTTTGGAATATAACGGGAGAAGTAATTATAGCAACCAAGTATGGATTGGAGTTCGCGTACATTGCGAGGATAGGGAAGATTTTTCAAAGCTTCAACTTTCTTGGGATCAGGTCTTATGCCTTGTCCAGAGACAAGATGTCCAAGAAGAAGGATTTCTTCAAATCCAAGATGGCATTTTTCGAGTTTAATTTTGAGATTATATTGTTTTAGACGATTTAAAACGAGTTCGGTGTTAGCAAGAAGGTCAGGAAAATTTTTTCCTACGACTGGAACGTCATCGAAATACCCAATGCATTTCTGGTAAGTAAGTCCATCAAGAACTTTGTTCATGAGACGTTGGAAAATAAACGGTGCACTAGCCAAACCCATCGGCATACGCTTGTAATGGTATTTGCCGTCTGGAGTGACGAATACAGTCTTTTCTCGTTCACCAGGGGGTAACTCTATTTGGTGGTAACCTTGGGCAAGGTCGAAGATGTTGAAATACTTGCCACCTCGAACGACTTCTAGGCAGTCATCGATTCTAGGCATGGGATAACGGGGAACCTTGGTGATTCTGTTGAGCTTCCGGTAGTCAATAACCATACGGAAACTTCCATCAGGTTTAGGGACTAAAAGAGATGGTGATCCACCAGGAGCTTCACTATGCTCGATTATATCATTGGCTAACATTTCGTCTATGATCTTTTTAAACTCTAATCGTCGATTAATTGCACAGTTATAAGGATTTTGGTTGGGAATTTCTTGATCATCAAGATCAATTTTAACTGGACAAATCGAAGATGGTACGAGACCTAAGTCATTCTTTGACTGCGAAAAACTCGATTGAAATGAATCAATTAAATTGGTCAATTGTTCTTGTAAAGGCTTTGGTAAATCTGGATTGATTCTTTCTGCTATCTTTTCTCTAAATGGTTGAATTTTGATTTCTTTATATTCATCTATGGTGTGGAAATCACACTTTGCCATTAATGCGGAGGAGTTTTCAATTTGAATAGGAATTTGAATGGGTTCAGTTCGTTTTGGACGAGTATCAAGAATGTAATGATTTTCAGTGTTGTTAACGGGGAGAGTTGTAGTATCGAAAATTTGTTTAGTTTCTTCGGGAGTACAAAATCTAAAGTAAAATGTGGGATCAAGCGGGGTTGAATCAGGATATTCAGAGCATGTTGTGGTATAATTTTCTCCATCAGATTTCATAGTGAAATAATACAAGTGAATGAATGCATTCCCAATAAGGCATACGGGTTCAAAATCTTTGACAATATGCAATCGAAAAACTCGTGATTCGGCCATTTGCGGATGTTTGACAACAGCATAAGCGAAACCGTGAGAAGGGACATATTGTTTTGCAGCAATTCCCTTTAATGATCTCGTGTAAGGGATAATATGGACACCAAGTTCTTCAGCAACTGTGGCATCGAGAGCTGACAAAGTTGAACCAGTGTCAAGCAGAACTCTGCCTTCCCGAACCAATTCTCGGGTAGGTTTGCAAAGCTTGAACGTAGCTTGTGGCATGTGACACAAATTTGTATCACCCAATTGTGTTAGGAGTGGAATGGTGGGAACTGAAGAGAGGGTAAACGCTATTGCGGGATCTCTCAGGGCATCAGATTGAGGCTCAGGAGGAAGAATCTGAGCAAGATTGGATGAGGATGGAGTGGTGTTTTGAGGGGAAGTTGCACTTGGGGGTGCAGTAATTGCTCTTGTATTAGGATTTGGACGGGGTGCTTGATTATTTTGAGGTCGGGTTCTACATTGTTGAATGGTATGACCTGGTTTCTTGCAATATGCACAAGTGATTTGGTTTGAAGGTGACTGAGAAGGTTGATTTGAACGATAAGGTTGAGTGCGGGTATTTGAATTTCTAGAATCGGGTTTGCGAAGATAAGTGTTTATATTGGAGGTGCGAGAATGTTGAGTGGGGTGAGATTTATTTTTATTGTAATTTCTGTTTTGTTCAGCCTCGAAATATTTACGAATGAGTAAATTTGTGATCTTTGATAGATCATCGTTTAGCCCTAAAGTGTTAATTTCATGAATGATATATGGAGGAAGATGATTCAAAAGTTCGTGTTTGAATATTTCTTCGGTAAAGGGACCTACGGCCTTAGAAAGAGAAGTTCTTAATTTCAGCAAAAACGTATTTGGATGTTCAGTGAGGTTATAACGTAACTGTCTTAATTGAAATTGTGCAGAATACTGCATTGCAGGAGTTTTAATTGCATTAGTTAACGCCTCTAAATACTCGTGATATCGCATAATGCTAGGGTCTAAAGTATTGGCAAGGGCCAAAAGTTCATGCGACAAGGCTTTCTTAAAACATCGTAACCTAGTACTATCATCGACATTCTCTTGAGAGAGTCGCTGTTTGGTCTTTGCTATGAAATCGAGAGGGTCTTCTCCTTTTTGAAATTCAGGAACAAAAGGATCTGGTTTCAGATTGGAAAGGGCATTAATTAAAATATGTGAATCATTGTGAGAAGGGGAAGCATGGCTAAATGAAGGAGGAGGTTGAATGTGTGGAGATGTTGGAGGGGTATCAACTATTACACCTAAAGAATGTAAGACTTGAATGAATTTACGGATAGTTCCGATAGAAAGAGGGAGAGAATGAATTTCATTGTGAGTTGATCGTAAAATTGCCTCACGTTCACGACCTAATGATCGGATGATTGTTTGAATTTCGTCCTCAATGAGTCCTCTATCTCTGCAAGCTTGAATCCAATCAGGGACTTCAACTGCAGTTAGAGCTGTTACAGGCAAACAGTCTATATCAGCATCGGACATAGTTTCACCAACGCAGAGCATATGTGTTTTAGCACAATCAAGCAACTTTTTCTTTGCTAAGCAGGGAATAGGAACATTGACATGCCAAATGTCTAAAACCTCAGAAATAGCTTCAGTACTCATATCTGCTACGAGAGGAACACCTTCCGGAATATTATATCTCCTTCGTCGAGTTTCATTAACCATGTTGGTAAAGTTTATTGTTGAATTATCAGAGTAATTGAAGAAAAGTTTAAAGGGATTCACAAGATCACTTGAGTGATGGATAAGTTGAAACAGTTCAAGAAATTTAGATAACTTAGAAGTTATTTGAAGAATTGTTCAGAGTTAATAGAGTTTCAAAGAGTTGAATATTGAATTTAAGTTGAATTTGGATTGAAAGTTAATGAGAGTATTCTTGGAAATTGTTTAATGTTGAATTGAAAGGAATGGTGATGAGAGATATTCTTAGAGGAATAATCTTGAAAGAAAACTTGAGTCAATTTTACCTTGAAGAGCTAATGGAATAGCTATGAGAAATCTGTTGGTCCTGACTGGAAATTTTTGTTGAGAAAAGGAAGATTTCGGAGAATCGTTGAATTTGAATTAAAAGAGTTCAAGAGAACTGAGACAGGCACAAATTTCTTTGAAAAGGCACGGCGAGTCCGATATTCTAAGGGGATTGAGGGTAACACAAAATGTAACCTTCAAAAGAGGTCAAACTGAGCACAAGAATTTGGGAAAACACAAGACTGTCCAACAGACACAACTTAACGATCCTGCCGTGGTCGCCAAGTGAAAGGTTTGTTACGTTCAGGTCGGAAGTTATCTAACGAGAAGACTGCACAACTTGCTTTCACTACAAGTTTTTAATTCGCATCTAGGATCGTTTTATTAGCTGATGCCAATCAGACAATTAAGGTTTTCATAGATCTCATAAGAGATAGATCACAATTCATAAAGAAGAGAATACTTGAGTATTGAGGAATAACTTTATTGAAGGTTTCTGAACAATTTTATAATGAATTACTTGAAGAATTATGAAGTAAAAGATTTCTTGAGGAATGGAGAGTTAACATAAGAAATTAACTGAATAACTTTCAATTAACGGTTGAAAGTGACTTACATAAAAATGAAGAATGGAAGTAAGTTGAATTCAAGGAATGCAAGTAAGGTGACTTCCAAAATTGTAAGTAAGTAAAAAAAGAATGAAATTGGACTTTTTATAGCCACTGTAAAACAAAGGATACGTTTTGGAGGGAATCTAGAAGAAAGTAAAAATATTTCTCTTTCGACAAAGTCTGAGTTTGGGTTCATTACCAGTTGTGAGATGTCTTATCACTAATTTTACACTGATAAGGCTATGGAGCCTTTTTTTTTCCATTACTATGTCTTGAGACATATATCTCTAGAGAGATAGTTGTACCTTTGACAATGCTTTGAGGATTAAAATCTAGGTGATCAACAGTTGAAAGTTAACTGAAAAAGAAAGTGATTTTTTGATCTCTTTCTTTATGCCACTTAATTTTCAACTTAAATTTTGGGTTAAGATTTAACCAGGATTTGTGGTTAAATTTACAAGTATTATTGACTGTTTGAGTTTCAGATTTGAACAATTAAGATTAACAATTTGTGGTTTAGAAATAGCTGAAAAAGATTACAAAGTTAAGATAAATATTGTTTAAGCAATTGAAATGAAAAATTGAATTAAATCAAAGTTTTTGAAGATATGAATCTTGAGATCAAGAGAAAAAAATAGAAAGGAATTGAATGAATTGACTAAGTCAGAATTCTACCCTTCATTGATCACTTTTGTGTTGAGTTGAGTGGATTGTATCTTGTATTTCAGCATCACCTGATTTATCAGTTTGTTTCAGTTCTTGCTGATCTGCATTTTTTCCTCTCTGGAATAGTTGGATTTCTGGTTGATTGATTTGTCTTGATTCAGCATGATTTACATCACCATCTCCCTGATTTGATTGGATGTCCATTTGACCAGTTTGTCTTGATTCTTGATGTTCTGCATTTATATCTCCTTGAGATAACTGGATTTCTGATTGATCAGTTTCAGTTCTGACGAACTCTATTGTCATCTGGAATCTCGTGATTTGTTGTTCTATTCTGCTCCATATTTGGTTGACTTTTATCATCCATAGTTTTCTTTTTTGAGTATGTCTTTAGGTTATTTTTATTCACATTCTGATAGGATCTGTCAATAGTTTGACTTTGTCCTTTCATTTTATTATCACTTTATAATCACTTCAAATTATTACTTAAAGAGTATCAATGGGTTACAAAGAATAATTGTGGATATATAACAATAAGAACGTTGGAATGGGAATTAGGATAAGTTTTTCTGTTTGATTAGTAATGTGTTCGGACGTTTGAACTTTTTTTAATACTGTTCTTCAAACGTTCTATTGTGTGTGTATTTATATCCTTTTTCATTTTTATTCACTTTTTAATCATATTTCTTATCTTGTTTGATGATTCAGGTTTTTCTTGTGTTCTTGTTACTTCTTTATTTCTTAGTGTTTTTTGTTTCTATTCCCTCTAGAGATATGTGTTTTTACAATGATACAATCTGATTTTTAATTTTTATTTTTCATTGATTGGAGATTTGTCTGTTTATATTCCCTTGGTACCTTTATTTCATATCTCTCTGTTAGTGTGATCCATATAATCTTATTTTCTTCCATTGTTATCTTGATCTATCCTGATTTCTTATAATGTTAATACTGTTATCTCCTCCTTAATTGTGTAACTCTAAATGTAACTGTAACTCTGTAACTTAAATTTAACTCTAATGATTTGACCTTTAAATTCACTGATTCCTTAGTTCATTGTTAATAGATTATCTGCACTTTCTGTCTCCTGATTAGGTTTTCAATGAGCATAATTTTTTCCATTTTGATGAGTTTTTTGATTTTCTTTATTTAATTTTAATTTAACTAAGGGTAAATCATCAGATTTATCTTTTATACAGGAGATATTCTTTACAAAAGATCTTCTCTTTTTTGGTTTCATAGTATGAATTTATTTTATTATTTCAAATCATGGTTATGTTTTAATTTCTGAAGTATGGTTTTCATCTTCCTGATGATCCAAATCCAAGATCGCCACGTCCGTTTTTACACTCTATGTTTTCTGTTATCTCCTCTATGATTGGATATATGATCCTCTCACATATTAGTTGAGCCACTTTGTCTCCTTGTTTGACTTTATAACCCTCTTTTCCATGGTTAAATAGAATTACTTTTACCTCCCCTGTGTAGTCAGGGTCTATTACACCCGCTCCTACGTTGATAAAGTGGTTCCAAGCCATCCCAGACCTTGGAGCAATCCTCTTATAACAGCTTAGTGGGATTTGTATTTGGAGACCTGTTTCAATTAGTTGTTTTCCATTGGGAGGAATGATTACTTCTTCTATGCTGTGGAGGTCAATTCCTGCACTCTGAGGACTTGTTCTGATCGGAGCCATGGCTAGTGGATACAATTTCTTAAATCTTAGTATATCTTTTGATCGATCCATCTGAAAATTTTCCAGTTCTAGAGATGAAGTCCCACTACGTAGTATATTTGTTCACTTAATCAGCTAACCACAAAAACTAATTCAATGTTGCTTCCACAATCTTTACACAAGTTTACACAACAACAACCAAATGTTTGTGCACCGTGCCCCAAATCCGATGATTTTGTTTGTTACAAAGCCACTTAGATGAAAGTGACATTCATCTGTAAACCAGATTTTGTAAGGATCAATTATGCCGTCATGAATTCTTTTTAGCACAGTTGAAGCAAATGATAATCTGGATGCAAAATCCGCCTCTGAAAGCTATTGGCACATCTGAATCTTGTACGCTTTGAAGTCAAGATCTTCATGCAAGATGGACCATACCGCGTAATAAGTCAATCCTAGAGCAGCAGCGCAAGCGCGAATAGAAGCTTTATCTCTACGAAAATATTGACGCACTCTTTCAATATTTTCTGAAGTGTGCACAGCCATGAGGCGACCAGCTTTACCAGCCAAATCATCATGGATGGAGCCAGTTGCCATGAATTTTTCATAAAGTGCCTTTATGGCTTTATCACTGTGAGAATTCATGCCTGGATATTCTCTTTTAAAACTTCTTATCACCTCAGCACAATTTCCAGTTCGAATGTACTCCACAACAACATAGGTTTTATATTTTGTGTCCAACCTACTTGGCATTTTTCGTCTTGAAAAAGTAAGAATAGCAAAAAATTTTTATTAGAACAGTTGAGTGATTTTTTATTTGCCAGCATACTTACCGCAGCAATGAAGTATCGAAAAACAAAAGTAAAAGTAAAAAATAAACTTAAAATTGATGCAAAACATAAAAAAATAAAACCTTAAAATTTTCACTTGGATGGGGCTGGTTCCTACTAGATTTTTTGTAAGTCATTTTTAAGTAAAAATATCGAATCTTTGAGTTAAGAGCTATCATAAGAGGTATAGGATACAAAAAAAGAAGAAAAAATAAGCGCGTAATTCAAATTCAAACATCCGAAGGCCATTTTCAATCACTCTGTATATTGTTTGGAGTAAATTTGCATGGTGATAAATTGATGCCTTTGGTTGTTGGTAGATCAAAAAGGTTTCTCACCTAGGTCAGTAAAAATTGAATATGTTGACCAAAAAAACGCTTGGGTTGATCGCAATATTTTTACCGATTGGTTAAAAAAGTGGAATATTTTTTTGCAAGAAAAAATAGAAAAATTTTACTTTTTGCTGACAATTTCAGTGGACATCATATGGAAATATCATTTTCAAACATTGAGATTCAGTATTTTCCTCCAAACACGACGTGTAAACTTCAACCTCTCGACCGAGGCATAATCAAGTCTTTCAAAGACAAATATAGTGATGAGTTGGTGAACAAAACAGATGAGAATTCGCTTCCAATTTACAAACAAATAGTTCTTGTTGATTCTCTAAAATACATCAGTAAGAGTTACAGGAGTCTAGAAATGCAAAGGCACTCTGTTTTACGCAGGTCAGCGATTCTTCGCGATTTTTTTGTTTACTTTTTTTTTTATCTCAGCATGGCAAGTGTTTTAATTGTTCATTTAAATTAATTAATTAATTAATTCTTTTAAATAATCATTGTTTTATTTTTTTCATTACAGGCATCTCTATCCTCATCAACAACCACCATCACCACCGAAGAAACCCCAACCACAACAATTGTAAGTTTATTTTAATCTCTTTTTTAACCCTTTTTAACCCCTTAATCACCTAACCCAAACACTTACACAGTGTTTTCAAACGCTGATTCGAATAATTGTTTTCATTTATTTTGTTTATTATTGAATTATCTTTAAGTTCTTACTAGTCAAGGCGATCAAATGGTAAGTTTTATTGTACTTTTTGAATTCCCCCACAGTTCCCCCACATCGATTTATACATTGTTTTAACTTATTATTTTGCTTTTTACAGGATTCACCAGTTCCATCGCCTTTGCTTGGCACTCCGCCTCCACCTCAAACTTCACCGCCAGCCTCACTGGAAGACAATGATGCTGAGCCCTCAACATCTGTAAGTTTGTTTTTGTATTTTAATACAATGATGTATTTTAATTGTTTAATTTTGTATTTCTTATTATTTCATAATGCTGTTCAAGCCCGAGATGTGTACTACCCGGTTCGGCGCATTTTGCGACGAGGGCCCGTCTATCAACCTGCTATTGGCAAGCGGGTGATAGGCAATTTAGTGAGCCATGAGCACCTCATCTATTTAGATGAGGAATTGGATTGTCCTGACCTCGAGCAAGAGTAAGTTTTCAATTCCCCCACAATTCCCCCACAATGCTTTATATTTTATTTATGCATATCTAATTTCATTTTTTTTCATGCATTTACAAAATGGACGAGAAGGGGAGGAAGAAGCGAGGAAACGACCCCAGCAAGAAGTGCCCGTTCTGCCAAAAACTTTACACTCGTAAAGAGTCGGCAGACCGGCACGAGCAAACCTGCTCGGCTTCTGGTGGGCCCAGACATTTTGTCTGCGACCCAGACGAGTGTCCGGATGACTGCCCGGGCGCGGTTCCCTACGTCAGGGCCCCAGGGAAAAAGCCAGGCCCCGAAAATTAAAGAGAAATAATTCCCCCACAATTCCCCCACATTGGTTTTCAACCTATTTAAAGTTTATTTTTATATTAATAAATATTGATTTTGATTTAAATTGTTTATTTTATTCATTAATTTATTCATTATCATTTTTCAGGTTATCAGAATCGTTTCTATGCGTCCAATCTTCAAAATCGATCGTTGAAGGTCTTAATTGTTTTTTTGTTGTTGATTTAGGTTTCTTAGTCCAAAATCTTCTTTGTTGTTCGATTGTTTTCCGCTTATTCTGGGCAATTGGCGGAGAAACTGAGTCTAGCGGAGCTGTTGAGGATTGTGAAATTGCTAATAGTGTAGGTGCCAACGGTTTAATAAATCTCTCAGCGGCTGCTAACATTTCCTCATTAGTGCAAGATTTTATGAGCGATGTTACTCTCGCTATCAATTCATTTTGTTTAATATTTATGTTGTCCCTGTTGACAAAAATAAAAAGAGTTTTAATGCAAATAAAGAAGAATTTAACTAAATTATTACCTTTTATTATTGTTAGTATTTTGGCTCAAAAAATACTCTATTCCATCGCTACATCATTAGTTTGTGGATCATCAACTATCAGATTATCAGCTTCACCATCAAGAATACTTTCATCCAAATCCGGTGTTTTGTCCTTTGCCAAAGCTATGTAATGCGTGTGTTTGCATAGATTACCTCTTATGGCGAAATCGTAACAGTTACACTTAACTGTGTGTATACAAATTCTTCATGTATCACATTTGATTGAGCATTCACAATCTTCAATTTCGTCCATAAACTCCACTGTGTAAATATCATCTCCTTTTGATGAAACAATTGAATATTTTTGACTATTTTGAGGGTCGATGGTGTATTGATTTGGCTTGCTTGTGCCTCTGTCGCAGTTCTTAGTCAAAGTTTCTTAGGCAGATAACCCTTTTCTTGTCTTATAACACTTTCGAACTGAGCATTGAAAGCAAGCTTCATAAGGATCGATAAAGATTCATCCATCCTCCGTATTTTTTTCCGTGCATGAATGTGTACTTTAAATTTCTAAAAAGAGAGTTTCGTCAGAATGTGGGGGAATTGTGGCGGAATAATCCTTACCTATGAAGATTCTCCAGATACATATTAGTATTGATTCCTAAAAACTTTCTATGACAAGCAGCCCATTGATTTGCTCTTCCTTCATAATAATCTTCGATATATTTCACGAACTCTGGTGCAGAACTTGTATATTTCTGCTCGAAAAAAGATAAAAGTCTTGTGAATTGGCCTTCATCAAGCACTTTCTGCAAATGAAAAAGATCTGCTTTGATAGTTGCTCTAAGGGATGAATCTTTGATCAAATTTAAATGTTTATTCCAGTTACGATAAACATGCCAAACGCAAAGAATATGATTTTTAGGTGGCCTAAAAACTTCTTTCCATGCATTGTAATACCCATCAAAATCATCTGACGTGAAAGTGTTCACAGATGGAACATTGCAACATTTTTTCAATGAATTGAAAAACGATATACAAGTTTTGGAGTCCACGCGAGAAGAGTACAAAAAAGCTACCGGAAAAGCATTTCTGTCAAAAATAAAGCAAAATGATTAACAACTTGAATTCCTGTTGTTGTTGGATCTGCGCTTGTGTTGTCGGGTCATTTCTCTGTTCTTCAATTAAATTAATATGTTCCTCTTCTTGTTCACTGATTAGGAGTGCAAAAATGTCGTCTCCCTGTTCTTTATCATCATCATTGAGCTTATTAAATTCGGGATCATTAGTTGGGTAACGACTTAAACAATCAGCGTCTGCATGAATTTTACCTGATTTATACGTTATCTTGAATTCAAAAGATTGAAGTGTCATTGCATAACGCATTAGTCTTGGGGGTAGTTTAGTTTTTGACCTTAAGAAGCATAATGCGCAGTGATCTGTTACAATTTCAAATGTAATTCCTTCGAGGTAATGTCTGAATTTCTCAAAAGCATAAATGATCGCAAGACATTCTTTGTCTGAAATGGGATAATTAACCTCTGCGCCTCTGATTTGTCTGCTTGCGAAAGCGACAGGTTTCCATTTATTTTCATGTTTTTGTAGTAAAATTGCTCCTAAACCTACATCTGAAGCATCGGTTCTCAACTGAGTCTCTAACATATAATTATAATGTGCCAAAACGGGTGCTTTGACTAAACAATTTTTCAGATACTCAAAAGCTTCTATCTGGTTTGGTCCCCAAATAAAAGAGACTTCTTTTTTTGTCGATTGAGTTAGTGGTTGGGCAATCTTAGCAAAATCCTTTATAAATTTGCGATAATAGGAACAAAGAGCAACGAAAGCTCTAATATCCTTCAAAGTAACCGAAACAGGAAAATTCTTTACTGCTCGAATTTTTTCGGGATCGGGTTCTTGACCTGCTGCACTAATAATATGTCCAAGATATAGAATTTTCTTCTTGAAGAAAAAACATTTATCCGGTTTCAAAGTTAATCCAGCTTTTCTCAGACTATCAAAGACAGCTTCTAAACTCTCTAAATGTTCTTCGATTGATCTGCTGAAAACTATTATATAGTCGATATATACAAGACAACATTTGTATTTCAATCCTCCAAGACAACAATTCATTAATCTTTGGAAGGTTGCAGGTGCATTACAAAGTCCAAAGGGCATGGTTAAGTACTCGTACATGCCAAAACTAGTCACAAAAGCACTTTTTTGTCTGTCTTCAGGTGCAAGTTCTACTTCATGATAACCTGATCTTAGATCTAAAAGACTAAAATATTCTGAGCCTTGCAGTGCATCTAGTGAAACATTCATATTTGGTATTGGATATGAGTCTTTTACAGTTATTGCATTTAATTTACGGTAATCGACGCACATTCTCCAATCACCTGTCTTTTTGATCACCAGAACCACAGGTGAACACCAAGGTGAAAAAGAGTCAGTTATTATACCGTCTCTTAGAAGTTCGCTGATAATCTGTTTTGTTATTTCTCTTTTCTGTGCACTCTGAGAGTAAGGAGACTGAGAAATTGGTGCATGGTTACCTGTCTCAATCCGATGCACGAAAAGATTAGTTCTTCCTAATTCTTGTGGTGTGACTGCAAAGACTTCTCTATAGTTATTACATAACTGATAGTAATAACCCTTACATAACTTATTACATAATTTATCTTAGGGTTATTAGATTTGATATATCAATTTATTTGAGTAATGATCAATTTTCCCAGATTTAATGTGTTCTAATTAGATCGAAATTATGGGAAACTCAATTTGGTCGTATATACAAATGTTTATTTATTTCTTAATTTTCTTGTTTTTTTATATTATTTGAATTAATGATGTGAGGATTGAATCCTTATATTTCTATGGATAAGTTCTATTTGTTAGAGTACTAGATAATTTTAGATATTTCTCTTAATGATTGTCTTTAATTAATCAAACTTAATGTTAGTTTTAATGAATGCAATTTTAAATCCAAGTGAATTGATTTCCTACGTTAAATTTAGATGATTGATTGGTTAAATTTATAATAATGTAAATGATAGGCATAAACAACCGCAAATAAGCAGATAGTAAATAAGGTTTACATTAAACTTGGATTGACTGAAGTGTTCTATATTTAATTAATCACTATGATTGAAAATGGCGAACTCAGGTTCTTAAACCATCAATCTTTAACAAGTTAGGTAGTAAGATGAAATTATTTGCAGGCAAAATTAGGACTATTGATGGGTAATGTATGAAGAATGGCGAACTGAAGCGTTCTTAAACCATTAATCGATACAATTTAGGTATTAAAATGAAATTATTTTCAGGCAAAATTAGGACTATTGACAGGTAATGTATGAAGAATGGCGAACTGAAGCGTTCTTAAACCATTAATCGATACAATTTAGGTGTTAAAATGAAATTATTTTCAGGCAAAATTAGGACTATAGATAGGTTATGTATGACAGATGGCAAACTGAAGCGTTCTTAAACCCTCGATCGATACAATTTTATTATATTTCAAATAATTTAAGAATATGAACTGGAAATGAAAGAAAGATAGCGAACTGATACGTTCTCTAACTATCAATCAATCACCGTAAATAAACTCAATAGAGAATAGTTTAAATAATATAAATATTTCATGTTAAACTTAATATCAGGCCGTAAGAAAAAATTAGATACTAGGTAGCTAAAACAAACTTTGTGTTAACATGCGTCTAATCAGTAAGTTACTTACAATTGGATTAAGTTGAAGAATAGGACTTGACTAAATGAATAAACCAGATGATGAACGTTTTGCCTGAATAATTTAAATATTAGAATTGTTTATTGAGGAGTATTAACGTTATCAGTTATATGAACCAGATGAATTTAAAGGAGTCCAAGAGAGTTTTTCTTACACAGGATTTCACTGTATACTATTTGAGTTATTGTGTTTGGATTAGGATGAAACACGAATTGTTGATAATAAATCAGTCAATTGATGAAATTTATCTTAAACACCAACAGTTATTATATGGAGTTGAACAGCAAAATTATTGATGATTGTTATGTTGGAGAATAGAATGATGATGAAGAAGTTGTAGCAAACAAATTTTACTGTTTATAATAATTATCAGTAACCACTAGGTAATTTTGTCTATAAGCTTCACTTTTGACTATTTCAGTTATGTTAAATAGCTTACAATAACAATCAAAGAATACTTAGCAGTAGACCAAATGTTTTCGTTGGTGTGATTCACGAGTAAAATAAATGAGTCAACTCGGTTTTGTTTAAAGTATTTCAATTTACTGTGGTTGTTGGATTTACAAAAAAAATTCTCTCAATTTCAATTGAAGTTGAAAACTTAAACACAATAAATTTCACTGAAATGATGAACTGTTTCGAATGTTTTTTTTATGGTGCAGGACAAAAATTGAAATTCACTTCCAACAAAAGGATAAAATTGGTTGATTTTAGTTGACACAATAATATTTATAATTGATGATTTACAAACTTAAGTGATAATTTTCAATGTTAAAACGGTGTAGAAAAAATGATGAACAAATTGAGTAAATTGTACTTATATATTATTAGCTTAACGAATGGTAAAAAAACCCAGCCTCACTTCGGGCACCAAATGAAAAGATTTTCAAGTTTCTCTTCAGAGAGTTCGAGCTGAACTATTTTATTTTTTCTAAAATACTAGTTAAAATACAGAAAGAATTCACCCTATCGATCGATAGGGTGTAACAATTTAATTTGGGTGTGTTACACATGTAACGTTGCCCTCTAGTTGCAATTGCCAACTCAAAGTTCTTGTTATCTTCATTAAATACATAGTGAAGAATAGGGTCATCATCTGATTCATTCATCTCTTTTATCAATGATTTAACGCTAATTGTATCATTAAGATCACGAAAAACTGTGGCACCAAGATTCATGTTTCGTGCAAGATTTATGAGATCTTTATTAGTTGTGAGATGAATTCTCGCTGAACACTCTTCTGTCCATGATGAACGAATTTTTTCCAGAATAATTTGTTTTTGTATTCCTGAAGACAACATTCCAGCAAGATGAAGTTTATCTTCAGATGGAATATTGACGCGCTTCAGTTCACTGCTATGTCCAACATGGGTCTTTGTGAATTCAACATAATGTTTACCGTCAATTAATTCAACTTTAAACATTGAAGGACATTTGCCATTTATTTTTCTCGAACCTTGAACCTTAAGATGTCTTTGACCTGAACCTTTTGTAACGAAAACTCCTGATCGATTGCAATAAAAATAACTTTTTCTTGGTGTTTCTGCGCGTAAAAGATAGAAAGAGATTGTTTCTTTTTCTAATGCACTTTTCCAAGCTAAAAATTCTAAAAAGGAAACCGAATTTGTATAAATAAATTAATAGTTTGATTCCCCCACAATTCCCTCACTATCATCCACTTACCTTCTTTGCTATCAAAAATGGTTGTTTCTTTATCAATTTTTATTC
Source organism: Tetranychus truncatus (assembly GCA_028476895.1). Lineage (NCBI taxonomy): Eukaryota > Metazoa > Arthropoda > Arachnida > Trombidiformes > Tetranychidae > Tetranychus > Tetranychus truncatus. The sequence continues at coordinate 17,141,927 of CM052060.1, forward strand.
CATGCACGTCACTCAGATGTCCACAATAATCAAAATTGTTAGTTACTTTGGTGTCACAAAGAATGCAGTCCATCCCATCTTTTTCTCTGCCGTGAAAGTTGGTCTGATGGCGAAGTAAACTTTTCTTTTGAGAAAAAGAAGTTGCGCACAAAGAGCAATAAAAAGGAACCGCTTTTTCGGGTTGAGACATTTTTGCTTGTTGTAAAAACATTTAATATGCATTTCTATGGCAGCCGTTGCCTTGGTTAACAAACAAGCTGAATGCTCTTCTGTGATTGGTCGGGTGCCTTTACATTTCTAGACTCCTGTATAAGAGTTGGTCAAATGTTAAGAGATCGACTATTGTAAACAGTTGGAGATCAGCTGGATTTCCTCTGCCATTAAATTAACAATAAAATACAAAGCCATCTAAGTGACTTTTAAAAAAGCTTAACCCACATTTTTATGCATTAACCAAGGAATTACAGTACATGAAAATGTCTGTAGTAGATAATAAAATTAAACAAAACATATATTGCCATATACCTTAAGTCGAAAACATGAGAAGACTAAATATTTATAAATGACTGAATAAAAAAAATTTCAAATGACCTTGAATGACCTTGATCTTTTTCAATATAGTAGTCTAAAATTTTGAGTCGTATGATGTTCATTATGTATCAATCGTATGTCAGTATGAAGTTATAGCTTACCGTTTGTTTGTGGTCAAAACCTGATATCTGCTAAACCGTGAAGTCAGTAGTCACAATTGTTTGTCGGAGCATAGGCACGCAAAAAGTAAAAATTTCTGTGCATTGAAAAAATTCTAGAGTGTGCCCTGTTTTCGTTACCGATCGTGAAGCGGAAATTGGTCTAAAGAACGAAAGGCTTTAGAGAGTTCATTTTTCTTCAACATATATTTGTGCGAATGATTTACCATTACCCTGAATTTTAGCCATATTGCATCTCTAATTCAAAAGATATGACCAAAATTAGTTACACTTTCGGACCAGATTTTGGCCGAACAGAAACGTTTTAAGAGCCCATTTTTGGATAAAAGCTATTCTTTCAATGTCTTCTTTCAAAAAAATTTCATTATAAAATTTGAGAGAGAGGTCGATTTTGGGTGAACATACCCTTTTGAACCCAAATATCTTAGGAACCATTAACCATGCAGATGAAATACTTGACACTATTCTTTGGAAAAAATAGCCCTCTAATGATTGTGTCATGTCTCATCTTATAAGATGAGAACAATCAGAAATAGTTCCCTTGTCAGTTCAACAGAAAAGGCAGAGCCATCTGTTGCTGGGTCGGCTCAAACTTAACCGATAGTTTAAGATTTTTGTCTATCCTTTGATAGTCTAAGCGATTTTAATATTAAGTATTGATAAAATTTAATAACAGTATTCAAAAGATTCCGTTGAAGGAGTAACATGACTAATTTTATAACTTTTGACATGTTAATTCAGCTGAAATAATTTCCAAAATGACGCTTGAAGGATATTGTGGTTACAATTCATGGGTGAATAACTTTTTTTTGTTGACTCAAGCTAATTTTTTTTAAATAACAAAAATTTTGTTTAATGAATTCAACAGGATTTAATTGAACAATGGAACTCCGATTCATTTGTAATCTCACCTTGTTTCTGTGACACTTTTTTACTTTGGACCACTTCACTCTTCATTTACCTTTCAATACCATTTTCAATTTCATCCTCAAAATCAACAGATTCATGCAAAAAACTGCCATGGACTTTACTAGTTATCTCAAAATTAGTGAGTATAAACAACTTACAGCTATGTTTAAGATTTGAATTTAATCTTCACATTTTTAATTTCTTTTTTTCAATTAATTGCAAGATTATTGGTTCAATCCTCATTATATCGAGCATTTACGAATTGATTGATTCTTTGATTGAATTGAAAAATGATCAAGTTGTTTACCCAGCTGCTTACCTAACTCCATCTATTAAGCTCTCAACATATGTAAGTTGTCTTAAAGTGCCTAGAGTATTGACTTGATAAATACCCGAACAGGTGTTATGTTATTAGTTATTATTAATCTCCTTTAATGCTTCTTTAGTAATTAGTGTTTAATCCTCATTTACATTGTACTGTTTATCTTGTATGCTCAATCTGAACTCGTCTCTTATAGATTCTTGCATTATGGCTTATTTGGTATTATCGACTCAAAGGAGTTCACACTTCAGTCTCATTAACCATTTATTGGTTTCTTATGACTATTTATTCTGTATTGAATTTTTATTCATTGATAGTTACTTTGAATCATCCTGTAAGTATTCAGATTTACTTAATAATTCAATAAATACATTTTGCTGATTCAAAACTTATCTCTGAAGTTTTGAATAGGATGAAAGCCTTGAAATTATATGCGTGACTATCTTAATTTTTAAAATTCACAGGATGAATTCATTTGGTCATTTGACAAGACTGATATTGTCAACAAATCACTGCAAACTTCTGGTATCCTTTGTCAACTGTTTCTTTGTTGTTTTGCTGATACAAAAAGAGAAATATTCACTAAAGAAATTGAGGTAAATAAAAATGTTTATTAAAATAATTTAATGTATACAATTTAATATCATTGGTCTAATACTTTATGTTAATTAACATGTCTTTCATCAATTTAATTAATTTCAGAATGAATGTCCTTACGAGAGCTCATCGTTCATCGGTAGATTATTTTTCACATGGTTTGACTCAATGGCAATTCGAGGTTACCGCAAGACTCTCCAAGAATCAGATATATGGAACTTGAGTGGGGAAAATACATCATTAGCCATTGAAAGGAAAATCACTGCTGTTGAAGCAAAACTCCATCGAGATAATCAGCAGAAGAATCAAGTTAATATTTTGAAGATTTTGTTAAAATCTTTTTGGCCAACTCTACTTCTTGGTGCCGTATGCAAGCTTTTTTCGAGTCTATTGGTTTTTGCTGGTCCACAATTGATGGATGCTTTGTTAACATTTGTTGCCTCTGATTTACCACTATGGAGAGGTTATGTTATTGCTGCTGCTATGTTTGTTTCATCACTCACACAATCAATCCTCGACTCCCAATCTGAGTTTTGGACCCAAATAACGTCAATACGCTTAAGGTCAGCTCTCGTTGCAAAAATTTATAAAAAGGTAAACAATTCGTGTTTTTCATTCTTGCACTTCCAGTTATTCATTTTGCTTTTATTAAAATTGTAATATTACTTTAGACTATCAAGCTTTCGAATCTTGGAAAACGTGATTATACAACAGGTGAAATTGTAAATATAATGGCTGTTGATGCTCAGCGTGTAATTGACTATGTGAATATTGTCAACATTTTGTGGTCAGCACCACTTCAACTCGGGGTTACTATTTACTTGTTATGGAGGCAGTTAGGTGTTTCATCAATCATAGGACTATCAGTTATAATATTGCTTGCACCTTTCAATTATTTTTTTTCAACTCAATTTCGCTTATGTCAACTTTCTCTGATGAAAGAAAAAGATTCTAGAGCAAAACTAATCTCTGAAGTTTTGAGTGGGATGAAAGTCCTGAAATTATATGCATGGGAAGAAGCTTTTGGTGATATAATTGCAGCAATTAGACGCAATGAAATCAAATATTTGAAGTCTCAAGCAATTTGGATGGAAGGAATTTCGATTGCTTTTACATCGATACCTTTTCTGGTAAGACCGTTCATTCTTGAAATGTTAATGCTAACAAATCGATTAATCTTTATTTTATTTTCTATTATTAGTTTACAGTCGTTTCTTTCACGACGTATATATTAATTGATAAAAATCATATCCTTGATGCAAATAAAGCCTTTGTATCAATTTCATTAGTATATCTTGTTAATATGCCGCTGGGTATGCTTCCTATTGTAGTAACTTATGGAGCAAGTGTAAGTAGTTGAGTTTTGTCAGAATTTCGATTTTAAATATCAATGTTATTAATTTTCAATGTATTTCTTGTTCATTCCACTATTTCGCAGTTTTTAGTTTCCCTCAAAAGAGTAAATAAATTTCTTGCTGGAGATGAGCTTGACTTTGAATCTATTCGTCATGATCCTGATTCTTCCACACCGATAAAAGTTGAGAACGCAACCTTTTCCTGGTCTCCTGATGAAGAACCAACCCTTAAGGATATAAACCTAAAAGTTGAAAAGAAAAAATTGGTTGCTGTTGTTGGTATTGTCGGGTCAGGTAAATCTACTTTATTGTCCGCTCTTCTGGGCGACTTACACAAGCAACATGGCTTTGTAAATGTTTATGGTAAAGTGGCTTATGTACCACAATCATCTTGGATTCAAAATGCAACAGTTCGAGACAATATTTTGTTTAATAAGCCTTTTCTGAAAGATGAATATGATCAAATTATTGAAGCCTGTGCTCTAACATCAGACTTGAAGATATTAGCAGGTGGAGATTTAACTGAAATTGGTGAGAAAGGAATCAATGTATCTGGTGGACAAAAACAACGTATCTCAATTGCTCGTGCCGTTTATTCTAATTCAGACATTTATCTATTTGATGATCCACTTTCGGCTGTTGATGCACATGTTGCCAAACATTTGTTTGATCAAGTTATTGGACCAAAAGGCATGCTTAAAAATAAGACTCGACTTTTGGTCACTCATAGAATCACATTTTTACCACAAGTCGATGAGATTGTTGTTTTGAGAGATGGAAAAATTTATGAAAGTGGAACTTACAGTGAACTGATGGCCAAAAAAGGCGAATTTTTCGATTATATCGTACAATATCTGACTGAACGAGAAGAGGAATTAGATTCTGAAGAGAAAGATTTTGTAAAAGCTTTAGATCCTGAAATTGAGAAAAAGTTATCATTGACTAGATCTGTATCTATCAGTGATTCATTAACATCATCCATTCGTCTTCGTTCTCACAAATCGCGTGCAAGTATAATGCTAAGTTCAAGCGTTAGCGCGAAAAATGAGCAACCCGATTCAGTTGAAAAATTTAAACTAATTCAAGCCGAAAATACTGAAACTGGGTCGGTAAATAGCAAAATTCATCTTGAATATTTCATGGTGATTGGATTAAAAGCTTGTGCAGCCGCGTTAATCCTTATTGCTGCATTGCATGTGATTGGTGTTGGATCAAACTTATGGCTAACTGCCTGGTCAGAAGATTCCCTGGATCTCTTCAATTCTAATAACACTGCTTTGCGTAATAAACGCCTTATTGTCTATGCTTTTCTAGGTACTGGTCAAACTATCCTGACTTTCGTCAGCAGAATGGTACTAAGTATTTCTGTCATTAATGGTGCATACTGGATCCATGAGAAAATGTTATCATGTTTAGTTCGAGCTCCAATGTCATTCTTCGACTCAACACCATCAGGGCGAATTTTGAACAGATTCACTGCAGATATTGATTCAGTTGACACATCAATCGGTTTTACTTTGAATACTCTTGTGTATCAACTATTCAGTACAATTGCTGCAATCATAATTATATCCGTGGAAACTCCTCTCTTGTTAATAGTACTTTTATTACTTGGAGTAGTTTATATTTTTATACAGGTAACAAATAATTTACATTCAATTTGATCGTGTTTAATCTTTTTTGCTCTTATTTCAGAAAATATACATCGCAAGTTCACGACAACTAAGACGAATTGACGGAGTTACTCGATCACCTGTTTATGCACATTTCTCTGAATCAGTTTCTGGATCATCTTCAATTAGAGCATATCAAGCAACAGATAGATTCATTCACAAAATATTTAAATTAGTTGATATAAATAACAGTACATCTATAGCTAATCTTGCTGCTAGTCAATGGCTGGCAGTTAGACTCCAATTTCTTGGTAATATTATTGTTACATCAACAGTGATCTTTGCAATAAATGCCGGCGGAAGCTTGAGCCCTGGCAAAACTGCATTTACGCTGAGTTATGCGTCACAAATAACAGGTATTTTGAGTACACTGGTTCTTGCGTTCTCCAATATTGAAAATAATTTGGTCTCAGTTGAGCGTTGCTTGGAATACACCAAACTACCTGTTGAAGTGAGTATCTGTTTATGATTTATAGATAGGCAGGTTTTTTTTTAATTTTTGTCTTGTTATAACTCAATTTTGAAGATAAAACTGCTTAAATTAGTGAATACAGGCTTCAATTGGCTCTAAACTCACTCATATTTATGATTTCTCATTTTAAGGCTTCTTGGATCAACCCTACGCATAGACCACAAAAAGACTGGCCATCCAAAGGTAATATAACCTTCAACAAATATTCAACTCGATATCGACCTGGACTCGATTTGGTATTGAAAGAAATCACTTGTTGCATAAACTCTAATGAAAAGGTTGGGATTGTTGGACGAACTGGTGCTGGTAAATCATCTTTAACTTTGGCTCTATTCCGATTGATTGAACCCATCGAGGGAACTATTAAAATTGATGATGAAGATATAACTCAATTAGGACTTCATGATCTTCGTTCAAGACTAACAGTTATACCTCAAGATCCTGTCTTGTTTTCTGGCTCATTTAGACGCAACTTTGATCCCTTTGAAAAGTATGCTGATCATGAAATATACAATGCTATTGAACAAGCTAATTTAAAAGACTTTGTAGCCTCTTTGGACAATGGATTGGACCATGAAATCACTGAAGGTGGAGATAATCTGAGTGTTGGTCAAAGGCAACTTGTTTGTTTGGCTAGAGCTTTGCTTCGAAAATCTAAGATTCTTGTTCTTGATGAAGCAACTGCAGCTGTTGATGTAGAAACAGACGAATTGATCCAGCAAACAATTAGGGAACAATTCAAAGATTGTACTATTGTTACGATCGCCCATCGTTTAAATACAATCTTAGATTATGACAAAATTATCGTGATGGACAAAGGTCAAATCATCGAGCACGATAAGCCTGAAAATCTTTTGAAAAACGATGAATCTGTATTTTATAGCATGGCTAAAGATGCCAAGCTTGTTTGATGCAAGCCCCTGTAATCAACGTATCATTTCATCTGTAAATTTAATCTCAATCAATCGATTTTTAAAACCGCAATCTTTAAACCTTTTAAAAATTATTCTTGATCTATCCTAGCTATAATATACATGTAAGAATATGTATATTTTAATGTTGTCATATTACATTGTATGTGCATTTTTCTAATCATTATATTTATTATACAATTAAATAATCAAGAAACAATCTGCTTTCCATAAAATGATTTATTTACAACTTAATGTTAATTTAGTGGTTGACTTAAAATTTCTGTTCACTTTGGTTTGTAGCTTTGGTTGTTTGCGATGCTGTATATTTTTTAACAACAATATTACATAAAAGATAGGCAGCTATGAATGCAATTAAATCAATAATTGAACAAATCGACATCACATATAAAAATACAGATGGATGCGCTTCCAAGAAACGACTTATTATCCATGGATAAAGAAACTCTCCAATACAGGCTGAAACAATGAAAAGGGAAGTTATTCTACCAGTTACTTCGAAATATTGCTGAAGGTAGCCCAAAACACCTGCAAAGACAGGCCCAATACCGATTCCCATTGTACCAGTGAACAAGTAAATGGCCCAAACATATTTTTCACCAAGAAAGGTCAAACAAACTGTGCTTATTACCATAATAATTACATGGATAAGAATCAATGCTGTATTAGAAATGTAATTGGCCAAAAAAATGACCGGAATCCGATAAAGAGTAGTTGTAGTCCAAAACACAGTCATTAATGAAGCAGCTTCACCTTTCGTCATTGCAAGAGCTGATTTAACAGCAAAAGTTGGTAATAAATTGGCTATTTCAAAAGGAAAACAATTGGTTTAGAAAAAAAATTATCAATTAAAATTCAGACCAAGGATAGAGACTCTAACATCTTGTAAATGCATCTTGTAAATAGTTCTTAATGATAATGATCATGATGTAAACATCAAATTACAGAATTGAGAACAATTCTGATAAACTTGATTCTAAAGGTCACCAAAATGTAATTATGTTCAACAAAAGCATCAATCCAAACATGATCCATCTAAATACAATAAACGTAACTACAGTTTGTTATCCAAAAGGATTTATGAATAGAGTTTGTTTTTATACTTACCAAATGAGATAACAATGCCAAAGTAAATATGAGTGAATACAGAAATTATTGCAATAATGAGCATTTTCACTTTGAAATCAAAATTGTATTCGTATCCACTCGATTGGACTCTATCTAATTTCATTGTCTCTCCTTTATCTGGATCTTCTCTTGAGCCATTGCGTTCAGTCTTTTGACCATCACAGTTCGCACTATTATTATTATTGGTCTCATAAGGAACGAAAAAGTAAAAAATTGTAAAACCAATCGAGGCAAGAATGAAAATGAGTCCAATGACTGTAAAAGGCCATTGAACCAGCACATCATCGGGTGAGTATTCTTTGAATGAATTGGTTACATTAGTTAAGGTCATGTTGAGAGTTGTTGATAATGAAGTGTTAGAGATTGATTCCATTGGTTCATCTTCGCTGTCTGGATGCTCAAGGAGAAAAGGTTTCGCCAGTAAGGGCGCAATCAAGCCACCAGTGGTGAACATGAAATGAAGGATCTGAAGAAAACTTCCACTTGATCGACCCCAGTAACGCAAAATGCAAACATTGCTTCCTATCGAAATTAATTGAGGAAAATTAATGAAATCAGCTTCACAAATTAACCTTGCCAGTTTGGAGGGGAAAAGAAATGGATTTTACAGTGAAATTAATGATTTCCAAGTAACACCAAACAGTCAACTTGAGGCAAACGTCTGTCTGAGTTGATTTGATAATTGTTCAAGGTTTCAATGATTTGCACTTTTACAAGTTTATTAAAATTAAAACTGACAATTTGTAGGCAAATTAATTTGAGCAAAGCTCCAATAGTTCTGATTTTGTAATTCAATCTCAATAGATTTAACCTCGATTACAACAAACTCGATTGCTCTTGAAAGCTTACACTTTGAGATAAAAATTTATTTCAACAACAGTAAAAATCAGTGATCTTAATGTAAAAGATTGAATTGAGCTCCTAATATAAGCGATAAATGTTAAACTTACGCTTTTCTAGCGCTTCATTTTCATCCTACCTGTATCAACATGAGACATTGAAAGGCCATTGACAAAAATTGTGATCACGATTCCCCAAAGAGTTCGATTCCAGGCTGTAATTGATAATGCAATGCCGTTGATAAGGGCAGCAACACCCATAACGAGTTGCTCATTAAATTTCTCCATAAGGAAACCAGCTAATGGATAAGTGAATAATAATAAAAACATTGAAAGTAATTAGATGGTTGAAGAGACAATAATTGGTAGAAAAGTCGATGAAATGGAAAATTGAACAACAGAATCTCACCAATAATGGAACCTAAAGCATAGCCAACAGATCTTCCTTGGATAATACGTGATGTTTCAGATAAAGTAGAGTTGACAGCTATTTGTAAATCAAGTAAAGTTGGTCCTGTTATTGAAATGCCGCAGCCAACACCAAGGAAAGCAAAATAGACTAAACATGTTCGAGCAAATTTAACCTTATTGGCTTTAATTTCACCCAAAAGAGAAGCCATTGATTAAACAAAAACCAAACTTGAAGAAACAGTGTGAGATTAATATGTCACTACAGAGTTTAGATTGAAAAGCAAAACTCTAAATGGTGTTTAGGTTGAAAACAATGAGACTTTTTCACATAATTAAAGATCTAAACAACTAGTAGCCGTTGACTGATCAACACTACAATAGTACAAACTGAAGGCACAATATAGATTTACAAGTTAATCTTAATAAGGCGACAATTAAACACAATAAATAATGATAACTTGAAGTGAAATCAAGTCAACAATAATAAAATCTTCTTGAAAATTATGGTGATCGTCTTTTTTTCTGGTAAAAGGAGGAGTCTGCTAAGTAGAAATACTTTTGATAGATTGAAGATGATAATCAGCTAGAAAGTTGTCAATGGAGTATCATGTTTATTTTGTTATTATCACTTCATTTTAATTAATTAAAGCATCTCTGGTTTTTCTGGTTCACTGCTTAAAGTAGCATACAGATTACCAAATAAAAAGATGCTAAGTGGTGCTATTAATAACAATGATTAGGGTTGTGAGAAATTCTTGATGAACATTTATTCTTAACGATAATGCACTTTAGTCAGAGATGATCATTTATTCCTGCCAATCAAAAGATCATCATCATTTCTCATCGATAAAAAAGATGATTCAATGAATTTACCTGTTTATTGGTATACAAGATTTCCTGTGAGAAGGAAACACTTTCCTAGAGCAAAACACCTTTCAATTTAATTGAAACACTATTTAACCAGATCTTTTGTTTATGCCAAAGTTGAACTGTATACTGATTCATGGAAATAATTTCCATCTCACATGTAACAGAGTTTAAACTAGAAGCAACACAACGAAGTTGAAGTTGGAATCAAAATATGAAATACTGAGCAACTAAGAGCTGCATCAAATAACAGTAATCAGGTATAATAAAAGGATAAAATTGTTATCCGTAGATTTGATGTAATCTATCTGACTATCTGCTTAACAGGAATCTGGTTCGTGTGAACCTGTGAGTTGAAGTAGATTACGATTTATTGTATAAGGCTGTTGAGTAATTCAACGTTTTCAGATTCTTTATTTCAAAAGATAACTTTGCAAAGATTACAATTGTTGGAAAGGTTCAATTCAGTTTAGCCAAAACCTTTTTGAAACCTTTTCAACTGAAGCAGCTTAACAGTGTTAGACTAAACAGATAAAATCAAAAATCAAAATTTCTCATTGTCAGGATCTTTAGACTCAGCCGAGATTTTAGCGTGGTAACGATCGAATTGAAGCTGTTCGACTAACTTCTCTTCTTTCTTCATTCTTAAAGATTTTATCACAAATCATGTTTAGACTGAAACATGCAAAAACTTGAACTACTGAGATTATGCCAAGGTAATACGTGAATGAAATAGGTTTTGTGTTCATGAAGAGTGTCAAGATCCATGGATGAATCGATTCCCCAACAGTACCGAAAAAATAGACGATCGAGAGTAAACGATTTGATAAGTAAAAATATTGCTGTAAAGTGGCTAAAGAAGCTGTGAATGTTGGTGAATAGCCGATTCCGAGTAAAATGATTGAGATCCATGTACATGCTGGGTAATGAGCAGCATGTGGAATCATCACTAGAGCAGCGGCAATGGTTAATAAGTAGCTACAATATAAGATTTTGCGTTCTTTGAATATCTTGGCGATACCAATGTGAACATAACGATAAAATGTAAAGCAAACCCAAAAGACTGAGACCAAAGCTGCTCCAGTCTGTTTTGTCATGTGAATATCAGCTTTGACTGAAAATGCTGGAGCCAGTGAACCTAAAAGTAAATTTTTCATCAATTAGTCCGATTCATGATAAACAATGGTCGCACATCGACACTTACCAACAAGCATTTGAATACCAAAAGAGCAGTTGGCAATTAACCCAGCAATAGCAATGCATAAATACTTTTTCCAAGGCTTCTGTTTATCAGGCTCTTCCTTTGGTACTTCAATCTGCTTTCTGGATTTGTCAATAAAATAAAATATTGCATAGCCAAATGAGATGCAAAATAGTGACACAGCAATAATCATGAAAGCATATTGAACTTTGACGTCGTCAGGAGAGTAAAGTGCAAAAATGTCTTCATCAGATAGGCTTTCATTGGTTGAGGGCAACAAGAAAGATCAGGCAATCAAAGGTGTTAAAAGTGAGCCAAGACCAAAAGACGAGTGTAAAATTTGTACATAAAATGCCACTTGATCGCCCCAAATGTTGAAAACGTAAGCGTTACAAACTTAAAGGACAAAAAAGAAAATTAAAGTTATGGTTTTGTACTAAAGCGACACGAACAACACAATTATCACATTTATACACAAATACTTAAAGACAAATGGACGAAAACCGGTAAAATGAATTTCTTTCGAATTGAGACTTTGCTGTCTGTAAGGACATTAAAATTAAGTTATTTGTGCGTTTTAAAGATTTCTCTGATGAAAAGAAAATCCGGTTCGAAGCTGAAACTTGCAAAGCTTTTTGTACAATTCTGGAAGCAGATCTTTTATGAAATTCATTTTCTTATTGTAAATTTTGTTGATCAACCAAAAATTACAAAGAAATAAAAATTTCTGTCTGCTGTAAAACAGATAAGTTGGATTTTCAGTTAAATGTACCGATTTCTGTGATCTTAAGACTTACAGAGCTGAAACTTATTACACGGCCGTAAAATTGTTTGAATACATTATGGATTGAATACTTTTTTTCAATTTATCAACAGTTCTCTTGATTTCGACCATTGGACTGAAAACTTTGATCACGGCATCCATTCGTATCATCATTCTTTGATTCAACATTAATTTTATTATGGGCTGTGACATGTTGGAATAATAAGTTGTTGAGATCCTACTAAAAAAATTACAGCATTGTGTTTCTCATGTTGTCAGATTTGAGACCTAATTCATAAAGTTAAATGTTTAATCAAACACACGCCTTAATTGTTAGAAGAATTTTCATTTTTGAATAGATTTAGTCATATTACCCCATAGCACACAATAAAGTCTAATGTCAGATCAAAGAATGATGATCGTAGGCGATGCCGTTCTCGAAATATTGATGCTCAAAGCTTTGTGACTAATGGCCAAAATCAAGAGAACTGCTGATGAGTTGATAGAATTATTGGGTCCATGATTTGAGCCAACCATTTTTATGGACAAATAATAATGTTCAGGCAGTCAACTTTTATGTCACAGAAAGCGAACAGTTTAACTGAAAATCGAACTTATCTATTTTACAGCAGACAGAAAATTTTAGAAAATTCCTCAGAATAAGTGTAATTTTTGGTTGATCAACAAAATTTACAATAAGAAAATGAATTTCATAAAAGATCTGCTTCCAGAATTGTACAAAAAAGCTTTGCAAGTTTCAGCTTCAAACCGGATTTTCTCGAAAACTTTTCATCAGAGAAATCTTTAAAACGCACAATGAACTTACTTTTAACTCCCCTACAAACCAACAAAGTCTCAATTTGAAAGAAATTCATTTTTACCCGTTTTCGTCCATTTGTCTTTAAGTATTATAGCTGTGTCAATTTGTGTACAAATGTGATAATTGTGTTGCTCGTGCCTTTTTAGTATCCAAAAGTTATGTATATGGAAAAGCAAATGGAAATGTGACAATATTTCATGTAAACTATCAAATATTTCTGAATATCATGCAAAAAGTTTATCGGTGGCAATAAAACTACAAACTTACAAATATCAAGTATTCCTGAGGAGAATCCGGAAAAAAGGAAACACGCATAGATTGGATTGAATGTGGTGAACCATGGAGCTAAGCCAATGGCGAATGATCCAAACAGAGCTGCGAAGCCCATAGCGCAATTCGGTTCGACTTTTCCTTCAAGAAAACCAGCTGTATATACATAACAAGTCCAAAAATAGATTGAAATAAGTTAGCAAATGACTGCAAATGCTTGAAGATTGAATGCTTGAATAAAACAAAATTTATACTGTTTTAGTCGTTTCCAAATTTAAAAATGGTTGCTGAGGCATTAACTATTTAGCAAGACCATTCATTTCAAGTATTAAGCGAGTAATCAATAGGTTCACTCTAAAAGAATTGCTGGATTTGTCACAATAGATTGATGTAGAACAGTGCATCATCTGAGACTAGAACCTATCCTTAATTATAGTAAATCACAGTCCATCGCAAAAACTCTTATAACCAAGTATAAGCTTAAATGGCAACCAAAGAGGAAAGTAAAATCAAATTAATATAATAAAAAAAATGTTCATTGTTCGACTTACCAACTACTCCACCAATCATGTAACCAATAGACCGACTAGGAACTAAGCCGGTGACTACATCGAAAGGTTTTCTAACTCGTATTTGAATGTCCAGTAAAGAGGATCCAAGTAGCGTACTGCAACCACCAAGACACAAAAAAGTGATAAAACAGTTGATGGTTTTAACCAATTGTATCTTATACAATCGTAAATATGCAAAGAAGTTCATTTCTGTCTAAATTCTTGAGTCGTTTAATAAGACGTCAGTAAAGCTGAATCGGAGTCGTCTAACGATGCAGAAATGAATTGCAATCAATTCCAGTTTTCACTCAATCTTTGAGCTATGGGCTTTACTTTTATGTCTTATATCTATTATATTTCTGCATTTGATAAAAAAACAAAAGTAATTTCAGTTGATCAGTTCGCCGTTTAAATGAAGAGATGAAGAAAAGTCTGTTTCAATGTAAACTGGTTAAAAATGTGATACAACTCTGTCTAACGTTAAGGCGGAGAAGTTCTGAACTGTTCCCCTTCTGATAATGCAATCCTTTGGTATATTGTTGTGCATCAATCCCAAATAGCTCTTATTATTATGTTATTATTGTATGTCTGATCAGGTCTACGAGTGTGATCATTTAATTGCTTTATTACACTCACATGGATGAATTTGGAGTTCCCTTTTAAGAAATTTTATTTAACGTCATTCTCGATGAAAAACAGCATTGATCTTGATTAAACGGTAACGTCTTTTGTTTTGCCATATCTTTATATACTACTCAAAACTTATCGAGTTCTCATTGTCAGCAGGTGAAGAATAATTCAATGGTATGATAAATTAATCATACAGCAAAGATTTAGACCATGAGAGCCTTGGAATAGCTTTTATTCCGATTATTTAGCTTTTTTATTACGAATGTATTTATTAAATTGTCAGTGCACGCATACTAAACTCAGGTTGGTTAATATTGAAAAACACAAAACAGCATTCAGTAAAGGCTGAGATAATGAAATTCTTTTGGAATAGCTTATTCACACTATCTGGCAAGTAGCTCATTTTCATGATTTCAATCTCAAAATCAGCAACTAAATTGATACAGAAAGCTTACTTTTGATTAATGGACGGTCTAATTTTTGACGGAAAAAATCATGTACAATATACAGATATTGGCTTTAGTGGGATTTAAAATTTTTAAAGTGTAATTAGAATATTGATTCAACCAATTAATTTTATTTATTTGCATCTATTATTAATATTTGTTTATAACCGATCTATTTTACAAAATTGTGCTGTTTTGTGCGCAACACTACTTAATAACAGATTATGATAACTCCAAAATTCAGTGACGTGATAGGGTTGCGAGTACGATTACTTTATTAGCCTTTCCGGTGCCAAGGAGAAATTCAATGAAATAAATGGAATCTCGATGAGCTAATTTGCCGACAGTGAATAACCATAGAAAGTTAATTAGGTTTGATCTCTTTCAAGAGGCTTGGAAAAGCTGTTACTATGGTCAGAGTCAGACTGGCTATTGAAGTGACAAATGTTGGTGAAATGGGAACAACTTTCAGTAATGTTAAGCCAGCATTAGAGTGCCCAATGTGATCCAGTAGCAATTGTACCTTTTAGAAAGTTAAAGGAAAGTTAGAGCAGAAACAAATCAATCAAAATTAAGTAAAACTCTCATTTTTAACTTCTTATTGATCAATGATCTTTTCAAATCTCATCTAATGGTTTGGGCAAATCATTTACAGTCGTTTTGTATTTGTGCTGGACTTACATCTTTAAACCTTAAAAATTTAAAAGACCTAATGGGTTTACGTATTCGATTAGACTGTTAGTCTTCGTATGTTTTATCTTTCATCTTGAGGTTAGCATTCGGATCTCGTCAAGTCATGACTTGGTCGAACTGCAGTAGCTTCAACAATAACTTAAGCCCTCTGGACTATAAATCTCTCCTCTCACTGAATTCTCAACTACGCTGGATAAAGCTTGATGCTAAGTCTGAATCAAATAGGTTAACATTGGATAGACGGTACCATAAAACCTATCGTGATTAGCCAATGCAACAAACATTAAGTGGGTACAGTACTGTAAGTTACAAAAAACAAACTGTAATCCCATCGATTTGAATGCTTACTTCTTTCTTTGCTTGTAATGAATTCGACTTGTATGATAGTGAATAAACAGGATCGAAGCATTTATCTGACAGATGAGAAATATAAACGACATGGTATGTCACTATACTTATTGTCATGCATTCGCAGATAAACAGCATGATTTGAAAAGGTCGACCAAGCCCATCGATAATCGCTGCCAAAGATAAGTGTAATTTTGGGAAACAGAATAAATAAAAGCCAAGCAAAAGCAACCCAAATAACGAGTCAAGTTTTTGCGTTTTCTCGAGCAAAGCACAGAAAAAATTTCTAACTTTATAAATTTGTTGAGCATTTACAAAGCCGGTTGAACTTTTCAAACAATTTATTTCTTGGTGCAAAATTTTGAAAGAAATTTGTACACAAAGACACGATTCGACAATGAACTGAACAAGAGCCAGATTATTCACATGAATCAGAGCTTTGAAAAGTTCAATGGCTAGAGTTATTGCCGTTTGGCAGAGGGACTTTGTTTGCAGATAATCATGATAGGTAAAATACAGACTGAACATGGATTTGAACAATATGGTTGATATTAGATAAATTGAGATGAAATTTCGGGTTTTCCGGATGAATTTTTTTATCGTTGGATGTTGTGATCTTATGCTGATTTCACTATCCAAATAGTTGATGAACTCCATGTATTTTGACCGTTTCCACATCAGATAAAATCCAATAAAGAAGCAGAAAACTTTATAGAGATTATCCCAGGAGAAACTCAGCAAGAGGAAAATATCACCTTCCACCTCTTTCAGCTGCATGTAGTGATACATGCTATCTAAAAATGATAACAAAGTCCACACTTGAACCAATATTAATCCAGTTTTACTTGCCGTTTGAAGGGAATGAGATAATATTCCGTTCGGTCTATGGTCACATATGAGTTCGGTGCTTAAACCGTCTTCGCACATTGCAAGGTTATAACGAGTAACTTCTTTCACTCTTGCTGCTGAATTTTTCCACCTTTTACAGTAAATATGGTCTGATCAGAGTGAATCATTGAATTAGGATAAAATTAGTATAAATTTCTAGCTAAAGTCGATCAATCAATTCAATATAATATAACCATGATAGATGAATTTGTTCGGTAATCTCTCGCTTTTTCATAAAAGATTACAAATTCATTTTTTACTTTATATCCGTGTACCTTTAGAGATATTCAGTTATTTGTATTCTTTTCATCCAATATTCATTTCAAAAGAAAAGGAAAATACAGTTCTATCAATAATTGATTATTTAAAGACGCAACAAGAATTGCAGATTTCTTCAGGGCCATGGCATGATTTTTTTAGAACTAAATTATCGATCACAATAAAACTGTGTTTAAATTTTCAATCTTTACAAGAAAATTTTGGATAAAATTGTCAAGTGAAGTGATTGATGAATTGGACAAGCTAAAAATTTTGATTGTTGATTAAGGTTGATTAAAATTTAAAGAGCAACATCTGAATGATTAAAAAAAGATGAACGAGTATCGATTCAATTATTGAACTTCAGTACTTTTGCCTAAAATTTTAGAGGTTTATACATATTAAGTAATGTATGTACATGTAATATATCTTTTACCACTCATTAACAGCCCATGCTATATGTATTTATCAATGCTAAGTAATAAAAGCACTTTTGGAATAAAATAGATGAAAATCATCTTCGTTTTCAATATTTGCAGTATTCTGGTTGACAGTGTCGAGTATCTCTAGAACACTGTTATCAATTGCGGCAATACGAGACTAACTTGAGCCGTTAAATTATCTACTTTCGAACATTTTTTTCGAATAACTTTCTTCATGCGGTTAGAGAGTTGATTCTCTCTGATAATAGATGACACTGATTGTCTTTTGTTTGAAAAAACTTTGATGTTACATTCAAATAGATACCGAACAATGATTATTTCTGAAAGTTCAAGTCCAGATAACATATGACTTTCTATTAACTATGCGCCATAAATTACAAATGCATTAAACGTTATGTCTTCATGAAACAAATAGCAAGCATTTTTATTGCATGTCTCGCCATTGTAAATACTAATAAATAAAGAACAAAGTAAATCGACAAATACAGACTGCTGGTTTCGTGGATCAACTCTATGCATTGATTCAGATTTAAAAGTATTATAACTTGGACTTCGACAAATTATATTTTTATCAAACTATCTTTGTTATTCGTAGAAATAAATCAATTTACTTTCTATTGGCATTTTAATAAATTTCCTAGTAACTCCAAAAACAGATTAAATGATTTCAATTTGAACCGTAATAATTTGAGTCGAAAATTAAATCAAAAAATGTCTAATATTAATTGAGTTAATAAAAAAGCGTTTTTGTTATTTGTGATTCACAAACTCAAAAAAAACTCAAATTGAGTTGAGTTGTTTTTTCACATTTTTGATTGATTTAGACATTGATTGCTGTTTCAACATGAAAACTCAACAGCAAAATTGTAGATTCCGGTTTCAATTTGTGCTTAGATTAAGGAAATATTGGTGAAGTGAATGATACTTTTGCTGCTTCTGGTGTGATTATGAGAATGATAAGTTAATTATCTGTTCCTTTTTTTCGGGTTGAATAATCTTTGAGTTGGGAATGTTTTGATAACGATATGCATGTTAATTATGAAAAGGTTGATGATGTCCATGACGTTGATGATTTTGGTAATTAGGTTGGTGATGATGAAAATGTTGGTTGGGTGTTTAATCCACAGACGCCGTGGGCAATGTTGTTCACTCCATGCGAAGCGGATGAAAACGTTGATTCTGGTCGTCATTGATGATTACTTCTCTCTCACCATTATTGTCTTGGCATAATTAAATAATTGAATTGTTGATGATAAATCAACAAGAGAAAAGAAAGGAAATGGCAAAAATACAGATACATAGACATCTTTAAGAATAGATGTAGTTGATAAAAGTACTTGGTCTGACATTGGATGATCAGGTTAATGATAAAAATTGAATCGAAAGGGAGAAAGAGAGAGAGAGAGAGAGAGGTTGGCTTATCAAAAGCAAAAACAGATCTGGAAGAGGCAGATGAGAGATGGTTAAAGATGATGATTATTACTATTATTATTGTGGTGATATTGATGTAACTCTTGCTATTGTTA
Source organism: Tetranychus truncatus (assembly GCA_028476895.1). Lineage (NCBI taxonomy): Eukaryota > Metazoa > Arthropoda > Arachnida > Trombidiformes > Tetranychidae > Tetranychus > Tetranychus truncatus. The sequence goes on from CM052060.1 coordinate 17,160,979, forward strand.
TTTATTGCAAGGTTGACTTGAGATTCAGCTTGATGAATTAAAATGGTCGCTTGTTGAGTGAATATTGTTGTTACTCTTTAATATTGCTATTCAGTTTGTTATTTACAATACAGCTGAACTATCATCTTTGGCATCTTCCTCTTCATCTTCCTCTTCGTCACTTGCAGCATCCTCGTCGTCACCATTTGGTTTACCATTATCTCGTTTAATCTCAGTCAATGGAAGAGCTTGACTATCATCTTTAATAAGAATCCCTTTATCATCGAGACCAGTTAAACTTGACCGTTTCTTTTTACCTTTACCACGATTCTTGACCACTCCACCAGAAGACGAAAAGCTTGGCTGATCATTGCAAGCTCCTGTTAATACAAGAAATAATGAATGAGAACTCTAGACAATTTATAATTAAAAGACTGATATTCAACTCTAGCTTGCAACTTTTTTAATATTTATTCCGAGATCAATCATCGAAAGAGAGTCTACAAGAGATTCGTAGCAACACTGTGAATTTTGTGTTTCTAATCAAATTTCTCTGGGAAATTACAAACACAAAGGCTACAGAACTATTTAAATTAATTTTGATCAAGTTTTTATTGTTTAGATCAACAAAAAATTAATTTTGTTCATTAAAAAGTAAACAAGTAAAGCCACGCAAACTCGAGGGATCGTTTTGAACTAAATTACAGACTGTAATTTCGTCTTTGCAATAGTAAAAGTGAACATTTTAAGCTAATCACTTAAAAACGAATATGTTATTGCAATGGTTTACAATTAAACTCTTTCCTTTCTTATGTCTTAAACCTGTTCATGAAATTACCATTTCAACATAATCTAATTTAACCGAGACTAGACCATTATGGTTAAATATTGATCAAGTCAATGAGTGAATGACTGGAAGGAGCAAAGAAGAAGGATTTGATGAAACCTCAAAATGTAAACATTAAAGGCTTGGAAGGTTTAAGTTTTTATCCAAGCTAATGTCTGAATTGAGTTGGAATAATTTTGCTTCTTCCTTTGATTGCTGCATAATCAAATCAAATGTGAATAGTATTATCCGTGATTTTAACAATTTATCTATGATAATTGGAATATATTTGGGTATATTAATAACTCCAACTAAACCAGGAGCACTTTAAAAGGAACACCAAACTGAAGATGGCAAAATACTCGAGTTTTTAACGTTAAGTTGCAAGACTGGCTAATATCAATACAAGTAAAACCACTTACCACACGAGGTTGGAGGCAAGCTTCGATTAGGTGCTGAATTTGATGGTCCTGGTGAATAAGGTGGTGGAGTCTCTTGAGGATAACCTGATCCTGAGGGTCCTTTCTTGTAAGTCCCACTATTCATTGTTAACTTGCGGACATTCTTATCTGGATGTCGAAGTATAATGTAAATTTTGGGTGAAAATAAACAAATCAAACAAACATAACCACTTAATGTTAGTGACATTGCTAATGTTGTCAATTGAATCTAAGGGAAGAAAAGAAGAAGAAAAATAACAAACATTAGTAAATGAGTAAAAAAAACTGAGTGAAACAATAACATTCGATGATTAACAATTCACTTTACCATCATCATTAAAACGGTTAACATCAATTTGACTACAACCAAACCAATTTAATATTCAACATAAAGGGAAAGGTTAACTAAATTTGAGTAGATAAATAGCAAACTCGGAAGGGAAAAATCAGCAAATAAATTAAACAAAATGAGATTCAAGATTGATGCTTTATTCAGTACATTTGTATTACCTCTGATTAGATTGAAATAACTCATTAATTGGTTTCCATTTGGTTAAATGTAATTCAAGAATCTACTCTTAGCCTCATCATATGCAATAAGACTTTACTTGATTAAGGCTGATTGAAAGCATCAACAATTAGATTGACAATTCAATGATTCTTGAATCTGATTTAGTCAACCTTGTTTGAACATTTAAAAATGTTGATCTTTTTTTTATCCCAAAACAAAAATTATTGATCAACATTTTTCAATATCTCAATCCATGTATTACATGATATTGAAGCATTGTTTGAACGTGAAACAATTAACTGTTTAAATTGATGGTTATCATTTTTGTTCTTGACTTTATGGTAAAATGGTTGTTAAATGGTTCACCATTATCATTAATTTTGACTGTTAAGCAAGTCATTAAATGTAATCCAATGAGCACATAAACAAAAAGCCCAATGAGAAATTAATCAACCTGGTTAATTATATCTTGTCATAAATTAAGTCAATTTGAAGTTGCTCTTGGCTTTACTGTAACAAAGCTAATCTTGAGTTGAAATATTTCAACAACTTCAACAGCAATCATTAAATTGAAAAACGATTGTGATTTATATCAATAAGTTCATAAATGGTCAACAATTGGTTCAAGGTTTTTCCTTTTTTCCAATGTAAATATCAATTGACCACACAATTTTACATGTTAAGTTATCATTTATATAATGATTATGATTGTTTTTTTGGCTATTGCGATGCAATTCTGAAGGAAACAGATTTCTAGATAATCAGAAGAAGAAGAAGAAAAGTTGGAAAGCAAAATCATTGGGAAGTCTCATTGGGGAGTGTATTTCAGATAAATTATCAAGACAAAATCGGACCCAACAGAAATAATGGAAAGTAACAAAAGGAGGAAAAATATGATCAAGATGATGATGATGATGAAGCAGCAACAGCAACAACAAAATATATGAGAACTTTGTTTGTTTACCATTGATAAATTGAGCAAGTATCAAGGCATAATGGGTTAACGGATCACATCTTCATCATCTTTTGAGAGTTCATCTTGGACAGGATGAGTAACTCTTTTCCCTTTTTTCCATCTTATTCCTTCTTTCACATTTTATTTCTTCTTGGGGACAAAATTTTTTCTATTTATTTTGAGACAAACTCATGATGATTATTTTTATTGTCGTATATCTGTTCATGAAAGATGATTTGAACATGCTATTGGTTCATTAACTGTTGACATTGGATCATAATCATCAGACAGATAGATGATGAGAATCTAGACTTGCATTGAATACATTTTGGGTTAACTTGAACCGATATTTTTGTCTCTTCAAACCAAGGCAACGTTAGCAAACAATTCGTTGGTTACAATTCAGGTCATTTTTTCAGTGAAAAGTTTAAATTTTCCCATTTTTCGCATTGAAAGAGATCAATTTGATCAATTAAATTTGGAAAATGTGAGAAACTTGAATTGAAAGTTAGACCAATCAATTGAAAATGGCAAAATTAACAGGCAGATTAAATTGTCTTGTCCTTTGGGACAGTTTGTTTAAGGTCGTGTTTAAATTATATTCAAATGGTTTTATATCCAGATAATCAATGGTTCTTCAGAATCATTCATGCAATAAAATAAGTTAACTAGTTTACTGAATGAAACCCGGATCAAATCAGGATGGTCGCTTTTTTACCCATATTAAGACTAAACTTGATCTTTTGATTATCTCATTGGTATTACAGTTGATTATAATTATGTTTTATTGACCAGTAATTTAGGAAACCTCTTATCCCTGTCTATGATGAGAAATAGATGAGATTAAGGTTAAAGAATTTGTTGGACATAAGCAAGTGAAATGGGAGGAAAGGTAAAGTTTCATGATGATGGTTATGTGCAACTAATCTGGTAGTTGTTACTCCAAGCAATTTGTTTACTTACCTCAAAATTATTTTCAGTTGAAAGATAGATGGCAAGAAAGGCTATCCATATAATACAAGTGGCATACATGGTAAAAACAATGAATTTGGTTTCATTAAAATTTTCTGGTATTTTTCTGGTCTTGAAGGCATAATAGGTTGATGTAGCAACCAGAACAAAACCATAAATAAGGCTAACGAGGACACTATTTTTGGTTACAGCACATTTTAATACCACTACATCACGTTTCTCTGATACTTCATGTCTTACTCCAGGTACTTCAACAATACACCATAAAATATTTAAGCAAATCTGTAAAAATAAATAAATTAATGTTTTCGGACAAGCAAAATTAGATAGATGACTGTGGATAGGTTTGCGAAGTGCAAGTAAAAAATTAGTTTATAAGGAAACAAGTCTTTAATTGATCAGAAATGTTTAATAACGTATTTGTGTGTATACTGTCATGGTGTTCTTATTAATGTAGTGATGCACTTTGAATTAGTTAACAGAGTGCAGTAAATAAGAAAACAAAAAAAAATTTTAAAGCTAGAAATTAACCATCTAAGAGAGATTTTTTGAACCATTTGAAATATTTTGATTCCTAGGATATTTAACTAAAGATTCATTACAAGCTCTCTATTTTGGTCAAGTTTCTTCTTCTGAAATTAACCATTCGAATAAAAAATTGATTTATGCAGCTTTAATCGAATCATTGATCCATGGATACTCAGACTAGATCTTAATTTGGATCGGTTTTTAATACGTCACTAATCCTGTAATAGATAAGTATCGGCTCATAAATTCAATCCCAATTCTGGTCATTTGGCTTTTCCTTGCAAACATTTTATTAGGATTTTAGTTTAGCACAAGCAGATGGAAAGTAAATTATATTTACCTGAATGAAAACAATTATACCAGTTATACAAAGTTGAGAAACTGGACTGATATATGTAGGTCGACGAGCTGATCGTCGGGCACTATGAAAGATACGAGATATTCTATTGGTTTTGGTCAATATTGCTCCATAGATCATTGATATGCAGACACCGATCTTTTTGAAAAGAAACGAGATTTAATTAAATTTTAGCTTCTGCATCAAGTACATCTGTATTTTTAAATTTTTTATCTTACCCCGAGCCTTTGAATAAGGCAAGTAGCATAAGTTGGTTTGGTGAGTATAATGAAAGCCATAACGTAACAAGAGGCGATCCCAGCCAATAAAACGTAACACAGTTCTCGTCCTGAAGCTTTAACAATGGGAGTATTTACGTGTTGAACAAAAATAGTGAAGTGATAAAGAACCGTGATGATCCCAATAATGGCAATGGACATGGGTATAAATGCATAAGGTTGGTACCAACGAATATATTTAAGAGGTAGTTCGAAGCAACTCGATTTATTGGGGAACGGCCACATTCCCACATCACAGGGAACACATGAAGTTTCATTGACTGCTATCTCCCATGGTTTACATTCTTGGCAAATCCAACAACAAGAGAGATCCCCACCTTTTTTAATCTCGCCTACTTTACACGGCTCAGAGCACACTGAAGTAGGTATTTCTTGAGAACTAAAAGAATCCCAGATAATGGTATTCTCTTTAATGAGTAGTTCATTATCTCGCCATTGGCCGACCCGAACGTATCCATATGTACTTGAATTGGAATCCAAACTTTGAAAATTGAATATATTATAACGTCCAAGTCCATCACCACATTCATCAAATCTAACCTCAGAGCCTTCCAAATCTGAAAAATAAATAATGCAAATTTACATTACAATTTGTAGGGTAATATGTGTTAAGGATTTGATTCAATGTCACATGAAGATTTTCAATAATCTAACTTCTAATTGAGTTAAGGAAAGAAATAGCAGTTAACCCTTAAATAGATTAAACATTTTCTTCGTAAGATGGCGATGGTGGACAAAATGAGTTATTTTTTTTAGAGTTTACACAAAATTCAAATCAATAAGTTTTCATTAATTTTCCTCGATTTCTAGAAATAATCCAATGAAAGCTTCGACAATTTAATTCATTGATTTTCTTGAATTGATACTTAACAAATACTCAAACTCTTTATCAGGAAATAACTGTATTAAGCTTAAGCACCTTAACATTTGTGAAGCTTTCCAAACCTTTTTTTGATTTGGAATTTCCAAATAACAGATTCAATTATTTACCAATAAATCAAATCAAATCATATTTTTATGAATTCAGAGGTTGGAAAAATCATGGATGAACTTTAATTCAAGATTTACATGCTGTGCTATGGCTGACCAAAGATGCACACTCAACATTAAGTCAGCTGGAAACACTTTCTTGGTCCTCTGGTAATTTTTGTATATCATCAGGAAAAATTACATGTTAACATTTAAGTGACGAAGATTCTTGAGGGAAACGGAATTCCCAAGAATCACCACAGAATAACACACTAACAAAGAGAAATAGCTCATCAAATATGTAATTTTTTCTCGCTCTTCACTCATTCGATGTAAATCTGAAATCGATTAAATTTTCCTCTCGTTTTGTACTGAAGTCACTCATGTCGTTACGAGCATTCATGAGATTTATTCTCATCGATTATTTTTCATTGGAATATCAGTAGCCTAAATCCTGAAAAAAGGTGAAAAAAGAAATAAATACATGTAAAAGTGGATAAAAATGAGCTCAATATCAACTCAATTTAGTAAATAATGTTTTCTGTTCATGAGAACACTCAATTTATCAAATCAATGACAATCACTAATTTGAGTGGTTAACTAAATGTTCATGTCTTTTCACACACAATCTGATTTATTTTAATATCATTTGTTGTTAAAGTTGTAAAAAGGACACAATTGTAAACAGCTTAATCTTAACTAAAGATGTTGAGCTTTCACTGATAACAATCATAAATCACTGCATGATAGTTCAACTTTGAACAGATTTCAACTGTTTCATGATTGCTATCAATGTCACCAAAAAAGTAAACTAGATAAAAAACAAAATAATGTCCAAAATCAGTTGTTGGAATTGCTTTTTTCACTGTGAATAAGGTGAAATTAAGATCAGGATCTCACGTCTGCTGAAAACGCTAAAATTGGAAAAATCGCCAAGAAAGCGATTTCGTAGTGGATAAGCTTTTCTACTCAAAATACGGATTTCAATCTGCTCAAACTGAAGCAAAAGAAAAGATTTCAGCTTTAGTGGATTAACCGTAATTCTAGAAATTAAGGATTCCTCAGCATTTGACTGAAACTTGAAATTGCTTGAGACAGATACCATTTGAAATATGAACAGAATTGAGATGAAGTAATTTTCAGCTCCTGCCTTCTTCATCAACAGCATTAACTTAATCAATTGACTCGATGGACATAAGTTTCCTTTTCCTCTTGTGGTCTTAATAAACTGATAGAATTAAATCCATTGGATTTACTGCGATGCACTGAAATTCATAAAGAATCAGATAAAAGAGAATGGATGATTCTTGAAGAAGGTATTTCCCTGCTTTCATCCTTTCCAATCTTCCTTCTCATTGATTGTTGAATCTCTTTGACTATGAAAATGTTGCCCATCTCTGGTTGGCTTTAATATCAGGTAATTCAAAGACAATCAATCCTTTTATAATCAGGACAATATCTTTTCCTTCTCCATTTTTTCTTGCTCCAGGTTTTCTTTTCATCTACAGGGAATCATGATAATAGTACAACCATTAATCTGTCTCTCTTTCTCTTTCTCTTTACTTCTCTCTAAAGTTAGCATGAGTGTAGGATCCAACAGTTACAACTATTATACTATACACTTGATAAAAGTATTGTGAACGAGAATAACAAGAATGATGATTTTTCCGTCTGCTTTTGCATCTTCCCTTTTTTCATTTACAAAAACAGTAGCATCTCCTTATAATACAATCCACAACATTTTGGTTTCAATTCATTCAACGTTTATTCACATTTATTTGTTGTCTTTGATCCTTGCCTCTACTCTGAATGTTGAGCTCAAGTTTCCTCATTGAAATGTCTGGCTTTGAATAATGATGGTGACGACAGGAAACAGATAGGAAAGATGAATTCAGGATAAAAGAAAAGTTAACCAATGACCCGTCCAAATTATTGCCATTGATTTCTGTTTCCTTCTGTTCATTTCATCTGACCTAAGAGCATGTAAATTATCAGCCATACAGCACAACTTTTAAAGTTAACATTAACCTTTTTATAACATCCTAGGGTATACAAGACCATACAGTCTAATTTAAAAAGGCTAAATTTAGAGAAAAAAGTGAAAAAGAAATAAATGAAAAAATAAAACCAAAAGAATCAAGACATTAAAACTTACTATTTTCAATCTAAAAGCATAATTACCCTGGAAAATTGAAAAACTTTCATCGCCATTAGATCTTGAATAATTATGGCTTATTTTTCTCCTTTAATGAAACAGTTTATTTAACGGAAAATGATGGAAATCGCAAACACAAATAAAAATTAAATAAAAATGTGCTTAAAGAGGAGAGTTGTTGCTTCTAGAAAAATGTGGCAACTAACCGTTAAAACCAACTCTTGCTTTTATCAATTTCATAATCTTTAAAGTTTAAACCTTTGATCATGTGATAGGAGTTTAAAAATGCAAAGGCGGGAAATGAAGGAAATTTAAAATTTTAATGAAACTCAAACGATTTTCAACTTCAATTTTTAACTAACAACTATTCTCAGAGCGAGATTGAATAAAAGAAACATAGTAAGAACTGATATTTGGTGCCGATTCAATCTTGGACTATCAAAAACAACAAATCAACAAAAGCATTATTGAACTAGGAATCACCCGATCTTCACGATGCGATTCAATAGGTTAAATGAATTCTCATTCTTCTCAAAATGATGCGATATCTTTCAATCGAAAATTTTCTGTCTGATACTCATCAAGAATGTAAAATTTAATATTTAACATGAAATCAAAAAGTAAAGTTCCTCGACTTTTTTGATTCTCGCAAAAAGATCGAGTACCCGAGCATGCGTGTTTCGGGTGTCTTTGCATTTTTAAGACTCTTGTGATCATATGTCATTAAGGCGCCAATTTTTCTCATGTGACTTGATTTTAAAATGAAAAATTAATTGCTTTTTCTTGGTTCTTTAAGTTTCAAAATATTTCTTTTGCTCTTTTGATTTTATTAGTGTGATTTTTTTATATAAAAATCTTTAACCTCCATCATTGAATCTGTTATGAAAACGATATTGGACGGTGGAATGACTAACCTGTAAATGCCACATTGAGAAGGTAATGTTTGTAGAAAACTTCTGGATCCAGTTCCCTGAGTTCAGGACAAATGGTTCCTTTACCTGAGCACAATGTTAACCATGCATTGTGAATTGCATGAGCAAAAGCATAGACAGCGTCAATGACAAATTGAACCTTCGACTCTTGACGATAATCTGTTACATCACGTAAGCTTAAATGAGGTGAGCAAGCAGTATATTCATTATCAGCTTCTCTTGCTTTATAAGAAGACATGGATGTCAATAAGGATCGGGGTGAAAGGTCACATTTAAAAGTTTCTTGCCAAAATTCTTTAAACCACGGATTACGACGGTTATTTTTAACGTTTAACTTCAACAGATAGTCGTCAAACTCACGTATCACAGTGGATGATAATTCAACAGTAATGGCTCCAAGAGCAACATCTTCAACACCCTGAACAACCTTCATCTCCTTACCCCAGCCGTCAGCCGCAACCCATGTAAAACTGTTGGTCGCATTTGCACGTTTAGCTGCTTTCAAGAGACCCTTGGCATCCTCCATTCGAAGGAAGAGAACCACTGCTCGAGCAGTCGACTTGCGCTTAAGACTTTCAATGATTCGATCATATTCCGTATCATTGGCAGATTGGACAACCTTTTCTTGTATAGCAAAACAAATGTTTCTCATTCGAGCATGGGTTCGAAAGGCACTGCTTCCAGACTCACCGTACTGTCCCTCCGAGCTTATCAGGCTCACATATGTCCAGTTGAAATGCTCGATAAAATCAACTAATGCTCTGGCCTGGTATTTGTCTGGTGGAACAGTTCGTGCAAAAAATTCATACCTCTTCTTGTCAGAGAGGGCAGTTGATGTGGATGCATAAGATATCTGTAAAATCAATTAAAAAGGTAAGAAAAGAGTTAATACAAAATTCATTCTTCCTTTATCTCTCTGAATTAATACATATTCATCTTTGGTTCAATTCAATTGTAAATTTGAATCTAAATGTCTAAACTAAAATTGTTTTGATTCATTGAGAAGAAGCGTAGAAGATTGAATTCACTTTCAAAATTTAAACTTTCATCACTTTCTTTTTTTCTCTCCTTTTCAGGTCTTTTTTGATCAAATTTCAAAATATTTCATCTCTCGCTTTTTATCAAATTATCATCATCATCAAATTGTGATTGAATTTTGGTTATGGCAAGAAAGGAAAAGTAAAGCTGCCTAAAAAAACGTTTCTCCTCTGCTTTCCTTATTAAATTACCTTTTACACTCTTTGATTGATTGGAGTGAAAATTGATTTTTCATTTTCATTGATTGGGTAAACAAGGAATCAAGTTAATCAAGGTAAAAATGACGCCGACATCAATTTTATCTAATAACATTTTCATTGTTACACTTCCACAGCTTTTCAACAATGATAATCATTTTTGACAGTAAAGCTTATCAACAATTAACCAGAAAAGAGGCGAAACAAAACTTTCAGTCAACAGGAATACAAAATCAAAGCATTGGATCTGGAAATGTTGAAAAATGATTGAACAATCTGAATGGGTGTCAAGAATGAAGCTTGGAAGCAGAAAGGAGAAGACAAAAAATCTCTTCAAATGGCTTTCCTGGCATCATCACATTATTGTATTTATTCAACATTCAAATTACTAATGTATCAAAGTAATCGTCAGTAATCAGTTTCAGTTAAACTGCTCAAGGCAAATGAAATTGAGAAAATGAAAGCTAGGAAAAAAAAGGTTCGATTCAATGTATTATCTGATGAATAAATGAAAAAAAACTTTTGTACATCAACTGGAAAAAAATATTTCTACGTTTCAGGTTGAAAGGTAAAAATATCCATTGCACATTATACATCACATAATGAAGTTGAATTTCAATTGAAGCATAATATTTTATTGAGATTAATGAAATGCAAAAGAAGCCAAATTATGGTGAAAACAATATGAAAGTTAACCATCTTCATGATGATACATGTAATCCAATGATGAAATCCAGTTATAAAATGAATCAGATTTATAACTTATTCGTCTATCCTTCTAATCAGCCAAATCAATATGTTTTTGTCATCACAATTTGCAATTTAAATTGAACAATCATCATCATTAGAATTGTTATTTACTTTTCTCATTTGCTTTTTTAAATTACAATTTAATCCTTTTCAAATAATGAAAAGGTAAAGAGAAGGCATAATAAAAGTTAACAAAAAAAGAGCTTTTTCATTTCAAATAAATTCAAGTGTATAATATGAATTCAGAGATAGAAATGAAGGTTTCTTTTCAAGTGAGATGTTCAACTAATAAATGCTGGCATTATTATTAAATGTGAGGGTTCAGCTGTCAGGTTAATGGGTATAATTTACCGAGAAGGTAAAAATAAAAACAAAAGTTTGATTCCAATTTGGCGTAAATAATGGTAATAAGATAATTACATTTTATCAACTAAATTGCATTTCCACTTTGAGTTTCTATTTTTTATCATCTAACCTTTGACTCAATTTTACTTTGAAGGTTGAATATTTCTTTATCAACTCTTCTTTTCAAAATGGCTTGACTTTAAATGTTTCAAGTTTTCAGGTTGAGTTTAATGGTCGAGAGATGCTTTTCAATTAACTTATTTTCAAATAATATTGACGATTCTATGGACTGCAACTGGTTCAAATTATATTTTTACAATCTTGATTCTTTATGATGATCCCATGGTGAACATTTAACAAACATTCAATCTCATCCTTTTGCTTGCTCTAATTAATCCAATCATAATTGCACAGCTTTCTTCTTGCATCAACTTGAAGTTAATTATCATCATCATGTTAACAAAAGAAGTTAACCAAGAAAAACGAGATGAAGAACCATTTTTGTTTAGCCTTTCTCTTGATTCCTCTTTTGGTTTCCTTTCCTAGATAATCATCATTCTCGTAAAATGTCGAGTTAAAACTAGTTGAAACAAAACCCAGACGAGATTCAAGAAAAAGCCATGTGAAAACCAAGAAAATTTGAATCATCAAGCAGCAAAAACAGTGTTAGACTTTTTCGTGTTTCCTCGTCAAAACCATTATTCCAATTGATTAAATTGTAACTATTGAATCTTCACAATAGCTGACTAGCATAGAATCCAATTGTTAACAAATTAATCAACCCAGTTGAGCATTAACAGTTTACATTCTCCAAATTAATTATGACGGTGACCTTAAACCCTAAAGAAAATATCAACTTGAACAAGAGAAAAGACATAAAGTAACAAAAGTTGTTTATTTAGAGCACCAATTAAGTTAAAACAATAGTAGATGGTGAACAGAAATTATAAAGCAAATACAAAACAAATATAAAACTGTTAAATTAACAATCGACCGAAAACCAACAAAGACAATTGAAAATGCTTACATAACGTAAGTATCATGATTACAAGTAGCGAGGGAAACAAGTTGTCAGTGACAACAAGTTTACAGATTAAAGGCGCACGATTCAATTAAATGCAATGTTCATATTATAATTGCTAAACTAAATTAGATAACTTGACCACGGAATAAAAAATTGAGACTAAATTTCCAGGTTGAAAAAAATGATACTTCAGACCAGAAGAATGCTAATTTTGAAAAGCAGATTAATTTTATTGAAAAACTATTCAAACCTAAGCAATTTAATAAAACAATGTCTATTGATTGGGCAAATTCACATTTTCACTTTAATCTTTGTTCTGTTTCATAATGGATGAGTTTATCCATCAGAATATCTGTTTCCATTTGATAAACTTTAATCTTATTCATGATAGATGATTGTTTCAAAAAGTGAAACAAGTAAAGGAAAAAAAATGATGAAGAAGAGTGAACAATTTCAAGATATAAGCGAAACAGGTGCTTGGAGGGAAAAAATTCCCAACAATTCTCAGCTTGTAACCTCCTTAGGGAAACTTTTGTGAGCTTCACTTAAACCTTTTAGCACTTTTGTACAGTTTATTTCAATAATACTTTGAGACAAGAAGAATGTCAAAAGAATTGAAAAACATGAGAAAAGAAGGACAAAAACTCTTTTAGCTTAAACTCAACTCCCAGTTGCAACTCCAATTGCTCATCAAAACACATCACTGGATACTGTAAATTAGTAATTTCAACTGTCTCATGAATAATTGCTCGATCAATATGTAAATAAGTGATCTTTTTAAATCTGATTGCCAAACCTTCACATTAAAAATCGTTCAATTTTCTGTCCATTCGCTTAGCACTCACCTATTGATCTTTGAAAAAAAATCGATTGGATGTGAAAATGAAATCGGTTAAAGAGATATTAATGTTGTCTAAAAATAAGTTCAATTTGAAATTCTTGATACGTGGGCTCAGAGAGTTTCAAAGGTGTCTGTCAAAGAGATTCTCATATTTTCTCATCAAAACTCATCATTTCACCTCGTTCTGCTGAATACGAATATCAATCAGACTGGAAAGTATGGATTGTCCGAGTTTCGCTACACAGAACCGAATGTCTCGATGAGTAAAATGCACTTCAAAGTATAAAAGCAATCACTTTTTTCCCAAGAATGAAACTGAAAGCTAAAACTCAATTGATTCAACTGAAAAAATTCAAAATCCATTTTGGTGAAAATTGTCGATTTTCTCAAAAATCTTTTTATTTGGCCATTGAAATGTGTTGAAAATCGTAAAGGCATTCTTTAAGTTAAATCAGTTGCATGTCATGAGATTTTACAATTTAACCTTAAACCATTTACCTGAATAAACTGAATTATTCAAGAGTCTTTCAAGTGAAACTGAATGTAAATGAATCGTCAAATAATTATCACTTGTTTGTTTTTTACTGGCAAGAAAAGCAAGAAAAAAACGAAATGCATTATTGATTCTTGTTTGATATTTATTTTTACAGATGTTGAAATGAAACTTATATCATCATTATCAACAGTTATCATAGAAACCAGGAAAAGGTAACGAAGTGAGTAAAGACAGGTGAGACTGAAAAGTAAACGATATAAAAAAGAAAGATATGAAAACAAACGTTATGATAAATAAAATGTAATATATTTGTCAATAATCTGTATTTGTAGCAGCATTATTATTAAAAGGAAATCCTTGGACAGGGAAGGGAAAAAAGTGTGAAAAATAACCAGAAGTGAAATGTAACAATAACAAAGGAACCAGAAAAGTTTATCCCATTATTATGATTATAACCTTTTCCATATCGTTTTATTGTTTCATCATTTTAATATGAAGAAGAAGCAAAAAAGAGATGAAAACATGGTGGAAAGGTTCAGCTTGTGGTGGTTACTTGATGAAACTTTCATCATTCAAAGATAACATCAGAAATAATTTTCAATTTTTTCTTCCCTTTTATAATTTAAATTTTGTTCTGTTAACCGCTAACATTGAACAATTTCATGTCATCACAATGTTGACCAACAAAATTGCAATTTTTCAATTTTCCATTCTTTTGTATTCCCGATTCATTATCATGCATATTATCATGTACATTATCCAAAAGTATTTCATGATTAGCAAACTTTGTTATAATGAAAAGTCAAACAAAATGGAAATAAAAATTACTCTAATTGTTCAACAGAATTTCAATCTCTCAGTTTTCCATAGAAACTCGACAAATTGCATTTCAAATATTGAATTGAAATTATTTATGAATCATTGATTGAAATTGTTTTCCAAGCGTTTTCGATCAGCTTTAAGATTGACAGATGAATCGAAGTTTCAAGTTGGAAATTTATTTCTTCTCTGAATTGTGATGGAAACTAGTATTGGCTTTGAAACAGGGAAACGATTATTTCGATATCAAGATCTTGTTAATCTTGATCAATTAGCTTGGTGAATGAAGAGAGAAAATCTTGACGGAAATTGTTAACATGAAAAGTCATTGAATCAGAATTGATAATGAATGTAATGATGATTAAAAACTGACTTTCTCTATTCATTACATTATTCATTGATCAACAGGAAAAGTTGAGCAAAGAAACCATTTCCCAATTCTTTTGCCTTTCACCTTCTATTACATGATCCAATATCTCTGTATTATTATCAATCCCAGTTCTGAGAAGAAGAGACAAAATAGACTTTTCTTGCTGATAAATAATGCTTTCTGTTTTAACAGAGTTTCAATTCAGTTTCAACTTTAATGACAACTTTAGTTTGCTGAAAGGTTAAAGAAAAATTTACGATTATTGTGACAATGAGTACGATAATATCAATGATAGTAATGATAAAGTTTTCCTTTCGTTCC
Organism: Tetranychus truncatus; assembly: GCA_028476895.1. NCBI lineage: Eukaryota > Metazoa > Arthropoda > Arachnida > Trombidiformes > Tetranychidae > Tetranychus > Tetranychus truncatus. The sequence goes on from CM052060.1 coordinate 17,176,083, forward strand.
AAATGTTTTCACTGTCAACATTGAATTCACAGTAAAGCTGAAAACTTGCATTGAAATCAAACTCTTTACTTTTTTTTCCTGTTCCAACCCACGATTTAATCCATAATTACCTTAAGATTCTTTGCATTGTAATTAAAATGTTTCCAGTTTCATATTACTGTCAAATAGCAAGTTATCAAAATGCTCAATTGGAAAAGATTCCATCCCACTCAGATAAACTCTGCATGATGGAATGATGCAGATAAACAAAACTACTTGCAGGGAGTGAAAATAGTACAAGTGTAAATTGAGCGCAAACAAAAATCATTTTCAATTATTTTCTCCGCATGTTGTGATTATTTCCAGGTTTGCTGAACTCCAGCAGATCCATCGTCAAACCTTAAATGTCACCTGACTCCAACGAAGATGTCGAACAGAATAGACAGAATTTGGGCAACTTTTCAACATTTGTAATTCTGAACCTATCAATTATTCGAACAATTATTGTATAAACTTTATATGAAAATAATCAAATAAAAAATGAAATGTAAGGCAATGAAAAATGATTTTTAATTTCAAGATCGAAATTCGTTGATATTCAATTACCAATACTTTCGTCATCGATGTATCAACATTTATCATTCTGCTTTCATATGAATTGCCAAATCTCATTCCCTGAACATTCCCTGACCTTTATTTCGTTTCTTGTTCGCAAACTGGAAAAAATTAAAATAAACCTTTTCTATTCAAACCTGAAAGCTGAACATTTCTCAACTTTTATCGTGAAATTTTCTCTCTGCAAACGGCGACTTTTGCAGCTCTTCAAATATTCAATATTTCCAGTTAGATTGGAAAATGTTGAGATAATCTTTTCTCAACACATCAGATTATTGTGAATCTTGCCTTCTCATGGTTTTGATGGGGTAACAATGAGCCACTCATTGATAACATGAGACTGAAGGTTGCATGACAAGTGGCAACACAAAAGGCATTGAAATGAAGAATTGAAGTTAATTGAATATTCATATGAGAGTGAAGCTCATATTCAATTTTAAGATAAATAAATAGTTGTTTACTATTAAGTGAACTTCAAACAAAGTATTAAAATTATTTTCCCTTCCTTCATCCATCAATAGTATCATGCAACTCGAATAAAATTCAAATTTAACTTGAAATATCTTCCAACTCAATCTCTTCATTCCCATTTCATTTTCTTTCATTTTCTTCTCCAAATCATCATGATTGTTCAACTTTATGATTATCATTGTTCAACATCATAACAAGAACTATTCTGATATAGCAATGAATCAAAGTTTACACCAAATGATTAAATTCATGTAAACAAGCAACTTTTTTTTTCTTCAGAAGAAAACTCTTTATTAAGTCTGTTTATATTATTATTATGATTATTATTAAATCAAGAAACATGATATTTACAATAAATATTCATCGTTTTAATACAAAATTTCAAGATGTTTTTTTCCTGATTATTTTTCTGTTTCATTTTGTTTCAGAATAAATTGTAATCCAAGGAATGAAATGAAGCAAAAGCAAAGGTTATTTGCATGTTCATCTGCCAATAAAACTCATTATTTTTATGCTTTTAACCTCACATTAATTATGAATAAATTGCTGATATAATTAGCATTGAAGGGCAAAATGAAAGGTTAAACGAAAATTTTGATTGGTTTTCAATTGTCGATAGAATTTGAATTTGATTCAAGATTAAAAACTTTGTATTCATGGAAATCGAAAGAAACTTATTAATCATATGGAAACACCTGAAGCGGTCAATTTGCATAAAAGAGAAAAGAAAATAAGCTTTCATCAAATCGAGTGTGAGGAACATTTTGATGAAATATTCTGCTTCATTTTTATTCCTCTCAATATTCAGCTCAATATGTTCCGAATTCAATTGAAAATTCATCTTTTCAACATTCATTAGGAAAATTTCGATTTTCTTTATCGAACTTGAAAAAGGAAAAATTTCACTTTTCAAAATTACTAAATGGACATTGCCGCTATTCATTGACAATAGTTTAGAGAAGAGAAATTTCGGTGAATCTTTTATTTCGAGAAAAGGTTATCAAAGATTATAAGGAATTGCAAATCGAACAAGAAAATTTTTGTTCATTTGGTTCCATGAGAAAAATTGAAATTCATTGTGATATTAAAAAAGCCATTAGAACTTTCTATTTGTCCATTTTAATGAATGAATAATCATGACTTGACTCTTGATCTTTCGATCAAGAATAATTTACTTTTCATTTCATTTTCCAATTCAACTTTTTTTTTGTGGGGAAAATGGCAGTTTTACAGTGAAAAGTTTTCTGAATAAAAGAACTTTTTTTTTCGAAAATTAGTTTTCTCTTGGAAAATCAATCAAATTTTGGATTCTTTTCATTGAATGAAGTGAAAAGGGCAACATTTTCTTTGCATTTTTCTTATTTTCCTTCCTTGACCAACTCAACTGTGTATTTGTGTGTGTTTATGAGTTGATAACGTATTTCCTCAGCTCTTCTGGACAGAAGAATGAAAGGGAAAAATACATTCTGTTCCAAGTCATTTCATTGAGATAGACAGGGATAAAGCTAAATGTTCAATTGATAAACATACAGATATTGAGATGTTGAAAAATATAATCTGACGATGAGATGAAATAGTTATTTTGGAGAAAAGGGAAAAGAAAAAGGAAAACAGTTTTTCTGTATTAACATGATGGAAAAAAAGAAGGAACAAGAAATTGTTTAAGAAGAAAATATTGTTCAAAGTGAATGTGAATCAGCACCATTCCTGGGTTTCCCATTGAAATCAAGATGAAGATGAAAAGTTGCAAATAACAATCAATTCCTTTTCCTTATTCTTTGTGCATTTCCATTGACAACTATTTCTTTAGCTTAACAACTTAGTCAAGAATCAATGATTTCCCATTTTCTATTTGATTATTATTATCTCAATTGTCAAAAATTGTCGCTCATTGTTAGTCCATGGGATAATGTCATTTCTCTGTGAATCGACTTTTCCATTTCAATTGTTTCAACTTTTATCATTGAAACCATTACCACTCTCATCGGTCAAATGACAGAAAAATTCAAATGAAAAAACAGAAAAAGAAATTCAAAAATGTCATCATTTAAAGACTCGTCAACGAGCAAACAATCAAAATGCAATGTAAAATGTCACTGAAAAGCTTTCGACTGATGGACAAATTGACCAAAAAAGAGTTACAAATCGAAATAAAATTGCAAATTTAAAGAAACTTTATGTCCATTCAATTTTTCGTCAAAGTTGAAAGATGCAAAAACTTTATCCAAAGCGTAAATGATCTACGCATCAGCGGTGCATCAAAAAGTTTTGCATCGAAAAGAACTACGAACTTTCCATTTAGTTTTACATCGACTTTTCATACTGAACGATGCAAAATATGTTCATACAACGAAAACCAATGTTAGCAAGTGACAGAATGGAGTGATAAAGTGAATATCATTTGATTTTTTTATCGAACCGGTTTCATGTTGCAAGATGAAAAACTTAACGAATTGGTCTCATCCATGAAAGTTGACAAGTGAATGGTTCATCGACAGTGACAAAATATCGAAGCCTCGAACTTGAATTGTATAATTTGATCGATTAAATAATTAGGTGTTTCACCGGCTCATCAGCTATTATAGCTGGCAATGGTCATTATCTTCATTTTCATTCTGTTGCTTTACTCGTTTGGTTCAATTGTTAATAGAAAAGCAAAAAAAGATAGGATTAGCTTTGAATCTGTTTCTCTACTTGCAATGACCTTGTTTGCCCTTACCGGAAATGAGAAAATTTGAACTGAATAAGCTGAGAGTGAAGATGTTGAACAGGACTGTTAAGGAGAAGAGGTCAACATGAATAGTTCATCAGATTACCGGAACATAAGGAAGAGAAAGAGAAGCTTTAATCAAGCGCAAAACTAAAGGAAAATGTGAATTAAATGAAGGAGACAATATTATCATCATTATCATTGTCATTATCATTATTGGTTACTCCGTCAACAATTTGAGTTTCCCTGAGAAAATTATATTTATATATGTTATTGTTGTATTATTATACTCAATCATTCCAATAAACCTTTCCATTGGTTCCACAAATTTTACACAGTGATTCACATTTTCTTTATATACATCTACTTAGCTTCCTTCCTCATTATCATCATCATTATCATCATCATCATTCTCCCGGACTTTCTTAAACATTAACATTATTCTCATCATAATAATCTTTACCTTAATGATTAACCTGAAAACGCAAAATCTTGCAATTGGTAAAAATCGTTGTCAAGGCAATGGGAATCCGATGAAACAAAAAAAGTTTATACAACAAATTAAATGCCAATCAATAGTCAACAGTAAACAGACTTCCCTGCAGAGTTTCATTCCAAAATTCAAATTCGTTTGTTCGTTCAATTTCAAACTTTATTTCGCTTCTTTACCTTTTTTCTGTTAAGGAAATGCAAAGTTTTGAAACAAGAGATTCGATTAATGTGAATCTTTTCCTCGGTTTTCTTTCGATTAAAGAATAACATTTTGTTCTCAAAGATTACTAATTATCCTGCGAGCAATATTTTAAGCCTTTCTTTCATTGCATTACATCAAAGTAACTCGAGTGATTACATGGTTGATTCGTTTCGTTGTCGAAGTTGGAAGTTATTAATCTTCAACTTTCTGCCAATGTAAAGTCCAGTAAAATGAATGAAGCCATCAATTAAAATTGCTTATTATACGGTTAAAACAAAATCTTGAACAAATAATGATTTCATTTTCCTATGAAAGTTGTAAAAAAAAGTTGTCCATTCAAGCGTTATTTTTACTCTAACAAGCTACTCTTTCTTTCACCGCATAATAATGTATTATATAATAATACAACTGATTATGTGAACTATTATTACCTTGTAAAAGCATTACCTGAAGACAAGGAGACATTGAGTGGTGTAGCAGAGAGCAAAGTCGAAATTGAATAACAAGAAAAGTCGAAATCGAAGGAAGAAATAAGGAAAAAGAAAAGATTCTCCCTTCGCTCAATATATTCATTTGTACTCCAAGTTTATGTAATAATATTATACAAAAGGCAAAAGTTATCGGTCGTAATTGGTTTGTAAAGGTTTCCCTTGATTGGGAATGAGTTAAGTTGATAGCCTTTAGGCTCTTTTGCTGATTCAGTATCCAACATGGTGATTCAAATGGATCAATGAAAGAAGTTTGGAAGGGAAAAGGGAGAAAGATGAAAAAAAGGAATAAACGACAAGAAAAATATTTCCTAAAATATGTAAAAGGCCACTGATTAACATTGAAACTTTTGTACTTTTCATCATTATCATCATCATAATCATCATGGAATCTCATCAACCAGGACCAGTTTACATAAACTTATTGCAATAATGTTTGGTAATAATGTTTAGAAGGAAAAATATTTTTTTTTCATCTTCACTCTTGAATACAAATTTTATTTTTCGACTTCTTTTGTGATGAAAAAAGATTATGATGGATGATTATTATATCTTGAGGCTAAACTATGAAACTCTCAATAAATGGGTTAACTTATTCTCTATTATTCTTCTGTTCTTGTTCAGAGTTGTTGAGATTATTAGAGCAAAGAAGTTGGTAAAAGCCAAAAGTGAGCCAACGAAAGGCTTGTAAACATAAAAGAAAAGTTTTCCGAGTTTTTTGGTTTTCTTTTTCCAACGAATAATTTTGCTTCCCTTGATTTGCAATAATTGAAATAATCAGTTTTCTTAATTGATTGTCATCGTAAATGATATTAGACTTTGCTTGGTTGAAGTTAATCTAATTGTTTTCCTTTTACCATGAATATCATCACATCATCAATTGTTTCACATAATTTCATGTTTTCCCGAACAAGCAAAGTAACAAAGTAAATGGAAAGCAGAAAATTTTTTCAAATTGCTGAATCAATTGAAAGAAGAGGAAAAAGAGAATCAAATTAATGGGAAAATCAAAATTGCTGATGATAAATATTTAACTAAACAATCTCTTCTTCTCATGTTATTAATAGCGCAATATTATTGAACAATTAAATTCACCTTTGATTTGATATTGAGCCAATAAAAGTAAAAGGTTGATCATCAATGAACTAATTTTGCTTCCTATTCATTCCCTTCATGTTTAACAATAAGGTTAAAAGATGAACAAAGGCAATCTCTTTTTTGCTTCTTCCACTTTGCGTTACATCAATTTGTTATTTTGTTAACAACAATCAAGGAACAAGAGAAAATGATGAAAACTTGATCGTTGATCATCCATTAAAACCTTTCATTTTTTCGTGTCTCGCAGTTTTTTTTCACTTCAATCAATGTTAAATTGCAAAGTTCGTGATCAACTTTCATCTCAAGTGAAAGAGTATCAATGGAAATGATCTGTCTAAGTTTTCTCTCAATTTCATCTTAACTCATAAACATGAGTTAAAGGTGCACTTCGTTGCATGTGTCAAGAAGAAACGAAATCTCAATATTCGCAGTTATTGCCGCACTAAGAATAATAAGTTTAATTATTTTCGTTTTTCTGGTTTCTGAGGATTTGCTATTTCAATCGTCATTTTATTCTTCATCAAGAACTGATTCTTTATTGCATATTAAAACACTTTTGATCCAAACAAAATGTTTTTATCCATATTTATTAATATCAAGTTTTATCAGTTCTGCAGGTTGATTGATTCATCTCATGAATCAAGTTCTGTTTTTGCCATTCAGTTATATTTATAGCGATAAAACAATAATTATATTCTCATTAATCAATCATTCAACTGTTGTTACTTTGCTTGACAATTTAATTGAACCTTTTCAAACTGTAACCTTTCTGCAAACAGAGTTACCTGGAAAGAGTTGCAGTTGTTATTATCGAGTGAAACTGTTCCAATTCTGTGAGTAAAAGTTAAAGAATCATTGAAACAAATAATCGTTTTGTCGAGAAAATTGTAGATTCCCTTTTTAATTGTAAATCATTTATTGAAATAAGAATCGACAAAAGAGTCCTTCGATTGTATAATCAATTTTAGACTACAAAAAGTCTACTTAAGAAACTGAAGAGTCTCTTGAAGAAGCGTAAAATTATTGCATTCAAATAATGATAAACCTTGCAATACAAATGATATAATCTTGTCTTTAGTCTGGATTAAGAGTTCGTATATTTGCTGAACAAGTTTTCCAACTTTCGATGTTTATCAATCATTTAGTTTTCGTTGAACGAGAAAACACTTTCTGGTTAAGCTTAATCACACCTTTTAACTCAAATCTAGCTTTAAATCCCCAAACTCCCAGCTCTTCAGTATGATTAATTTATTTAATGGTGTAATTAAATATGATTCGCACAACTCGACTCAACCATGAACCATAACCAAAGTTAACATGAGATGCTCAAAGGTAAGAGAGATTAACATTGTTAAGCACATTATTATTAAAATTAATCACAGTTTGACTGAATTGTGAAAAGATTAGCTGAACAAGTCGAAAAAATGAGCATCAGCAAATTGTCAATTGCCAATTCTTGTTCTCTTTACGATCGTAGCTCTTCTAATCAACATTCCCAATGAAATTGCCTTCAGTTTTATGAGTAATTTCTACAGCAGCTCAATAAAATCATTACAGAAGTTGACTGTTGATTGAAGCTACTTAATGAGCATTTAATAAGGCTGTTAAATCTTTATGTCCATTAACAGTCAACCAGAATCAGTTTCCAGTGCAAAAGCCTTGACTTGCCAGCATCACTTTCACCACTTAATGAAACCTTTTTGACCCAATAATTTGCAATAAAATGCTGTTACGAGTTACACTCAAAGAGGCCTTTCATATACATCGTTTAACCCAAAAATTGTACACTTTAGGTTGACATTGACAACTTTAAACGCAACTCCGAGTCGAGCCAAAAGCGAGTTTTCTCAGCTTTTATTAATAGTTTATTGGTTTTGCAATTTTTCAATCATCAGTCAACTTAATCATTAATTGATCCTATTTTCTGGTTGTTTGCTCGATAAACTTTTACAATTGCATTTTTTTCTTTTTGGGTAAACTCTTTTTACGGGTAAACATTGATATATACAGCGTTTAGCCACTTAATCTTACCTTTTGTTTGACAAATACGTGTATTCCTAGTTGATTTAAACTAAAACGTTCACGATTAAACTAGAAAAGTAAACAGTCCGAGAAAAGTTTGCGTTTAAATCTGGAATGTAAATTGTCCATCTCACCCACAATGTAATTCAATTGTAGGGACAAAAGTGATAATGTAATTAAAACCTTTTTAACCTATTGATTGAACAAAAAACTAGCAACTCTTTAGCTTTCCTTCCCTTATCACTCCCTGGTCAATGTTGATCATGACCAAATCCTTATCACTCTTCACTCCCTGTTATTAACTGGGTCATCCATTTAGCCATTAAACCATTATCCGGAATAAATCAATGAACCAAACGAGATCAACTAGCTAAAATAAGATGACCACTTCTAGATAACCAAATTACTAATCCCCAAATAATTTAACAAACAAAGTTGAACACAAAAATGAATAACTCCAAGAAGAAGACGAAAGAAGTCAAATCTCGGAATATCTTGATGCTCATCTAAATGCACAGTAGTTGAGTTAACTTTTTGCTTTATCCAGCTTGGCTGGAAATCCATCAGGAAAGGAGAATGGAATAGTCCACTGATCTTAACAAAATCGAAAGAACGATGTTGATGCATTTAATGTTGATAGCAAGAAACGGTGTTTTAAAAGCTGTCACGGCTGGCTAGTCCAGACATGCGAGAAGTCAACTAAACCCTGACCATTTGTGTATTTTTTTGTATTTATTTGAAGGTTCAATGAAGCCTAAAGTTAAATTGAAGAATCTAACACAGAATTGGATTGTTGAAGTAAATTCTGAAATTGATTGAAGATGATTTAGAAGAAAGAGAAAAGTCATGAACAATAAAGAGATGAAGCTTAAAAGTGATTGAGAAAAGAAAAAGAAAAAAGTATTATTTTTCATGATAATATACTTTGAGGTTGATCAAGAAGAATTTTTTTAATATCATCAATTTTGGGAAAAATTTCAACAAGTTAATCATAAATCAATTTAAACGGTTGATTTGCCTATCAACTTGATAAAGCGAGCAACATCCCAGTCAATGGAAATTATATCAGATGAATTTTAAAAGCGAAATCAATGAAAAGATGAAGAGAATTGGAAAAATGTTATCTTGATTGAATTATCGGTGAAAAGAGAACGAAATAGAAAAGGAAAATAATTTCATTCCAAGCTTTTTGTCTTTTCAATTGAATCTTTTCGCTGCTCAACCTTTCACTTATCTCGCTTTTCATCATCACAATTGAAACCATATGCTAGTTAAAAATTGTTGAACCTGAGGAATTGATTGAATGCTGTGATGATAATGGTTAGTTAAAGGAGTCTGGGAATGTTGATAACGATAATAATAATAATGGTTATAATAATAGGTAATGTTGGTGGTTTCAGTTGAAGATGACGATAATGATGAAGAGGGAAAAGTTGGTGGGAATTTTCATTGTTTAGGAGCCACAAGAATTGGTGTTTTGCGAATTTTGTATTTACTTGCAATCTTTCTTTTCCTTTCTGTTAATTCAATGGGAATCTTTTAAGTGCACTTGAATCAACTTTACGATAGATTTTTTCTTCTTCCTTCAATTGTCCAGATTTTGGAACTTTTCTTGCTGGTTTTCTCGTTCAACAAGAATTAACGTTTTTATATCCTTCTCAATGTTTGATGTTTTCATTTTTATTATTGGTTTTATCAGAGAAAAATATGATTTCTTTGATTTGCTGATCTCTCAATGGATCAATTAATGGCAAAAAATGGCCTTCAATCTGAAGAAAGGGACATTTCCTCAATGGATTATCGGTATAGATCGAAATGGTTGAGTTTACTTTTTTTTCCTGGTTACAAAAGTTTCTAATTAACTTTGATGAAATTGCGTTTAAAATGGATTCTCAAGTAACTCGAAATGCTCATCAAAGAAAAATAATGTTTCAATTTGAGAAGAGAAAAATTGCATTTCTCTTGTTGGATGTTACATTTGACTGATCTTGTGAACAACATTTTTGATCATCGATTTCAGTTTTCATCACTAATTAGTCTTTTGAAGCGACAATTTAATTAATGTTATTTACCTTCTTAATTAGAAACAAACTAAGCCATCATATATTAGTCTGGATTACCTTTTGAGGAGCTCAAGCTGTTAGTCGAGAAACTTGTAAACTTATTTTCCGCTTTTCTTCTCATAAAAATGTGATAAATTTTCACTCCCAATATTAGTTTCGCATAAAAAGGACTCAATGAAAGACAATAAAATGAACTTGAATGAAAATGTATTAAGCTAATGATTACCTTAAGCTGAGTATTATATGGATATTATGTATAAACAAGAGTCATCTTACGATGTTGATACCTTAATGATAATGCGAGGATACAAATGAAAACATAAGACATTTCAACAGCTAACAACCTCAAAATCAAATCTTTTATTCTTTATTCTTGAGCTGTTCATTACTGCATCATCATCACCTCGCCATCACAACCATCAAAATCTTCTGATTTAAATCTCATTCATGTTTGTTCTTCTTCTTTTCCCATCACATTTTCATTCTGTCTTTCAAAGTGATTAATGCGTTGCAGAATAAAAAATGCGTTTCATGAAAGGAAAAGGCTTAAATATCTGTCAAAATGGTTATCATTTTTTGCTGTTTGACATTAAAATCTCTTTTTTCGCCAATTTTCTAATGAATAAGTTTAATAAAGGGAAAATTTTCTGATGAAAAGGCTCAACTATTACAATATGAAAAGAAGTTTAGAAAGACAAAAGATTGGTGTTTTTGAATATCATGGCAATTCCATTGGTTAAACTCATGAAAAGGTTGATAATTGTCACATAAACTGATAACTTGGCGGAAAGGTTCACACTTTTCAATCACTTCTGACAAACATTTTCTGTAACTTTTCACCTTAATTGGACTAATCGTTGCAAGTGATGTACAGTCAAGGATCTAATCGATACACTATTTCTTCATAGTTATCAAAATCGCTCACAAATTTTACTTTACTTTAGACTAATCACGCTGATGAAAAACTTTTCCGATAAACTTTCAGCTTACGAATTCAATATCATCATCATATTAAATAAGGTATTACATTTACGATGTAATATTCAAAGGAAATGCACATGCACTAAACAGAATGGATGAAAAGGGTCTGAATTGTTATTCTCATTGGCTCAAGATCTTCTTCGCTTAGACTAGTTTCGGTCAGTTTATATTGGATTTACAGTGATAGATGTTTGATAACTTCAAACACATTTTGATTTGAATTTGCGCATTTATCGATTTCTCTAAAGTAAATTACGATTTATAATTCATTGAAAGCACTCAAGTAAACAAAGTTTATTAAATTTGAAAACATTGCATTTCGAAAGAAACTTTTCATTTTTTTTTAATTGCTGGTTCTATTGGAAGCGAAAATGTTGCAAAACTGGAAATTGGATTGTGAACGTTACTTAATGAATACGTCTATCATGTTTAATTTATCCAAACATTGAGCAAGTTGCAACGATTTTATATAGCAATAAACCCTTGGGAAGGCTATCGATTAGCTGTTGCAATCGAAGAACGAGATGAAGAAAAAACGAATTGAGTTGAAATATTAATTGAATACAATAATGGATTTTACTTTTTTCCTGTCAATTAACTGCATTAATAATCGAAATACGTTGATACAGTTTAGCTATTACTATTGAACCAACAAGTCAACATCATTTTAAGACATTGCAAACATAATCATCTAAACTTGTCTCTAACCTTTTCATTTTTTTGTTTTTACTTCTTTCCATTCAGTCTGCTGAGACTATTAGACTTGCTGTGCGATGAAATAAATGCTTTTACGAGAAGTAAAAAATGATATAAAACGATCAGTTACTTGCATTAAAAATGGAGATTCGAATGAAATATTCACCCATTTTCAATTAACAATTTACTTTACCATTTAATTTTGATGAATATTTGTTTTACCTTTTGCATTATAAAGCAGTTGGTTAAAAATAGTTCATTCGATGAAACGATATCAATTCGGCATTGAATTTCTTTCTTTCAGACTGAGTATTGATGAAAAATAGCTCATCGCAAACTAGCAGTGCAATGAAATACAAAAAAAAGCAAAAGAAAAGCTTTCTATGTAAACAAGTTTTCTTCTTGCTCATCTTCTTTTGACAGTGATGATGATGCTGATGAGGGTGATAATGACAAGAGAGTCAATGATAAATACGAATAGGAACACATGTAGGAAATGCAATGCATAAAGATGAGTTCTTTTACTTTTTCAGCAACATTTTTCTTCCTATTCGAATGAAACTGAATTTTTATTTCGAAAAAATACTTTTATGATTTTCTTTTTTGCCCATCATCTTCTTTCTTCCCTGAGTGAAAAATAGATGAAAATAGAATAAAAAGTAAGAAAAAGAAGAGCAAAATCTCATTTTCTTTATTCTTTTCACTCCGTGTTTATCAGCAAACCATTTACACCATTATAATTGTTTCCTTTATCAATTTGATTGCATTTCAAACCTAAGAGCAAACCTTTGATTTGTTTTCCTTTTCTGCTCTTCAACAAACACTCTTTCAATTCAACATTATAATTTAAATTTTCATGGAATCAATCAAATTTAAATTAGGAAATAAATACCAAAGGGTTGACAGTAAGGGTTGGAAGTTCAAACAATAACTACTTCCATTTATATTAAAATACTTTCAGTTTATCAATTTATAAAATTCATTCCCTAAGCAAGAAAACTAAGAATTTGATTTAAAGTGTTTATCAAAAGTTGCTTTTTCAGCATAACTATTGGAATACGCGAATGACGATTGCAACTTGATTTGGACACCGTTTAGTTGTTGACCGAAAAATATGCAAAACTTTATTGAATGAATGGGAATTAAAAGAGCTTGGTTCATTGCAATTTTCAAGATACGTTTAATCAATCTGCAGATTTAAATAGACGAAACTTCTGATCTGTCTTTGCTATCAAAGGAAATATCTCGAAGCTAAAAGAGCTTCTTTTGATTATCCGAAAACACTAACAGCAGGAATCTAAATGTAGTACCTTTCCACAGATGAAGTGTGCTCGATGATCATACTCGTAGCTGTAAACTCTAGTAAACTTTAGAGACAAAGGAAGGTTGTTGCATTACTTAAGGCGACGGTGACACATCATTGCATCGAACATGTTGTGTGTTGAAAAGAAGCACGAGTCTTCTCAGATTGACTTAGATTTTGCTTCTGGAATAGGGAATCGCTGTTACAAAATTCAAAATGTATGAACATCATTTTAGATTCTAGTGTTTAAATTGTTGATTACTCTTAACTTGATGAACTATCAATTGTTAATTTGCTTACAAGTCTTGAATCGAGATTTCAATGTTTGGCAAAGTAAACATGTGCAGCATTGAAACATTCAATATCTTATTTAGTTTTGGAAAAAAATGATAAACCTAGGAATCTCCTGAACCAACGAACAGAAGCGAAAAAAGAATCCATAATCTCCTTAATCCTTTCTTTTCCATCTTTTTTCTTCTCATCTTCTCTTATTTACCTCTCAATATTTTAATAAGCTGAATTTTGTTATTGTACAATTTTGTTTAGTTGTTCATTCCCTGTAAAATGTTAAACTAGTTTTGCATACTAAACAGCACAAGCAAGAATCACTGAATCTAGAAAAGAAAAGCTTTACAACGTAAACATTTTCCTCTTCTTTTGTTCACCAGCACAAATCATGTTTGATTGTTGTAATTCAAAACTCTGTAAACTGATCAATAATCAATGTCGAACGAAATTCACAGCTTAATCGATTGATGTTAATTGAGGGAAAAGATAACAGTAGAGCAACAGAAGATGAAGAAAAAAAAGTAGAGAAAACAAGAAAATTCTGTACACCTTTCAACACACCTAAAATTATCTCAGTCGATTTCCAGCTGTTGAAGGAAAATATTTATTCATATGTTACAAGGAAAAAGCAAGAATGATAAATAAATGATTATATATTCATCATTACTTATGTTATTAAAATTTGAACACAGTGAAAGAGAAGAAAAACTTTCAGGTTGATCATCATGGAAATGGATTGAATCATTTGATTCCGATGGAGAGAAAAAAAAAGAGAGTGAAAAAGGAAATAATGTTTAAAGAGAAAAGCGAAATGAAGAAAAAATTCAAAAGATCAACATTGATTGGCACAATTGAACTCAATTATTGTGAATATTGTGAGCGTGTTTTCCTCTTTTTTTTATGTTCACCTCAATTGTGATGAACAGCCTCTTTGATATATGATTCATTTGAATTTTGATTGATGATTTTTGGCTCTTCATTGTTTATCACCAATCATCTTTAACAATCAAACTTTCCTGAACCTTGTTGTCTTACATAGTTACTCATTTCATTTGCGTGCAAAAACCAGAAACCAATATCAGTTGTTTAACCCTAATAATGGTGAGAAAGTTCATCATTATTCATTATAAATCTCGTATCAGACAATTTTCCATCTTTTTTTTTTCTGAAGAAAAATTTTTCCAAAGAAAATGGCAGCTTCTGCTTTCTCATTGCAACGATTATCAACAGTGATGAATCTTGAACCATCACAACAATTTATCCTCTAATGACAATTATTTTTCATTCCCAAGTAAACAGAGAATGGAGTGAAGAACGAAAAAGCAAGTTGAATGTTAATAGTGAATCTTATTTGCATGTGAATACATCATGTCAGTCAAGAATATTCTGAAACAGTCTGAATACCTTAATAATTTTCTAATGAAATGAATGGAACGAGAAAAACTGTTAATACAATCAAAGAGTAACAATGATTTCTTCCTTTTTTTCAGGCAAATATGAAAACTTTTGATGAAATCAAGATTCCTCTTTGCGGCCAACTTGACTGTGAAACTAACTTGAACAATTCATTTACCATTGAGGCTGATTCAAGTTGAAACAGTCCTTTTCTAGATTCTTACAGATAAATTATTTTCGAGCAAAATGCTAAGCTTTCCTCTGTTGCCTGACAAAAATCCTTCCCTGTTCACTGGGAGTGAAAAGCGAAAAGCAACTTTTTTTCTATTCTTCTTTTTTTTCCTCTTCTTCTTCTTCCATTTCAATATTTTCATCTTTAAAACGACAAGCAAATGTACATTTGTAAAGGACGATCTAGTTTAAGGATAAGGCAAGAAAAACCCATTTAAAGCGATTCAACTGGAACTAAAAGTGAAGAGAAACAAAACAAGAAAATAAGTCAAACAATCATTTTCAATTCAATCTTGTTCCATTCCAATGGCAATATTATGAATATTCATATCACTTAATCTTTTCTCCTTTCATTATCAACGAAAAGCGACAGAAAGTGTACAAAATGTTGAGTGGAAAAAGCAAACACAAAATTTGCTTGTTTTTCACTTCATTCATCTTGAAATTCCCATGAAAGATTGGTAGAACGAGGGAGAAAAAAAAGAAATTCTCAGTATCAACGAAAATTTACATTGACATATGTTGAATGACGTGCAAAAAAAATGAAGCTCAACTTGAAATCCTGCAGGATTATTAATTAAATGGAACAATGAGAGAAAAACAATTGAACTTTTCTCATCAACATTTAATCAAACCGAAAGTTATACCGAATAAATGGAAATCTCAAAGTTGCAGATTTGCACGAAGAAAATGAATTTAATTTAATTAATGTTGACTTGATTGATAATATTTATAATAGCATAAAATGGCAGCAAAAAAAAACAAGGTTAACCTTTACAACAATTATTACCATCAACTTAAAAGTCAAGGTACATGTTATCATTATCCAAATGCAGGGAGGGCTAAAGGAATGCTAACATGAAAGATAATTTGTATTCTCACAAAGTATCAACTTTTTCTTTTCTCCTCAAAAAATTGTTCATCTTGAGCTTTTCCATTTTCTGTCCATTTAGCTTAGAACTTTAATTTATTCATCAAAAATTCCATATTAACTGGGAGTTAAAAAGTAGATTTTTATTTTTAATTTAATTTCCACAAAATAGGCAATCATTATTATAATAGCAATAATTGTAACCTAGTTGAATACAAGCTGAAGAATGATGATGAATGATGGAAAAATATTTCATTCAGAAGGAATGCTTGAACTCACCAGGAAAAAGAAACTATCAAAGTACAGAATTTTGTTGATAATAATAACAATTTTGGCACAACAATAATGATCAGTAAAGTTGAAAAGTTTTAAAATACTTTTCCAACTCTATTATGATGGCGTTCATTGTTCAACTTTTAGCTATCATGGAATAATATTTTCCACTCGAAATTTCAATTTTTTTTCTTCTTCTTCTTTATTTTGTTTTTAGTTTTTTTTATTTCTCTTCTAACTTTTCATCATTTCATATTCTCAATAATTTCTTAAGTCAATGGTGATGATGATGAATGCTCTTTTATCAATTGTTATCGAATGTTGAAAAGTATGGAAAAATATGGAGAAAAGTTTTTCTATCTATTAAACTCGAGTTATCTGATGAAGGAAAATTTTCAATTCATGTTTTGCCTTTGGAATCAATTTTTGCTTCGTAAAAATCATTCACCAAAAGAAAACATGAAACCATTCTCATGATATCTTCATGACAATTTTTCATCTTTATTCTTGTTCATCATCAGATTCTCCTCGTTGAAGAACTTTTTTTTTCTCTCCTCTCATCAAATTTTGTTTACTTTGATAATTTTATTATCCATTGTGAACAGTTTAAAAATAGATACAATTTTGACTCAACAATGAATTCACCATTTTTAGATAATTAATTCAGAATAAGTTGAACAATTGAAGAATTGAATTTTTTTCTCATTTTCTGTTTACTTTATCCATCTTTTGCCGTTTCATTTCACTTTGTTTGTCTTCCATTCAAGTGCAATAAAAACAGAGTTACTTTTCATCTCTTTTAGCCTTTCAGAGTTCAGAGGTTAAAGTTGCCCAAATGAATGAGCAAATGTAAAAAAAAAGTTGTTCAACTAATTAGAAAAGGATGAAGGGTAGAAATCTGAACTTATTGAAATTGTTCCATGTATTTCTTTCTTGATCCAGAATCTTTGGATTCATCCTTATTTTTAACCTTTACTTTCAGTTTCTTAACTATTTTTGAATATTTTACCACAATTGTTTAAACCGTATTTAAAGCTTTACTTTTAAGTCAAAGTATATCTTAGGATATATTCTTAACTTTTACCTTTTACCCTTCTAATCCTCAGAAAGCATTCTTCAATTGTAACCCAAACCAGAATTACTGGTTAATCTCAAACCACAAAATTTAAGTGTTAAAATTAAGTGTCACAAAGAAAGAGTGGTAAAAATCCCTTTCTTTATTTTAATATTTTCAACTGTTTTTCATAACTAAAAGTTAATCTCTTTTCTACTAAAAAGGTTACACTATCTCTCATGAGATATTACAATGGCCAATGATGTCTTCAGACATATCAGGCGCCATAGCCTTATCAGTGCTAACTTGGTATAAAACCCATCTTAGTCATATACTCTTGATACTGTTACCAGGTTAAGACAAATGTAGACAGAGATAACCTTTTACTTTCAATTTTGTTCCCTCCAAAACCTTTTCTTTTGTTTTACCATTTGGTATAAATACCCCATCAAAACTTTTCATTCTTTGAAGATAATTTAGTGTAGTGTAGTATAGTAGTAACTCTCTGAAAATACTCAATTCTGTATTTCTCTACTATACCGTTACCTCAACTCTTCCTTCAACTTCATCTACCAAAAGGTTTAAGTCGCTAAACCTATCCCTACTCAATTTCATTTCAAATTTCTTAATAAAGTTAACCGTTAATTTCAATACCTTAGTATTATTCAATCGTGTCTGTATCCCTTCAAGATACATCTACGTTCAACATAAAACCGGTCAATACTCTAGTCGATCCTAGATACGATCTCAAAACTTGTAGTGAAAGCAAGTTGTGCAGTCTTCTCTCCAGATTACTTCCAACCGTTGAAAATTAAACCTTTCACTTGGCGACCACGGCAGGATCGTCAAGAGTGTTCAAGTTTCGTGTTGATCCTTGTCTTCGTGTTTTCTCAATATCTTCGTATTCACCAAAGTGAGTTAAGTAATTAAGTCCACAATCTTTCAACTTCAAAATTCAAAATTTCCAAATTCAAAATTCAAAATTCCAAATTCAAACTTCCAAATTCCAAATTCAAAATTGTGCTTAATCCTTAATTTCCCTGAGATACGGAAAGGATCTTCTGATCAACAAATTTCGTGAGATAAACTCAAGACTCTAACTTCGACACCTTGTCTAATTACTATTTCCTACTTTCAACTTCCAACTTCAAATTTCGAGCTTCATTCTAACTCCATTCCACATTTCAAATTCAACTTCCAAATTCAAGTTCACTTCAAAATTCAACTTTATTTCAAAATTCAACTTCCATTTCAACCAATTTCCAATTTCAAAATTCAAACTCTCCACATATTCAAATTATTACCAAATTTCAAACTCAAATTCAACTTCCAAATTTCACCCGTAACTTCACATTCAAATTTCAAACTTCATCATGGTTAATACAAGAAGAAATCGATATGGTGTTCCTGAAGACATTCCCATCATTGGTGAATTAGATCAGAATGCATCTATTGAATTACTAGACACTTGGTCTGTTACTGTTACTCTTCCATATCTTGCTTCAAAACGATTGACAGATTGCATTAGGACACATTGTCTTATTGGTGGTGAATCTATGACCGACGAAGAAATCGCATGTTTACCAGTTACTGGCGTCAACGCATTTGTCGTTCCCGACTGGCTTCAAGCATGTAGAGAAAGAGGCATGACGGAAGAAGAAATTCAAATCATCATCCGACACTTAGGTCGTGAAAGAGAGGTATTACTCCAATCTACATTTGTAGATATTCATTCCCTTCCTATTCCTATCAGTTCCATCCGAAAATTTATAGAAATCCTTCGATCACTCGGTGCTCGCATCGATCCTCCTCCTACACCTTCAGTCTCACCTAATATCGAACGACCTCGTTCAGCTTCCTCCCCTTCTCATGTTAACTTTGATAATCAAAGTAATCATTTCCTAGTTCAAGCTCTTTCCTCTCTCAAACCAGACCCATTTGTTCCTGAATTTCAAAAGAATGAGGACATTTTAGATTTTATAGCCAAAACCAAACAGCGACTTTCACAAGAAAATTGTGACGATTCCACTAGACTCAGATGCTTTAAAAAATCTTTAACTCATGAATTACTAGCTTTATCTAATACCATAGATCCTCAAATTACAAATTACCAAACCTATTTGAATGAATTAATTAAATTAGCCAAAACTCCAGCCATGCAGTATTCTGCTCAATTTCAGTTACGACAATTAAAATATAGTCCGTCAGAACATCCGAACACATTTCTTCAGAAACTCAGGACAGCTCTAACAAAAACAGTTGGAGAATATTCAGAAGAAATATTTAAACTTGAATTGTTAAACCATTTGCCTGCTAACATTAATTATGAAATTAATACCTTAGGAATCATTGATGATTTAACTAAAATCACCAACTTACTAATTAGAAAGCATTTCGAGTACGAACAATCAAAACAATTCAAGCCTAAATTTCCAATTTCAAATCCACAAACTTCCCGATCTTCCAATTTAAGCAATTTACTCCGAAAACCTGAAACTAAACCTTATTCCAATCCAAATCAAAGATCACAATCCGCTCCTTCCAACTCAAGAAACCCATTATACTGTAATTACTGTAAAAGAACAGGTCACTTAGTTCCCCAATGCCGAAAACGCATGTATAATGAACAAAATCGTTCAAATCAACAGTCACGCAATCCTCCCAATGTAAGAGCAATTACAGCTCCTCAAACTTCTCAACCCAATTCTCAAAATCCTCCTCCATCTTCAAACCTTGCCATCACTCAAATTCATCAAGCTCCTGAAAATGATGCAGTTAGGGATCCCGCAATAGCGTTTACCCTCTCCACTACTCCTCAGATTCCTCTTATAACCCACCTTGGAGATACCAACCTCGCTCATATGCCTCAAGCAGTCTTCAAACTTTGTCGCCCTAATCGTGAATTAGTTCGAGAAGGTCGTGTACTGCTAGACACAGGTTCCACTATTTCCGCTCTCGACTCAAAGATTGCTGAAGAACTTGGAGTCCATGTAATTCCGTTCTCAAGATCATTGAAAGGAATTGCTGCGAAGCAATATGTTCCTTCCCACGGATTCGCATATGCAGTGGTAAAGCATCCTAAGATGCCAGAATCTCGAGTTTTCAGGCTTCACATTGTTCAAGATTTTGAACCACAATGTTTAATTGGCAATGCATTTATCCACTTATACTATTTTCAACTTCGTTCAGATGGAAATGAATACATCACAACCTGTTCAGAATATTATAATTCAGCCCCCCTCGATCCTACCTTCTACTTCAGATTTTGTACCGCCGAAGAAACTCAACAAATTTTTGATTCAACAACTCTCCCTTCAAATTCAAAAGACAATTATATCATTGATAACCGCAGTAAAAGAGAACCAGTTCCAATTCCTATTAAAATTGACAATACCACAGCGCTTATGGCCAAATGTGAATTCCATACTCCTAAAGAGTATCAGGAAATCAAAATTCAACCCTTCCGAAACAAAGTAGCCGAACGTATAAACCCAGATCTTCCTGAACCCTTACAAGAACAACTTGTAAATTTAATTGATTCCTTCCAGTCCAGTTTTTCCCAATCTAAAAATGACCTAGGATTAGTTCCCTCTACCGTTTGTCCCGTTAAAATAGATTTAGATAATGCACCAGTTCCCCATAAAAATCCCTACAGTTGTGCCCTTCATCGCCGCAACGAGTTTAAAAAGATTATTACTGAAATGAAACAAAATGACATCATTGAAGATAGTCAAGCTCCTGGTGGTGCACCCGCCTTATTGGTTTCAAAGCCTGATGGAAGTTACCGTATGGTAATTGATTATCGTGCTCTCAACCGAATTACTAAAGTCCCGAAGTATCCAATGCCTCGCATTGACGATTGCCTCGAAGTAGTTCGTGGAGGAAAATATTTCAACATTTTCGATTTAGCACAAGGCTATCATCAGATAGAACTTCCTATTGAAGAACGAGTAAAAACAGCATTCGTTACCCCTGATGGAAAATACCAATATAAGCGTTTACCCATGGGTCTAGCTTCCGCACCATTCATATTCCAGCGCCTAATGAATCAAGTCTTAGATGGTTTGATTTATCAAAAATGCATAGGATATTTTGATGATGTTCCCGTCGTTGGTAAAAGTTTTCCAGAACTTTTAGTCAACACTGAAATGGTCCTTCAAAGACTCAAACAGTATAATCTAAAGATTAAGTTAGAGAAATGTCATCTTGGTTTTGAGGAGATACTTCTCCTTGGACACCTCGTCTCCGGAAAAGGCATTAGACCTGACCCTCGAAAGGTCGAAGCTTTGAAAAATCTTCCTTATCCACGCAACGTTCGTGAGTTACAATCAATTCTTGGTTGTTACAACTATTTCTCTCGCTATATCCCAAACTTTTCAACACTCGCTGCCCCTCTCTACCGATTAATCTCAAAAGAAAAACGATTCCGTATCCTTCCAGAGGACAAGAAAGCTCTGGATACTCTAAAAGATTCCCTTATTTCAACTACCTTATTAGTCCATTTCGATCCTAAGTTACGCAGAAAAATTTCAGCTGACGCTTCTGACCATGCAGTTGGTGGAATTCTTCTACAAGAAGATCCGAACTCTCCCTCTTACAATTCATCTACTCCCCTCGAAGAAGTCAAAGACTGGCTACCTTTATCATTCTATTCTCAAAAGCTACAAAAATATCAACGCCACTATTCTGTTTCTGAAAAAGAATTACTAGCCATATTTGTTGGTGTTAACAAGTTCACTCACTTCCTCGAAGGTGAACTATTTCTGATCGAAACCGATCACCATGCGCTATGTCAATTGACAAAAACAAACTTTAAAAATTCAAGATTGCAACGTTGGTCCATTATGCTCTCAACGTACAACTTTAAAGTTATTTACAAAAAAGGTTCAACTCATCCCCCAGACTGTTTCTCCCGTTATCAGAATTCCTGGTCCCATAGAAAAACAATTGACCCCGAAGAAGAATTTTTGGATAGAATTTACCTTGTTGATTATATCTCCGATCCCTCAGATAATTATTTTTACGACATTGGTCTCAACACTCTCTGCTTCAATGAAATCCATCAACTAGATGATTTCCATTTTCTCCCTCCTATCTGTCTCTCAACAACCTCAGAAATTCAACAACTCAAAACTTCCCCTAAACCAACTCAGACTGAACTTAACAAATGGAAAGAGAAAGTTAGACATACTCAAGCTCAGAACCCAGATATTCAAAAAATTATAACTCTTTATAAAAATAATGATACAATAGCCCTTAAACGTTACCTCATCAGAGATGGATTGTTATATCGTAAAGATATTAATACTCCATTCGGTGCTAGACTAGTTATTGATTCTCAGCTTTTAAAAGACATTTTCGCCTATGAGCATGAAAGTCCTCTAGGAGGCCATTTCGGTCCCGAAAAGACTTACTTGCAAATTTCCCGTAGATTTTGGTGTCAGTACTTACAAGATTTAGTTAGACAATTATGCGATAATTGCATTATATGTCAAATAGCAAAGCCCAGCAACATAATTTATGTTGATCCTTCATTCAAACCTATTCCTAAAGAAATTTTTGAAAGGTTTGAATTAGATGTTCAAGGTCCTATTATCATCAATCAAGTTAAAAAATACATAATCGTGCTTGTCGATATACTTTCCAGGTATGTGTTTGCAAAGCTAACAACTAATCAAACCGCATCTACTGTTATATCCCTACTAACAACCATGTTCCAGACTTATGGATTTCCCAAAGTCATCCAAACGGATCAAGGAACAAACTTCACTTCTGAAGCTGTTCATCAGTTTCTGAAGGAGAACGGTATCAAGCATGAGAAATCGAACTCATATCATCCACAGTCTCAAGGCGTGGTAGAACGATCGAATCGAACTATCGCTGAAAGACTTCGATCATATGTACTTTCTAACTCTACTAAAAACTTGAAAAATACTTTAGAAGCATCTATCTTTGCAATTAACACCTCAATTCATAAAATCACGAGATTTAGTCCATACTTTTTAGTATATGGTAGACATCCTCGAAAGCCTCTCGATAACTTACTAGATTTTCCTGATTCTAACTTCTTTAACGTTAATCAAGCCAGAAAACTTGCCTACGCAAGACTTCACGCTCAGCAATTGTATCAAATTAACAGAACAAAAACTTTACATCAATCTTCACCCTATCGTGAAGGTGACTTTGTTTTTGTTAAAAACGAATCTTTCAATTCAAACGTTTCTAAAAAGTTAAATGAAAAATTTCATGGCCCATATCTTGTATGTGGTGTCCAAAAGGGTTCTCTATTATTATTGGAAATGGAAGACTTAGGTCTTTTTAGTGTAAATGTCTCAAATACTAAACTCTATCGAGGTGAATTATCCGAAAAGATGTTACGATTGAAAAATCAATATTTTAATCCGGATACATTTTTAGAAAATGAAGAATTTAATTTTCCAAATCCTACAGCCAATTCACATCAATCTGAAAAATCTTCCCTTGAAGACTTATCTCTAAGTGGAGACAATTCAGATTCAGTGCAGTCTAATTTTGATTCTAATTTTGATGAGACTTTAAAATCTATTGATTCTTTGGAATCGAATGATGACTTGGATAGAAATCCGTTAATCATCGAAAAAGATGATTCTGATTTAAATAAATTTCTTCAACTTCGTTTTGAATCTCCGATAGATTCTAACTCTCATTCAGTCAACT
Organism: Tetranychus truncatus; assembly: GCA_028476895.1. Lineage (NCBI taxonomy): Eukaryota > Metazoa > Arthropoda > Arachnida > Trombidiformes > Tetranychidae > Tetranychus > Tetranychus truncatus. Next base: position 17,200,011 of record CM052060.1, read on the forward strand.
TTCAAAATCAAAAAATATCTAATGATATAAATTTACCAACTCAGTCAATTTCACAAAATTCAACTTCAGTTAAACGTTTAGATCCTTCAAAAATCTCTCAGGAGATATTAAGCCAAAGTAGTTCAGTTAACCAATTTAATAATTCAAATTCAGGTGCATCTCAAATTTCTAATAACTCAAATTATATTAAAAATCAGTTTCCGATAAAAGCTAAGCAAACTAAAACTAAAAGAAAGTATAACTCAGCAGATAGAGAAATTTCAAATCAAAAGAAAAATTTAGTTAACTTTAATTTAAACAAAAGGATTACCAGATCTCAGACTAAAAACCTAGACATAGGCACTAACCATGAGAAAGCAAAATCTGATAAGCAAAGCACTGCCAACACTTATGTGTTATATTGCATGCATCTTATCTCATCGGTAAAAAGTTTGACAAAAGTAAAAGTTGAACAATTTAATCATTTTAGGTTAACTGCAAAACCAGACATAAAATTGTCCAATGAGCTTTCACTTCTTAACCTAGGGAAAATAAAATCTATTCCCCCTCTTAACACCCGAGAAACAAAAGAAGTGCTTATCCCTTCATTATCTTGTTCACCTCAGTCGAGTTCACTTCTAAGCTCAAGCTTAACCTTTTATTTGAATTTACTTTCAACTCTTAACTTCAAATTTTTCAAATTTGCTTTCAACTTATTTTCTGAATTTTTCAATTCAATTTCAAATTTCTTCAAAGTTCCAATTTCTAAATTCATAATCTATCTTAAATCTTCCGATTATTCCTTTGGAATATTCAATTCCCATTTTAATTTGTGTTTAATTCAACTATCCCTTAAAGGATACTTTCCTAATTCTATTTCTTCTCAGTCTTTTCAAATTCAATTATTCAAAACCTTTTCAAACTCTTTCATTCCATTCAATTTCGTTCAGTTCAAGTTTTACCCCATTCCTAAATTCATTATGAGTGCTCCTCTCCGAACCATTATCGACAGAATTCTTCCTAGTGGTGAAATTGTTAGAGTTCCTACTCCACCTAGTCGTCGTAATCAACCACGATCTCCATCGCTTAAATCTCAACCAATGAATCCTGATCAACATCTGATTCCAGCAAAATTTAGCGACGACCCGAACACTACCATTCTCGTGCCCAAACCTCCTCATCCGATGATTACTTCTGGTAACTCAACCCGTGTTAATCAACCCTTGAAAATTCAAGGCATCTCGTCTACTCTCCCGTCTAATTCATCCCCTACCGATCCTTCTATGCTTCCTCCTCCGCCGCCAAAGAATTTAAAGTATACCAAAGGCAATTTCAATTTCCAAGCACTTGTTCTATCCAGTGACAGTGACGAAGAAACTAAATTCGTGCGACCTCGCCGATCATCTGAACCCTCTATTCATTTCAAAGCACAATCATCTTCTCAATCTTCCACCTCTATTCCTAGTGAACCAACTAAAATTCAGCAACATGAAAATAGTCAAAGTGACTCTAATCCCGCTGCTAAGAAAGGAAAGTTCACTGATCCGTCCATTCAAGCTTCAATCAACACTGAAAATCAACCCTCCGATGCTGCTAATTATCCACACAAGAAACCTATTGCTGGCCCGATCGATCCAAACTCATTACAAATTACACCCTACCATAAGATAAGTAGTTCTCGACATCTTGATCATATTTCTCAGAGTCATTCCCAAAGCAAAACAACTCCTCCAAATCCTAACAATAGTTCCGCCCGCACTATTCAACCTAAACTATGGCCAGAACGTTACCTTAAGCCTTCCCAATATCCTTTCGCTCCAAATGAGTACCCAGCTCCTTTACCCACAGCTCCACTTCCAGATTTTCTCTCTAGCGAAAGATTTTACGAGATCAGGGACATAGTCCAAAAGAAAGCCCAAGCTTTCGATGAGATCAAAACAAAATTTAACAAAATGATTAGAGAAAAACTCTTTCTAAACATCTATCATGACGAAAAAATTAAGTCAATGAAACTACCTTCTATTCCTCACGGAATCACACGCGCTCATGTTACCAACCCTGACTTTGAAACAATTGAACAATTAGTTCGTTGCTATTTCTGTGAGCAAATTTCTCTTGACCCAAGAGAATGCCGTTCTTGCAAGAATTGTTATTGCTACGCTTGCATCAACTGGCTCCGTGAATTAGTTTCACTTTTAGGTTTATTCCCCCTTCATCATCCTCACCAATTCTTATGTATACTTCCCCAATGCGTTAAATACTATGCATCGAAAGATGATTATCCCTTTTATCAACTTATCTCAAATGATAAAACCCTCCAATCTTATAACAGTTCAACATTCAAATGCAGACGCACATTATGTGGTGAAAACATTTCCTAAGAACATTTTCTCATGCACGAATCTAAATGCCGCTCAGGACTTTTCATTGAGGAATTCGATTTCAAAGTTGAATTACCTTTTGTCTCAAATCCTATTAGGGAAGAACTCAACCAAGCTCCGAAAAGCATAGCCAATTTCCTCCCTTCTCACCTTAAATCAGGAAACGTAGAAATTCCCGAGAATCAAAAAGCACATGAAAACCAGTGGTATGAGAAAATGAACCTCTGGGCCTGTCTTTCCAACATGAAAGATCATGACCCTAAAGATCCTCTCCTCAGACCCGTAGCTATCCGCTCTATTGCCAATTTCTCCTTAAATTTCTGGGATAGTTATAAAAAGACTAAAGATCCTACTCACCCATTGAGTGAAACAGAGGACTTTATTCAACATGTCGTAGGTTTCGAACCAATCTTAGGTGAAAAAGTTGATCGTTCCCTATCCCGACCTCACACTATCCGATGGTCTAATGTACCATTCTATTTACTCTCTGACTCTGAGGAATGGGTCAATGTTGCTCGAGGACTTACTCCTCGACATAATCCACATTATACTAAATATGTCGCTCCTGATTCAAATGAACGCCCTGCTCCTTTCATCCGTATCGATCCTCTTGAAAGAGTTTCCCCACAAAAGCGAGAACAAATTCTGAAAAATGTTCAACTCTATTTTCCCTCAATGAGAAACATAAGAACTGAACCCGTTAGTATCACTACGACCAATCCTGAAAGACTTCGCAATCGATTGAATAAAAATGAGATTGCTACTCGTGAATTTCACAGGCTAACTCAAATCAATATGCCTAGACTCAAAACCAATTCCGAGGCTTTAATTCAAGAAAATTTATTGCTACATCCGTCTCCTGAAACAACTTTTTGTATTCACATGGCCTACTGCCGAATTGATGGCGTCTCTGCTAAAAACAATAGAGATGCTCTTAGACCTCGACCAATATGGGTCGTAATTGTCGACGGCTATCGTAACATAGTTTTCGAAAGTCTTATCCATTATGACGATATTACTCGTATGGATACACAGTTCCATGGTCTTACCCCTCGAGACTTAAGACATGCCAAAACATTTTCTTCAGTTAAAGAACAAATTTTAACTTTCTTTTTGGTTGCTACTGCAATAGTTGGCTCAGGCTTAATTAATATGATGCGCTCTTTAGAGATAAATGACTACGAGATACTCACCATCCAACACAAATTTCGAGAAATAACTCAATTCTTTTCTCCCTATCGAGAATCTCCTGCATCTCTCTCTCTTGTTTCCTTCTTAATCTTTCCAGGATTTACTCTCCGTGCAGAACCTCATTCACCCGCAATAGAAGCTATAACCGGAATGAACTTGTATCTTGCTTTCTGGCAATCAATAGAAGAGATGGCAACTAAAAGATATGGAATCCATGATGGAAACATGATCCATACTTGTGGAAACAAAGATGTCTCTAGACTCCTTAAAAGATACACCGAAAGAGTCGAAGCTAATGAAGCTGTTTGGCCTACTGAATGGGCTTATGTCCTCAGAAAAGGAGATAAACCTCCTGAATACAATCGTCGATGTGTCTCCCCATCATCTCAACCTACTTCCAGATATGGAAAATTAGATGACGATGATAATGCTGTCTCTATTCATTCTGTTTCCTCGCACGATTCAAACGATGATCGTGACACTCTCTCTTCTCCGCATTACGTTCCTCCAGCTCCCTCTCCACCTAAAATAGATAACACCGTACACCCTTTAATAGATTTAACTGAACCTCAAACTCCTAATAGTCAGCCTACTTCTTTTAAACCTTTAACTCACCGTAAACCCTCATTCAAAACCTTAACAGTAGAAGAACCATCCCTTCCTTCAGTGCCTGAAGAAATTCAATCTCAACATTCATCTCCCAAAACTAAGTCCGTTCCTGAACCAATTAGATCACCCAGTCCAGTTCCTACTATGCACTCTATTGCAATTCAAACGTCTCCCCCTAGAGAATCGAAATCATCATCAACTGAACCGCAATCTGAATCATTAAAAACTTCAACTCATTATTCTTTTCCGCCTCCTAAAATTGATATTGACTCTCCGACTTCAAGCGTTTACTCATTCATCGCAAACTTAGGACGTCCTTCTCCGCCTGTATCTCTTTCCCCACATTCAACTTATAATGAAAATTTCTCAGACATACCAAGCTCCGTACTATCTCAAGCCTCATCAAGATCAAGAAGTTCATCAAGTTCTTCTTCTTCATCTCACAAATTACCAGAGTTCCTACGAACTCCTTCAAATAATTCTTCCTCCTCTTCCTCCTCTTCTTCTTCTCACTCTTCTAATACTCGCAGGTTTGAAAGGCCCCATGTTCATATTACTCGGTACCAAATTCCACCAAGTCCATTTCGAAGGATAGGAATCCATCACTCACAATCAGATACTTCCAATGTACCGTCATCAGCAAGTTCTCAAGCCTCATTCACATCTACCGGATCATCTGCCTCTTCCGATGCTACAATTATTCAAAGACCCATTCATCCATCACAAGTCCGCTCTCACATCTTTTACCCTACCAGACAACTCTCTTCATCCCAAGATTCCGCATCATCATCAAGAAATCCCTAAACCCAATTCCAATAAGGGATCAAGGTCTTAAAACCAGGGCAGTGAAGGGTAGAAATCTGAACTTATTGAAATTGTTCCATGTATTTCTTTCTTGATCCAGAATCTTTGGATTCATCCTTATTTTTAACCTTTACTTTCAGTTTCTTAACTATTTTTGAATATTTTACCACAATTGTTTAAACCGTATTTAAAGCTTTACTTTTAAGTCAAAGTATATCTTAGGATATATTCTTAACTTTTACCTTTTACCCTTCTAATCCTCAGAAAGCATTCTTCAATTGTAACCCAAACCAGAATTACTGGTTAATCTCAAACCACAAAATTTAAGTGTTAAAATTAAGTGTCACAAAGAAAGAGTGGTAAAAATCCCTTTCTTTATTTTAATATTTTCAACTGTTTTTCATAACTAAAAGTTAATCTCTTTTCTACTAAAAAGGTTACACTATCTCTCATGAGATATTACAATGGCCAATGATGTCTTCAGACATATCAGGCGCCATAGCCTTATCAGTGCTAACTTGGTATAAAACCCATCTTAGTCATATACTCTTGATACTGTTACCAGGTTAAGACAAATGTAGACAGAGATAACCTTTTACTTTCAATTTTGTTCCCTCCAAAACCTTTTCTTTTGTTTTACCATTTGGTATAAATACCCCATCAAAACTTTTCATTCTTTGAAGATAATTTAGTGTAGTGTAGTATAGTAGTAACTCTCTGAAAATACTCAATTCTGTATTTCTCTACTATACCGTTACCTCAACTCTTCCTTCAACTTCATCTACCAAAAGGTTTAAGTCGCTAAACCTATCCCTACTCAATTTCATTTCAAATTTCTTAATAAAGTTAACCGTTAATTTCAATACCTTAGTATTATTCAATCGTGTCTGTATCCCTTCAAGATACATCTACGTTCAACATAAAACCGGTCAATACTCTAGTCGATCCTAGATACGATCTCAAAACTTGTAGTGAAAGCAAGTTGTGCAGTCTTCTCTCCAGATTACTTCCAACCGTTGAAAATTAAACCTTTCAAGGAAAAAGAGCTGAAATTGTAAAGTTAATCATGTTAATTAAGCTAATTAAGTTATATTGTCTCAACAAGAAAAGAAAGCAAAAAATTTAAACATAATTCTATTCCCATGATCATGAAAGTGGTTAGAATTTTCAATAACTTTTCCTATTCTTTTTTTTGACCAAAGATAATGAAAACGTTCAGTTGGAACGGCTAATTAAATAATGGATCAAATTTTATATCAAAATGTTCTCATGATCTTCACGAATTCTTGGGAGGCAATTTCGAAGTAACTAGAGAATTGTGAACCAATAACAAACGAAATTATTCATTAATATTAATTTGCTTTAAAATTCAACTTCGATTGAAACATTTTACTTTTGCTTGAATTACACTTTGCTTCAGAAAATATTGTTTTATTCAGATTCCCAAATCGCTCAATTTTCTTGCAACTTTTTTCCTTTTCTTTAAATGAACAAAATTTTCAGAATTTGATTGGTATTTTGATGAAAAGAATCAAGAAATGGTCAACATTGAGAGTTTCAAGGAAAGTCAATTTTCATTTTTCTTGCTTTTGACAGTTTTAAATCTTGATAAATTTCTTTCACAATTTTCCATCAAATTGAAAATCAAAATCTCTTGAAACTAATTTAACCAATTTCTATCAATAATTTTGGAATCAGTTTGGAAACGAACCTCTGGTCAATCGATATTTTCTCATTTTCAATACTGAAATTCCATCTGAACTTTGATTCAATTGATGAAGAAAATTTCTCTTCTCTGTTCATCGCTTAACCAATATCATGCTAATTATTTTCAGTTTAATTAATATTCAGCTATTCCTGCTTCTTAATCAGTTTCGAGAAATTCTTGCTTTAATTATTGATGCAGGCTCATTTACAAAGTTAAACTATTGATTAGAATTGGAATTCCTGAAGATAACTTTTCCATCAATGTTCGTCTTGATTCAACGTAGAAGTGCAAAGTGAGCAAAAAGCCTAAACTAGATGATATTAACATGTTATGAATATTTCAAGATGAACAAGGTCAGAATGCTTCATAAATTTAAAAAAATCTTTCATGAAATGTTTAATTTTTTCGTCAATTAGAAATGAATATTGAAAATAGAAGGTTAGAAGTTGAAAAACTGGTAAAAATGTGAAATGCCAAGGATGTTGAATGCATCAGAGTTGACCAATAATGCAAATGTTCACCGAATCAAGGGTGTGTCAATGAAATTCATTGATTATCATGTTCATCTAAATGTATAAATATATAATACAAAAGGTTCGATTCATTATAAAGACAACATTTCCCTCCCTCGATTCAAAATCTTGATCTTCCTTTGTTTTTTTTCCTCTTTCCTCCTACGAACCCAATCACATCTCATCTTGATTCTCATGCATTTCAAAGGTTACTCTTGCAACCATCATGTTCACCATGCTCAGTGTCTCCCTAATTCAGTCCTTTTTTGTGCCTCTTTCACCACTTTTGCTCCAATTGAGACACTAACCAGCAAAAACCTTAAACAATCCTTTACTTTTTTCCTCTTCTTCTTTTGCTTCATTCCCTTGCAACTTTAAGTAACTTGTTAAGGAAAGTTGGTCAACTTGCAACAACATAAATGAAGAGCTGGTCACTCAGCCAATCCCGAATCAAGCTATTTGTTTTCTTGTTCAAAAGTGTGATTAATAGTTGGCCACAAAAGGCCAAAAATGTGATTCAATTTTCCTTCTCATCCAATTGTTTCCTCAACTTTTTTTTTATTGCCTCTCACTTTATTAATAACTTTATTATTATTAACATTATTATTATCAATACAATAATATTATTGATTGGTGATTATATGTTATAAACGAGATAAAAGGAAGAATCAATTTTCTCATTGAAACTCTTCACCAAACTCTTTGTCCAATCTACCAAATCTGAATGTTATTCAATTTTCAACCTGATCTTCAAGTTGAATTGAAGTAAAACCAAGAGAAGGGAAAACAAATGGTTAGATGTTGATTTAAGAAGAGAAACGTTCAGAGAAGAAGAAGCATTGAAAAAAATTTGGTCGATTGAAAGTTAAACACTGAATAAGGTCAATGAGATGAATTTCAGGATAAAAAATGGTGAAAGAAGAAAATTTATATCCTTCAATTCATCTTCTTTTTCCTTTGCATAAACAACTTGTTCTATTTTCCTTTTGGATTCAAATGCTTTTCAATGGTCAATTTCAACTTTCCCATGCTGATCCATGTTATTACCAAATTGAGGGTAAACTAAAAAGATGATAATATGGTGAAGTTTATCGCACCAGAAAAGAAAGAATAACAATAAATAACATTTTACTTTTCTCAACTTTCTTCTTCTTGTGATAACTTTTCACTCCCAGTGCAACCGTTTTATCATAAAATTGGAATAAAATTCAATGATAAACTTGCATGATAACAACTAGATTTAAAGGCAATTAAGTAAATTGTCAACTGAAAAGGAATTGATTTGTTGGACAGAAGAAGAAGGAGAAAAGGCAAACAGTTTGTAAAGAGACAGTTAATGATCTGGAATTGATTTAATAGTTCAAGTTGATAGGTTAAAATTGTGTGATTCAATTAGTGATTTATCGAAGGTTCAATCAACCAGAATAGATGAACATCATTATGATCAGACAATCAGGTAAAGTGTGTTCATTGCGAGTTCGTCTGTAAACTATAAATGGTTAAAACATGATAATATTTTTAAACTTCATTGTTCATTGAGTTTCAATGCGTTTTGGTTATTCAATCAAATGACCGTTAAAAGGTTTCGATTGATTAATGATAGGTAAAGATGAAAAAATATGACAAGAAATGTTAATTGACTTCCATTGGGATTTCAAATTATTTCATTTCAAATCCATTTGTGTTAATTATTAATAATAAGGAAATGCATTCGCAAAGAATAATCAAACGAGAACATTTCTCATCTCCATGTTTATCATTTTGATGCCTTTTTTAACCAGTTTTTCATCTCTATTGCATTCACTTTACCAATCAGCATTTGCAGAAGTTTTTTTTCTCCATCCAATTCTCAATGGATGTTGATTAGTTTTTTTTTTTACTTTGATTCATTGTAAAAAGGAAAGAAAACATGAGACTCTGTGAGTAAACTCGGAAATTAATGTTAATCGTGATGATAATTGATGTAATGCCATCATCGAATTGGAATTTGTTAATGAAGGCAGAAAATGAATGAGAATCATAAGGGTATTTTGATATTCCTTGATAAGGAAGAGAATTAGTTATCATAGAATTCACTTTGACATCATTCCATCTTGAATTTAGCCACATCACAATCAGAATTTATTCGCATTCGAAGTACCAGTCGATTCTAACTGCGATCTTGTTGAGGAATTTTTCAGTTTAATCATTGTTACCTCTTAGTTTTTCATTGAAAGCGTTTTTCGAACGAGTCAAATCCGACTAAAACCGAGTTCTTAAATTGTTTATTCCGATCAGTTTAGAACGGTTTTGCTCCAGAAAATGACATTTCATGATTATTATTCTGTAGAAGTGTTTTTCTCAACAAAGATGAATTGAATTTATTTGATAATCTCGGCTTTCATTTTCATTTTTTCAGTTTGAATACTTAGAGCTTTGAATATTTTTAGGAGATTCTTAGACAGTTAACTTTGCTTAGGACAATAAACTTTTGCAAGACAAGTTAACTGTGAGATTTATGCGTAAAATCATTAACAGTTTTCATAAATTTGAGGAGAAAATGTTCTTAATAGAAACAATTAAGAAAAGAAACTTTGTTTCGTTTACAATGATAATAAGATAATAATGAGTAACCTTTGAGACTTGTTTCTGACAGATCAAAGTATGAATACATAATCAGGTTGAAATTCATACAAAAATGACTGTAACCTCAAAGGTGAATATTTTTACGATTAAATCTTTGATCCGATGAACGCTTAATCAGCCAAGGTTTCATTTTACAGCAAATATCATTAAACTTCATTTACTCATATTTTGTTGTTTTGCTCCAACCAGAGCACAACAGATAAATTTCGACTCATTTTGTGATTAAAGTTGATTATAATGAACATTTAACTTTTCGAAATGTTGTTTCAAATTTTCAAAGTTTCCCAGAAATAATCGGATTACTTTCATCTATCAACTGTGACTAAAATTTTCAGCTTACTACAGTTGCAGTTGATGAGTAACATGGTAAAGTCCATCACAGAAATGAGTTGAATGTTATCTGTTGAAAAGCACACAAAAAGACTTGAACTGAAAATCATTTCATGTTGCAAAAAAATGAACAGTAAAAGAAGAAGAAAAAAATTAGCTAAATTGAATTCTTTTCTCACAAAATTCATTTGTTTAAAGAAGCTCAAAATAAAGCTCAAGTTAACCTTAAAATTAGTTAAACCACCGTCAAGTTGGCACATGAAACTTTTTACACAACTCAGGTAACAACAAATAATGCAACATTATTAAATGTAAAAGAAGAGAAAGTTATCTGAAAGAAAAGTGAAAAAACATTTTCCAGTTCCATTCAACTCCTCTTCCATGTCTTGATCCTCATCATCATCCTAATCATCATTGAACATTTGAATCACTAAAGCAACAAAAGAAGAGCGAGAAAAATAAAAGTTAACCCAAAAGTGTAAAAATATAACGAAAAGAGAAGCAGAGTAACAAAAAAACTGAAAAAAAGTTGACGATCAAAATAAATTAGCTTGCAATATGTGATAGGAATAACATTGTTCATCTTGTTCAATCTTCCTCATCTAATGCCAACATGTTTCAAAGTCAACTTATTTAATTCCAAGTGTTTCATGGGATAATCATGAAAAGCTGATAAGATGAAAATATTCAACTGATTTTGTTTACTTTTCTAATCGCAATTACATTTATCAAGATCAATGTTTTTCACTTTTCAACTTGCAAGTTGAACATTTGTAAATGACGTTATCATGATGAATCAACTCCCAGTCAATTATTACTTGTCTAGTAAAGACAATTCAGTCAACCCATATTTGTTCATCATTTTTCATCTGTCGCTGCTTTGTCTTCCAATGAATCAATGAGAATCATTATCAGAATCAACAATCATGTTCTAAGATTTATATGAATATCTTTGTACAGATTTACATCAAAAATTTATATTATTATTGTTATTAACATTTCTTCTTTTTCCCTTTTCTTTTTTTCCTTCTCCTTGTTCATTCTTGGTACATTATCATGACAAGGTAAAAGGGTGATAATCAAAGAAATATTATCATTAGAAGAATGAAATTATCTTCTCTATTCACACTAATAATATATCAATATCAATAAGAATCAATTGAATAAGGTCAATGAATAAGTTGAAAGTTGCCATGATAATACACATTTGGACTCTTCACTTCACTTGTTTTGTTTTGTTTTCATCGTTTCTTCTTCTTCTTTCTTCCAATCTTGACATTCCCTATTAATAATATTAATAAATAATAACATGGATTACATTAGCAAACGTCTATTATTATTGTGATCATTATTATTTCGCATATTATCAAAGATATCATTTTCATTTTGAAAGCAAAATTCAATTTGTCTGTCAACTTGAGACAACATTAACTTCTTCATTTGCTTCCACTCTTTTACCAGAAAGATGGATATTTTCAATTAAAATGGTCAACAGTTTTATAAGCACAAGTACTTTAAAGTTGATTAAATTTACAATCGTGATGGAAATAGTAATCAACAAAATTTAAATTTACCTCATAAAACAAAAATTGATACTATCTGGTTAGTATCTGTAGGGAATATCTGTATAAGGATTCGGATATTTTCTTGCCGCCTTTCTGTTAATGATTGTGTTTGCTCAGTGTTAATTGTCGTTTGGTAAAAATTGTGTCGTGAATGTTTGTCTTTATCGTTTAAATTATTTTCTTTATTCTTGTGTTTCAGAATTTGATTATATTAAAGATTAGTCAGGACACCATATTCAGATTGTCATGAAATAGTCTGCTGATGCTTATTACCAAATTTATTGATTAATAACTGGTAAGTCAAACCATAAAATCCTAATGACCTTTTGTTTCATCGTTTGGTTTTCACATATTTTTTGAATATTTCTACAGAACAAGTTCAATGGTCGATTGTGTCTTTTTTTCTTGCTCGTGTATACAATGCTGTTGTGAACTTGAATGACCTTCAACTGTACCAATGTGTCAAGTTGGATTATTGTTACACGGGTTGTCAGACGATTTACCTTCTGCCTTATGTCCAATGGATTTGGAACCTGATTTATATCTTTCTGCATTTTTCTCCATCAATCTCAACCCTTGAAACTTTGAAAAGATGTCTTTTAAAGGCTGTGTATCAGTTTTACTATTAGATCCATTTCATGCTGTTTCTATTTTTTAGCAGAATGATTATTTTGGTAAGTAATTGTTCGTTTCTTCAAAAATTGTACAAATTATAAGCCTATTGGTAAACATTATTGATTATTTATAAAGGGTTATTCATGTTTTGCGTATGTTTTCTTGTCTTCTCTCTAGATATACATTGTGTAGTCATGAAATGTAAAAGTCTACATGAAATTGGACGATTAACAGGACCAGAAGGAAAAGACCAGTAATAGAGGTAAGGGAAAAATGATTCTATAGTAATTATATTGTTTAACATTGTTGTAGACAAATTAAAACCTATTAATGTAATCTTCCGAGGGTAATATATTTCATTAATACCGTTTATTAGTTATAGCCAAGCTGATGAAGTAAAGTTTATTCAAGTTAGTCTCCGATTTTTTTCTAGTTTGAGTCTTCAGGTAAAGTAATCTTCAACAATCATTCAATAATATCTAGTCTTTTATTCTTACTGTGCCTGGTAAAAGCAGTAATTAAACTTTTTATCATTACTATTTCTATCATTTTTAACTTTCTATCTCATATATATTTTTTCTTTCCCTCTTCTTGCTTTCCAGCGTTAAAGTTTAACCAATCAATATTATATTATCGATATCGATCAGTGTTTCAAAGAGCTGAAGGCCCGAGTTTAATTTACTTTGGTAAAAGAGAAAAAGAGAGAAGGATAAAGAGTAGGAAAGGATGAAAAAGAAGAAAATGTAATAAAGTTAATCTTTCTTTCGCTTTCTCTTTCAACTTGCAAAGTTGTAGATTGAAAGTTAAATTATTCAGTCAATTCAACACTACAAGAATGAAAGATAATATTCAAATGTAATAGATCATCATTCTGGTTAGAATCATGATTGATTGAAGACTAGTTGAAATTCAGAGGAATCCGAAATAATCTAGTTTCCTTTTTTCTTCCCTTTTTTACCTTCATTTTCTCATTCTCATTCTGATTCTCTTCCATTTCAATTGGTTTCAATTTTCTAAACATGGCATCAGTAAGCCATCAAAATCAGATGACACCAAAAGGTGCAGGTAAAAGGTTACTTGGGAAAGACACTTGCCAAACCTCTGGAAAAACAAAAGATTGAATTTATTGAATGGTAGTAGTTCACAACAAAAAGATGAATATGATTAAATAGAGTTTTTGGAAATTGGAGGAAAAGAAGGAATCAAAACAATCTTACCTGAGGTATACGAAAAAGTCTAAGAAGATTGGCAACTTGAAGGGAAACTTCACTATATGAACCTCCAACAACACCATATATTGTTTTCATGCCGTACTTTGGTCTTGGTGGAATCCCGTCCTTGCACTCGAAGGCTGAAGCCTCAAAGGCAGTGTTTATCGAGGCTCGTATAAATTCAAGAGATTGATTGAGTGCGTACGAATCACTTGAACAAGTATCCAAAATGATGGCTCCCATTTTAATATTTGGTAATAAACTTGAATCATTATTAATCTTGTCTATGGCAAATAACATGGCTTCCACCCTTTGCACACCACGGTCCATGTTGAGTCCTCCACAAGCTGAATGATAATTACTCCCCGAGTTACCAGCTTTGGTCCCTTTTTTGGTTTGGTTTTGGGTTAAAAGCAAGAGAAAACAAAAAAAAGGAATAAGGTTTATTAATCATTAAACTAATTAATCAGTACAAGAGAAGTGAGAAAAACCGAAAAGAGAAAGACAAAAATGAATGGTTAAAAAGATCACATTTATCATTGTATTTGAATAATGACAAGGAAATAATTTGAATCATTTAAGTTTGATTACATTTTTACTCTTCTTGCCCACAATTTTGTCCTGCTGTTCTTGTCTCGTTAAATATTCAATATTATTATGTAATAATTATTATGAAACAATTGTTAACTCTTTTTCCTAGTTTCGTTTATAATTTAATGTATTGTTATGGTTGTTTTATTTTCAAAATTGCTGATTACTTTTTGTTCACTTTTTACATTTGTTTTTTGTTCCTCGTTGATGGGAAAATGTTCGATGTCAAAATTGTTTTCAATGTAAATTAATATTAATTCAATTTGCTTTGACATTGATAACCTTTTAATGTTAAACATCACTCGTCTCAACATGAGCCTTTCAAAGCTCAATAAGTCATCATCGCCATTTAAAATGCCATTAACATGAAAGTTGAAGGAAGAGGTAAAAAGATTACATCATAAAATTCCAATATAAAAATAATATCAACATGAAGTCTATCAGAGGAACCTTGAATAATGCTATTGCACTCTCCATAAGGACATTCAATATTTTACAGTGACAGGCTTGAATCTTTCTCCAAAAATGTAATTCCATTCTAACAAACTTGATAAATTGTGATTAGAGGAAAGTTTAGTAAACTGTATAATCAGTTGAGAATAAAACAATTGATTTCTGGAGTTACCTCCAGAATTCAATCTTTTTGCGAATTAACATTCGGCTTTAGGTCAGGTTACTTAGTCATGTTATTCCAATAAGCATCTAGTCTTTGACTGGGTTTTGAACTCGAGATCTTAATGATGATGTGCAAACGATTTATGAAGTTAACACATTGGCTCGAGCCAATAATTAATTGACTAAAAACGCATATATTTTAAAACCATTCAAGCATTTGAAGCATTCAAGAATCTATTAACTGTTTTCACATGGTTTTATCTGGAAATTTTCAAGAGTCAATCAAGTTACTGATATTGAATATAAGAATGTTCATATTTAAATAAGATGATTCATATTTGGTCACAAAATTGGAGTACATTTGTATTGGAAAATTGGGTTTTACAGATTGAGAAGAGAAAACATTGGGTCAAATTAAGCTCATCAAAAGTATAAATTGAACAATTTTCATGGAAAAATGCAAATTGACTGTAAATTATTTGATTTTTTCTCGGTAAAAGATACATTTTTACTGATTCAAAATAAACCAGCAGGTTGTAAGATAAAGAACCCAAATTGAAAATAGTCAATCTAATGCATAATCAATCTTGGGTAACAATAAAATTGACAATTGAATGTGTTTTGTGAATAGCAGAGGAATAAAAAGGTTAAACCATTGTAATTGTCAATTAAGATTAAGGTTTGTCTGAAGGAGCAAAAAGCTAAACCCAAAACTAGATTAACAGTTGGACAACAAAACGTTCTGAGTCATTTTTGCCCTTCAACCAACTTGAAGTAATATAAAGGTAAACGAAGGTTGAAAAGCCAAGTAAATACATCGATTTATTGTGAGTGTGTGTGTGTCAGCAAGTCTTTAAACTGTCTCGAGTCTTAATTGATCTTTATCATGTCGAGTAAAGTTTGAATATGCCAAAATTTGTTGAATCAGACAAACACAAATTCTGGTGTCTATGGCTACCAACTACTGTAAGCTAAAGGAACAAGAAGACAAGATTGGGATTGGAAGATGCAAGGAAGATTATTGTAATCAATGGGTTAAGTCTAGTAAATGCAAGAGTTAATTTTTTGGGCTTTTGTTTTGTTTTTGTGTTTATTTTGCTTTTTTTCTGGTTAAGATTGTTTACCTTTTTGATGAATGGGAAAGATTCCACCAAGAAGTATGTCACCATGAAGTGATATTTTGTCTGTTGATTGAACTACAATAACATTATTTCCGGTTGATAATATAAATACAATGGCAATGATGATTAGAGTTACTTGATTAGTTACTTGGTAACTGATCATATTTTTTGCTTTTGACTTTACTGTAGAACAGTTGAACAAGTTAAACATTAAAGCGATTCAGGTTGCGATAATGATGATTTCAGGATAGAATGGACAGTCAACGGAATAACCAAAAATTTGCTAACCAATTAAGATGATGATAATGATGAATGTTGATCACCAGCGGGGTTTGTCTTCATTTGCGTTTCACACTTGGCTTCATCTTTTTCCTTTTCTTCAACTTGATTTGAAGTTGCAGTAGTTTTACTTAAACAATAATCTATATTGATTAAACTTCCATCTTTTCCTTTAATTGTAATTCAATTGGAGAAGGTTAAAGATGGCAAACTTGGAACACAAGGAATCAGGTAATGATTACTCTTGGTGTACAGCTAATTCAATTAGAAGTTTATTTGAACCACCGATTTGGCTGATCATTGTGATTATGGTCATCTGATGGAGCTTTGATTATGATCGGGTTGATGACGATTGTGATTGTGATGATGATATTATTGAAGATTCATTGATGAGTAAAGATTGAGCATGGAAAACGTGAGAGCACTGTTGATTAATTTATAATTATTCAACTACTACATTTGTTTTGGTTGCGGCTCTTCAACAGTTTTAGCTCATTAAATAATCATTGTGATTAAATGTTGGTACAACAAGAATAGATGAAATCACTGTCAAATGTAATTGGTAGAGTAAACTGATAATTATAATAATAATTAGGAAATGAGAAAGTTGCAATTGTATTTACAAGTGAAAATACAATTGGAAAAAAAAGATACAGAATGAATGTAAAAAAGAACGATTTGGATGAGAGAAAAAAAGGATTTTACTGTCTTACCGTTTGCACTGTTTTTGCCTCTTAATTTGGTTTGGTTAATCAATTAATTGTGAACAGATGCATGTTAGTTTCCTCCTGGTTTTGGGTTAAATAGTCTTCAAGTTGGTAACAGTTTAAATCCAGTGTTGATGGTGAATATGAGGGAAAATATTTTTTGTGAAAGTGAAGACAATTATGACACTAGAAATGTGTAAGATTATGAAATGAGGTGATGATGTGATGTTGATGGTTGATGGGATGTTATGAAAGGCTTTGAATGTAAAGTTTTGATGTTTTTGTTTGTTAGGAAAGACAACGGACTTGGAGTTACTCAGAGTTGAAGTACTACCATGTAACTGTGACTAGGAGTGACAAATTATGAAATGAAAAAAAATATATGTTAAGCTAATTGTTTACCGGGTAAGATGATAAGAGTGAGATGATGAGAAGAAGGAAGATAGAGAAAGATAGAGTGAGGGAGAAAGAGGAAGGAGAGAAGGGAAGAAATAGAGAGAAAGAAAATATCAAAACATTTTCAAAGTAGTCTGATCATATTCATTGTTGTATCACCTTTTTTTTTAAGACAAGACATGATCAGAAAGTAACATGGACAGGGTTAGCTGAGAGAGAATGAAGAAGATAACAAGATGATTTTGTAAGGAGAGATGAGATGAACCGGACATGTTCAGTCTTATTCATGGTTTCAATATCATCATCATTTTCAGGTTTAGTTTTCCAATTTCGAACAATCTGCACAAGAAATTGTTTCAACATTTGCAGTGTCATCTAGTGGCTGTAGAATCAGTTCATTCAGTCCTTAAATCTCAAAGTTTGACTTCAACTAACTGTCATTTTTTGATTTATTAATTATTTTTTTGGGTATTTTGGTCTCATTGGTGCAAAATAATTTCAAAAGTTTTAACCTAAGTGTACTCTACTGTAGCTTAATTTATTTATTAATTAGAATAATTAAAAATATATCAATTGTATTTAACTAAAAGTTCTTTAATGCAAATTCAAATTGTGGTTTAAATTTTCCTTCAACCATCCGCAATTGGGTTTATTAATCGTCCCTTGGATAACGTGGCTACATACAGACATTTTTTCTAGATATCCTTAATATTTAGGTAAATTATGCCTGATTCTGTCCAGGTTTACACATTATGCCACAAAAAATTCACCGATAGACTCCGAGACCTGTGATACCTGAAGCTGATTCTTTAGTAGTTTGCATCCAAATTGTAATTTATAATTAGTAATTTTTCTTGAATATTAGCTATTAAATTTACCACTTTACACTTCAATACCTCCTCAGTCCAGTCCAATTTCATCAAGGGCACAGTTAAATTGGCGAGGATTGCGATCAGTAAGGTATAATCCTTTCAGTAACGACAGCTGTTTAAAGTTGACAGAATGACATCAGCTCTTGCGAGGATATCAGCTCTAAGACTTAATCAAATCAGTTATGAATCATTTTCTCTTAAATCGGATGATTATTAGTGAAATTGATAGAGTGCAGTGACCAAAATAATCGGTTATTAGTTAATCTTGTTTAATATCAATCATTAAGAAATAGAACCATGGTTACTTTTTCTTACTTCATCTTTATATAACCGGGTTCCGGTAACCAACACATCTTTAGTTTGTTACAAGTTCTTTGTTTATAAACCGCGTAAATGTAACCATAGATACCAGTTTTTAGCCAAAAGCAACACTTTTTATTTATATTTCTGTGAATTAATTTGAGTTTTGATCTTATTTTGTTCTTTCTTTTTTTTGATCTTTTACTAATTGCCTCTATTCTTCACAGTGACCAAATGATTCGTTTGAAAGGAGCACGTGGTGATGGAGCATCGCCTTTTGATGTCATTCTTGACAAAGAAGCAACTCTTGGTCGATCAAAACAATCCAAAGTTCCACTCGTTTCTCTTTATATTAGCCGTTCTCATTGTAAATTTGAAAAGGAGAATAATGTCTGGTATCTCACTGATTTAAAAAGTTTCAATGGTACCTATCTGAATGGTGAACGTTTGGCTCCTCACAAAAGATCAGCGATCAAGTATGGAGATAAGATTAGATTGAGTTTTCCAGTGCAAGGAGATGACTGTTGTTTCGAGTTAGAAATTCTGAAGCCACTTAATGCCAATGAGAAGTCTATCGAAGTTAAAAAAGAAAAAATAGATGAAAAACCTAATGTAAGCATCGTGACCTCCACCCCTAAGACTAAGACTCCGGATACTGAAAATGTTATTGCCATTCAGGATAATGCTGTCGATTCCAGCTTTGACCCTGTCGCAGAATCACCTAGGAGGACTAAAATACTGGAAACAAAAAGAGCTAAAGACCTGAAAATGCATTACCTTAAACAGAAACTAGCTAGAAGTGCAAATGACAACTTTAACAAGAACAAAACCAAAACTGGTGGGCTGAAAAAACAAGTTGCCGCATCATATGGTAATCGGATTCCGATTCCAGGTGGTGGTTCCGCTCGTGTCATTCCCTCTACCAACAAACCCGAGATAACAATCCTATCCACTAAACCAAAACAACCTGGTTCAGTGCAGCCTAAGCCTAATATTAAAATAGAAAAAGACGAATCTAAAAAATCTAGTCTTGATATAGATTGTATAAATTTAGTTGGTGACGCGCCTACGGTTAAAAGGCAACCAGTTCCGACTAATGTGTCAAATCGCAGTAATAGAGTTACATCTCTTGTTGAGTCCATAATTGCAGCTCAAAAGAATAATGCTAATATTAAACCTGGACAGACTAACAGGCCAAAGACTACCATTTCTAAAGTAAGTGAAGAACCATCCGTTTCTGATGCTACTAAATCAGCTGAATCCGGAGCTGCTTCTAAATCAACGGAAACTGGAGGTGCATCTAAACCTGTGCCCAACAAAAGACCTGTCCCTGAAAGTGTTCCTAACAAAGCTACTAATCCATCTAAAAAAGTGAAAATTTATGAAGCTGATGGAGGAATCGCACAAATGATTGCTGAGAAGCGAAGTAAACATGATAATATGACAGTCAGCCCAATGAAGCCTTTAGGGCCACCACCGACCACATCTAAAAAAACTAACCAAATACCTCACCCAACTTCATCTGTATTACAAAATCATATAAGTTTGCTTCCAAAAGAATTGCAGGTCAAAAATTTTTCTACTGATAATGTACTTTTAAAAATACTCGAATGGAGTGTTCAATGGATCAGGGAGAGCAAAACATTGTCCAACAAACCACCGCCTATTACAGATAAGCCTCTCATTAAATTGAGTTTGTCTTATTCAAGTTGGCAAAAATATTACGATACTTATGAGCCATTGGTGCTTCACGAAATCTGGTCTCAAATTATGCAATCTTATGAAAGTGATAAGCAATCTAATGTTCTAATGGTTGCTGTCTCTAGCTATGAACTAATTGATGGATTTCTCAAACTTGATTGTCAAGCTACAATGCTTCCTTCAGACTTTCGTGATCAATTATATTTGAATGAAGGAGATTTAGCTTTGGTCGAATTACAATCTGAAAGTTGCGAAAAAAGAGTTGTTTTTGGATACATCGAGACAATGATTTCAGAAGATATTACTGATAGGACGCCAATTCTACGGACTTATCGAGTGCCTCCTGGTCATAGAATTTTCTTAAAATACCAGATAAAAATCAAGTTCCGTCAAGTGAAATTGGACTGTGCCGCTCTGATGAGAGTCAGAAGTATTTACTACCTCAAGCCATTGCTTAGAAATATTGAAGCCATTTTAGCTCTTCAAAATTCCAAGTTGTGTGAAGACATTCTTTCGCCTAGAATGGTTACTTGTCAAATGGCTGTTCCATCCATTAAATTTAGCAGTCCTGACTATAATGAATCCCAACTGAAAGCTATCTTAGCCTCTGTCGAAGCTGTACAAAGACCTTACACCATGCCTAAATTATTGATGATTCAAGGTCCTCCAGGAACTGGTAAAACAACAACTCTGGTAGGAATGATCAAAAAATTATTCGAAGCTTGGGAAGAATCTAATTCTCCACCTAAAGTTTTGGTCTGTGCTCCTTCGAATGGAGCAATTGATGAAATTGCCAGGCGACTTCACAGTGCTCGTCATTTTTTAACTTCAACTCAATGGAAAAGACCTTTAAGGTGTGTTCGTGTCGGAATGCCCAATCAAATGCATCCCTCTGTTCGTAAAATGTCATTAGATGAATTGGTTACTGAAAATATCTCAAGACAAAAGGTTGATCACCAACGTGGTATTCAAGAAAAAATTGATAATCTGGAAAGAGATGTTGCTTGTAAAGACCGTCTAGTTGCTGACTATCGCGCTAAAAATGATAAAAATAATGTCGATAGATGTTTATCAGAAATGTTTATTTGTAATCGAGAGATTGAGTTCTTGAGAAAGGAACTGAAAAACAATAATGAGCAAATGAATGATATCAACAAGAAAAAAAGTCTTAGAGCTGATATTCTGAAAAAAGCTGATGTCGTTTTGTCAACTTTAAACAGCTGTCGTCAATCGTTGCTAGAAGGATTATATCTTACTGATCGAGATCCTTGCCAATTTAATTGTGTCATTATCGATGAAGCCTCACAATGTTGTGAACCAGAAATTTTGATGCCTCTCACTTATACCTCAATTTCAAAAATGATCCTCATTGGAGATCCTATGCAGCTTCCAGCTACTGTAATCTCTCCTGTTGCCTCAGAATATCATTATGATAGATCTTTATTTGAAAGATTTTTCCATCATTTTGGTGGTTATTCATCTTCTAGTCCAGTATTGATGCTTGATACTCAGTATCGTATGCACTCTTCAATATGCTCTTTTCCTTCGAAAAAGTTTTACAGCAACCGTTTAAAGACTGCACCAGATCTCGACAAAAGACCTTTTCCTCTCAAGCCTTATTTAATTATTGATCTTAAAGGCACTACATTTGATCAATCCAATTTCAAAAATATCCATAATGAACTGGAAGCCGACTTTGTTATAAATTTGTATTCAGCCGTTCGAGAAATTTGTCATCGTGATACAACAGTGGGTATTATTACACCCTATCAAGGACAGAAAAAATTATTGTCAAATAAATTGGAAAAAAATTATCCCAATGTTGATGTCAACACGATCGATGGTTTTCAAGGACAAGAAAGAGATGTCATCATTATTTCTTTAGTTCGTGATTTTTCCAAGCGCGACTGTGGTATCGGTTTTCTCGGCTCAGCTAATCGTTTAAATGTTGCACTTACCCGAGCTCGGCATTCATTAATAATTTGTATATCAGACATTTCAGATGTAAATAACGATCTATGGAAAAGTTTAGTTGATAATGCCGCTTCCAGAAAATTGCTTCTTAAAACTTCATGTAGAGTCAAAAATGGACTCAAAAACCTAATTAAGGCTGAATAAGTGTACAATTTTATAAACCGTGATGCCGAATTCTACCATTTTCTGATGTCGAAGCTGTCTTTTGTCAATATTCAAAGTCAATTTTTAACTTTTTTTTGGTTATCCCCAGCCTGTTCAACAATTCTTGTAAATTTTTTATCCATCTATAGTATTCCGTCCTTCTAAGACTCAGAATTCATTAGTGAATCAAAGACAAATGCGAATTTCTCCTCAAATTTGTAAATTATTGATATCAATATTCAATTCAAGCGCAAACATTTAACCAAAGTTTCCCGATAAACACTGGACGACAACTGTGATTCTAGATGCCAGGAACATTTTTAAAGACAAAGAAATGTAAAACACATGTTCTTCCATTAAGCCTTTAACCAATTGTGAATGAAAGAAAATGTGCTGTTTAAGATGAAACCTTAATCATCCTTTCCATCATTATCTGTCTCATATTTTTACTCTTGTTAAGTTTTGTAAATTGACTCACTTGAAAATAACTCATCTAAAAACAAAACTGTCGACACTTTTGCAAAAGAACTATCAAGCTCTTCTTCCTTTCCGGCTAATCTATATGATTTACACTGTTTTCTCGTCTTGAAAATATATTTATAAATGGTGCAACACTCAACAGCCTGTACATGAGGTGGGCAACAAGAAAGACAATCTTACACTAATCTCGAAATTTCGTGAAATTAAGATAATTAGCATCAGATTAACTTTGTTTTCATTGTCTCTGTTGTCGCATTATTATTTTAATCAATATTTCCAAAATTTGAGATTAAAGGTAAAATTAACTTTCTTGTCTCCTTTATTTCCAGCCTGTTAAGTGTTACATCCTTTATCATGTAGATAAGTTGATACAGACAGGGATGAAAATGAAGAGAGTTGCTGATATGCTATTTTATCATCACAACCATATGGAAAAACAATTTTTCAAAGTGAAACATCGTCTTTATCTGCATCTTTTAACATCTTTCCAATTGTGATACCATAAAAACTTTCTTAAGTATTGGAAAGAAAGAAATGGGACCCGAATTTGCAACAAAAATGATGCTTTAATGAACGGAAATTTCATTTTCCATTTAATCTGTTATGAGGCCTTAACCAAAGCAAGATCAACTGTCTCTAACTATATTTATTGTTGAAACTCTCTTCACTTTTTTATTGTCTTTTATAATCACCTATTTATATCATAATAATAATAATCTTTAATAATCATGTTCTTCATGTTCAGTTTACTTAATTGATGATCGTCAATCTATCTTAATATCTCAACGGCAATGAGTTTTAGTGATGAATCTGTTGGTTATTTAATCTTAATGCCAAAAAGATGAAAGAAACAAAATTAAATAGTCTTTTTCGTCGATTTTACAGGATTTAAGATTATTGATTTAACTAGTCAACCAGTTAACAAGCTTGATAATTGTAACTTGATTTACTCGATTGTTCATCAGATTCCAAAATGGCTCTCATTGTGGAGCAAATTTCACTCAAACTTAAACTGGATGGAATAACACTGGATGATATAACATTGGATATGCGATTACCATTAGAGTCAACACAGAAACATCTTGAACCCGATTCAAAGCATTGGTTGGCCTTAAAGTTTCCATATAAATCACAGAGCAGTTTATCATACGGTTTACCTAAAGTTGTTATTTCATACTCTTGAATGGCACAATCACATTTCATTGTACGATCATCATTGCCATACCTGTCGATTCGATAATTGGCAACATTTTCACCAACTGAATTTACACACGAGCATTCTGAATCTGTGCATTGTCGATGAACAAAATTACCATCCAAATCACATTGCATTGAATTCAAGCCAATCGCATCGATTCCTTTACGGCCCAAGAAGCTCGTTAAATTGGCCAATGGTTGTAACAGTTGTTCACACATTTTATTGTAATCGGCGCCAATCAAGTGTAATGATTCAATGTAATCGACTATATTATTCATCAGAATCAATCGGAATGAGGATGGGGACAAGAAGTGACAAACAAAACAAACAAATAAAAAGAGATAAGAGTAAAGATAAATTGAATTCGTGAGAAAAACCCATCTTAAGAGCAAGTACAGGTATCCCTTAAGGAGGCATTTAAAGGAGGTAAAAGATGATTGCGATTGCTTGAGTAATGCAAACAATGGAAATGAGGATTCCATGTGTTTGTTTCATTGCTAGTTGAAATTAGAGCCTCTGAATGTCTAGATTTAATGTCTAAATGAATAGACTTTAGATGCAAGTTCGTAATATTTAGTTTAGAATTAAAAACAAAAGCTTTAGACTTTTCAGCTTCTAGATATTCAACCTTATGTATGACTTTTATGAAATTGTGGTTCCATGTTTAAACAGATATGATGAGCTAGATACACTAAAACGGATACTTTAGCTCTTCATCAAAGAGTGGTAGCAATTTTTTTGTCGTTTTATTCAAATCTTAGTTGATTTCGATTAATGAATTCAACAAATGATTTTGATGAAGACTGAAATGAATCAATAGCAAAATGAATGTCAAAAATCAATTCGCATTAAATAAGTCTAGACAAAAGTCTAAACTGCATTAGACTTTAGCTCCAGAGCTATTTCCAGATTCTAAATCTCACATCTAATTTTCAAATTTGTTGACTTTAGACTTGACTATAAGTCTAATTTGACATGAAGCTAAAATCTAGACGTTTAAATATAGAATCTCTAATTGGAAGAATCACAATCAATCTTAAATTTTAAAAATTGCTTTGCCCCTTGATTTACTTTTATTTACTTACAGCAAACCTTGAGATCGGCCTTAATCATTTTCCACTTTTGTCCACTATCATGGTCAATGCAATAGCATAAATCCTTCAACTTTTTATTGCCATCGTCATCGGTATATTCAACTTTCTCATCACAATTTACTTCAACCTGTCGTTGGTAAGTATCATAATCTGTAAACGTGTTTGTGTTGGTTCATATGAAATAATGGGAAATATCAAGAATAAGAAGAAAAAGAAAAACAATAAATAACTCAATCATCGATAAAAACTTGATCTTGTTTTCTTGTTTCATCTCAGATAATTTATTTTATTTTTTTTTTGTCTAATATCTTTCATGTTTATCTTTAGATTCTTTACCATGTCAAAGACTATCAATTCTATGAGATAATTGGGAAAACAAAATCACAGTGGATTGCATGATCAATTGAAGAGCCTCCAAGATGACATAATTACGACTTGTGCATAAAATTAAAAACATGAATAATGATGAGAGGGGAAAAAATTGTAAAGTACGATGAAACATGTTCTCAATGAGTGAAAATACTTTTTTCACTCCCAAACCCAGTCTTTCAAAATGAATATTCAACGCAAATTCAATTTCATCTGCATTTCCCAGTTGGACATTTTCGTCATTTTCGTTTGACTGATACTTACAACAAGAAAGACTCGAAACAGCATCAATAAGAACCAAAGGTGAAACCTGTTGTCCCGTTGATGGATCAGCACAAAAGCACAGTTGATCGTGACATTGGAGTGAAGCAAAGTTTCCATTCTCGGCACAATGTAAATGCCTTGATGATTGATAATCAAGATAATTATCTGGATCACTCGTGTAACGGCTCAAGGCGACGCTGCATGAACAAGTCATATTGGAACCGTTTACTGATTCCACTGTACCAAACGTCTTTTCACCCGAATCAGGATCAACGCAATAGCATCTATTAATGAAACCAGAAATGGAACATTGAGTAAATATGGGGAAAAAAAGGTGAAACAGTAGCAGTTGAAGAAAAAAAAATACTTAAGGAAAAGAAATATTTCCATCAATTGAATCAATTTCAATCTTCTTACTCATCGACTTAATCATGCATAAACACTGCTCTTTTAATTATTCCAATGTTAATTATCGCTTCTCAATTTAAATGGAATCATCGTCTCCAGTGCAAGTTTAATTGGAAAAATTTAAATTTTAAAAAATCTCTTAAAGGACCATTTCTGTGCCATTGAACATGCAACATGATGTCTTGAATGAAAAGAAGAAGAAGAAGAAAAAAACTGGAATTTTCAATCACTTGAAATGTCAAGTTTACTTGTAAATTGTTAATCAATTGTTTCAAGAGTGATTTTTGCTTCAATTTGGTGGCATGAAAACACGTAAAAAAAACCAAAGATCATCAAAAAATCAAAAGTGAAAGGAATGACAAAACGCTGCTGTTGGCCTTACAATGTTCAAGAGGTTCAATCAAAGTTGTTAATGAAAAAAAAAATGTTGAATCCTGTAGCAACATTATGAAACTTGTACTCTGATCAACATGTCATCAAATCACACTTACAGATCAACAGAATCATTGATCGTCAAAATGAACAAGATGAAACTTGTCACCTCAACATGGTTACTGATAACACATAATAATAATGAGCAAGATTCCAAGCAAAAGTCCAAAAGGAAGGTTAAGAGAGTAGAAGAAGCAATCTAAAGATGATTACCATTTAATTTCTGATTAACATTGACTAATTTTATTTTTAGCTTGAATAAAATTTTCATGCGTAATAGTCGTAATTGTGATTAACCTGCAATTGAAAGTGAAATTTTTACTTATTTTTCTTCTTCTTCTTCTCTCAACCTTATTACACCTTGCCCATTGTAAGGCAACAGTTGTTAACAAAGTCCATGGAAGGAGGAAACCATCAACCTGATGATCAGCAGCATGTTCAGTCTCAAAGTGTACTTTAGAAATGAAAATAATCAAAGATGAAGATGATGAATGAAGCATATATAAATCACGTACAAACATGATTAACATTAACAGTCGTCTATTAATGTTAATGTTAATATGTTGCTAGGCAGAGTTGAGCCCATAAGCAAAACGTCTAAGGTTGTTGTTTAAGAAGAGATCGTACCTTTTCAAGAAACGGATACAAGTCGACCCTCGAACTACTCTTGATAACTCATCATTAACTTGCAATAACCTGATGAACAGCAATTTAATCTTATCCTTTGAGTCCTTAGAAAATTTGCTTTTCTTCTCTTCTTCTCTGCTTTTAACACTTTTAAATATTTCTTTCAATACTTTTCACAAGTAGTCTTCAGATGTGAAAGTTGCTTGCAAATAATATTACAATATTATAATTTATTGGAAAATAAATAATAATAAAATGTTAATAGTAACTAGAATAATAAAATGCAGATAAAATAAATGAAAATTACAATCTTTGGATACAATAGACGCCAAACGATTCCATCAACCTGATAATGGGTAACAAGTTTTATTGGCTTACCTTGGTTTCAGCGTTGGTTTTTAGGTAAACATTAATTTTTTTTTGGACGCCAGGCAACAAGTTGAAACCAATAATTAACCAATTTAATCAAGTTACAGCCAAGCTTTACAGTTAAATTAACATTTAAAATCTAAACATTTATCAGATACTTTACTCTGTCTCAATGTTGTTTACAATATTTTCCGTTTTTCCAATCAAATTCATCAAGTTTCTCCTTTTACACTCATCCTCACTTCATGTTCAAACCTTGAAAATGCAATGTTTCATATTATTACAGAGGCAACATTTACTTCACTCACAATCATTTCCATCTTATATGATTTTCCAAATTTCAACATATTCCAAGTGAACTTACAAAAATCGTTAGACAAAAGTAAAGGTTAAACTGTAAACAGATTCAATTTGAATTTGACGATTAATGCAATTGTCAAGTATTTACCCATTTTTAGGTGCAAATTGACTTTGAATAGGTTTCTATTGATAAGAACAAAAACTATGTTAATTGTTGAACAGATGAACGCGGATCAACATTCCTGGTTCAATCATTATCATGCTTGTTGTTGAATAAAAATTGAACCCTCGGAGCCCAAACTCAAGTGTTCAACAGAATTTATCACTAATCAACATAAAGTGATTATGTTCAAAGTTCGATTAAGTTGGATTATCGATTGAATAAGGTTAACTCCAAGTTTCCTTTCATTTCCACTTTTCGGGTAAATATTTTACTCTGATTATTGACCAAACAAGGTTGACTTGTCAATTCGCACAAAATGCAATTCAATCTCTTTGATGGAAACCCGAATGAGGCCAATCAAGAAGAGATGAATCTGGTTAGTGAGTGAAAAAGGTAATCTTGATAATCATTATGATGAGATGATAAATGTGATGAGAATGACGTCTCAATATGATCTTCAATTGTATTCTTACCTTAGCATTGATTAATTATGAAAGCGGATTAATTGATGATCGCTATCTTCAGACCAATTAATCCCACTTTCATTGAAGTAAAAAAGTGAAAAATAAACATTTTTCCAAGTAATTTTTGGTTCTAATCACTTGCACTCGTTTAAACTAACAATTTTCAATTTCATTCAAATTGTATCTACAAATGATTTATCTGTAAATCTTATTCTCTCATTATTATGCCAATTCAACCATAAGACTTGAAAAGTGAAAGTAAATGTTCAACAGACGCCTCTTTTTTTTCTGGACAAATCAACTGATCGTCAAAGAAATATCACTTTTTGACTTTTCCTTTTTTCATCAATACTTACCTGTCTTGTCCCAATCAGTGATAAATATCTTGTGTGATTGGTTTTTTTGGAAGAAAAAGTAAAATGTCTTTAATCAAATTTGAATGGCACAATCAATTTGGGAATTTGATTGAATGCGATTCAAACTGAATTCATAAATATCAACTGTTTACCTTTTGTTAAATTGGATTATAAGAATTTAAAAGTTGATAGAAATCACAATTTCAATGTTTCTTTAAGCTTGCTTTAGGTTTGAATTTAGCTAACGAGTAATGATCCAAAATGATACAAAATGCTTACTTGCTTGTTTTACATTGTTTGGCTTTATATTGGCCAGTCTCGTAATCACAATCAGGTTGATATTCAGAGGTTTCAAATAGAAATCCAGTTTTTTCCAAAATTCCTGATCAATGAGGAGACAAATTAGTGTTGAATGAAGAGTCAAAAGCACCAAGTCTCACCTGCTCTGTTTGAACAGAAGCTTTTGCCATTTAAATTGATGGCCTTTTCTCGCTGTTGAATGCACTTTGAAGTGGTTCCATTTTGAACACAAATTGATTCACTTTCATCACAAATCAATCCATTTCTACATCGAGATTCAAACGAATTGCAACTCTCATTTAAACCTTTAATAACGAGTAAAAGTTAATTCAAGTTGCTACGTAAATGATAAAAATGTTTACCTGAAATGTAAACACAACCAGGACAACATCCACCAATCCAAATGTTGTCCACAATCTCTTGCTGTGGCTCAATGCAAATGTTAATTTTTGGACACTCAATTAGTTCACAGTTGACTTTGAAATGATCGTTGAAATAGACCGAAGCCGAAGCAAACACGAAAAATGTCAAAGTAAAATATAAATGAACCAACAGCATATTGAAACAAAAATGAGACTAAAAGTGTTTTAATGCGCTCTTATCATTATTAACATTTTATTGCAATGCAAACGTCTTTATTATATGAGTAAAGAAAAGCATAAAAATGTTTAGACTCTAGGAATCCATTTTGATTGACATTGGCCAAATGCATTCAAATTGTTTAATTCATTTGCAATGTTTGCAAATTTGCCGGTTAAGACAATGAATTCAAGTCTCAGTTTGTTGCCTGAAAAGAAAATTTTCAATTGGAAGAAATAGGAAGAGAACAGATGATTAGGAAGAAGAAAATAACAGTAAAAGTGAGTGCGAAAGGGAAAAGATGAGTTTTTTGATTGATCAAAGGTAAGGTAATGATGATAATGATGAAGATTGGCATGAAAACTTGTAAAACTTGAGTTAATCATGAAAGAAAAGGAGAAAGACTAAAATGGCAAACTGTTGCTTGCCATTTTCTTGCCTTTATCATTTTCTCTCTTTTCTTTCTTCTTTTCTCGCTCTCTCTCTCTCTCTCTCTATCATGCTGCGGGAGTATAGATGTTCACTGATTCTGATGAGATGATGAGAACGATTGAAGCGCCCTTCCTGATATAAAAGCTTGTTAGACTATTTATCATGAATATAAAAACATTTCCAATTCATGTTGAATATGTTACTTTTAAAATACATGTTAACCTATCAACAAGAACGATATCATT
This sequence comes from Tetranychus truncatus, assembly GCA_028476895.1. NCBI lineage: Eukaryota > Metazoa > Arthropoda > Arachnida > Trombidiformes > Tetranychidae > Tetranychus > Tetranychus truncatus. Next base: position 17,230,321 of record CM052060.1, read on the forward strand.
AAAAGTTTTATTTTTCAACCTTTCCCTTCAATCGACAGTTAATTAGCCATTTGCTTGCATTTGCGGTAAAAGTTGCGCTCCAAATTCATATGCATTATCAAGCAAAAAGAGTGAAACTTTTTCAATAAAAAAAAAGTCGAAAATCAAAACGAGCAAAAAAAAACACATTTTCACATTGAAATCTGACAATTGATTTCCATCAAACAGCAAGAAACCTTTAACCTTTTTCATCAACTTTCTCTGTCCAAGTGAACAGTCGATATGATCTCAGATGACAGTTTACTTCACCTTTCAACATGGAGTTATCACCATTCCAATCATCACCATCATCACCATCAATACAACTCTAGCAATAGGATATCATTAATAGTGTTAACCGTGTCCATGGTTTTTCTGCTAATCACAAGTGAATTAAAAGTAGTCTCATCTAATCCAGTTCCCTCGAGCAAGGATCACCTCGATGGACCCAATGGACAGAATAAACACTCTATTGACAATTTACGCCGTGAATGTTTTCCAGGAAGTGAACTTCGTGATCTCTGTGAAATGTGCGCAAAGGTAACTCGCAATGTAAACACTTTTCCCTGGTGTTGCACTCGACAATTCAATGTAACCCAATGGTGTGAAGAGTATCTTTCATATACAATTGGACCCAACAAGTAACACACACACAAACACACATTTGAGCCTCACTAGTAACAATAAACTATTAATAAATTAATTGGTCATCATGAAAAGTCTCATCATAATCATGATTCCATCTCATTCCAGTCATCATTTGCTTACACATGCGGGTCCAAGACGCACACACACACACACACACATACCCAAGTCCCTGATACAAGTTCATCTCAAGATGAACAGACGATTCTTTTCTCGTGCCTTTTCAAGTTTAACCGATTGTCGTTGATTCCTCACTTCATTAACTAATTGTATTATTATCTTCTCTGCAGACAATCTACTTAATTTCATCAATCAGTTGAACTTTTATTTTTCAATTTCAAAGATTATTGATTGATGAAAGAGCAAAAAAAATAAGGTTGAATTAAACTGATTTTCAAAGATTATCCTGCAGACGAACCCAAGTCTTGATAATCTCACGAGATTTATTTCTTATCATTTAAACCCTTTTCTTTATTCATGACATTATTTTGAGAATTTTTATTCTCTTTTCTTCTCTCTCTCTCTCTCATCAATCACTATCAATCTTATTTATTTGTCTAAAAATTTTAATAACGATTCTGCTAATAATAATTGTCGACACAATATCAATGTAAAACAAATGTGTTTTTTAAAGAAAAAAGCTAATATCAACGAAAAAAAATGATTTTATATTTAAACTGATATCACGTATTAAAGTATATAAACAAATTAAAACAAAGTTGCAATTTATTTGAGTGGAAATGAAGGACTGACCGAAAACTCGAACATCGCTTCCAACCCTTTTCATCATCTTACGATTTGTAGGTGTGAAACTTGAGATAATATTAACACTTGAATCATGGAATACCTAAATCATGTTCTTGACCTCATTTTAATGATTACATTACAAATATATTAATATCTCCATCATTCACTTTCCCTTTTAATCTCATTTGTCAACCTTTTCCTTTCTCTTGATCGACTCACATGATGTTAGATTTTTGTTTGAAACACTTTCCTATTATTAGTATTGCTATTTATTGTTTCGCGTATCGAGTGCATGTCGGCTTGACTTGTAAAAACTTCAGTTGTCTTCATGTGACTCTAGATTCAGTTGTTTTCTTCTTTTCAAAAGTTCCAACTTGTTTACTCTTTTCAAGACTCCAGATTCATATCAAACTGAAATAGAAGAGAGAGAGAGAGAAAAAAATCCAAGACGAAAGGGCTTATCAACTGTATAACCATGGAATCATGGACACTATCTGTTGGAACCTTTTGATAGGTTGAGATGAGTTGTTTTTCCCCAATTTTCCGCCTTACATTTTTGTTCGCCTTCGGTTTCAATGAAGTGCAAAAAAAGGCAGAAAAAAAAGAGGTGAAACAAACGATGAAAATAACTCGATGATGAAGAGATTGGTGAAGGTGATAAACACCTAAAAGGGTAGATTAATAAACATCTAGAAATGTTGCCAAAAATAAACAGCAAACAATTGGGTTTCCATCATTTAATATTTTTTCCTGTCTTCAACATTCGGTTTTACCGTTTCTCTATTTCTTCGCCTTTTCCCTTTTCCATTCTTTTCCTTACCTCATGTTCAATCATTCTTTTTTTGACACTTAATCAATCCAATAATCTGATGCTAGATTCAATGAATTGAATCTCTTCTCTACCTGTGTACCCTCACTTCTTCCGGTGAAGTCAATCAGATAAATTGAATATCATGTTAAAGATGAACGACAACAACACGCAAAGTGTATCACAATTGGTATCAAAGTTACTTCGCTCAACTTTGAGTTCCATGACTTTTCCTTGGTAAAAGTTCAACATCAATAGGTCTGGTTAGCAATAAATGATAAATGGTAACTGAAAATGAAAGAAACAGATAAACATGATAGACTCAATTCAGATTGTTGATCATTTTTATGGATAACAGAATAGGCGAGACAACCGAGGTGATGCAATGAAGAGAAGAATGTAATGAAAGAAGAGAAGAAAAAAAGAGTAAAAAACAAGAGAGAATTGAATTTCAACTGGTTTCCATTAATGCATCTTCCTCATGCAAATGTACAGTTTCAAGGAAATGGTCACTTGTGTTTCTTGACTCACTCCACTATTAGCTTTGTTGGCACAATGGCCTTTTCAATTTCATTCGGTCTCATGATTGAAGGTGACTTGAAATAACAGGTTATATAACCTTTACTTCCTTGTTTCCATTCACTTCCTCTTTTGTGCTTCCAATCCAAACCGGACTCTTCATTTGAAATCCTTTTGTTTCTTTGGTCAACACTTTTACAACATTCCCTCGAGTTCATTATCAAACCAACATTTCAAGGTTCATGACTTTCTTTAACGGGAAGCAACTTGCGCTTTCAGCCACCTTGACCTCAACTCACCGTCTAACGGTGAATCAACTGTCCATCATTTTCCTCCTCATCTTCAGGTGATTCAGGAAATCTTGCATTATTCACTTTTCCAAGAATCTAGACACTTTCATCAAATATTTACTCTAAAAGTGATGAACGGAAAAAAAATCAATTCCGAACTCAATTTACTCTTTTGGTTGATCTGAACAAATCTGTTTTCTTCTTCTTCTTCTTCTTCTTCTGGTGAATAAGGATGTAGGCTGAGCTCTTAATTGAATTATTCTGATCTTGTTAATTAACTCGATTGACAAGTATCAAAGTTGTTCATCAAATTAATTTCTTGTATCAACCAATAAGCTCACCTTAAGGCTGTCTACTTTCAACCTACATTGATCTCAAGTTTAATATAAAGATGAAGAAGAAGATGAAAGGAAAAATAAAAAGGTCAATCGGTAGTTGGAGAGGTTAAAAGGAGTAGAGATTGAATTTCAACATGATGACGCTCAAGATTATTGTAATGAAGAAAAAGAAAATGCTGAGGGAAAAATAATGAGCAAAACAGATTTTCTCGTTACTCATATAAGTAATAACAAAAAGGGTTGAAAGCTAGTTTCTAAATTTATGAGAATAAAGATTGAATTATTGAACAAGTTATCAGTTTTTTTATTCAACAAACGTTCTTGCCTGCTATCATTAAATTACAATCGATTGCTGTAATCCGTTCAAGATGATGCGAAATGAGCAAAACTTTTCCCCGAACCAAACAATGATTGTAAAATAGTGAATAAAACATCATCATTATCGATACAATATTTTTCAAACCTACTCAGTTTCATGCAATAAAAGCTTATAATTTTTGAGAAATGCTTAACATCTATTAGCATTGATAACTGATAGTGTAAGTTTCCAGTTACATCAAAAGAGGGCAACAGTTGAATTGCAAACTTGACGTCGGAGCGTCAATACCATTATATCGTGCGAAATGGTTAAGAGTTAATTGCCATGCATCTCTGCTAATAAACTGCAAACTTTTCCTGAAAAAGTTGAAACAATTGGAAAAGAAAATAGAAAATAGAAAATGGAAAATTAAGGTTTGACGTTGCTCAATTGAAATATCGAAGCATTTCGTCTCTGGAGCTTTTAACCAGGGCGGATTAAACTCATTATTTTTCAAACTCAATCAATTTGCATTCAAGTTTAAACATGAACAACTTCAGCTTTCAAAATTCTTAGATAACTGAATCAATGAGAAAACTCAACCTCTAATGGATAGTGAATTTTGACCTTTTCAAACCTACACAACCCAAATGATCTTTATTATCAAAAAGTCGCTGAAAGTTTCCTCGAAGCTTAAAAATTTAACTTCTCTGTCTTTCAAGTTGTCTCATTGATACTTGTAAAAGCTGATGTTTGATAAACTCTTGGTTTTTGGTTTAAAAATTTATTCGATCATTTGTTTAAATCAATTCTGGACAATATTTCCTACTTTCTGGTTCCTCTTGATAAACTTTTCTCGCATTTTAAGTCTTATCGATTGGATGTTGCTTCACATTAAGTAAAATTTCAAGTTTCCCTCAACAGTTAGTCGACCATTTGTTGCCTCAAATAATGACGGAAGTTAAATTTAACCATATCTTTCCTTGGACAAGATAATCAGAAAATATTGATCTGTTTTTTTTCACCTTTTATGTCATAATTATCCTTTACTTTTCTCACACCAATTTGACTTTTGAATATCGTCGGTAAAAACTAATCAATCTTGCTGATTAATGAGAATCTTCAGGCTTTCCAATAAAGTCTATGTTGGTAAATACCAGGCAATGAATGAACCAAAACTGACTTAGTATTAGGTAATGCAGAAAAGGACAATTTCTGGTTAAGAGTCAAGGCGATCAAGGGATGGTGGGCGAAAGGCCAATAAAGCTAATCCTTCAAATGTATGGTAATTATATGGTGCATTTCAATCTATCAGTAAACATGGTTTGATATTTATAAATTGCAATCATATGGATGATGAAGGTTAGCTTAACAATCAATAGTAATCTAGAATCATTGGTAATAACAGTAAATGTCAATGCAAGTTGCCGTTAATTTAATTTAATAATTTATATTCTTGAGCTATTTTTAGCTTATCAATAGCATCATTTGTAAACTGAACTTTTATCAAGATTGTTAATCAAGCACACTTGGAATGTTGATTCTAAATAAAATGAATAAAATTGTAAAACAATTTTCCATTGAGACATCAATTGCTCGTTAAAATGAATTCGATAATAATCATGTTTGAAGTGTTTAATTTTTACAAATTCTTGCTACTTGTCTTGATTGTGCTTCAACTAAACTTGCTTTTCAATTTCATCAACTCAGTTTAGATCTGAATAGATCTTGTAATAAAAGAGTTGCATAGCGCCATCTAGTGTTTACATTTGCAACTATTCAAGTGTTCACAGTTTTCCAACTTTTTAACCACTAAAAGAACCAATTGATCAAATGTTAGTCTGACTGTCATAAACTGGTCGACAAATGAAAATTAACAAAACTTGAAATTAAAAACCTTAAAAAATGGTAATTTTTTCGTTCGAGATTCGAATGTTAGAAATCTGTTTGGAACATGAAATTATTGCTCCATTTTTGTTCAGTTTGATCGCAAATCTAAACTATCATTTTCGTCAGCGTGTTGATTGATTTCAATTACTGGCAAAAATTTTCAATTCCGAGTTTAATAATAAGTTTATCAAGCGAAAGTTGCAGAGTAACAATTTTTTTTCCTTAAAAACTTTCAATGTGACAATTCAACTTTTGCAAAGTCTTCCAATCTATCAAGTAAATAAAATCGATGTAACAGCTTAATCAGGATCCAGGTTACTGAGAAATTCAATTTTAAACAAGTTGAAGGAAAAATTTTTCAATTATTCCTCATTCAAACGTAAATTGTGATTCGTTGTTGGATAAGAAGTTTATGCGAAACTTTAACTATGAATTTAACTCTTACCAGTAAGAATCCAGTAAGAATTGACTGTGTCCTACTCAGTAAAAATTTACCATCAGTGATGATTGAAAGGTCCGCTCTTATCAATAATGAAAGACTGAGCTATTTGAAATTCGAGACGCTCTTGAATTACATATGACTATCATCATTTGTTTTTGTCTACAAAACTGTTGAGATATTTTTTGCCCTCATTTGCGTCCAATATCGCGAAGATTATTTCATTTTAAAATTGAACTATTTTTCCAGATTATCGATTATAGATTCGCAGGGAAAATTTCATCGCAAATTTGTTCGCATACTTTGTCATGTTGATTATCAATGATTGAATAAATTTGAATTTAATCAGCCTTTAATTTTTAATAAATGCTAATTAGTTTGATGAAAGAGATTAAAATTCAACAGTAAAAGACTTTTTATTTTCCGTTTTACCATTAATTTTGGGCTGCTTAATGATCATTTTAAAGTAAACTTTTCTTGTTACTAAAGGGTTGAGAAGAAGCAAAAGTAATTAACAATTTTATCTGTTTGTCAGGTTTGCTACATTGTTAGTCGTTTGACGTCCTTGTCATCATCCCAATCAAGATCATTAATTAAACAAGCTCAGCCTAAAGTGAGAGTGAGAGAGAGTCAAAAAGGGAGTGTGACTTTTGATAACAAAAAATGAAGTATAAATTTCCAGTTCATTTCAACCATTTGATTCATTGTATACATTTGTCCTGCTGCCGATCACTTGATAAGTGATCAAGTCTATCGTTGATTGAGCTCTGAAAATGAAACAGTTTAAAATAAATATCAAAAATTATCGTCTCTAATGATGATTGGGTTGAAAAAAAAGAGTCAACCGATTCTTGAACTTAATGGTTCATTTAAATTCATGCCTCTTCTTGTTTCAACAGAAAAACTCAATCATTAACATTGTTGTACTCATAAAGTTTGATAAATGAATTTACCTTTTCCGTTTTTTACGTTAAATTCAGTTTTGTCAAGTATACCATTTGATTAGCATCTCTCGAGGTCAATCATAAATGTGAATCATTGATCATTGAATAAATTTGATTGCTATCTTTTTGATTTCAAATCAATCAGTTTCAAGCTATCAATTTCAAATTTAATGAAAACCAATGATTTCAAACTCAGATAAGAGACATCAAAAGGACAGAGAAAAAAATATTTCCCTTAAAATCAAATTGTCCTTTACTTATTCAATGTGATGCGACTGATCGACAATCAAATAAATATCTCAAAATGAATTTTCAAGTTTCGACAATTTCGACTCTTTACATTGACACTCATTTCTGTGTTTTATTTTTCCTCGGTAACTTTTTGCCTGGAATATTCAAGACTGAATTTTATCGATTAAAACGATTTCTTGGATTTACATTGCATTTTCGGTCGAGTAAATGTGCCAGTAAAATCGGTAAAGTTGATGATGGGTCAAACGGAAGCAGATAAGCACATATAAAGGCCAATCAATGTCCGGTTTCTAATGATGTTACAAGAGATGCGTTACTAGCCAAAAGTGAATAGATGTAACTAGAAAGGAGAAAGTAACATCAATGTTGAAGGTAAAGGTTAGGCTAGGTTGCGTTGGAAAAAGAAGAAGAAGAAGAAGAAGAGAAATGAAATAAAAAAATATGAATGAAATATGAAGCTTAAATAGCAATATCGAGTAAAAGTAAATGAGAAACAATATTAAAGGTTGTTTTCCTTCTCGTTTTCCTCACTTTCTTGATACAAACAAAGGCAAACTTGCTCTAGTACTCGGTGCAACATTGAGGGATTGGTTGACTGTTTGGTGGCCGGTGAATACACGATTCCAAGTAGAGAGGTGAAGAGAGTAAAGAAGGCAATTGGCAAACATTTATCATTGACTCAAGAAAAAAAGTGATGTGTGTACGTACATGTCGCTCTGTTTTGGGATGTGAATAGGTAAAGTATCGAATAGGTAAATTTGAGGTAATCAGAATAATATTTATGGGCTTCGGTGGTTACAAGGAAAAAAAAAAGTTAGATGGAAATAAAAGAGCAAGAAAAGACTCGACTCTTGTAATGAAAAAATTTACAAGTAAATATAAGAATCGTTATAATGACAATAACAATATTATTATTATATTTGATAGTTAACCAGAGTTTGAAAGGAAGCATGAAAAGTTTTTGTAGTGACAATGGGAAGAGGAGCGATTCACGAACAAGAAGAAAAAGAAGAGAAACCAAAGTTACTAACCATTTTTGTTGCTCGAAAAAAAAAACAGAAGAAAAGCGTCGCTGAATCCAACCTCTCAGACAATATTTTTGTCCTCTTTATCGTCTTCTTCGCCTTTCACCTTTAAATGAACATAAATCAAAAATTTCGGACGCATTAATCTTGAACCTTTGCTTTCCTTGAGGTGGACTCCTTTCAACAACTTGTTTCAACTTGCATCAAGAAGAAGTGCAAGAGAAGCAAAAGAAATAAGGAAAGAGAAGATAAAAATTGATCTTTTTCTTTGTTTTCCTTTTTTTTTTCGAGTCACTCTTTTTCCACTCTTGCAAGAAACTGTCAATAGATGAACATCATTTTAAACAATCTTTTCATTGGTTTGAGTCCATCAATTGATCATACGATCAACAAAATTCACAATCATTTGTTACTCAGTCAATTATTGATATATTTTGACTTTGAATATTTTCTTGTCAACAGTTTCGCCTTTTGCGGTAAATATTTTACCAAATTATCAAAAGTCATTTCAGTTTGAAAGTTCAATGGAATCTTAAGATTAATAGTTTTGACACTTTTCACTTTTTTTGCAAAGGAAACCTTTTCGATTGGTGAAAAGTTGTGAGAAATTTTTCAAATTTTTCAAGACAAAAATGCAAACACATTTACATAGAAACGTGAAAATGCCTCTGAACTTGGTCAAGTCATTGGGTAAAGATGATCATGAATAGTGTAAAAACAAGGAAAGTTGGACAAGAAAATGGATCGAGGCTGATCCCGAGTCAGTGTTACTCGAAGCTATTTTTTCAACACTACAAGTGTTAACCCTATTGAAGAGGGTGAAAAACCCTCATGACACTGTTTCTGTTGACCATCAATAACCTTTACTCTTGCTTTGCCTTTATCATCACACCTTAACTTTCTTTTTAGCTTCACTTGATTTTACACTTTTGTGCACACAACAAGAGAGTGTAACCACCAAATGGAAAGATTATCAATCATAATTTGCTATTATTTAGTGTCTTTCATTGGAATTTGAGATCACAATTATTTGACCATTAGAGAAGGGCATCAGTAAAGAGAGAAATAGAAATTGCAATTTGAAAATTTGCTAATTAAAGTCAACAAGAATTAATTAACTGCAAGTTGCAAAGGTTAACAGAAAAGTTGTTGAGATTCTTGTTAGAGTAAAACAAAGTTAACAAAAGGTAACCCATCATTTTCACCTTGTTTACACGATCATCAAGTGATATCTTTAAAGTTGCCCAAAAGGACAAAAGTGTGTAATTCGGGTTATTCAATGCTGGTAACATCATTTTCGCTACTCGGCACACCTCGTAATGTTTTTTTGTCTCATTTATTTTCCTTTGCTCGTTCCGTGTCAAACAACTTTCTTACCTTTCAAAATGATTGTCATTGATTTTCATGAGTCTTTAAACTAATAAATAAATCATGAAAACAACAAGAAAAGTTAATTGCAGAAGTGAAAACATTCTCACTTTGGCTTGGCACTTCGTTTCAATTTTCAGCGTTTCTTTTGGAAACTCTGGCCAGTTCTTGAAGTTATTGACGGTTGAAAGTGTATGATTGTATGATGAGCTAAAAGAGCGTATAAACTGTCTTGCAATCGGAAAATTTAGACTCGAAAAGAAAAACAGAGAAACAACAAACTGACCTTTCCTCAAGTCGAAAGCAAATGAAAGAAAAGGTGAAAGGTCAACAAGGGTCAATGTTTTACCTTCCTTCCTGTCTTTCTTTTTCTTCATAACTCTGACCTTTCCATTCATTTATACCTTTTCAACCTTTTCTTATAGACTCATTCGTTGGAAAAATAGTCTTGACTTTTAAAAACCTGGAAATTATATTTGAGTTATCCAGCAAGTATCAAGTCGACAAAATATAACTCAAGAAAATCTCGAGAACCAAAATCATCGAAATTCTAGGCGTTCTAATCGAAAATCCTGACAACCGAAAAAATCAAATTTCATATTCAATGTCAATAGCAATTTTCTCACTGAATCTCGTTCCATCAAAATATAAAACGAGATCACAAAATTGTCATTCAGCGACAGAAGTTAATCAAATTTTATTCTTGTACTTGTTTAATAATGTTGTAAAATAATGTTCATTAAAATTAACCAAAATCCCAATAATTTTTCGAAAATTCATTTTTCCTTCGATAAAGTATCGCAGTACCTAAAGCTATCAATATCATTTCAATCGACCAACTTTAACGGTAAACTTTAATTTAGATTAAATGTTACTTTAATAATAGGAAGAAGCAGTTTAATAAATTATCGGTTTGATCGGCCACTAAACACTTCACAAACATCAACCTCTGAAACCCTTTTCCAGCTTTAATCTTAATCTTTTTTCCTGTAAATTTTACATTGTCTACCTTTTCCTCTTCGTTACTCACCCTACTCCTCCTCCTCCTTCGTCTTTTCTTCTTCTTCTTCTTTTCCACTATTCTTTTTCTTCCTTCCTCTTTTTTCACCTTCATTTCAATATCAACCTTGATTAGTCTTCTCTTCCTTCAGTAGTAGTCAACATTCAACTTTACCATGTTTATCCTTTTCTCCATCCTCCCCACTATCATCATCTTTTCATATCATCAGCTCATTTAACTCTTATCCTTCTCAATTGGTGTTTTCATCTTGAAAGGTAAATTACAGTTTATCAGGAAAAGTGGCCAAAAGAAATGATGTTCATCTACTTTTCACAAAATCCCTCACACACTGAAACCAAATGGAAATAAGGCGCAAAAATTATCCACAAAAAAATAACACATTTTTCTTCCTTAAACAGTAGACCTTTCAATTGTTGATCATTTTTTTTTGTTTTGTTTGCAAAAAAAAGAAGAAGAAGAAAAAGAAACAACAATAATTGTTAACATTTTTCTCAGTCACATCTTTACCAAGTAAAGGGAAACAACGCAAACTGTAAATCTAATTTATCATGATTATAGCCTGTGGTAAAAGTATAGTTCAACACATTGTAATCAAACCAATTTTCACCCTTGAAATATAAATGAAATATTTACTCAATGAAATTGAACCAGAAATGTCTAAACTTCAAGTTTTCAATGGAAAAAATGTTTGTCTTTATCACTACATAAAAAGACCAAAGATGAGCGATCAACGATCTTCCACTTTTATCGATTGAAGTACAGTTCTCTTGATTTCGGCCATTGGCCTCAAAACTTTGAGACTCAATATTACGAATGTTATGTTCCGTTGTCCATTCTTTGGTTGATTGTTAGATTTCATCATGAGCTGTGATACTTCAAAATATATCATTCAAGGTATTTATGTTGCAAAAGCTATATTGAGTTATGGCACATAATGAAATCTAATGATTGAAGAGTTTCCATCAAAAAAGTTTGTATAACATAAAAATGCAACTCATTTGAATGGCATTTGGAATCATTTGATTATTCGTTCAGTTCAAAGTTTACTTTGGATTTTGTCTTATTTTTCAGTTATTTGATTTTACGATTTGACTTTCAATTGTGGACTTTAAACTAAACTCTTCGACCTGATCACGACTCAACCTCACGGTGGCTCGAAAAATGGTAATTTAAAGATTTTGCATGTTCGCCATTCGTTAAGGTTAGAAGTGGAACTTGTTTTTAAAATGAAAACTTTAACTTATTAGTTTCACTAGAAGTGCACAGTTAGTACCCGAGCATTTGTAATCATTTTAATGCACGATAAAACTGTGCACAATTCGAGTAGGAAAATGATTGTTTCTCAGCATTTAGTCAACCTTGAACCATTTCCTTTTTTTTGGCCAAACTTCGATCATTATTTTATTCAATTTAGCCTGGCTCATTGTGAGGTGCAAACAGGTTTTGTGTCATCGATATGCATCAATGTGTTGAACCGTGCTGAGCCACCACCACCACATCAATACAATATATATTCCCATATGCTACCCACACATATGATAAAAGCAGAGTCAATTTTCCATTATTATTATAACCATCAATAACAATATTGCTTGTAACCTTTATCTTTAAAATGAAGGCACAGAGAAATCAATTGACCCAGTAAACACTATTTTTATATTTTATTTAATACTTTTGCTATATTTTTATATTACAATGTTTGCTTCCCATTTGCTTGTTAACCTGAAAGGTAAAAACACATTTTTCAAGGTGAACTCTCTCGCTCTCTCTCTAAACATTTCAACAATAATCATTGAACATAATTATAAAGTGTCTTTCAAGTACAACAAGGAAACTAAACTTGAACCTCAAGTTGACAAAAGATCCACAGGAGTCCAACGTGCCAACAACCAAAGTTTGTGTCGTTTCTTTGCCACTAAATTTTCAAATAATCTTGATTAATTTTCCATTTTTTAGAAAAAAAAAATTCTCGCCAATCAAATTCCATCACGAATAAGATGAACATTTTTTTTCATCAGAATTTTAATTGCATCATTCTAATAAATTGCTTCCCCATCTTTTCCCAGTCACCCAATGTTTGCAAGTAAACGTTTTGTCATAAGTAAACAGATTGTATTGAAATGGTGAAACCACAGCATAACCTCCTTACATGAACACAATGACAATGATACTAAATAAATCACCAAACTCTCTCCTACTCTTTACCCTTACCTTTGAGTACCTCAAAAGAGCCAAAACTGATTCTAATAGAGTAACTTGCCAAAGGTAATATTTGATAATAAATTATCAATTGACGGTCCAAAAATGAGAAAAAGCACAAGAGAGAGAGAGAGAAAAGAAGAGAAAAAAATATATCAAATAGTAATTCTTGACATGAGTATAAACTGGGATAAAGTGGCAAAAAGCGAAATATTTTTTTTTCTTCACATTATTTTGCCTAACACTGAAAAAGGCTAAAAAGGGCAGCAATAACGTTCTGTTCCGGTTGAAAATTGAGAAAAGGTAAATCGGCTTCCATTGGCAACTTTGTGAGACATTAATATTATTTTGCATGTCAATCAATTGAACAATCTAACCAAATCAATGTGATGCAAGTATTAAAGAAACGATTAAAAATGAATGTGCAAAATATGTAAAGAGAGCAAAAAATGGATTTCCAAATTTACTGCTCTTTTGGTGCCAATATTGAGGTGAAACTGTTTCTCTTTAAAGGTAAGTAACAGAAAAAGTGAGGCTCGAAAATTGGCCACAATGGACACTGAAAGAAAATGTAAAGAACTGAGTCGCACTTTATGGCTAAACAAAAAGCGAAACCAAAGCACCTTACCTGAGAAAATCGAAAAAAAAAGTTAAAATTTTGAGCCAATATATTTTGAAAATTGATTATACCGGAAAAGGTGTTGAGAGAGGCAAGAGACTTAGCAAGGTAAGGTGAAGAGGATAATGTTTGCGGTCCAAAACAATGGTTAAAGTGTAAGCAGGAAAATAATGCGCCAAAAAATGTCTTCTGTTACGCTTGTCCAATCTTTCATTATTATTTCAATGCGATGAAGCAGCAAAAGGAATATTTTTCTTATTCTTTTCTCTATCTTCTTCATTCTCAGTGTCCTTTGCCTCTTTAATTTATCCTCGAATTTCCTTTTTATTCTAAAAAATTGACCTTTTAAAGCTTTAAATTTCTTCGTCTCTTCGGGCCACCTTCCGTTTTGAGTACAAATACTTTCAACTAATCGGGCCAATATATATTTACTAATAGAGCATCAAGTAGATCCTTCATTGCAATGTACAGAGTCTCGAGTATTTATCTTTTTTTTTACTTCATCTTCACACTCAACTCACTTATCTTTATATATCTTCTTCGCTTTTGATGGTTAGTCGACATTATTCATCTTAAGTGTACTCTCATTGTTATAGCCTTTGAATGCACAGATAAATGATTAACTTAAATCGTGATAAACTCGACTCTTTATTGAGGTCACTTGCGATGTTACACTTTGAACAAAGACTTAACAAATGCTATTGCATGTTTATTGCTTTCAACCTTTTCTTACTTTTTTGCTTCATTGCAGCTTCTTTGTTTGATAAAATTTGTTTTCATTGGTTTTTAGCAATTGAATATCGATGAAAATATCAAAGACAATTAAAGTTGATGTGATATAAATTGCTGGCAAAACAATTTAGGCCAAAAAAATTATTGCATCTTATTTAGGTTTCTTTAGTTGACCCGAAAATTGTGATATTTTTTCAACAATTGAGGTATCAACCATCTACAGAGAAGTTCATTTTTACATGAAGTTTGAATAAAGAATAAGGCAAAAGATGAACCTAAGAAAAGCCGAATGTCTTTAAACGAGAAAATTTATCAACAACCATGAGCTTTGCTCAACCACAGAGTTGCTCTAAATTGGTTTCTCAGATTAACCTCTACGAGTTAAATTGTGCTAGGTGTTCTGATGACCTATCCCTACATCGGGACGTCAATTGCACAGAAACTGTGATTGTCAGAGAAACATGCTATGTGCTGTTCGATAGAAAAAAATGTCTAAAAAGGACAAGAAGGTATATTGTACCTAATATAAATGTGAATTTTATTAAAGAAAATTTGAACTTTGAAGATTTAATTATTGATATGCCAACCAGCTTTTTTCATCATTTCAATATAAATGTGTTGAGTTTACATCCAGATTGGAAAAGTGAGATAATAAAAAAAATTAACCTTGTGTGAAGATGGCATGAGCTATTGACTATTCTATATGCAATTCAAACCTTTCAGAGTTTGCAGTTTGGAGTTGGCAGAAATATAAAACAAGCCAGAAATATTTGTTCTTTTCATTTATATTCAAAAGTGAAGTCGAAAATCCAGAATTCTTATTGGTAAGTTTATATTCAATAATCTAATCAATAGTGCAATTGAATCGAGAAGTTAACTTAATGATAATTTTCTTTTCTTCAGCCTCATTATATATTAGGTTTAAAGGTTTAATATCTTATCTTTTCTCGCTAATAAACCGTAAATAATCGTAGACACAAATATTCAATGACTTGAATAAGGTGATTAGTTTATTATACTTTTGCAGATTTTGAAAATTTAACTTTAGTTTTGTGGCAAATTATCAAGGTTTCTTTGACTTCATTAAAGACTTTCTTCTGCGAATTTATTTCGTGATTTAAATGGGATGTTAAATCCTCCCAAGATCCTTTCTATCCATTGCGAAACTGCATGGTTAGGTAGGCTCATCCAAAAAAAAATATCGCACCATAAGCTTGGTGATCTGAGCGTTTTGGGACCTTTCGGTCTTGTCATCTCGATCTCATAATGATAATTAAAATTAGGTGATGTACACAAATAATCTATCTCGTAGCCACGAGATTTGTCTTTCCATTCAACTGTTCGCAAATTGCTTGGTAAAATAAATAACACAGTTGTCTTTCTATTTATTTCTTTCGCTGTTCGGTTGCTTTGTGCGGTCAATTGTTTTGCATAATATAAATTTTTTAAATTGAGATCGCCAGCTAATACTATTCCATCAACTGGGTTCCAAACTTTAACTTTGGAGTCTTTACCACCTGATTGCAGCCGCATGACTGCAGCAAAGAGTTCGAACAAATAAAGCAGCGCATCGTCCTTACCATGACATGTTTGGGCGCAATTTATTACGCCAATTTCTTTGTCACCGCATTTTACAACAGCGACTAAAAAGTCCTCACGTCCCGTTGAAAAGGTTTGAATACATCTGGAAAAATTTTCTCTTTTGAAGCATGTGAGGATGTTTGCTAATTTCCAGGCTGCGCGTTTAGTTGGTGAAAGCTTGGGTTTTTCATCATCGGTAAGAAATTTGCCTTTAATCATGTACCGAAATTCATCAAAAACGAAAAAAAAAATTCTCTTTGTAAATGTAAAAAGATATTAGGTAAAAAGTTTTGGAGGACGCTACTCTGTAAAATTTCTGAATACATAGTGTTTTCCGGTAAACCGTCAAAGTGAAAAAATAGTCACATTCTGATGCAAGTGATTTTTCTAATTTTTTATCACACTTTTAATGTGATTTTGCTGAACATTCGGCGAGAAATGGCTCTTGAGATAACGTAAGTGAATTCCCATAGAAAAACGATGGGACCCACGGCGAGAACTTGCAAATGAGTCATGCTGATGCTTCGTGTGATGCGATTGTATTTCACGTATTTCCGTATTTAAAATAGACCGTACCTGATTTGAGTTCATTAGCCCTCAGTTGCTTACTGCGTTGCTGACTTGAACTTAGCAACATTTCAGTTGAATAAAAGACTAACCTAAAAATGATATCAAATTCAAGCTCCTTAAATTTCCGTTGTAACAAGTCTAATTCGCTGACCATATGCCTAGACTTTGAATCACCAAGCAATTTTAAAGGGTTTTTTCCATACTTTACCTTTATTCAAGAAAAATCCACTTAATGTTCTCAATCAATTTTGGTAAAAAAATTCTCTGAGCTTTTTTCCAGCCATTTTCAACTTAAAACGCTAGATTAACTCTTGCCTGGGCCATTTTGTACATCGATTCACAGAAAACAATCGTATCAATTTTGATTAACTTTAAAATAAGAAACATTTATCAATAAAAATGCGACCTCTAAACTTTCCTTTTTCTGAAACATTTGCTCATCGCAAAGTTTGTCTTGAATGCAACTAGAAATAAACTCTACTTGATCATCATCTAATTGATAGAGTATCGTTTAAAAACTTTTGACTTGAATGGTTATCTTGTTAGTGCCTAACCTCAAAATAATGTTGAGATCAAGTTGGACAATTGATTGAGAGAAAACAAAAAGAATCGCCTTTACTTTTAAAGGTAAAAACCTACCTCCGGGCTTTTCTTCATCACCTTATAATTAATTATATCCACTTAAGTAAAAGCAATCATGATCGTGATTCAACCGGCTTTTAAATCACAGGTAATCACACACTTAATAATCTGTACAGTCTTGAATAACGAGCTCAAATTAATCTATTTTTTATGGTTTGCTATTTCCAAGGGCTCTATGATTACATGCAAATTGATATACTTTTTTTCTTCTCCTTGCTTTTATAATGATAAAAATTAATGGATTAAACTGTTGAAATTGATAAAACGTGAAAACGCGCTAATTAAATTCACATCAACATTCATCTTTAACTTGCCATTATATTTATCGCACAGAAACATTGATAAAGTACTTTCGTTTCATTCATTTCTTGCTCTGTGCAACACTGAAAATTGAACAAAACACACACACACACATCAATGGACCCATCACAGCAATGCTAGAAAAAAGAAGAAGAAGAAGAGCACAGGAAAGAAAAGGTAAACTTTATCACATTCATTCTGCTACAAAAGAGCCATTTATTCGGTATCTAAACTCGGTAAACACACCTCATGTTTTCGTCCTCATTTCACCTTGTCAATCCTTTAGCTTTAAGTTTCTTCCCTTTTTCGCTCCCTTTTTCCCATTCAAACCTTACAATACAAATTCATCTCTGTAATCATAAAAGTTATCAAGCAATGAAAAGCAAAATTATTGGCTCAACATAAATAATATTAACCAAAAATCATCCTGTTAAACTGTTGGTCAATACAACCTTTTCGCACTTTAAAAGTTTAGTTTTTGTCTTAGCGTTTCCATTGATGTTTTCGGTTAAGGTGTGCCAAGGTTCGGGCAAAAAGTTAAATTTTAACCAAGAAAAAAGATCTCCGATTGAACCCTTTCCGGCTTGTAAATTTGCAAATCCTTCAACCCTTCTCAGGCTCGAGTCTTGAACAAATTGATTCAATAATAGTTGCCTGCTCAAAACGTAGAGAAGAAGAAAAAAAAACGTTACAAAGTAACAATTTAACAACGAAACTTCAACATGAGGTGAACTCAAATAACTCAAGTCTTGTTAATATCTTGTTAGCAAAATTAATTACATGGTTGAACGGACAGTGTTTTGAAGGAAAATGCCTTTGTGCTGGAAATTCATTCGACTTTAGTCATTACAGCAAATGTAAATGAATTATGATTGACAACGGGTTAACACTTTAACCACAAAAACACTATCATCTGTTTAATTTTAGCCCAAACTCAATGAGTTACAAAGTGCCCTTTCAGTTTCATTTGTTGAGTTTCCTAGTCAACAAACCCTTTCAATAATTGCAGGTTAAGTGATCACGTTTATATTTTATTTGCCGTTAAACAGTTTATTCAAATGTTTCAAAATGAAAAGTAAAAATTAAAAGATTAAATTGTCTTTAAGTTTCAGCCTGTCAGTATTGACCTGCAAAAAACGCTAAACACTGTATTCGAGTAGAATTTGCAAAAATCGAGAAAAAAGTCAAGAAGCAAAACTTGTTAACCTTGCGATGAGCCGCATGAAAATTGAATTGAAACTTCATTATAAATCATATTTAATGGCTCCATCCATAACTATCAATCTAAACAGACAAATGATACGAAAATGAAAATTTATTTAAGTAAACATGATCCATGATGAGTCAAGAATAAAGCTGTTGAATCGTTTTCATTGTTCATCCATAGACAACAATTCAACTTGAATCTCGATTCTTGCCTATCAATAAAAAGATTTGGCAAGTTGAATGATAATGATTTAATCAATTACAAGAGTCAACTGGCAAAAGTCAAATGTTTTTATTTCAATTATCACAATAAGGGAATAGTTGAAGGTTAAATTAAATTCCAGAAAAAAATCTCTTTATACTTCACCATTGGTAGCAATTGAATCACCTTTTAGCCAAGTTTAAGCGCAGAACCCAAAAAAAAGTAAATGAATTGACGTGATAAACCTTCCTTTATTTCAGACAATTAACATCTAATCACAAAGCCGCAACAAATGAAGCTTGAAGCAATTTACGCTTCCATTTCATTTTTACCTTTTCTACCTTTTTTTTCTGCCTTTTTATCAAAGTTGATACATAAGTGTGGCAAGGTGCAATGATGGGGACGATTTCGACGGGAGAATAATCTCATCCATCTTGAGATTCTTTTGCCAATCGTAATGAGAACTATCAGGTCTAACAAAAGAATACATTTTTTCTCTACCTTTTTTTGTCTTCGGTATGTTGTCGTTTGTGAATGCTAATTGATTCGGGAGAAGAAGAAGATGATGAAGAGAAACGAAAAGTTGAAATATAAATCATCAGTTCTTTTCATCTTTCCTATTATCACTTGGCAAGTTGAACGTGTGTTGAGACCAGTGTTAATGTGTTAACTGCGTTTGAAAACGAAACAATCTAAACGTGAAAAGCTAAATTGATTAACGTTTTAGACTTTTAATTAAGCCTTACCATTTCAACTCTGTTTTACCTTTCATCTTCAACTAATATCAAATGACTTTCAGCTCTACATTAAGAGCAACTTTTGTTTCTTCTTCAACCTCTATTTTGCTCTTTTTTTTGTTTCCAAACTTTGGCACGTTACATTGACACGTTTTGTTCAGTGGCAATCAGTCAATTATCCTTAATTAACAAGCATTTTCAACAGCAAATTATCAAAACTTTTCATCTTAAAAAGAAAACTTCTTTTCACAATTTTCTTTTCTCTCCATTTTTACCTTATCATGTGAAATCTTTTTCACCCTAAACTCATCATGAAGCTGATTATCGCATCAAAGTAAACAAGATTGTTTCTGTTTAACTTTTTTTCTTCTTCTTTCACTTGTTCAGAGTTTCATTTACTTCATCTTTTTAATTCACTTTGATTAATCAATTCTTATATATTTTTTTTTCTTCTCATCTTTGATTATTCAACAAGAATGAAAAAGTTTTTTTTTTCTTCAAGTTTTACCAGTTGATCATCATTATTTACCTGATTAACAGAAACTGAGCAAACATTATTCTGTTTTTACTTTTCGTGCAAATTGATAACTTGTAAAGATGATAATTATGCTGAAAACAAATCGTGAACATGAAAAGTGAAGAAAACTTAATTTGATTTGTGGAAAGAAGAAGAGAAAGAAAACGCAAAATAGTAAATCCAAATTAATATAATTGATTGTAATCAAACATAACACCATTAAGATGATAGAAAGGTTTCAACGTGCCATTTAGCCGCAACAAAATTGTATTTAGATCCGACAGCTGCTAACAAGCATTATATTTATTTCCTTCATCAGTTTTCCATCTCATAAGAACTCTTCAAATTTTGTAATTTCATAAATATTAGCTAACCCCGAAAGTTTTTGCCCTCTTGCAGTCCATTAAAACAATTAACATAGGGAACCTTATTGCATCAATATTTTTCAACTTTTTTTAATTCCATGATTAATATTGATTAACTTGCATTTTCATATAATTAAATCATCATTTGAAAGAGTTACGACCAACTCTGCCCCTCTTTTGTCCTTTTGGAACGAGTTGAAATGTACATTTCGATAATTTATCAATTTTTCAATCGCATCTATGAATTGGGAGAGCAATCGAAAAAAAACTCAAAAAGCCATTTTGATACATGAACGATGAGTCACTTGTTACGATCAGTTATTTGCATTTGGCATGACTGAATCTCTCATCATTTTTCATTAAAACTATCAAATACAGTATTTTCTTTCCATGCAGCTGAGCACGATATCGACCTTCAAACTTGGCCTCAGAGTAAAGCGATAGTGAGGAGAAGGATTGCAAATTATTTTAAGATGTAGTTTTTTGCATAAATTGCTACAGGTTTCACATCTACTATGCGCTTTCCAGTAAATCGGTTGAAACACTGGATTTTTCAATTTTTTGTGTTCAACCATAGCTCTGTCAAGTAGCGCAGATTGATTCAGCAACAAAAGGGAACCATTTCGTTAATTTGTAGCTGAGCAATTCAATGATATCGACACAAATAACTTTAAATCATGCTTCTATCACAAAGTTGAGGTGATTGGTATTACACTTGACCGTTTCTTTGTTTTACCTACTTTCCTGAATGTGCACTTATTGGTACACTGATTGTACTTGGTTTAGGCACTGTTACCTGCATGGCATTCTATTTTCGATCGAGCTTTCAATTTTTGAAACAATTCTTGTTCCGTAGTTCGCTAAAACTTTTCAATTTTTAGCACGATTCTCCAACCCGATCGGAATGTCTTTGAATAGCGTAAACACGGCTGGAAATCATAGACTTTTGACAGGATTCACACCAGGTGAATTCATCATCAATTAGGCGACTTGATTACTGCTTTTTCACTTGCTCTTTACACATGAATACAAACATTATCTTGTTCGCATATTGAATGACTCCCAGCGAAACTTATATCAACACCTAATCTACATCTTCAATAAAAGAATACTCTATGGAAAAAGAAAATGCCGCAAAACATGAATGATCCTAAACTAAAATGAATTTTCGGAAATTTCAGCATTTCAAATCATTTGGTCAAACAAGGTCAAATTTTTTATCTGGAAAAACGCTGAAATCCATTCATCATCGGATTTCATGTCCTGCAAATTGAAATCTTTTCACCTTGCGTCAGTTGATCTTGGCTTGACATCAAATGAATCGTGCTCATAAAATCCTTACTCGTTCAATTTTTTTCACAGAAACTGAAAATTCGATTCTTTCGGAATAGTTCGCAGCCTCGTGATCCTTTCAATCACGACATCCTTTCATCATTTTAGGTCGCCCACAGCGGAGGAAACATGATAACTACCACCCAATACTCAAGTAATTTCTAACTAATACTCTCAGTGAAAGAGTTCTTTAGTCTACAATTCGTCGAATTAATAGTCATTAGGTTTTGAATATTCATCTTTTTGGCAACCAACGGGCAGAATAATACCAAACAATGGTGAATCAGCTTGTGAAAAAGTTGGAAAAAATATATTCGAGAACTGAATTAAATGCAAGTTTTCAACTGACCTTAAATCAATCAATCATTATGTTATACGAAAATAATGTCCAGTTCATAGTTAGATATGAATGACCTAAAGTGTCCGGCTAAGCTAGTAAAACATCCAAGGTATGCAAGTCAAAAATTCGAATCAATTTCACCCGTTCAATGGAGTGAGACCTTGTTGTTACAATAGATGACACGGACACAGATGAGCCAATACTTTTGACACAGATAAAGCTTTTTCTCATCAATTTAAAAGTTGAATAATTTTCCGAGAATTAAAACAAATCTCAGCTCGACATTTCTCTGTTTTACCTCCAACGCAGATATCATTGAGTAATTCATTTTTTGTCGACGCTTCTCTTATCGCCATCAATATCGAGTCAATATTCAACGAAACATGTTCGTTGATCGCATAATTGACGATAATACTGTGTTACTTTGCACATTGAAATAGCTTTGAGGTACAAAAGTGATTATTGAATCAACATAGAAAAGCGAATAGTGAGAAATAGAAAAGGGCAAAACTCATTGATATTCATGTAAATATATTATGTTGAATCCAGGACTAGAAAATTGGTTAATCTTGTTATTGGTCTTGTAATATCATTATTCTGGCTGGCAATGTGAAATAATAATAAGAAGCAAAAAGCTATCTCACCTCACATCAGGGGGTTTTGTTATCAATACAATTCAATTTTCATTTTCTTTTTTCTCGTTTTTACCTTTTTCTTCTTTTCATCTTTATTCGCTTGTTCAACATGATCGTCTCTGTATCACATTAGCCCAAGGATATTACACTTTGCAAGTTGCAAACTTGATTCTTACCCATCGATAATCATATCTTGCACTGGAATCTTGTAAAGTTAACAAAGCGTCAAATATAAAGTTAATATTTTCTCGCTTATTCTCTTCTTATTACACCCTGTAGATTAATATTTTGATCATGTTGCTGGATATAAAACTTATCTAAAGCCAATGGTTTTGATCGTTAACATTTGAATAGCAACAATGAAAAAAAAACACAAGAATAGGTAAAAATGTATTTTCATTATGTATTATTCGAATCAAGGTGAGGAGAATAAAATTTGAAAATTGTGATAATGATCAGCCTATTACTTTCAAGTTATTTTGTTGGTTTATTAGTTTTGTACAAGTTTTCATTTACTTTGTTTACTGTCACCTGAATGGTAAAATTGAAAGGACCTTTTGTGTAAAGGCATTATACCGTGTTGAGCGAGCGAAATGAAATACAAAAAATTGTATTCTCAACTAATCTGTTTAATCCTTTCTCATTCATTCTGCCCTTTGCCTTATTAAACTTTAAACCAGTGACTTACAGCGTTTTAATTAAAATCATTGTGAACCCAATAAGGCAAAGTAACATCCGAGCTTATCATGTTTCACTTGCATTTGTATCCAAGTCGGTGGGAATAGGAAAAGAGAAAAGCTTAAAATCTTTCCTTTTATCCGCATCTTTGAGTAGCTGAAAAGATTTTCATTTCCTAAATCTATCATGTTCATCACGAAAGCAATGATCTTTCACGATTTTCAAGCCATAATCAACAGCAAAGAAATTAGTTAAACTTTGTTTCCCAAAGAAAGTTAACTGTTGATCGAAGTGACATCAAGTGCAATCAGTCACAAAGTGAAATTTTTCGATTCGAAGATTTCTTAGTCTTTCTGGTCTCTGGAAATTTTGATCTTTCAATATCGAACTTTAATGAAAAGAAAAGTTGATTTTGAGAAAGTATTTGATTCTTTTGTAATACGGAAATGAAAATTCAGGGTTCCCAAAAGAGAGATTTTCTTCAAGTTTACAATTGAAAATGTAATCAAGTTTGCGTCATTGGCACAAACTGCGTTTTGAGGCTGTTTTGGTTCTATGACAAAAAGCTTGATTCGATGTGTGTCAAGGATTTAGCCTATAAAAGTTAACTAAATTTACTTTAACGGTGACTAAACTGTGACTGCTCTTATTGTTGTCTAAGCCTTTGATTGTGCCTTTTGAAAGACACGAATAAACGGAAGCCACAATTCACTTTACAAACCTTTTTTGACCTGAAATCTGAACTTGTTTGCGTCCTTTTCATATTGAAAAGAAACATGAAAAAAAATCTATTGATTTGATAGTCTTTCATTTGTCGCATCAAATGGAATAAAAGAAATGCACAAATAAAGGTACATATAATATACCGAAGTTGGCCAATAAACTCGATAAATAAATTTCAAGTTGTTCCGGTTGTTCAAGAAAACGATCTTCTTGCAAAGAAAACTGCATCTTTCCACCACAAGAATCAGATTCTTTAATTTATAATCAACACATGATGCATAATCATTACTATGAACACAGTCTGCAACCCTTTACATTTGAAACACTTCTATTGATTGGTCAATTTTTTCATCACATTTGTTTCATTTTATCAAGTTGGCCCAGCTTTCACGCAAATTAGCACTTACGCGTTATGGTTTAGCTTAATCATCAATACAAAAGATAAAGACTTGAAATCGAAAGGAAAAAAAAATGTCGCTTAATGTTCATCAAGTGTCAACTTTGATTATTTTGATCTTCGCTCAATGAGCCATCAAATGCGATTAAATATTTTTATTCCGCAAGAACTGATGTAGAAAGCAATGAATGGGCCGCAATGTCCCTTCTCAATGGTAAAAGATCTGAAAGGTCAGAAAAGGCCTGAAATGGGACAAAGATAAATGGGAAGACAATGAAAGTCAGTCTCACTTTCCCTTTAGGTGTTGTTGGTAGACAATAAATGTCTCCCTGACTGCAATAGAAACAGGTAAGAACGTACTTGAAAGTAAAGGTTAACCTGGCGAAGAAGAGCAACACACCAAATACGGTTGGATAACCTGTGTTAACATGTATAAATAGTGCAGGTAAAAAAATGTGACAACAAAGGCAGCTTTGAAAAGTTTGATCATTTAAGCGAAGGACAAAAAAGGAATGAAATGGGAAGAATAAAAGGGCCAAATAATCCGTCGACGAACCTCTAGATTATGGAAGAAAGAGAAAAGGAAAATGGCGAATAAAGGTGAATGTTGCAAGATTTTACCTCCTTCCTTTCATTCACAATATTCTTTCTCATCTTCATCTTCATCTTCATCTTCTTTACCTTAATGTCTTCTCTTCCATTGGCACCTCACCTTTTCATCCAGTGACAACTCAATAAACCCTATCTTATAAGATTAAAAGGCATCGTCATTCTTATTCCCTTTTGTCAACTTCATCATCATCAGCTTTTTTCTTCATCCTCATCTTCTTCTTCCTCTTTCAAAGGCAAACAATGAAATCTTAATATTACCTCAAAGTATTCATCTATTGCATTGTTAGCGAATAAAAAAAATTGGCAAAAAAAAGAAGACGAACTTGTTCTTTTCCTCCTTCTTCCTCTTCCAGCATCCTTGCTATGAATTTTACCATTCCTTTCCGTGTTTCTAGTTCAATGTAAATCTCATTCATTTCCTTCTCTTGTTCCATCACAATCATCTTTTGCCTCTGCATCATCATTATAAATATCATCAACCTTTACCTAGAAAATGAAAGAAAACAGTGAATTGAAATATTCCTAGTTTTTTTTGTATCCTCTTGTCATCTTAAAGATTCTTTGTGTCACTCTGGACAAGTTATCACTTAATAATAGTTCAAGTGGCTCAGGTCGAGATAGCCAATTGTTGACTTTTATTAAATGATTATAAGTGTCACCCAAAGTGACCCGTACAACCTTCAACTTAAAAGTTAACCGATATCATTTGCCCAAAAAGATGGCGATAATAAGTTTATTGGTAAACTCGAGATTTGCTGGGTGAAACAACGAAAAAAAAAAGTAAATAAGATTACCAAAGGGTCAATTACGAGTTTAATGGCCATGATAAGTACAACTGGTTGACAATGTAATAAGCTATTTGAGTAAATTGGCTCATCTTGTTTTCGTTTTTTTCCAACCTTTTCGACACTCTATTCACATTGACGGACATTTAACTGATTCATTTCATCCCAATATCACCTTAATTTCACCTCATCATCAGACAGAAAAAAAGCCTTTCTTTTCTATTCTTTCATTTCATTATTACCATTGAGTTTTTACTTGACAAGTGATCAACATTGACAGATAACTATGTTTTCTAGTCTTGATAATGGTTCTTTGATGGACAAATGAAGGTGCCCAGTTGAGGTGTGCTGGTTAACAAGGCAGATCAAAGATCATTGAGTGATCTTCAACAGACAACACAAGACAAGGAAAGTTAATAAATATGTTGTTGAGTTAACCTGAAGAAGGCAAGGAAAGGAAAATTATTCAGATCATTGATTGCCTGAGAACAAAGTAAGGAAAATGTAATGTTGAAAAGGGTTAATTAGTAAAATTAAATTCCTTTGACAAGCTCGATTCCTCATTGAAAAGGTTAATTATCAAAATGGATAAACGGTCGAAGAGTCAATTGCCGAATGAAAGGCACCCAACAAAATTTGATTAATGAATTTTTACATCAAAGTAATTATCATTGAAATGCATTCTCAACCCTTTTTCAACACCTTTCAATCCAAGGCAAGTAGAGTCAATATTCAAGTTGATTATTGAAACGTTTCGTTTTGCCGAAACAAGAAAGGAAAATAAAAAAGAAAAGTAAAATCGCACTTTGCTTTGAGATTAAACTTTGGACGAAGAAAAATTTTTGCTCAAAAAATGAGTTCCGAGCATCTTATTTAATGATGATTGAGTTTTTTTCCGGAAACTTGGAAAATCGCTCATCGTTGTTAAAAGTTTTACCTTCTTTCATCAATTTAATGATGTCTTTTTGATCAACTATTGATGTTGCCTGAAAGACGCTGATTTTCAATGTTGCATCTCAATCATGAATGACAATTTGAATAAAATGTTCATTAAAATGTTTATTCATTTACTCGTCTTTTGTCCAATTGAGTTAAAGACCGTTGATTAGGTGTTTCAATAATCATTTAAATTCTGGGTGAGGTTAAAAGGTAATCAATGGAAAAGTTAATCCAACAATTATCAAAGAAAGTTAATAAAAAGGTTGCAACCTGCACAATTAGTTTGCTTTTACCATTAATCGAAGCAAATAATTGAAACGAAATAATTATGTTAATCTTTCATTGAAACCATTTAATTGTGACCAGTCAATTGAGTCTCATCATTAAATGATTAACAAAGAAGTCACAATAAACAGCAAATATCTATTGGGTGTAAACCCAAAGTGGACAAACGAAGAGACAAGATAAAGGTTCTTGGGCTTTGTCAACATGAATAATTATGTTAAATGGTATTCAATTAGTTGAGCCAAATGATTGAGATCATTTAATTGCTATAAAATGAACTGTAAATGACAATGATAATGGCCTCACTTTGGTTAGCCTCACTTTTGTTTCCTCAATAATTGCTATCTTTTCCCGTTTGGTTCACAGTCATCAAGCAGAATTTCAGTTTTTAAACATTTTTTCTTTTCCTTTTGAGCAACTCTTGAAATTCAATGGTAAAGATGCCAATTATCTGTTGAAAGATGATTAAGTTGCAACGAAAATAAATAATCAAATTGATCCGATTTGTGAGACTAGAATTTGAATTTAATTTCATGTTTTCAGTGCAAGTTGACAAACTTTTTTCTTCTTCTTCTTCTTCTTCTTACTCTTTACATTAGCATAATAAAAGTACCAACATCTTGTACTAGTGATGGGTTTGCATGTAAATAGTAAAATAATAAAGACCATAATTAAAGCGTCAATTAAAAGCAAATTTTATCCAGTGATGAGGAAAAAATGTTGAACCTTTTCTCATCATCACCTTTGCTTTTCCATTTTTAGGCTAAAAACTGTTGAACGGCCGATAACGTTGGAATACCAATTAGATGATGGAAAGGTCTACAATGAA
The DNA here is from genome assembly GCA_028476895.1 of Tetranychus truncatus. NCBI lineage: Eukaryota > Metazoa > Arthropoda > Arachnida > Trombidiformes > Tetranychidae > Tetranychus > Tetranychus truncatus. The sequence continues at coordinate 17,258,148 of CM052060.1, forward strand.
AATTAACAGAAATCAGTTTTCACCATGGAAAGGCCAAGGAAATGAAAACGGAACTGGGAAGAAGAAGAAAACTTGTTTACCCTCAAAAAAAGGAGCAACAGGTTGAAATCAAGTTAATCCAAGTAACATCTTCATTTATCCCAAGTGACATTTAACTATTAAAGTGAGTGAAGGTGTTTGCATAGGCGACGAGTTTACCTTGGATGATGACGATGATGAGAGGTTCTCTAATCCAAATTAATGCCTTGGTAAAGCAAACAGACGCATCAAACCAGTGCAACTTATCAAAAGTCAAAAGGGACAAAAATAGTTGACGATCAAATAGATATTAAGCGAAGAAACAGTGAACCGTGAAATATTATGCAAATTTTGTTGCTACAGGTTAACATTCAATTTGCTTTTTGTCTTCATCAAAATTCAGTTCAATCATTGATAGTCTTTTACCAATCATCATCATCTTCATCCTCCTTCCTTTACTTTTTGTGTCAACGGTAGATGATGATGGTGATCTCTTTTAAATCGACCTTTACTTCATTTGTTGGATTACGTTTAATTAGATGAAAAGAGTTTTGTGATTTTCCCATCGAGGGTCAGGATCAAGTGTTTTCATGATCATTGTTTTTCTTTTCATTGCGTTTTACCTCAAATCAAAATGTTTACTCATTAAGTTGTCATTATTGATGACATAATTGTATTGCTTTGAATCATTTAAATTTGTACTCAAAGGTGTACCTCAAAGGCATTAAATGTCACCATGTAATCAAAGAGGCTCATCTAACTGATTGTCATCTCTTGTGAGGCTCCAACATCAACCTGATACAATTGTGATAGGCTTTTGGTGTGATTGATTGATTTATATGTCAATCTGTATTTATTTTTACCTCTCAATTCAGATGATGTTAACGTTGATAGTAATGGTTAATGGTAATCAAGAGCAAGGGTTGACTACTTGATAGCATGTAATTTAATTGATCCAAAATTTGATTAAAAATGCGATAGCGAATGAATGTAAAATGAGAATCAAAAAAGAGATGAAAGTTGATTCAGTTTCAACGTTTTATTAAAACGATGCTGTAGATCTGTTCTTCCAAGTTTTCCCGTTTATCAAAATATTGACATCGAAATGGGCTTTCCGTTGCTGCCATAAAATTTTTCATTTTTTAGCAATTTAACCATTTTGAAGAATCTTTTACCGTTCATTAAAAGATCGATACAGAATCGTAAGATTTCCGAAATGGCCGCTCTTGGGTAATTTATACTGCTCTATGAAAGCTGAAAATAAAGATAAAAGTTTGAAGAAATTTCGATTGGAAAATCACTTTTCTCATTCCGAAAGAAAAGAAAATGGAAAACGAAAATTCAAAAAGCATCAGAACAAAATCGAACAAAAGTTCGATGAAAATTGCTTATTCTATGCGAATTCACGTTTTCTAATAATTTTCAATCATTTTCTGCTTATATTTTTTGGATTTTTCTTTGAAATTTTGAAGGATTTCGTTAACGACAAAACTACAGTTTTTTGCCTTTTTATTTCCAGTCTTTTCTTAAGATTTCAAACAGTAAATCACAATATTTGAATTGCTATGTTTTCACTCTTCAACAGCACTTAACAACGAAACGCACGACTTTCACAGTCTATTAAAAGTAGAGCTTTAACGTGCTTTCAATATTTACCTTTTAAATGGATTTCTTTTCTTTGCTAATTATCTTCGGAAAATTGAAATAAATTAAGGTGTGATCAAGACACAAATGGACATTTATTTCGGCTTTTGACCTGTTAAAAGGTAATGCAGTAAAGAAGGTAAAAGATCATTTATTTTATAGTTTCAAGGGTCGATTCTTTAACCTTCCATAGACAACGTTAATCAATTAGTGAGCAGCTCAGAGAGGAGCGTAAATCTTGACATAATTATTGAAACTAATAACATACAAAAAGATTAACCTTGATTTAAATGAAATTTTCATTAACGAATCAAACTAATGAATCTAATAAAGGCAATTGAAGTTGGCGAAGAAAGTGGTACCCGAAATCGCAAAAAAAAAGTAAAAGTAACTTTTTTCTCTCTTTTCTCCCTTCTTTTCATCTCAACCAAAGCTTTTGATTTGCTGGTAAAAAGAGGCACAAGAGTTACAGCCGGGAATCGCAAGGTGAAAAGTGACAGAAAACGTTTCAACATCTTTTTGTTGAATTTACAAGTCAACTAATCATTACCATCGAGATAATTATCAAAGTGATCATAAAAAAGGTCTAATTCATTTGAATCTCGACACGAGGCTCAAGTTCAGGGATCAGTGAATGGCCACAAATCAGAAAAAAAAAGGTGAAAAACAAGACAAAAATTCATTCTCCATTCACGCCCATGTAGAGTCCCAGGGCTTAATGATGGCAACGAGACAAATCGAAGTTTCAGAAAAATTTACATTTTCTATTTCAAAACTCAACATCATTAATGTAAAGCTGTAATTTATCTCGTCTATTCAGTAGTTGATGCAAATTTACTTGAATAACTTGTTTAAATGTTTATTGAATCAAAGAAAAGGTTTTGCAGCAAATAACTGCATCAAGCAAATTGAATAAAGAAACCAGAAAATTGATTTTGATTAACATTTTATTGTTAACATTGACTTAATGACTGTAACTTTTCATTTAAAAATGAACAAAAAATAGTTTATTGATAACATCTAAACGTGTTAACGAGCTCAACGTTTGTTTCAAGTAAAACTCAGGATAATGATAATGCTAATAAATGAGCAAATAAAAGAGGTTAGATAATAATAAATGTTGACTGATAATTATTATGTTAACTATTTAATGATAATAGTTTGGTTGAGGTAAAAGTAGATTTGAAAAAAAACAACATTCATTTCGTGTGTTAATCTTTTGTTCATCACTTTGAGTGTTGATTTTGTTGGCCATTTTTCAGGTCTACAAATGCAATCTACAAATGGCACTTTTCAGCAAGTTAAATGGTGAAATTGTTGTCCACTTTTTGTTTTATTACCTTTGTGGTAATTTAATAATAACAGTGATAATCATTTGGTGTCTACAATGTGCTAACGATGCTGGGAAAACTTTGTGTGCAAAAAGTTGAAATGACAAGAGAACCTTGAAATTTAACTGAAACATTCCTCTAATCCGGTTGAGACTCGGAATGGGCTAAAATGTTTACTTGTAATTTCACATTTTTCTAGTTTAGTTGAAATTTCAAGTTTGACAAAAATTGTTTCATTCAAATTTGTTGCAATAAATATTTCAAACGTAAAATTAACAATAAAAATTCAGGCGATGAATAGAAACGATCAATAGTTTTTCATGTTTCCATCCAAAGATTCAAGTTCTCTATGCGAAACTTTATTTTAAAATTATTACAAAAACTTTATAAGAGATTTTGTAGTTTCTATTTTTTTGTCAAAATTTTCATAATTTTTGGCTCTTTTTATAGACTTTTACAATTGATCATTTCAGTCTCTCCTGTATCTTGATCTGCTGTGAGTAGGAGGACCTTTAATCCATTTTATAGGCTGAAGAAAGTTGCTCAGTGAATCTTTTTTCTTTCCCTCCTGTTACATCCTTTTTTGGGTGAAAAACAGTTTTAATTGTTTCAATGGTTATGCTTGTGATAGCATGAGTCGAAATGTAATGAACAATTTGCATGTAATGAGTTGAATTTAGTCGAGCTTGAGTGCATTTAATTGACACCTTTTTGCTCTTCACTTGGCTCTCTTTTGCCACTTCATGCTTCCAAATGGGATCAACCTTTTGTCCACAAAGCTATTTACTCTACAAATTGTCTAATTATCTTTGTCAATTGAGCCTCATTTGTGTCAAATAATTGTCATTGACAAATAAAAGCAGCAACTTTAAGCAAAGGTGAACGTTTAAATGCTGGCAACTCAGCAAGTCTTTGCAATTCAATATTGAACTAAAAATTTGTTGAGTGGATTACCTTAAATCGTTAAGATGGTTGAAATGAGAGTCATGAAAATTGAGCGTGAAAACTGCAAACTATCTTTAGACATTTATCATTGATAATTGTAGTAATTGAATTTTTGCCCGAAGACGAAATTGCCAGTGAAAACTTGTTTATTCAGCTTTAATGAAACATTATTAGAAAACTTCAACATCTTATTGTAAGAAAATGAATTGACGATCAAGAACTTGATTATTTCCTATTGTCTTACCCGGATGTAAAGGTAAACTGTATTGTTTTGTGAAAATTGTTTTACCTTTTCCATTGTCATCTATCAATGCTAAGTGAATATTAAATTGCATATATTAATGATAAACATTATCGACTTTTGTTTGCCAACAATTCCGGTGACAAACGTAAACCCAACGAAAGCCACAAAATGTCGCCCGTTAATTGGCTTGAAAGAAATGTGCAAAAAAAAATGGAAAAGCTGATTGAACTTGAAATTTGAATGAACGCCCAGCAAAGTAGTTTGTTGACTTCACGATTCACTTCACACAATTAAATGGCAAACAAACAAATCGCGTGCCAAACCGATTCTTTCGAGAAATTCATTTTCCATTTTCATTATTTCCATAAGCTTATAATAAGTCATTTTGTATAATTAATTGAAATAACAACAACGACACAAGTCTTTGAGTCTTTCACAAAAAAAAACAATCAAAGTTTTCAATCGCAACTGAAACAATTGCGACAAATTTCAGAGGAAAAGGATCCGTTCTTTTGGACACTTTACCATTTTTCTTCAATTGATTCGCGAACCTCTAAATTATGACCTTTTCTGTTTTGTCTTTTTCATCTTTTCTTTCCATTGTTGGTCAAGATTAAAATTGACCACACATGATGTGATTCTTTTCGTTCCCTTTCATTTAAAGGGCAATTTTTTCCTTCCATTTTCTTTTACCTGTTCTTTCAAAATCCTTTCCTTTTTCAATCAATACTTTTCTCTCAATCAATGCTTTCCATTCAGTTAAACTTGTCACACGAAAAAAAAAGGTAAAACGAAACAATTTGATGGAAAAAATCAGTTTAATTGTAGATTTTGGGGTCCAATTTTTTTCTATTTTTTACTTACTTCTTTTTCTTTGTCCATTCATGTGTTTTCAGTTGACAGTAAAAGTGGTGAGTAAGTTGTACCAAAGGCAATGAAAAATGTAGAGACATTTTCATTTTCGCTATTTTTACCTGAATCTTTCAATCCCCAATCAACCAACATTCCTTTGGAAATTAATTGAAATTCATAAGGAAAATTACTCAAGCCAAAAGAATTTAAATTTTAGATGAAATTATTTTCCATCGTGAATATACAATTACAAGAATTACTATGAAATTCATCACATTTTCCGGATAAATTTGTTGCTTTGGAGTTTTTGCATCGCTTTGACAAAATTTCTTGCGATATCGAAATTTGATGAAAATAATGTTTTTTCAAGTTCGTTGTATTTTGATGTAATAAATTACGAATCCAGCAACTGATGAAAGCCGAATAGACGAAATAAAAGTTTCATTCTTCTGAGAAACTATTCTTTTAATGAAATGCTCCAAAAGAAGTAAATAAAATGGAGTTTCATTGTTGCCTAAAAACAGAAATTGAAACTTTTTTGTCTTCATTTATAAGTTTGATATCATAAAAGTCGGCCGCTTCCATTGAAACTTGCCTTTAACTGTCACATAAAGATGAAAAACTCGAAAAATCTTTTGTCAATTGAAATAGAAACAAAATTAGAATGCAATTGACCATTCAACTGGCAAACAACAACAACAACATTAAACTGTCTCATTGCCTTTTCTGAATATCAATATCAAAACAACATGAAATTACTCTTTATATTCATGAACATTTTAAAATTTCCATTTCTTTCAATTCACCTTTCAAGTGAATACGAAAAACCACAAAATTTGAACGAATGGAAAGGCCAAAGTTAGATAAAAGAGTGGGCTTAAACAAACAGATCATTTAAAATAATAGCACGAAGGTGTCAATTGTGTCGCACGAAGAGAAGTGTAAAGGCTCATGCAAACGCCTTTTCACACCTTTTATTGCAACCGAACAATGAGGACCTTCAGCAAGGTTGACCAAAACAATGGTGAACACGATAAACTTTGAATATTATTTCATTTTATTTTCTTTTCATTCACAGAAAAAAGAAGAAGAAGAAGAAGAAGAAAAACTTTGATAAAAGGGTCAAAATGTAAAATGAGAATAGACTGACCAATGACATTTATACCCTGAAAAGAATAAGGATAATCAAAGGGTTTACCTACCAATATTATGATAAATTATTGACTATCGGAATAAGCTGGGTTCCTGTCAACAATGAATCAACTGAATAATCCTTGAATATGAAATGGAAAGAGAATGAAAAAGAGAAAAAATGGAGAAAAGATTATTTCTAAATCATTGTCTTCGAGGTTTTCTTTTCGCCTCTCTATTCATTTACTATTTACCTTTCTTTACCTTAACAATGTGCGCACACAGAAAGTACATGTATTTGCTTACATATTCATTAAAGTCGAGAAGAAGAAAAAAAAATTATTCTTCTCTTTTCTTTCCTCCTTCACAAGCTTGTTCAAATTGAAATTGAGCCAAAATAATCAAAATGCATTGTTGGTCAAGAATCTTAAGTCTCAAGACAGGGCGATAAAGAATAACATGAAAAAAAAAGAAGAGAAGAAAAGAGTTGAAATTTTACATCTTATTCGCCATTTCTCCTCCTTCTTCACCTTCTAACATTTCATTCACGCCTCAACCAATTGTCTTGGTTGCCCATTTAACTGCCATTAGCCTGGCTTATTTACAGCACCCAAAGTCGCCTTTCAAGTCGCAAGTAACCTTTGTCAATGGCCTTAAGTCTTGCAATAAAAAGCCAATCTTTTCCTCACTCCCAATCACCTTTACCTTTTACTGAATAAGATCATTCCGTGAAACCACCAAAAACTATTCAACTTTATATGTATTTAACAGAGACTTTAAATCCTTCCATTGGTCAAGTAGTGCCAATGAGAATATTTAACAACCATTATTTACACAAGCTTAACTAGTCAATATGTATTTTTAATGGATTACTCTTTATTCGGACTTTTGATCTTTTCTCGCTTCTTTTCTTGACCAACAAACTTCGCTATTATTACGTTGTAATGGTATTCTGTGGTAGCAAAGGCAATGGTATTAAGAGCATTTAATAACATGAATTGGTCAATTGTTGTTTGCTTGATTGCTTTGAAGGTAAAAAGAGGAAAAAGATTGTGTTTTTCCTAATAAATTTACACTAATTTATTGACTAAAAACTGTAATTTAAAAGTAAAATTTGATACTTTTTTTCGCGTTTCTCTTCTTTTTCTTTGCTCTTCTTTTCTTGTTTGGTCAAGAGCATTTGAATAAGATGGATTTACAAGGTAAAATTGTTTACCAATTGTGCTCATATATTATGCAAATCAATCTTGTTTTCTCATCATATTTCACCTTTACAACCGAAACATTATCACAATTTAGAGGTAAATTGTGCTCGAGGTACAATGAAAAGTATTGAAAACCCGTTCAAACCGTTTTGTAGTCGTTTACAAGAGGCACATTATCTTGGTTTTTAAGCTTACGTTTCAAAGTTTCATTAAATTGTTTAAATTGTTAATTAACGCCAAGATACAGGTGGCTTTAGCTTTCCTTTGCTTGTCAAATCACTCATTGTGTCCATGAAAATTTATTTAAACACCAAAATCCATTTCAGCCATTGATAGAGTCGAGTCGACACGGTCTTTTTAATTTGCCTATAAATTTGACCTCAATTATGATTGAAGACGTGAAAAGGGAAAAAATTTAAACGCTATCGATTCAACTATTTTCCTTCGCTATTAGAGCTTCAAAGTACATTTTATATTAAAAAATTGAGTTCAAAACAATTTAACGGACTTTTTGTAATATTGGCGTAGGTTGACAAAGTTGTTGATAGATGGCGTTACAGCAGCTAATGTCAAAAACTGTAAAAGTCAATCTCGAAGCAAATATTGTTCAAATGAATAAAGTTTTTTAACAAAATTGATTTTTTCGAGTTTTCCAATTTTTACATCAAAATTTCATCCGTTCAAACGTGGTTTACCTTCGAGTTAGGGTTTCGAGATCCAGTGAGCTTTAGTGTTTTCAACTCAATTTTAATCTCGACTGAGCGCAAGCCTCAAGATTTCAGATGAAAGTCGTGAATCAAGAGTGATTAGGTTGAGGCGGGTTTTGATGAACATAATGTTGCAAGCGAATCAAGACACTTTTTGATGTTGATTTTGCTCAAGTAATGTAATGAATGAAACACGCTTCACAAACAGGATTTGACAAGATTTTCATTGGTAATTGTTGATTCTTTTTTTTTGTTGCCCGTGTTCAATGAGTGGCAGATGCATACAAAGGTACATAATGTTTATTGGCTATTAATCGAGTACTTTACCGTTGCGTGTTAAACAACTTATTCAACTATTTTAACGGATAAAAAAGGTGGCTTTTGTTTTTTTTTCTTTGTGTGTTTCAGCTTTTCCATACTTGTTTACGACATCATTGAAAATTGAAGAGTCAGTTAAAGATTGTTGAAAAGTAACATGAAGAGTAATCATGTTGGACTCTTGTATTTGATGAGAAGATGATGAGAAGCAATGGAAAGGAAAAACTGTTTACGATCACTTTTTTTATAACATTTACTTTGTTAATTCTGTTTACGTTCAACATGGCAAGATTGGTCTAGATGAGTGTTGATAACCTAAGGTTAGATAAAGGTTAAATTTGGATTGACGTTTACCTAAAGCAGGGTCAAAAGTGAAGTTTAAGGGAAAGGTAAACAGATCAAGTAAAGATTACCTGGTGAGATTTGGAAATGAAGATAAAGGTAGCGAAAGATGGTGAGGGAAGTGAGATAGGAAAAAAAGATGTGTAATGCCATAAGACAAGATGGAGGTGATGAAAATAGAGATGGAAAAGTGTTCAACTCAATAAATCGACAAAGATTGATATTGAAAGACGCGTGTCTAACCTGAGTCACTTCGTGAAAACATTTACACTCTTTTTGACATTCAAAGTGAACAAGAGCCAATAACACACGGAAACAATAACGAAACCAAAGGTAGACATTTTAAGGTCAAATCGTAATTTATTTTAACCAAAAGATGAACACACATGGAAAAGCAGTTGGGTTAAACGGTGTAAACTTGTAAAGTAAAGCAACAGCACATGATGTGGGTAAAGTATGGCCATTCGAGTGACCATTAAATGATTGTCTCTCAATGCGTTGACATATGTACAACAGAATGACATTAATCGTCTCAAAGGCCGAGCTTTGTTTCTTTCAAACTGTGCTGTCGATGAAACTTTTAAAGCTAAACATAAATTATTATTAAATTATTCTTACGAAAAGGTTCAATGAAAATGAACAAATTTTCGAGTTGAAAGAGATTCAATTTCGAATCGATCTTTTTTTTGCGTTTTCTTTTAAAAATAAACTCTATTGAAAGTGAAGGCCCGTTCTAAGAAAACATTTTCAAGTTAATCAAATTAAGTTAAAGGTCAAGACTTGTGTTGAGTTGAAATGTTGAACTTCATCAATTATTTGTTGAAAAATGATGGAAACTCTTTGAGATTGAAATGATAAAAACAATGATTTATATCCTGATATTATGTTGACTAGCCAACTGACCAACGGAAATTGTAAACAAAAGTGAATTTAAAAGTAAAAATGATTGGAAATATTAAATGAATGGAGAACAAAAAGTAAACTGAGAAAGTAGAAAAAGAAAGGAAAAAAAAACATTTTCCCTCTCTTTCCCTGCATAATGATCGTTTATAGCTTCACATTATAATCATTATATCATCGTCATCCTCTTGATCATCATTGTGTAAAAGTGCATCTCTCTGAGGTTATAAAGTGATTTGGCGCTTAAACCTTCAAGACGAGGCACGAGACTGGCACACAACATTGGCAAACAATTTAACAACTAAAATTCATTGGAGAAGTAAAAGTCTTTTCAGTGTTACATTGAAATTACCATTGAAAACACCAACCAACCAAATCTAATTATCTTGCCATATTTCAACAGCAAATTACCTTTTGCTGATATTAACTTTTCTTACTCAAATCCAATCAGCTATTAAAAACAAGTTGAGATTAAATGAGGAGATGAAGCAGTTCCGTTAAGGAAATGATAGACGCCGGTCAGGTAAGGTTCCGGTAAAAGGTATAAACCAAGCAAGGGTCAAAGGTAACGGTGTCTTATCAACCGGTGTTCGTGTGTCCCAACTCTTATCTTTACCATTCGATAATTGCACTTCCAAAGGGATAAAAGTTGAGGGAGAAGAAGGTAAAAGGAAAGGTAAAGGTGGGTGGTTTGACAGTTAATCAACTAATGGCAAGAGAAGGAGCAACGCGTGTTCCTTTTGCACGTGGTGAAGCAACTCATTCATCCATATACCACTGTTGGTATTTTGTTGTGGACTCGATCAATGCACAGTAAAGTACAAAAGGTAAAACTAATTTCCTACCTACGATTAATTGAGAAATTTTTATTTTCGCAAAACTTTTCATTCGAAACTTAATTTTCTCGAAAAATGAAAAACAAACAACGTTTGGTTTCAACAATCAAATTGATTGAAATGAGGAAAACAAATTCATTCATATTCGGAATAACCTCGCAATTATTGTAGATAATTATTGAAAAAGCATTTATTTTTATCTTTCAATTATTTTAGTTTGCTTTGTCTTTCAGTTTTTACCTTGAATTTGGATGAAAAGTGCAATTTCATCTGAATCATTTTCATGATTTGTAAATATCCAAACTTTGTAAACTTATTGTTTCATCTGATTGAAAAGAAAGAAAGAGAGAGAGAGAGAGAGGGACGCAAATTCGTCTTTATTTTTCTTCCATTTTCTTCTTCTCTCTCTCTTTATCATCTTTACCTTTTCTTTGCTTAAAACCCGCCTTCCAAGTTTCTACTCTCCTCCTCATCTTCTTTACATCATCTTCTTTCTTTCCTTTCTTTAGGAGTTGACCAAGGAGTTTCACCTTTTGTCAGGATGAAGATGAAGAAAGAGAGTAAAAGAGAGTCTAAGAAGAGGCCCGAGTGAGCTGACAAAAGCAAGTGAACCTTTTCAAACTAGCACAGTGTTATTTTACCTTTACCCTGTGGTACAACGTGCCTAATGTTACTTTTACTTTAGCCTTAAAACGAAACGGGGACAAACTTGAATTTTGTTATTTTACTATTTTTTTGTTGTTTCGCACTTTTTTTTTCACTCCAATTTTCTCTTCAATCTTCATGTTCACTCGTCATCATTGACTCTCATTGTTTGTTGATTAACATTGACTTTGTTTTTTTTTCAATTGTTTAACCTGTTAAATCAATCTCATCATGACAACAATCGGATATCAAACTGGAGTCAACTCTTATTCACATTTTATGCAAAACAGTGCCTCTTCACAGGTTAGCCTTACAACCCTATTGGCCTCTTCAACACCCAGCAATACCAATGACACAAACAACAGAACCACAATGGTTTATCCAGCCACCAACTTGTCCAACCTCAAGACTTCATCTCCAACCATATCCACCTCAACCTCTCCTGGATCACCTTTAAACACGAGTCCAGCCAAGAGAATTAAAATTGAACCAAATAATAATGAAAACAATTGTCCGATAATCAATGTTCCCAGCATCAATCGGAACAACGGCAATGTTAAAAACACTTCGGTCCAAATAACGGCAACCAATTTAATTGTTAACTCAAATTTCCAGCGATCATCAGGTAACATTGAGTCCAACCCTTCGGTTACCCTTATTGCAACTGGAGGTAACAACAAAAAGACGACAATTTCTCCTTCCATCAACAATTCCCAGTTAGTTCGTTGTAAACGAAAGGGAGTCAATTCTATTCGTTCAACAGTTTCACCTTCCTTAACATCTCGTCGTTCACTTGTATACTCTTCATCTTCCTCTTCTTCCTCATCTTCATCCTCCTCATCAACAACCTCAACCAACTCAACGATAGCACCTATTGCCGTTGCTCGTCGAAATGAACGTGAACGTAATCGAGTTAAAATGGTCAACCTAGGTTTCAATACTCTTCGTCAGCACATACCAAAGCAACAAAAGGACAAGAACAAGAAAATGTCCAAAGTGGAAACACTCCGATCAGCCGTTCAATACATTCGGGAATTACAGCAACTACTAAACAACGATGCTGCCTTGGATCAGTTAGCTTCAGCTCTAAACTCTGTAGCTTCAGCAACCTCATTATCACCTTTATCTTCATCATCTTCCCTCTCATCAAGGTAAGAATTTTCATCTTTTTTATTCCCATTTTTTTTTCTATATTTCAATCAAACAAAAGCAACAGAAAAAGCATTTCTTGCGAATCAAAAGTTGCATTCATTTGTTTTTTTTGCATGAAATTACAATTTGCTTTTGATCAACACTGAAACTTTTGCATTATTCGAACATTTTATACTCATGTTTGCTTGTTTTTTTTTCTTATTTTTTTATTTTCTTTTTGCCGTTGCTTTTGCATTACTTTTGCATCTCATCATAATAGTGATGTTATCATGAAAGAAGAACCTCATTCTGATGCAAATATCAATCCATCAAGCATGTTATTATGTTCACCCAGTAGTATTGCTTCTCCATCTTCCTCTGTCTCATCACTTTCTCCTTACCATGATTCATCATCATCACATCATTATAATGGATCAATTTCATCTTCAAATCTTTGTTCTTCTTCTTCTCCTACTTCATCATCGGTTCCTACATCAGTAACGGTAACATCTTCGCTAGTTCACCCAACCAACAACAGTGCATCCATCTCAATCTCATCCTCGCCCTCGTCACCATTAACCTCATCACCAACTACTGTAGCCTCAACAGCAACCGTAGTCTCAGTGACGACAGTTAATGATGCATATCATGCCCAGCACTTGCACCACCAACACCATCAACAGCAGCAACATGGTCACCATCACACTGGGCAGCAACTTCACCATCAACAACAACAACAGCACCATCACCAACAACATCACCAACTTCACCACCATCATCATCACCAACACCAACAACAACAACAACTAAATCTACCTCAAATGCGAACAATGGAATTAAATTCACCAAACTCACCTCATCCAGATCAACTTAGTCCCACTGTTCAGCATCACTTGAACCTTCACCATTACCATCAACACCAACACCATCAGCAACAAATCATTAACCATCACCATAACCAACAATCTGCTCAATTTCAACAACAAAACTCGCCCTGTTCAATAATATCGCCCAAATCAATTGCTTCATCTGAAATGTCACCTTACTCTTATGATCAACTGGACCTGGATGCCAAATGTAACCCAGATGAAGGCGACATCTTTGACTTTTCAACTTTACTCTCTTGATGTAAATAGCCCATTCAAGTATTGAAAACAAAACATCAACATTTTTTGCCCCTTTTCTTCCTTTAAAAGTTTTTTTCTTCTTCTCAATCAAATGTAACTTTTTTCCCCCTCTCAAACCTTATTAGTATTATCAACTTGGCCATGCTTTAAGCAGAAAAAAAAAGCTCAAAACAAATATAAATATATAAATATTATCCTATTTTTTGTGCGAATTAAATGATAAAGTAAAAGTTCTAGATAATATTATTCATGAATACTATTTTTATATATAAATTTATACATATTTTTATAAATAAAGACGAAAAACGTTTTCTTATTTTACTTGTAAATAAAAGACGAAAATGGTTATTACTCAAACAAAGCTTTACCCATTCATTTAGGTTTTCATTACTCGCGAAGCATTTAAAGAAGATAAATTCAGTAGCGAAAACGAAAAGTGAACACAATTTATTCAACTGAATCAATCTCAATTGATTAGTAAAGACTAATGAGGAAACGAAATGTTTGCTGAAGAAAACAAAAGAAATTTTAAATTCTATTGCCGTCATGTTCATTAGGAGCGGTAGCTTGACACTCATGTACGGGCTTTTCCCCTATGACATTGGGTGACCTGGGCTTGGCTCCTGTAGACCCGTGGCATTAACTGCCCACCATCATAAGGTTTAAAAAGGTCGCCTTCGGAAAACAAAAGATGCGTGATTATATTCGCTGGGTCATTTTCAAATTCATCTTCTGTTTTAACTTGCAGTTTTAAACCTTTTTCCCTCGTTTCTACGATAATTTGATCTTGACTGATCATGTTCATGCAAATTAATCAATCTTATTGACAATTAAAATTTCCATTCCTATTCAATCCATCATCATCAATTTCAGGTGTAAATAATCATTTAAATGATATTTAAAACTCTATAACAATTTTGAGTAAACTTTTTTTCCTTCCTTCATTTTCTGCCTTTAAATTTCTTGACTTTTCAGATTCAATCCTATAAGAGGAGTTTCTTGTTTCATCATGAGAAACTCTTTACTTGCTCTTTTTTCAGCCAATCATTGAGTCTTTCCTGCTCTCTCATGATACATCAACTTATTCTTTACCGAGTTTCAATTTTTATGCGTTTCAACTTTTTACTTTAAAAGCTACTAAAGTGAAAATTTGATTCAAAACCTGAATATTAAGTGATGTAAACAAAAGAAACAAGTCAACCTTGCGTTCCTTGTTAATCACTTTAATAATAATATAATGATTAAAGGTTTGAAAAGAGCACAAATGGAGTGCTTTCAGTGCTTTTCCGAGTTTTTTTTTGTATTTCATTTTAACAACTTAAAGGTATTCGTGATTGGATAATGAATCGAATGCAATTAAAATTGAAAATGAGTAACAAAAAGAAGAAGACAAGAGCGAAAAATGGGAAAAGATTAAAATCGAAATGCTTTTTGATTGTTATCTGACAATCAGAATATTAAACGAATGAAAATTGACTTTGTTGCCATTTCATGGACTTCAAGTCTTACATTCAACTTTAATCATTTATACAAGCAGTGTAGATAATCTTTATGATAATGTTTGCATGTTCAATATTAATTTTTTGATTGGAAAATTGGCTTTTTATTGATGAAAATTTACAAAAATTACATGTTAAGAGAAAAGATAGAACAGAGAAGAGAAATTTCAAAACTTCAAGTTATATTGAAGATTTCCGACAAAATTCAGTTATTTGACATTTAATGGTATTACGAGACTTTCCGATTCCATTTCAAAATGGTCAGTATCGATTTCAGGACGAAAAACGTTGACTTTGATCGCTCTTGCAAACGCATGTAAAATTGCTCAAAGAAGAATGAAATTTTGTAAAGCTTTCAAATTAAATCGAAAGGTTTTGAAAGCAAAGTCTTGAATTTGAAATTAATTTTCCAAAACAATCAGTATCGATGTTTGATTTCAGCAACTTTTGACTCAAAAAAATGCTCATTTGAGTCGCCCTTTTTGAGGTCATCTTCTTCATGACGAATGAGTGTAAGTTGAAAGAAAGGCTCGAATTGCTATCTTTTACAAGTTGGACAGTCATAAATTGACAAAATAGGTTAGACGATTTGACTATTGACCTGACTCGAAGCTCTTCTAATACCTGTTGTAACTTGTGCAATGGTGGCCATCAGAGCCTAACCTTGACATGGAATAACAATAATTATAAAAATATTAACCTGAGACTTTTGTCCCAAGTCGAGCGCAGAAAACAAAAGAAAAGGTGAATAATAATTATTAATACTTTCAATTTTGCTCCTTTTTTACACTTATGTTGGCAAAAAGCGAGAGCAACGACAATAAGCAAGATAATTAGATTCATCCTCTTCTCAGATCAGTCTTTCCTCTTTTTCTTCCCACTTTATCCTCTTCATCATTCCACTCTCTAATCAAACTTTGTCCAAATTATTGATAGGAAAATATCGAAATGCGGTAAAGAAGGGAAAACGAATGTACAAGTATAATAACTACCTTTGCTTCTTCCTCTTACAAGTTCGTCTTTTCCTCATCTCGCCAACATCTCAACATTTCCTCTTCTTCCTCCTTTTCTTCAGGTAAACTGCCACCCTCAATCTTACTTTGCTTCCTTTTTGGGCTTCTTCTTCCTTTACCATCTAAAAGGTCCTTTTGTACACCACTTTACCCCGCACTAAGAGCACCAATTCAATTTGCGAGCAAACTCTTGTCATCATTTTTCCTCATCTCTTTTTCCCTCTTCTTTTCACTCGCCAACCAAAACACATTTCCTCATTCTTTTAACATTATCATCATCATCACCGTCCATTACCTTTCCATCTATAAATATGTGCATAAACATTGTCGATCGGTATTTACCTGGACAGAGTAAATGTATTTTCTTTCCCTCTCTTTCAATGTTGATAATAATTCCAACAAAGGTGAAATTGAGAAAAAAAAATATTAAATTTCATTTTAATCTTTAATGCTAAAGTTTGCCTTCAACTTTTTCTTCTGCTTCTTTTGGTAATTATATTAATACCTTTCTGTGTCTTGATAACATTGTCCAGTTGCAAGTTGCACATAAAAATTTAAATATCCCATTATTGTAACATGGAAATGGACGCACAAATCAAAGGTCAAAAGTGAGCAAACAGAAAATTGCATTAATAAATTGCTGGAAAACGGAAAGAGCAACAGAAAGTAATCAACTTTAAAGGTAAACTCTATTCAAGTTGACAACCAAGAAAAGCCATTATTTCATGAAAATGAGAAAGATGACAATCAAGTCCATAGATTGTACAAAATAATAAATCACAAGTTCTGAGGCTAATAATCAAACGAAGCTAGAAATCTTTTACACACAAACTTTCGAATGTAAGAAAACTCAAAGGTTCACCTCGACCAAAAAAAAACGAAAGATTTAAGAATCTTTTTAGCTCCAACATTATTTTAAACTTTTAAAACTCCAAGCGAAATCTGAAAATAATTATAATTCCAGATTATCAACAAGTAATTTTAAAGACGATTCAGAATGACTTTGAAAAGCGAAAAGCAACTAACCACAAAACTAACATTAACTGGTCAGAATTTTCTCTCTCTCTTTTAAAGAATCGAGTTGTGAGTTCAGCAATAGTTTTAGAACTTCTTGTTTGAAAAGGAAGAACTTCATACAAGACTGATATTTTTGTCTTTCATTGGCCCATTCAAAACTTGACAAAATTCAATTTTTTTTGTTTTGCGAAAAAATTTCTTTACTATTTGGAGTTTTTATAAACAATTGTTCTGTACGTTTCCATTTTCAAAATATTTTGTTTCAAACTCAGAAGCTTTTGATTTGTAATCGGCGGGAAAAGACGTTGACATAATACATGAAGTTACAGAGCATGTTAGCCAATATTAAGCTCACTTGTTATTGTACATTATAGCCTATTATGCCAACCTTAAGCTCTTCTTGTCAAGTAAATGGAGAAAAAAGAAGCAGATTTACTCAACTTTTTTTTATAGAAAAAAATGCTTCTTTTTTCTTTTAAAATGTAGAAGATAAAAGGTAAAGATATAAATCGACCGTTTGTAAAGGTACGCAAATCGTCATCGTTTGAGTTTCATTTATTTGCATCTTCAAGTATAATATCAAACAAAAATATTACATTTCCTTATCTTGAAGATATTTTACCAAAGAAATTGTACTTTTTTTTTGAGTAAAAAAAGGACAACAAAAATTGTATCAAATGAAAAGCAGCAAAGATTAGCATTAGATTAGAATCTTGAAATGATGATTTTTCTCAAAATTTTCTCAGTTTATCATAAAAAAAAAGGTAAAAATGGTCCGGAAGTTTAATGTTATTTTTGGGAAATGAGAGAAAAGTAGAGAAGAAAAAATGTTCATTTTATTTGAACAAATGTTTATTTCAACTGATTTGGAGCTGCGATTAAAGATGAATTGAATGGGAAGAATGATTAACAAGCCAGAAATAATGAATCAAAGCTCTATGGGATAAGATGTTATCGCTTAATTTGAGCTCATTTTCACGAATCTAAGAAGCAAGAGGTTGAAGAAGCCCAATCAAAGATTTGAAGCAGGATAAAGTAGATGAAGATGAACAAGAATCTAATTGGTAAAATAAATGATGAGGATGATAAGGATGGCAAGAAAAGTGTTTAAACATGATGTCTATTGATACCCTTAACATTGATTTCAGTGTTGCTCTTACCTGGCTTTTTGATGGATAAGTTAATTAGAAGTAAACAAAGAAAACAAAGAGTTTTCACGCCTCCAAGATTATTGCAAAAGTAAACAAGGTCTTCTCATCATCATCATCATACCTGAGAAAAGTATGAATGTAAACGCAATTAATTGTTTTGGGCCAAAATCGTGAAAAAATCTCACTCATTTTTCTCACTCATTCATATCCATTATACAGGCAACTTTTAGACAAACAAGAAAATTCATCAAAACGATGCTCAATATTGAGTTTTTTAGATTACTTTTTTTCTCTCACTTTTTCTCTATTCTCTACCTTTCTAGTGATTTTCATAATAAACAAGCCTTTCCCAGTAATGACTTGAATCATCAGTTGACTGTTCATGATTTAGTCTTCAAAATGAAATAATGAAACAACAGGTAAACAACAAAGCAAACAAGGAGTTACTTCAAGCCCATAAACATGCACAACATTTTTCAGGTAAAATGCAACAGTAAATTGACTTGTGCCTTTTTCAATGCATCATTTTCACCTTTTTTTTTCTTCTTTTTTTTCTTCCTTTTTCTTACCTTTACCTTTTCATTGATGATTGCGTTTTGTATGTTGTTTTGTGAATAAATTCTGTTATCAGTTGAGTTGTCTTCATTTTCACTTTTAGTTTCATTAATTTATCATGTTTCTCCATCCATTATTGCTTGATGAATTAATAATGTAAATAATTTATGGTGGGAAAGAAAGAGATGAAAAGTTCATTGCAATTGAACCGATTCAATTTCAAAACAACTTTTACCTTTTGATGAAAAAAAAGGAAAATATTTTTATCTTTTACTTTTCATTGAAATTTTTAGTGAATGCAACTTTTGAATAGCGTCTGAAAATGCATTTTCATTTTGTTGTAGTGAATGCGCGAATTCATGGGAATCACAAATCAGGTCAACAGTTCGAAGTATTTTAAGGTTTGAATAATAAAAGTTTTCATTGGCCAAAACGATTCAAGTTTTAAGGTGAAACTGCGTTTTTGCACAGTCGAAACTCTTTATAGTTTGCTTCAAAAGGTCGTGTTATCAACAGATTTTCTGATAGATTCGATTGGTATTTTCAATTAAATCTTGTGAATGTTTCAATGTTTTGCTTTCAGAGCGATTCTCGATGGAACTGAAAATTTGATTTGAAAGCGATGCAAAGTTTTGGCTCGAAATCGATCTGAAAAGTTATTTAATCTTGAAAGTTTTTTATTTCAAAAATTGATTCCAGAATTGAATCTTCTTTTTGCCACTTTTCTCTCTTCTTGATTGCAATAGTTGCAGATAAGCAATTTGAGTCCAAAAAGGGTTGATTAGATGAAATTCAAACTTCAAACGGCTGTTCTCCTCTACTTTTCACATCTTTTGCTTTAATTGGTTAAAAACATGAAAACATTCAATAATCAGATTAGAGGTTGAATGAGTTTAGCTTTTATACCAATAACAGTAAAGATGGTTGAACAATTAATTTATTTCATCTCAATATGGATCCTATTAAAGCTAAACTTTGTACTCAAGTTTATTGATAACTTTATGATAACCTTAATCATCATCTTCATCTGGCCAAAAATAGCATTGAGTGAACACATTGATTCAATAATGATATTATCAACAACCATAATGGTAATAATTCATAGTGAATATCAATAATGAGACAAAGTGTATTATTATTATTTATTTGAGGATTAGCTGATGATGGCGAGAGTCAGCAAGCGAAACATAGAATAGGGAAAACACACAAAGAGCATTAATATTGGTAGGAAAGGTAAAAGGTTGAAACAACCAGGTTGCTTGTCTTTGTACTCATTTCTAGCATTAATAAGCAACAATGTTTTTCCTTGGCCTCCCTACCTGATCTTCATTTGATTTACGGTATTAAGTTTAAAATTAAACACAAAGTGTGCTTATGCTGATGAGGACAAGAAAGAGAGAGAGAGAGAGAGAAAGTTTTGTCGAGTCTGTCAATTGTAAGCTAATTCGTAAAGCTCGATTGAGGTCTTATTCAAGTTTTCGCAGTGCGCCTTTTCTAACCACCAACCATCAAAACCATCAAATGCAACTTTTTATAAACCATTTATGTTTCAATTGAAAGGTGGTTCTGCCGATGTTGCACGAGTTTCACTTTTCTCTCTTCTTAATGTGCATTCATTGACAGAGATTGACCAGAAAATTATGAATTGAGGCTTGAAAACTTTACTCACAAAGGTAGCACATCTGAGCATATGGCACCTTCGCACTTTCATCTCTTTTTCCCTCTTCTTTTTTTTCACTCTCTTCTCTCCTCTCCCTACTTACCAAGAGTACAAGAACCGTTTAAAAGGTAATCTTTACCTTTTCAATGGTTGTATCTATTTTGGCAGAAGAAGAAGAGAAGAAAGAAGAAACAGAAAGGGAAAACAAACTCGAGGTGCGGAGGTGAGAGTGACTGACCTGGGATAGACGATAGCGCATTAATACTTTACAAGATTGGAAAAGTTTCTTTTTTTTTTATTCTATGAAAGCGGAAAAGTTTTCTTTTCTCGTGTATTTTCAAGCAACAGCAGCACAGTTTATTGATAATGGTCAGTAGTTGTTGTTGATGGCAATGATGATGATGTTACCAATAATAATAAAAGTAAAAGTTTAATGTGCTTTTCATGAAATTATACATCAAATCCTTTCTCCTCCCACAACAAGGTAAAAGACCTTCATTCATATTCAGAGTTTCTTGCTTTTTCTGTTCAATGAAAGGTTAAAATTTAAATGTTAACACCCACCAATTACACATTAACAGTTGGTCTATTTTTGGGTCAACAATAAAGGACAACAGTGGACAATGGAAAGATGACCAGCACATGACAAGGACCAGGTAAGGTCAAGAAAATGTGTTTATTGTGGTTGTTCATTTTGTTTATTTTCTTCTTCTTCTTCTTCTCTAATACAAGCTTTGGTCAACCATGAACTTTAATTCAATCAATAATTGTTGATAATGCTGACCTAAATGACCTTTAACCAGAACAACAACAAAAAGTAAAAACTGTCACTTTTCTTGTATGAAAATGGAGAAGAAAAGAAGAGAAAGAGAGAGAAAAAATCATTTTCTCTTTCAACTAAATGATGATCATGAAGACGAAACACACCCTTATCATGGAGAAAAGTAAACCCTTTTCTTGTTGTCCAATGCATTTTAACCTTTACAGTTTCATTTAAAGGTCCTCAACAAAAGACTCTTGTCAAGGGCTGGAAAAACTTTATGGTCACTCTGAATCGATTGTGGAAGAAGATCGAAAAATTGCCATGAAATGGAGCGCTTTCAAGTGTGTTTATAAGTGACCTTTTCAAGTGAGTCCAAAGAATGAGAAAAGTTGGTAAAATGGAAAGCCTTTGATCACTTGGAATAATTGATTGAAATTATTGTTGTTCAACTCTTGATGGTTGAGGCGTTTGTGCTCATTTGAACAGCCTTATTAAGGGGTTGGACCACCTTGAATAACAACAGACTTTAACTTTATTCAGTCACAACTTAAGTTATTTATGTTTGCGCTTTTGAATCACAATTAACCTTGACCTTCTCTGGGGTTAATCAACAACACGGGCCAAAACTGAGCAAACCTTGAATAATAAATTATCTTCATTTGGCTTAAAGTGAATCAAGAAGAAAAAAGCAAAATTTCAAAAGAAATTCTTTTCTTATTTTTTTTTTCTTTACCTCTGATTGATTTCAAGATTAATCATTAATCTATTCACTTTAAAGATAAATTGGACAGAGTTTTTTGAAATAAATTTACATTCTCCAGAAGAAAGAAAAATGGCCGAAAAATGGACTTTGCCAACCTCTTCGACTAATTGCCTTCATATTTAAAGCTAATGAGTTGACCTCTTCTTGTTACTGTTTATGTTAATCATGAAGCACGATTCATGATGTTAATTAATTAACTGAAACAAGCGTAAAGGTTGAAAATGTCAAACTTGTTTTGTTGTAAACACAAGTTGATAGGAAATTAAAAGTGTATGCAAAGCGATATTTGCTCATGAAAACTCTGTGATATTAATTTGTTAACACAAAAGTAAACAGTTGCGTGAATAACTTTGAGCAGCATTCCATGATGAATCGTTTCTCATTTCAATAATTTATTATATTAATAATAGCATTTAAATGATGAAAACTTGCCTAGAATATCATAATTAACGAAATTTGATAAATTTTAATAAATTAATTTTGAGTTTATTTTCTGTGATTTACCAAGTTTTAATTGTTGATGGGAAAAGCTTGCTAGTAGCACTAATCAAACAATGGTGAAAAACGGTTGTAAAATGGTTCAACTGATGAGCCCAGTAAATTTCATGGAATCAATCAAAAGATGAAATGTTTTACAACCTTTAAAGGTGAGGTTATCATTCAGGTAAAAAGTGAACAATATAAATGGTCTTTTGCAACTTTTACTGCTATTCAATAGCCATAGACAATTTGATTGAATCACTTCAACTTTGAAGACCACCCAATCAACCACAAACAAAACATTAAAGTGCAACAGTTTGGTGGTCTTGGGTGCTTCACAAGTCTTTATAAACTTCAATGAATTCACAGGAAAAACGTTTCATTGATCAAATTTAGAAAAAAACAGAAATTTTAAAATTTTTCCAAATTCTTTTCAATCTTTAAAGAAGAATGCTAAAGTTTCAAAATTACATTCATTTTGTTGGTCAAATTTAAATTTCCATTTAAACTCTTTTCAATTCAATATCAACTTTGGAAACTGTAAACATTGAATGTTTTCAGTGTTTCCATCATGTTGAACATTTGAACATTTATTGATGAAATCTTTTTCAAATGATCATCTTTTTTGTATTTGTTTGTATTTTGTTTGCCATTTTTGCATAAAACCACTTTGAGCCAACATTGTTTTAATGTGCTTATCGATGAGGTTCGTGGGTCACGGGTAACTGGACAAGTCACGATGATTGAATGAAGAGAAAGGCAAAGCTGCACCAACCAATCTTGAAGTAAGAAAAGGATTCTTGTTCATTTCTTCTTCTTCTTCTTCATCAACATATCCTTGGCTAAACTTATTGCCGCAAGTCACGATGTTAAATAAACGCAAAACTGCAAACGCAACACCATTCAAGATAAACTGGTGGAACAATCGAAAAGTGGGCAAAAAAGAATCAACATTTAAATATCATCCTCCTCCTACTTTACCATCATCCTAATCATTCTGTGAATTACCACCAAACACTGTAACCATCAATATTGAAAGATCAATTAAATTGGTCAAATAACGCCTTTCACTGAAACCATGTAACCCTGTTCATCATTGCATCTCCTCCGCCCTCTCTATTACCAAATATCACGTAGCGAACAGCAAAGAAAAAAGTAAACCATTTTTGGCCGATCCGTTGAGCAAACGCCAAACTGTGGTTTCGCCTGTGTTTATTCACTCGACCAACTGATTGCCTCCTCTCCAATCAGCTAATTAACTTTATCTCTTCTCCCAGTAAAGTGCCTCTAATCTGATCACTTTTTACCTTGAGCTATATTGGTAAGACTTTATTGGTCTCTAATTGATGGAAGGCAACAAATTCATTTTCTTACCTTTTCTTCTTCTTCTTCTTCTTTTTCTCTTATAAGCCCAAGAAAATTGTACACTTTGGCCTTAATAGGTTGACCCTATCCAAAGGTGAAACGGGTACAAATTATTCCTTCCGTTTCTTTGGGTAAACCCGTGAGCACCAAGAAAACACGAACGAAATGATCAAAGATTAACTTGATCATATTCTCACTGATCGTGTTTTTCGTTTACTCCATTTTCATTTACTTTTCATCTCGTGATCATCATCATTAACGATGCAACCTTTTCCCAGTTTTTAGTCTCTTTTCGGGTTTACATCACAAATGGCATCAAAGGTAAACTCCATTTGTTTAGGCTTTTCGTTGATCGCTCACCTTCTCTGGTAAACTCATGAATATGGTTATCCAAAGTTTTTCCTAGTTTCCCATCATTCTGTCGCCATCATTATCATGTATGTATTTCAATGATGACACGACTCAACAAGGAAAAAGAGCAACAAAAGTATCATCATTTGGCACGCAGGTTAACCTTTCATTTATTCACCAAGAGATGAAGGGAAAGGTCAAGTTGTAAAATTGTTTCCTCTTCCGAGTTAAACTTTGGGTGCAAAAATTTTGCTCAAAAACTAGAAAAGTTTCTCACAAACGAAAGCGTTAAACAGTGATTACAGGAAGTAAAAATTGTATTAATCAATCAACAAAACAAAAGTTTAAAGTTGGTTTAATTTTCTCAACAATTTCATCAACAAAAAGCGTAAACTTGGCTCAAACAATAAATAGATTTAAAAGCGAGACGGAATAACATTTTTATTCAGAAAAGTTTCAAGCGCACATAACATTAACCAAAATAAACGGAAATCAAAATAGTCCCAAAAGTGTGCAAAGCGAAAAGTAACTGATTCAAAATAATTATAACCAAAGAAGAGCAACTGTTCAAATTCATCATCGAATCGTCCATTAAAGTTGACATTTAAAACCAAACTTTAATGAAAAAAAAGAGAGAACTGATTTTTTCTTTCAAAAATCTTTCGAAATTGAAATTTGCAAAAATTTAAACTGTTCAGTTTTTACTCTTGAAGGTTCTACTTTTCATGAATGATCAACTCCCCAACAGTTAAAAGTCAATTGCAATTAATCGGCTGCTTCTACTGTTACTGAGGTTGGCTTGGACGAGACTCAACTCAGATTGGTTATTTAATTACTCTAGATAATATCATCATCATCATCGTTTAATCATGCAAAGGAGGCAAGTTTAACAAGAAAATAAATCTTTTTTTTTTCATCATCATTTTGATCCCATTGACTCTAGAGAGAATCAAGATTAGAAGGTAAAAAGAGATTAAAAAGAGTAGCAATGAATCGTTCGTGTTCAGGTACACCTCATGAGAATGTAAACTAAAAATTTTGATATGATTATCCATGCTTTGATCATCATCTTCATCAAACCCTCTCAATTTACCTGGCCATCAACGTTAACGAAAACACAATAACAATTATCAGTAAACGAAGAAGAAGAAGAAGAAAAAGTAAAAACAAAAACAAGATAAATAACCAGTAAAGTTACGGTAAGTTAACTTTTGGTTAACCAATTTTATTATTACCAAGACTATTATGATTATCATTAGATGAGGTTGATTAAAATTTACAGTTTATGAGTTTGAAATGAAAAAGAAGACTAAAAAATTGAATGAAAAAAGGTAAAAAATGTTGCCCAAAATAATAGATTAACAATCATCTACTACACTATACTTACCATTGAAGGTTGAACATGGCAAAAACTTGGCTTTTACCTTGGCTAATAAAATTACCTTCTGTGAGTTAATTACGTCTTAATGATAAATAAGAAGATGAAGATGAAAAGAATAATTTTCATCCCATTTCCTTCATTTTTTCATTCTCCAACGAAAAGAAGGGAAAAAAATGAAAAATCAGTTTGATTTACATTTGAAGGTGGTTTTGAGGAGGTTATAGATAGTGTATTGGGCAGTTCAATCGTGAACTCATTAGATTAAAATGGAAACGATAAGGATGATGAAGACGATGAAGAAGCATCGCTAATTAAGAGGTTAACTTGACTTGGATTCATTATCTGATTAAAGGTAAAATATGGAAAAGGAAGAACATTGAAAAAATTTTTTCCACCTCAAGCCTTTCAAAAAATGTGCCAAAAACAATGCCATCTATCAATTGGAAATCAAGTTGAGCTTTGATTCGCCGACATTGAAAGGTTTTTTTTTGCTGGTAGCTCGTCGCGGTGTCAGGTTAATCAGTGCAATATTGAACGTTTTGTGTGTTCAACTTTTGTTTGAAAATTTTGAAATTCAAGTAGTAAAGTTGCGCACTTTGCAAGTCTTTTAGTTTTGTTGCTTGCAACTGAACATTAAAAGAAAAGGTTGAAATATCAAATGTCATTGGCCCATTGTTGCTCTTGAATTTCAATGAATCGCTCTTTTGCCGTTTCGGCTACCTGAATGTTGACCTTCATTGACCAAGGTTCATATTACACTGACCGCTCTTCAACTTGAAACCAATGCTTTTAGCTCAACTTTACATGGAAATCAAAGTGATGTCGGTTGAGTAAAATTCAAATCGAAACGGTAAGCAAAAAAAAAACATTTGATAAAAAAAAAGTTGTTCGTCAACCAAGTGTTTAATTTCACCTCGTGTCAGGAAAAAGTAAAAGTGCACAAGTATAGATGCCCAGTGTTATCAAACATAATACCTTCAAGAAGAAAGGTAAAGAAAAAAAAGACGGAAATTATCGATGGTAAAAAAAGTGAGATCTGTTGAACAGTAATAACAAGCATTTATCGAAACTTGACGCAATAAAAAAAAAGAGTCGCGAAAAAGCTTGTCTGCGCTGTTTTTCCCTCTTCTGTTTACTCTCTACTGTTGCATAACTAAACTCATATGCAAGTTTGCATTACAAGTTGAAGGGGGAAACCTGGTTTATCCTCAGTTAGGAAAACAGTATTTGATAACATAGTTATTGTTATCTTACCTGATCCTATTCTGAGCAGCTCATTTTACTCTCTCAAGTCTATTTGCAATGAGAGAGAGAAATGAGTGAGTCGACAGGCTCGTGCGTGTGTTGGCACAAAACAGTCTGTTCAGTGTCTAACCTGTGTATATGTTTCTCTCCCTCTTCTCTCTCTCTCTCTCTCTCTCCCTCTTCTCTCTCTCTCTTCTGTTGTCTTCAACTTGGCTCGCGACTTTTTATCAAAAGCAAAGTCGAAGAAGCCTGAAAAGGATAACATTAAAGTGAAGGAGAAGAAAGCCTGAATAGAGAGAAGAGGTTTTTTTGGAGGAAAGACCCTGGACCATCTGTTAATATCTCTGTGTCTTTAAACTATTGGAACCATCTGTCAATGGCTTTTACTTGTTTCTTACCTTTGCACTCTCCTGTGTAATAATAATCTTTGAAAAGCTTTTCGCTCGTGCCAACGTCACAATCTTAAATAATTATTCTACCATCTTTTATTATTGTTGAAACGATCAAACATTAAACTTATTATTGATAATGTTTTATTGAAAGTACCTGTGTCACAAAATATGGCACATTTGCAACCTTTGGTTTCAATCGATTGACAATTAACATCCTGGTAAATGAAATATGATTTCAAATGAAGCGATAAAAGTGAAAGCTGAAAAGCAAAAAAAATGTTGAAACAAAATAATTGTATCAATAAGGTTATGAGCTAGTTGTGATAGTGATAAAAAGACATTTAGACACTTTAAACATTGACTTTAAAATGAAGTTGAATCTAATAAGGTTCCTTGAATTGGGTGAATTGGACACGAAAAGAAATTTACACAGAATATGCTTTCCATGATGAATATAAAGTAAACTCATTTAAATTCATTTCAATGGCACGCATCATCAATTGTTGAAATTATATCAATTTACTTTTAAAATATCCAAACTTGCGTTTTAATCTAAACTTTTTATTTAGCTTAATTGTTCAAGTGAAGAGAAACATTTTGCTTTGTTCAACTTTTTTTTCAATTTTCATTACAAAATGTTATCACTCAAGAGATGATGGATAAAGGTTTTGCAAGCTTAGAGGGTAAAGGTGATGTCAGCTTTTCGATCATATTCTGCTTGACCTTACCCTTGATGAGTTTAGTGTTTAGTCTTGTACTCAACATTGGCTACTCATTTCAAGTGATCCATTACAAGGTAATGGCATGGGTTAAGATATGACTTTACTTTTCAATTTACTCATTAGATGATTAGTTTATATCAACAGGTAAAGTGATCACATTAAAGATGATAAGCTTTGGTAGCCGATGGAATGAGGAAAGGTACAAAAAAGGAAGCAAAGTGATGCGAATCAACCTTAAGGGTCATCATGTTAAGTCGTTTTTTTTGTTGCAATTTTGCTCATTTTCATGATAAAACACTGATACAGTGAAACACATTGAAAGATTGGAAAATTTCTCTTCTTCTTCTTTGTAGTTATCAAGGGATTTTGGGATTGGCGTCAAGGCTACAATTAGATGTGGGCTTGTGAAGGAATGATGAAGGAAAACACTTAATGGAGACGAAAGATGAGTCCATTTAAACGGCCTTAAGGTGCCATCGGAAGGTTCAAATTACTCACAATTAATTATCGCTTTGACCAGTGCAATGGAGGAAAGTGCAATCTCGAATTTCTCTCTTGTTCCATTATCAGGAGTTACATTCCACTAATGATTCCCTCTTATCCATCAAAGACCAAAGGCTACCATGAATCTGTTTACCTGTTATCTCTCGAGAAGAGCGTTTTCTGGTTTTCTCGTCAAATTTTTCGTTATCATTTCTACTTTTCTCTTATCATGCAAATCTACAGAATCAGGATAACATTACATTTTTTCCTTTTATAATTCAATTATAGTTTTTGACCAATTTTCTGCATTCTTTACCTGATAATTGGAAAATGTTGAAATGCAAAAAAAACTTATGTTAACATGAGTTAGTGGTTCGAGTAAATGTTACAATTTTTGTTTTACTTTTTCATGTAACTTAATGATCTTGACATGGACAAGTTCAAGTATCAACACTGATAACGTCAAGTTAACATCATCATTGATTCACTTTTGTCTTTATCGATGGTTCATCATTTGCTTTTCCGATTAATGCAACTATTTGCTGTTTTACTTTACTCTCATCAGCCCTAAGGTTAAATGAAATGATGGACAGTTTGTAATAAGCAACATTTACCTGATTCACCTAAAAAACATTGTTTACCGTGAAAATGAGCGCCAGATTAACAAATTGACCATAAGTGTAAAAATGAAGGTGAAGATGAAAGGCAAGAGAATAGAAATGAGAAAAAGATCATTTTTAATGAACCAACGGAAAACAAAATGTTTACAGTAACAAGTATTGAAAATGAATTAACCATTTAACAAGATTACGATTGTGGCCCATTTACCTGCGGCTTACTTACCTATTGCTTACACTTTTCACCATTTCCATCGTGATGCACGAATTGATTTTCCTCTTTGGCAAAGACCTTCCCTCAAGTTGAAGCAATCTTGCATTTGCTTTCAGTAAAGCTATCAAGGTGTCTCATGATAACTGACCCTTGATTATTTTTCCCTGAACTCAAACTTCGAACTTTTGATCTTTTCGAAGCACAATTAACCATATTTTAATATTCGAATAAATAATGTCAACTTTGTGGTTTTTAGAATTTTTGAATAAAAATTCTAAATCAGAAAAAAACCACAATTGCAATCGAAAAAATCGCAAAACTATATTTTTTGAAAAATCTAAAAATTCGAAAATCCGTTTTCTATTATTTCTAATATTAGCTTTCTATAAGTCAAAGATAGTCTTGATTAAAGTCTAACCTCAAGACGGCAATGTGTAACACTATTTATGACTTCGATGAAACAAAAAGATTGCGCTCCTTTGAGTTGGTGTTGGGCGAGTTTGACAATGTTTATCTGATGAGCAGATAACCTTTGATCTGACCATCTCAAGACATGCAATCATGCGGTCTGTTGATTAGATAATTGCAACTCCAACAGGGAAGGATAAAGACTCAATCAAGTGGAGAAGCTTTTCAACGATCAAATTAATGTTTCAAAAATTATCATTGATCCAATCAACACAAGCTCAACTCCTGGTGATTTTGAGACGCACAAGATTTGAACAGACCTTTGAAAATGAAAGAAAGCAAAACAACTAAAAATGTCAACCAATTTCAGTGTTGACCATTATTTGCGACTCTTTGCATTTAACCAAGTAATGGGTAAACCACCCAGAGAGCGCAACAACTGAACGCCCTTCCCTGCATAATCATTTGATTGCAGCATAAAAATTTTACTTTCAATAATTGAATTAATGGTTGAAAAGATGCTCACTTTTGACCTTATCAGACCTTGGTCAACAAAGGTTGTTTAACTTGTTATTGATAAAGGAAAAAAAAGTTGGAAAGAAAAAGTTTTTCGATTTTTCACTCTTTTTGGTTCATCGGATAACTTCAGATGATTTGACAAGCAATATTAATAAATTAATAAAAAAAAATGCTTTTGTCCAACCTTTTGCTATTACAAAGGAAACTGACGAACAAACAAAAAAGGTAAAAGATTGCGCAGCGCAACAAAACTCGTGAAACAGTGGAAACTGTTGAAGAGCAAAAGTTTCATTGTTACTTGGATTATTACCATTCTGTTGTAACATGGAGCAACTTGATTGTCGGACCTTTTTTGCGCCCTTGTCAACTTTCATCAAAAGTATAGATTGTCAGACTAAACGGAAATGACCTCGTCACCCTGCCGAGTCCTTTCAACCTTTTTTTTCGTGCTTCTTTCCATTCCACTGTATATTCACTGTTGAATTGCCTGTAACCACAAGCGGTGGTATGACTGTATAATGACTTGTGTAGAGAGAAACCTTGTTACAGGCTTCCAGCAACGTTTACAATCTTTTATCATCATCTTTACCAAGAACACCATGAATATTTAAATATGAATTGGACGAAGAAGAAAAAGAAGATAAAAAAAACACAATTTACCTTTGATCTTTTTCTTCTCCTTATTAGCATTATTATTTTTTTTAATATTGTTATAACTTCTCTTCTCTTTTTTATCATCCAATTTTTTATTATCTTCATCTTGTTAGTACATGGATTAGGACTAAAAGTACAAAACGATGATACAAATACTTTTATTGGCCCACAAAAAGAGAGGATAATTGACAAATGGAATCGTTTGAATGACGTTGAGTTTGCAAATTAAAGTTGAGCTCTAGTTTAGTCTTGAACAATTGACTCGACAAACTAAAGATTCAAGTAAAAATCGAAAGGTGCTCAAGTTACATCAAACCGTCAACAAGCTGCTTCTTTGTCTAATTAGCCTTTTAACAATAAGTGTGCAAATTCATTGCAAACTTTGACCAAATTTTGTCAACACTTTTCGATGAAACTTGGTCTAACATTTATTCAAACTCAATTCCAGAGCAACTTGATTACAACCAAATATTGGGCTCTTGCTGGCCAATCACAATGACCACAATAATCAGCCAAAGGCATAAATTTCAAGACGAATCAAAAGATTGGTAAAAGTACAAAAGTCGATGTTCATAGCGTATTAATGACTAGACTTTCGAAGCCAAACAAAGGCAATTGTTTTTTTTCTAAAAAATGAAAATCTAAAAACTCTTTCAATTTTTCACTCTTTTCACTTGGACTTGACCTAACCTTTTACTGCTCTTTAATTACTATATCTGGTCAACTCCTGCAAGATTTAAACTCTTTCTTGTCTTTACTGAGCCTCAATTACAGTGTTTAATTTTGCTTTATTATGGTTGTTTAAGGTTACAAAAGCATTGAGAATTGAAATTGAAAAAAGTTAATCATGAAAAAGAAAGGAAAGGCAAACCTGAGCAAACATAATTCATAACTTTTGGATCTTGAAACTTTTTCGATGAGAAGACAACTTTGATTATAGTTTGCAGTAAATATTAATAAACTGATAATTTGCGCTAATTGGGAATTGAAATGAAACATTGGCTGGTAATGATGATACACAATATATTATCATTAGCAGTAGCTTGATAATGTGAAAAAAAGGAGAGGAAAAGGAAAGTGAAACTAGAAGCAAGCGAATCTCAAGTAAATCGAATCCTCCTTTTCCAGCTATTCATTTCACTTTCCTCTTTTGTCAGGAAACTCCTTCAAGGAGGAACATGAAGTGTGCTGCAATGAATTTGAGACTAATGATAACAATAACATGACAGATAATAAAGAAAATTATTATCGATAATAATGTTAATGGTGATAATAATTTGAAATTTTTTTTGTGTTTTTTCTTCTTCTCTTGCTGTTGCCTCAATTTACCTTAAGGGGTTAAATCAGCACGCGCTCTTGGTACATCACATTATCAACGTCAAACCCGCAAGGTGTCAATAAAGGTAAGACAAGAAACTCTTAATCTTGAGGCTCTGTTCACTTTGCATTTCATTGAGGAAACTTGTTAATTATCTTTCATTCATAAGACAAATGAGTTCTTGAGTTGCGAGTTTCAAAAAAAAAATGAGGTAAAATAGGAAAATTGTTGCTTTTATCAAAGCCAAAGTTTAACTTGATTGCGGCTAATCAACTTTTATTTACCATTAATATTAATTTAATATCAATTTAACCCAAATGCAATTATTTGCTTTTGCTTTCTTCTTCGTTAAGTTTCTTTTGAAAAAAATCAAATCTCCATTTAGTCACCTTCTGATAAACGATTTAACAAGATTTCCATGAAAAATTGCCGTTCAAGTATCAATCGACTTTTAATTGCTGACAAAGTAACTTTATTAATTGAAAAGGAGCTCAAATCAGAAAAAAGCTTTTATAGAGAATAATTTTTGTCGATTAAATTCGTTGCACATCATGTGGGCTAAAATTTAATAAATTGTTCGATTCAGTTTAAAGACATTCAAAGTTTCGTACTATATTTGATTTCGATTTGTAACAATGGAACTTCAATGTTGCAAGTTGGTGAAAAGTTCAGGTTGATTTGCATAATTTAATCCACTTTCTTTGGCTCTACGTGAAAAGGCTCAATTCATGACATTTATGAAAACAACAATTACAGTTTCATTGTGAAAAATAATTGAGCATTTCTTACCTTTTTGCTGTGAACTGAATAGATGAATAGCAAATGAGAAGTTTTGAATTTTAATTACTTTTACATCGTTTATATACAATTTGATTGATTCAAGCAATTTCTTTGAACAATTGAAAAAACTTCTGCACTTGAATGATTGATGAGAATTCATTATCGTATAAAAAGTAAAGTATTGACATAAATGAATGTGTAATCAAATTGATGAATTTTGGTGACAATCGCTTAACATTTAGTGGTGAACATTAATCAAAACTGTGTGCTTTTCAGGTTAATTTTTCTACAACTTTATTTTTGAACATTTTGAAATGAATGAAAATGATTGCAGCGTTTGAGAAAACATTTACATTCTCAATCCGAACTTTTTGCGGGGTCGTTTTTTCCTTTCAGTTGTATCTGTTGACTCAAAATTATCTTCAATTTAATGTTCATAAAGAAGTTACTAATTACATTGCGAATCAAATTGAAGTGCCTGAAATTCATATTCTGATTCCCTATCAGTTTGCGTTTGATATTAACTTTTTGAAACGAAAATATAAATCCAGCTTCGAATCAAGTTGTATTTATTTTTCAAAAACTAAGGACTGCAATGATTACATGACAAATATCGTCTTATTTTCAAAAAAATTTGGTCCGTCATTGTTATTATCTGATATTGCCAAGCACTCATATCCACTTGAAAGGTTTTTATGGAAACTTCATTGGTCTGAATCAGATAAGGATCCACTCGAGATTGGTGAATGTGGCTTAAAGCGTAGAGCTTCAGCAGCATATTTAGTTTTAGTGATTTCGTGCTTGGACTCGACTGGTTTGCCGTTAAAGGTATCACGAGCGAGAGCCGCTGTCTACGCTGCAAACTATTTTTTAGGATTCCCTTTGAATGCAACGGGAATGCTAGTTAAACTCATTTATCCGGGCAAAGCTTTGGTTGAAGACAATAGTTTTTACGCTTTTGCGGCTAACAATCCGGGCAAACAAGTTTCACTCGGGATTCGCTTCACGAAACATACGGTAAACTTGTTGCCTGCTCCGTACAAAACGATGTGTAAAAACTATGATCGACGTCAAGTCTTTGAAGATTGTCTTAATAACCACTCAATTGCTCAAACAGGACTGCTTCATCCTGAAACTACCGTTGACTTGGAAAAGTATAGTCAACCAAATGGAATGCGTTTCGCTTCTTCATTCAACGGTGATACCAAAGATGATTCATTGCTGAAAATCTTTGAAATTTGTGAAGCAATTGTTACACAACCGATGTGCAACTCAGTTCGATATTCCTTTACAATGGCTGCAACTCCTCAAGATGTTAAAATGGGCGAAGAATCATTCAGGTTTTACTTTATCATTTCATCTGAATTTGACTCTTTAACAGAAAGCAAAGCAGACTTTCCTCTCTCTGATTACCTCATCTTCAGTGGCAGTCTGGTCAGTACTTGGTTTGGAATCAGTATAATGGGTCAATTGCTAACCGCTAGTAACTTTTGTTGTTTAACTCTTACCAGAAAAAGGATAGTTGAAGTTGCGAGTCAAAACGATAAAGATCAAACTCAATCCAATAGATTACCTGATCACTAAACACATTTCAATTACTAACTATCATTACAATGCAAAAAGTTATTCCAATCAGAGTTAGATTTAAACAGCTAATCAGTTATCCTCGCACTATTAAAACGAGCAAAAATGCACCATTTCCACAGGTTCATTCAATCTGGAAATTTGAGGTTAGCCATATTTGAAAGCTGGATTCGTTACATTAAATCACTGTTACATCGACAAATGCGCAAATATAATGTAGAGTTAATTAAAATGAGGTTAAACTGTATTAAACTTATTAATAAACGATTAATTAAATTGCTTGCAAATGGTAAACAGTTTGATAATTGTTTTTCATCATAAAATGAAAAGTTTCTCACAATTGCGTCCAAATGGTAATGGCGATAACAGTTAAAGAAGAGCGATTTTATTGAAACAATAGATAATTATTGGAATAAATTATCGCAAAATTATCAAAGTTGAACGGTGAATAAATGAGACTTGAGCACGCCAATGTTGATCAGTTTGCGTTTTGAATCTCAATTTGTTGATGATAATCATTATCATCATTATACAATCAACATCCTGGTAAATGAAATATGATTTCAAATGGAGCGATAAAAGTGAAAGCTGAAAAGCAAAAAAAAATGTTGAAACAAAATAATTGTATCAATAAGGTTATGAGCTAGTTGTGATAAATGGTAATAAAAAAGATGAACCATCAATGATATAATAATAACTGTTTCACGCGGTAAAAGATGATCAATGATTGTAAGTAGATGGGAAATGGTGTTTGGACCACACTGAGGACGGACAAGTTACTTGCACAGTCACACACTAAGACAAAAGTAACAACCAAATCAAAGCTAATTTGTTTTCCGTGACTTTTTGCCCAACAATTTTTGTATCAACATTGAAAAGGGAGTCGAAGGCGTTTTTACTGATGGACGGGGTGAAAGCACTACATTTAGACACTTTAAACATTGACTTTAAAATGAGGTTGAATCTAATAAGGTTCCTTGAGTTGGGTGAATTGGACACGAAAAGAAATTTACACAGAATATGCTTTCCATGATGAATATAAAGTAAACTCATTTAAATTCATTTCAATGGCACGCATCATCAATTGTTGAAATTATATCAATTTACTTTTAAAATATCCAAACTTGCGTTTTACCGAAACGATTTTAATCTAAACTTTTTATTTAGCTTCATTGTTCAAGTGAAGAGAAACATTTTGCTTTGTTCAACTTTTTTTTCAATTTTCATTACAAAATGTTATCACTCAAGAGATGATGGATAAAGGTTTTGCAAGCTTAGAGGGTAAAGGTGATGTCAGCTTTTCGATCATATTCTGCTTGACCTTACCCTTGATGAGTTTAGTGTTTAGTCTTGTACTCAACATTGGCTACTCATTTCAAGTGATCCATTACAAGGTAATGGCATGGGTTAAGATATGACTTTACTTTTCAATTTACTCATTAGATGATTAGTTTATATCAACAGGTAAAGTGATCACATTAAAGATGATAAGCTTTGGTAGCCGATGGAATGAGGAAAGGTACAAAAAAGGAAGCAAAGTGATGCGAATCAACCTTAAGGGTCAACATGTTAAGTCGTTTTTTTTGTTGCAATTTTGCTCATTTTCATGATAAAACACTG
This sequence comes from Tetranychus truncatus, assembly GCA_028476895.1. Lineage (NCBI taxonomy): Eukaryota > Metazoa > Arthropoda > Arachnida > Trombidiformes > Tetranychidae > Tetranychus > Tetranychus truncatus. The sequence goes on from CM052060.1 coordinate 17,294,078, forward strand.
ATACAGTGAAACACATTGAAAGATTGGAAAATTTCTCTTCTTCTTCTTTGTAGTTATCAAGGGATTTTGGGATTGGCGTCAAGGCTACAATTAGATGTGGGCTTGTGAAGGAATGATGAAGGAAAACACTTAATGGAGACGAAAGATGAGTCCATTTAAACGGCCTTAAGGTGCCATCGGAAGGTTCAAATTACTCACAATTAATTATCGCTTTGACCAGTGCAATGGAGGAAAGTGCAATCTCGAATTTCTCTCTTGTTCCATTATCAGGAGTTACATTCCACTAATGATTCCCTCTTATCCATCAAAGACCAAAGGCTACCATGAATCTGTTTACCTGTTATCTCTCGAGAAGAGCGTTTTCTGGTTTTCTCGTCAAATTTTTCGTTATCATTTCTACTTTTCTCTTATCATGCAAATCTACAGAATCAGGATAACATTACATTTTTTCCTTTTATAATTCAATTATAGTTTTTGACCAATTTTCTGCATTCTTTACTCGATAATTGGAAAATGTTGAAATGCAAAAAAAAACTTATGTTAACATGAGTTAGTGGTTCGAGTAAATGTTACAATTTTTGTTTTACTTTTTCATGTAACTTAATGATCTTGACATGGACAAGTTCAAGTATCAACACTGATAACGTCAAGTTAACATCATCATTGATTCACTTTTGTCTTTATCGATCGTTCATCATACAGCTTTAGCCTCTCCTTACCTTTGACTTATTATCTTGTCCGTTCCTGTGCCTTTGAGGTGAGGTCAAGAGGCTGATGTAGGAGAAGAAGGGAAAGAAGGTAAAAATGAATTTAAAGTTTATTAAAGGTAAGCTAATGAAGTGGGTTTGTTCAAAGTTTGCTCTTTAAATGTAAACCAAAGAAAAGGTAAAAAACCTTCAATCAGTTAAGGCCACCCTGTCTTATCCTTTAATTTTTGCCTCTTTTCTTGTTTTACCTTTTACCTTTCAAGTTAAACAAAAAACTGATTACCTTTCCATTGATGAAGCGGTTCATCTTTTGCACTTTGGCTTGGCTGAAAAAATTAATGTACAAAGATTAACCATGATTTGGTTCTTACCTTTATCTTGATCAACTGTTATGTTTCAATTTAAACTTGCCTTTGAAACAGTTTTATGGATTTTTCATGATAATTTGCTTGTGACAAATTTGATACTTTCAAAGGGACAAGCAACATTAAACCATCAATTATTGCATTTGACCGGTCAACATTTATTGGCCGAAAAAAAGGCAAAGTCAAAATATGTTCATTTGGTCAAGAATGTTGAATTGGGCAGAGAAAAGAAAATCTAGGGAAAAAAAATCAATATCGAATTGAATTATTATTCAAGAAATGGCGCATCACTTTGACTGACTTTGTCCAGCAATGTTGAAAAACATCTCTAAATTGAGGCCAAATTTAATAACTTTTTCTTCTGTTTTTCGTTTTAAAAGGTGTTAACCTTCTCATGGTTTCTCTACTTTTTGTAGTTTTTTTTTATTTCTCATATTTGCATTAGCAATCCAATTAACTGGCCAACTGTATTAGACTTTTAAAGAGGGTCAAATGATAGTTGAATCTGAGCACGCATTAGATAAGCGCCTGAAATTATTTTATTGCGATAAATGTTGAAATAAAAGTTACATAATGACAAATGCTGGTAAACAAAGTTACAGTTAAGTGATAATGATGAGATAAAATGTGAAGGCAATTGTTATTAAAAATAACCAGAAATGCAATAAACGATATTAAGCTGTTTGCTAATTGTTGACGAGTGTTGCATGTTGCCAAAGATGAAGCTTGAAATTGGTGAATATAAAACAAATTAGTGTTTTGTGAAGCAAAGAGAAGATGATCAAAATGGATGAATTTCTTGTTCAGTGTAATTTGATGAGCAGAGACAAACGGAAACCGAATCTTGACCAATTCAACCTTTTCTTTGTTCACTCAAAATTTTGTTCACTTTTCCCTTTAAAAGGTCATTCACTTGATTTCAAATTTAATTTCGTCTAATTTGTCGCAAACCATTTTATCGACATTAAAGAAAATCGAAGTGCCGAATAAGTGTGAAAAAAATTCAAACTCCAACTTTTCCTCTCATTCGAACTTTGCAAGAATTTCTTCGACGAGTAACAGACTGAATTGGAGCGAATTGAATTGGAAGCTTGGAAAATGAAACTTTGGTCAAAAAGTGAATGTTAAATGTTTGGTTTAAAAGTTTAAATTTTATCATTTTTTTGTGGATAAACTTTGGCCGACAGAAACTCAACATTAATCAAAAGTCTTTAAGTGGACATTAATGTTTACTCGACTCGATGTTATCAAAGTTTATCCCCTATCAAAGCATTTCATCTGTGTAATCTTGAGATTTTGTCAGAGAAATTTTATTCTTCTTCTTCTCTTGATGACCTTATTTTGATCTATTTTTTCTTCTCTTCTCTTCTTCTTTCCTTCTTATCCTCTTTTGTTGTTGTTGTTGTTGTCCATCTCTTGTCTATGTTTCTTGTTAATCCATTTCCGGCCAATATTGGGTCAAGCAGAAAAAAAGGTTCATTTGATGTTGACCATTAAAAGAGATTTGTTTTTTAAGAAAAGAAGCAAGAAAAAAGTTGATTTAAATGAATCAACAAAGGATATTAACTCTTGAATGGGCCAAAAGTGAATAAATAATGAACAGTAAACAGACAATTGTTGCTTCCCTGATAAAGTAAAGATTCACTGCAATGATGATCTCAACTCATCTCGACTCATCATTCATCATTTAAACATTGTCTTCCTTTGATTCTTCATCTTTCTCTCTTCCATCATCATCAACCTTTTGCCCCGTTTCACTCTCAATAGCATTTTAATCTATTCCACTTGATTTGGGAAGAAAATAAAAAGTCCATTTTCTCGATCAAAATTGAAAAATGATAAAATAAACAGTAAACAGTTGTCATCTTCCTGTTGCTCACCTTTTACCAACACGACCATTTAACCTTTTCAATATATTCATGTCCAGACAATTTCATGAATTAATTAAGGTTAACCTGAAAAAAAAGAAGAAAAAAGTTGCAAATTTTGCCCAATCGGTTAATCCATTATTCAAACAATTGGTCCACTCAATAAGCATGTTCATCAATCTTTTATTTTTCATCGACTTTCGTGAAAAGTGTCACCATTGAGTTAGAAGAAGAAAAAAACATCAACAAAGTGGGCAAACAGGATACATTAAAATTCATGATGATGGTCAAGAGGAACAGTAAACAATTTCGATTGTCCGATATGAGCGTCCATCAAGAGCAAAATATAAACTTAACCTTTTTTGTACTTATATTTCAAAGAAATAAATGAAAAGGAAAACTCACTTGAAAGGTCAACAGTTTGATGACCATTACCTATGAGTAAATATGATCAAATGTCGAAGGATCGCCAATCTGACAAAACCTGGAAAAGCAAAACAAGATAATTGGAAAGATTTAAAGTTGGTTAAAAAGAGAAAAATATTCATTGGAATAATTCCAAAACGAGATTTCGAAATTGACCAAAATTCAAGTTTCTCTCGAACCCAAGAATCTGTGTTTTTCATTTACTTTTAAACTAATCGTAAAACTCAATATTTATTGAATCTCAATTTTTGCTGAACTTTTTTTTTTTCCAATCCAAATGTGAAATGTAAAACCAGACTGAAGCTGCCATTTAAACAACAATTGCACATTCTGTCCACTTTGGTCAAGACTTTTAACCCTCTTTTTAACTGTTTAACTGTTTAACCTTTTGGTTCCTTGACCTCGCTCAAAGTGTTTAAAAGGTTAACCTGTGAACTTTGATTCTTTATTTTCTTTTATTCTTATTCTTCTTTTCCCTCTTCTCCCTCGCGAAAAGGAACCATTTACTTGTGTCCAGAAAAAAAAAGAGATTCATCTTTGATTCTCTTTTCTCTCTCAGTTCTTTTCTTTTCTCTTTTTTGTTGCCAAATAAAAACTTGTGTCCATAAGCTTGTTAGTCTTTGGACACTAAAATAACTGGACAGACAAAAAAGGTAAGAAGGAGGAAAAGAAAGAGTTGCAAGAGGAAAAAAAATTGGAACATTAAAAGGGTTTTCTTTTTTTCTACTTTCCGTATTCTACTCTTGTATTGTAATGTGTTTATTGAGGGGAAAATGTAATGCAATATTAATAATAATGATGTTAATAATGATAATAATATTGTTCGAGAAGAAGTCCAAGAACAAGAACAGATTTGGCCTAATTTAATATTTTAAAACCTTAGAACCTACTTTTTAAGGTTAAAAGAGTAAACTTTTTATCTCTATTATTATTTATATGGATAAAAGTTGATATGCTTTTGGCCTTAATCATTTTAACTAACGGTTCTACAATCAATCACAATTGAAATCCTTTTCAAACATTATATTGAAAAGGATTTGAACCATTTTTTTACTCTTTTTTTTTCGAGCTTCTGTTTAACTTGTTACCTTGAATTACCTTGAATAGGGTTGACAGTTGTTTGATATTTGATGCAAAATTGTTAGATTTATTTATATATTTATTAGATTATGTTTAGATTCAAGTTGATAATAAAATGATTGTCGAGTTCATCGAAAACGCTTTTCCAATGAATTTCATTTGCAGTTCGTCTAGACTCAATCAGAACTTGATCAATCTTTCCGGAATTTCGATTTCAGATTCGCCAGTTGTTTGAAATTGAAAGTTTTTGAAGTTTTCAGAGTTTTGGATTTCGGTAAAATTGTATTTTTTGTAGTTTTTTGGTTCTTATCAAAAAGTGTAATTCTGACATGAAAGAGTTTGTTTGGGTTAATAGATGTTAGAGTTTGATTGATAAAAGTACATCAGGTCAAGATACTTTTGCCTCTCAAGTCGGCTCAATGTCACATGTTTGACAGGGCCAAAGGTCTGAATGAGACGGGGAAGGAAGAGGAGACATTTTCTTGTTCGTCTTAAGGCGAGAGAGAAATGCAAAGAAACAAATCGATAACAAAAGATTGGTTGACCTCGAGATGTAAGAAAAAAAAAGACGATAAAATGAAATAAAAAAGATGAAAATAAAGCCCAAAATGAAGGAAAAAAAAAAGAAGGGACAAAATGTACGGAAATCGGTTACTAGGCCAAATTGACGATTCAAGTGACACATTCAACAAATGATATAGTCACTTATACAAGTATTAAGAGATGAGGATGGAAGAGGAATGGAAATGAAAAGAAGAGATGAAAAGAAACCTTGAACTTGGTACTCGTTTCCGATTTTATTTTTTTTTTGCCTAAAATTCATTTTCTTACATCTTATTTCACAATAAAAAAGAAGTTTTTCTTTCTCTTTTCTTTTCTTCATAATCAAATGAACTCGGGCTAAGACGATGATCCAAGTAGGGCCTTTGCCGACAACAATGTGCCCAGCAATAAAGGAAAGAATCAAAACTCATCTCAAGGTTACATTGATAACCCAATTAACTTATCAAACGATATTTCCTCTTACCTTTTGTCCAGTTGTTGTATGAAGAAGAAGGAAAAAGAAACAATGTTGAAAGAAAATAATCGTATTTTCCTTTTTTTTCAACCCAAAAACGGAACATATTTACCGTTAGAAATTATGCCATTTTTCACTTTGCCATATTAACCTTTAGTTCAATTGTCATGAGTTTCGCATTTGATTAAGTATCAAATGTTGGCCAATGCAAGTGTGAAAAGACTAGAGTCACAAGCGTAAAAAACGGATTCATCAGATAATGATATTTTGGGATAAATCGAGCGACTAAGATGCCAGCTTGGAAAAGTGTTTCAGTTCGTAAAGGCAATCTTTTGCATTGAAAGTGCACTTGAATCGAGCAGAAAATTATGCAACTAAAGGATTCAACTTACATTAGTAGGTCAAATCAACAAATGACCTTGAGTGCCTCGACACTTTGATTCAATGGACATTTTCGAAAACATCCGGTTCCATTATGAGTGACGTGTCCATGAAGTAATCAATAAAACGGGGGAAATAGACGACTTTCATTCGTCGGTTTAATCAGTAGGTTTAAAGTGAAACTGATCACAAATGAAAGGTAAAATAGTCTGAAAGCTTACAACTACTAAGAGCTTAGAAATGTGCTAAAACTGAAAAGCACAGCGATTCAAAGTGTTTAGTCAACATTTGTAAATATTGATTAGGACATTGAAACAAAACTTCATTTTTGACCAAAGACAAACGTAAAATTTTGCTTAAGCAAAACGATTACAAAGCAACAGAATGCGTCAAACTATGAATTAAATTTAAATTATTTACACTGACTACTTTCAAGTTATCATTACTTGTACGACCTTTTATTGGTTAACCTCTTAAAAGCAACTCTTTACATTAACCTTTCTCTAACCAAATGGGAGTCAATTTTGGCAGCCCAACAAATTAAATTAACTTTTACTTGTTTTTTGTCCCATTCAATTGTGTCTCAACTGACCATTATCTTTGTACCATTGTTATCATTATAATCATGACTGAATAGCATATTAAGTGAATTGAATGTAACAATTCAATGCTCATTTTCCAGTAATTTTTGCTTCCATTACAGTTTTGTTCAACAAATTGATTACCCAAAACAAAAAGTAAACCAAGAAATGCTGGAAATAATGACAACGAGTATCATCATCATTATTGTCATTAAGCAAAGAGTAAAGTTGAAAGGAAAGGTTAACATCATTTTGACCCTTCAGGGTAACATTCCCAAAACTATTGACCAAATATCAAATTGTTTTTACCAAACAAACCAACTCAGTTTAAAATGTTTTCTTTCCATTCATGGTCAAATTCAATAATTTTCATTTTTCAAATTTAATTCTAAGGAAAATTTCCAAATGTTTTTCTCCAAAACATTGAGCAAAGATTGAATATTGCAAATGAAGCTTTTAACATTGTTATGATTGACCATTGATTACTTGAAGCTTGAAGAGTTGATTCTTATCATTGAGGTTTTACAAAAGTTGAGAAATGATTCAAACTGAATTGAACATTTAACTTGAACAAAAGTGTCCTTAACGGCTTTTACCTGTTTAGTTATTATTCTGAGTTTTTTTTTCTTCTTCGTTCACTTTTTAGTCCGTCAATCACATGAGCTAATTGTACTTTGATAATTACAGATAAACTGTTTACCTGTAAACACGGGAAAAGATGAAAATGAAGTTATAACAATTGATGGTCATCAATGAACTATTGAGATTGAAATGAAAAGGTTGTAATCAAAATTGTTTATTGAAAAATTAAAGTTTATTGTTGGCCTTTACAATTGTTCACATTTTAATCAACATTTCAAACAGTTGAAAGAGTTTTCATTTTTTTTTATAAAATTTGAAAATTGCTCAAAACAATGAAAACTGTTTTTTATTTCAATTCAACGTTCAATTATCATGGTTAATGTGATTAAAAATCATCTCTCAAACTATTATTTATCATATTATCTAGATAAAGTGTTTTCTGAAGTTGATCAAGATTAATGAGATTATTGTAAGTTTAGTGTTTAAAATGAAAAAGTTTCAAGTCTCAGGTTATGCATGATGAAGATGTTTAATAATAATTAATTTACAATTAAAAGTTAATCGAGAAAAAAGATTAAATGTTTAAAATTATTTAGAAAAGGATTCAAATTTCATGAGCTATTAACATTAATCTTTTTCTGATTCCAAGTCAGTTTAGTAGCTTATCTTGTTTCAAAGTTTCTACAATTTATTTTGATTTCAACTTTTTCGTCCTGAAAGAATGAAATTTTTCGTAAGAAATAAGAAAAAAAAGTCAAAAATGCGATTCTCATGGATAATCATTTAGCTCTTGCATTCATAATGAAAGTGAATTTTGATTTCAATAGATTTCAAGATTCATGAGAAGATTGGTTTCATCAGAATGCTAGAAGAAATCACAAACTTTGAATTTATCCCATAATTTCAAGAACTTGATGCAAGTTGAGAATCCCGTTTTTATAGACAATCACAGTCACTCTGAGTGATTGATTTACTGAAAAGTTTGGCTTCTATTTCCTAGAAAAAAAAGTTCAAGACGAACATTCCAAAATCATTTCCAACCTTCCGGCTCTTCAACACGCTAAAGGTTATTATACTATCGATTTATAATGAAAATCCGATTTTCGTGCTTCGCTGGGAGAACCTTATTACTCTCAATAGTTAAGTTCAAGTTGAAACAATGTTTTTACCCTGAAAAAGATAGTTATTGACTGATGCCATTTGCAGAAGCATTTTGCTGTAAAATGAGCAAATTGAAAGATTTTTGTCCTTCAATAAACAAAAGTAAGTTTTAAAGTTGGACAAGGTTTGGACAATTAGTTGTGTCCACTTATAGAGTGATAAATTGCGAATATAAATTGAAGGAATAATAAAAGAAAGAGTAAGAGTTTTATCATGAAATGAGAAGCACTTAATTGAAATTGATTCCAATAAATTTTGGCTCTTTACTCAATCAGACAACGCAAATTGAAAGTAAAAGAAACCTCGAGACTAATCAGTAGCACGATATTAATACTTCAAGTGTTATCTTTACAGTGATAACCTTTATTTTCATTGAACCTCTTCACCTTTCCCATTGCTTTTGGTCATTCCAGTGATTTAGATAGTAACCTTTAAAGTAACCAGTTTTGACCAATGGTACAAGTTGCCAAGTAAATTAAACGTTAAACAAAATAATGTAAAAAGGTTGACCCAGGTAAGAAAATAGAAAAGGTAAAGATAATGAAAAGTGCTGACCAAAGTGAAAGTTGTAAAATGACGAAAAAAAAAAGACGAAAAAGAAGAAGAAATATTAATCCAAAATCTCGGCTTTTCACCAATAATAATGGGTCAACAGTCGGTGTAAGCCGATGTAATATCCAAAGAAGCTTAAGGTGAACCAATGTGAACCACAATATTGGCGTAAAGAGAGACACTTCAAGTGAACATTTTTTATGATCCATGGTCAAATTAAGAGTTTACTTTGACCCTCTTTTCATTTTAATGTTTACTTGTGGTTAAACATTGACTCTGGGCTTGACTGGCTCAGGACAATGTTGCCCGGTCACATTAACTTTGGTCACTTTGACATTAATACCGGCCAGTTTAGAGGTGTGAAAATATTTGAACAAAATCTTTGCGTTATCAAGATTTTTCCAAGTTTCACTGTTCAAGTGTTTGTATCTTGCAAATTATGAAATGATACAGATAAAAAAGTTGAGAAAATGATATTTATTAATGAAAATTGAAATGAAACTCCTTGAGGCGTCAAAGATTATTAAATCGTGACAAAAACGAGACAGATTTTTATTTATTACCGATTGCGTTTTGATCACCTTCGTTCAACTTGATTGTTGATTGGTTCCACTTTGTATTTAATTTCAAACTAAACAACCTCTTCAATTAATAATTAATAATGACCAAGAAAACAGGATAAAATAATTACATTATTGACTATCTTATTGCTTCTTCCTCAACTTATTAGTTAAATTGATTGTAACCAATAAACATGAGACTTTTTATTGCAAACTCTTTCTCTTGTGGAACCTTTCCTTCATTAATTGAACAATTTTTTAAATTGAAACTTTATTCAACTGATAACCATGAAATTGAACCTCACAACGTTTACCATTCATGTGATAATGGTTGGAATTAATTTAACATCTAAAAGGTTCAGATGATTGATAATGAAATCTTTGAACTTGCATTCAAACCAAATTAGACTTTACATCAAATAGATTCAGTCAAATTTATTGTCTTTGTTAGCCAATTGAAAGTCGATATTCGAGTTAAAGTTTGTTCAAAATTTTCGATTCAAAAGATATTCGATTTCACCTTTTTCCGTTGAAATTCATGATGAAAGTGCTCACCCAGTTTACACAGTTTTCATCTGAAAAGTTCTTCAACATTTCAGACTATATTTTCAGAAAATGATGTTTCCATAAATCTCTAGAAGAATAGCTGAGATCTTTTGATTTTTCGGAATCGATATTTTTCGATATTTTCCAATTATCGAACTTTGCTCAAGCAAAAATGAAATAGATGAGATTTTCTGGGTTTTTCCTATTTCTGTTAGTTTCCTATTTCCATGTTTAGCTATTGAAAAAGCAAAGGAAAATGATTAAATAACTTGAAGTCAACCTACAACCAAAAGTATAATAGAAGTGAAAAGAAGTGAAAAAATCTTTTATGATGAAGATAATTGAATGGTGAAAATGATTAGTTATTGGACATCAATTTCACTTTATTTTCCACCAAATCTTTTATCGCTTTTATTGAAACTTGTACGAGCTGATAATTGGTTGAAAAAAAGGTTTGCACCTTTAAAATTGCAACAATTTTATTGACAGCAAAATTGTTTGAAATTCAATGAAAAATGATGATGATTCAATCAATAGCATTCAACCTTTTCTTGTTCATCTTTTTTTCCCGTCAAATATTTAAAAACCTTTTCTACCAATAATTTGGTTAAATATTTAATTTGGCCATTCATTAGAAACACCAATTAATAATATAATGACCGCCTCAAGGATCAACCCTGTAAATCAAATGCAGATGAAATGTTATCATCATAAAATATGAAAAAGAATCTCTTTTCCATTAACATTTCATTTTCATCTTATAAACATTTTCACCCAAAATCAAGTTGAAAAATTATTTAGCAACAGCGCAAAGTTTCATCTTTCAAGCCCAAAAGATTAACAAGGTTGAAGGGAAGTTAAGGTGAGAGAAGAAACTAATCAATTCTAGATTAATTAAGCCATCTTAATTAAATTCATTAGACAAGCAAAGTTTGACAAAAAAAAACCAGAAAAAAGGTAAAAATTGGAAAACAATGAAAACATTAATTTTTGTGTCATCACAAGTGTTGTTCAATGATGAAACCAGTTGCAAGTCTTTTAGCTGAAGTTGAACGCGTGTCTCAACTTAATTGGACTTGTGTCATTAAATGATCATTTAGCCAAAGGCAGCAATCAAAGTAATCAAAGTAAATGAACAATTTAAAGATTATTGTTCAATTGTAAATTAACAATCGATTGGCTGTTTCCACTTGACATCTTGTCTTGAGGGTGAAAACTGAAAAGGTTACTTGGAATGCAATTTAAAGATGAATTTCAATAAATTTGCAAATCTATCCAAATGTAATTTCCAATTGATTTATGGCGATAAATTGTAATTGGATCAAGAATAATGTTTATTGTTCAATTATAGTTTCAATGTGTGTGTTCAGTTGGCCCGAGATAATTAGAATTGTTTGTTTTTCGTTTTCGTCTTTTCCATTTTTGTTTTTACTGTTGGTTGAACACACAGCGAAAACAAAAATCTTGATAACTTATAATCATAACTAATAACAATGGTTGACCTTGATGGACCAAAAAAAGGTTGTTAAATGATAACTTTATTTTCATGTTCAGGCGAAAGGTTAATCAAACAAGCAAACATTGATAATGAGTCGGAAAAGGTAAAGTAAACAAACAATTTGAGGAAAACAATGGAAGTGAAAGCGAAGCGGCGACCAAGCAAAATATGAAAAAATATTTGCTCAACAAAAGCCTTTACAAGTAAATTGAGATGAAACATTTTCTCTCAATGAGTGACTCTTGTCCATTCGCGTGGTCAACTATTATTAAATACATATTTTCCTCTACTTTTCTAGTTGACTTTACCTTTCGTTAATGAAGTTGTAAAGTTTAATTGTTGTCTACAAACGTGACCACACAACTGTCTCTTCTAATGACCACAGACGACTCAAAGGTGATCAAAGGTTTGCTTTGTTTGTTCTTGCTTTTATTCACCTTTTCAGCCCAATTAACCTCGTCTAATGAGGTTGTCTCAAGAACAATCAACAGTTTCTGTTTGTTTAGAGGTTAATTTGTAGCCAAAGGATGACATTAACTTGTTAAGATGAATCTCTTTTGTTTTACGATTTCTTCGGAATATCATGATTTCTCTATTCTACAATTATATTTATAATGACAATTCAATTATAACCCAATGGTTATGAATATCAAGTGAGGCCGAAAAAGAACCTCGAGTTGAGGGTTAACCCTTTGGATGAGTTTGCCTCATTTGTGAAAAGGCAGATTCAAGGTTGAAACACACTGAGATTTTCAAGGTAAATGAAAAGCATCTGAAGATTGTTCCAATCGACTCAATGGAAATTGATTAACTTTACAATTTTCCTCTTCAACACTAATTAAGAAAGAAAATGTTTGCCTCTTTTTTTTACGATTTTTGTCTTTAGTTGCCTGAATCAATTTACTCAACTATTTGGATCTTTTGCTTTTCATTTTTCAGTTTACTTTCAACTTTTTTTTTCTCCTTACAATTGAAACTGAAATTGATTCACATTGATAATAATAATTGGTTGCTTTACTCGCAACTTTTTTTCTTCAAAAGGTAAACACAGGTTATCACAATGGAAATTGTACTTGAAAATATTGGACAAAATATAATGGATGTTAGGAAACGGTTCAAATGCGAGACTGAAAATTTGCTGCAATTATTGTTATAATTTTGATTAAAGTGAAAACAAATTAGAAATGAATGGAAAAGGAAAAAGAGTAAATGTCCATTGATAGCCCAATGACCACCAGTGTTGCTTTCCCTTCTTGGCTGCTGGTTTTCAACATTTTTCTTTACCTCTTCTGGTCATTGTGATTAAACAGTTTTGCCAAACAGTTGAAAGAGTAAAAAAGAGGAAGAAAATAGTTGTGGTCAAGGAAAACAAAGGAAAGAAGGAAAAAGAATGCCAGGAAAAGAGAAACAATGGAAATGGATGAAATAATGGACACGAGTCTATCAAAACTCTTGGCTAATAGCAACATTGTCATCTATCGAGTTAATTACAGTTATCATTACAATTCTAACCTTTCAATCGAAAAGTTGAAGTCGATGCATTTTTTTTAAACTTCGCAATGTAAAAGGGTCATTTGGTCTAGAAATTAATAGTTAAGGTTTCATCAATCCAACTGGTGACAGAGAAAATATACTGAACAGAATGTGAAAAATTATTACCAATCGAAATTTATTTTTGATTCCATCCATGCTTCAGCTGCATAACAAAGTCAAAGATATTGAACTTTAAAAGACAAGAATGTCTTTTGACTCTTCATTTGTCCAAATCAATTTGAACATTCATTGAAAATGTAAAACCTGGTTACACAGTAAATTGAGTTTAGGTAATGAGATTGTCGACTTTTTTGTGTTTAAAGGATTCGACTTGTAAAATTTAAATTAACTCTTCTTGAGCTATCAAGTGAATTGGTCAATCATTCAATTACGATTTTTGTTGCAATTTTTTAAGCTTTCACCTGTAATCTTTGAATATTCAATTGTCGAGTTTTGCTTTCTCTGATTGCTGTAAATTATACTGAAAGGTTTGATTCGGAATGGACTTAAATTTGTCTTTAAAATGATCTAAACACTTGGCAGTAATACAAGTATCTCAATTAGCTTTACTATGTTGAGCTAATTTTAAAGTCTTGAGAGGTTGAAAATTAAAGGCGATCAAAGTTGATAGATGGCTTCTCATAAATAACAACAAGCATCGTCAACTAAGGTATAACTACATAACATTGAGAGTCGTATTGATGAAAGTTTACCTTCACTTTGTGTGTGTCTTAATGTGTTTAAAGCAATCAAAGTCTCTTCAGTTGTTACTCACAATCAATTGGCTTGATTACTGCCTTTACTTGATTAACATTTTTAACTACTAAAAGTAAGAGAGAAACTGAAAGAAAGAAAGAGAAAGAAAGAGAGAGTGAGAGCCATTCAAGTGTCTTCTGTGTCTTGTGAGGTGATTGTGATTTATTTGACTTGCTGTTAAAGGCAATTAGCTTTCCCTGTTTCATCTTCATCATCTTCATCTGTATTCTTAACCTTCTCAGTTTGATATTTGGTTCAACCTTGAATTACACCTTAATCTAGGTACTGACAAGGGCTTAACCTTTCATCTAATCAAGATTAAGTTATCAAGTTTCATTGTTTTGATGGTAAAAGATTAACAAGATTTAAACATATCTAATGTTGACAATTTATTAATTTTAGCACAAATCGCTCAGGAATATTGAATGTTTAGCATTTTGAGAAAACTTGAACTTTTCTAATCTTTTATCTTAAATCTTTAACCAGTTCTTCTTGATATTGGATTTGGATTGATTTGCACTTTCAATGTTTATCAAATATTAATATGAATTTTTCCTCAATCCGAAAATTTATGTAAATGCAAAGCAGCATTTACATCGGTAAGTGGATCATTCCAAGTACGAACATTGATGATACATTGTATATACCAGAATTATAAATAGACGAAATACATTACATTGCCTTACATTTGTAGATTGATTGTCTCAGTAGTGAGATATAAACAAACCATTAATTCAATAAGGAGACAAATCTATTAAAGCATTTCTATTTCATTGAATAATTTAGTTTCTTTATTTTTTTCAATTTTAGATCAATTGATTAATCAGAAGATGCATAAACGATACAATCAAATACAACATACTGAGAGTCAAGTTATGATCCATCATTTGAAGTACTCTTAAAGCTATCCTTCAAGTAAAGGTTACAATTCATTACAATCACTGTTACGTATTTTGAACGATTTTTCATTCTCTTTCATTTCGACTATATCATTATTGATATTAAATTGATATTGAAAAACTAACTCTCAAAATGGACATTTTCAGATTTTCAATTGTAAACTCTAAATCTAACCTTTAACCTGCAAAGACAAGTCTAGAATTGTCAACAAGTTTGCAAGTTGAAAATATGATATTTTTACAATAATTTGAGTTGTAAAAAGAGCAAATTTTTCAAAATTTATATTTCAAGTTGATATTTTTTTTCTATCTCTTGATTTGCTTCTGTGTAAACAACGCAAAATAATTATTACAGCCTGAAGGTTTTGAAGGAAGATGATAAAGGTGATGGTAAAATTGGAAACAATAATAAATGATGAGTGTAAAGATTGGCTCAATTTGGGCGCTCAAATGGTGTTTATAAGGTGAAAAGGGAAGCCAAGAAAAAAAATTGTAATGTAAATTGTTGTTTTGTTGCTGTTGTTAATGATAATTTCATGTTATCGGCTTTTTCCAACTTTCCCATTATTGATTAGAGTTTGAAATGCTTTCTTTTGTTGAGTAATCAAATGGTTGGGTTAATTTACCTGAAGAAAAGGTAGGAATGAATTTTTTCCTCTTTCTTCAACTGCAAGGTAACAAAATTCAGAGAGGAATAAGTCATTTTTCACTGGAAAATCAAAATGTGTCAAGAAGGTTATTATGATTATCGGTAACAATAATGAATGTAATAGTAATGATCAAAAGGGCAAATTGTCAGAAAAAGTCATTTTCATTGGAAAGTGAAAATCAATTGTAACCTTTTTTATGCATTTATTTTCGACTGTCAACAGCGGTTAAAATTCAAGGTTGGGTTAAAATGGTTTGAATTGATTGTTACACAGATGATGGCTGATTAATCATTCAACCTCAAATGGACACAGTGAAATAAATCATTCCAATGGATTTAAAGTTGACTTTGCTTTGGAATCAACTATAATTTCTAGCCCATGTTAATAAAATGCCAAACAATCTTTTCACTTGGTCCGAATCGTCCAACTTTACTAATTTTATTTGTGCTGACAAAAATGATTCATCAAATGGTTGCATTAATATACTGTATTTTATGCCATAATTTTGAGTTACTTGATGTCTGATCCTAAACTCTTCAGCCTGATACATTAGAAGAGAAAGACGACAATTAGAAAAATTAATAAATATTTCGTTTAGATGGATAGATTATAACTTGCCTGCAGTTCAATGGATATCCAACAAGTGTTGTTGTTTTGTCATCAAGACTGTGAAAAACATTGTAGGATTAATCTTTCAACAGATACAAGTGATTGTAATACCGTGATAATATTAATTTTCAAGATTGACTTCATATCATCGATCGTCTGTCAAATATAGTAGACTTGAAATCCTGGAGCAAGGAAATTTCCAATGAAAGAGTTGCCAATGTTACTATTATTATCATGAAATATTAAACAATTTCATGACATAAGCATTAGATTGTAATTTCGGCACATTTGTTCTTGATAGAGATCGCACCTAAAATTTACAGAAAAAGAGTATCATTGGTTAAAATAATAACATTATCATCCAATATGGAAAGCTGATTGAAATAAAACTTTCAAGTGATAATCACCATTATAAGTATCTCCCATTCGGTAATTTTTTCGTCTCATTTCTAAACATGGAATATAATTGCAGTCTCTTTCCATCCAACCATCCATTTTAAGTCAAATGAAATCAGAAAACAAACTTGTATATAATCAGATAGATCAGTCAAGTTAATGACACAGCAACTGTTTACATCGATGGATAAGTTGATTTTCACTTTTTGAGGTAAATATTAAGACTGGACAATTCGTCTTTTACGTAAATCCAACTATATTAGTTTGTAGCAATTCATTGCTAATTGAAGAAAAGTCACAGAAAATATTCCTGAGTAAAAAAACAAACAAAAAAAACCGTTAATTTAAAAATACAGATTTGTTGCTTCACTCACCACTTGGGTTGTTGGGTAAATCATTAGCAGAAGAGGTTTGATATTTATTTGCTTGGGTTAGCAATATTGGTCTCATCGATCACTAACATGATTGTAATTTCCAAGCAATGTTTCCAATAGATATTTCAATACACTAGTTAAGGTGACATTAAAATGATAGCACAATTGTAAAGTTAATTAATCAACAATAAAGTAGGAGACTAAATCTTAATACTTTACATAATCTGCTTTTAGCAGTAAGATATCACCATCTTGTCTCGTCTTTTGTCTGTTTTGTTCTCACTTCTTTCTTACTCTTTTGTTTTACGCGTTAATTTCAAACATGTTAATAAGCCTTTGGATAGCTATAACTTGGTTATTATATGGAGATACTCAAGGTTTGTTATAACAGTCATCTGTTTAAACAGAACTATCAGATTTATTTATATTTATTGAGATTTTGAACATTAAATAACTCCAACTTCGACTCTTTATTTGTTTTTATTTCCATGTTGATTAGATTACCTACCAGATCAAGATGGAAGTGGTTCTTTGAAATCAACCTGTCCCTATGTTTGTGCGGTTGGTGATTCAATTATGAAAAATCTATTTGATAGTGATTTGCCGATCAATTCAAAGGGTGATTTACATGCTCGTTGCGGTGTAACAAAATTCTTGGTATGAATTTATGAGTACTATTCGTTTTTTTATTTGTCTGATTTGATCCATTTTCTTGCAACAAATTTAGTTATCATACAACAACCTTTTTATATTATTTCTATTTTATTAACAGATCAATGATTGTTGGAATGAGACAAAACATGGAGTTGATTGTTTACCGCGCAGAAAGGGCTTGAAGGAAAGAGTTATCCGATTCTCTAATGCCAATTGTACCGAAGGTATCTATGAAAGTACTGGTAAGTCACAACTCACATTCATTCTAAACCAATCAAGTAAGCAACTCATAGCCATCATCTACATTTACCCGGTGCTTTACAATATTCACTGTTATTCAATGGAATTAGTGAGAAATTAGTGAAAAGAAGTAAACAGTGGAATATCATTGTATTTAAAAGATCTTTATTGAAGTACCATCAATTTTACAAGTAATATTTCAGATATTCAACGTTTTATGTTCGATTATGGTTGACATTTCATAACACAAACTGCAGAAGCATACTTAAATGTTTCTTTTGGATAGAAAGTCCCTTCAACACATGGTCTCTTATAAGCGGAATTGTGATCAGCACAAGTTGAAGACACACTGATTCACGTTTATACTTTCTGGATTGAATCACCATTAAAAGCAGACCCACAGCTCGAATCACTGGCCCCATCGCTCGTAGCGCAGGCCACACTACTGGAATCGCTAGACCCACCATTAGAAGAGCTAGATGCACTCGAATCGCTAGCGCCACCGCCCGTAGCGCTAGCCACACTACTCGAAGCCGCGGACCCTCCACCAGAAGAGCTAGATGCGCCGCTCGAAGCGCTGGACCCACTGCTTGAAGAGCTAGGCCCGTTGCTTGAACACTGCTCAACACATTCTCCATAAGCATTCTCGAATGTGCCTTTTGGACAGAAACAGCCTTTAACACATTGTTTCGTACAAATAGGGTTAGGATTAGCGCAAGTTGGAGGACATGCTGATCCACAGGAATTAAATACCTTTGACTTCGAGCATTGCTTAACACATTTTCCAGAAGCATCTTCAAATGTGCCTTTGGGACAGAAACAGCCCTCTACACATTGTTGCGTACAAATTGGGTTAGGTTTATCGCAAGTTGGAGGACATGCTGATCCACATGTATTATATACTTTCGGGATATAATCATCAGAAGCAGGTCCATTGCTCGAACACTGCTCAACACATTCTCCATAAGCATTCTCAAGTGTGCCTTTTGGACAGAAACAGCCTCTAACACAAGCCGTTCCACAGAAGTCGGGGTTAGGATTAGCGCAAGTTGGAGGACATGGTGATCCACAGGAATTAAATACCTTTGACTTAGAGCATTGCTTAACACATTTTCCAGCAGTATTCTCAATGGTTCCTTTTGGACAGACACAGCCTTCAATACAAACCGCTGCACAGACTTCGGGTTTTGGGTTAGCACAAGTTGGAGTACATGCTGATCCACAACTAGTATATACTTTCGAAGTGTTAGTAAAACCAGTAGATGTAGACCCACTGCTTGAAGAGTGGGAATTACCAAAGGAAGAAAAGAACTCGGGAAAAGAACAAGATGTTAAGGAGAAGAGTGTAACTAAAATAATTATCGTTGACTTCATATTGAGTTTTGTTACAATAGTTTAAAAGATTGAATTGAATAGTAGGTAAGTTGATATTTTGATCGAATGTATTTCTTTTCTTTTTCATTTCTCCTTAAATACTAACGAATCAAATATGTTTACTTTAATTAATGTGTTTACTGTCTCTATTTCCACCCATTTTCCTCATGTTCAGAATAATAATTCCTTGCAAAAACTATCTAGTTTATTTTGTGATTAATTGTTACAATGTTTTGATCAAGTTATTCAGTTTTTCCTCGAGTTTTATTTTATTTTACCTAGTGACAGAAATAAAGATACCGATTTTCCCAAGTAAACTATTCCATACTATGCAGAGTGAAGACGAGCAAGTAAAGCTATACACGCAGTGCACTGCAAGCATACATAACCCTTCACAAGAATAAAAAATAGTATTCTAAAATAATTATAGACACAGACTTACCTTGATATTTTTCGACACAAACAGATGAAAATCAAAATATTTGATATATTAATTAGGTGTAAGGAGTATTAAAAAAGTAATTTAAAAAACAAATAATAAACAAAAATACTGAAATAAATTAAATAACAGTTTTTCCTCGCGTTTTTTTGGAATTTTCATGTGGTGCCATCTAGGGTAACTACAGGGGGAAATAATTAGCCCACTTTAATGATTCCTCAGTAGTTCTATGAACCCTCTCCGCCGAAAGTTAATCACGATGACTCTATATTATGGAGTCCATGAGAAAATGCAGAAACTCGAGGAAAAACCGATAAAAGTCATTTGAATCTATTTATTGTTATTGACTCTTTAGCTAAATTTTGTGGATTGCAAAACCGTTGATGATTCATTCTTTGGATTTATTTGCCGCTTTTGACATCAAGTTTAGTTTGTTCAAAGGTATTCAACTCAAAATATATTCATATATACATTTTATTTCACCAATTTGTTTGATCAGTGATTTCCTGTTAATTTACAGAAATTAAAACTACCTTTATGCATGGAAAAGCTTTTGCATAAGTAAAGAATTAGATTTACTTTCATTTTCTTGTTTCGCTGACCAGATATTATATGGTTCTCTAATAGATCATTTATGATTGATTTGAAAAATCAACGATCAAATTACATCCGATTTTCCGTAAAATCATCTAGCTGTTGCGATCACTCAAATTTCAGCATTTGAGTAAAAGCCGTTTCTACGGTCTTCAAATATTGAATGTTTTTGCGCGATTTGTTGCACTAATTATTCCTTTGAGTTATTAATTGATTCAATAAATATCTGACAAGAGAAAAGCTTAATTGTTGTTTTTCCGATTCTGTATTTCAAAGTTTACATGTCAATGTGATTATTCAGTGAAATATTATTCTGAACATTTTTTAATGACTATTTATTTTAACAATAAGATTTAGTAGAAAATTATGGTTTATGATTTCATCAATTTTCATTTTCAGATGATTGTTCTTTGCTGACTCGAAGTACAGGTCGAGGAACAGTTGGATCCAAATCAATCAAAGGCCTAGATTTTGGTACCATGGCTGGCATTGAGATATAAGGAAAATTAGATCCAGAAGTGCGAACTACAGCTGGTGGTGGTATTGGAGCTCCATTTGCTACAGCAATTGGATCGAAGTTGACTGGAGATATTTGGAAGACTGGTTTTGGTCGAGCTGGGCCCATCGATAATTTAATTACAGGAAAATCAGCTGGTTCGAAGGATTGGAAATCATTTGATTCAGGGAATTGGCTAAAATCGTTTAAAATATCAGTTGAATTTTCAACGGTTGGCTCGGAAATTGAATTTGGGAAAGGTTTTGGACAAGGTCTTGGCAAAGGTCGAGGTAATGGACGGAAACCTGGGAATCTTGGGAATGGTCGAGGTAAAGGCACAGGATTATCAATTGGAATTGGTTGCGAGTCACAATCCTCTTCAATAACACATTGACCGATTGAATTTTCCAGATATCCTGAAGGACAGAATAAATCAGATTTACATGCTTTGTTGCAGGCTCGAGGTTTAGGATTGGCACAGGTTAAAGGACAATTAGTTCCACAAGAATTCCATACTTTGGCAGCTGTTCGAGGCCTTGGGTCAATTGTCGATTGGCCTGTGGAAGTTGAGTCTGTTATTGGAACAGTTTTATTAGCTGAAACAGCCAACACTAGGAAATTTACAGCAATTGTGAGAAGTAAAAAGGTCATCTTGTAAACGATATAAAGATATAGTTATAAGTAACAGTTGAATCACCAATTTGTTTGGATAAAACTAATCTGCAGAATCGGTTTACCTTGCTTATTATTTATACTGAAATTCATACAATTTACTCTTTTTATTTCTAGAATGAGTAATTATTCTTACGTACGATTCATTTTTTTCTTGTTTTTACACCGAAACGACACCTTTGTTTGCAGCTGATGTATATTAACTTGAAAATGATGGATTACTTAAAGATATTACTATTGTATTGCCACTGTTATGTAGTTGATGGTTGTGGTTTATGCAAAGGCAAAAATGAATCAATCTTTATGATCTATTTTTGCCTTCGATACAAACAATAACCATTAAAATCATTGTTTGTCTCGTATTGCAAAACTATCTTAAATTGAATCATATTTTATAAATCATCAAGATTATCAATGACTTTTTATCCTTTTTTTTTTAGATGAACCTTGTTTCTGGCGATGGTCACACCAGGAAAATCATTGTTCTGATGAGTATGCGACTTTCGTCACTCACTTGGTTGGTACAAATCGGCTCAACTTGACAGTTTTCACTCAAGATGCTATCTGTTGGTAAGTTTTCTGGCAATTTATTATCAGTTGAATCATTTTTGCTAATTCTGTTTTCTCTTTATTTTTCAGTGATTTCTTAAAGTTCCAACAATGTGCTGTTGGATCAACTTCTGAATCATGTTCAGCTCAAGTTGAAGATTTTGTCGAGAGATTTTTCTACAAACTCGCTGGTCAAAATGCTGTCAATCGATGTAACCGACGTAAAGAGCAACCATCATATGTCATTAAATGCTCAGGGAAGAAAAATTTATTAAAAATGGATCAATGAATAATGTTTCCAATGAACCTGTTGCAATCATTTTCAATGGTTATTGACTTTTTAACAAATCTCTGCGACATGTAAACGATAAATAAAAACATTTAGAAATGAGCTTTGCTTAATAAAATTTTCATCATTTTTCATTTTTCTGTTTTTAGTTGACGTCAAATGATGATCATTAATCTATTAGAAAGACTATTGAAAACAATAACACAGAATAAGTAATCAGATTTGAAATCAACTTACGAAACGAAATGATATAAATTATTCTTAACTATTTCAAACAAAACAATCAGTGAAAATATTAAGCGCTTTGGTAATTATTAATAACCAAAGATGACCAGAAAATGTTTGATTTAACAAAATAAAATGCATGACACACAGAATCTGTACAGTCATTTTTTCGCAATTTATTTACTTCTCTCTGTATAAATTTGAATATGTTTGCTCTTATAAATTAATCAGATACAATTTCAGAGGAACGATGTTGAAATTGGTTTGTTTTAAATGCTTTTAATTTATGATTCACGTTTGTTTCATCAGCGAGAATCATTTTAGCTAATTGTTATCAGAATCACTAGACTTGACGAGATAGACTGAACAAAACATGTTTGTAAAAATTGTCAAAACTAACCTTAAGGTCTGACAGTTTTATAATGGAAAGACTTTTATTAGCTGATAAACTCAAAGCTTTTCAATCAACAGGTAAATCTTAAATAAATCCCTAAGCTTAGCGCAGTTTTGTCAATTTTTGAACATATTTCCTATTTCTGCTGAGCGACTTTGCAAATCTGACATGACTTTATGCTCAGTATCTGTTGTATTGGATTGAATGATTAAAACTGTTGAATTGAATGGTAAATCAATGGTCAAGAGCTAAATGCCAATAGTAAAGTCAATATTTAGCGTGCTTTACGCTTTGGCTCTAAATTTCTGAACATCCTTGTGATGCTTTTGTTCTTGCTAGGATTATTCTTGAAAGGATATTTGGATAATTTGTTTTTGCTAGCAACTGAAACATTACGGTTCTGTTTTAAAGGGAAATACTTGACCAATGATGGATAAAATGGCTTTAATGTTGGCTTAATTTGCTGGACGGGAAATCGCCTTGTATTTGGCTAGTTTTAGATTACTAGGAAGTGTACAATTGTTGATTTCAATTGTAATTATTTAGTGTTGTCATTGTTTGATGTTTGCATTTTATTTCCTGGAAAGTGTCTAACATTAATGTTCTAGGTTTTATCCAAGGGTCAAGTCAGGTCAAGTTTGCCGGCTTTAAGCTTCTCCTTTTACTTTTACATTGAAGGTGAAAGGTACAATGTTCATGTGTTCTTATATACACAAAAGGTAGAAAAGGTCTATCGAAGTTTAAGGCAAAGAAATGAACAAATGGAAACAGAAGGTGAAAGGTTTTTGCTTCATTTTATTCTTCAAAGCTTATTTGAGGAGAAAGTCTTTTTTTGACTTGTACTTTCTCTTTAAAGATGGTGAAAGGTGAAAGGTGAGCCAAGATTTGACTAACATTTTAAGTTATCCAAGTATATATCTTTAGTATTATGAATAAATCAGACAAAAGCAAGTGAGTTTAATTTCAATTCATTTTTATTGTAACATTTACAAAAAAATGATGAAAATAAAAAAGGTTTCTTTTCTCGGCATTGATAAAAACAACTGATTAGTTGTTTACCTGTTTTACTGTGCAAATTTT
This sequence comes from Tetranychus truncatus, assembly GCA_028476895.1. NCBI lineage: Eukaryota > Metazoa > Arthropoda > Arachnida > Trombidiformes > Tetranychidae > Tetranychus > Tetranychus truncatus. The sequence continues at coordinate 17,317,626 of CM052060.1, forward strand.
AGTTGCCAATGGACATGAAAATTTACCCTCGAGGCTCACAAATAATGTTAACCTTCCATTCAACTTTACTCTTTGCTTAATGACAATAATGATGATGATACTCGTTGTCATTATTTCCAGCATTTCTTGGTTTACTTTTTGTTTTGGGTAATCAATTTGTTGAACAAAACTGTAATGGAAGCAAAAATTACTGGAAAATGAGCATTGAATTGTTACATTCAATTCACTTAATATGCTATTCAGTCATGATTATAATGATAACAATGGTACAAAGATAATGGTCAGTTGAGACACAATTGAATGGGACAAAAAACAAGTAAAAGTTAATTTAATTTGTTGGGCTGCCAAAATTGACTCCCATTTGGTTAGAGAAAGGTTAATGTAAAGAGTTGCTTTTAAGAGGTTAACCAATAAAAGGTCGTACAAGTAATGATAACTTGAAAGTAGTCAGTGTAAATAATTTAAATTTAATTCATAGTTTCACTTTTTCTGTGACTTTAGATGGTTAATCTGCAGCATTTTGCTTTACAATTTGGGCTGTTCATTTTTTAATCAACATTGATTTTGAATAAACAAGCATGTCGCGAGTCATAATCATTACGGTTGTAATAGCTGGCAAGAGTGCAGGCACTCAACAATACAATTATTGACTTCAATGCCATGTTTAAGTCCACCCAATGGAAAGGATTTACTAGGAATCTCAAAATCATAGCTTTAGCACCGACCATTACTATATTTTAGCTTCCTTTATGAGCGAACAGAAGATCCAGTCAGACATCTAAGGTCATTGATATCTATAATAGAAAATAATTTCATTAAAATATGTTCGAGAGTTAGAGGATGGCTTTCGATGATTGAGACAGCGAAGACCGAAGGCCAATCGATAATTAATATTCCTACCCTTAGCATTAGCTTCAAAGTTAATGATTAACCTGAAACTCCAAGAGGGTGGAAGGACAAGTGTGATAGGAAGAAAAGACATTACCTGAGAAATTCATGGAAAATGTTCAGACATCTATACCAAAGTTAACACGTGGAGCAACATCGCAGCTTTCCCAAGTAGAGCTGCTAGCATAGCAGCTCAGCTATTGATGAAGTTGGTGTGTTGCATTTTCAATGCAAATGAGAAACTGAATCAAATAAGTGAACAAGATGAAGAAAAAATTAAGAATCATAGAGATACTAAATTGAAATGTGAATTTATACTAACTACAAGAAAGGAAATGTTTGAGTTTAACGGAAACAGATGAAATTAGTATCGATTAATGTAATCGATACTATCGTTTTAATTGATTCTTAGGTAAATAAACAAAAGAAGATAAGAAAATTCTGTCAAGTTAATTACTCTTTAAAAACTGATCAATGTTTAAAAGCATTGTTTATTGTCGATGCAACTTCAATGTTTTCTTTAAAAAGATCATTTGAATGTACATGATGCAGTCTTAGCGTAATAACCTTCAATTGAATTTCCTGAATGGGTTAGAACTTGGCAATGCAATTTGCAATTCTTTGTGATTCGAGATGAGCTCATAACATTTGCGTGATTTCAATTGTAGATCGGATCTTTTTGAAAATTTGCGAATTAGAATAAGTACAATCCTAGAATTAGAAGTAGTTTTACAATCTGTCATTTGCAGGGATGTTATTTTGTGAAAACATCTTTTGAATCGAAAATTTCACAAACTAATTAGTGTTGATTCATTGATCTTAAAAACTCCATAGGTCTGCAACATCAACTAGGATATTCAATAATTTTCGTTGGGAATTATCAGTCTTAAAATTTTATTTATTAATAATCATACCATAAATAATAGCGATTATTATTAATGCTTTAAAAATTTTTGAAAGCGTGAATGTCTTGACCGTCAGTTCGCAATTACTATGCTGGATAACTAAAGATTTTACCAGTCGATTACCGATAATACATAAGTCTGTCAGTGAAGAGCACTCAAAAATGTGAAAATCAAACGTCCGTATAATACTTTTTCAAGAGCGCATTTATTAATAACTAAACTGGCCCAAAATATATTTTTCTTGTTTTGTATAAATCAAAGTCCAACCATGAAATTATTTATGGAAAGATATTACTAAAAAACACAAAAATTAACATCTTAATGATTTTAATGTGGATTCTCTCCAAAGAACCTATTATTTGATATTTTACAAATTAAAACGACTGTAACCTCTTCATCATTCATGCTTGAAAGTCAATCTAGATGAAGTTTGCTCGCTTAACGGATAAATTTTTCAAATCAACAATACATTGGTCTAAGATATTTTTTTCTTTCTCAGGTGTTATGCTCTTGTTGACATTTTCTATGATCCAATTGACCATGTATCGCCTAGCAAATTGTTTCTTGCCCTCATCTAAAGCAACTTGCAAGTCCAACTTTCGTTTGGCTTCCTTGTATACAGCCATCAATTGTTTTCGATATTCGGCTTCCCTCTGGAGATGAACATTTTCACGATAAACATTGAAAAGTGGGCTTGGATCTTTGCCGACTTGGATTTCCTTGTTATTAAACTCGATTATATTATTGAGTAATTTGATTGATCCTTCTTTCCAATCAGCCCATCCACGCATGGTTTTCTGAAATAGAGAAAACAATAATAATGAGCTGGAATATTATACATATTAAAAGAGGTGAGGAAGACGTGAAAAAACGTACCAAGAATGCAGCAACAGACTGATCTTTAAGATTAGGACCGAATTTTTGCAAAATTTGGAAGAGAATGATCCAAAAACAGACACCACCAGGAACACTGTGGTCAAGCACAAGCCATTCCTTAGAAAGAGCAGCCATAGTGATACCAGTGACGGCAATGTAAGGTCCAGTCACACCAGTTTTGTTATAGAATGGATCAAACCACCAAGAAGGGAAGAAAAACATTCTGTATACTGGAGCCTCAACTTGTAATTTTTGATAATCTGCAGGGAAATTCACCAAATCACGCTGCGGATTTTTGTCATCATCAATAGTTGGCATATTTTCAGCGAAATTAACTCCCAGAATTTCAGCCATGTTGACACTTTTTGGAACTTCTTTTACAGTCTCACTAATCTTTTCATTAGGAGCTGCTAAGCTAGGTATTAGAGGGTATGCAGGACAGCAATCATCGCGAGTTACTCTAACTTCTCTGCCGTCAATAATAACTGGAATATCCTCGTAATTGTCGTTAAATGTAGGGTATATCTTTTCCTGAGTACTAGGAGTGAGATGAGATTTATATGGAGTGACTTCACACTCAACATCGACCTCCTTGATCTCATTGCCAAAAACACCAATAGTTTTAGTAGTCAAGCATCTAATATTGTTGAATGCCTGTTGACTCAATCCAGCTTTTGCAGCCTTAGCTAGCGCTGAGCCTTTGAAAAAAATAAAAAAAAATAAAATTAAAATTTATCCAAATCAAAAAATTTGTTGACATTGAGTAATATCAGCAAAATAGGTGGACATTGTAAAGTAACTGTTAAAGTAGAATAATCACTTGATAATGAAAACTTACCGGAGGCAAAAGCAAATCGGACAAACATTTTACTCAGGTGATACAATGAATCGAACGAAAAAAAATCAATTAAACACTGCAATTAATTTAATTAACCAGATTTTTCTTCTGAACCTGATTTCACCTCTACATCGGTTGGTGAAACTTAGCTAAACTTAAACAACAGATGGCAGCAGATCCAAATTACTGACATCTTGCGAATACAATGCAAACTCACTTCAGCGGCAAACACAAAATTTGGTTCTTGCCCTAATTATTTACACAAAATGATCTGCATCTAAATTGAAAATTAAAATGAGTCAAAATCTATTCATGATTTATCCTGGATTTAAATCAATAAAGTAAATCAATTTTGTTGTATTTATTTTGCGTTCTCGACAAAATAAAATAGCTGAAAGAATTAATGATGAAAGCAATAGTTTAACCCTGAAAGTAACCCAGACTGGCCATTTCCATCTGTAATATTGCCTGAAGATGATATTCCTAAACAAAAGAAAGTCAAAAATGGATAAGACAAAATTCTCATCGAATTATGGATAGGTCATTCATTCTACATCATTTTTATTTATATAGAATTAGAACCGTTTATCAATGATTTATTTTAATTCAGCGATGAGTTAACTTCAAGTTTCTAGTCAACTCAGCCATACAGCCTAGCATTAGCTAGTATCGATATAACGCTGAAAAATAGTTGTTACTAAGAAGACACAATCAACACAATTATCACATTTATGCACAAATTGACACAAGTGGGCAAATACGGGTATAAATCGATTTCTTTCAAGTTTGCACTCGTTTTGGTTTGTAAGGACATATTAATAAGAACAGAGTCCATTGGCATTATATTAGTTAATTACTTAGGTGGAGCTGTCCATTAGCGAAAAAGGAACTGGAAGTTGGATCGCGTTCTATGCAATTAAGGAAGCTGATTTTTCATAAAACCCCATTACACTGATGTTACTTTTGATAGTCAACTAGAAATGTAGGCATTTTGAGAAATTAAGTTTTGTTTTGTGTAAAGTAGTATTTCGATTTTCATTTAAATCTGTCGCATTTTGTGACCGAACAATTTAGAGAGATGAAACTTAGTATTCTTCTATAAAAGTAAGCAACACTTATCATGGACCAAACACGGTTCGTGGTTTCTCTACAGGCACTTTGATTTTGACCATTGGCCTTAAAACTTTGAGAATCAATATTTCGAGAATGACATCACTTGCAATATCGATTCTTTCACCAATTTAATTCCTTATCAAACAATAATTCAATTCCATTTAGCAAATTTCCATTAATGGAAGATTCATGATTCTAGGTGATGCCATTGACGATATATTGAGCCTCAAAGTTTTTAAGCCAATGGCCAAAATCAAGAGAATTGTAAAGCATTTGCAAAAAGTATTCAACCCATGATGTGTGTTACTGCATTTTATCGACTAAAACTAAATTTCAGCTTTCTAATTGCTGAATGCACGAAAGACGACAGGTTTAAATGAAAATCGAAATGATCTACTTTACAGAAAACAGAACATTTTATTATTCAAAATGAGTACATTTTCTAGTTTTTTATACAAAGATACATCGTTAGATAAAATCTGCTTCCGTTTAACTCGAACTCGAACTTCCTCTGTTGTGCGAAAAAATGTTATCTTTCGAAATAAGTTCATTTTCTGGTTGGCAATTAAAAGTTGCATGGATGTACTGAAGTTTTGTGGCAAAATCATCAAAATCAAACGAGTTCGAAGTTCCAACTTTGGAATCGGTTTATCGATTTATGGACCAAAGAAATTTTTGTTAGCAAAAATGAACTCAGTTTTTATGCCTCTACAAATCAAAAGAGACAACAATATGTTTTTAGTCAATTTCTGACCATTTATGTCAATTTGTGTTTCTAGAAACCATTCAAATTTATAAATCGAATCTCAAATCTGACATCAATAGAAATCCAGAGAAATCGCAAACCGTATTTGGTCCATGATATGTGTTACTTATTTGCATCTGTTTCCTTAATTGCATAGAACGCAATCCATGTTCCAACTTCCAGTTCCATTTTCGCAAATGGACGCTTTAGCTTTATTCCGCAAAATAAAGACATTTTCTGGTTGGCTATCAGTAACACCAGTAAAGTTAGTTTCGTTGAAAAAAACCTCTTCCATAATGAGACAAAAATCAATCAAAGTTTCAAGTCAGTTTGTTACCTTATTTTCTCGTTAAGTATTGATCAGATAAATTTTTAAATCGCAAAAAATGGACTAATGGTTTATGTCTGTACTAAACAAAAGAGTCTTGATGTGAAAGAAAACAATTTTCATCCGTTTTGCCCATTTGTGTCAATTTGTGCACGAACAACTATAGCAACCCTCAAGCATTGTCAGTGCATTTGATCATTTTTTGGTTTGGTTCAGTTTTCGTTTCATAAATAAAAGAGGCAATTTGTTTTAACAATTGAATTAAAGCACTTGTTTAATTTCTCTTAAAATTGTTTTACAGTGAATAAGGTGCTTACAATAACAACAAACTGTCTAATCAGTTTTTTTTCAACAGTGCATAATTTATTTCATTTGGACCACTCATTTGGGTTTTTGTTTAATGCATTCCTAGTGTTTAATACAGCTTAAAGTCTCCTTTGTTAAACCCATCTTACAAATCACTAATTGTCTTTGAATGTTTCCTTCAAAATTGGAATAATAACGAGCAAAATGTATTTAGAGTCCATTTAGCAGGTCAATCAATTAAAAATCAACATTACGGGGTAACAACAGAAACGGGAAAAAAATATTCAAATAAAGGTTAATGTTAATACAGTCAACAAATTTTTAACTTTTACATAAACATTGCATAAAATTTGCTCTTTGTACACAAACTCAATCGTAAATTGTCAACATAAAAAGAAAATGATTGAGATTTTGATTGTCAAAAGAATTATTAATGCAGATGATTGAAACTATGATCCACAAAAATTTGGCGAATGAAGAAAAGAAGGAGATCCAATAAGAGAAAAAAACAGAAACATTGTAACATTGATATCCGTGAATGGTGACAATTATGGCGATCAATGGACATAACTCTTGGAGATTGATGACCAATGGATTGAATAACATCAATTGTGAGACAATTGGTTTTTTAAATCAACAGTAAGCAGTGAAACAGGATCAATAGAGTTGCAATGAACCCAGCTTAAGCCAAAAAATGAAGATGCGTTAAAACACAGTTACAATCACCTTATAAATGTTAATGTATGTGTAAGTGTTTGCAGCAATACTAAGACTTTTTGTTGCTCTCTTTCCAGTTTCGACGGTTAATCACAATGAGCAAGGAAAAGAGTGATGATTAGGTGGATTGGTTGATTAAATTAACCCTGTTTGTGGTGAAATTGGTGGTAAGGAAGAGAAAAGATCTGAAGAAGGCACAAGGTTTTCCTTAAACGTTAACAATTAATCGGTGGATAACGTTAAACATTACCATTGACAGTTTCTCAATTAGAACAGCATTTCAAGTAGATGAAGGATGTGGACTATTTCAGGATGAAGAAGGTGATTTCAATGGGAATCAGGATCAGGCAGGCGAGTGTTTTACAGTGTATAATCAATATAAATATAACAACAATGCATATCTTTTGTTTCTCCATGTGAAGTGTAAATTAATTGAGTACAAGTATAAATCAGTTCTCAATCTTAATAAAGTGTTAAGGCTAAGTGTGTGTGTGTAATAAAAGCATGAATAAGGTGATTGATTGTGTTGTTTTTTGGTTACGATAACATTTGATTGGCTTAAGATGAGAAATGATAGTTGATTGTAAAGGGTAAACACACTGGAAATGTATCTTTCTTTGTCTATATCATGAAATTGGAAAAGAGTCCATTTAATATTTCATGTTGTTCCATTGTTTCCATCAAAAAGATATTCCTTCCAAGTAGTTCTTTGAATTCAATCGATACAAAAAAACGATTGATAAACACCAAGAGAATGGAATGTAAAGGTTTCAGTGAAATATTTTACATGTTGATGTTCTCCTTCAATACCATGGACTTTCTTTGCTTTCCTGGTGCATGAGTTGTTCATAAAACTAGTGATTTGCAGGATAAATGGTTTACAATGTATACATATATAACTTGTGTCCGTAGTGAACAATAATAATTACATGTTTCGATGAAACTACAGTTTATGAGTACAATTACTTAGTACTCAAAGTAAATTGTATTCAATTTTGACACAATTTTGGCCTTTACCCATCCTTATCTATTTTCGATTTTACTTGTTCCTACTTGCGACTCGATCCTGGCTTTATACCAGCCAATGATTTGCGTTAATTTGCATCATGTAAATCGTCCATTGAAAAAGGGGTTGAGTCTAGCTACAGAAACAAGCTAGTAAAAAGAGTCCAAGAGAAAGTGATTATCAACGTCGTATTTTGGGTCATTTTGCTAGCAAATATGAAAACTAGATTTTTTTATAACTAAACTGGTTTCACTGATATAATGATCAAGTTATAGTTGTTAAAACATTGCAAATTTGAAGGATGATTGAATCACAATTTAACAATTTCAATTGTTTGCTAGAAATTTGTTTCTCTAAAGATTTTTTGAAGTTTTATTCAAAATGTCTCCAGTGTCTTTGTTTTGCATCCAATGATTTATTTGATAATCTTGCCAGTCTCGTTCATTTTCATTGCTTTGCAGTTACTGAGACTGATTGAAGCTTTATCTAGTCATCTTTTTGTCTAGTTTATAATCACAATTTAAGTACGATATCGTTGAAGACCAAAATCAGGAAGATCCTTTAGGTTGTTGGACTGCAGGTTTATCTACAATTTTTCAAAAATCTTGTATTTCGTCTTGACTTTGTGAACTCGTTAGGTTTTTACATTTAAAGGACGATCGGTGCTCAAGTTAACTTGTTTGGACCAATTTAGGCGCAAATCTGTTTCTTGACTTGTTTTTTGTTTTGATGTTCTGTTTGAATTACAAAAGCTCGGTGAAATCAGGTATTTTTTAACATGGTAATCAAGTGTTTATCCAATAATAATAATATTAATAAGAATTTGATAGCAGAGATGATAATTATGATAATAATAATAATAATGATGGTGTTGATTATGATGTTGGTGATATAATAGTAACGTCAAGATCAGTTATTATGAATTATGATCATTAAATGCGTTAAAAGATTAGAAATTTGACAATTACATTGTTGGAAGGTTGACCATCAAGGAGCCAATATGATGAAAAGAGGAATCCAATTGAAAAGGGGAAAAAGGTCCAATTCAACTTGTATTTTCTTTGTTTTTATTACTAAAATACTGGTTTAATCCGTTGAAGTTTCCTCCTTCCAATGACTAGGTAAGTGTTGTTTTTGCTTATTTATGCTTTGGTTACCTTGTTGATAGTAAACAGTTTGGACTTGACTTGATGTATATTTATATTTTCTATTAAATTACTTGAGGTGGAGAGATTTCGTGTTTGGTTATTTAGATCTGGTTAGAGTGCATCTTCATGTAAATGGTAAACAAACAACCAAGGATGATGAAAAAATAAAGAAACAGGAGAGACAGAGGTTTTTCTTTCCAATATATTGAAATGACTCCAGGTAAATATATGCATTGGTGAATTGTTTGTCATTTTAATCATCTGATTCCAGGCAACAAGAAGGAAAATAGATGGTGAAGATGATTCCAGAACAGAAACAAGAATAAGAGGATGAAGATAGAAATGGTTAATGTAATGTTGAAGATGTAGATAAAGTTGATAATTCAAATGTTAACAGGTAACGGCTAATGATGTCATGTAATTTGCTTTATCGTATTTTCATTAATTGATCGAGGATACAAAATTTATTGATTTGCGTTCTCATCAGCAACGGAAATATAGATTAACAAAAACCAAGATTTCGGATATTACTTGGTTGTACCAAAAATAATCAATTGTTTGTGTATCAACAGATAAAACGATTCCAAAAAATGATCAACTTGCTTCTGTTTGTATTTGCTTTGTCGGTTTAGAGTAAACAAAATGGCTGAAACATCACGAAAAGGTTAATTCCAATGGTTAATTTCATGGTCAACTAATGATATTACCAGCTTTTCTTGCATCTGATTTAGCAAATCCATTTCTAATAACAACTGCATGTTTGTAAAATGCTACAAACAAAAATTTGATAAATATTTCTTGTTAGCATTAAAATAAAATCAGGAACCATCGAATTTAATTAGAAGGTAGAATCAATAATGTATGAAAGTTGATTCTTAGTCATTAACTGTTTTGATATTCAACAATGGGCTGATCGAGTTAAGAGCAATTAAAATGTCTAAATGCAACGGCCATAAGGTGGTAATGGTGAGTCCAATCAGCACTGATATTGGTAGTAAACAAATTAATGAGGAATGTGGCTTTACCAGAGAGGCACACGAAAATTTTCTTAGACAGCTCTTGCGAATTGGTGAAAAATCATCATTTTTCGGTTATTTAAATAGGCGACCAACAATCAACGAAAATTAATGAATCTATCATGATTAAACTATTGACCCTTTTCTTATCAAGTTAAGAATGCTTCAATCAAACAGTGGTTTCCCGTTCATTGAAAGTGGCCTGGTAACATGCAAATTCTGCAAGAGAAGAGAAAAATATCGAGTTAATTAATAAATATTATAGTAGTTTCAAGATGATTAAATTATATTAGGTAATAACTTAGTTGCTAGTCTTAAAACGGTTAAACATTTTTTCATTCGTTTTGAGACTTTTCATGTTGATAAATGGTGATTATAAAAGGTTTGGTGACAATAGTAATGATAATTGATGACAATAATAGCATTTATGAAGAGAGTCCAGAGTAAGACATGAGCCATTCAGCTATTCTGCATTAAGGTCGAAAATTTTGGTGTATTCAGAGCAAAAGGTCGGACAAATGGAGAAGCAGCATAAATTTCATTAAAAAATAGCCTTTTTAAATAAGCAAGTGTTTGATAATTTACCAAAAATTATTAAAATAGCATCGAAACACTAATCCAATTTATCTAAGTTGAAAAGCATATAACTAATGATTTAGCATTCGACAAAGGATATTTGAAGTTTAGTCTTGCATCGTTAATGGCCAGGATTATTTCAACATATTAATGCATATCATTTATTGGGTTAATCAAAGCCATCATCTTAATCCTATTATTTGAGCGGTGATATTTTCATGCATAGCTGGAGTGCAGGAAAGGAGAAAAGGAAAAAAAAATAAAAGAAAAAAATTAATATTAATGTGATTAACGTTGATCGAGTTGAATTGCTAGGAAAGCTGAAAACCTGTGACAGTAAAATGATGGTAAACAATTAAGAGTTCAACTCACGATCTAAATAAGCAGCAAGTTCGTGATCACCCTTCATAATTGCCAAGTCTTTAGCATTGTGATTATATGCGTCTGCATCTGTAACTGAGGAACCCGCTGCGGCCAGAATAAAGCAAGAAGTACGTTGACCATAGAGGATGGCATAATGTAATGCAGTTTGACCATCGTTGTAAGTTCTATAATTAATAAGGTCAGGGTGTAAGTCGACCAGATATTGTATAATATCATGATAGCCAAACATAGCAGCATAATGTAAAGTTGTTAATCCATTGGAGTCAACAGCAGAAAGATTGTAACCCTGTTCACGCAAACGTTTAAGTGAAGTTAAATCAGCTCGTTTAACAGCTTCAATAATTTCATTTGAATGATAATCAATGGAAATATTATCTGGTCCAGTAACATTTACTCTTACAGCTTCTGGCCTGGTTAAGCTGACACAATCACAGCCAGTCTTATTCAACTTGAAACTAGAAATGGCGTCATTTACAGTGTTATTGGCATCACTCTTATTATCATTACTATTATCACCTGTTTTGTGAAAATATGAATCACTTTGATTCCTTTCATCTCTATTATATCTGAATAGTGCATTTGAATTTTCTTCAGCTTTAAAGTCCACTAAATTTGGTTCAATATCACGTCTTTGATCAGTTGAATAAACTAACCTTTGATAAATCATTTCATCAACACTGATCTCATTATTGGGTCTAACATTGTAATTACTTAGGTTTTTACCTTTATCACTCATTACGGTTTCTTTAGAGGCACTAGGATTGTTGGACTCTGTTGCTGTTGCTGTTTCTGTTGCAGTTGTCGGTGTCCCTGGAATTGATGACGTCTCTAACAGTTGACTGGCAGTATTTACGTTTGAAGTATCACCCGAATCATCTTTACCCGATCCTGGTTCCTTGGTCGTGGGAGGTTTGAAAAGTACAATAGTATTATTGTTGTCTCCATAGAGAGCAGGATCAACTGGTGAAGGCGTCTCATCACCACTCAGCCCACTGGCGGGACTACTGTTTGCTAATTGGGTTGTAGGCACATTTGAGGCTTTTGCAAGTTTATCACGATCGTATCCGTTATCGGTTGGATCCAGAATGTATAGTTCATCATTGCATATATCAACAACATAGTGTAAATGCTCCTGGGCACGATCTATACGAAAATATCTTTCAGCAGTACAAGCTGGATGATTCATGAGGCAGAAGAAACAAAAAGAAAAGGTTGTACCAAATTAATGTGATTATTAATTACAGAAACATTGTTTACACTAAACACAGTAGATGATAATCAATATTTTGCCAAGCACAAAAAGAGTTGCTCATTTAAAACAATCATTTCAGTTGTAATTAAAGAGCAATAAAGTATGTTCATTAATTTTTCTAGTGATTTTCCTAATTAACATTTTACACAGACAAAAGGCTGGCTGTCTTTCTAGAGATATTTACATTTTATGTAACCAATTAAATAAGCCTGTTGGCTGACTAATGAAAGATTTAGAGGGCAATTTGAAATGTTTTGTTTTGAAGAAAAGTTATTTTAAGCTTTGACATATGACATGGAGATATTTGTTTTCAACATTAAATCTCATTTGAGCATGAAAGTGGAAAATTCAATTTATAAAATAGTTTTACTTCATAATTTTCCCTGTTTGTTCAGTCATTTTTGAGGTAATTTTAAAATGATGTCCCTGAATAAGCAATTAGGTAATAGATAAGAGAAGAACCAAAGGCGAAAAAATTCTGATTGATTTAAATCTTATTTGCTTTCAAGTTTAAATGTTTACTGCTTTTAAATGCGTCCCACGCTTACTGCCATAACTTCCTATTAATGGAACTTCTTGTTGATTAAGTTTAGATAAATATTAATATAATAAATGTGGCTTTTACGTACAATCGACGAAACACCAGTCATTTGAAATATCGAAGGCTTTTTCCAATCGATATCTGGCCATCTCGTCACCTGGTTCTTTATTGAGCATATTTATTGAAGTTGAACCTTTCCGATGGTTTGCAACCATTTGTCTGATTAAAGCACGAACATGGTTTAACTCGAGGTCCGGATTGATTTGTAGTTTACCTAAAACTATAGCTGTTAGATTAAAAAGAAAGAGAAAGAAATAATTCAATAGTTAGATAAAAATTGTAATTGAACGTACAATTGATGCAGTAAATACTTACAAGCATCATGAAGTCTACTTTTATCATAATGGAATGTTTCATAATCCAAGATATTCAATTTTCTTACCGGAATTACAATTTCCCGATCTAGTGTTGGCCTGTTAGCGAAAAGATAAAAAGCAGAATAAAATCAAAATAATGAATAATGATCAAGAGAAAAGAGAAATGAAAATTTTTAAATAGCTTACATGGAAGCTATTTGGCAATGAGTTTTAGATTTAGCAACCATATTTGCTTGATTTTTCACTTTTATCCTGATAATTGAAGGTAATAGACGACAAGGTTCACCATCAACTTGCATAGGAATCGTTCGTCGAGTAATTATTTTAGCTTCTTTACATTGAGCTACGCATGAACCATGACCACCTGCTTGAAGAAGAGGCTAGAATAAAGTAGATTAAAGATGAATTAGTAGAAGAATAAATTACCGAAGGAAAAAAATTAGCAACCAAATTGCAAGACAATAATCATTAACAGAAAAACTTGACCAACATGAAATGACGAGAATGTAAATGTTGGTTATATTTTCTTCAAACAATCGAGTCAACTAAAGTCAAACTAAAGTTAATGTGATTAAACAACAATGACTATCAAGAGATTACCAAAGTAATTAATTGTACAATAGTAAAGTGTTAATCTCATCAGTTAAACAGTCTATTCGATAGACCGTTAAGCAGAGAAAGGTACAAAAGCGTTGAGAAGACATTTTCAGAATATGTGAGTATATTTACCGATATTTGAAAAAATTAGATAAGGTTTGAAGTATACCAACAAATGAAAATAAATGTTGATATACATTTCACACTCTTGTGTTTGAATTAGCCTTAAGGATTTAATATTATCCTAATCAGATCATGTGCTTGGTCAACTAAGAAAATTTATCGTAATAATAGGAATGAATCTCATTCATTAAATTGAAGCACTTTATTATGATTAAGGATTTCTTGACCTTTACCAATATGTTTGTGATAAAGCAACTCATTGACTAGCAACTTTAACATTCAATATCCATCCAAAATTTACAGCCATTTAAATCAAGATTTAAGACTATCTAAAGCTATTAATAACTTATTAATAAATAAAGAGATAATTGTTAATATTATACAATAATCAGTTGAGGAATAAAGTGGTTTAAGAAAAGGATAATTAGTAAGGGTAATGCTCATAATTAAGCCTGCTGTGGAATCCATTAATCTTGAATGTTATTAAAAGATGAATTTATCTGTCATCTTTATTAATCATCCTAGTAACAATTGGATTAATCTTGTCTCTTAATTGGTTCAATTTTGTGTAAAACTAAACCTTTTCTGCTTGAATAACTTACCAGTTGATAAGTTGTAAGGCCGATAACTTCAATTAGACCATCATCAGTTCGTGGTAATTCAAAAGAAGGCGATGCACTGCCCCAGGGTCGGGTTCCTCCGCCATAACAGGGTATATTAAGAAAGAGCAACGAGTGAACTTTTAAATCTCTCAACCGTTGAGTCAAGTCAACTCCATCACATTCAACTGTAATGTAAGTGACCAAATCTTTCCACTTTCGCTGGAGCAGATCTTTACCTCCAGCTTGACCATAAAACATTTTATTTCGAAGTCGTGAATTGAAGCGTTCAGGGTGAGCTTCACGTGCTTCATGAAATTCAAGGGCAATGTGAGCATCAACACCAATGGAGAAATAATTGTTGATGACATTGAGTGGTAAAGACTCTTTGGCACCTTCAGGTGTATCGGCTGCTTGTTCAATTAAATTTAAATCTGTATTGCGAGTCACTTTAACATCCCAACGATCCAGTTGAACAACTTCACCGTCTTTAATGTTTAACAAAATTTTGGACACGGGTTCATCGGTATAACCTCCACCCCAGCCTAAAGCACGAGCTAAATCGTTACCAGTTCCAAGGGGAAGAACAGCAATGGGTGGCGAAGGTTTAAAGCCAATTTCATCGAGAACAGATAAAATCCAACCAGCAGTTCCATCGCCACCACAGGCAAGTATCCTTAAGTTTGGAACTTTACGGTACAACTCGAGTCCAGGCCTTGGACCTCCTTGACTCAAATCAAAAACTTGACGTGGATTGAGTAACCATTGAAATTTTTGCATCAATTTGGACCCTTGGTTACCTCCACTTTTAGGATTGATAAAGACCAGTAAAGGTTTTGAATCAGGCGATGGGATGGGTTTAATTGCAAAGGAACGGTGTTGTCCAGGGGCACAGAGAGAAGGCCGAGGTTCAGTGGGAACTGCACCAGGAGGTGGAGGTGTAGGAACATTAGGCTGTGGACCTGCACCCAATGATGAGATTGCGGTTGATGATGTGACTGTTATTGTTGATGATGTTGCTAATGATGATGATGATGATATATCCATTGGATTGGAATTGTTAGGCTGAGATTGTGAAAGAACTGCGGATGAAGAGAAAGAACAGGATGGTAATTGATTTGCCGACAGAGGAGTCAAGGGTTGCGGTGCAGAGCTCGATTGAGGTGGCATGGTTGAGGTTGAGGTTAAACCAGCTGTTGGATGGATCGAAGGTGGCTGTGGTGAACAAGAGGAAGATGACGATGATAAAGGGTGAACTGGAAGATGGTGACTGTTTTCACTTGAAACAGCAACAATTGGCGAAGGATCTTCTTTTTTGGTTCTTCTTTTGGATGAAGATCGCTTATTTTTTGGAGATCGACGAATAGATGATTTAAAAGAACCCTGAATAAGAAAGAAATGCAACATAATTAATTCAAAAGAAAACCAAATATTAAATTAAACATGTCCACTGATCAATGAATCTTGAATAGCCATCTAGCCATTAACCTTCTTTTAGCCATTGACAATTATTCCATTCATCTTAATTTTTAATCAATCTAATAAATTGTCTAAACTAATAGACTTGTCAGTCTAAAAGAAAGACGTTAGCCATTCAATAATTTCCAGTGCTGCCAGTTTTCACAGAAAGTCCTTTACCTTTCTGGGCAATTTCACAATCCAAGAATGTGGTATAATAAGATCTTTATGAATTCCTAAACTACATGTTTCTGTGAGTCTTTCCAAGGTAAAACAGTTCTCTTTATTATGATAGGCAGTTTTGCACCAAGAACAGCTGATTGCAACAATTTCCTAAACAATTGAAGAGGAAAGTAAAGAGGAAAAAAATTAGCTCATAATATCAATTAACAAATGGATACAAGAGAAATGATTAAATTATTGATGGAAAAAAAGGTAGAAAATAGATTATTAATAGACAATAAAAGGTGAAAATGATTAAATTAACCAACCTTATTTGCAAAAGACAATTTTGATTGAAATGATTTTCCACATTGACGACATCTACCCTTTTGAGATCTCCTGTGAACCCAATGATGATGTATAACAGTTTGCTATTGAACAAGAAAACATAGAAAGTAAAAAATAAATGTTATTAGCAACTAATTCAGAGCATGTCGATCAGGTTGCAAAAGTTCATATTACCAGAAAGGACAATTTTTTCAATGTATACACAAGATGGATAAAATATTTAAGCCTCAAATCTAGTTAAATTGAAAGACTTCAGGTGTTATGTTTAAAATATTCAGAAAAGGTTACAAAACACTTGAAAGGTTATGTGATTTCACGTATAAATATTCATGCAAAAAATGTAGAAAAGAATTGAATAAAGAATCTTTGGAATGAGCTTTGAATATTTTTCATGAAATGTTGATCCATTTTTCATAAACAATTTTAATTAAATTAACTATTTTTACAGTTCAAATAGCTCATGAATTAGCTTTCAATTGACCCAAAAATGATAACTCAATTCAGTGTAGTCCAGATAAGTCAACAAAGCTTGTTCAAATATTACTGGAAAGGAGAAAAAAAGTGATAAAATTCAATGGAAAGTGTTTCAACATTGAAAAGCTTTTAAAACTAATGAATTCAGGTTATTAAGAGTTGAATTATTTTAGCGTCGATTCTCGTCTATCACAGGAATAACAAAAAGTTAACTCAATTCTTTTAATCAATTGTATTAATCGAGTAAAATTTGAGGATTAATCAAATTAACTAGTAAACTGAAAATTGTTAAAGAATGATTATCATAGAGAGAAGAGAGAAAAAGGTTAACTGTTAATTTAAATTCGTTTCTGGTTCCATTTCCCTGTTCTTTAACCACTCACCATTGTAATCACCATCAATCAATGGTAAAAATAATTAGATTACCATTTAATTACTGTGTAACAGATGAACAGATTTCAACATGGATTACAATTGGATAGGGGAAAGTTTAAGGTTTGACACTTAATCTGTTTAACATAAAACTAATCGCCGATCAACCAGTAAATCAATAGGATCAAAAGTGACTTTGGGTGAATCGCGTGAGCATCTCAACTGTCATGGTAAAAGGTATTTCAATCACAGTTTTGTATTAATCAAATGTACGATTGAAAGTTAATAATATTGATTGCAGTATGTTTAGCTAACCTTGACTGTAAATTGATCTTTGCAAATAAATATTAGATGAAAGAGACTTTCTTTTCACCATATCAATCAATGACCTTAAATAAGATGTTTCTGGTTTTATTGGCAGAGGAAGATGATGATGATGATGAAGGAGGAGGAAGAGGAAGAGGTAAATGAAGAGGGAGTCAGATGAAAGATTATTTTGTTTAATCCGATGAAACCAATCAATTACAGAAAATGATTGTTGACAAAGATAAAGAAACAAGGTTGAAAGATTAAACAATCAATAATGGATGGAGAGTAAACTGTTTTCATTCTGATTCTGTTAATGATTTTTAATGTTAACTGAACAGAAGAGGATAAGAGTGAGAGGAATGAACAAACAGGGAAAATGATTCGTTTGATTTAAGTAAAGATCAACAATCATTTCAACGATATAGATCAATGTTGATCAAGTTATCATTACTATTACTGCCATTGCGATTAAAGTTATTAAAACAATATCATGAGTAATGGAGAGACTGAATTGCACACTTTAATGGACAGTTTGTGTTGAAATTGGGTTTCACTGAACAGCCTAGACTCAAAGCTAATTGCAATATAAACTAAACAATTTTGCAGGTTGATGCAAACTTTCCCTCTTCAAGATGATCACACTTTTGCAAAAATATTTTTTCAACGGAATTTCACTTTTCAACCATTTTTCATGTTGATTTGTTTCATCATTATGAAGCGTAAATTAGCGATCAATTTCAAACAATAATTGTATGAAAATATCAAATGGAGAAATTTGCATTTCCATTTTGATGAAACTTTTCATGAATCACACGGGCAGATACTCACTTCTCTGTATTGACGAACTCCAACATCCTTGAAAGTCGGTTTACAGTGAAACTTGATTTTATCAATCAAGATGCCGATGCAACCAGTGTGGGCTGTAATTTTACAGGCTGGACAACAAAGTCTTGGACCTTGTTTCTGTGAAAGAAGATACAAAAAGAGATAAATTTAGTTTATAGTTTTAGACGATTGTTGAAGCTATTGGAAAGGTTATTCAATTTTGACCATCTTTAATGGTAATTACAAGTCTGTGACAGAAAAATAAATTTTGAAATTAAAAAACGAAATTCTAGGATTTTCTAATTTTGTGCTTCTAATCATTGATGTTAAAGAGATGTTTGAAAGTTGTTGTGTTATGTAATGGGATTGGAAAATACATTAATCAAGGAATATCTGTTATCATGTGTTATATCAATAATGAAGTGAAATGTGCATGATGTTTGCTGTTATCAGTTTTTGAAGCCTTGAAAAGCATGAGTAACTAGTTTTTTTTGTAAAACAAATATGATGATTCAATCAGAATAAAGAATTAATAAGAAACAATAAAAGTGAAATGGTAAGAAAACAAATTTAAGTATAAAATTGACAATTGATGAAAGGCTTCATTTTCCGCCTAATTGGTGATAATTAAAGCTGGAAAAGGAAAAGAGTTGAACTTACTGAGCATTCATTTTCACCAACATAACACAGATCACCAGAAGTACTGGTTGAAACCCATAAATGGTCCCCATTGATAGCGGTTTCCTAGAGTAAAGTTAAAGATTGTAGAGAAAGAGAAGAGGAAAAATTAGAACCAAGTTTATCGAATTAATCAGCCATGGATTAACCATCTTCTGGTTTTGTATGTTATCTCAGCTAATCAATCAAGTGTCAACCTCAATTTCGCCAATCAATAGATCCTGATCCATCCATCTTGGTCAACGCTAAATTGGTCAATTTATGTTATCAATTGAGAGTAACAATGACAATCATCAGTCGTAAACAGTTAGACAAAATGTCTTTCCCTTGAGGATGTCAATGGTATAATAATATTAACA
This sequence comes from Tetranychus truncatus, assembly GCA_028476895.1. Lineage (NCBI taxonomy): Eukaryota > Metazoa > Arthropoda > Arachnida > Trombidiformes > Tetranychidae > Tetranychus > Tetranychus truncatus. The sequence continues at coordinate 17,336,946 of CM052060.1, forward strand.
CAGGAAGGCTGAAAAATTATCAACTCTGCTGATTATATAAACTCGTTTGTTTTCCTCCTTTTATCCCAACTATTTCTGTGGATCCAACATCAATCCAATTGATTACAATTAAAGTAGAGTCAAACTCTTCTTTTCACTAATTAAATAAATTTCCTTTTAATTGAATGGATAAAACTGGATGCTATCTCAAGTCCATTTACATTGTCAACACATTCTTTCCTCATCGAGTCTAACAGAAATCCTGAAAAAAACCTAAAAAATTAAAACAATGTTCAAATGCATGATGAAATAAATGAGCAAGATTAGTTCAATTTCATGTATACTCATTGCAATACAATGGTGATGTTTGAGTGAAATAATGATGCAAATTGAATGATGATCAACGTAAAACTGTTATGACAAGCAACTGAGGAAATCAGAATCTATTATGTGTAAAGACAATCAATCATATTTGAAAAGCAAAGACAAATTGATGAACATATCGAATTGTTACTATTCAATTATATTGCTAATTTTAACATTTAAGAATCAACTGTGGAAAAGGTATTAATGAAAAAAAAGTTCATCAAATTATTGTGAAAGGAAATCAATGAAAAATAGTTTACTATGCAAAAGTTAAATTGAGATCCTGATTAAGAGAGAAAACTTTCAATCTTTCAATCTAGATGGATGGAAATTGAAATTAACATAAACTATGATCACCTTTTTTTGCGACTTCCGTGTTAACATGATTTTTTGTCATTTTTCACTATCAACCGTAAACCTTGTGAACCGGGAAACTAACAACTGTATATCAAACGGAATCGTCAACATCATCCATGGTAAGTGGAAACAAAGGCAATAACAGAAGTGCAAAAATAGGTTTTCAAGTTGCGAGTTGCTATAAACAATATCTAAATGTGTTTTCTCATCCGCTAATTGTTGAATAATGAGTTATAAAAGGCTGGGAAAGCAAAGACTATAATGGTTTCAATCGATTGATTGATGCCAATAGGTTAAAGAAGCGTACTCATTTTGATAACTGCATTACTAATTTTTGTAGAGGAAAAAATAAAAGTCACTAATCGAGTAATTTAAGCTCTCAACAATGAATGTACAAACAAATTTATCCATGGATGATTTTCTGCCATTATTATTTAACCATTGCTTGAAATGTAACTGGTAATGAGGGTGATTAGCAAATAATCCAGAATTAAATGTTAAGGGTTGTGTGTTTTGCTTGAGTCGATCGAGTTGATCAGGCTGGTTGAGATGATTGACTTGATTGATACGTGTAGACGGCTGTTCAATGGTTGAACTCGGTAATCAATAACATACCCCCCAGTCCGGAGCACTTCTTAGAGTTCGGGTTTCACCATTTTCTGTAGATATCTTAATCTCACCCTGTATTGCTTTCCTGTAATAGAAGGAGAGAAAAAAATATATTAGTGAATGTCCATTGGAAAGGTTTTTGGTGAAAAGCGGAGAAAGTTTTCTTGTTTTTGATTAAACCAAAGACAAAAACTCGAGCCAACATTCATTGGTTCACAACAAATGTTGATAGACGAACTAATTTATGGATAAGGAAAAAACAAGTTTGCCTACGAGTTGTTGAAAGCAGAGATAAATTAAGGCAAGTTGACTACAGTTGGAGCATTTAAAATGGACTAATAGCAGAAACAAGATGATTAAAGCAGAGGAAAGATCATTATATTTGGGTTGAGATTTTCTTTACATGGAATCAGATAAGAGATGGTGAATGAATTTGGACGGATATTTTAGACAAAATTTCAAAAATCCCATTCATTTGATTTAGTGGACGTTAGATTGAATTACACAAGCAGCTAATGATGCCGATCAGGTTTAGTTATTGGTGTTGGTGAAGAGGATAGAGTTGATGGATAAATAATAACATAACCGAAACAAATTATAAACAAGAAATGGACTGTAACAATAATCACAACATAAATGGCAAGATTTTTTTGGTCAAACAATACTAACAACTAATACGGCTTCTAGTATATTGTTTAAGTTAATAAAGCAAATAATTCATAATGTAACTGATAATGATGATGATGATGATAATGATGATTATGTTAAAAAAAAGCTAGTGACGATGGTAAGAGCAATAATAATGAGTATGTTGGCGATGAAGGTGGATTGTTGTTGAATGATTTGTAGGGCTCATGAGATGATTAACTTGATTTTGATGATGGTGTTGACAATCATTGTAATTTACTGACGATCAGACAGATAAATGGCACTAAGAAACGAATAATGATAATGGCAAAAGGCAAGCCAAAGATCCATCATCAATTTGGGTAAGAGAAACCAGAAAAAAACAAAGTCTTTTCCAAAAAAAAAGAAAAATGTAAATCACTCTGGACTAACAGGTTCACCAAGTTGACTTGAAAGATGCCATTGAAATGCTTTGTTGAAACCATACTTAACCAATTTCATGTTAACAAATCAAACCCTCTTGACTTTAACTAAATACACTTACTTTAATCACTTTCTTGTCTCTCTAAACACACTTTAATATTAGCAACTTATTATTTTCAACTTTCCCTCTACTTTTCCAACTTTGGTCTATTGATACGCACATGGAAATCTGGTTAACCGACGTGAGAATAGCTTATTCCCACTATTTTCACCGTCAACCATAACCGTTGATTCAAATGAGTTGTTGGCTGTTTGAGTAATCACCATTTCTAATAACGTATTAGTAACGTAAAGTAATTTAAAAACATTTGTACACAGGTTAATTAAACAGGATTAATTAAAGGAAAATACAAAAGCAAACTTGCCAAGGTAATACAGTTTAAGAGAAGCGTTGAGGGATCGTTCAAAAAATTAGTTACTTTACATGTTGCCTTGGTTTTCGCTTCTATCCGTTTCTTTGACTTTCACACTTGTTTCTTTTTCCCTTTTAAAAACATATCAAAACTGTTCATTTGTTGATTCAAAGATACAACCTGTCTTCCCCTGTAAACCTAATGTTTGCAGGAAAAAAAGTGTTCAAGTTATCCAATCTTTGCCTGTCACATATAATGAAATTCAGCAACGGCCGTGTTTTATCACCGTAAGTATAGAGTATTACAGTGATTAATCTTGTAATTTACTTACATTGCACTGAAACCATCCAATTACTGGATGTAAACAACAAACAAATTCACAATGGATACGGATTATTGTTAACATTTAAAGACATTTTGAAAGACGTTTCATAGTTAATTTAAAATTGAAGCAACAGGTAACAGAAGAGCTCAAAAACAAGAACATCTCTTTCAATTCCAAGTGAGTGTTACACTTGTTTTCACTTGTTTTCCTCAAATTAGTTTCAATTTGGTTAACATGACTGTTTCTATTTAATCTTTTTTATTCACTTTTAATGGTAAAATTATTGTTACTTGGAGTAAATTTGATCAAACGTTGGAAACAATTTAACAATTAAAGAAACATTATTGAAAGGATTTATCATCTTTCCATTATCATTAACAATCAATTACTAACTCAAAGGAAAGGAAAGAAAAACAAGATTACCAGTTATCAGCTGTTTTTACATGTGACTAATTGAAAAGCTTTAGCTCTTGATCTGGATTCGAATCCAAATCTTTTCTCAGCATTTTTTAAATCTTCAAATGATACTTTTTCACAATCAAAACCATTTACTAATTATTCTTAAATCATCTACATAATTTAAACATTAGCAAAAATTTCACTTCAAGACTTTCCTTCAACTAATTGCTTCACCGGTAAAACGTATAAAAATCTAAACCAGAATGAGGCGCATTTTAAAGGGCAATAAAATTTTACAATTTAAATCATGTAATCAACATATTAAGCTAGTTTCCAATGTTGCTAAGCCAATTTGGGGATGATGATTGTGAGACAAAAAGACTTGATCAATACAAAACTAATCCTGATAAAGCAGTAAAAGATTGAACCAGAAAAAAAATAACAAAAGGGATTGAACCAGAAGAGAATCAAGATGAAACGTCTATTGTGTCATGACTGAGAGTATTAATATTGAATAGATTGCTCCATGAAAGCAACAATAAAATCCGAGTCCAAAGTTAATCCAACTAATTGTAAAGGTTAAAGAAGAAGAAGAAATCATTTAAAGGAGAAAGAAAAGGTAAAAAAAAGAAAGACAAACAGGTAAAGAGAACGACTAGAGAAAAAGAAAAAAAGCCAAAAATAAATCCATGAGAATAAGTTTAGACTGAAACTCAAACAATGATTAAAAACTCATCTAATTACAAGTAATCTGCTATTATTAATTGATAGCAGAGAATCACAATTAAGTTACAAAATTAAATGGCACAGATTAAAGGAAGAGCAAAGTAAAAATAAATAAAACTAAACACTTAATGATCAAATCATAATCTAAATGCAAAATAAATATAATAAGCAATCGTTACAAACGCCATCTCTCAATGCGTTTTAAAGGTACTTTTAATCCTTCAACCAGAAGAGCGCCAAAACCAAAATTGATAAAGTAAATAAATTTTCAACTTTTTATTAATGAATCGTAAACATTATTTCAGCAAATAAACCAAAAGTAAAAGTAAATAAAAAATGGAAAAATGGCATTTTCAGATATTCTTAAACAAATTTCAATGTAAAACATTCTCTTTACTCTTCATTTGCCTGAATACAACCAAAGCTTTATTCATGTTCGCCGGAATAAATGAAATTGCGTTTTTCGTTCTTTACTCAAAAACTTAACCAAACTTCAATTCATTTGGTTAACCAGAAAAAAAAGAATAAAGAATAAAAATTCAAATTCCATTGTTGCTCACAATTCTTAAAGTTGAATAAAACAGAAACAAAAGAATAAGCAAAATCCCTTGAAAAACAGAGAAACAAATAAGATGAAATAATTTCTCATGAGTCTATCATTTGTATACTAATCTTGAACTCTGAAAGTCGAACAAAAATTGAACAAGAAAATGCAGATAAAAGAGAAAAAGAAAAGGCAAACGATAATCTTCTACAGAATTTTCATCATAAAAAGAAAACGAAAGCTGTCAGATTGGTTCAGCGTTATTCCAATGGATTTTTCTTCAAGTGGACATACATTTCTGAATCGACTTCGAATTGTTTCCTTCGAGACTCGAGTTTCAGGTAAAAGAACTTTTCAAGCCAACTTGCAACTTCTAAATGTTAACAATTGAATCACAAAATAACAAAGTTTCATCATTTCTCACTTTTTATTTGTTCACTGAACTTGTTCCGTTTTCACCATTTCACACTTTTCCCAATTCATTGGAAAACTTTGACAAAATCATTTTTCACTTTTTTTTCAGTTTCCATTCAATGTTTATCCTTTAGCTTGTTACATCAATTTTTCCGTCTCAACTTATCTTCATGAATCGGAAATTTCATCTCAATCATGGCAAGAACGAAGCAAAGAAAAGGAGAAAAATAAAAAATAGAAAAAAAATTAACTCAATTTATATTCTCAATGATAAATGAACTGGCAAAGTCTATTAACATTTAAATAGAAGTAAGAAAATGAAGAATTTACTCGATAAAGCAAGCTTCATGAAAAGACAGAAAATCTCAATTTTCCAATAAGATTGATAACGAAAACAGGAAAGCAAAGTGTCAAAAAAAAGATGAAAAATTTTCTCAAATAAAAGGCCAAAAAAAGTGCAAAATTTCCTTTTCGTCTAGCGAATAATGTTGAAGAGAAATCGCAATTTATCCAAAAAAAAAGTGGAAACGTTACTGCAAGTGATGAACAAGTGAGAACTGCGCTGTTCCCAGGTTCACCAAATCTCAAATCTTTAATAACAATGTTACTGGAAATCAATTTTTCCCTTGATTCACCTTTTAAACTCTTTTCTCCCATGAACGGTTTTCCCTGCATTTTGCTTCAACATCACTTTGAATAATGTAATAATGAAGTTACACTTTGAACAACAATTTTTTGATTGATTAACTTAAGGTTTGGTCAATATTAATGTTTTCACCAAATCGTACATTGCTTCAATAATCTGTTTTCATCATTATTATTATGATTATAAATTATGTAGTCACAGTTGGAATCAATATATTGAACAAGAAAAGTTATCAACAATCAAAATTGAGGTCAAAAACTTTTATCAATTTTGCTAGTTTTCCCATTTCCATCGAAAACAGTTTACAAGTTAATCTTGATGATAACCAAACAGATTGCTATTGAAACATTAACATCATTAATGTTGAGATTCAATTTTATTCAACCAATTAATCATTCCAATGATTAAATCTTGAAATTTTTAGAAAAGTGATTTCGAAAAGAACTAGAGAAAATCATTTTATTCTGTCGTCGTATTTGATTGATTGACAGGCTTAAAGTGTTTCAACTTTTCTCTTGTTATCCAAGCTCAACCCATGATTATTGTCGTTATTAAACATTAACTGATCACTTCGAATGTTCAATTTGTCGAGCGTAGAAATTTTTCCATCAAATACTTCGATACTCATGCAATAAGTTTCAACTCATTTAATCAACTAATCAATCATCAATTAGTTTCCACTCACTCAACTCCAAACCGAAACAATATTGATTACCATTATCAACAATTTATTGTACAAAACTGTACCAAATGAAGCAAGAACGAAATTCCAATGAGCAAAACACTCCCAGGTAAAGAACAACATTTTCTCCAAGTAGAAAAGAAATCTTTAATTTCTCATCAGAACAATTCAATAAGAATTTTGAAAGTTGCATTTACTCAAATATTCATGTCTTGTATTGAATGAGATTGGAAAATGAAAAAAAAAAGATTTTACTTTGATATTAAATAACACTTTGGAGATGCAAATGATTTCATTTTTGAAACATTTTCCCATTAACATTTCAACCTTGATCATGTATTCTGAATCCTTTCCTGTCAACATTGCAAAGTTCAACTTTTGTTTCTTCTTCAACTGTTCAATTGGTGCGATTACTGTAATTAACAATTAATTGAATGTTTACAAGCAAAAGAACCGTTAATTTCAGTTATCAATGTAACCAAATGAAATTAGACTCAATTCAAGTGAACAATATTAATCATGAAATGGTAAACAGATATTGCTGATAATAATAGCATTGAGCGAATAAAAATAATGTTCTTTGAATATGAAACTGAATCATTAATAATGAATAACAATCATGGTGATTGAGTGGAACAATTTTTTCTCTTCTTCTCTCTCTCTTTTTTTCTTCTTCTCTCTACTTTGACTAAAGTTGATCATGATGATAATCATGAGAATCTGGGAGAAGAATCATGAGAAGATAATTACGTAAATTGATCTATTATAATATTGATTTATCATGTTGATGAAGTCATGATGATGATGAGAAAAGCGTTGAATGAAGGGTTTCAATTAAATGAATGATTTATTTCCAATAAAAATTGCAAGAAACAGAAACAACAATCTGAGATGAAAATAGAAATGAACATTTCACCTTTTGGCCAAAATTTTTCCGAAATTTTCACCTTCACTTCGACTTTCGATTCAAAGAATAGGAAAAGAAAAGCTATTAGATTATCAGTTTATATCGAGTGATAATATTTATCATTCCCTTCTTTTGTCAGAGAATTTCACTCTTTTGTGTTGGTTTTATCAATTGATGGTGAATGATGAACATGGTGGAAAGAGAAACCAAGAAAATGTGACATTTTTTTCCCTTCTTTTCGTTGTTCGACTTTTCGCAGTTTCGAGTTGAATAATTTTTTCTTGGGTTTTCATCATTACCATCATGAGCAACTTTTAAGCAAATGAAATGTCAAAATGGATAATAATTGTGAAAAGAATGGCATTTTTCGTTCTTCTCATGTTACCATATTATTCAGAAAGCATTATCATTCTCATGAGATAAACTCAGAAATGAATCAGGCAAATGACATGGATGCAAAATCGGCTTATAAAATAGTCATTATTATGTGTTCAAAGGAAAATGGAGAAAAAAAAGGAATAATTCGATAATCGCAAAATCTATTTGCTTAACCAATTTGTCTTTTTTTTTATCATTTCCATCATATTCCAGCCTTTTCGCTTTTCCATGTTTCCTTTTCAGTTCATCATTTTGATTTGATTGGTGAATGTTATTGGGATTGGAAAATGTATTACATGATGGGAAAAAGTGTTCACTCAAATGCTCTGAAACTGTCACAACTTTTATTTCTACCTTTACTTTTCGATTCCAAAACTGAATCATGAAATGCAAAAATCAACTTTTTCTTCTTCTCTCTATCAGAATTCAATTTATCTTTTGACCTTTCTCTCTCTCTCTCTCTTATTACATCAACTCTTCAGTCTTGTGATTGAATAAGTTTCAGATTAACTTTTCATTTTGATTTGAAAATGTTTGTGTTGACATTTCAAAGTTTGGTTAAAGTTGAGGCTTAAAATGACTGGAAATAAAAAATCGGTTGAAAATTCAATTGAAAGACGAGTTAAATGAAGAATCACAAATTTTTATCTTTTCACCATCGTTTTCAATTTCATCATTTCTCTGTTTTTGTTTCCTTGAAATTTGCTGAGAAATGGAATTCATGGAAATGAACCAAATAAACTTGTTGAGATTGAAATGAATTTTAAAAACAAAAAGAAAACATGAAAAAAAAGAACATCAACAAATGTGAAATATTTCCTTCTCTGTTATCTCTTTTCAAGCTCAAAATTATTCAATTTTCACTGAACAACAGGAATACATCATGCAACTCAATATTATCTGTCAAATCAATTATTCAACGAAAAAGGCATTTGCTTCTCTTGTAAAGGCAGTTGTAATGATGTTAAGATTATCATTGACAAGAATTGTGTCTTGAAAGGCTAAAATGATTGACCAAAGATTCATTGTATTCTTGAGTCTAAATCAGAATTGATCAAAAGTCTCGAGTAATCAGATAAAGTTGACCTTTTTCGATGTGCGCTTTTCTCATCAAATGTTCCTCTTGCAAGTGAATGTTCAACTTTTTTCTCCATTCATTTCATTTTCTCTTTTCTTCCTAATCATGTTCTTCTGCATGATTAACATGAGAAACAAAAAGACCAAAGAGAAGTCATGAAATATGCAATGAGCTGAGGAACACTCAAAGTGAAATCAATTGAATTGCCTATCAATGAAGAAAATGAAAATGCTAAAAGAATGTTACATTTCTCAAGATTAATGAACTTTTATTGAATAAAAACGTTGCAACCAAAAACCAATCTCAAATAATCTGATTAAAGATTAATCCTGAATCTCATTTGTTCCATATGAAAAGGTTGAATTTCAATTGAACTTGAAATGAAAGTCCAAACGAAATTGAAACAATGGAGAGAAAGGGAAAAAAAAAGATTTAACCATTTGGCTCAATTAGCATGAGAATCGAGTGCATTTCCATGAAAGCCAAAGTAAACCATTATTTTACTGGAAAAAAACTCGACTTATTCCTTTTCTCAAGTTGAACATATTTGATTGGTTTAAAGTGCAGAATTGAATTAATGGATTGATTGTTCAAACGTGACTCATGTTAACTTGCACAATCTGAATTGGACGAAGATGAAGAAGAAAAAACTTTCGACCCAAAAGTTATTAAATTTTCTTCTTGTTACTTCAACTATTATCATATTACTTCTCGATTCTCTCTGTTTCTGGCTATAACGTTACATTAGATGAACGAATGTATTTCATTGAAAAAAAGGTATTCTTTTCTTTCTCTCATTTTCCAGCAAAAAGTTCACCAGAATAACCTTTTCTCCTCTCTCTCTCTCTCTTCCACTCTTTTCAGTCAGTCTTGAAAGGCAACAAAAAATTATTATCATTTTGATTATTCGAGGAAATGGTTGAGAAAACTCTTGGGTGCAACTTGAACTTTTAGTTATCCAATATTTTCATATTGAATGGAAATTATTTGATCAAAGTGTTCAAAAGAATGGACAAGAAAAGAGAGAGGAAAACATTCAGATGGAAGAAGGGCAAAGAGATGAGGAAAATGAGTGACCATTAAAGAGATCAAAAATTTTTCTCTTTACCATTAAATTCCAGTAAATGTACTTTTATCACAAAAGCTGTACATTTGCCTTCCATATTCGTCATTATCTTATGACAATATTTGTCTAAGTAATATCGCGATTAGCCTAAAGTTATAAACTTATCTATTTTTGCTGCATTCATCAATTATCCATCAACTCTGGTTGACTTGAAATCGGAAAATATTTCGTTCGAACGAAAATTTCTCAATCCGAAAACAATTTTTTTTTCGAAAAAAAAGAAAGTTTCAAAGTCAGAATCATTCCGTTTGACTTTTAAAACTCATAAGAACTCATTTAGAATTAAAAATCAGCTAATTTAATTTCTTTTTGCAAAAGTTGTTCGAACGAAATTTCTTGTCTCCATCCAAGAATCGAAAGACGGTTTCAAGCTTTTTTTATGAAAGCAATGAAACTTTCCTTCGAAAAAAACGAAAAAAACTTCAAGTCAAAGTTGCGTTAAACGAATGTTCACTCATTGATAATTAGAAAACTTTTCTGATTTTCCTTTTCTCCACAATTTTACAGATTTCGTTGCCGAAAGTTAGTGAAATTAAAGTTTGTCTGATCAAGTAAAGCAATTACTGTAAGCGACTAAATTGACATTAAATTTGCTTGTAATTCAATTAAGAGTGAAAAGTTTGATTAAAATGTGGGAAATCAGGAAAAGGAAATATTTTTGGATTCTGTTAAAGGTAAACTTGGAGTGAGGTTTAAAGTTGATATTGAAAGAAGACTGTTAATGATGAATTTGAAAAGTTTTTCATTCTTCCCTGTTGATTGGAAAAGCAATTTGTTGAATGAGAAGCCAGCAAACACATAATTTACAAAGGAAATGTAATAAAGTTGAAAACTTGAAACCTCAACATGATAAATGATATTAATTTAATGAGAAAAAAAAACAACTCGAAATGAACACAATTCAAGTAAAACCAACTGTCATTTTCCCAGAAAAACAAGGGAAAACAATTTTCTCGATATTCCACCATTCAAACTATTCCTTGAAACTATTGAAACGATATTTACTTTTATTCTTGTTCATCAGTTTCCTTTAATTGCTTTTCAACTCTCTTTATTTTCCTTTCCATTTTCCCCTTTCGTTTTCACGATAATTTACATTATTCCATTTTTCAGATACATTGTGATTTATGATCATGTCAACCTTAAACTCAACTTGTTCTTCCCTTTTTTTACCAGTTTTACTTCATTTCCTGTTATCATTACTTTCACTTAGCATCATCAATATCATTATCATCATTATTAAACATCATCAAGTAGCAGATAGAGTGAACTTCACCTCGAACAAGGCGAAAAGTTGGACATTCAAGATTCATTTTTTTCCTCGCTTTTCTAATAACAAAAGCGATAAAATCTTCAATCAACTTTTCCCTCTTGATAACTTGTAATAAATGATGAGATTTTCCAAGGTAAAAGTGAGATTAAAGGGAAGAAAGAAAGTTTGTCAAATTCATTCACTTTTTTTTCACTGCTTCTCACTTTCGTTCTGCTCTTTCTGACAGCATTTTATCAAAATAAAAGTTCAGCAAAATTTTACAGATGAAGGCCAAAAAAATATGATTGATAACTTTTCAACCGTTGAAATGTTAATACAAAAGAAGTGAAAAAGTGTCCAGTGGCAGTGGAAAAGTTGAAACCAGAAGAGAATAGAAAAAATATTCATTATTTTTCCTCACTTTTTTCCCTTCTTCTTCTCAATTCTATTTCAGGTTGAAATAAAGATTTGATCTTGACTAACGATTCAGTAAATTTCACTTCTGTTATCATTTTTATTGCTAAATTTTTCGTATAATCAATATTGAAAAAGATCATTTATAACGTTGAATAAATTGAACATTTGGCTCTTTTCCTGTTGATGGAACGAGGCAAAAAAAGGTGAAAACTTTCTTGGAATGAATAATCATTATCAGATGAATTATTTCTGCTTTTAATGATTGGGAAAAAAGTGCTGAGAAGTTTAACCTCGAAAATGAATTTTCATTGCAAGCTCAACATTTAACATTGAACTTTGCATAATACAATTAAGAAATGTTTTTAATACTTTTGGTTAACTTGCATTTTCACGAGCAAACTAAGAAAAGTTGATTTGAAATGAAAAATGCAAAGGTTGAGGTTTCCATTTTCATTAAAGCGATAAAGAGTTTCAATTTGCAACGAAGAAAAAAAAAGTTATCATGCAAAGGTAAAAGAAATTTAATTATTCAAGAGAACAAAAAATATCATTCGAAAAATGAAAATGAAAGATGATTCAGTCTAGCAAATTCAAGTTACAAAGTTTGTAAATGCAGTTTTCCAAATGCAAACCTTCAAATGTGTCGAGTTGGAAAATAGTTTCTTTTTGATACAAAACTCTGGTTTTTGATGATCGTTTCAATCAACTGAAAATATCATTTGCAACCAAGAAAAAGATACCTTTTGGAATCTCCATTTACAGGAGAAATTATTTTTAATTACGAGAATTTTGCTGTTGAACACGAACTTTTTCAACATTTTATTTCATTTATAATTTACAGCAAATTCATGGTTCAAGTTTGTTCTAATAACTAGTTTTACGAACCTTTTCCACTCTCATTTAAAGGTGAAACTAAAAGTTATGAAGGAAAAATCTTGCAACCATTTCTATTCATACTTTTGATAAAGTAGACATTAGAGTGTTACGTGATTACGATGTTGATGGCAAATGGCCATGATAATAGGAAACGATAATAATGGTTGAAATAATAAAAAACCACTGAAATGGTGTTAAAAGAAGTAAAAATTAATATAAATAAATAAATTGCTTCTTCTTCTGTTTACTTTTGGTTACAATGTTCAATGTTGGTGATAACATTTGGTTCATGTTGACGTTGCAATTTCGCTTGGTAATCAACTTTTACCTCTTGCAATTGTAAAATGAACAATTCATGTTCGGCTGGTTGTCATTAAATCCTAAGTAAAACTGCTCACAATTTAGAGCTTGGAAAGAACCAGAAAACTCAAAATCTTGACCTTGCATTAGTAAATGAGATTGACGAACATAATTGATGAGAAAATTGAATTTTCTCATTTGTAACATTCGACTCATTACAAGTGTTGCCATGAATTATCGTTGATTCAGGTTTGATTGAATTCAAAAGAAAAAGTATCGATTTCTCGTGTTTTCTCTTTTCCCCTTACAAATTAGTCCTTTACTTATCACATTTACATTCAATTTTCTGGTGCAATGTTCATGTATCAGTTTTACTGTTTATGTTGTTTTTTTCCTTCTCTTGTTCATCATGTCTTTTCCTTCCTCCCTGGTTATGATATAACATGTCTCAAGAGGATAACTAGTGTTTTGGCTTTAACTTTTGCTTTTAGTTTCATCATTATCATCATTATCGTTGGAAGATGCAGGGAAGAGAAAACGTTGAGACACATAAAGAAGTAAAAGTAAGGTTGATGAGGTTCAATGTTTTTACTCGAGAATTGACTGTTAAAGGTAAAGGATGATATAAGATGATCAAGATGAGAAATCTTTTTTTACATCTTCGCCTTCTCTCTTCATTCTTGGCCTTTCATTTTGCATTCAGTTTGAATTGATTTTTATCGGGATTATCAGAGAATCGTTATTTTTATTATACAGCAAAATGTTGGAGTGAATTTGATCAAATTACAGAGCAAGTTGTAGGCTTAAACCTTTTAGTCTTTATCAAGACTGAGGAAGGGAAGGCAAGAAATGGATGAAAAGTAGTAAAAAGAGGAAGATAAAGGTGAAGAGAGTAAAGGAAAAGGGATGCTGAATGATAGTGACATTGCTGAGGAAAAGTGGAAAATTGATACAAAAAAACGAGAAAAGATATAAAGAAATGAAAAACAAATGTTGATGGAAACAAATGTCTATTAAATGTTCCTGAAATGATCAAATGAACAATTGCTTTTCCATTTAATCATTGCCATTTGTTGCGATCTGATGCTCATGGTTTCGGGTTCAACCTTTTTGGTCTTGCACAACGAATTCATCGAGTTGAATATTATTGAAGTCGATGAAAGGGAAAAATATTTTCCAGTCGAAGTATCAAACTTGGAAAATACAACTTGCATTTATTTGAATATTGAATTTATATCTTCAAGTTCAAACATTTTGCTCAATGAAAAGTAAAAGTTGAAGTGCGAATGTACAAGAAGTTAATTCATTTTCGATTGAAACTTGATATGAAGTGGTTTAAACATGAAAAGTTGAAAAATTATGCTTTTCATTCAATTGCTGTAACGAAATTTTATCGATGCAATGCTTACTGTCATTTGCCTTGTCAAAGAAAATTCAAGAGCTGTTATCGTGTTCATTAGGACTCAGTGTTGCAGCTGATTTTTCACTCAATCAGAATACAACTCAAGAATGACTCTGTTATTGAAATCTTTTATTCTTCAATCAGTTTCTCATCCTTCATCTCCATGTGTTTATCCATTACAAGCAGACAGTATAAGATGTAATTGAACATTTGGTTGACCGTAAAAGAAGAGATTGAATAAGAACTTGAAATTCATGGAGATTACTCCAGACTGCAGATCAAAAGCCACAGACTGATTTGAAATCAATTTGAAAGGAAAAATTGGTTGGAAAAACTTTTTCATTCCTTTTTTTTCGATTGCAATTTCGAATGTAAATTTTGTTCAATTTGCTTAACTATTAGTTGCAATTTTCGATAACGAAATTGAACCCAGAAGAAAATTCAAGTTGCAAATCTTTAGAAATTTATTCAAATTTTTTTCTAGTCTAAAGCAGAATTATATTCCTATGACAAAATTGCGCTACAAATGGTTTATTTAACCAAAGAAAAGAGTGTTAAAAGTAAAGAAAAAAAGTTCCAAATTAAGATTCTTGTTCCACTCGAACATATACTTCATGGTCAAGTTGTTGCCATCATCATTACGAAACAACAGGAAAACGAGAAATTTTGAATCTTTCCAACGTTTCTGAACATTTTTACGCTCAGATAAATTTGAGTTTTCTTTTTCCGATTTGTTCCAAAATTTATTTCTCTTTTGCTTTTGGCAAACGCTAAAGGCAAAGGTATCATCATCATCACCATCAAGAGTAATGTGAATTATGAAAAGAATGACCAGAAACTCATGAAGCCATTCTTTGTCTTGGAACATTTTTCTCTTTTCTCTTTATGCTCAAATCAAAGTTTACTGTTGGCCATTTTGATCTCGTTGACAGTGATGAGCTTTCATATAAAAAACTTTATCATTACCATTATTGTGATCATCATTTTTGTGTCATTTTTTTCTCGTTTTTGGACAATGAATGACAGCCTAAAGATGAACTTGTTACAGTTACATTTGTTAACTGTTCATAATATCAAAGTTAAACAAAGTCTTTTGTTTTCCAACAAAAAAAACGCTTTCTTTTTTTTCAAGTAAACAGACGAAACTTGAAAAGCACAGTTGAACCATTAATCCAGTTTCGCACAGTAAGCCTTTTTTCCCACTAAATGCTAAACATTATCATCATTAATTGTCATCAGTTTGTTTCTTTGATAAACAATTACAATGACAATCAAGAAGGATATACGAGATGAGAAGAGGAGAAATGGATGATTAGAAGATGTTCACTTCTTTCAGCTATTCATGATGATAACAATGGAATTGTTTGAGAGAGAAAAAAATGCGAGGAAAAAAATCATTTTTTCATCTTTCATGATGTGATATGACATTTTTTTCTGCCGGAACTTTTTTGTCTCTCCAATGAACTAAGCAAATAAGGCATCAAACACTATTCTCAACTGCAAACTCGAAACGAACGACGACTGAGTCAGAAAAGAATAGCTAAAAACTTCGAAAAAAAAGGTTCGAATCTTAATGAATTTCGATTCGAATAGTGAGTCGAGAAAAAGTGATAGATGCGTAAAAATGACATCAGTTGCAACTCATTGACAGAGAAAGGAATGATAATGAAGATGATCAGAGAATTCAGAAAGAATTCAGAATTTTCTTCAGAATTAATGAGTTGCCTTTTTTTGTTACCTAACCTTTTTCCATTCTTTACTTTGAACGATAACAAGTTACTGAGCAATATCATGTTATCGTATTCTGCTTTAACCTTCCTGTTTAGCTTTTGATAATATTGTTTATCGAACTGCAAAAAAGTAAATTTCAGCCCGAAAAGAGATTACATTGAAATCCTTTTTTCATTATCATCAACAATTGGAATCATCATTACCATCCTCATGGTAAAGCCATTTTATTTCTCCTTTCTCCTTTTTTGCCTTCGAATAAATCATTGGTGTAAAAAGAGAGAAAAAAGGTTAAATCAAGATTATTCCGCTGAATTGTTGGTGGTCATTTTATCTGAGAAGGAAAGGTTTAAGCACTATCATAGGAAAGAATCAAAATGTTTGTGTGTTTCCA
This sequence comes from Tetranychus truncatus, assembly GCA_028476895.1. Classification (NCBI taxonomy): domain Eukaryota; kingdom Metazoa; phylum Arthropoda; class Arachnida; order Trombidiformes; family Tetranychidae; genus Tetranychus; species Tetranychus truncatus. Next base: position 17,353,314 of record CM052060.1, read on the forward strand.
AGTTATCTGATACAGAAAAATGTCGTTTCCCAAAAAAAAAGAGAAAAGTTTTTTGGTTATTCAACTTAGTCTTTAGAAGCACAATTTCCTAACTCAAGCTCAACTAAACAATTGCTAGCATTTGGAGTAATGATGTAAAATTCATTCTCGTTTCATGTTTAGTCGCACTAAACTAGACACAATTGTAAATATTAAAAAAGGCAATGACAATGGAAGCAATATTTTCAAGCTTTTCAATGGAAATGGAAAAAGTACAAAACTTCATTTCTGGAGTAAAAGTATTGAAAAGTTGAATAAAATAAATTGATTGTAAATGGAATTTAAAGTTGAATGAAATAAGCTTCGAGTTTTGATAAATTATTGTACAATTTTTCAACTAATTTGCTGTTTCATCTATTGGTGCACCAAACGAACGGGTTACATCAGTAACTTTGTAATGAAAGTTGACCTTAACTGATCTTACCCAATCAATATTGAGAATTGATCAAGTCCAGAAAAGTAAGTCAAATTAAAGACAGAAAACGGTAAAAGTGCAACTCGCTAAAATTGAAAGCGTTTCAATAAAATTAATCTTCGCACAAAAAGGTCTTAGTTTTTGCACAGAAGAGATTAGATGGAAAAGTTTCCTTTTCCAGCAACAATTGAAGCTCTCAATATAAATAATTGATTCATAATCCGTTGCAAAGTATTATACGTTTTCATTATGAATATGATGAAAACATTTTTACCACGGAATGGGCTTATCACCATGAGAATGCTAAAGCTCAAGAATGAAACCATTGAATTGCAAAACACTTTTTAACAACGAAAAATGTTCGTCAAACTGTTCATTTCAAGTTTCAAATCTTGATCGAACCTCTTGAAAAAACGAAATTTTCTTAAAGTTTCGAGTTTTGTTTCCAATCGAGTTTTGCTGTACTCAATTAAGCTCAAATCATTCATCATTCAACAATGAAAGGCCACTAAACATAATGATATGTTTGGAGAAACATTAATGGTTACTTTTGAGGTAAACACCAATTGAATGGTCACTTCTTCCTTGGAACCCTTTTAACTTTCAAATTATTGATTATGGTTCTTCAGGTTCTCCATGGAGATGTTATTGCCTGTGGCCTTACCAGTAGAAGCCATTGTTCAATAAAAAGCTACAATCAGAGCAGAACTACAAAGATTTTGATCATTGCAAACATAATATCAACTTGTAAAATCCATTTTTGTTTTGCTTGGTAAAGCCCATTATCATTATTGGTTATTGGTACATCACTGTTATTAAGTTGGTTAAGTTGGACATGAAAAAGAGCTCAAAAGAAGAAGAAATGAAAACATTAAAAAAAAGAGTTTTCCTCATGAATATTGAATTTGTTTGGAAAACACTGTTTTTCATTAGAATACTTTCAATTTTTCCTTTCAATTTGCAAAGTAAATTCATATTGCAATATCATGGAATCATTTTGACGTTACGTTTAAAGCAAAAGAAAACAAGAAATGATGAAAAATTCGTTGATGTATTCATCAAACAAAGCCTTTCAAAACTTTTCACAATTTTTAATGTAAATGAAAAGTTTCCCTTTTTCACATGCAATCAATCAATATTACAAAGAAGAATTAAATTTTCGGTTAAATTACGAGAAACTAAACAATGCATTTCCGAGTTAGTTTAGTTGCAAAAACATAAACATTTAGTGACAAGGTTTAATCAAAATTCAATTGCAAATTTCATTTTATTGGGAAAAAAAGCTGTCGAAAGATTTCCCCGAAAGTTGATTTCCATCAACATTCAACTGTAAAGATTGACATTGCAGGACAAGAAGACTATCATTATCTCGACGGCAGGCTATTCATTAACCAGTCCCTGATCATAAGTGAATTGAATCGATCAACATTTGCCTTTCATGATATCAAATTCAAGTTTACTGTTCACACTAATTGGCCATTTAATTATAGAATTTTGTATCTTTCTCTTTTCGACAAAGGGTTACAGGGTCCCTTTAGAAAGAGAAAATTTCGAAACTCAAAATTGTCAATTAGAGCTGTAAAGCTGGTATGAGTTTTAATGATGATAATGATGGAAAGGGAATGAGCAATTGTAAGGTAAGAATAAGGCTGAGAAGATGAAGGAAGGATGAAAGTGTCTTATTAACTTTACAAGGATTTTAGAGTGAAAATAAAAACTTTTTGTCAACCTGCAACTTACAAGATCAATTTCATGTGTTCAGTCTGAAATTGACATTTTTTTTCCTTCTCTTTCATTCACTTTTAGGATGGCAAGTTGGATGAGCCTTTGGAAGGGAAACAAGAAAATTGAATGAAAGGTTGGTAAAGCGAGGGGGAAAAATTTGAACGAAGAAAAATGTTAAGAAAACATGTCAATTACAGTTTGCCCTGCAACTTTTATCCTCATTATCATCACCAGAATCTTATAGTTTAATAGAAAAGTGTAATCATGAAAATGATCAACGTTCTGAGTTGCAAATTGTTGTATCAAAATGAGAGGAAAACATGAAAATATTGAACAGAAAAGGATTGGCAACAAAATTGGATTCACCTGCTCACCTTAATGGTTTATTTAAAGCGAGATGAGACTAATATTAATTTATCGAGTTGAATGAAAATATTAACTTTAAAATGTTCTGATGGGTGGGTCGAGAAGAAAGTCAATTTCAAGATTTTCATTTAAAAAAAAATGATTGGAAAAGATTGTAAATTGTTCACAACGATATTCATGACTTTGTCCCCTTTTCATAATTAATGCAGCACAAGTCTTTATAATTAATACAAAGACTAATTGACACCATAAATGCTCTTCCTTTTGTCTTTTATTGTTGAAAGATTAATTTATTATGCAAATCAAATTAACAAATTTGTTTACATTTGAGAATGCACTTTGTTCAAGAAATAGGAGAAAATACTTTGACAATCGAATCAAGCGTCAAGACTTTGTGGGCTTGTCTGGGCATATAAAATTAGTCCATTAATGCTATTAAAAACTTGTCCTTTGACAATTTCCCATCGAGATGAAAGTGAGAAATTTGATTTCGTTCAATTATGAAAGCAGATTGTTTCACGAAACTCATTTTACTGATGTAACTTTACGATTGACCAGAAAATGCTCTTATTTTGAGAATAATAACAATAATGTCAGTAGGGACACATTTCGATAATCGATAAAGGGCACTTTAATGCAGATTAGAAATGTTTAATCTATCAAAGGTCACTTAATAAGGCAATAAAAAATCGACTATTTACACTGGCAATGCAAGTTTACTTATCAAATTCGAGAATCGATCAATTTTTATTCAAGTTTTACAATAAATTGGACCTTGTTTCTTTTTCCATTCATTTGAAAATTATGCATCTCTGAATGGTAAAAAAAATAACCGATATAATCGCTATTATTCATTATTATCGAAATTACGATCATTTAATTTAAATTACTAGCAATTTATTCAGAATTTTTTTTCTGTTGAATTTGCTAATTTTTCGACTCTACAAGTTTACTCTGCAATGGGTGAGTGTCATTCTGATTGACTATTCATCTGTAAACTTTAAAAACTTTATCCTTATGAAGGTTATCATTTTACTCTGGTGAGCAATAACAACCATAAAGGCAATAAAAATTACACCATGAAAAGGAAGATATTATTGGTAGAAGATGGTGAAAAGAAGAGAGAAAATGTTTCCATTTATTCTTTGACTCGCAACTTTTGTCAAGGTTATCCAGTGTTACTTTTTAATGTGACCTCTGATCCAAATTCAAAGGTCATTTTCACAGATTACAGTTTCTTAGCAATGATTTGATTAATAACTGCAATCATGTCTCTTCTCTCTTTACTTTTTCAGTGCATTTTCGTTTAAATGGAACCTCTTTTCTTGAATAAAATAAACCTTTTCAGCTTCCAATTTAGAGCATTGAACCTTCTTGCAAAATTCAAGTTTCTTCATGAATTTGACTAAAGATGTGAAATATCGAGAGAAGGAAAAAAAAAGAACTGAAAAAGAGTGAAAAAGTTGAAAGATTTGGTTCCAACCGCGCACAAGTGAAAATGTTTATCAACTTGTTTATTAACTGAATTAGATGATGGATCAATAAAATTGGTAACCATGAGAAGGAGAAAGCGAGAGAAAAGAGAGAAGAAAAAGGTAAAGGTTAATAATGATGCAAATAGGATTCTGATGATTCTGTTTCTTTTGGTTCCTTTTTTTCGCATTTTGACAAAATTCTGTTGGAATCATTTCTCTCTCTCTATCTCTCTTTCAGTCTCTACTCTCTCTCGTTTCAATATTAACTGTTACCTTTCATTTATTGAACTGAAAGGTAAAAGCAGAGAAAAGCTCAATAGAATTGAAATTATTGCTCAGAGTAAACCAGGAAAATAGCAAAATTGATACTAACTTTAAATTGTCGATTCATTTACATTCAATGTTATCTGATTCCAAATAGGAAAATAATATTTTACTCTTCTTTAAATGATTCAACTTTTATCAAAAAAAAGTGCAAAACTGAAGTGAAATAAAAAAAGAGGAAAATAACTTGCAATGTCAACTCCCTTGATGATGATTATATAAAGTGAAAGAAACATTAAAACATTTTACGAATCGAATGCTAATTTTCAACTGCAATTGTCAATAATTTAATTGACTGTTTGATTGTTGTCAAGATTGAACCACACTTTATTGGACGTCAGCATTCGATGCAAAAGTCTTGATATTTTCGTGTTTTCATGGGGAAAAAAAGAGCGAAATAGCTTTAAGGTTAAACGCTTCTGTTTAAACATGCAACGAATCATCGGATGGAATCTTCATTTTTACGACTTTCTTCAAAGTAATTAATATAGTGTTTACACTTGCTTTACTTTTATGTGAACCATTTTATCCTTTAAATAGCTTATTTATTCCAACATTTGGCCATCACATTTCCATGCTGTTGCAAGTGAAAAATGTTTTTTATTGCTGATTGATAAATGTTTACATGAAACGAAACATTCTTTATTACCTAAAAAAAAAACCTGAAAATGTTATATTTAGCTGAGAGAAGCAAAGGCTTGTTATATTCAATGTAAAGTTTTGTTTTGTTTTTTCAATCAAATTTCTTTACTTTTTTTTTTCATTCGCATGGTTGTAATGAGTTGAGAAAGAACAACAAAAAAAGTTCTCATTATAGCTCATGAGAAGAACATGAAATCATGTTGATAAATAGTAATCATGTTTTAATCATAACAAGGAATTGAATTACGCACGAATGAGCCCAAACAGAGGAACAAAAAAAAACTCAGAAAATGTTGAAATGTAATTAAGTAATCAATAGATTCCAATTATCGTCATTAAAAGGAGAAATAAAACAAAAGTAAAAAGAATAATAAAAATCATTCGTTTCGATAAACTTGCAAAATACAGTTTACTTGCAGAGGTGAAATGGCTTTGCATTGCAAGAAGTTTCAGAATGAAATTGAAACGTGAGTGAAAAGAGGAAGATGATAACTGAAAGGTAAGTTGTTGAACATTGCAAGTGAGAAATGAAGAGAATCTAGAAATTCGGAATTGGTTCAACAAGAAGAAGAGCAAAAAGATTATCAAAATTGGAATGTAATACTTTTCACTCTGATTATCATGAGAATTAATTTTGACACTTTTATATCGCAAGAAGCAACAACAAAAAAAGAATGGAAAACAATCCCTGTTCAATAGCGAAACAATATCAAGTGAAATATCAATTTTCTTTTCAAACTTTTCTTTTCCATATTTGCAAAACGAACAGTTTTCCCTGTCAAGATGTTCATTTTTACGGAAAAAATTGATTTCCCATTGTTAATCAAGGTTACATGTTTTGCATGAGAATTGAAACAATTTGGAATAAAATTTCAATAAAGTGACAACAAAACTCGTCTAATTGTTGAATTAAACGAAACTGGAAACAGCTCAAGTCTCATCTGCATTCAACCTTCACTCTAATCTTCTTGTTGCTTCAAATTTCATTTTCAAATTATGAAAATTACAATAACAAAAGTTTTCCTCTTTTGTCTTTTTTTTTGCATCAAATTTTTTCTTCACAAAATTATAACAAATTGTGAATAAATGAGAAAAGGCAAAACAGAAATGATTTAATCAATAGATTAAAGTTGTTCATCAAAATTTTCATCAAATTTCATGAAAGATGAGAAACGGCAGATGAAAGTGATAATGATGCATGATGATGCAGCGTGATATAAATCATTTAATTTTAAATTGCCGATGAAAGGAGCTTTGACAGATTCGATGAAGAGTTCAATTGAAGAGATGAAAATATGTTTCCATTTTCTGATGTTTATGATTAAAGTAAAAGGTAAGAAAACTGAATGACTTGGAATTAGCTATTTACAGTTTTACTTATTTTACATCCAAGTCTTTTGAAGTTGACAAATCAGAGTCGAAGTTCTGATAAACTTGGCTAATTTCAATTCTGAATTGACAGTTGACTAAACAATTGCTTGAATATTGTGACATTAAATTATCTTATTGAAGGTGATGAGAAGAGTCGAGATTGAATGAAAGAAGAAGAAGAAAAAAGTGTTTAAAGTTTGAAAGCTAATTAAAAGTCAAAGTCAATTGTAATTGTAATAATCAGATTGAACATTATTCTGATGAATAAACTGAATGTGATGGTGCAAAAAGAGGGAAAGAAAAGTGCAAGTTAATGAGAAATTTTGCGAGAAAAGAAGAAAAAATAAACACAATTTGAAAGGGAGAAAAAAAGAGGAGGAAAAAGCAGTTCTGTTGTTGAAAAGAAATGGAGAAAAAAAGAGATTGGTTCAGTGGAAAAGATAATGAACAAACTGTAAAAGTCGTTCTTTTTTTACCATTTCATGGAAATTAATTGAACTCACAGCTCAGCATCCGTCAGGTTGACAGTTGGACAGGAGAATAAGAGTCGAAAAGGAGTGAAGAAAAAAAAAGAAGTTCTTTTTATCGAGTGATTAAAGAGGAAAAAGTATCATAATGTTGCACCTTCGTCATGTAAATTTAACCTTTTCTTAACTTTAAAGGAAAACTTTTTTCTTTTCAATTTCAATGTAAAACTGTCAAAATATATGAATTTTGGTGGTTTACCTTTTCAAGTTCAATTGTTTGCCTTTAGACGGTATAATCCACTTGACAGGGTTAATAAGCGAATCACAGGGTAACGATGCAAAGGTAATACTATCTTTACTGAACAGAACAAAACTCGATAAATTCATTTTCGATTGATTCACAGAGCTACTTTGATTGGTTGGTCAGTCTGAGATGAAAAGCCAAATGAAACTCATTGAGTCTCAATTTGATCTCAAATTTTTAACCAATTTGCTTGTAAATGGAATAAAGTTGATTGTCCATTAAATCGAGAAATTGATTTCCTTATTTATCATAATTTAATTTGCTAATATCGAAAATTTTCTTTTCTTTCTTTTTTTTTCTTTTCCAAGAGAATGGAAAATGGAACAAAAGATTATTCATTTTGATTCAGAAGATTAACTCGATGCTAATTGAATCTGTAAATGGTGCATTTGAAAACGAGTACAACTACTTGTTAGCAAATGTTGCCCTTTTCATTATTAACCGTATTATGAGCTTCTAGTGTTGTCTACGTGATGGTTGAGATAAAATGTTGATAATGTTATGATCAACTTGCAATAATGATGGAAAGCAGGAAACTCTTAAGAGAGAAAAGAAAAGATATAAAAGATGAAAAGTGCAGACAGGGTGAAAACATGATCATGGTGAGAGATGAAAATGGAACAGCAATTTTTTCTCTTCTTCTCTTTTCATGATGGAAAATATTGGATGAGGCGAATGTCAACTTATGAATTATCACTTTTAGGAAATCCTTTTCTTTCTTTTCTCTCTTTCTCTTCATCTACTTCTCTCCACTTTACCATTAAACTTGAATTGACAATGGACATTTGCTGGTTATTAATATTTTACGACATCAACTGGGAGTTTATTTGGGAAATGAGGAAAAGCTTTTCAAGTAAATAAAATAATGAAATGTAAACAACAATCATCATAATGCACTTGAATATCGAGTTCAATTGTTGCAAATTTTCATTTGCCAACTCGTTTCATCACAACAAGTTATCAAATGTCAATTTAAATTGTAAATATCTTTTTGCCATCTTGAGGGAGGGAAACATGCGCTCAGTTTGGCTTAGTTTTAGGCAATAAATTTTATTCCGTTTCCCTTTCATTGGATTCAACATTTATCAATGTCCATTTTATGTGTTGGCAAAGTGTCCAACTTTTCCAAGTCAACTTGCAATTACTTTGGACAATTTAGATTAATGGTCGACTTTAATGGTTTTACATTTGTCGATTAAACTTCATCTCAATAGTGAGGAAAAATGTGAAAACTTTGATGTATTGAAGCTTCAATTGTTTAACTTACTTTAAAAATATTTGCTCAGGTCGTGATGATTGGACGATGAGATATGGTCCGTCTGGCTTTGTTGGCAGCGAAATGTCTACTGAATGTGATCGCTGTGTTTTGGTTGGCGATGTTTCTTTGGGCCGAGAACCGAGATTTTCGGGTACTTTGAGGAATGAGGCGTCAATCGAAGCGGATCGATTCTGTTTGGTCAAGGGTACTTCCAATGAGATTACAGTTATTCCGTTGCCCAAGTCTTCTTCAAACTCTTGCAAGGGTGATGATGCTTCTGGTGGTGGTGCAGCTGATAGTGTGACCATGGGTGATATATCGTCACCCGAAATGAGGCACTGAGCATCTGAGTCACTTGCTATACGAGCTGTTTTCACGTGAGTGGTAGTGGTTACATCAGTGCCAGTTGCTTTTGAAATCAGCTCAGAATCACTTTTAGTCTCTTCTTCATCCCTGGGTGAACTTGGTTCAGATGAAGAACCACATTTACTGAGAATATTTTTAACGTGATTCTTGTCAAATGGACCGCTAAAAGTGGCATGATCATGTTCACCTTCATTCAACTCATCACTTGCCGATCGTCTTCGTGGTCTAAATGAGCGTCTAGATGATGCACAAGTGGCAACAACTTCTTCATCTGTATCATCATCTTCTTCAGTTGTTAATGAACCTGTTGATGAAACAAAAGTTTGCTGCAGAGCCTGCAGAGCAGCCTGTTCCTCAACCAGTGAACAATGGATGCATTTTTCGCCGAAAAACAGAAAAGGTGAAGCTCGGCCTGATGAGGGTGACGAAGATCTCCTTATAAACAGCTTCCACTTGGGAATCTCCAGAAAAGATATGGAAGAGCCGCATCTCAATTTCCCACTCATGGCCTCCTTGCCCGAAGCCGAATCAAAAGACTTTGATCTTGCACTTTTCGCAGCCAAAGGTACATCAAGCATTTCACTGCCCGACGAGAGAACCTCGGGTTCTGTTGTAAGGGAAGAAGGGTCAGCTTCGGTACTCAATGTTGTTGAGCCAAGTTCGTCAAGTCGAATAGAATCAATGTCACGACGAATACGAATCTCATCGTAAGAAGCAGATCGAATCTGACGAACCCCAACAGGCAAGGACAAGTTGTTACTGTTGGTGAAACTATTGGCTCCACAAGCGTCAATCTTTTCATTGGAGGTTGAAGCACACGAGTCAGGCACCATGAGAGAATGATAGCTTTCAGAAGTTGAATCGAGTGTCAACACGTTATTAAGATAATGTGAACTTGCACCCGAAGAGGTTGAAGGTGATGAAGGTGAAGCTATGTTGCCACTTTGAGATCTATCAACTCGAGAAGTTGAAACATTTTTACGACGAAACTTGTCCCGAAGACGTTGCATATTTAGTGAAGTAAAAAGATCAACGGCAATCACCGAAAATTCAAGTTGACCAACTGAAAGTACTGAAGATGATTAATTCACAGAGGCAAATGGAAAGGCTGACTTTGAAAATATTGTTCAACTAAACTATCAATCTGGAAAGTTAAACATTGTACTTTGAAAAGCGGAAAATGGCAAACAAAATTATCCTTCATTTGTTGCACAAAGCAAAGACACTGTTTATCAACATTATTATTAAATTAACACAATCATATTTTTACCGTTTTTCATTATTTGTTCATATGTCAACAGTTTAAGAATAGGTCTTTTGTTTATCAATAAAGTTGATTAAATTTTGGGTTAATTTTTGCTCTTTTTTTTCATCAACCAACTTGGAGTGATTGGTGATGATAATGATAGTGATGAAACTAAACGAATGATAATGTTTGATGAAAGATTGAGGATGAAAGTTGCATTTACTTGGGAGGGAAAAAAAAGGAAAACAAAACTGTGTGTTGATAGGAAATGAGAGTAAAGGCTAAAAGATGAAATGCCTTTATCTCTTTTCACTGTTCAACGTTGAACACCAACTCGATGCTTCAATGTATCAGGCTTTTCCTCTACTGAATAACAGCAGCAACATATTTTTTTGCCTGCTTCTTGAGGCTTTTATTTTCATGTTAGTCTCATATGAAATCTCACTCGGTTTCCCTCATTCCCTCAATTCATTCATTCAGTTAGTCAGACATGATGAGGCTGAAACTGAATGATGATAATGACCCTGTGGCTTTTTACATTGACTAACATGCCATCTACTGTATAGCTGAACCATTACTTTATCGATTGAAAATTTAATTCAACTGTTTGGTTCTATTTTTAGACGATTGCAACGCTACTCTACGAGTCAACTTTAATTGGTTGCTTTACCAGTTAATAGGTGGCGATAGTTTACTAAGCCTTTACTGGTAACTAAGGATATTATCAGATGTAAGCAGTTTATGCAAGATGATGAATGATGTTGTTTATCATTTACATTTACATTTTAATCTAGATCAAATATGGACCCTCAAATACTCAGTGACTATTTTTACGACAACCAATACTGACAAGCTGTTCACTTGAGATGAACTATAAATCAGCAAGTAAATTTAACTTGCAAATTTGTTCGTTTTGAATTTATGGTCGGAATAGCCGGTTTGGTGTTATCAACCCAAACCTGAAAAGGTATGGTAAAAGGTGGCGCAAATCAACATCGCTTCAATGCCTTAACCCATAAGTCTCGAGTTGATGTTTAGCAAAAATTGACCTCAAATCGACTATCGATATGCTTGGATACCAAACAATGCTGCAAAGATATCGAGGTCTAACTCCATTTTTGCAGCTGTAAAAGGAGCCATCAGTAGGATGAACTGAATCTGTCTCACGATTACAAATTCAATGCAAGTGTAAATAACTTAGCGTTTCGTTTTCAAGCGCAAAACTTTCACATTTTACTGCAGACTTGATATTTCAAAATATTTTATTTAATAAATGTATAACAAGGACAATTTCACCTGGTAAAGCTATCATCAAGATCAAGCGATAAAAATAGAACTTAAAGATTTTAATTTTTTTTCTCTAGTTAAATTGCTCTAAATGTCTTTAATCAAACCTAACATTCTCTGAGAATGATTTATCTGGACAACATTGATTAGTCTAGACCAGTAAACTGGTAAACTTGAAAAATTGAATCAAACTCAACAATGCGTAATACATTTTGAACACATTTAACTTGTGGAAAAAACATGAAGTAAGTTGAGAAGTAATTGAAAGCAGCAAACTGGAAGCCATCTTAATACTTTAAATGGTCAAATGAATGAAAAAAAAGAGACTGACCAAAGAAAAAGAATGCAACTGTCTGAGTAATTTTTGATATTCCATTCATCACAACTATAATAACTCGGTGTTGTTTCTTTGTTCAATTTTTTCCTTTGTCATTACATGAGTTAAATTTAAGCTGGCTTCTCATGTTTTACCTCTCAATAGCAGTTTCATTTGTCACTCCAACAAAGCAGCCAACAAGTATAGAATCAGTTTATAAGCTTATTTATCAGTTTATTAATGCGAAGGGAAAGAGGCAAAAAAAAATATTCTGGTTAATATTGTCAAGAAATATTGTTATGGCCCTTATACCATTGAATTTTCATTCCCTTATTACGAATGGAAGGAGAAGAGAAAAGAAGAGCAAAAGCTTATCGATTGGCCTCGATTACTCCATTCAATATGATTTTCATTTCTCTTCTTCTTCAGCCTCCCAACCTTTGGTTACCTGTTTCCATTTTTCTCAACATCTTTTCCTCTTCTTCTTCTTCTCCTCACTTTCTGTCCACCCTCAAAATAGAAACATGAAGCATAAAAAATGAGAATAAAAGTAAACCAGAACCAGAAGCAACTGGGCCTTCGACAAAGGCAACAAAATCAAACAGAATCCAGGTAAAAAATAGACTGAATAACATGTCAATCATTATTGTATCATTGGCAGTCCAAAAGAGAAACTCAATTTGTAATAGTTTTTTACCTGAAGGAATTACATTTACCAACATTTTAAGACAATCAAAAGAGTAGAATAAAATGTAGCCTTGAATCGAACAATTTTTTTTTCTTCCTTTTTCCCCTGTTATTTGATTTCTTCTTCTTCGCCAAACAGTTTACTCAAAGCGTTTCGAAAAGTGGAAACAATCAAATCAACAGATAATCAACTAGATTAATACTTGAAAATGCAAAGTAAAACTGAACAAATGAAAGCGTAAAAATGTTGAGCTGCAAAAAAAAGGAAAAACTGAAAGCACTCAATTTTTCCATCATCAACATTATTCTTTCAATTGTTGACATCAATTTGCTTCTTCTTTTCATTGATAATGCATGTGTTCCATCATGATAACCTGATGACAAATTCAATTTATGCTGATTTCGCAGTAAAACACAATCACAAATTGAAAAGGAAAGACGAAAAGGAGAGAAAAGATTGAAACGAAATTATGAGCCAAAAAGAAGGTAAAAAAGGTAAAATATCTGAAATCATCATTTTGTCTGACTTTCAATTTGATTATCATCAAGTTCACTTTCATCAACTTTTTTCTGTACAAGCTTGAAGCAACCATTTCAATTATCTGAATCAAATTGAATCTCTTTTCTTGCCGAAGCCTTTTGCCAACCAGCAAAAGCAACAGTTTGCCAAATTGAATTTACTCTTTTTTTCCCCAGCAAAACAAAGAAGCAAAAAAATGACTTCGACTTTTCCAATCCTAAATGATCAAAATAAATTGATAAGCTTTGAAAATGTAAATTCAATTTTCTTCGCCTTCTTTGTGTTCCAATCTGAATAAAGTGTCAATACTTTTCACTTCAACCTAACGAGCAATAAAAAAGACTCAACAAAACTCAATTTTTGCTGCCTTTGCTCAACAAGTAAAGGTATAACTTTTGTGGTTGCTTTGCTTCAAGGGTAACACACGAGATTCTTGTTCATTTACGGGTTACAGGGAAGGTGAGAGAAAAGAAGTTGCACTAACGAATAGCTTCAGGTGGTACAAGTTGAAGAGAGAAAAGGAGAAAAATTGATTTTCCATCAAATTTAACCATCAAAAATGTTTCCTCATTTTTACTCTTCATTGATCAATCAATAGTAATTAATCAAAGTTGATATAATCATGCAAGCAAAATGTTGACTTGTTCAACATCATTAAGATTACTTTTTTCCCCGGTTTTTCTCTTTTCACATTTACTTTTCTCTTCTCAACACAGAGTCAGAATAGCCGACAATAGTTGTGATTGATTATCATTCATTGATTGAGTATTGTACAATTGGGAGTGAAAAAGTGATAAAAGTCTGAATAACAAGGATAACAGCAAATTTGATCTTTTTTGTAGTGAAAAGTAGCAACAAAAGCTACTAATAGTTGAGATCGAAAACTTTTTTTTTGCCACTCTTTTCATATCAGATTTTTATTCAACAAATGATTCATTGAATGCCGATTTTCCAATAAATGAATAAATTGAGTCGAGAATGAAAAGTTTAACCTTTTCAAGTTTATCCTTTTGAGAGCAAAGACGAGAAGAAGGAATAAAAATTTTGATAAATATTTTTGAAATGCTGTTCGATGGATCACATTTTTTCACTAATTTTGTTTTTCCATTTCAAATTTGCAACTTTGGCAGAGAAAAAAAAAGAATTTAAAATTTTCCTGAATCGAGGAAATCGAGGTAATCAATCGTTGTCTATCACAAGTTATTCCTGACAATGCCTTTGAATCTTCTGTTTCCTCAATTATATTCATCTTCTGTCTTCTCTATTCATCCTGGTTCATCATTAAACCGATAAGAATAACCAACATTAATTCAATAACAACACTTATCGAATCGATTCCGTCGATTATTCTCTCGATAAATATTATCCATTGAATGTCGAGAAGAGCTTTTTGTTTTCAAGAGCTTTACTTACATCAACTTGAAGAAAACCGATGACCAAGAAAAGATGAAGAATAAAAGAATTATCATTGAATTTCTTTCTCGAACAATTTTCAAAAGAAAATGATGATATTTACTTTTTTCCTTTCAACATCATCTTCAGAGAATCTCATGCAACAAGAAAGACTGACAATTCTATTCAATCATCTCAAGGATCGTTCGAAAATTAATTGAAAAAAAAATGTTTATTGTCATCAAACCATTAAAGACAAAACTGAATGAGAAAAGCAGAAAACTGGCAAAACCAAAATTCAATTGAAAATTAAAGTTCGTCCAAACATTTTCATGGAAATGATTAATTTGCAATATTCATCAGTCTGAAAAAAAGAGAAAATCAAAAAAATTTCTTTTTCGAATGAAAAGCTTAATCAGATTAACCATTTTCTCTGTTTCATTACTTTTTAACCATTTACCTGCAGTTAACTTTCAAGTTGAGAAAAGGCAAAAAAATAATCATCATTAGGTGAAAATTCATTTTTTTGCATTTCCTTTCCTTTCTCAGTCCATCAAATTCAACTTTTCATTGTGTTTACACAATTAACATGAAATTTGCAGAATCGATTCAGACGCTTGTTCGAAAGCCTGACCATACTTAGTAAGCAGAAAATGAAACAATAAAATTATCATTATTTTCGTTCAACGAATGAGAAAAGAAACTCCAGAATAATCAGTCTTTCAGGATTGCCATTAGACAGAAGCAAGTAAATCATCATTATAAGCATTTATTTTTTTCTGCTCTTCTTTTTTTCTCTTTAGATTATTCTGTAGAAATATTTTTCTTCTTCTGTTCAACTATCAAAGATCTTGTTTTCCCTCATTTCTTATTCTTCTTTTGCTTCATTACTACTCATTTTTACTCTGTTTTTTACCCTTTAATACTATCGATTATAAGCCAAGAAAAAAAGTGTTGTTGCTCAACAAGATGAACCAGGGAAGAAGCAGAGAATTGTAAAGTGAATAATAAATTATTTGAAAGAAAAACACAGAACCATGAGAACCATTTATATTCCTGTGTTCACCTTCCATCAAAAGGAGTAATAATGATGATAAAAATTGCAAATGACAAATGAAAAACTTGTTACTATTACAATAAGGATGGGAAGCAAAAGCGTAAAGAATGTTTCTTCAGGTAGAAAATGATTCAATTAATGAACCGAAAAGATTGCCTTTGAATCAACTTTTCTCTCATTTTCATTTCGACTTTTCATCATTACCATTGAGTTTGCTTTATTAACCACTTTATCCATTGATTCAACATTTTCAATTTTTTTTTCTCAAATAAAAAAGTTTATTGAAATTTTTTCCTTTTCTCCGGAATTCATTATCATTTTATTGAAACATTTTGATACACTTTTGAATAGAGTTTAATCAAGAAAAATGTTGATGGCAAAAAAGTTTCATGACGAAGGTTTACTTTTGAGTTTCAATTTTAGTTGCTTTCGAAAAGTTATTTTTACAAGTTTCCATTCAATTGTTTGCAGTTTTAATGAGCAGAAAATTTCTTTGAAATAATTTCTAATTTCACATTCGAGGGTTGATTTGTTCAATAATTGTTCAACAATAATTAGCTTTTCTCTATTTACTCGTGTTTTCCATTTTCCTTGTTGATACAGAATTTTCATCGTTTCCATATTGAATCTAATTCTTGCCTGTGTTTTTCCATGTTTACATTTTGTCTCCTTTTCTTGTGGAACTTTTTTCTTCAAAAGAGGGAAAAGTTGAGTGCAGATTCTTTACACTAATTAGATGGAATAATTAGTTGCTTCTATTTTTCAATAGTTTCAGTGTTTACGACAAACTATCATCTTCGGATGAAAAGTATTGTACCTTTATTAGAAGGGTGAGCTTAAAATTCTGATGATCAAGAGGAAAGAAGAAAAAGAAACAGGAGAAAAAAATGTTTACTAAATAACCTTTTTCTTGGTGATGCCTTAATTAGCTCGGCAGCTTTCAATTTATTCAGTTTGCTATTCAATAAGTAACTCATGAATGATAATTATCGTACTCATCAGTATTGATGCTAGTTAGCAGTTATAATGAAAAGAGAAGTTGGAAGGTGACAGAATTGAGTTTTTAGTCAAACAAGTTGATGTATATTGAGCTATTTCTCGAAGTGTCAACGGAATGATGAGAATATTTAATGAACATTTGCAGTTATAATGTTTGAGGTCAAAAGAATTCAAAAGATTCACTGGATTCAAACTGCAAGTTGATTCATCATTCATCAAACTGTCAACAGTGAAAAAGAGTTATTCTTGTGCTGAAGAGCTGTTCTCTCAAGAGCATTTTCAGGTAAAATTGCCAAATAGAGGAAGCGAAAGTGAAAGAGTCAAAGATGCAATGCGAATGATCTTGTTTCACAAAGACTCTTCAGACCTGACTTCTCCATTTCATGATCTGGAAAACGTTTAACAAATTGAACTTTTATCACAGTTTAACATCAATTTGCAATTTCATTTGCACGCTTAATAGATCGAAGAGGATTGTAAAGATTGACTGGTCTTGCAATAAATAAAGCTAAAGTTTAGTGTAAATCAATAGATTCAAGTTATCGAATAGAATGACTTTTCATTTTAAATATTGTTGGATTTTCTGGTTTGATAAACCAGAAAATATTTGGTTTACTTGCAAACAGTTTTTGCTGCTTTGTTTTGGTACTTATGCAATTAGCAAACTTGTCTGAATATTGAAGGAAACAATTAGTGGTCACTGTAAGACACTTGCAAATTGGCAACTCGAAGCTAATGTGTTCACTTTGTTTCGTCTCTTGCACACTTCAATCATCATTAGAACCGTTAATTACAAATGCAAGGTTGCTCTTGTAACATGTTCATCATTAGATTAACATCTTTTACCCTGTACTCGTCTTGTACTAGCAACCTTTTTTATTGCCCATACAAAACATTAGCCTATTTCGGTTCAATACTTATTAATAAATTGATGGAAATTACCCAACTCATTGATCTACAATAATGTTTATGGTTCCGTTCATCTCTTCTCAGCTCAATTTTCATCCATTTTACGATCTTAATAGTCAATTTAGTTGGCAATAATTCAACTCGAGTAAAGATGAAATTTAAACGCTTTAATCTTGGAACAAAGGTAAAGATGAATTGCATCTAAAGAGGCATTTTATTGCAGCGAAGTGAAACTCTTTGGAAAATTGAATCTCTAACGTTAAAAGGTCAAAATGTTTTGAACAGAAAAGGATGAGCAAGTAGAACGCAAAAAGTAAATTCGTGATAAATTCTCATTTCCTTTTCAATTATCATTTTTCAAGTTGCAAACAACTGAATCCCAGGTACGAAACGATACTGCGAAAAAGGGAAGAAGAAGAAGAAAAGTAAAGCAAAGAAAAGGGGAAAATAAACGAGTAACATTTCCGGTCAAGAGGCAAATAATAATAGGAATGAAGTTAATGTTGAAAAATTATTGTTAACATGAAAAGGTGGGCTTGCAAGTTGAATTGTCAGGTTCACTTAGAGAGACAATTATTTTCATTCACATCCAGGTGAACGACAAGTTAAATGATAATAACAGACTAATTGTTGACAGGGAAAACAATTTATTTCAACTGAATATTGAATAATGAAAAAAAGAATGGACTAAAGTGTTTAACCATTGTTATCATCAGTGTTTCAGTGTTCACTCTTTCATTAAATCGTCAACTTTTACTCTAATTGTTACGAAGTGACATGAACATTAGGCGAACAAAGTTGATGATTCAATTTAATATCCATTGATGGTCAATGAGGAAACATTTTTCGAAGGCTGAAACTGTGTGTGTTTTCCCATCAGTGAACAAATCATTCGAATAAATTGACTTTTCTCATCAGACAATCAACTCGAAATGTTGAACTCGATTACTCCGAGTCTCCTCTTGAAAATGTTATTCCAATCATATTCAGTTCGTTGAATCGAAAAGCATCACTTTCATCAAAAGCGAACTCGTGTTTTCTGTTGAAACTCATCCTTTTGGTGTTTCTCGTTGAACCAAATGATTAAAGAATGTTTGGAAATTTGGTTCGACTGAATGAAACGAAAATTTGACATCGAAATAGTTCAATGTTGAAAAGATCAATTTCGCCGATTGCAGATGTTTGGTAAAATTGGAAAATGATTAAATTGGATGCTAAAGAAATGGGCAAAATTACTTGATAAACTATTTATTTTAATGTGAAATGTTGAACAATGAATATTTGATGGAATCGATAACCTGATAAACGAATGTCGAAATTTGATTAAATATTAATAATAGAAGAGCTTAAAGATAATACAATTTTTCCATCAATATTATGTTTCCATTGAGATTTATATTCAACTGTTTGTTCACTTTCAATTGATAATCAAGCAACAGCTTAATAAACTAAAACAAGTTCCATTCAGGTAATCTTGAATCATGTTGCATCATGTTGACCAAATTTAATCATCTTACGAATCAATATAAATGTTAAATCAAATTGAATATTATTCTCTTTTCATGACAACTTTTCATATTGAAAGAAACTTTTTTGTTGAGATGCAAAAGTTTGAAATACTTTTCCCTACTCAAGTAGATGATGCTTCAATATTCCGGATTCAATTGAAAGATTAAAGGATTCAACTTTAATTCCCTGTTAAAGAGCATAACTTTTCATTATCAATCATCCAGTTGAAATCAATTTCATTGACTTTCATCTTTTACCTTTTAACTTGCAAAATTGAGTTTCAATTGCAAAGTTAAGGTCAAAAGAAAAAACAAAATCAAATTCAATGGAATACAAAAGAAGGAAGGAAAAGGATAAAACCTTTGCTAAACTATCATTTGTTCAATGCTTTAAGACATTGGCGAGCTTGCAATCAAAACCCGAAAATGTTCAAAACATTTCATTATTCATGACAGAAATTGTAATTTCTCCTGCAAATTGTAGACTCGAGGCTTTCCTGGAACCAAAAAACTCTTTGGACGGTAAAAGTTTAGCCAAGAATAGGTTCATGTTATTCATCGAATGGAATAAGTTTTCTTTCTTTCTCCTTTACATGAGAAAAGTTTCCATAAAATCTACAAAATGAACATAGAAAATCATTTAAAGAACAAAATTTGGATCTTGTTTAATCATCTTTGTTAAAACATACTTTTGGTGGAAACCAGAGTTAATCATTAGAATGTAAAACTGAAACGACGAAAAGTTTACAGGAAAAAGATTTAAAACATGAATATTTTCATTCGTAATTCTTTTTCTTTCAACATTAGTTATTAACAGAAAAACTTTCTTCATTCTTTATTCACTTAATGCCCATTATTTCTGATAATATTGAATTTTATTGGCAAAATATTATAAGTTTTTGTCTTATTTAAGTTTTCAACTTTCATTTGTTGTTATTTTTGGATCGCACGAAATTGGAAAAATGAAAGAAAAATGCTCACGCAAAAATATCCAAAAATGAAATCTCATTGTATCTTAATGGGCAAATATGTATGAAATTGGACTATTGATAGACAAAAGAAATATTAAACTTGCAGAAAATCTCGACTTTTTAATGGGCAAATCATGTAACTTGAGATTGAAATTATTTCGTTGAGTATTTCAATGTTTCTTGCCAAGTTTCGTTGTTAAAATTCTTTGCTCAATTGTTAGTTTGCAGCCAATATTCATCTCAATTCAACCTGGAATTCAATAACTAAGAAGCAAATTAACCAGAGACTCGTTTTGTTGATATTCCTAGTAGCTCAATGTCTTTATTTGGTACTTTTGCAGCGATATAACAGCTTGAAGCTAAGTTAAATGAGAACATTATTCGAGTGTATTTTGAAATCTATTTTCGTCTTAGCATTGAGCTGAGCTAAGTTTCTTTCAGCATTATGCTGAGTGCGCGAGTTTTGCAATCGATACTAATTAATAAGCTAATTAATGATAATTATACAAGATGAACGATCTTAGGTTGAACTTTAGGTTTATTGATTTTGAATCGCTTTCTTCTGCTTCTTGGTTTTGCAAAGCTTGTTGTTATTGAACAATGTAACGATTTTGAAACATCAAAGCTTTATGTTCACTTAACAGGTTGTTTATTCAAGTGTTTTCAAATGGTTCTGAATTGAAGGTTTTTGATTCTTAACAACTTTCTCATTGTAAAGTTTTCTACTTTGATAGTTTGGAACTGTGATTGTCCAAACAGAGCATAAAGGTATCTGAATGTTGCTTTTGAATGAACGTTTTTCATTATTCAATAAATTCAATGGTAGAAAAGATGTCAATAGAAATATCAATAATTTAGACTTGCATTTAATTATAAATTAATTGGATTATTTGTGAAAACTAAACAACGAAAAGGGAAAAAGTCATTTCCAAATTCATTATTGATGTATTTTCCAGGCAAAAGAATAATATTTCTTTGCAACTCATTAAATTTTATTAACTTAAATAGTCTTTTCATCGTTAATTTTGCTCATCAGAATATAAAAAATAGCAAATTGCAATTTCGTTTTACAGCTCATTATTCATATCCAGTATTTACATAACCATCATTATTATTTTTATTTATTCCAATAGTTACCATAGTAATGATTGGATACGTCACAGAATCGATTGATTGGTGTGGTCAAAGCATGAGACCCGGAGAAACATGATCTTTGGATGCACAATGTTTCATACTTTTGAATCGAAAATTGCTTGATACTCAAATTAATCTGATTCGTCCATGGACACTGATCAACATTCAATTTTTAAGCAACTAAGTGCATCACAGCAAATGATCATTATGTGTCTCTTCCGTTGCTTGGGAATGCATTGAATTGAGTCATGATAATAATGGTTGTAAAAAGGAAAATCAAATGAATGAGAAAACCTGTGTGTAGACTAAAGACCTGTGATGTACATTTCAATAGCCAAGTGAATAATAGAATAGAAAAGGCTAACGGAAAATCCAGACTAAAGGTTAATGCATTTCTTCTTACAGAACAATTTCACTCATTCAAATTAAACATTCAAAGCGCGTTTCAAAGATTGTCTCATTCGCTTTTGCAGAATACGATTAAAAAAGACTGAGTGCAACAGAAGAAAGCAACAAGAATCCATTAATTCTCAGTAAAACGAAATTTCTTAAGTTTGCTAAAACTGTTAAAAAGCTATTAATAATAAAACAATTTTACCATTTTTTTAAAACTTTGAAGCAACAAACCTAAAACTGTGCCAATCGGGAAACGATGAAAGTCATCAATTCTTTGCTTTTCAATCACTTCGTTGTTCCAAAGAGTTTTATTTCGACCGTTTCGGTATATCTTCAACTAACAACCATCGACTCGTTCGAGTTATAAGAGTAAATATTTAGCTTACAATGAATGGAGTTGTGAGTTTTGCTAGTTTACCAACATGAATCAATTTATTTTGTTCAATCAGAGAAACATTTTCCACTTTTCCGTTGCATACTTTAATGAGTAATTTATTTGCATTCATATGATTCGTTTTGCTTTATTGAGTCTGAATTGTTGAAATATTTGGCTGAAACCATTCTATCCAATTCCATTCAAATGCTAAACCTAATTATCGACATGTTAAACTCAACAACTGCTTGGATACATTGACGAGCAAAAGAGAGAAAAAATTGCCTTCTAATTTACAAAATTAATATAAAAGCAAAACAATTATTAATGGTTACACAAGATTATTTTTATTGTATTCAGTTTTTGTATGTTATTTTCAGGGGAGCAAACATTCTCCTTTTCATTCTATCTTTGGCTCAATATGCAGAAACGATGAAATAATGTTAACATTAATTTCACAAACTAACCAAACTAATTATTCCATGATATTCATACAAAAGAGGTAAAAATATTTTCCTTTCTGTTGACATTTTTCCTCTCTTCTTTCAACCTAATTGCTCGGTGAATCAAATTATTATTCAATGATAAAGTTCAATTATCACCTCAAACTGCGCTACTAAACATCAACGAGTTTTATCCATTAGTTTATAGCAATTAGCAATAGCGATATAATGGCAACAACATTGATACAGGAAATTTATTTTCCCCAAAAGTTCTCTTTTTTCAGTCGATTTAAAGTAATTTATGAAAACTGAAATTGAACAAGATTACTTCTGCTGTTTGTCATTAATTGAATAAAGTTTTCAATTTGATTTCATTCCGTGATTCGACAAATTAAATGACTTTAAACTGTTAATGTTTGAAGTAAATAATTTTCACTCAAAGTGTAAACTTTATTCAATAAACGCTTTTACTGTTTGTTGATTTAATTTTCAATCTTGTCGACTGTAAATCTGTGTCTATTTAAAGGAAAACAAAATTCCATCGACGATTCTCTTTTTTTCCCCTTAAAACGGATATTTATTGTTTCTTCATTTTATTCAATTTTCTGTTTCATGGATATTGCCTTCTCAAGTGAATATCTTTCAACATGGATCGATTATTATAGCCATGATATTCAACCTGCAAACCTAATCATTCCTTTCTTCATGTTATTGTTGTAACCTTTGACTATTGTCCAAGGTTTAATAATCTTTCTGTTGACATTCCAATTAAACTCAATCAAACGTCGCATTTATTATTCCATGAATTAACTGAATTACATCTGAATGACCAATGTTTATTCACGAATTTTGTTTGCCTTTGGAATCAAAGATCAACTTGCAGATTGCACTCAACGAACCTTGTGGCTTCATTTAGGTGAACATTAATTTTGTGCAAAAACATTTTCCATTGAAACAGCAACAAGTTTATCACAAAAACAGTTTATCTGAAAACTCCAAACTCACTGGGAGTGAAAATTCCAAGAGAACATTATTTTTCATTTTCTGTAGATTTCTTTCAACTTCTTTTCCCTTTTACTTAGAAAATGAAAGAATCACGATTTCGATGGAAACTTTGCTTTCAACTTTTCCAGTGATTAATTTGCTCGATGGAAAGCATCATGTGAGATCTATAAATTTTTTACATGATTAATTCTCGTTGAGAATGGTGAATGAATGCTTGGAAATCTTCTTGTCCGTTGAAGTTGTCAACGAGAAAAAAGTTTTCTCTCAACATATTTCATGCTAAACGATGGTGAATTGAAAAGCTAGAGTTCATTAAACATTGAGACGTTTCAATGAGAATCGAGTTAAATTCATGAGATAAATTTCCATTCAAAATGTTGAAGGATTAACTATTTACAAAAAAAGCTTTACTCAAAATATGTTCATTCCTTTGAATGCTTGGTTTGGTACAAAATTGACACAACATGAAGCACAAGAGAAGAAAAGTGGAAAAAAGAATTTTTTCTTTCTTCTTCTCTTCCGTGTTCAAACAACTTGTTGCAATTTATTTCAAACAGAATCATCATTTTTTCCCATCTACTTCATGTTTCTCCGATGAATCAAAATCTTGTAATCAAAAGAATATTTTATTGCCAAAAGTGAGAAGTATTAGAATTGAAAGGAAAAAGAAAAAGAGAAAAAGAATAGCAAATGATTTTGAACAGTGAATTTTGAACAGAAAGACAATGGGAAAAGGAAAGCAAAAGAAATCATGAAAATTCAACATTTTCTTATTTCTGATTCTTTGCATTTCAAATCACTTCGTTTTTGTTTTGCTTCAACCTAGTGTAGGACAAGAAAAGGAAAGAGAAACGAAGAAAAAAAAAGTTTTATTCTATTCTTTATTTTCTCGATTCATTTTCAATTCTGTTCACCTATTCTTTTCTCTTTTCCAGAGAAAAGAAACTTTTCCAATTGCCAAGTAAGTTTGCATGATGAACAAATCTGAACATTTCATCAACTGTTTATCTTTCAACATTTATCCCAATGATAACAAGAATAAAGCTCCAAGCAATTTAGAGTAAACATTGGACTTGGAATATTCAATTTCAGTTTTACACTCTTCAATATCTTTTGTTCATTTCAACCTTGTTTATTCCAATTATCCGTTAATGATATTTCAATTTGCAAAATATTTGCTCTTTTCATTGAGAAAAGGTTGAAATTTTGATGAAAGCTGCAAACTGAGTAAACTTTTTGTTCGCTGCGGCAAAAAAAAAGTTCATCAAAAGTCTTCTTTTCAACCAAATTGATTCATCAAGATAATGATGGTACAAAGTGATTATTTTCAAGGTGAGATGGAAACTGAATCTGTGATATTGTTGATGAATAATGATCTAAGTTTACTTTTCGTGTAAATAAAGGATTGAGAAAAGCAACAAGAGGGAAAAAAAAAACTTTGAAAAGAAGAAAAAATTGCATTTTGTTAACACACAAAAACACAAGTAAATTACATGTAATCTAATTAATCTAGTAAAGTTGCTTGAAAGCGTCTATTTCTTTATTCGTAGCTATTATCATATTTCATGGAAAATGATAGTTTCTTGTTTTTTCTTCTCTGAAAATTTTCTTTTTGCAAAACTCTTTTTCTTCAAGATTGAATGTTGTTGAACAATGTTGAACCTGAAAATAATGGTGAAAACAAATGATATCAATCAGTGTCATTTTCAACTCTTTCATCAAACAAGAGCTGAGAAAAGTTATGATTTTGTGTTGGAAAACTTTCAATCTTTTCTCACTTTAATTGTAATCATGATAATGGATTGCATTTACATTCAATTGTTGATCATGGAAATGGAAACAACTTTACATTTAGCTATTATCGATGAATATTAATCAGATGATGAACAGAAAAGGTGCAAGGTATTTACGTAAATGTCATTGGAAGAAGAAAAAATGTTAAAATGAAAGACAATGAATCTTTTCGTATTCCTTTAACGTCTTCACCTTTTCCATTAAACTCGAGAAAACAAAAATCTGATATTCTTTGCTCTCCATTTGATGGAGAAATCAGTCAAAAAGAATTTCTCATTCTCTTTCAACCTCTAAACCTGAAAAGAGTAACATTTGGATTGAGTGTAAAGAAGAAAGAAACTTTGAGCCTAAGTCTTTCAATAATGGATAATGCGTTTCTCTCGTATTCGAGTCTCGAGTTTTTATTCTGTTTACTTGGATCAATTTGTTTTTCAATATTGCTAATCATTTTTAAGCTCATTTTCTGGGGTCATTAGGATTCGCTCTGGATTCAACCTTTTCATTCTTTCGTCCTTATAAAACCTTCCTTTATTATGTCGATCATCATTATTCACTTTCCCTTTCCTGTTGCATGAACATAATCTCTGCCACACTTACCTTCAACATTAATATCTATGTAAATTAGGTGAAAATTATTCACTTTGAAAATCTCAAATTCTCTGACACTTTCACCTCAATTCACCAGCAATTATTCCAAGAATAGAGTTTAAACTTTCCCTGCAATCAATCAGCTAATTAGGTTGAAATGATTTTCAGTAAAATTCACAAAACCAAACAGTCAAAAAGTCATCTTTAATAATTAAAGATTCAACTTTAAATTCAACTCACAAGACCATCATTGGATAATTAAACAGCAGGAAATGAGTGATAATAAAACAAAATGAAAATAATTTGAATCGCATTCTGAAAAGGCAATTTAGATTATCCAATTCACCTGTTTCTATTGAATGCACTTTGAACTTCGATGACTCGAGTAATGAGTAAAGTACAGTATTTACGGTAAATGTTGAATATGTGATGAGCGAATTGATTTTGGTTCATTTTTTTTTCATCGAGTTTCCAGTTTTTAATTTATTTATTTTCTTGCATGTTAATTGATTATAACTAATGAGTTTGTTGATACTTTAACGCATCACAACTGATCCATCTTAACTTGTCATCTGTCTTATTATCAGAGTAGCTCTGAGAATTTGCAATGAAACATCATCCCATGAATACTAATGAGTCTCAATATCAAGTCTATTTGAAACTTTTAATTTGGATTCTCAGTTTGAGCATAACTTGCATCTAATTTTCCATCCCAGTATAGATAATTATCTGCAGTATTTTAATGTTATTCAAACATTATTTTAGCCTAATTAACTTTCATTAACTTTATCCTTTTCCGTATTGAGCTTTATTGTCAATTTTCATTTCAACCAAATTTCCATCTCTCTCTCGGCGAATCTCTGAGTGACTCCAACTGTGGATTCTGTTTTCTCATTGAAACAAATTTTTCTAATTAAGCCTGAAATGGCTTTTACCACTCGCACTGAACCTAATGGTAGCCATGAAAAATGAAGAGTTGAATGAATGACTCTAAAGGGTTCAATTTAATATTCATTATTCAAAATTGATTTGAGAAAAAAAAAGTTGAAGAAAAATGTTGATAATCACTTATAGCAACATATTTAACACATTTAATCATTCCAAATGTATTAGAACTTTTTTTTGCGAAATTCAATGCCCTGAAGGGTTCATTCAATTTAAAGATGAACATGGAAGGAAACTTTTTCTCATTAAATTTAGATGGTGAGCTTCATGATGTTGTAAAATTAGTAATGTAAATTAATGCGATTCAAGTGCAATTTTGTGGTAAAAAAAGTGACATTTGTTCAAAGTTCATTTCAAGATGAACATTGGTGAGCAATTTGTATTGATCAATGTTGAAATGATGGTTTGTTTGAGGAAATAAAATCTCTATTTTCTTTTTATCTTTCTGAATAAAACATTTCACTTGTAAAAGCAATAATGTTGAGTTTCACCTTGAATAGGAAGTTATCATCACTGTAATAAAATAATGATAAACAAGTGAAAGAAAACATTGAAAAGGATAAAAGAGGATAAGAAATGGATAAACTTGCTTTTCCAAACTTGCCTGCTTCTTGATACATTCAGATAATTTAATCGCATTGAAATGATCAAAAGTTTCAATCCGACTTAACAATAAATATATTAATCTCAACATTTCAACTCTAAATGAATTGCCAATGAAAAATTGAATAATGACAAAACAAGAAACATAAATGTTGACCCGATTACTCCCAGCAGTTGAGTCAATAATATTCACATTACTTGATCTTACCAACTATAGAACCTGATTTCGTTATCAATTTCATTCTCGATTCTCACAAGAAATCAACCTTTTCTATTTACTAATCTACTTTAACTAATATCATTTTATTAGTTTACTAACTTTTCTTCATTCACCAGTTTTCCTACAGAATCACTTGTTTCAGTTTATTCTAATTACTTTTTTCTAATCAGTTAAACTCGCTGTTGAAATTGATTTCGCTCATTCATCGTTAGTCGAAGAAAATTCAATATTCAAAATATTATTTCTCTTTAACTGGGAGTGAAAAGTCCCTGTCGATTGTAATTGTACTATTGTTGCAATTCTTTGTTCTTGAGTCAATCTCTGTCTAATTCTGGTTCAGTTCTTTACAGCTAATGAAAAATTTGTCTTCTCTTCATGAAGGAAAAGTATAATCTTATAATGAAAAGTCATTAAGTGCAACAACTATAATAAAAGCTGAACAAGCTTATTATTGCTTGTTGGCCAAGGTTAAGCGAAATAAAAATACTCTTTACATGAGATAGTTAAATTTACAGGGAAATAAACTTGAAAAGTTGAGTTTGATGAACAATAATTCAAATGTAATCAAAGAGTCAAATAGTCATTCCCTGTGTTCCCTCCCAAGCAATATCAAAATAAAGATAACAATTTTGTTTTTTTTTGTATTTTCTTTTCTTGCAACTGTTATTGAATAACAAAAGAGATAAAAGATGAGGTAAAAGCAAAGGAATAAAATGAGAAATAAATAAATAATATTTAAATAAATTAAAGCGACTCACGAAAAGCCGTTACATAAATTGAATTTTACTCTCATTATTTAGTATTAAAAAAAAGGAAAGTTTAATAAAAAAAACTCTTTGAGTCTGAGTCGAGATAGAATCAACAAGATGATAATAAAAAGTAAAATAACAATAAAAAGTAATGATATTAAGAGACAAGGCAAAGATAATAAAGTGCAAGACCACAAAGAGGCTTAAATTTTGACAAATTAGACTGGTTCAGCGTTAACCAGAATTTGCGTTCATGGAAACAGATGAAAATATCAATATTTAGGCTGGCAAGGAAAAAACGAAATTGAGCAAAAATGAAAACTGAAAAGTGAATTAAATGTTGTAAAGAGACAAAAAATCTTTAATCATTTCATGATAAACTTGTAAGCCAGTTAAAATAAGAAAAAAAATATCTTGAAATTTCCATCTTTAGCGCAAAAGTAACAAGTTTCAATGACGAAAAGGATATTTCTCTTTTTTGCTTCTTCTTTCATGTTTATTCACTTTTCACCATTCATCTTGATTTTTCAAACCACAGAACAACAAAAATAGATCTTGTTTAATGGAAGATTGATGAATATTTTTTTGTCTTCCTTTTCTTTTCCCGGTAAAGTTTCCTTCCAATAAACATGAATGGAAAAGTTGATGAACCGATGAAAATGAGAACAAAATGAGTTCTTATTTTCATCCTTTGACTTCAACAGTCGAGTTTCAGTGCATTTCCATCATTGACTTTTCTCGTCAACAGTTTTGCTGCATCAATACGGCCAGTTAAGTGAACAACTCTTTGTGTTGCTGCGATGACGCAAAACAATTTTCAAATTTCACTTTTCACTTTTATTCTTGATTTACTCAGCTTCCTTTTTTCCATGCCTTTCTCCCATGGCTCATTCCATTGGAGACATTTTGTTCTCATGAAATATTCTGCCAACTTGACTGTCAACATTGTGACATTTCATTTTCTCTTCTAAACCTATTCACCTTGTCAAAAATGAAAATATCATTATCCAGGAAAGTCCATGAATCTTGTTCTTTCAACTCTTTCTCTTTTTCCATTTCAGTCAACATGAGCCTTTATTTAATGCTTATAAAGCCAATAGATGACTGTTGATTATCATTAGTCAAACTAAACCTTAAAAAATGAAATTCGGTCCAACCATGAAAATGAAATGTGTAACCTGTAATGAAATGTTTGATAATTATTCAGATTAAATTCAGTAACCATCGAATTGTCCATTTCTGTCCAAACTAAATCTATCTGGAAACGGTTGAGAAACAAAAAAATTTTGTGGCTGAAAGGAAAAATGATTGTCTTCTTGGACAGTCTGAGTCAGTCGATTATTTCAATTCGCAAACATCGTAATCGGCCAAACGAATTGATCAACTATTTGGTGACATGGAATAGGGAAAAGTCAAGAAAAAATTGAGTTTCTTTTAAACCTGTGATTTCTTCATGTGTGCAACTCAGCATTCTGGTTTGCATTGAAGAGACTCTTGTTGAATAACATTTTGGTTATTCTTTTCAATATCATTCAAAACTTTATTGATTTAAACATTTGATATTATCGGAAATGAATTCAGCTCACATGGAGAATCAGGAAAAGAAAAAAAATTGCTATTCAAGGTTAAAAGTCTTTTTTTCTGTTTCTTTTTTTTTCGTTGCTTCACGAAAGGCAATTAAATTGCTATTAAAGAGTATTGCATGGTGAATCTATTCTGGTTTTCAGATTATATTACAGTTGAAAGGGAAGAAGTAAAGACAAGAAAATTGAGTGAGTAATTCAGGTAAAGGAGAAGAGAGTTTAAGAACATGATGTGAATCGATTTTATGGTTAAAGTTGATTAGCTTATATCGATTCCATTAAACAAATCTAAAATGCATGTTGAACATTTTCTTGGCTTGAAATGTTTTCATTTGCATATAACATTTAGCATGTTAATCAGAGGAATCAGAAAATTGAATCAGGTTGAATCTTTTTCATGGTAATAGCAATAATAAAATGAGAGAAAAGCAAAGAGCAATAAAAATTGCAAATCAAGTGACAAAATATTGATAAGAAAACGAGGGAAAAAAAAGAAAATTTTCATTCGTCAATCTTACAAGAGAAGTGCTTTTCACTTATGAGAATTTTAATCAAATTTTCAAATCATTAATGGTTCAACAAAACTGTTAAAAATTGAAATATTATTTTATTTTAGCTGCTAATCCATTGGTTAAGGGTTGGTTAGGAAGAGAGGTGAGGGCAAATGGATCGAGCCCTGTAACTATGTGGCTTTGACACAAGATCACAGATTCTAATCACTTAGTCTAGCTAACTAGTGTTGACTATTTGGAGCAAGCCAAGGTTGAAATGACGGTCGGGGATTGACTTAGAGTGAGTCAGTCACAGTGGAATCAGCAAGCTAGTAACTGAGTTAAATTTGTGGCAATAATACTAAAACTAATTTCCTGGCATCATTATTAATATACAATATTTAAACGATACTGTCGATTCAAAGCTGTAATTCCAAGCATTCAACTTGAACATCTTTTCATGGACTGTAAATGTTCATCAGCTTCACGTCTTTGGACTTGAATAAACTCATGTTTATCATTTAAGTTGAGAAGTGAATATGAACGAAGATGAATTTTTGTCCTTCAAGGGTTGATGCTGAACATCTTACTTTTCGGATTCTGTGATGAACTAAATCTAGAGAAGTTTCTCTATCAATCAATGTCATGGTCATGACAGTCACCTGAGGCGTTCTGAAAGATAGCACAGAAGTAGTCTCTCACCACTGAAGTGTTTAATATCTCAACAAGATTATTAAATGTAGAAATTTTGTTCCAAAGTGTAGATCATGTTGAAGTGTCTAAACGCATTTCTTATATTTTTCCTTTCAAACCTTTCTTCGTTAATATTATTATGTCCTTGTGTTATGTTTTCAGGCTTATTCAATTCTCAACCTTTGCTTATAAAAATTGCATTACAATTTGCTAATGTTTTGCCTCTTTGATTAATAGGCAATTTATTATGATTTCAAAATTTCAAATAAAAATCTTAGTTTTCAAAAGCACTTGAATCAAAGTCTGGAAATTGATTATCTTTACAGTTTACTATTCACTTTTCAAGTAACTTTCTTTCATTATGCTGTTATGAATCCAGAATTTTCTAGTTGAAAAACTGTATTGAATTTTTGATTGAATATCGTGATTTATACATTTAATCATTTCATTACGAATATTTACTCATTTTACTCCCTTGTTGAAGCATTCATCAACCTGTAATGCATGAACAAATCAATAAAAAAGAGACTTTCTAAAAGCATTATATTATAATAATAATGATAAGCAGAAAACATCAATGAATGTTAATGGTTTCATTTTGAATCAATCATGAGATTAATAAAGTTGGTTGAAAGAAACGGAGAAAAAAAAATGTTTACTTTTTCAGGGACTTTCTGCTATTCGTTTCAGAGTGTATCAGTGAACATAATAGCATGATAAAGTTGATGAAATTTCCATCCTTTTTATACAATTTTTCCCCTGAAAATGTCAAAATAACTCGAAACAATTTGATTACAAAAAATGAGTGAAACTCGAAAAAGTCTCTCAATCCCAAAACTCACTTTACAGATGAAGCGTAAAAGTCAGGATAGAATTGAAACTCGAGAATTGTCTGGCAAACTGTTGGACAAACAAAAGGTGAATATGATAATGAAAGTACTTATGATTCGGAGAAAATGATAAACAAACAGTAAATGAATCGAGATGAATATTTTTTCTTCATTACCATTCTCTAATATCCTATTGATGTTTGGTGCTGAAAACAGAAGAGAAATATCAAGGTTTGTTATTTTTTCTATTCTTGGACTCATTTACTAATCTTTTATTTATAATTCTATTTGTGAACACAATTCAGAATTGTGAAATTAGCCGAGTAGCATGATATGTGCCTGAATCCAGAAAAGACAATTTGGGAAATGGAAAATATTGAAGTGGAAAAAAAGGTAAATTTAGAAAATTTGGGAATCTCTGCTAAAGGGGTTGTTCTGGAGATAATCGAGTGTAAAATTCTGACTGGTGTTAATCAAGGCAAGTACGGAATTGCATCTTGAAAATTTAATGGACATTGACCAAGAAACAAAGATAACCTGAAATCAACTGTCTGAGCTTTTCTCAATTTTGTTTCATTTTGGTTTGTATTTCACTTCGTAATATTAAGCTGCTTATCCAATAAATCATTGTTTAACCATTAGTAAATGAATCTCTGTCTCGAGTAATATGATATCATTCGTAGCTATAATTCAACTTTTATCGCGCAAATTTAGAGAAAGAAATTAATTTTCCGTCAAAAAGTGACCAAGTCAATGTTTGTTTTCCAGGCGATGAGGAGAGCAGACGAAAGGAGAAGAGCAGGGAAAGACAATGGCTACCAACGGCAAGATTCATTTTGTGAAAGGCAAAGGAAGCAATGAAAACAAGATTAAGACCATTAAGCCTTGTAACAAGCTTAGCAAAAGGTTAACTGTTTGTACATGTTGATGGATTTTTGTGCTGATAATCTTCAGAGAATCTTTTTTAACCTTCAGAAGATTATGAAATAATTGAGTCTTTTTTTTGCTTCACTTCAACTTGTAACACATTTGAGTGCAACAACAAACAAACCTGTTCTTCAAACGAAACACAATGCTTTTCATGATTCCACTTGCAACTCTTTAGCTTGACTTTGCAAGCAAAAGTTGACAAAAATTGGAAAATGAAGAAAACTTTTGCTCCATTCATTCGAGTTATAAATTTAGTCAAAATTTTCACATTTTCAATCTTGAAATTGTTCGATTAGTTCAGATTCTTTGCGAGCCTCAATAAGTCCTTTTAACCTTTTTAGTAGTTTGATTAGGAATCAACATTTCTTTGAGTTGCTTTTGACCCGTAAAATGTCGACGGTAATTGACCTTTTTGATGTTGCATTGAATAATGTTCCATGAAAATTTTCTTTTTTTTCGTTGTTCGAAATAATTGGCATAGAATATGATAAAGAATTGATTGACAGTTTACTCTTTTTTATTGTTGCAAATGACGTTTGAATTAATAAAGAAACTGAATTTCTTGAGCGATAAAATTGTTGCATATTCATTGTTACTGCAAATTGATTCTTGCAACAATGGATAACACAAAAGTGGCAAAAAAAGGATAAATTTTTAAATCAATAGCAATAATAAGTATTCTTTTTGGAGCGAATGAAAAGTGAATAATGAGAAACAGTTGATAGCAATTATCGTTATTACTATTACCAACTTGGCTTTTCTCTTCGTTACGAAGGGAAGAAATAAAAGAATAAAGTTAATAACGTTAATTGAAGTAAAGCGAGCATTATCAGCTTTTGCATTTCAAGTTTTTTCTTTTCACTAGAATACTTTTTCTTCCATGCAATGAAAAGTATTCAGATTAATAAATCTATTCAATTAAAATAATGCTCTTCGAATTTAAAATTTCTTCTTTTCACTAAATATAACAGACTCATTATGGATAAACATGATGAGTTGCTGTAACGTCGAGCAATTTGAATTGAACCAAATTTTCTTTTTTTCCAAACTTCTTTTCTTTTCATTCATTCATCTTGTTTCGAGTTTCGGTGTTAATCTTTGTTCAATTGAAAGGTTAAAGCAAAGAGTATGAAAAAAGAATAAGAGAAAGAAGAAGAAAAACTATAAATAAGATGGATAAGATGCTGGTGATTGTTATCATGATAAAAATGTAAAGAATAGAAAAAAAGGGCAAAAAAGTGTAAGTCGAAAGTAATATAACCACAAAAATGTTCTAAGCTGTTTTTAAGAAGACTTCATCTTCCTTCTTGTTCATCATGTAATCTATGATGTACTTTCTTCTCTCCATCATCATCCTTCTCCATCATTTTTTTTATCCTCACGGCAATATTGAGAATTAAGTTTCATTTTAAAGATTGAGTATCTTTCCAGTGTTTCCTTTCAAAACAGCTTAAAAAGACTTGCATGTAAAGCAGTAAAAAAAGACTGAAAATGAATAAGATGAAAGGGAGATTATCAACAAGATGCAAGCTAATGGAAAAATCGTTGATCCAATCAGGTGGTGAGCAAACAAATTAGTCAACCCATTGCGTTCAATTCAATTCGATTTGAAATTTTGAGCAAAAATTTATTCTCTGTCTAATCTCACTAAATATCAACATTTTTCGATGCAAACCTTTACTGAACCTTTTCTGGAACAACGTTGCTATGGCTGAATAATGGCTAATCACCTGGAAACTTTATTTAGTCAGAAAGAAACTTTCAAATTGTTGAGATTGACTAAGCAACCTGGAGTAAGGTGCATATGGTGATTCAAATTGTTAGTCAAGTTTATTTTGCTTGAAGATTGTTTTTACAATTTTTTTTCTTGCACTGAAATCAGGCTGAATGTAGAGGTTCAAAGAGTGAGAAAATTAGAAATGATATTTTTTGAGGGAAAAGGTTAATCTTTCACCGTTTCGATTTGGAAATATTTACTTGATTGGAAAATGTTTTGAAAGCACTTTTTCGAATCAACTTTGGCTTTGACTTTTAATGTCAATGATTTTTAGCTCGTTATTTTGATCAAACTGTTATCATTTATCATCAACATTGGCTGACTCAAGTATTCGTGTTGAACAAGTGAAGTAGAGATTTGAATTGATCAACTTAAGGAAGCGAGAAAAGAGAGAAAAATGATTGACTGAATTGCGATTTTTGAGTTTTTTTTTGCTTCTCCATTAGTTGACTTGTTTCAACTGAAGGCAACATTGAATTTGTATTAAAAGAAATGGCAACACCAAAAGTAAACTTGAGTTATTCATAAGGGGCTAAATTGTCAGTTACAGATTGAAAAGGAAAAGAAATGTCGAGCAAAATGGTGAGAAAATATTCAAATTTTGTGACGAACTGGGAGTTAACCATTAAAGGTGGCAAATGATTATTCAACATTTGCAAAATTGAAAATTGCAAGCGTAGAAAAGAAAAGGTTTTTCCATGAAAGGAATAGCAAATTTTTCGAAGAGAGGAAAAAATGGAAACATGAAAATGTTTCATTATGTTGTTATTAATGTTTGATTATTTTCATCAAGAGACTGGGATGGGAATGAACAGAATGATGAATAAAACAAATAACAGAAACATAATTATCGAGAGGAGAAAAAAAATGTTTCAATGTTTTGTTGCAAGTAGAAAAAAAAAGTTAATCACGATAATCGTGTTTTCAGTTAAACCTGATTTCAGCTACGAAATGAGCCATTGGAAGAAAATGAGAAAAGTAAATTCACAAAATGAAACTATTCAAATGATGAAAAGCCAAGAGAGTGAGGAAAAAGGTAAAAAAAATCTTTACCTTCTAACAGGCTATAAGTGAAATTTACCTGAATTCCTAGTTGAATTCAGAGTTAAATTCACATTAATTTTCAAGAGAAAACTAGGTTCGAGTTTTATTAGAGAAGAAAATGGTTTGGATTCTCTTTTAATCAGAGTTTTCCAAGAAGATTACATTTCATCTCATGCATTTTTTCGTTGCATTTCTATTGATTAAAACAGTTGCATTTACCTTTCCAAGCTTTCCATGGCTTTATCAACATCAATTATCATTCCAAGTAACGAGTTAACAACAAAAAATGGTAAAAAATGAATCTCGATGCTTTGGCCAGGCTTTATGAGAAAATTTAATTGGAAAAGAATGAAAAAGAAAAGAAAAATAACTCGAATCGATTCTCGATTTGAACAAAGTAAAAATTTGTATGAAAACTGAACATTTCCTGAGGCCACAAAAGAAACCAAATTATTCACCTGTTGTGACTTTAGTCTTACGTTTAAGCAAACTTTATTGTTCTTAAATAAACTTTCTTTGGCTTCAAGTGTTGCTAATCTTGTCTTTCGTTCAACACAGCAAATGTATTAATGTAACATGGCACTTGAATCGAGTAAATCAGTTTCATCAAATTTTTCGAATTCAACTTTTCGTCGCTTGATTCGATTTTGATGTTTTACCTTTAAATTGAATTTTTGGCCAATAATTTGATTCTGTTTCATATTGAAGGATAAATCACATGGAATAGGTATAGTTGATTCAACTGAATGCTTGGAGCAATTAAATTGAAAAGAAAAGCAAAAGAAGAAAAATTTTTGTTGCAAACTTTGGTTTGACTTTGGTTTCCACTTGGAACAATAGGAAGAGATTTATTATTAGTATTACAAATACAAAGCATTTCATTGCATCAGGCAATAAATGAAACAAATTAATAACAATTTTTGGACCAATTTTTCTTTTCTTTTCTTTTCTTTCCTCGGGCAAAGTTGCTGTTGAGAAAAGAGCAAGAAATGAGAGTAAAGTCGAAATTTGCTGTTGAAAGGTAATCTCTTGAAAAGTCGAAAAGGACAAAATGTGGTTGCACCAATCAATCATTAATACCATTGTATCAACCTGCAAAGGTAAATGGTTAAACTGGGAGAGACTCTTGAGAAAGCAAATTTGTTTGCTTCAAATATTAACTGAAAACTGTAAACAAGTAAAATAAAGATGAGCAAAGTGAACAAGATTGATGAAGTTGAGAAAACTGTTTCCAGTTTCTGCTTATTGCATGAGAACTTCTTTTGCACAATTTTGCAGATAATTTTCACAACATGAAACATGCGCAACATGTTTGACCAGACATTTCGTGAAGAACAAAAGATTTAAAAATCATTAAGATAGAGTTGAAACTTTGATCGAAAGAAGCTAACAAAGATTTCTTG
This sequence comes from Tetranychus truncatus, assembly GCA_028476895.1. Lineage (NCBI taxonomy): Eukaryota > Metazoa > Arthropoda > Arachnida > Trombidiformes > Tetranychidae > Tetranychus > Tetranychus truncatus. The sequence continues at coordinate 17,389,959 of CM052060.1, forward strand.
GGAAAAAAACAAATTTCGTTCAAGTTACAGTAAAACTCGTAAAAATGAAACGATCCACTGCAAATTTAAATGTTCTTTATTCACAAATCAAAATCAAATGTTGATCAACTTGTTTCATTAAAACGTTGGAAAATCGAATTTTAGAGGAAATTTTATTTTATCAATTTTCAACTCTTCTACATTGTACAATTGTCCGATGAATTCTTGAAAATAACTTTTCGATTGGAAAAATTGATGAAATTTTTGGATATTTATCCAATTAATTCCATAATTTCCATCATTATTTGCAATTGTCATCAGTTTCATCGATTATTTTCTCATTCCCTGTTTTTGCAATAGAACATTAATTTTTAAGTTTCAATACTTTTTTTCATTCAACTTCAATCAATTTCAAGTTTGTCACTGGTAAGTGCAAGGGATTGGCAAAGAAATGTTGAAAGACTAAAATTCAATTATAAATTGTGGAGAAAAACATGGAAAAATCAATTATTTACCAATGAAGTAAATTTTCGATTTTTTCTTCTCTTTCAAAATGAAAAAATTTTCTAAATGATTTCAGTAGAACCGTTTTTACTGCAAATTTCATCAATTTTTACCAAAAAAAAATAGGCGTTGAAACACCTTTAATCAAATGTAGAACTAAATGGAAATGTTATCGTTAGGGAATTGATTCCCAGTAGACGAGCAAATTGGAATGACAGAGTCGAATCAAAAGTTATGGTCAACAATCAAGTTGATATTGGTTGAGTTAAATCGATTAAAAGTGTCAAGTAATCTGAGTTAAAATGGGCAAAGTCAGCAAACCTTTATCTTTGTCTTATCTTTCATCATCGCCAGCATTACTTTGCGCCTTCTTTACAGTAATTCATTTAGACTCAACCCAATAATGTCGAGATAAAATCTTGAAAGACTCAAGGAAAGGCTCTTGCCTTTCAACATGGATTCAACCAATGTAGCCATTCACCTTGATTCACCTAATGATTTGAGTAAACATTTTGAATGAAAATTGAAAATTCAAACAAAATAGAAATTCAATTTTATCATTTCTCTGAAATTTTCAGCATTTCCTCTTTTTTGTTGTTTTTCAGATTCTATAAAATGAATAATTTATCTCTTGAATGGTGAACTGTAAACTTGATAGGATCAATAAAGGTTGATTAGAAAATTTAGTTTTTCCTCTTTCATCCAGAAAATGATTAATGATAGGAATAAACTAAATGATGAAATGGGTTTTGAGCAATAAATGATGAATTAAAAGCGGAACATAAAACTAGGATTAAACTTTTTTCGATGTTTTCTAATTTTTTGTCAACATTGCTTTGTGTTGCTGGAAAATTAAAGCTTTAGCTTGGCTCAGATAATCATCGTGTGAAAAGGATTGAAAGTGTATTAACGCTTTATTTTGAGAGATGAATAAGTTGGAACTTTTTTTCCATGATATAGAGTTTTCATGTAAATCGATTTTTTGTCTTTTTCCCTCTGAGAAACTTTAATTTGCAAATGCATCAACACTTACTGTGTTAACATTGGCTGAGGTTTTTCCGTTGGTACAATAATGTAGGGCCCATCGGGTCCGACTGGAAGGGCAACATCAACGGATCGAGATCTTTGTGCTTTAACTGGCGGTGACTCCCCGATGCCAATGTCGGTTCGCTGGGGAACTTTAAGGTACGATGAATCGACTGAGGCCGATCTGCCCGATTTGGGAAGAACCGGCACTTCCAGTGAGATAACAGTTAGTCCAGAATCTTCTTCTATCTGAGTAATCTGAATTTCTGGAGCCAAACTGAGAGTCACAGTTGGTAAACTGGACGAATCCACTGAATCAGTGTAAACCTCATCCTCCATTGACTCACTTTGTCCAAAGGAACCCGCTCTTGTGCTCATTGATTCAGAATCCGAGTCTTCAACAAGTGAACTTTCAGAACTAATGGAAGGACTAGAGGAAAGGGGAGGAGAATAATTGCTGGGTGATCCTGATGCGGCGAAAAAGCCTGGAAAGGAAGGAGCCAGCAGGGAAGTTGAAGAGGGTGAAACTACGGGAGCAAGAAAAGCATCTTTCTTCTGTTCAACAACCAAAACGCAGTGAACACAATCGCGTTCATGAGGAGTTAAATCGGTGGAACGGGAAGAGGTATTTTTATTGCGAACCAACATTTTCCATTTGGGCAGTTCGAGGAAGGGCGGTGAGGTTCTGAGGTGAGTTCTGGTGCTTTTTGGACTATCACTTGAAGTTGTACTTGAAGCGCCCATCGAAGCAGCAGCAGAATCAAAGGATCTTGATCTATTGGATTTGCTGGGACAATTGGTGAGAAGCTGACTTGGTTGAGTTTGGAGGAAAGGTGAGGAAGTTAGGGTAAACGATGAACTAGTGGGAGAGTTTTGGGTCAATGTCAAAGTATCTTCTGATTCGGGTGTAGTTGATGTTTCTTCATTTCGAAACTTTCGCTGTTTTCGAGGCGAATCTAAACTATCTTCAGACTTGCTGGCTAGTGAAGAGATGTTTACTAAAGCAAAGGTATATGGAGCATTGGATGTGCTTGTTGAGGGTAAAGGAGTAGGTGATGCAGGTGAGTTTGATCGACTTGGACTTTTACTTGGACTGGGAGAGGTTGAGGCCAATAGACGGTGATAGTCAACTTTAGGTGAACCTGGCACTTGTTGATCTCTCGAGTCTAGAGAAGACGATGAATCCAACGAGTCACGGGATGAGGTTTTACGTAAAGTCTCTTTAATCCGTTGCATGGCCATGGTAAAGGGTAAAAAGATGATATTGATTGTGAATTTGGGTGAAGGTGAGAAGGTTAAGAGAGAGAGCAAATTATTTGCTTCCCCTTATCCTCTCAGCAAACACACGTTAATAACAAACACCAAACAGTGATAACAATAACAAAAAAAAAGTTGAGGTAAATATTAATATCGATTATCAGTTTGCACGAGCAAGAAAAAGGTAAGATAAATAGTCGACATCATGACGAGTAAAATTAATTTGGTTCAATAAAACTGGGCAAAATGTAACAATTGATATTCCAAATGTTTTCTGTTGAGAAAATTTGACAAGAAAAAAATCACAAAACAAGTTGAAACTGCACAGGAAAACACTGATAATCACAAGTTGAAAAGTGTTCAATGAATAAATCCAAGTTTGAAGCTGAAAATACATTCCACCTTGGGATGAATGTTGAAAGAAAAAAAGATAAACTTTTCGATAAAAGAGTTGCAACTTGAAATAGAAAAGAGAAAATTCATCGAAAGGCATCATCAGAACATGATGAGCACAAAAGTTGACCCATGCAATAGTTGCAAAATTGTTGCATCTTTCCTTTAGAAACTCTCATGATGTTAATAGTTCTCGAGTTTACTTTCAACTGAGAATGTTCAGTGTTGAAACATGAAAATGATGAAGAGAAGAAGAAAAGAGAAGGAGAAAAAGAGAGAAAAAAATACAAACAAAACACCAGAGGTCTTTACATGAGATTGATGATGAGAAATGATGAAGAATGATGAAGGATGATAATGAGACGAGCAACGGAAAATGTATCGAAAAGGGGAAGCAAGTGAGAAAATGTTTCTTTCTTTTTTTTCTCTCTTTTCATCTTTTCTCTTCATTTCCTTTTCTTCCATTTAGTCAGCAAGTTGCTTTTCATGCCTTTACTGGTGACATCTTGTTTTACTCGGAGCAACTATTGAATTGAACAGAAAAAGAAGATTGTAAAACTGTTGGACTCGACAAAGGGAAAAGTTAAATGTGATCAACAATTATTGAAGTTTAGTTATTGTTTCGAGATGCAAATGCAATCGATCAATAATGATGATTGATTGCCGTTAAAAGTTGATCACTTTTTGTCTGTTCGGTTGTACATGAGTAAACTTGAAAGCAATTGGTTGAGTCAACTTTCAGTTCAACTTTTGATCAAGAAAAGTGGTTCCTTGTCTCACTTCGTCAATTGACACCAAGTTAACCTTTCCTTTGATTACCTTTTAATCTGTTTTACACTCTTTTCTCAATTTTCATATTCACTTTATTGTGATAAATTGTTGACAGTTTACCTTTGCGCTCATCAATTTTAATCGATACATTTTTACCTTCTCTCAACCTGATCAATTCATGATACAGTTCATTGTTTACCTTGGTAACCACATTTTTTGTCTTCATCAATATTATATTATCTAATCACATAATACTTTTATTATGAATACTTATTCCATTTCCATAGGAACGTTGAAAGAGACAGAAAAGGCAGCAAAGAAATGATTCATTTTCAAATCAATTGTGCACCAAGAATCAATGGATATCAATCTGCTTAAATTAATCAAAGTGAACATGATCAAGTAATGATTCATGATGAAAAATTTCAGTTAGTTTGGTGCAATTTTTTCGATTATTTCGACAATTCCTTTCTCCATTCGAAAGGTTCAGTTTTATCTAGAACTTGTTAAACAAGTTTGAGAAAAAAAATTTAGTGAAATCTTTGTTGCTTCATTTTTTTCCATGCTTCAATCATTTTTATATCAAAATTTTTCAACAAGTATTTTCATTTTCCAGTGTAATAATCAAAATGAACAAGCTTCATCTTTAATCTATTTCAGAACAATGTGTTTACATGAATTGAAATGCTGATGATCGTTAATGGTTTCATGTAAAGGCAAGATTATTATCTGGTTGAGGATGGAAAAATGAGGGGAAAAAGAGTAATGAAAATTTCTATTCTTGTAATCATTAAACCATAAATATCTAACATCATGATGCACAATGTAACCATTTGTGTTGGAGTAAAGTTTTCAAGGAAACTCGGCGAAAATTTGTATTTACTTTTAAACTCTCCATGAGCTTGATCAACTCAAGTCGCAAGATTTTATTCAAACTTGAATGTTTTTCATTTTGACTTTTTTTGCGATTAAGTGAAATTCATGTTTAGATGGATGACAAGATTCATTTGGAGAAGGCTTTCGAAGAGATTTGATTGTTTTTTTCCAAATGAATCAAAATGTGATTTGAATTTGCTATAAAAGTCGAAGCGTTAGAACTGTTTCGTGTTTCTTCTTCATTTCAAGATTCATCTTAAATGGAACAAAATTCGAGAAAAAAAATCTAACCTGAGACGAACAAGGTTATTCAACCTTTTTTATTGTTATTGTTATAAATATCCCACCCAAGTATCCATGTTACCTTACAGGCAATAGATTATAACATAACATTTATGAGCATCAAATAGTCATCAGGTTAATCTTTTTTTTCTGGTCTTTTTTGCCTATTCTTTTCACTCCCAGTCTCTTTTCATTTACCAGATTTGGGAGTTTGCCTTGCATTTAGTTCAACTTTTCTTTACTTTTTCTTTCTAAATCATCGTTATTATATCCAGTATAATGAATGCGTGTAAAAGAAACCTATTTTTGAACTTTTCCTATTGAAGTTAAATTGAGATGATAAATCTCATGAAATTCCTCAAATTTCTGCAATAATTTCAATATTCACTTTTCGATGGAGTTAGTCTTGTTTCTGAACTTGTCGACTTGCTCTCGAATCGGTTGCCTGCAAATTGAAGCTTGTTCATTAATCCATTTTAAGACTAACCAGCTTCGAACACGGAATTTCCAATTTTCTCGATAAACCCAATTGAACTTCGCTAAAATGACTGAAAAAAGGTGTTTGATATTTTCATCATTAGTATTGTAATCATTTGATAACTCGAGTCATACAAAATTGTGATTGATACTCACATTGGGCAAGAATAAAGCCAATTGGTTATCGACATGCAACTCACATCGATTGTAAATGAATCTTCAGCGTTGAAAAGTTTTCACCCGAAAAGAACTTTCTTTTAAATTTTCATTTTCTCTTCGATTCAACCTCCCTGATTCTCACTTTGCAACAAGGTTGATAGTTTTACAATTTATTATCGTAACCATTTCCAAAGATTTCTGTTTTACTTTCTCATGTCAAGTTGGGTAAAAATGAATGATTAAAAATGTGTTGAATTTATGTTATAAATTTAATTTTCATGTTTCATTGAAAAAAAAATTATAAAACTAAATGCATAATCTTCACTTAACTTGATCTTGACATTGAAGGTTGACTGTGTGGTAAAGGAGGGAAAATCACACGATGTTATACTTGAATGAGAACACATTTGTTCATCGATTTAGTGCCACTTGATAAGCTCGTCTTGTTCATGGAAAAATGTTCAGTTGAGAGTCACTATAGAACTGCCATCTAATGATTAATAGTTGAACCAAAATCGATGTTTCAATGTTTCTCCAACAACGAATGATATTTTGTTTATTCTGCTTGTAAAAATTGAGAAAATTTTTTACTCGATCAGTGTAAATCAACTCGCAATGGAAAAAAAAAGTTTTCACAAAATTTCATAAAAGTTGATCGTTTCATGATAACTGGCAGTCAATTTTTCAAATGGCTTTCAAAGTTTTCAAAACACTTGCGAAATTGCGTTTAATGTAAAATTTGAAAATCTTTTCATCAACTGTCTTGTGTTACACGCCCTTTTACAAGGTAAATGTATTCAAAGTGTTGATTATAAGTACCTTGATAATGATGATTTGAAGCAATAAATTGCTGATGAAAGTGAAATTGAAACATTTCCATGAAACGATAATGAATAAAGTTGGTGCAAAAAAAAGTGGCAGAGTAAATACGAAAAGTTGAAACTAGAACATAACAGAATAATTGAATTTCAAAGAGATATAAGTATATAAGTAAATCGACAATTGAAACCGTTCATTATCATGATTGAAGAAGAAGAAGAAATAATGCAAAATAATAATGTTAATGATATTGATGATGCTAATGATGATAAAGTAGATGAAATGTTGATAATGATGATGATACCTTTAATAGCAATGCTAGAAGTTTTGATGGATTTTATATCTTTTCTGTTCGTAGTTTTACTCGGTAAAAAAAAAAGTATATCCAGAACAATAATGACGAAAAGCAAGGCTAAAGAGAAAAATTGAGAGAAAACAATTTCTTCTATTTAACTTTCTTTTCCCTTTTTTTTCAGGTACAAAATGATTGTTTGACATGAAAATCAAGAGATGGAAATGAAGGCCAACGAAAAGACAATGGAATCAACCTTTTCTGTAAAGTTGAACTATCATTGTTCATTGGCATTACAAGATGAATTTACCTGAGTCATTGAAGAAAGAGATTAAACTTGTAATTCCATTGACTTGGAAAAATGATATTTTACTTGAAAAAAAATTCATCATTTGGCCACTTTTCATTTTGGCAAAATTTTCCTTGAATTGAGAGTAAAATTTTGTTTATCAAGTTTATTGACAATTTCAAGACTAATCAATGTGATTAACTGTCGACGAGAAATGGCAGGTAAAATGAGAAGAAGAAAATTTTGTCAACTTTTCCTTTGAGTATAAATTGCATTATTATCGTTATTACGAGTAATATTTTCAACCATTATTAGTCGAGATTTTACCTTGGTTTTCACTTCAATAGCATTACAGTGTTGGTAAAGGTAAATATAGTTATTTATACTTTTATTGTACAACACAAAGAGAGGCACTTTGAGAGTCAAGAGAAGGTAAAGTCGTCTTGACATGATAAAACTGTACAACAAATGTTTTACCAGCTTCTTCATCTTCTCTCTCAATATTATTATTGCAATTGTCTCTTCCAATTTACCTAGTCACTCAAGAGATAATACATAATTACAGATATTATTGATCGCAAGTGAATCTGCTTAATGTGGTTACAGAGGACAATATCAACATACGAAGAGAGAGAGAGAGAGAGAAAGGGAAAAAAATCATTTCTAAGCTTCTCATTACGACCATTTATAACTCTTATTTTGGTACATTTCAAGATTTACTTTTATATTTATGATTAGATTAACCAAGCTTACAGAATAATCATTATCACTTTGGTTTCTTTCAATGAATGCCATGAATGCTTGTGATAATATCACTTCTAAAAGATTAAATCAACAATTGATGGGCAAAAGTTGATCCACAGTATTTTCCAATCCATTCGAGTAAACCATTGATGGAAAAAAATTTAAAAGTTGAAATTAATTAGAAAATGGTTTTCGAAATTTTTTTTTCCATTTTCTTTTTTTTCGTTCTTATTTAATCACTTTGAGATTGCTTTTTGTTTCTTGTGTTATTACATTTCAATTTTGTTTCCTTAAATGGTCAAAATGCAATCTTTTCAATGACCAACCTCAAGGCATTGTTAAGCCATTGTCCTAGATAACCTAATCACACAGATGCTCTTCATCCGACTTTTCACTGTTCAATGGAAACAAAATGAAGACCAGATTTAAACCTGTTCAAGAAACTGATTGGCAACTTTTATCTTTCTTCTCAAAGACGTGTGTCCATGTCAGTTGGTATGATTACGTTGTTACCTGAGGACAATTTAAGGTTAGAAATGACACTTGATAATGTAACAAATTTCTTCAACCTTTTCTCATTCTATTGACATTATTGGTTTACCTTTTTTTGATATTTTTTTTTGAAAGAAATTTCATGGTAAAAAGAAGTAGAATGAAACTGAAAAAGTATAAAATTTTGGTGCAAAGAAAGTTGATGCATTGGCAGACGGCTGAGTTTTTCATTAGTATTTTACTTTTCTCGTAGCAAAAAAGGATTTCTTTGATTGGCAAAAAATAAATTGATTTGTAAAAAGTGCAAAAGAAAGCAGAAAATTCTTGATTTTTTTTCGTTTCATGTTTCAATTTCAAAACAGCAAACAGCGTTTTATGAGCTTTTCAAAGTGTTGTTCGTTCCAATGATTTACAAAATTCACAGTTTCTGCTCATTTGTACTTGCATATGAAAATGCCAAAGGAACTATTGGATACAATAAATGGTTAGATAATGATGATTCCATGTGAAACATGATATTTTCTGAGATATTGATAAGAGTTTGATTTTCTTTGGTGATATTGAATGTTTTCTGTTGTACAGTTGCGAAGGAACATTTGATTATCTTCAGATTCAACGATCCAGTTGGTTAACAATGGATGCTGATTGAAAAGATTATCTCACTTGTGATTGTTAAACTGACTGAACTTCATGCAAATCTCAATACAGATTTATAGATTTCAAGACTACATGTGAAATTAACTCTTCAACTGGAATCATTTGTTTGCTCTGATGAAAGGCGGTAAAAGGTTTGGATTGCTAAAGGTAAAGGTAAGGTGAGACTGCCATGAACATTGTGACTATCCAATGTTAACAGAGATGTTGAAATGTTCAATTTGAAATTCATCCAAGTGAAAAGCAACATTGTCAAAAAGTTTTTGACATTAGTTGAATCATTGCTACAAGGTAGATGATATTAATATTAAGGTGATGCTTTCCTGATAAATGATAATGTTTCAACGAGCATGAAAGCCAATTCAAGTAGAAACTGGAAAACAAAATAATCTAAGAGACTCTGGTGAGTCTTTTATCATGTTGAAATGAAATGAAAGAAAAGGCAACTCATCATGTGAAAGCGTACGCTTTCTCTGTTCAGGATTGAAAGATTAGCAGAAAGGTTAGACGGTCTAAAGAGACTAAAACCTTTACAAAATGTTGAAAAGTTTATTGAAAACTGAACATTTCCTCGGGTCATTTGGAAATACGAAAAGTATTGCAGTGAATCCGCTAAGCAAACATTTGATCATTTCAGCGGAACAAAAGAGAAACCAGTGAAAATGAAATAAAAGACAAAAAAAAAGTGAATAAAAATGCTGACCAACAATCTCATGAAAAGCTTTTCAAGAGACTAAGCATGGATTTTGCTCATCCTCGAAATATTGAAACATTGAGCCAACTCAAGTGCCATCGAAAGACAAAAAATGTTTCACATTAAGTTTTGTATTTAAAGTTGTTGATAATGCAAAAGAAATTATCAGATTAATATCATGATCAGTCGGGAAATGCAGTCTGCTGAGTTTTCTATCGACTCCAGACTTGAGCATTCTATGCAGCATTGATCGTGGATTCGCTTTCGTCCAGATCAAGTGTCATGGCTGAACATAATGTCCAAATACTTTGCATCATTTTCCAGAGACTCGAACTATTCGACGTTCAAATTTTCAAAAGACTCCAATTTTTCGACGTGTCTCATTGGTTTCTTTATTTATCCTTTCAATGTGTTGATTAAAAATGGGGCGAAAGATGAATTTGATAATTAAAGTACAATTAGATTGCGTGTCTAAACGCTATCATTTTCATTTAATCTAAAAGATTACAAGGTAAACGAGCTCTTTATTGATCCAGTTTAAAGTTGAAGTGATTTTTTCAAGTTGAATTTATTTTACAAATGATGAACACTCTTAAATGTTGATCATAATGGTCCAAAGCTCATTAGTCAATCACTGAATTTGTGTCTTGTTTTATGGTAACAGCAATAAAGATCACGTAATATCAAAAGAAATTGAACAAAATCACTTTTTAATCTTTTAAACTTCACCCATCTCTGCGTCAACATCACAAAAGAACTTTTTTTTTTGATCCATTCAGTAACATTATCGACTATATTTGAACTTTATTCTTAGATAAATGTTAACTTGAAAAACAATGTTTCGACTTTTGTTTTATTCAATTGTGCCTTTGGTCATGTGAAACAGAGGAAATTTATTCTGCCCAAGTAAAAGAGTTTTTTTTTCTTTTCTCATGTTTATCTATATTTTCATGTATCAATTGTCTTTGTTTACAAAATTTACAAAACTCTGATCGACAAATGCCTCTAGTGATGTTTCTATTTAAATTGCATCTTTCATGGAAGTTCTGTTAATCAAAGTAACAAGAAAACAATTCAAATAAACAATGAATCAGACATTTTATGACATTGAGTCAATCCTTAGTAAATCTTGTGTAGAGAAATATTGAGCTCATTGCAGTTACAAGTTGGTTGTTACATTTTGAATACTCAAGAATTGAAGACTTATTGCATCGTGTTGCATGCAAACTAATGAAAATATGAAATTTATTTCGTTGTCAATTAACTGCAGTTCAACATTTCCTGGTATAACTTAATGTAAATTCAATTTAAGGCAAACCAGCCTTGATCCAGCCAGCGAAAATCTTGAAACCCAGTTTTCCCAGTCAGCCCGAGAAAAAGTCCAGTTTGTGGATAACATCTGATTGAAAAGTCAATTTTGCAAATTAAATTTTTCTTGAACAATTATCACTCAAAATTTTGCAATAAGAATAAGGAAACAGGACAGAGATTAATCAACTGCAGCTTCAAGTTAAAAAGGGTATCATCATCACGATCAACACCAATCGTTTAACATTAATCCATCACTTAGCTCATCATTAGGATAATCTGGTGCAAGATCAACAGCAGTAGCTTCAGACTTACCAGTTGCACTTGCATCATCAACTAGTGATTCAGATCACATATCAATAAATTTGTCCAAGAAATTTCCACTATTAGAATGCACAAATGTCGATTCAACAAGTTTTAGGTGTTGATAAAAAGCTAATCTTCATCTTTGGCCATTCGATGTCCAGTCAAACTGGTAAATATCGTTCATCATTGCATTATCAGAGCAAAGTGAACAAACAAAAAGATTTATTGCTAAGGTTAAAGTATAAAATTGGAAATCGTTTAATGGCTCATTTTTCATTTCTCGAGCTTGATCACAGAACGAATAAAAAGGTGAAAATAGAAATTTATTTGTTAGGAACAACAATTAAAATTGCAAGAAAAATGAATTTGAGTTTATCTTTCAGTGAAAAACAGAAAAGGCAAAATCCGACACCTTTGAACTTTTCTCTTTTTCCAATTTTCGTAATTAAATTATTGAATTGAAATTCATTTTTTCTTCTCTAAAATAATCTCCATTCTCTAATGAAATCACAATATTATAAACTTTTCTCGGCTTGCTTTTTCCCTGTAAATCAAGTTGTATCTGCATATAAACTGTAAATACGAATATCATGAATGCATGGTTTTGAGTGAAAAAAATTTTTTCTTCTCTCAACCCTTTTCATTACTGAATTTTGAATGAAAATAGCTTAAAGGTGAAAACAAATGATTTGTATAGAGATGACTCTTCATCTTTTACCCATTTTAACCCAATAGGCAGGTGAATCAGAGCAACAAAAAAAAGTGATTGAAGTCGATAGCTTCTTATTGGACAAATCGATTGTATCAAAAATTGATTATTAAATTGAACTTTTGATTACAAAAATAGACAACTAAACATTCATTCAATACTAATCGAAGCTACTGTTGAAACATTAAAAAAAAGTAAATTGAAAAAGTTGCAAAAATGATTTTAAATGATTTAATTTAAAATTCATTTTGCTCAATCAAGACTCGACTTTTCAAATGCAATTGTTATTCAAATGACTTTTTTAGTCACTTTTCATTGTCTTTGCCTTTTGCCCAACCTTTTTACTCCAACAATGGCTTCAGGTTAACTCGAGTTAATAATAGGATAATGGCGAAGAAATTTTCCATTCTCAAATTGTTTCAATGAATAAACAATTCAATTTAATCTATTATTCTAATGCAAACTTTTCAATGGAAATTCGGGTTCGTAGCAAAGTTGCAAATTGATCTTTTCAAGAGTTTCGATTGTTGGTAACAATGAACAGATCAACTTTCCAGCTCAAAACAAAATACAATGAAAAGTGAAAAAATTTGTTTCTCATCCAATTCGCTTTATTCAAAACAATAAAAATGCTTACAAAGGTACTAAGCTTTATTCAAGATAATTATCATTACCATTATTGCTAACGATTATTATTGCCATTATCGACATTGTTGCACTTGAGGATTGAGTAAATCAACAGAGTTTGTTTTGATTTGCTGAATCCCTAGTTTGCCAAATTGGTTTCTATGCGAGAAAAAAACTTGTTTATCTCTAAATAACTTGTAAATTAACTGCCACAATCTGATTGCAAACACTTGGAATCCTTTTTTTTGCCATTCTGCTTTCATTCCACTTTCACCAACTTTGAAAAGCGATGAGTAGAGTTGAAAGAAACCAGAAAAAGTAGATTATCTAAACAATAAAATTTTACATTTTCATTGCACTTTCCATCTACAAATTGAACCATTGAGAAGCATTCAAATTGAGCTTATTCAGTACCATTTGTTACTGTTTACAGTTGTTTTGATAATAAAAGAGTAAATCATTCAAAATGGAAGTAAATTGTTCAACTTGTTGGGCTAATCATTTGATTAATGTTGCTCAATCGTTTAGACTGAAAGGTCGTTATGAGTGCTTTAATAGTCTTTAAAAACGATAAGCAATTCTTTATTTTCCAGAAAAGCAACGAAAAATGGTTTGAAAAGGCCAACGAATTTAGAAAATTTTTCATTAAATTTTTCTTTGCCTTGTTTCTACTCAACTTTTATCATTTTGTAACTTTGAATGCAATTTTTTCTCCTCTTCCAATTCATTCCAATTCTGGCTCAATATTAAAAATTCATTTCGTTTATTTATTTATATTTTAATTTTCACTCAGCATTTCAGTTAATGATATTGTCTTGGCAGTTTCCCTCAATTGCCAAGAGACTTGTGAAACAAACGAAAAGCTATTCAATGTTAAGTGATATTGTCTTTACAGAGTTACTTTAGCAAACAGTAAAACTGAAAAAAAGCAAAAGAATGAAAAACGAATCTTGAATTGATATAAACACGGATAAAACGGAAAATTAGATTTATTCAGATGATAAATATTCACCACAAAAGTATTAAGCTACAAATAAATGCTTCCTCAACTCTAACGTTTTTTATTCTTATCCAGTAATCAGTCAACTTGGAATAGATATAAATCACTTTAAGATAAAATAGATTATTCAAAGTCTCGAGAGTTCAATTAGAATTTCGTTTTAGAAGCAAGTTAAAGATGATTCACTTCTCGCTCTCCACTCCTCTGGCATTACAGGAATGGATGTAAAATTCACTCAGTTAATCAGAAAAATTTGATTTCCCTAAAAATAAATTTCTCTTAAACAAACGATTCTTTCAGAAAATTTAAAAAAACTCAGAAAAATGGATTTTGAATATATTTCTATCAAAGATTGAAATACTTGGGCAATGAGAATATAATCATTTCCGATTTCAATAGAAGTTGCATGATAAAACGAACATTTTTTTTGGAATTTTTCAAATAGTGAAAACCATAATCTCAACTAACATTGAAACTTGCAGCGATATTTAATCCTTCGATAGGAAAGTACATTTTCTGACCAAATCTAAAGCAAGTTTCATTCTGTGAACATTTGTTTCATTTCTTGTGAACAAAATTGGCTAATCACAACTTGATGTAACAATCGAAATGCAATCTGATTATAATGTCAATCACTTTTCATCATTTTCCTCTTGCAATTATTTTCTTGTTTTTCCCATTTATAGTGCAATTAGATTCAACGAATGAACCATTTTACATCATCAGCGCATTTGCTTACATTTCGTTTAGCAAGTTTGCTTGTGACCAAAAGAATACTTTGCTTTTGTTTTTATCTCGCTCAATATGTTTCCGGTTACCTGAACTATCAAATTGTGGTAAATTGCGAGTTTAACTGTTTCACATAATTTACCAGTGGAGCGTAAACCCAAATTGAGAAGAGAAAAATTCTAAACACACAATGAGCATTTAATTATTAACATTAGCAGTAGTTGAAACAAAAGTGTAACTGAGAAGTGAATGGGAAAAAGACTGGAAAAGCCTTTTTTGTACTCGGATAATTGATGGTAATGTTGATAAGCATTTGAAAAATTTTGCATCATTAAATGAGAGAAATGGTGAATATCTTGAAGCTGTCAATTAATTATAGTGAAAAAAAGAGGCTAAAATGTGAATACAAAGTATTAAATTGAATATTATTAATGGATGGTGAAAAGTAAAATGACCATTTTAAACTGGTCAATTGGAAGATGAGGGTTGAATGAAAAATGAAATTAAAGCTGCAAGGATAATAATAGAATTCTGATTTGCTTCCAGATAAAAAAAGGATATTCATGATTTTGGACATTTTTGCCTTTTCTTTTTATGATGCAAATAATGGTTACAGAGTAGTCAGTATTGCCTGTAAATATTCACCAAAGGTATATTAATCTAATTATTCATGCCTTTCTGAATTATTTATATCAATGGTTATTTTATTCACAATCAATCGATTCAATTTTCATGACAAAAAATGTTTTGCGTTTCATTGGTTAATCCAAGTTCATATAAGCTGTCACTGTTTCACATACGAATCAAGCAAAATGCTTAACAAAAATGACAAATGGAAACACAAATATTTAAAATGCTCAAATTTCACCAAGAATGAAAAACTTGCTTAGAGGCATCTTTACTATCTTTAGATAGAGTTTGAAAATCTCGTCAAAAGTATTTGCTTCTACGGTGAAATTATTGCAAGGGAAGTCAAGTTATCATTACTAGAGATTATTAGCCGATAAAAAGTGAGATTTACCTTTTTACGTTTCATTCAAGGGTGAAAAAATCTTTTTGGATATTTGTCTCACAAAATTTTTTCAGATCTTATTCTTCTTGTCAGATTCGATAAGAATGCAGGGAAATAATATGAATAGAAGGGCAAGAATATTATCGTCACAATTACGAACAAGCTAGCCCTAGTGGCCCAAACTTCATCAAGGAATCTGAATGAAGTTTGGTTGAACAATGGAAAACAAAAAAATGGGAAACATTCAATATCCATATCAAGTAGACTTGAAGTGATTAATTGAGTGAACAGAAATTAAACTCGTTTATTCTCAACTTTTGTCTTATTCACACTTTCAATATTCTGATCGTTTCTAAACTTTCGTTTTTGATTGATGAAAATTGCACCTTAATCTTGGTTTTTTTCACAATCAAGTTTCAAAATGTTCGATGGTTTACTTTGCATTACTCGTCTAATTCCCTTAATAAACATTGATCAAAATGCATTAGATTGTCAAAGATGTTTACTTTTATCTATATTTTCTTGAGTTACCTTTTTTTTTGTAAATTACTCCTAAAAGTGTAAATATAGCTCAGATGCAGTCTAGTTGAAAAGGTTGTCCAATTTGTTCCTTTCATTATTCAACTCAGGTGAGACTCAATTCACCCCAAATCCTGAGGCGATCAGAATCTTTAATGTTTCTTTTCAACTAATTTTCCAATTAGTTACAATATTGGCATGAAAAGAGACAACCTTTTTTGTTTCCTCACCATTAACCGATTCAGGTAACTTTAATTGAGTTAATTGAAACATCAAAAGAATGTGTTTATCTTCTTAACAAGCATCCATTCAAGTAATTATCCACTTTTCAAATTAATTAGACGCTTCTGTGAATAAGACGAAAACTAAAGAAAAACATGAAACCAAAATGATTAAAACATCCAATTAAATGGATAATTAAATGCAGGGAAACTGATAAGAAACTCAGTCAAAATTGCATTAGAAAATTTCATTTCTATTTTCTTTTTCAAAGTGAACAGCAGTTACTGACGACTATCACTGGAAATATTATAATTCATCGTTTTCTTCAAAATTGATTGATAAATGAAATGAATTTTGACACAAAAAAAAGACTCTGGCTCAATGAATCACAAACGATTTAATTTATCAGTTCAATCATAAATGCTCTTCAATAATCTTTGCAAGTTATTTACCAATTGTGATGAACCAATAAAACCAATTCAATTATGATTATCAATAAATAACAAAAGTTATCGTTATTGAGTTTACCGGCAATGAGAAGTTTGTTTATGAAATGAACCTTCAGAGTGTAAAGAATGCAAGTTGAATAAATTGAACTTGCGATTCTTTATAATGGATAGATTTGAATTTTACAAATGCAAAGCATTTAATCATTTGATTACCTTTTAATGGTGCAAAAGTTCAAGAGTTAGAGTTGAGAGAAAAAAAGGCTTTAGAAATTCATTTGATATTGCAATTTGGTTAGCTTGACATTTAATTTCCATGTCAATCAACTTGAAAGAGTTTAAGAATGAAATGCAGATAAAAATGATGAGAAAAGGTGAGGAAGGAAAAAAAAAGTTTGAAAAGTGAGTAAAGACAAATTGATGATTGTAAAGGGTTATTTGATTGCAAGAGTAAATCTGCTTTCATCTGGTCTGATGCAATGAATTGGAAAAACTTGCAACCCAAGAATGACATGAGAGCTGCTCATCATCCAGGGAATTGCAGAATTACTTAGCTATAATTGTTCATCATTTAAAAGTGTTAACAAGGTGATTAATTGAGATGAAGAGTTGAATGTTGAGATTGGAATAAATGCCTTTTTCCATTTGCTTCCCTCGATAGCTTGGCCATTGATGGCATTTAAATCATGTCGAGAACCAACCATTTAATGGTTTTACAGTTTAAACTCAAACTCCAACTGTGAGTTGAAAAGGGAATCAAAATTTTCAACATTCATTTCTAAACTTTTTTTTAACCTCGACTTGCAACTTTTTTTTTTCGTTGCGCAAAAACACTGGGAAATGGCAAATATTCAGATCACATAGACAATGTAGATGATAATGATTATGGTTTCCATACAGAGGAATGAGTACATTCATGTAATGATAATGTTACAAGTGAAATAGGAAGAAGGAAGAGTTTTGAAGCCAAATGGGAACCATGGTTACTATCAAAGGATTGATACTATGTTGCCATTTGAGAACGATTAAACTTGTGTTGATTGACATGAATGGACAAAAATAAACAACAAATTTCATGGCAAGACTCTTGTTCATTAGCTTGGTAATTGTTTGTCGAAATGATCTGATAATGTGAGGGAAACAATGGAAAATCAGATTTAGGGAAAGACTGAAAAGTATTGTAATGATTATCCGAGTCTAGTCTAGGATTCAAAGTCACCTTTTTTTGTCAACTTTGAGGTTGGAACAAATTGTGCTTGTAGTTTTCGCAGTATGAACATGGAGAAATTGTTGATTCTCTTGTTGAATCTGAATAGTTTGTTTATTACAAGCATGGCTGCTGAAATGAGGCTTGCCTATTGTCATGAGGCAAGATTTTCTTGGCTCTGCAAGCTTGGGTGGAAAATGATTTTAAATGTTTGAAGATGAAAAGAAATGGAATAAATTTTGCAAATTAATGGCGAACACACACAAATAAAGAAGAACATGGAATCATTCATCGTCAGGGAATGAAACTGTTGGAGGCATGAATAGAAGTTGGCTAAACAGAGTTTTACATGGAGCAACATAGGTAAGCCAAGTGCAAATATAAAGTAAACACAATTGAATATAATATGGTTCGTTATTTTTGTAAAGAAAATTGTTGCTCCAATGGAAACGAATGCGAAGAAAGATCAAGAATAAGTAAATGATAACAAAAAGTAACAGTGGGTTGAGTCATCAATTCAGATGCTTACACTCAGTTTCTCTACTAATATTACCATTAAGTTAACATCAAAACACGCCAGTGTAAACTAGAGCGAATCGAGGTTCATTGAGCAATATGTAATTTGCAAAAGGCTCATTAAAAGAAGTCTGTTGCATTGAGAAAGGTTTTCATTCAATAATGATTTGAATCTTTATTGAAGTAAAGTTCAATTTTGATTGCAAATACTGAGTTTATCGAAGGCCGGCATATCGCACTTGAAAATTGGAAAATTTTCGATTAGCGATTTCAGCTTAAGATCGTTTAGGTGAATGAACATTTTCCAGAGTCTAAACCTCAATCGGATATCATTTCAAATCAGCTGAGACATTCATAATGAGATTCACAGACTCTTCTGTTGAACTTTTAATATTCTTATCACGATTTGGAAATCGACGCATCAAGAATTTCACAGCACGTTCCATTGATATTTTGTCTATCTGTATTAACAGTTTATTAATATCGGTTAAAAGTTTCTTTGACATTTCGGGATAACTCTTTTCCAGACAAGTGTATTTACGAGTAAAATTTAAGTGGAAATTGTGAAAATGAAAAATGAATGTTGCCAGACAGAGTTTAATAACCAAAGAGTTTGGTGTGGAATCTTTATCTCAATATTGAGATATAAAATTTTTTCAAGAAACAAAAACCTTTCAAACTTTGAAAACTAAATTCCAAGTTGATCATTCAATCATATTTATAGAGTTGAGGTTAAACGATCAAAACTCGAGTTTTGAAAAAATATCTTTTTGTGATTTGAATGGAAGATAGATTCAAGATTTCAAATAAAAAACTCCGAAGTTGCTCGATTTCAAATTGTCCAAACTGGTTTATCGACATTTACATGGACAACTGAGTAAAGAGGATGAAATTTGGATTTCAAAAGAAGAGGGAAAATGTTTCGAACTGACGGTAAACATGTTACAATGAAACGAAACTTTGATCACGATTATCGATATAAACTTGTACATGCAAAAAGATATCACTTGAATGGTTGAGGAAAAAAGGTTTTATCCATCAAACTGTAAACATTTAATTTGAGTTACTGTTCTGTAATCACGTTAAATGATGCTCAATGAGTGTAAAAAGGGTAAAAGAGTTTTAATGGGTAAAGCAAAAGAAGGCAAAAAAACATGAATTACCTTTCGCATCTTATTTTTTCTTCATTCAAGATTAACATTTCTTTTAATTCATCATTTTCTCTGAGACACTAAACAAACAATTTTCACTTCACTATTTACCCTTTTTATTCTGGCTCATGTTATCATTTCCTTTTTTGATTACTTTAATACTGTTGTCAAATGGAAGTGTAAAGCAACAAGAAGAAAAAAATCATTCAACTTTTCTCTTTCCTCTCGGATCGTAATCATTCTGCATCATTCAACTCCAATGACCATTTCACCCACTTTTCATGCACTGGTCATTCACTGGATAAAATTAGTCCAGGTATTAACCCTCAACAAACAGAAAACTTTGTTTTCATCATAGCCGAGAAAAAAAAACTTCTGACCAATTCAAAAATTTCAACAACTCTTGGTAAACACACTTCAGGGAGTGAAAACTCCAAACTCCAAAACTCCAGAGATTTTTGTTCAATCGCTAATTTAAATCTAATAAAAGTCTAAACTAGAGAAAAATGGTAAACTTTTTTATTCTGCAAATCAATCAATCTTAATGATCTTAAGAAAGGTTGAGTAAAGCTTTTCCTTTTTTTTTTCGCTTTTTCCCTCATTTTCTGTTTCACCAAATCCATGATTCACACTTTTTCCTTGATTTGCTATAAGAACTGAGTTTGAAACTGACAACTGATTGTAAACTTTTAGATTTCATTGAAGATTAAATTGAGTGGCACACAAACTGTCACCATGTAATCATTAGATTGGGATTATCTTGTCTTTTTTGTTGGTTCATCATTCCGTTGAGATTATCGTTTTCTCAAATAAACAATTTCGCAAAAACAAGAAATAAATGTGCAAGTTCAATCATTTTTCAGGTTAAATTCACTAATTAAAAGAGTGTTTTAGCAAAATTTTAAAATTAATTGCAAATCCAAGTGCGCATCTTTCTGATTAAGCCTCAAGTCGAAAAAAAACATGATTTCCGACGACAGGGAATTAAATGATTTGCTTTTCCCTCATTTTTATTGGAATCTTGTGCCCACTCAAGTTCTGTTTAAGATGATTTTGAAATAACCTTCGATTTGAGTCTAAATTTTTCTCAGTCAGATTCGATTGAAACAACTAATTTAATAAAAGATTCAACACTGAAATCAACTGTAGCTCAAATGTTAAAAATAAAGTTATTTGTCACAATTGTCACTTTTTGGTTTCTTGTGAATTTGCGTAAAAATTTTTTCTGTTAAAACCCTGTTCTGATTTCACAAGCCATCAGTTGCAAAGTAATTGTGACTATTTTTCACGGCGTCTGAAAATCTTCTTTGAAAAGTATTGACCACGATTTTAACGCAAAAGTTTGTTGCATTCTCTCTATATTGTGCAAGTTCTAAAAGTTCATGACTCAAGAGCTTAAAGAGACTAAATCAGGTCAAAAGTAAAATTGCAACGATTATTTGATTGAAACTTGAATTCATGATACGATGTTATAAAAGGTTCAAGCATTAATAAATCGTAATTTTCCATGTAAATATTAAACAGTTTGTTGCAATTTTGATGCAATTAAATGTCAACATGGCAATGAATGTCACTGAAAACTGCAAGAAGAAATAAAAATGAATTTATCAATAGAATATTTTCGAGTTTCTCTTTCCTATTCATGTTATCCACTGAAACTTTCATTATTAGCAAAGAAAGCAAGAAAGGTTTTTTCTTCTTCTTCTTTTCGTCATCACTATAATGAGCTACTTTGGATTCACAGGTATTATTTTCTCCTTACTTTTCTCTTCTTCTCTTTTTTTTCCATGTAAGGATAACCAAGAAAACATGATGAATAATGAAAGAAAGTACAAGAATCATTCTGATTACCTACAGAATTCAATAAGAATAATGTTAAAGAATGATGATAATGTAGCTCGTGAAAAGGAATAAGGTAAGTTGAAAGCGAATGGAAGACAGAGCAAAAAAAAATAAAAGAAAATTTCATTCCAATTCCAAAGGTTCGTGTTTATAAGATGGAAATGAATGAGAGAAAAAAAGATTTCTTCAAGGAGAAAATGCAAGTGAAAATGAATGAATAAAAATGAAAGTAGACTCACAATTGACAATTGTTAACATTTCACTTTATACTTTTAGTTTTCAATTCGCAACAATAAACTATTCAATTGTTTTGCAGCGAGAACAAAAAAAAAAGATGTTCATGATTAACCTTATAGTTTAATGAGCCAACACGATTAGATGACGAAACGAAAAGTTGCTGATGTAAACCTCGACAAACCTCATGTTCATTAGCATGTTGCCATGAAAAAGTTTATTTTCTTTTCACTTTATTTTCAG
This sequence comes from Tetranychus truncatus, assembly GCA_028476895.1. NCBI lineage: Eukaryota > Metazoa > Arthropoda > Arachnida > Trombidiformes > Tetranychidae > Tetranychus > Tetranychus truncatus. Next base: position 17,411,738 of record CM052060.1, read on the forward strand.
TAAATTATGGTTGGCATAATTCAAACGCAACAGACGAAATGGTGAACAATATTGAGAATAATTGTCTAATTTCATTCTGATAGAGAAAAGTTGTTTTCCTTTTTTTTCTCCTTTCAAATAATGAATATTCAATAATGATAATTTACTTTTTTTTTGTCTGATAACTGTTATGGTTGTCAAGAGAGGAAATTAAAACTGAATGGAAATTGAATGATTCGATAGAAAAAGAAATTTCTATCAACAGGGAATGTTGAATCCAATAACGTTAATCATTAAAAGATTCATCAATTATCGATGGTAAAAGCATCATCATGGTGATGGAAAAAGATAATAGTTTCAAGAGCAGAAGTTTATCAATCTTTCTCATTATTTTACTTTTTTTCTTCGCTTCTTCATCATTATCTTCATCATCCAATGATTAAGTTTTTTTTTTGCGATTTTTACCTTTTCTTCATTTTCTAATGAAAAAGCGTTAATGGCATTACTTGGTTATCATTTTGCTTGGAGCGATATTTTGCCTTGAAACTTTTCGCTCAGGTTTGTGAAGTGAAAAAAGATCAATTATGAAATTCAATCGAGCAAAAGATGAGTTTTTCATTTCAATTGACATTTTTTTTTCAATTAAAAGTGCAACTTGAATAAGTCAGTAAACTTTCAAAGTCGAGGATAAAAAGTGAAATGAAAATTTTATTCATTATAAGCTTCACTTTGAAATTGCATTTTTACATCTTATTTGTGTTTTTAAAATTATTGTCTTTTCTCATTCAAAGTTCAACATTTATTAACGTTTAATACAAGGTTTTATGGAGCAAAAAAAGAGATGAAAAATGTTGGTCTTTAGTGATGCTGGAAAACAAAATACCTGAAAAATTATTAAAAAAGTTTTTTTTTCTTTTTTTTCTCCTTTTTGTAACAAAAAATATTCTTAAAAAAAGTTGATAACAAATTAAAAGGTAAAAGGTAATGTTGAAATTATCTCATCTGAAGGGAAAAAATGGCAGAAGTTTACTTTGAAAAAGATAAACGTTGGAGGCATTTTTTTTGCTCAGGAAAGGCAAAAAAAGGTTGTTACATTGAAATTGATGAACATAAGTAATGAACTTTAGACAGATTATACTCTTCAAGTAAAGTTATGATTCAGATCACAGTGATGCTACTTGTACTGTACGTGTCTTAATTCCTAGTGATAAGGTAAGGATAAGAATGTGAATGGAGAAGAGAAGAAAATGAAGACGATAAAGATGAGGAAAAGGAGGCAGTCTAAATACACATGATGGAGAAGAGAGAAAAAAGTTAACCAAAATAATGTAGACCAAAAGTTATTTATCATCATTTGCTATTATTAATACTTGCTTGTTACATTTTGTTTACTTTTCTCCATTTGTTACCTTCATCAAGACTCATCTTTCGCCTTCATCTTCAATCATATCTCGCAATGGATTAGATTACATCGACACTTAGCAATCGAACAGAGTCACGAAAACAATTTTCATCTGAAAATGCAAAACTTTGAGTCGAGATTAACCTTGGATTCGACTTTCTGTTTCTGTTCTGTTTCTGTTTTTGCCTTTTCAACTTGTCAGTCTTTTGTTATTCATAAGTTTTATTATTCCTTCAAGAATTGATTGACATTCAAAGGTAGACGATTTTTATCAATAAAAGGCTCATTTTCACCTTTTAACCAAATTGTATCGACAATTTTGGTTCTAATTTTACGCAAAACTCTATTTGATTAAACAATTGAAACATGAAAACGAAACTTTCTTATACTTTTTGCTCTTGCCAATTCATGCAGAAACTCGAATGGAATCCGCCTTATCTATTGAAAGGGAAACATCACGAAACATGACCTGGCGCATAAGATGCTTCAATCTTTTTTCTTTCGCTGTTCCACAACTCATTAATTCTTAATCATCATTCTTATTCTTATATAACTTTTTCTAAAAGTTTCCTTTTCTTCGTTTCAATATGCGCTGGAAAATGTCACGCAAAAGGTAAACGAAAAAAATGATAGAAAAAAACTGTCTCAGTATTTAATCTGAATATTTTTAGAGTAAATTTTTCCAATCAATCTCATAATGAATGCAAATTGATTGACATTTTCATCTCAATATTGCGAGTCTTGCGTTCATTGAAAAGTATTTAATGAAAGTCAACTGATTGATACGATTTTCAAGCTAAATCACTCATTAGCCTTTTGTTGCATTTTTTCTGTTTTCCTTTTGTTACTCTTAATCTGACGGGTTGACCGAAAAATTTGATTGATTCAGAGGAATAAATGAATCATTTGCTGTGGACGAACTTTGAGAACAAGAAAAATTCAAAGTTAATTACCAGCTCAAGCATTTGCTTATGTAGTTGAACCAATTGCATTCAATTCTGATTGCCAGAAAATCCAACAAATGAAACATTAGTTCGAACAATTTTTCTTGAAATTCTGATTGGAGTGTTGATGGAATAAAAATTTTCGCCTCAAAATCTATTGAAAGGTAAAGTAATGCAAATTGATAGAAATTGTTTCTAATTTAAAAAGCATTTCTATTCAGTGTTCAGCAAACCAAATCTTCAACTGTTCTTGTTGAAACAATTTTTCTTTTGAATTTTTTCCATCGAAAGGTTAACTAAATGTTTATCCTGAAAATTATTCAATTGAATCAACAAATGGAATCAAAAAAGAAAGGAAAATGTCTTTTTTCTCATTCTCTCTTCACTTTTTTTGTACAGAAAATGATTGACCAAAATGGGATGAGTCTAGAACTTAAGCAAAATGAAAAAAAACTCGGAATGAATAAGTGACCGAATTTTCAGGTAAAATGTGATATTGAAATTGATTTACTTTAACATTTCATGTTATCCCATTTTTTATTCCTTATTTCATCATTTTGTTTCTTCTTATTCTTTGTCCAGCATTTCATTTTCTCATCAACATTTTAACAGCCAATGTTGAAATGAAATATTGATTGAAGGTGATAAAGAAAGCTTACGAAAGATTGGAAAGTTTAAAAAACATTTTCAAATTTTCTATAACTTTTCATCCCAATCGAAGAGATGAAATGAAAATAAAAGTTAATCTATCTGGAGATAAATATTTTTCTCCTTACCTCATGTCTCATCATTCAATATTTATACAGTTCAATTTGTCTCAATTTATCCGTTCAACTTGATTGGAAAACAAAAGGTAAACTAATTGAAAGTTCAATATTGAAAAAGCAAATGGCAAAACTAAGCATTTATTAATATTTTTTCGTATTTCAATTCATTCCATCTCAGCACTTTATTTGTAAACTCATTTCATCACTCGATGGAACCATTGATCTTTCACCGAAATTTGGTTGAATATTGTATGAATTTACTACTAATAGTGATTGATGAAAAGTCTAATTTCAATAGAATCTCAATGTGACTTGAAAAGGTCAGAAAATGGTGAAATGAAAAGTCAAGTCAAATTTTTCTTTTCTGATTAATTGGAGTGACGAACAATTCAAATCGTTTCAGGATTGAAGAGAAAAATCATTTTCTAATCATTCTTCATTAAGGTTACAATCTATAATGGAAATGCCATTGCATGAGGCAGAGTTTGGGTGTAAACTTTACTTTTCCAACAAGAATCTTTTCTTTTTCTTAGCAGAATGTAAATATGAATCTAGAAGTGGCTTCATTGTGTGAATGTCAAAGAAGCATGAAGAAACAATGATTATTGACTGTTTGGACAAATCAAGTCTTGCAAGTTGCAGCAATCAATAGGTTTAGCCTGAAGTACTCAGCAATTTTCGTCATTTCTCAATCAAGTCCAGAATTTTGCACTCAATTATCTTTTCTGCTCTTCTTTGCTCTGCTGCTCTCAGCGTTATCATTTTTGCTATCTGTCAACTCATTTATGAATACCTTTTCCAGTGTTGAATCTTTTTCAATTGCAACTTTGACATTACGTAAACAAAATAAATGAATAGACAAATGTTTGCAGGAAAAAGTCTTCTAATGAACCTTTTTCGTTCAAGTTTCAGATGCAACAGAAAAGAACAAAAGAGATTTAGTTGGAAATTCCAATTATTCAATATTACCATAAGTACTCCAAGTATATTAATCAGCTTAAAGACAGCCAATTTACATTGTACTCGACGAAATGGAGAAATCTGAGCAACTCAAATTTTCGAACAAATTTTTCTTTTTCTTCGAAAAGACGAAACAATCAACTTCATCATTCATGAACTCTTAAGGATTTTCCCTTTCTTCTTCAAGAATTTATCAAAAATTAATTTGGAGCTTCATTTGGACGAGAGAAAAAAATTGAACTTGAAAGTTGATCGAGATTATCAACTGTATTGAAATGTTGCAGAAAATTTTTGTTTTCAGACAAGTGAATGAATCTTTATCAACAGTTGAGGTGAAAAAGAAATGATGAGAAATGAAAACAAAGAACTATTATCGTCTTGTTCATCTTTCGAGCAACGATTTTTTCTTGTTACCTTTTCTCTTGTAAACCAATGAAGCTTTCGTTAAAGTAAAAGGTGAAAATATAAGAGTTGAAATTGATTACAAATGCAAATGTGATATGAATCTGACATGTTTTGAAATGCTCGTGATGCGGTTCAGAATAGAGTGAAAAGATTTGGTGATAAAGAAGAGATGAAAGTGATGTTTTCCTTCAATTTTTTTTTTTGCTTCTTCGTCTACTTATTCGTATTTTCAAAGAAAAATAAATAAACATTGAAACAGCAGGATCATCATGAGTGAAAATGAAAGCAAGCGAGAAAACAACATAAATAAAGAAAAGAAGTGAAAACAGGGAATGAAAGAGGAAAATTTTTTTCTCCATCTTTTCCTCTTTCTTCCAACGAAACAAACATTTAACAGACTACAAGTCACAAGGAAAAGTTGTTTGAATGTACAATGAACCAAACAATAATCAATGTTATTTGTATC